>OX451346.1:3350828-4761088 GCA_949629155.1 Myopa testacea | reverse complement strand
GCTCAACAAATTTATACAGAAATACATTTAAGCACACACAAAGCGCACATAAACACAAGGGACATACTACAATACAATATTGCATACAAGAACACACACAAACATATATCCATACATACATACACACATACATACTATATACATATGTATGTACATAGACACGAACACGTACACATCGCATATTCACAAATACACTCTACACATGTTATTCATACATCCTTTCTGTAGAAATCCCTCGTTCCCCTTCCACTCTCTTTCTCTAGCTCTGTGCTTTTCTCTCTCTCTCTCTCTCTCTCTCTCTCTCTCTCTCTCTCTCTCTCTCTCTCTCTCTCTCTCTCTGTCCTTCTTTCTTTCCTTTGTTCAGTCACGCATTCATTCATTCATCTTTGATTGCTTTGCGTAAATTAATTTAACGATTTCCGTGCGTTTTAAACAATAGTAACAACGAAGCCATGAAGCGAATGAAGCTTATGAAGCAGAAGGAAAGAGTTATTGAGACAGAAAGATAGAGATAGAGGGAGAGAGAGGGAGAGAAATAAAGACAGAAAGAGAAGAACAAAGAACACTTTGAATGAAGCATGAGCGAGCATGTTACTCAAGTAAGCGTTTGCAGATGGTTTTTATGTGTGTGTGTGTGTGTGCGCACTTGTGTGTATTTGTACACTTGCATGTATGTATATATGGATGTATGTATGTATGTTTGTGTATGTCTATGTAAATATCTGTGCCTTTTTTATAAACTGTCGTGTGGCCACAACAATTTCTATCACGTGATTCAATGACGCTGAAACAATTGATATTTGATTTTATAGAAAACACTAAAAAACAATGAAAACACAACTATGATGATAACAATAATAAAAAGTCAAATGCTAAACACCGCTACAACAACAGCAACAACAAAAAAAAAGGAGAATACTGGAAAAAATCAACCCTGATTTGAATTGCTTTCAAAAAACGTTGTAATCAACCAGCAACAAAAATAATGGAAAAGAAAGAAAGGCAAAAACGAAACAATCATTAACTGTAACTGCACATACATACATATATGTATACATATTTACATACATACATACATTGATTCACCCATTCATTGATTCATTTCTTCACTGATTCATTCATTCATACATAAAAACAGAACTGCAGCAGCATCCAAAAAATAGTCATTTGAAGAAAACCCCCTGAAAAACAATAATAAAAATACTGGTACAGTCCAATAGCAACAACAACAACAACAGATAGTTCAATAACAATAGTGAATATAATGAAAAAAAACAACAACAACAACATTAAGTACAACAACTTACTTCTCTCATCTCAGCATAAAATTCAGTACATAGTGTAAAAAGGCAACAACACAAAATTTACTGCAAAAAACGTAACTCTTTCATTTCTCTTTCTACTTTCTCCCTTTTTAACTCTTCCCTCTCTTTCTCTTTTGCCATCGCCATTTTCTTTTTCCTTTCTTCCCTTTCTTCTTTCTACAGTTGAATATTATTTTACTTTTTATGCTTATTGATTATTTTTATTATTGGAGTTTGTTGTTGTAACTTCTTTTGTATTTATTTATAAAAGATTTAGTATTTATTTTTTATTCTTTCACATTTCTTTCTGTTGTTTTATGGTTCCTTTTTTGTTAACATTATTATTATTATTATAATTATTATTATTATTATTATCATTACTGTTGTTGGTATTGTCTTCATACACGGTAAAAGAAAGTAACACTGACTTTCAGTATAACATGCAAAGTGCAAGAAAACAAAAACAACAACGGAAACACTGCAGCTTCGTAAATTGATTTAAAAATCGAGCTCAATACTCGCTCAAGCGATCAGAGTCGAAGCAGGAAACAACACCGTCAACAACAACAACAACACCATCAACACCATCAACAACTTCAACAAGAAAAAATACATCAACGAATCAAAAGAATAACAATCAGCAGAAGAACGACACCAACAACAACAACAACAATGGACAGTATTGTATATTGCGCTATACACGCAACAAAAAAGTATTCATTCAAGCAGATATACAGACAGAGGAACAGCCAAACTGAAAGAGAGGGAGAGAGAAAAAGTGAAAGGGAAAGAAAGAGAAAGATAAATGAATATAAACAAATGCAACACTTTCAATAATCCACCAACACACACACACAGAGACACACACGCATCCTTTTTTTCCTTTCAGACAATCGAATTAAATCGGAAACGAATTTTAAGAGGAAGAAAAAAACTTGATATTTTATTTATTTAAATGTGACATCAAAAAGACATCGAAATGAATTGAAATGAAATCGAAAATGAAACTGAAAATGAATATCGAATTCATTGAAGCGTGAAGAGTTAACGAGCTCGAGAGTTCAGATAAAAATATCCATGATGAAAAGATTTCTGGGTCGAAAATAGTTTTGCCATAAATTTAAATAAGTTTTTGAAGCCAATTTTTGAAGTTGTCAGAATCGGAATATGAATGAGTTTATCTATATTCTGCTTTATTTATCTTATATCTTTTGTGTTTTTAATTAAATATAATATTTTGTTTTTAATTTCTTTACCTTAAAATTATTTTATTGAAACTCATCTTTATTTTCTTTTCCTTTCTTTTCTTTTCTTTTCTTTTCTTTTCTTTTCCTTTTTTTCTTTTCTTTTCTTTTCTTTTCTTTTCTTTTCTTTTCTTTTCTTTTCTTTTCTTTTCTTTTCTTTTCCTTTTTTCTTTTCTTTTCTTTCTCTTCTTTCCGTTTCTATTCTATTGTTTTCGTTTCTTTAATATAATTTTATTTTATTCTATTTTTTTTACTTCTATTTTCTTTATTTTCCTAAAACTCCCCACAACAAAACTGACAACAACAACAACAACGCCTTTCTTCTTAATAAATAAAAAGGACGCTTAAAAAATGGTTCATAAAAACGTTTGTTCACGCACACAAACGTAAGTGTTTCATAAAATATCACCAAGTGTACACGTTAATGTCTATTTATGTATGTGTATCTATGTATGTGTGTTCGTGTGTGTTCGTGTGTGTGCGTTTGTGTGTGCGTGTGTATGAGTGACTGCTTCCTCGTTGTAACACACTTTAGTAAAAGTTTACTTGCACAATTTTCGTTGCTTTGCAAAACTTGACTACTTTACTCCAGGAACAGCTCCCTATTGCCCCCCCCCCTCCCTCCCTCTACACTCCTCCCTTTACTCCTCTCCTCACTTTAGGTTAATTTAATACTCAGCCTGTAAAGTGTACAGAGCCAGCTGAACGCTACGCTTTAACTAGTTGCTTGGTAAATATTTTTGCAAAAGTTGTGAGAAAGTTTTTTTTTATTTTGTTCTTGTCCTTTGTTTTGCCTTGTTTATTACCTCAACTCGGTAACAAATACAAGCACACAAATACGTAAACACATTGACACAAACACACACAGACACATACACACACCCACACATACACACACCCACACATCCACATCCACACGCTTTTTTACACGAACGACGACCTGCTTTCGTGGTAACTCTTCAGTGAGCCATAAAACAGCATTGAATAATTTTCGGTTATGAGTTTTTGGGTTCTTTTAAAAGTTACGGGAACCTGCGAGAGCTTAAAAGCTTAATTAAAATTTCTCCATAAATAAAGTGCATGCAATTTAAGCGCAGCGCATTAACTCGATGTTAATATCGTATATCAGTTTATTAAAGAATCATTCTAGTTTTACTTCTTTGTCCTTTCTTGTCCTTTTTACCAAAAACAATCAAAAAGAATTATCAACTCGTAATTCTCTTAAAAACTAATCATCATCATTATTTCAATACTCATTCTACGAACTGAACTAATTGTTACATGGTTTTCATCTTTCTATGTTATCATTTTCATTTTATAAAACTTTTTGCTTCATTCTAACAGCAGCCCCCAGCCAGCTATCTCACTCTCACTCTACGGGGATATCACTATAATGAGACTGTTATTCTTTTCCTTTGTTCATCAACTTCAGTCTCTCTTCTCTGCTCTCTCACTTTTTCTTTTATATGAAAGTAGTTGTTCTCAGTAGTTCCACCTTTTAAAGGCGGGCCACCGGCTGGTTTCTTTTTGGAATTAAAGAATTCATTTAAAAATAATCAAATAATTCAAAAGAAAACCAGCCAATGGCCCACCCTGTATTCTTTTGTATATTTATGTATGTACTTTTGTTTTTAGACTAAGATTTTATAGAGGAAAGAATGCTACAGAGGAAATGTTGATTGAAGTTCCAAGAATAAACGAAGTCCTTTTAATTCATTGATTTAAAAGGAGGAAGATTCATAATAGATAATAATAAAAATAACAGAAATAGCAGCCACAATCATAATATGTATGAATATCGTATGAAATAATCATCAACCATGGTATACTACATACTGATATACTATACTATACTGTCTATGAATATTAAATTTCGAATATTCATATATTAGAAATATGTGTGTATGAACAAAACGAGGTCTTGTTATTCTGTGGTTTTTCTTTTTCTTCGTCTTCTACTTGGATCATCGAACAAATATATTTATGCCTCCACTCACACGCTTTTTTCCATCTCTCTCTCTCTCTCTCTCTCTCTCTCGCTCACTCTCTCTCAACCTACATATATAATATATATACTTATATCTGTGTTTTCATTTTCTAAATACTAACAACAACTTATAGTTTTTGTTTGTTTCGTTGTTGTTATTGCTTTTGTTATAACTGTTGCTTTTTACAGTTCCTATAGTAGTCATAATTTCGGTTTTAGTTGTTGTTGTTGTAATAGTTGCGGTAATGGTTGCCATTTTTGGTTGTTGTTTTCATTTTTTGCTTTTATAATTTCGAGTTTGCTGTTATTGTTGCTGTTATTAGAGTTCGATTTGTTGTTGGGTTAATTGTCGTCGTTGTTTTTGTTGTTGTTGTTGTTATTATAAATATGTTCCTCGATTCTATGAACTCTAATCATCCTTCATCCTGGTACTCGTTCACATTCGAGGTCGAATGTGGCTTTTATGGATTTTTCGATTTTATTGAACTCATCTGAATTTGTATCGCTCTATCTCTCTATCTTTCTCTCTCCCTCTCTTACTCTCTCTCTCTCTCTGCCTTTCTCTGTCTTTTCTCTCACTCTTTCTCTCTCTTACTGCATACATCCCTCTTAACGTACGATACTTCCACTTTGTTTTGTTGTTGTTCTTGCTTCTTTGTTGTTAATCTTTCACTGTATTTTGTAGGCAATCGTAAATGTTGTTTATTTTTGTCCTGTTCGTTTTTGTTGTTGTTTCTTTTTTTTTTTTGTTCATTGCGTCGTTGAGGTTATGATACAATATATTGAAGCTTAAATGAAGCGAATGTACTGTTGTCCTACATTATGATAGTGTGAGTGTATGTGAGTATGCGTGTGTGTGTGTGTAAAAGAGAAAGTATGAGTGTGTGTGAGTTTAATGTACATGTGCGTTAAATGAGCCTCCTTTTTGTTGTATATGGACATGTGTGTGTGTGCCTTAATGTTTCAATGAGTCTGTGTTTGTGTGTGTGTGTGTTTGAGTACTTGTGATTGCTTTTTATAGGCTTCATCTAAAAATTTGTGGTTGTTTTATGGAAATTGAATTACCAACATATATTGATTATCCTTGCAGTATATCCTGAAGCAAATATCCTGATTTTTTTATGCCCATTTTGTTTGTTTGCTATGATTTGTTGTTGCTATGTTTTTTTTATGATTTCATCAATTTTTTCTTTCTTGTTGTGTATATTCTTGTTTTAATAATTTATTTCGATTTTGATTTTATTGTAAACATATCAATTTTGATTGAGGAAATCAAATAAAAAGGTAATCAAATGGAAACTAAATGGAATTATAGACAAAAAAAATACGACATATTAAACTAGAAATGAGGAAAAATATCATTAAAACAAATATTATTATTAGATTTCCAGGATGACCGGTTTTTTTGTTTCTGTTTCATCATATTTTGAACTGTAGAACTTATTTTTTTATTTTAGAACGTAATTAGTTTTAATGGAGTTATTTTTTGAGTTATTGTGTGATGCCAAAATAAAATGAGGTGGAAAAACATTGAAAAAATATCAACAAAAGCATTACCAGCAGCAACAGAAAAGCAAGAAGAAGAAAGTTTTTTCACTTTTAAAAGAATAACTGAAAAAAGGGAAACAAACCCCAAATAACTGTAAATAAATAAAATGTCCCTTTGAACGCATTCAAACATCAAAAATTCTTGTTAAGAAGAAAAAAGAAACAACAACGATAACAATGATAAAAATGTTGCTACATGAATAACAGTTAAAATGAGCATTTGTAGTCGTACTCACTCGCACACACTCTCACACACACACACACATTCTTTCACTAAGACACACACACACAAACACTGATATATTTAATGTGACTGTAAATCAACTGAAATAGAGTGATTTTTTATCGTTGTTGTTGTTGTTCTTGTTCAACATTCGCGTGTTCGTGTTCTCACTTGTGTGAGCAATAACAACAACAACAACAGCAACCGAAACAACAGCAACAACAACACGAATACACACACGCACACAAACACATTATAAAAAGAAATCATATTAAAAAAAAAGTTATATAAAAGAAAAGGATTCAAAATAAATAAAGTAAGAAAAATAAAATAAAATCAAATAAGAATACAATAAAACTAAATAAAATTTAAGCAAAAAAAATTTAAATTCGAATAAATTTAAATACAATCAACAAGATTCAAACTATAAATAAAATTACTATCGATTATCGAAGCCAAAAGGATAAGAATATCCTTTATTTTATAACCTTTTAACTATTTTTGAAAGTAACAACAGCAACTACTGTGAAGATGGTGAAACAACGGCAACTACTATGGAGATAGTGAACAACAACAACAACGTCAGCATATCAGGAGCAACTACTGTACCAACTGTTGTAGTAACAACAACAACAACAACAGCTATAACATCTGGTTAAGAGTGGAATAGCAAAAAAATAGTGTAATAACTCTGCTCAGCAACAGCGACGCGGCAGACAACAGAAGTTAACTGTTGCAGATGCACCATTTATAAATACGTAGACCCCCATATACCCCCTCCCTTTTCCCATCACTATCCCCCTCCCATAACTTTCTATCTTTCTCTCTTTCCCTCCCTCACTTCCTCTCTCTCTCTCTTTCTACGATCGCAGAATTGCCCCCAACGGTTTTAAACATTCACGAGTCATTTACGAAAGTAACCGATGCTGATGCTGATATTGTTACGGATGCTGTTTGTTCTTTATTGTTGTTGTTGTTGTTGTCGTGATGTTTGCTAACGGTTTCTTCTTCTTCTCCGTTATCTTCTTCTGTTAGCAGCATTCACCCTCGTAAGCATTCAACTGGAACCAAACAAAAAAGAAAGCAACAACAACACTTCATGTTCATGTGTTCATGGAATGCAAAAAGAAAAAGCGAAGAAATGAAACGAAGGACGAAGATGATGAGGATAGAAACACAAGAAGAAAGAGACGGAGGGAGGGAGGGAAAGCGAAAGATAAAGAGTGAGAGAGAGGGAGACAGAGAGAGAGAGAGAGAGGGAGCAGCTTATTTAAACAGTAAAAAGTAAAGAAGCTGCTGATGCTACTGATGCTCCTTCTACTGCTTCTGATGATGTATAAAAATCGCTGTTTCTTATCTCATTATGTTTTACTTATTTTTCTTGGTCCCCATTTCTTTCTTCTTCTTCTTTTCTTTGCCTCGTTTAACTGTTGCTAACGTCATCGTCATTGACTTTATTGCTACTGGTGCTGTCATTGTTGTTGTTGTTGTTATTGCGACTATTTATACTGTTATTATTTTTCTAAATTTTCTCTTGCATATGTTCCGGGCAGCAATATCAAAATTCAAGGATTCACGAAGTAAGCTTCTTACTCTGATGTTGTTTTTTCTATTTTATATCTTTTAGCAAGTTTTTCTTTTCTTCACTTTCAACAGTTTTCCTTGCAGCCAAATACAACAGCAATAACGGGTCTTGACTTGAATACCAATCAACTTTAATTAGTAAAAATTAAGAGATTAAGAAATTAAGAGGGAGTGTAAGAGAAGCATCCAATTAAAAACTGTGATTTCGTTTTTTATAATCGAATTTTATGGATGATTATGTTTGAATTAAAACCAAAGATGAATGAAAGAAAAGATGAAAGAAGAATAGAGTTAGAAAAGGAAAAAAGGTAAAGTTGAGATTCTCTATCTGTGGATAACGAGAGACACGGAGATTCAGAGAGAGTAAAAAAGATCATGATCGAGATTAGTAACTAAAAAATAAGTAATAAAAATGTTAGAAATTCAAAAATTTAACGGAACTTCAAAAAATATCAACTAAAAACTTTAAATATAACACAAACCCCAAAAGATCAGTAAGAAGAAAAAATTTAAAAATAAAAGCCATTTTGTTTCAATTTTATTCTTCACTCGATGTCAATATTTTAACACACAATCAATATAAAAACCAACCAAACAAGCAGCCAATCAAACAACAACAACAAAAACATACAACATACAAACAAACAACTCGTCCTGCGACATTTACTAGTAATCGTCTCGTTGTTAATGTGAAGTCTTTCGAAACCAAACCAAACCGAAGCAAATCAAACCGAACTCTTTACCGACAGAAGTTGACACTAGAAATTTTCCCACATACACACACACACACACATTATATGTATCAACACAAACACAAACATATCTAGAGAAAGTCAAACACACAGGATTCAACATGCAAAAATGTATGCGGATATCTAAAAATATCTAAGCCACAAAATGTCAGAAATACCAGAAAAATAAAGACACAAATAAGATAGATAAGAGAAAGATAAATAGAAGAGAGCGATTGAGAGCGAGAAGGAGAGAGAGGAAGAGAGGGAGGCGGACAGAAAGACAAATAAACCCACTGAACTTTCTAAAGTTACAAACTACTAAAGTAGCAGCTTATAAGGACGAAGCGAAAGACACACAGCAGAACAGAGAAAAAAGGATATCAGAGTAAAGAAGAGGAAAGGAGAGCAGAGAGTAAAGGAAAATAGAGCAGAGCAGAGTATTTTTCATATCGTTACTTCGCAGGATAACAGCAAGCAACAAATTGAATGCCTTCGTTAAGCGTGCCTCTGTGACTCAATGGTTCAATATACGAGTATATGTGTGCGTGTGTGTGCGTATTTATGTACGTGTGTGTGCATATATTGTTTGTGTATGATTATGTGTGTATTTATGTCTGCATCTATGGTTTTGTATCGTAGTGTGTTTGTGACCAGGACTGTTTAAACGCATGAATGCAGGTATTTCTCGAGCTTTCACTATCCTTCTATCGATCGAAGGATTTCCAGGCTTTTATGCATTCGACACTTTGCTCTCTGGCATGCGTTGTGAATTGGCTACGGATAAAAGCGTAAATGCAGTCGGAATGCGAGTCTCGATGCTCGAGTGCAAACAAACTCACGTCTTTCAACATGCACAGATGTCCTTATTAGCCTTCAAGTGACTGGATTAGTTATTTTGTTAGGAGCAATCTTTGATGTGGATGCTGATGCTGATTCTGTTGTCAACGAGTGGGTTAATAAATATCTTGTACAAACATCTAAAAGAACCTTTGAAAGGAGAACTTTGGACGGTTTTCTGCGGAAAGTTCTGAACAGGGATATGAAAGTACCTCCTAAATGGAAGCTCTCTCACAAAACCTTTAAGGCAAGTCTATAAGAAGCTTTGAAAGCGTCTATACCTCTTAAAGAACCTATAAAGGCCTTCGTGGAGGACCTCATCAAGTACTTTATAAAGAACCTCATGAGGAACTTTATAAAGGACCTCATAAGGAGGCTTCATAAAAAACCTCATAAGGGAATCTCAAAGCAGAACCCTAAAAAGAACTCTGAGTCTTCTGACTCTTCTGAAAGGATTGATAAAGTGAGCTATGTGTCTATAAGACACTATATTGCTCTACTTTTTCAAGGAGTTTTAATGTTCTTCTTTAGAGAACATTGTTTTTTATTTATTTCATTCCAAAACAATTTGAAAGAAATTAAATCCGATAAAACCTTACTGTTGATGAACTTTTGTTCTTCACCCCGTCCCTCCCCACCCCTCCCTTCCCCTTCGAACTAATGAATGTCACTCAATCGCCACGATGTCCAGCCCGATGTCTCGATGTCTATTTTAAACGGGAAAATTTATTGCTGTGAAGTGAGTCGCAACAGTCAGAAGCGTTTTAATTAAAATTCACCTTCACGCTGCATATTTTAAGTAGTTGCAACGATGGCTTAACCAAGCCAACGAAAGCTCAACTCATTACATACTCCCCTCGGCGCGTTGCCACGCCCTTATAATCCTACCCACAGAACCGCTGGCTAGCTGCTGGCTGGATGGTTGGATGGCTGGCTGGTTTACTTGTTGGTATTCGCAGAATCAGCGGGCGAGTAAACTTGCTTCAATGATTAATGTAATTTCACGCACCACTTAAGAGTATATCCTGTGCAAGGACTTGCTGCTTAATTGGATTTTTTTCCTTCCTACTTTTGTAGTATTTAAATATTTAACTGCAGCTTTGCAGTTATGCGATGTCCTTAAAATAAAACGAGTAAAATAGAGCGATGAGTTCAGAGTGAAAGGATGTTCAATTTGCCTGTAATCTTTGTCGTCATCGTCACCATCGTCACCGTCGTCGTCACCGTCGTCGTCATCGTCGTTGCCATCGTCGTCACCATCGTTGCCATCGTCGTTGTCGTCGTCCTTGTCGTCGCAAGGATCAGCGGGTATTCACAATGTTGCTGAAAATTCCGAAAGTCTGTGGAAAGGATTTTGAATGCTTGCGGGTATTTAAAGTTAAACAGCACATTTTGCACACATCATCAGTTGCAGCGAACGTGACAGAGTGAGAGATAAGAGTAAACTAAAGGAACGAAGGAGGGAGAGAATGGGAGAAGAGGGAGAAAGGATTTCAGGAGACCAGCAACCAAAGCAAAGCGAATGGTTGGGAAGGAGGTCGAGAAGGACGAATGTCATTTATGGCATTACGGCTGCTTACCAGGACACACACACCTGCGCCCTCTGTTGAGTGGCTTAATTAGTTAATTTAAAAGCGAATGAGGTGCCTTTTGTGTTGTTGAAAATTGCTGAAAATACTTGAAATTAAATTATTGAGTACTTTCGCAGAACATCCAATAATTAAAATTCATTTATAATGAATGCGTATATATGGATGCTTTTTTAAGAGCAAGATTTTAACCCATTCAAATAGAGATATGAATTAAAAGACATCACAGAATTATACCAGGATGTTTCACATAAGAACGAAAATCATAACAAAAATAAATCGAAAATTACTACAGCTATTTGGGAGAAACTTTCACCCAAATATAACTAGAAATACATCGCTACTTGGGAGCGAAAATGAGCGAAATTGGTCAACAGCCACGCCCAGTTATGATACAAAAACTAAAGGCATCTATTTTTGAAACATTATGCCAGATTATCTAAGAGTAGAAAACCTAATATTACCCCATCTATCATTTGTATATCTACATTTTATATGGAGATTGTTAGGGTGGGCCATTGGCTGGTTTTTACCGATGCAATCTTGCAATAATACCAAAAGTGGGCGTAGTAGCCACATCATGTTTCTGTCTTGAGACGCTTGAGAAATGATGCCGATGGACGAAATCTGAGTAGATGAAATTTAATATATTAGCATCTGATTGCGTATTACGTATAATGAAGTATAAATGTTAACATAATATGTGTGGTTTTTCGGGCTTCTCCAGTTTCCCGGTAAACTCTGGTATATTAAAAAAATTTAATTAAAAACAATCTGTAGAAAAATCATAATAAAAAAAAATAATAAAATTAGAACAGCAACAAAAAAGTCGCTGAATTAAAAGTTCCAAATGATTTTTTTTTTCAAATAAAATTGAAAACAGAAAAAATAAAAGAACACAAAATATTCAGTGCTTCACTGCTCTTTAGATATATCGGAGGGGGTTTAGTATTCCCCTACCTCCCGAACACACATATTGCAAGAGAGGAACGAACAACATAGAAACAACATGAACAACAACAAATCAAAAATTATACGCCTCTGGTTGAAGAGGGTTCAAGCAATTTACACTGTAATTGCGGATTAACCCAAATAAAATAAAATATATGGCAACACTGAAGGAAGAAAGAGAGGGAGAACGACTCACAGGGAATGTAGAAAGCAGACAGAGAGAGCTGAAGAGAGAGAGAAGAGGTACCGAGAGGTGGTGAGTGAGATAGAGTCAGCTCGTTAAATGCAGGCACTCATACTTAAGGAGTCATCCACTCATCCACTTCGTTCTCATTTCCCACTCCTTCCCAACTGCTACTCCTCCTCAGTCTGTCCACTTAAAATGCAGACTGACCGGTGGAGCAATAAAAACGGTCAGCGGTCACCATCATTATAATCATCATAGTCAGATTTCGAGAGAAGAGTGGATGGAGAGAGGAAAGGAGAGTGGAAAGGAGAGAGGAAATGAGTGGGGAAAGGAGAAGGGAAAACCAGGAGGGAAAAAAGAGTCGAGCAGAGAAAAGCAGAGATGGAAATGAGGTGAGAACAGAGGAAAGAAGATGGTAAAAGAACAGAATACAGCATGAATCCATGCATTCATGTCCAAGCATAGCGTGAGAATTAATAGTGTTTTGCATGTATGTGTGTGTGTATTCCCCCCACCACTCCTCCACCCTCTCTTTATATTAATGACTGTTTATCTTGTTACCGAGTTTGAGATACACTCAGTTTCCATTTCGTTTCCGTTTCAGTTTCAATACAGTATCGCGTTTCAAGCACATCGCCGTCCTTTTCGAAATTTAAATAAAAACAAAATGGCCGATCTGTGCACATACACACACAGCATGTGGGAGAGTGTGTAAATACAAAAGAGCCATGAGATAAATACAAATACATCCTTTTTAAGGATCTTTTTTACTCTGAAATATTCTGAAAGCTCTTATATGGATCTTTTGAAAAAATACATGCAAAGAAATACTTTTCTATAATCAATTGAATTTAGAGTTGAGAAAATATAATCTTTTTTAATTCGTAATCAATTCTTTCAGTGTATATCGTCAGTTTAATTTAAGTTTAAATACGATTACGAATTCTTTTCTGACCGCTTGGTTTGTGATTTTTTAAGCTTTGCTTCCGAGTTCTTTCAGAAGTAGAGCGAAGTGCGATTTTTATGTACAAAATTTATTATGTATGAAATTTTAGTCGTTTTTCCGTTTCTTTTCAGTAGTTTTTATTTTCTCAGTACCCGTAGATATGATTTTCAGTTTTTATTTCAGTTCTTATTTTTCTGATTTTATTTCCTGGTTTATTTTCCGTTTTCATTTTCTGGTTTATTTTCATTTTCTGTTTTATTTCCTTCTGCTTTTCAGTCCCGCTGCGGATAATCTCATTCATGTTGAGGCACTCACTCGGCCTAGTTACTGAAATTAACTGAATTGTTTGCTTATGAATAAACAACATGAATGAACAACTGTTATTTGCACAAAACACACACCGCTGCATCTCGCTTTCATGCTCCCCCGAACCAACACCTACCCCCCACCCCTTTCTTTTCTCATCCCTCACTTCTATGCGATTTAATTTCGGGAGTTTCTTTTAACAGCAGCGTGTTGAAGTTTAACTTATACACAATCCAAAAGCGGACTTTTAACAAGCAAGCAAACAAACAACAACTGAGTTGCCATTTTAATCGCACACTCACACTTACACACTCACACTTACACACTCACACTTACACACTCACACTTACACACTCACACTTACACACTCACACTTACACACTCACACTTACACGTTCCCACTTACACACTCACACTTACACGCTCCCACTTACACACTCACACTTACACACTCGCATTCAAACACACAATCATATGTACACACGTCCATAATTAGGACAAGTGGTATTTTTAAAGAAACACACACACACACACACACACACACACACAAAATACCTACTCGTAGAGTACGAACTCGTTCTCGTGTACACACACTTGCATACTCGAGTAACTTTTAATTTATAGACGTCCTTCTGATGTCTGCGTGTTACAGTTGTAATTAGTTGCGGTCTGCATTAATATTAATTAGTTATTTTGCGAAAAATAGTTGACTTATTTGAGTGTGTGTATATGTGTCTGTGGGTGTATGTGTGTGCTAACTGTGAGTGTATATCTGAGTGTGTTGAAAAAGGATAAAAGGAAGGAACGAGCAGACATCGTTTAATACGCACGACTGCAATTAACTAGATGTTAAAGGATATGTCAAAGGATTTTATTTCGTTGATGGCGTCACGTGAGTAAAGTAATTTTAAAATGTTTGTGTCCTTTATCAAAGCTAAATTAACCACTAACGTCAAAGTGAAAAATAACAACGGAGTGTAGAGGGAATGAGTTGAAAGAGAGTGAAAGATAGGGGAAGAGGGCTGTAAAAATTGTGGAGTGAGAAAGAGGTTCACAGAGAGAGCATAAAAGAAACTGAAAGGGTGAGAATTCAAACGAGAAAAGTTACAAGAATTAATATCGTAATAGGTTATTTTGGATTATAGAAAAGAAATAATAAACGAGTAAAGCAGCGTGTAAAAAAAGAGAACTAGTCGAATAATGGAAAAATAATAAAATCCAGTAAAAGAATCGAGCAGAAGAATGAATTAAAAGACATACTAAAAGAAGTTCGGAAGGATAATCGAGTAAAAGAAACGAGTTAAAGAAACGAGTTAAAGAAACTAGTAAAAGCTTAGAGATTTACTTAAGGTTAAAGCAATACAGTCCAAAAGAAAAGGAATTCAGCAGAAAACGAAATCGCCCCACGAATCGATTAAAATAAATGAGATCAGAAGGATGGAAAAATCGAATAATAAGTTTGAATAAAAATATCGAGTGAAAATATCGACTAAAAGTATCAATTAAATGAATAAACTAAAGCGGTCCATTAAAGTAAAGTCATCGATTGGAATGATTCAGTAAATATCTGTTATACTTAATTTAATCTGATCCGATTTGTGCTCGCTTTTCAATAGCCAATAAATATCGTATATTTATTATAACATTTGATCCTTCTTTCTTTTCGGGAAGATAAGCTTCAATGCTTTCAACAACAGCTATAAATTGAATTTGTATCTTCGTTCTTTCTTTTATTTGTATCTCCTTCTGGAGATCATAATTCATATGCAATGAAATCAATTTTATGTGGGTCTCATTTATTGATAAAGAGAAAGAGGGTCAATAATTTTAACGTGTAGATTATTTATTTTCACCGAAAGGAGAAGATTCAAACACAGATCCAGACCCACTCATGTCCTGCCGCCGTCTCCACTTTCATTTTTCGCCCACACACAGACACCCACACATAAACACATACAAATACACACACACACACACATCCATACACACATACACAATGAATAGCTGACTGATGCTTGACTATTGAGTGCTTGCTGTGAGAAAATAAAGTGAAATTGAAGTCACGTAAATGTTTTGAGCTGTTCTCTTCCCCTCTTTCCCTGTCCTTCCCATTCTCCTCCACCCCCCTCCTTCCCTTCTTCACCCTGTCTTTATTGCTGATGAAAACTTTTTCGTTTTCAGAGTTTTTGTTGCTTTTGTTTTTAGTGTATAACTTTTGCTTTCATTTCAGTCTGGAGAATTCTTTAGAGATAACTTTTTGCTGTATTGTTTTATTTATGTTATTATTTTAAGTGTAAGTAAAAAATAGTAGACAAGCAACTCAGAGAAAGAAACAAATGAAATGAAAAAGGTTTGTTTTCTTCTCCTTTTTTTGTTCTTTTTATTCTTTTTATTGTCATAAATAAAATGAACTTGTAATCTAACGTGAAAGTAATCTCAGTGTTATTGTGGTTGTTGTTGTTCCTGTTGTTGTTCTTGTTGTTGTTGTTGTTGTTGTTGTTGTTGTTGTTTCTAAGTGGCTCTGAACTGGGTTAACAAACACGCCAGCAGCCTCATGACGTCGTCTGGCAATCATAGCGAAGTGTTTATCTTCTCAAAGGATAGACATACTTGAATTTGCAAAAGGATTTACATTGTTACGGTTGTTACTTTTGTTGTTGTTGTTATTGTTGCTGCTGAAAGAAATCTGCAGCCCACGGCTACGGATGGGTGGCAAGGTTACGGTTACTGTTTATTTTTTGAGGCTATTTGCTTTTATTGAAGAGAGCAACGCATATCCTTTATTTTGATGCATTATAATAACGATGTAAATAACAGGTTTTTATTGTTTCGTTTCCAATTATTTTACCCTCACTGAATCATTCATTGTTATTGTTTTTTCTGTGGTTTGTGGTTGCTGTGGAAGTTGTTTTTGAAGAAAAGTTTTATTAATTCTATGAAAAAGGAAAGAACAACTTATTCTGCATAAATAAACCACCGAAACTAATAACCATGACATCTGATGGTTCCCCACAGAATTCACAAAAAATATTCTCGTGAAAAAACCCCAAAGAAACTAAGTGAATATCATGGAAATTCACAAAACATGAAAGAAGGAAGTCCCTGAAAAAGCAGAAAAAAACAGAAACAAAATCAAAAAATAGCAAAACTTACAGAGAGTGCTTTTAAATTCACTGGCATACTTTCCAAGTTATTTCCAGAAGTGATAACATAGTTTATGCCTTCAACTGTCAATTTTCATTTATGTTCTAGTGTTTTTTTTTCCTCCTTGCTTTGTTTCAGTTTTGTTTTCCTTTTCTTGTCCAAGAGAAGTTAATAATACAAGAATAGAGTAGTAAATTAGCGCAAATTTCAAATGAATAATTTATTGCTTGCGATACGTGAGCGAAATTGAAGAATCCTGCTTTCCTTCCTACAACTCAAGAAAAAATGGAAAAAATAAAGTTTCTTCGAACAGTAGTTTAGTTGATTCCAAGCAAAAGGAAGTAGAAGTTTAATTAACTGTAAAAGCACCAGAGAAACCCGATAGAATAACAAAGATTTCACTTTAAAGTAGTAAGAAACATAAAAATGGCAGAAAAACTCATTGAATTCGAAAGAATATAAAAGAGGATATACAGCCGGATAACTCTGTGAATATGTAAAACTTTTAAGTAAATTTAAGACCAACAAATGAGGCATCCATTAATCCAACATATTGTATATTGAACTGAAAAATAGAATAAAAAACTGTACTCTTCAAAAAATGTACAATATAATAAAAAGTGTTCGAAGGATTTTTAAATTTAATAATGTTACGGTTTAAACCATTCCAAAGCTGGGAGATTTATTGATTTTTTATTTTTAAACTCTCTCAAAATACAGTTTTTACCACATCTCAAAAAAATGCTTAAGGAATTTTCCATCATATTCTGCTAATTTTACTATCTTCTATTTTGGTTTTTCTTACCTCTTCACATATCCTTTAATTTGAAATTTTAAAAACTATTCTACTTCTAAACTGTTAAAGCGGAAAACCATATAAAATTAAGGACGAGTAGAGCGAGGCAACCGACTCTTTTAATGGAGTTTCATTTGCAAATTAAACTTGCCACTGCCAATTTCATTCCACTCCAAGCCACTTCCCAGCGCATCCTGTTTATTGGCACCTTCGTCGTTACACTGGAGCAGTCAGTCGGTGTTCAACAAAAGAACATAATAACATTTATAATGACATTACAAACGAACACCCAGACACAGTCGCTAATGCTCAGGAGACAGGATGTCACACACGTGACGCCACACTCGCTCGTTCGCTCACTCGGTACAGAATGGCAAATAACTGCACTTGGATTGGAGAGATGACAAGGATTGCGTGATAAAACGGTAAAAAAGGGAAGGAGAAACCGATGTGTGAAGCGCAATCTGGAAATAGAAACAGTAGAAATAATAGAAAAAGTAGAAAAAGTGAAAAAACCCAAATGAAATGAGATTCGAATGGAAGCGAGCGCAAACGATATGCAAGGACGATATGCAAGGAGTTGAGAATTGAAGGTATATTGAAGTAAAATTAGAAAGTATGGAATCGGTTGAAGGTTGAATGAAGAACGGAAGAATATAGAAAGCAGAGGAAGAGAGAAGAAGGAAAAAAGGAAGCGAGGAAGGAGTTTGAAGTTGATAGAATGTAGAAGAAGGGAAAACATGGAGTGAGAAAAGATGAAGATAGAACATAGGACATGACGGTAGCATTTAACAATGTGGAAGATAGGAAGTCAGGAAGGTAGAAGGCAGTACATAGAAGCAAGAAGGTATAAAGTAGAAGGATTAAGGGTGGGAGAAGAAGGAAAAAATCTAAGATACAAGAAAGAATAACAATGCTAGAAGCCATGGAAATATGAAGTAGATTTGGAACTAGACCCAGTAGAAAGAAAAAGACGAAAGAAAGATAATTGACTTTCCTTGAAACAACCACGTCGCTATCCCAACACTGCATGGATGTAAAAACAAATTCAAATCAGCCCGGATTTTCCATTAGCGCCATGAGACTAAATCCACTGCATACGCACGCCGAAAGAATACAAAAACGCTGCCAAAGTAACATGAAATCCGAAAGGACAAAAAAACAACGCCAGCTCAAACGTGATGACATCGGAGAAAGAGGTTTGGGTACCAGGGTGGAGTTGGTGAAAGAAATGTTTATGTTTTCACCGAAAAAAATACCAAATTGTCCTTGAGCACGCACACCGGGATACTTCTTCTCTGCTTTGCTCTTAAATGCAGTGAGACGCGTGAGGATGCCGACGATTCTATCGCTGTCTTTGTCAGTGTCGATGATAGCGCAAGTGTTAGAATTTCCGGTGGGGCCAAAGAGAAGTGCGAAGTTACGCTCAGCGGAGTAGTGAAGGTAGAACGAATCCTTAATCGCTTAAAGCGTTTAAAGAGTCCGATTCAATATCTCGAGGATGTTCTTAAAATGAATGTGTGAAGCATCGCTGAAGCATAGCCAAATGAGACAACGAGTAACGGGAGGGAGAGAGAGAAAGAGGAGAAGAGGAGGAGGAGGACGCAGAATTATATACAGCAGTTCAAGTAGCTGCATGA
This sequence comes from Myopa testacea, assembly GCA_949629155.1. NCBI lineage: Eukaryota > Metazoa > Arthropoda > Insecta > Diptera > Conopidae > Myopa > Myopa testacea. Next base: position 4,742,068 of record OX451346.1, on the reverse strand, counting down.
AGATGTTGTTGCTGGAGGTTTCAATGAACGTCATACTTGATTTTTTGCAAAAACCTCTCATGTTGAAAACTGCTTGGTTCCTGGCTCTTCCTATGAAAGACACACTCAACAAATAAGTGTGTGTGTGTGTGTGTTTGTGTGCTCCGACATTATGCTTCATTTCCGCTCCATTCTTTTGCAAAACACTTGTGATTCAACAACGACAACAAAAACAACCAACATCGACATCGACAGCTGAAAATTGAAAAACATAAAAAGCATGAATGCCAGAAGAGGCAGCAAAGGCAGCTCCTCGGCTCTCTTAAGTGACAATTAAAGTTGATGTTAACAAGTTTGTTGAACAAAATTGTCAGCAAGCAACATAAAAACCCAGCAACAAGACAAGGAATAAAAAAAGAAGAACAGAAATTCAAAAGATAAGAAAAAACTTAATGAATGTATAAAACTTAAGTGCTTAAAGAAAGGCATTAATTAATAAATGAATACAGATATTATAATGAATGACATAATGAGTATATTTTCAACAGACTCTTAATAAATTGAATAAATAAAATCTGTGTAGAGCTCAGTGTAGATCCTTTAAATCCTTTCCAATAATTCTGTGTATAAAAATCCTCATCTTTATGTTAGATTTATAAATTTTCAATAGAAAATAATTGTTAGAACCTTCACTACGTTGCATATTTTGGAAAATACTTTAAAACTGGAAAAATTTTCTTATTTTCTCTCTAATTTTATTAAAATTTATAAGTTCGCTTAACTTATTTAGTGATTTCATTCATTCTCAAGCGTTACTTTAATCATTTCTGTTGGACTTTCTTTTATCTGAATGAGGATTTAAAGAAAAACAAAGCAAACAAACATACAGAATTCTTAAATCCTCCGTAATTGCTTGTAATTCCTGAGATTCATTTTGGATTGTTGTTGGATATTTTGTTTAGATATTTGATTTCATTTTCTTTACTTTAATTAAAAATTCTTACACCTTCCCTGAACAAACAGACCGAATGAATTGAAATTCTCTTAATCCTTTCCAGTTTGTATATCATATACAAACACATGAATACATGTATCATGTACAGAATATCTACGTAGCAAGTAAATACTCACAAATTGTTTTGTATGTATGTATGTATGTATGTATGTATGTATGTATTGTAGGTGTTTTTGCTTAATTAAATTTTCTCACATTATCCTTGTTTGAAACACATATTTTCCGCTTGCTTGGCCAAAGACTTTCCGCAATAACAACAAAAGTGGTTGAAAATACCGTAAAATAAGATTGTTTAATATAAATTTACGGGGTGCGTTGCTGCTGCGAATATTAATTGCTTATATATAGAATTTTAATACAAAACAAATAGCTTTACTATGACAGAGAAGCATACTTATAAATACGGATGAGGGGTTTTTCTGGCGGAAGGGTTTTTCTGGTGGGAGGGTTTTTCAAGACGAAATTTTATTTAGTTGTCAATCATAAAGCGATGGTTTGTCCATAAAATAATACAATATTTTTTGCTTAAAGTCGTAGTAGTCGATGGAATGAAACATAAAATCACATCGGATAATAACAATCCTGTTGAGAGTCTTTATTTGAGTTCAGTTCTTTTCTAGTTTAGAAACAGAAAAGAGTCAATCCATTCCGATTGCATTACTTATAGAATAGGTCTTGAGCATATGTACAGAGTGAGTAACTACTTTACATTTATGACTCTACTGTAAATTCAGTATAGTTACAAATTCTATTCGTATTTATTGAAGCATAGAATTCGAGTATCGACATGGTCAAAATTAGGCAAACTCATCCAAATAATGTATGAGTCAGGAAACGAAATTACCAACTACTGATATGTATTGAATACAATTTGTATACATGTACTACAACAGATACATACACACATATCCTTAATGGGTATGGAATAAAGACACATATTTACACTCCAACTACCACAGCAAGACAAATACATGGACTGGTATTTCTGTGTACAGTAACGAAAACGATTCTTTGTCAAATGAAACAGTTTCCTAACACAAAACTAAAATGTATGCCTCTCACCGCATATACGTATATAAATACAGACATAAAGATACAAATTCACACACACACAAGTGTTGTATACACACACCCAGTAGACACCAAGTAGTCCAGAGAGCAGTACAGAGAGCAGTCCAACAGATCCGGTCATGGAACAAGAGAGAGAAAGAAGAGGTTTGGGGAGGCTCTTCTGTCAATTCAATTTTTCCAATTCCACTTTTTCCTGTATTCCGGTTCTTCATCCTTTCTTTTCTTTTCTTTTCTTTAATTTCCTTTCTCTTTTCTTCTCATTTCCTTTTTCTTTCACATTTTGTATGTATTGAGAACTGATTAAATCTCTCTGAGTGTTTTTAGAATAAACTCTTCAAATGTGTTCCTCATAAAACTAAGATAATTAATACAAAAAACTTATTATGAATTCTAAGCGAATTACGAAATACAAAACTTAAAAGAAAAAAATTCATATGACGGGAATTTCAAGAAGTTTATTTGACTCTTTTCTCGTTTTACTTGAATTGTAAAGTTCATGGTTGCTGCAATTCTTTCTCCCTCTCTTTTCCTCTTTCTCTCTATCTCTCTCTCTTTCTCACTCACTTTCTCTTTCTCAAATTTAACAGTTTATTTGGCCTTTCAGACTTGTTAGCTATGAGATTATTATTATGAGTATTATTCTGGATAACTAAACTCTCTAGAAAACTCTTAAATGGGGTCTTTTTTCTTCATCTTTTATTTTGTTTATAATTCCTAATAGACTTTTCGGAAATCTTTGGAATGGCGCAAGACTTTCCTACCGGGTAAGTTTTGTAGTCACAAGCTACCTTATTTTACAGCACTGCTTGGCACTCAACTACAACAACAAAAAAAAGAAGGTGTCTTTGTGTTTTTGCGTGAGTCCTTGTGTTGCTTATATCCTTGTTTGTGTTTTTCTCTAGGAGCTTGTGTGTGTGTGTGTGTGTGTGTGTGTGTTTCTTCTCCTGAGTGGTACTCTTAATACGTGCATAAATCTTTTCGACTACGCAATTGAAGTTGCTTTTTACAGCTCAAGCTTGTTCCTTGCTGAGCTACTTTAAGGATTAAATTCTTCACTAATGCCACAAAATACAGGCTTCCTTTCCACACGTGGGTCTCCTCGTCCACTCGAGCCTCTTCGTGACGTCGGCTTGCTTCGTTTCTGTTGCTGTTGCTCGAGTTTTGTTGTTGAAATGAAATTCTGTAATAAATTAAATCCCCGAAAGCTGCTGCGTCAAACAAACACAAATCACACAAAAAACATAGAAGAAGAAGGCAGAAAAAAGAAAAAAAAAACAATAATAAAACCAAAAGCGAGAACAAGAACAAGGACTTCACATGTCTGCATGAGGTTGCACAAATAAAAAGATTAGAAAAGATGAAATACATTTAGGAAAACAAAAACGAAAATTGTAGAGAAAAGAAGCCAGATTGTTGTTTGTAGAGAAAAGTAACCAGATTGTTGTTGGTACACAAAACAAAAACCAGATTGGGGAAGAACTGAATAAAAAAAAGCATCCGATTTGTAGGAAGATGGAAGGAAAACAAATAATTGTAGCAAGGTAACAGAAGTAGCACAAAATTTCTCCCAGAATTACTGTCAACAGCACACACACGCACTTATAATTCTTTGTCCTTGTTTATTTTGTATTCTTGTCAGCAGAGAGAAGTTTGCTAAATTCAAAAGGATCCTGTCCTATCCTTGACAAATAGCATGAAGCAATTGCAAGAGTGTGTGTGTGCATATGAATCAAATAAAATCTTTATTTGAATATTTATATGTTATGAATGTTATATTTATGAATATTCAAAAGTTTAAATGCATTTCTTAATAATTTAAACCAAGTTGAACCGAATTTCGGTATTTATTTTAAGCGTACATGTGTACATCATTTACGATTGCTGAGTGCCCAAAAGAAAGCGCTTAAAGTTGTGCCATCGAGGTATATACTTTAATTTGATTGGTTAACAACCACAGGAAAGATCTATGTACATATATTTTCCCTTACTCATTACTAATGTTTCTTTAGAATAGCTTTCTAAATGTCTTTTATTGGTTAAAGTAAAGGAAAAGGAATTTAAAATAACCTTTTCTGAAGTAGGCCAGTGAAGTCTTTAGACAACAATAAACGTCACCCTTAACATCACGTAGCAGTTTGAATTTAATTAAATTCCTCCAACTGTCTAATCTTAATGCTTGTTCTTGCCGCCGCTTTTCAACCGCATCTTAACACGCTGCCGCCAGCCAACCAACGGAGCGCGCACCGCAATCCGACCCACTTTAAATATCCTAAATTCAATTAAATGCTCCCCCTCCTTCGCTCGCATTACTTTGCTACAATCAGTCAGTCAGTCAGTCAGTCAGCCAGCCACCCAGCCAGCCGCATGCCTTCCTGTCAAGCGGAAGAGCCGAACGATAAAAGGCCCAGGATGTTAAAAACGCGAGGAGGGCCTTTTATAGTAGAAAATCAAATAAAAAACAAACAACTTTCAACACATACGTACACCCATACACACATACAAACACACACACACACACACACACACACAGACAGACAAAAGAAAGGATAAGAATCTCATTTGCATGATCAACTTAAAAGCTGGTGAACGAGCGAAACAGTAGGCAGGAAGGGAAGAAGGAGCCACAAAACAGAGCAACAAATAGCGGCAGCATATAAAATAATGTGTTCAAAAATTCTATGAACTCTCATTGTTTGTGTGTTCTTTTGTTGTTATTGTTTTTGTTGTTATCTCTTTTGTTGTTATTGTTATTCCTTATCAAATTTATCTGAAGTGTTAACAACAAAATCCAATTTAATTTAATTGAAAAAGTTATAAATCTCAACTTGATTGAAAGACCGGGAAAAAGGATATGTGACAGGATGTTTGCAGAATGCGCCGGAAATATTAAAAATTTCCTGGGTGCTGAAGAATAAAGTTGAACAACAGCATCCAGCTGTTTATTGATTTATGATGAAGAACTTTTAATTTAAATACTGTTGATAAACGGAGAGTTGAGAAGAGTTGAAAAGAGTTCCGAACAGCTTGTTAGAAGTTGAAGTGAAAAGACCCAAAGATAATCTAAAATAAACAATAAACAATAAAGTAAACAATGGGTTATCCATTATATAGGATTACTAATGGGTTAAATAGACTATGGGAAGTTTTGTTTTTATATAAAAAACATAATCTCTTTAATTTTATTCGGTTTTTATTAAGTTATTAGGTGTTATCAATGACAATTCGGTCATCAGTTCGAAAAATCAAAACTTTTATAAAATTTTGGCATATTTGCTGGTTTAGCTGCCTAAATTCACATCTAATATTCTTTTTCAGGTCATTATTTGTTGCTGGTTTGCTGCCATAAACTCTGCTATCCAAATAACCCCAAAGATGGAGTCCAAGGGGGTCAAAGCACACAAACGAGGTGGTCAATTCAGATCAACATTCCTTGAAATTAATCGACCATTGAATATCGATGGCTATAAAGTGATATTCTCATGCGATGTGTGTGGCGTAGCTCCGTCTTCATGGTTGAATGAACATTCCTTGTGTCGATTCCATTAAATTTCAGCCATTATAATTAAATTTCATTTCATTATAATGCGCATCATTCAAAGTAACGGCATCTTTATTCTCGTTTTCGCAAAAGAATGGACTGATTACGTCTTTCGACTAAAATTTATAGCAAAGAGTGACCTTTTTTTGGATGAAGTGGTTTTACTTTAATGGCTCTTGGATTTTCCTCTTTCCAAATGCGACAATTTTGCTTATTGACGGGTGAAATGAAATGAGCTTCCAATGTGAAGTGAGACTTGAAAACGACGTGGAATTGAAGTGTATCATGGTCATTAGCAAAACTTTCAGGAACAGCATCAATGTTTTTATTCTACTCAACTGTTTTCGGTCTACCAAACTTTGGTTTATCATGAACAGATTCAGTTTCATCAAAGTTTTTATCCAAACTTCGACTTTCTTAATTGAAAAAAGTGATATAAGCACAAACAAGGCTCTGAAATAACCCATAACTTGATCCGAAATACCCAAAAGATTCAAACGATTCACTAACAAATTGTGAGATCATAAAAACATGTATATTGTGTATATTATATATACTTCCTTAAATCAGACAAAACTTACGAAACAACTTCGATGTTTCTGCCAACGAAATTTGAACAAATCCAAACACAACTAAAATTATTTTCACCAAACAATTTAAACCCAAAGAATAGTCTAAAGAACTCTTTATTAAGACGCACTCTTCACTAAATAAACCCTCACGAGAAACAAAAGGATATTCGTAAAAGTTTTGAATGCATGCAGCTAGTTTGACTTCATGCAGATGTAATGAAACTTTATTAGAAACTACAACTTCTAAGTAGATACAGTAAAAGCTTTTAAGAACTAGTTTCTAGCATACTGTTGCTTCTCACTAAAGTGCATCGAAGTTAAAAACTTTATATGTAAGTAAGTTCATGATAATCAAAAAGGAAAAGAGAATTTTCAAAAAAGGATATACACTGAAGAGCTGTATAAAGCTTTGTGTGCACATAAGAAGAACGTTAAACGAACGCCATTTTATAGCTGCAAATTGTGGGTTATGAATTTATTTTTAGAAATAATTTTTAATTTATTTTTGTTAGTAGAGTTTAATGTATATAATAAAAAATAGTTATTCTCATCTCATTTATTAATGAAAAAAGTACTCTTGCATAACTTTTAATGCTTAAAAATGCTAATTTTATGTACTCAACCGAAAAGGATATTCAGCGAGCTACTAAACACTTTATGCAAATAACTCCAAAGTTGTGTTGACTAATAAAAACTGCAATAAAACAACTTGTAAGCCGAACAGATTTGTTTCAACGTCATAAGAATGTGCAATTTTTTTGTTTTTCCAAATCACAGCATATAGCATCATAATCAAATGGATTTTAAAGGAACATTTAAATTGCACATTCTTTACACTATAATCCGCTGTATGCAGATTCGCTCAAATATTCTGCTCACGTTTGTAAATAAAATTGCAATAAATCCATTTATATTTCACACCGAAAATCCGTGCCTTCTGCAGCGACCGACAACCGCCAGCAGAACAACTTCGCACCAGACACCAGCGAGCACAAAAATATGTTAAATATCTCGGCGAAATATCGCCAAATCCCGAGCGGTCCTAAATTCAAAAATAGTTAAGTCGCGCACGTTTCTCTGAACACTGACAACAGCAACAACCATGACAACAACACCAACCATGACAACAACAACAACCATGACAACGACGACAACAACAGCAGCAGCTGAAAATGCAAACAGATACAAACGCAAACACACTCACAACACAATCAGAGTCACTCACAGCAAACATATGATGCAAAATAAGGTTCTCCGAAAATAGCCAAAATAGAAAGAGCTGGCGTACTGCAGCTCACAAGGATGTGCAAGGACATGCATGCAAAACAATACCAAAGCAATAGAAAAGCAACACAGAAAGTGAGGGAGAAAGAGTGAACGAACAAGAGGGAGAACGAAAGAGAGGGAGAAGGGTAGAAAGAGAGGGTGAGAAAGAGAGAGAGAGGAGAACGAGGAGAGAGGGCAAAAAATTGAATGGAAAAGAAAAGTTGTGGGGAAAAATTCTAGTACAGTGCAACGAAATCCTTTTTGTTTCTCCCCACAACGTATCTCAGCTCAGCAAAGCTATATTTTTTCTAAACTTCTTCTTCGCTTTTATCCTTTCCGCTTTTTTTCTTCTCTGTTGTTTGAGCACTAAAGAAAAAATACCCGAAGGCAATTTAAATGTGTGCTTCTCGGTTCGGAGGAGTGACGCTTGTGTTGTGAAGGAACGGGGAGGGGGAGAAACAGGGGGACGATGCCACTCTTTCTCACACTCAAGCGGAAGCTGGTGTTTTATATTTTTCTATAAAGGGCTATTTTTTTCCTTAGTTCTTTCGTTTTTCTTTGAAACTTTTTTGTTGTGCGGTCGTTTTTTGAAAGAGCTGAAAGAATGAAAACGAAAATGCGACTGATATGTCATTTGGGGAAAAGCAATACAACAACAACATTAACAACAACAAAACACAACAACAGCACTGCGAATGCGAACAACAAAATATGCATATCCTTCGCATACGTTGTTTCGTTGTGCTCAAGCTTTTGCACATAAAGTAAAATTGTAACAGAAGAGCTACAAATAAACGTAAAGCAAACGTAATGGAAAGAATTACGTGGCGAAAATAATGGCGGGCACGGGACGACACAGTAAACAACGCAAAGCTCAAGAATAAAAGTATTCAAATTCAATGAAAAACAGAACAAATGAAAGACCAAACAAATGAAAAGCAAACCAAATGAAAGGCAAAACAAATGAAAAACCAACAACAACTGGAAAAAATGGGAGAAAATAGCGATAAAGAGACGGCAAAGAAAAAGAAAAGTGAGCAGAATAACAAGAAAATGGAAGAGTGATGGGAGTGGGAGGGAAAGGGGCAGGTGAAATGTTTTCATTCCCATAAACAAAAAAAAAACAGCAGCAACAGAGCACATTTTGTTTCCTCTGACTTAAATTTAGTACATGCTTTTAACTTGAAGCGAAGAATAAAGGATATTTTTTATCGGCTTTGAAATGAATTTATTCAAATTTCAGTTAAGCACGGGAAAATACAATTCATAAGCTAGACATTTATTATACATGTCCGGATACCGTGACATACCCCTTCACATAGAAGCTGTACATCCTTTTTTGTTGTAAAACAAGAAGAAAAGATAGAACTCTCGTATAGCAGCTCTGGATTTTTTGCTCTATTTTCTGATCTCAAATGTAAACTTTTTTATTCAGTGAAAAAATAACTGTTTTACGAATTCCTTTTCTTTTGGCTATTTTTGAAATAAATTCATGCAAATTTAAGTTAAATACAGGAAAACATAATTCATGAGCTATTTATATGCATTCTTTTTTTCGTAAAATGCTTTTCAATTAAAAGTGCTACGTGTATCCTTTTTTTCTACTATAAGCCAGGTAAAATTCTAGACAGTTAAAAAAGTTACAAATAAAAACTAAATAAATATTTAATATGTAAAAAAATCACATATATTAATTAAAATGATATGAAAATCATAAGCGCTTCATTATTATTACATAATTTTAACTACAATACAATTAAAAGTTAAAAAGTCATCGTGGTTTTTTGTCGTTATTTTTTGCTTACTTTTTGTTACTTTAATCTAACAATCACAGGATTTTAATTGACTTTGTACATCATTTTTTTTAAATTCATTATCATATCCTTTAATATCCCTTTTATATACACATGTAGGTATCCCTCCGTCCCCAACTCCTCCGATCTACTTTACGAGAAGCTGCATATTAAATTTTAATTTTTAGTGGAAAATATAAGTTGTTGTTTTTCTCATTCGAATCACAGAACAAACGCGTTAAATTATGCAGCACTCAACACATGTAATTAATATCTACCCGTAAAATGTTGTCATAGCTTTGAGCTACTAATTATTCTATGATTAGTGGTTTTTTGCGATTCCCCCCGCCCGATTCTCCGTTTCCGCATCCGCATCCGCTCTACTATAATTTAAACACTATAAAGTCGAGTAAAATTGCCGGTTATCGGAAAAATCAACGCCGTATTTAACGCATGAAGCCAATTAGCAGCGTGATTCTGTGTAATTTTATTCATAATTAATTTAAAAATTCTATTCTGAAGTCGTACTTTACGCCGCCGTTAATGGGGAAACTGCAAATAATTGCGTATGATTTGCATTCTATCGAGGTATCTAAACACAGCATTCAGCAATGAATTTTCAACTGGATGAATAATCGTCATAAACAGCAAACAAACAAGCAGGAAACAAGCAAGCAGCGAACAAACCAGCAGCGAACAAGAGAGCAACAAACAACAAAAAATAGCACAGCGAAAAGCAAAAACAACATACAACACGTAACATCAGACAACTGGAGATAACAACAATAATAAAAAAGGATCAATAATAATAACTACAACATCCAAAATTATTATGTAGTTCGAGTTCTGTTCGAGATCGATGATGGTTAGAGTGTCCTTGTCTCTGCCTCTGCCCCTGTTGTTCCCCTGTTCCTCATCTGTTTGTTGGTCGGTTGGCGTTCATATTATTTGCATGTTGTTAAATTTAGCCAGCCAACCAGCCACGCTCAACGCTGTCAAATGCAAATACAAATAAAGTTTTGATTTCACCAAGTTTTTCACACTGACACACTGCAAACTAATTAGTTTTCGGCATTCATATATTTACATTTATGTTTGATTTCTGCGTGCTAATTGCATGAATATTGAGCTGATTTTGTTGCATTTGTAAGCAAGGACCATGAATATAGTAAAGTGCTTTTCGAAAGCACAAAAAAGGACAAATGCAGTGACTGTGATGTGTGCGTTTCAGTTCGGGATATAATGAAGTACATAGCATCCTTTAAAGTATTCCATTTTTTTTGTAATTCCTCTCATTGAAGAAGAGCAGCATTCATAAATCGTCCTCTCTACTCTCCCTCTGTCTCTCTCTCAACTCTCTATCCCCCTCTCCCATTCTCTCCCCTCTTTTCTCTCTCTCTCTTTGCTTGTTATGGATTTTTTTGCACTATTTTTCAACATTCTGAAGTAGCTTTTAGTGTGATAGGAAAAAAGGATATATGTAGAGCTTCTGCTTAGAAATAATATTTTTGAAAATAGTAAATAGTAAAATAGCAATTTTGTATATAAGAAAAAAACACGTCCTGTTGTTTGCCGAAACTCGTGAAATAATTTTAATTCAAGGAAAAATAATAATTTACGCATTGTTGAATGTATGTTTGAAAACACATGATTATATGATATATTATGATGATGATATATTATATGATTGCTTTTTAGCATATTTTTCAACTATTTATCACTAATATTATGTTACAAACAAAAAAGGATATATGGCTACACTGTGATATAATAAATTCTATAAAATTTATTAATTGCCATTTTCTTGTTTATAGAAAACTACGCTCTGTAGATAACTAATAATTTACAACACAAACAAAGCTCGTTGTATGCAAAATTATCTTCAGATTTATTTCTGTTTACAAGTGTAACAATTTTAATATAATATTGCTAATTTTACACCACTTTTGGGTTCTACTAAAAAAAGGATACACCTCAACATTATGTTGTGTTTAATTTTTTGGAATTTTCAAAATGGGAATAAATAGCTTATAGTCCTGTACGTCCTGTAAGTGAATAAAATATTCAATTCCTCTAAAATGTCATCTAAAAAAAGGGGTTGATAATATAAAAGTTGATTTCCTCTTTCACATCGTTACTTTTTAGCCATTTATGAGATTCAGAAAAAAAGGATATATGGCCATATACTATCCAAATCCAATATGATGAAATTTTTAAAAAGCCTCTTTATAGCTGAAAGAAAACAACGTGTTGTAGATGATTTAAAATTCTTGAAGAAATTCATATAAACAAACAAAAAAGAATTCTTCTTAATTGTATTACTTTAAAACATTCCGATGAAGTTGCTTTTTAATATTTAGCGCCACAAATTAATTTCTCATTACAGTGATTACTTGACTTGCAGGAATTTAAAGTTGTTAATTGCTTTTACAACTCACGCCATAACGCGCAACAAAAGCTTATTACAGAGCTACGCAGAGCTTCAACTGCGACTGGAACGTAATAATAAATAAATACAAAAAGTTTTAATTAATATTAAGCTAATTTTGAGTGAAATGCGCTCTCGGAGGATAATCATGAGGATGAAATCAATTTGTAGAGTCGAGCTTGCGGTTGCCAAGCATTTAAACTGTGCTGTGAGAGACTTGTTTTTGGTTTTAAGTTTTTATTTTCCTGGGTTTGTCTGTTGTTGTTGTTCTGGTTACTTTCTGAGATGCACGTCAACAAAACAGGTTGTTTACAACGCATTAAAAGCAGTCACTTTTTTGCATAAATTCTTTTGAATTCTTCTCTTGTTGTTGTTGTTGCTATCATTGTTGTTCTTGTTCCTGTTTGCTATTTAGTAACACAACCGCGCATAAATTTTCTGCTGCTCAACTTTAACTTAATCAACATAATTAATTTCTTTATGCACGTCGCTTCATAGAACTCAAGGATTATATTTTACGCGCTTATTCAGTACTTTCTTGCAGGACGACAAACTTTTGAGGTTGTTCATTTCTTGGTTGTTTTTTCTTTTGTGTCGCAAGAACCAACAACAACAACAACCACTACCAACTACAAAAACTAAAAAGAACTACGAACTGGAAGAGAAGAAGAAAAAACTATGAACTGAAAGAAGAGGAGAGAAAAAAAAAATAAGAAAGTGTGGAAGATTGCGAAAAACGCAATTTAAACTTTCTCTTTGCGGTAATTAAAAAGTTCACAACATGGTGTGCTTTTTAGTTTTATTTCTTGTTTTGATGTCCTGTTGTTGTTCTCGTCCTTTTGCTAGAATGTCGTCAACAGAATGTGGTTGGCCGAAAGTGTCTCACTTTCCTTTATGAATCTTCTGTGCTGGCAGCTACTACTTATCTCTGTCTCTTTCTCTCTTGATATATTCTTCACTACTTCTCTCTTTTTATATCCGTCTCCCTCACTCTTTACTAATAGTGAACATTTTCGCACGCAAACACTTTTGAAAAACCAACAAAAAATCCTTCAACAGTAGATGCAAAAAAAGAGGAAATTCAAGAAAAAAAAACAAGGACTTTAAAAAGAATCCTTCTACAAAAGTGCGTAAACAAGAAAGAGAAGAAGAAAACAAGACTAACAGAAAAAGTTACTAACAAAAAAGTGACAAAGAAAAAAACTTACAAGGACTCAGCCAAAGTCCTTAAAATCCTTCAAGGGCTTGTCTGTCGTAGGAAAGGCAGTCATAATAAATGCATTTATGCGAATTCCTAGAAATCTATTCGGTCTCTGCGAACGCATGAGAGACGATCTCTGTTTTTGCATGAGTTCAAGTTGGTGCTGGTGGTTGGGTGAACGAAGGACACTCAAGTCAGCATGTCGTCGCGAGAACTTGACCAAAAGCCACCAGTTAAAACCAGTTAAAAGCGCTTTTTTGTAAAACGCACACTAACGTTATCCTGTTTGCTTCAATCTATGTACCAAGGAAAAGTAGTTTTTGATCCTTCTTTCGCGTTGGTGGTGTTATTGTGGTCGTTGTTGTTGTTATTGTGGTTGTTGTTTTTGTTATTGTGGTTGTTGTTTTTGTTATTGTGGTTGCTGTTATGGCAGTTGTTGTCCCTGTTTCTTGTTTTTTTTCTGATTTTGCATAGCAAACTTTAATTCCGTTTCCCGTCGCGTCGCGTCGCGTAGCGAAAGCATAAAGTAAGCAACAACAAAATCCAACTGATATACTCAGTATTCTCTTATTACTTTATTCCTTTTTTTTCCAATTTTATTTAAATTTATAAAAATATAAAAGCAATATCAGCGGAAACCAGTGCCAAAAAGTTTGCAAAGGAAGGACTTTGAAAAAAAATATATACACTTGTTTCTGCATAAAGTTTTTTGTGAAGCATGAAATTAATAAAGTTTGTCACTTGGCTGTGGCACCAGAAGCGTCAGAACTTTTAAAGCTAATAAAATTTAAGGGCAATTTTAGGACGGAATTTCGACTCTTCTAAGTGAAAAACTTGAGCTACATTTATGCTTAAAGTTGCGAGTACTGTTCGAAAGAGTCAAGATACCCGAAAGATACACATTTTTTATCACCTCAAACTTAAAAGTAAAAAAAGGATATATGGCAACATTTTGATAGAGAAGGATTTTTTGAAATAAGTAAGTGTAACTATTTAGCTTAGAAAATACTACGTCCTGTGCTTAAACACAAACTTCGATATAATTGAATTTTTCAATAAAAATCATCTATTAAAAGAAATTACTTTTTGTACGATTTTTTATTTAAGCTTTGAACACTTTTAATTACTTTGGGACTACATAAGGAAAAAGGATATATGGCCGTACTTTGCTAGATGCACAATTTTTAAAATTTGTACCGTTGTTATGTGGTATAAAATATACTACGTCCTGTGATTAAAAATAATCCTCGATATATTTATTTTTTCCAATAAAAATCATCAACGAAAAAATGTGCTTTTTAGTTTAGTTTCACACTTCCCTATATTTGCTTCCTCTTTTCCTTCTTCCTTTTTGTTTTCTTACCTAAGTTTTTTAATAATATACACATTGCATGAAAAAAGGATATAAGCGGCAATTTTAAACGCTGTTTTTGGATTTCATCAAATGAATGTATTTGAATAGCTAATTAAATGCGAGGAGTTGTAAGCGTAACATTATTTAATTACTTTTTTGCGACTCTTCGTCATTAACTAGTTTTCAATTCAGCTTTTAAAACAGTTTATTAATGTGAATGATCTGCAGTGACTTGCAGCAAGAACTTCTTTTCCTTAATCTCCTTCTTCGAGTTCGTTTTCTTCTTCTCCATGGCGTTCGTCTTCTTCTTCTTCTTCTTATTTATTTTCTGCCTTATTAACTGTCAAAATCATGCTTTTAAGCTGTCAAACACACACTCGATGCAATGCAATTCAATTCGATTCAATACAACGCTGCAGAGCTGTCAATAATATTTTTTATGTTTTATTTTATTTTTGTTTTTATATTTGTACATATTTGTTGTTGTTGTTTTTATTATGCGTTTCTATTGGATTTGTTTTTTCTATTTTGTGGTATTCTTTTATTATTGTTGTTATTGTCGTTGTTGTTGCTGTTGTTATTGTCGTTGTTGTTGTTGTTGTTATTGTCGTTGTTGTTGTTGTTGTTGTTGCTGTTGTTCAAACGCGAGCTCTGCCACTAATTTGACATTTATTTAATATCATCAAATGCAGTGTGGCAAGAAACTGAGGGAAAAATAGAGCGAAAGGGAGACAGAGAGAGATCGAGATAGAAATACATACACACTCACACTCAGTTACATCGGAGAGTCATAACAAACAGTGGAATCCTCACCATCAACATCACCGGCACCCACATCAGATTGTTTTCTCTCCTTCCCAGCGTCCTCATTCCTCTCCCATCCCACCTCACTCACTCACACACTCATTTATGTACTTACCTCGTTTCTGTGGTGGCTGCAGCGATGTTGGCGAGGGCACACAACGTACAAAAGTTAAGCTGGATACGACAATCCATACCCACAGGCAAAAGGGTATCCAAGCATTGTTGTTACTCTTGTTACTCCTGTTGCTGTTGTTGCTGTAGCTGATGCTTCTACGGTTTCTGCTGCTGTTGCATTTAAGTGCAGTGATTTTTGTTGTTATCGCTGCTGCTGCTGCTGCTGCTGATGCCCTTGTTGTTGTATTCAACGTTGAGTTCCTTGTGGAAGCCAAACGTTTGGCCGTTTTGCTTCCTGATGTGGCAGTTGATGTTATTGTAGCTGTTGTTGTTGTTGTTGTTGTTATTCTTGTTCCTGCTGTTGTATCTACTGGTCCTGCTGATGTTGATGCTGCTGTTTCTGTTCGTGTTGTTCCTCTTCTTGTTGTGGTTGTTTTTCTTATTCCTGTCGTTACTTTGACTGCTTTTAAAAATAAGCTCAACGGTATTTCCGTCAATGAGGACATCGTAAATAATGTCCACCGCTTTAAATCACGATATTTTATACTATGGTTGCCTTTATTTTCCTTAATCGTTGTGCGATAATTTTTTAATGATTTAATGGAGCCAACAGAAGCAGGATAACCCAAAAGTGAAGCTGATGGAGTTGAAGCATTTATGTTCATCATCGTGGTTGTTGTTTTTGTTCCTGTTATTGTTGCTGTTGTTGTCATTGTTGTTGTTGTTGTAGCTGCTGCTGATGCTAGTTTTGTTAACAGTTTTTTATGTTCCTTGCGATGATGTACAACATGTAAACTTTTCATTTTTAACGAGTTGAAGTTTTATTCTCTTCTTTTTTCTTCGCTGGGTTTCTTTACCACTCCATTGTTTCTACTCTTTCTTACCGCTACTTAATGTCTGGTACTTTTCTATGAATTTCGGAGTCCTTTGAATCTACTTTTTCATGGTATTTTTATTCTTTTTCGTTTATTATGGTTTTTTGTGTATTTTAGATTATTGTGTATTTTATTTTAGAGTTTTGCTCCTTTTTTATTTGTTTTTTGTTATTATTGTTATTTTCTGTTTTCTTCCTTTTCTTTATTCTCTTTTATACTAATTTTTATTCTATTTTTTCACTAATTTCTTTTTCTATAATATTTTTAGACATTTTTAGAAATTTTTTTACCCATTTTTAATGCTACTTTTTTACTCCTTTTTCAATTTTTTTATTATGTTTCCTGTTTATTTGTATTCGAGTTTTTTATTCATTTTTATTGGTTTTTCTATCGATTTTTCAGTTGTTTTTTCGTTTGCTTTTCTGTCTTCCTCTGTAGTTCTTTGCTATTATTTTCTGTACTCTGGTACTGGTGTTTCTCTATTTTTATGTACTTTTTTAATACTTTTTCAATGCTTTTTTTGCTATTTCTT
The DNA here is from genome assembly GCA_949629155.1 of Myopa testacea. Taxonomy (NCBI): domain Eukaryota; kingdom Metazoa; phylum Arthropoda; class Insecta; order Diptera; family Conopidae; genus Myopa; species Myopa testacea. The sequence continues at coordinate 4,725,526 of OX451346.1, read as the reverse complement.
TACTTCGTTTTTCTCGCTCTCTTTTTTTATTTATTTACTCTGTTTTCACTCCTGTTTTTCGCTTTTTTTGCTTTTACTTTTTGTTCCTTTTTGTTTTGTTTACGTTTTTCACTCTGTTGTTGGAGAAAAAATTTCAAACACTTTTTTTACTTTAAACTTTACTTTCGCTTTACTTGAGAAACTTTCATCATATAATTTTTTCCGTTTCCTTCTAGGATTTCTTTAATTTTTTTTATTCCTTTATTTAATAACACTTTTTATTTGCTTTCTTTCTTTGCTGTAAAAATTTTAATTCGTATAAAATTCAGTTTTTTTAGAAATTTTGTTTTTATTGTTATTAAAACTTTTGTGCTATTTTTTATGTTTTCAGTAGATATTCGTTAATTATTCTCAAAATATGTTTTCAGTTTGTTATTAAAACTTTTCACAACTTTTCTTTTATGTTTTTCCTTTTTCGCTTTGTTTTATTTTGCTTTGCTTTATCTTGAACTCTGCTTGGAACGTTGATAAAATTAATTTTTAAAAAATTATAAGTATTAAAAATGTACAAAAAAGCTAATTTAATTCATCAAAATTAAGGCTTCATTATTAATAAGGATTCCTTGCGTTTGAGCAGGTTTTTTGGAATACTTTGTTTGGTATTTTATTCAAAATCGTCCTTCATTTCATTCATTATTTATTATGAATTATAAATTGAATTTTAAACTGAATTATAAACTGATTTAAAATGATTTATTATTGAATTCGTTTGATTTATTAAGATTAATAATAAAAGTCAAGTCCCATTCGATTAAATAATGAATTAAGCCCCGAATTAATTATTATGAACTATAAACTGAAAAACAAAATTAATTATAAACCGAATTATATTTGAATTTATTAAATGAATTATAAATCATTTTATAGACTGTATTTTAAACATTTTAAATACAAATTTACACTTCTGGCGACTTTTTATTTCTAACCATGATTAATTATTTGAGATAATCCTACAAAAAATCCTCTTTTTTTTATCTTTCTCTCTGATTTCTGAAGGATATCGAACTTTTCTTTTCTGTATCAGACTATTTTAGGCACTTGAAGAAACTTTATGTTAAAAAGTACAAATAAAACAATAATTTTTAGTGAATTCCTCATTTCTTTACATCGTTTCTTGGCTTCACAATCGTAATATTTGTATTTTTAAGTTTTTAAACAACCATTCAAAAGTTTGAGCAGAAAAGAGAAAAAATGTTCATTGATATGAGAAAAAGTGAAATCTTTGAAATGTTTTTTTTTTGCTTTTGTTTTATTTTCCTTTCTTGTACAACACAAAAGAATCAAAAGAGCACAATAATAATGATGAAAAAAGTTTGTCAAAAAGTTTACTTGACCAAAGCACATCTCACAGTCAAACAAGGATCGAGGACGATGGACGATGAAGGAGAGGGGGCCAGAGAGGAGGCAGAAGATCGGCTGCTGGTGCCAAGTTTCAAAAAGTTTCAAAAAGATGAAGAAAGGACTGGGGAACCTTTGACTCTATCAACCATAAAGATTTATTTACGCATTCATTCGGAGAATTTAATTTAAGACTTTAAAGAAACCTTTCATGTGAATGATTTAATTATAATGATTTTATTGCTTTATAGTGTTTATTACTTTATTTATACTTAAAAAAAATGAGTGCTTAAAAATTCAAAGAAAGTCTTCTTAAAAATTGATAAGAAAAATTGAAATTAAAAGAAAGACTCAAACAATTTAATGAAAGGATAGAAATAAACAAAAAAAACGATAATAGCTAAAGTAATAATAATAAGTTTTTTCCTATTTCTTTAAATTTATAAAATTAAACTTAAAGTATGAAATTATAAAGAATTTATGGAATTTCCATTGAAGTCTTCAATAGAAGTCTATTAAAATGGAATTTTAAACATCCTGATGTTCTTTTCTATTTTTCTATAATTAAAAGAGAACACAATAGAAAGATATTCATTCCAAACATTAAAAATTTCACATCCGTCATAAAAAATATAATATTTTTCCATTATTATCTGTTATTGTTTTGAATTTATTTTCGTATTCTTTTTCCTCTCCATGCACATCATTTAAATTCTTCTTCTCTGCAATTTTTCAGGCATATTTTGTGCTTTTTCATGATTCTCTTTGTTTATTCTTTTTTTAAGTAAATGCTGTTGTTGTTGAACACTCGACACCGTAGAAGTTGTTCTACAAAATGGAATGGAAGAACCATCCAACCGCCAACAACAACAACAGCAACACTGACGAAACACGAAAGGAAACACTTTGCACAGCACCTTTTCAAACGGAAACGGAAGTCGAACGCACGCGGAACATGCGAACACACGTGCACACACACACACGCGCACGTCGTAACTCGTCGCCTTTGCGTTCGGTAGTCGAGTGCAGCAACAACAAAAAAACGCTGAGCTCTAAAAACACCGGAAAATTAAAATTTGTAGCTATTCTCACGTGTTACGCGGATAGAGTGGATGCGAGAGCGTACAAAGGAATACGAGCGTACAGTGGGTAGTTATGTGTTAATTGCGCGCTTCACACAAGAACACGAACTCACAGACACAGAAACAACACCGACACCGCCAGCGCCACCGCGTTCAAATTATAAAAAACGCAAAACGATTTGTTATCCTTGCCGTTGCCGTTATCGCCGTCGTCGGCGCTGTCATCAGTTTCTGTGGTCAGTGTATTCCACAGGATTCAGACGTCCTTCGAGCTCTCTTCCATCCGAACGATCAACCGAGAACCGATTCGCTGCATGGTTTGTTGCAAACTGAAGAGGATTCGTTTCGGAGCAGCAAATAAATAGGAAAATTTTCATGAGACAACGTGAGAGCCAAAGAGAACGAAAGCTGCAATGAAGAACTTTCAATGAAATGCAAAAAAAAAAAAAGAAAGCTTCGTCGAATGAAACTCTGGAAGAGCGCGAGAGAGAGGGACATAAAAGGAGAGAGAGTTGTAGTAAAAACCCGGCAACATTTTTGAGGAACTGTTTCTTTACTTTGTCTCTCGATTGTTTTCTTCTCAGTGAATTTTTATACTCGGAGAGAGCTTTTCTAAAGGGCTCAGAAAGCGGCAAACAAACAAGAAACAACAACTGAACAACAGGAAAAGTGAGAAACTATGATCGAAAGATTGACAGAGAGAGAGACGGAGAGAGAGTGATAGAGTTAGAGAGAGAGAGAGAGGGAAAAAAGGGGGTTCAATTGAATGGAATCAAATGAGAGTGCTTTTCCTTGGCTGCTGCGCTCTGTTATTGTTTATGTATCCACGAACAGCTGATTTTTGCAGGAGAGTTGAATTTTTTGGGACACTTCAAACTGCTAGAATTCGGACTGAGGACGATATCCACGTATCCCCTGAAAGGGAATATTTTTCAGATAAATACAAAGAAGAAGAAAAACACGACGCAGACGCAGATGAGCAGATGATGAAGATGGGGAAAGAATTTAATAACTAAATGACCGAAATACCCGTAGATTCTCCTCGTTTTACGAAGCTATGAAAAACTCAGGCGATAAAAATACGATATACAATATAAACTGTAAAGAACTAGAGACTACCTACTCAATTTAAACATCAAAGATCAGAAAAAATGTAATTTTTTTTTTCTATCTTATATGACAATTAAGGTACAAGATGGAACCTGTCATTTGAAAGCCTAAGTTTTCCTTTCTAACGGTATATAACATGTTGGGTTATCTCTTACAGTTTTGACCACATTTATTGAAAAATAGTCTTAAGTGCATAACCGCAACTTAGACATGGCTACAGGAAACTTTTTGCTGCAATTTTAACTTCACATCCCTTTATGTTATTAATACAAAGAGTAAGTGTTATGTTACACTTATATACTGTTTTAAAAGTAAAACACTAAGCTTCTACGTTTTAAACTTTTTGGAGTACCATTATTATCCCATTGCCGAGAAAAGCAACTCACACTCAATGAAAAAAGTATCCACATTTACATAAAAGTACTCATAACTTCTAAAATATACAATTGTGGGCAAAATGATATATCGCGAAGATGATACATCGCAAATAACTGCATCTTATCTGTTTTAGCAAATATTGACCTTTAATTGGCTGTTCTTCTTCGATTTTCAACCGCCCATTAATCCTAAACGACAGCCACGCCCCAAAAAAGGCGGCTTATATTTCCAAAAATAACGGTAAAAAGTAGGGATTAAAACAGGGCATCAAAATTCTTTCTTAACCCCCTAAACTTAAGTTCTTCCAGGGTGTGAGATGTACGCATCGTTATGATCCGCCTGACACTTTGTATGTATCAGCCATTTTGTATGATTTTTCAGTTGACCAGGTTTCTTTTTTTAAAAAATTTTGCTGTACTTCTTCTGCAGCCAGAAAGAGATAGCAGGTGACCTTTATATTTCTATAGTCGGTTTCACCTAACTTTTTTCCCAGCAGTTGGCACTCTAAAAAGTTCCATCTTCTAATGTGGGTGCAAATTGACTGGCCGCTATGTTCGGCCTGGCCGCATCTTAAGTACCCTACACCTTGAAGTGGACGGACCACGCCGCGCTTTTACAAGTTAGAGCGCGAGAAACAGAGATTTTAGTAAATTTCGTAAAAAACAAAAATATGGAACATTTTGAATATATGCAACCGTTCAATTGAATTGTTTTTTTTTTAAATTATCCGTTTCAATCGAATCGAGTAATCTGCTGTGTAGGCATCAAAATATTTCTACTATTTTACATTTAATAGAATCAACAATAAATTTATTTCTTTCGGAATGGCCGACTTTGCACAAGCTTCTTCGAGTACTCATGTTATCGAAACTGGTCAACTGTGCTTCCGACATGGCACCCACTGCAAAGAAGTACTCAAGAATTTGCAAGCCCATCAGGATCTGTGCGATGTGGTCCTAATAGCTGGCGATAAACGGTAAGAAAACCGTCTAAGAATTAATATAAATTATTTTCTAACAAGATGGCTGAAAGCACATAACCTTAAAATATAACAGTACACATGCAATAATTTTCACACATTTTCTTGGCTATTGCGTTTATAAATTAATGCCAATTATTGATGACCATATAATCCACGGATTGGTCAAAAATCTCTGTCCTTTTCTCAACTTCAACTTTTGCTCCCTTCAGTATTTCAGCACATGGTCTAATTTTGATAGCATCCAGTGATTACTTTTCGGCTTTGCTCAGCGAACGGATGGGCGAGTCCCAAAAGCGCGAAATAACTCTCAATAATCTGGACGGAGACGCGTTGGAGAAACTGATCAACTATTGTTACACCGGAAGCTTGGAACTACAAGGGAACACGATTGAGGTCCTGCTCACCACTGCAAATCATCTGCATTTGCAGGAAGTCATAGATGGCTGCTGTGACTTCCTTCTGCGCCATCTAAAACCATCAAATTGTTTGGCCGTGGGTTTCTTCGTAGAGAAACTGAAGTTCGAAAGATGTCTGCAAAAAGTTAGGAAGTTCATATGTGAACATTTTGAAGAAGTAAGTGATAAGAAAGTAAGAAAGTAAGCAGGAAAACCGAAAAATTATTTATATATTATCCACTTCATATTCAGTTTATATCTGTTTTTTAGTTTAATGGATTTAGTAAATATTATATTTCTTGATTGTTTAGGTTTCCAACCATAACGAGTTTCTTCTATTAAATGATAAACAGTTGCGTGAGGTCATGGCTTACAATAACCTCCAAGTACCAAACGAAGAGTTTGTCTTTGGGGTTCTAATGAAGTGGATCGAATGCGAACCCGAGAACCGCAGGAAGCACTTCACAGAGCTTCTGGCTCAGGTACGATTGCCTCTGCTGTCGCCTACTTTTCTGGCCAAGAAAGTGGAGCCACTCTGCAATACAGTGGAAAACCTAAAATTGCTCCTAAACGCGCAAAAGTCTCATCTACAGCTTACAAGTAATTACACTCAGCCCAGGAATTATAAACCAAAAAGTGCTGTGAATCAATTGTTGGTAGTTTATATAGAGGTAATAATTTCCTTCTTCAAATGTTTTAAACTTCAATTCTTATGAAAATAACTGCACATCATACCATTACAACAGACCAAGCATTTTGTAATCGCAAGCTACAACCTACGCATGGATAAATGGACCACATTGAGCACTCCACTACATAATCCGAACTCGTTTGCAGTTGATATGATGAATGGTCAGCTCATCGTGATTGAACTTTCAGTTGGTAAATTCAGATATCCTTCTGAAGTGCATCAGTTTCATAAATGGTTTTTAGATGAACAGGTTTCTATGAGATTAAAAAGGCTGGGCAATGAGATAGCCATACTGAATGATTCAATTTATGCGATCGGAGGAATGGCTCGCGTTGGTGCCGCTGATAATTCAGTAGAGAGGTGAAAATATAACAATTATTGGTTAAAAGAAAACGGTAACAAGACCGATTTTCAGATGGGACCCCGAAAATAAAACATGGAGTTTTGTCGCTCCAATGGAAAATGGTCGCTCGTACACAGGTATGGCTGTTATTAACGATCATTTGTATGTAGCTGGTGGATGTTGCGGTGAAAAAGTGTTATCATCGGTGGAATGCTACGATCCGGTTGAGAATAGTTGGAAACCCAAGGCGCCCATGAAAATCAAACGCCACTTACATTGTGTAAATAGGATGAATTTCTATATAAAACCAAGAAAATTATTTAAGTTAATTGTTCCGTACAGCTCGCAACTTACAAAGGTTACTTGCTTGCAATCGGTGGAGAAAACGCTAAACAGAACAAGTATATGCCCATTGAACGATATGATCTATCCACAAACACCTGGAAAACGGTACTGTTTCCAATGTTGTTTTTATTATTTATAAATGAGTCAGTATATCCTTCCAGATTACTTGTTCGCAGACAATTTATGGCTATACTAGATGCGCTTCATTTGGTCCTGAACTGTACATTTATAATAAATCCAACTTCTATGTGATAAGCAGTGAAAAAAGCTGCAACAATCTAAATCTGAAGATAATTCCCAAACCCAACGTTTTGAGTTTCGGGGCCATCAAGTTTTTTGCACTTCCATATGAGTTCAATCCTCCGCAGAAATTTATGAACTTTTAATTTTGAGTTTCGTCTGCTTTCTTTACTAGTAGCTGCTGTTTAAGAAATGTTATTAATTTTGTTTTAATTTTTTTACTGCAATAAAATCTCATTTTATAAATAATATATAATGGTATAATATAATATATCAGCATTTAATAGTTGTCATTATTGTGCTTTTGGTAAACAATGACCTTTATCGAACTTTTGAGAAATTAAATTCTAGAGTTAAAATTTATCAGTCTCCAAGTAGTGTTGAGTACGAGAGAGCAATTGAAGAGAGTAAGAAAAAGAGCTTAAACGATATACACAAAATTTCATATAATATTTTTCATTACTGATGATCGTGTTTTGATCGCTTTTCCCACTACGCAGTTTGTATTGAGAACTTCTTGATATATGAGTACATTGTTGTTGTTGTCCTGGACAATAGAAACACCTATCAACACCTGTTGAGCTCGAATGGTGGGCCAGAGTTATGCAATAATAACGATCTCTTAGTTAGAATTCTACAAAAACGTTTGTTCATCATACAAACAAAACAAAACTATTCCGAAATCGCGCCAGGACATTCAACGGAATATTTAGATCGCGAAAAGAAAGATCCGGTCAAATTATGGGCGGGGCCCACGGTTCGTCTATATGCAACAGATTTTAGACCACCTTCTGTAAAACATTCCCAGAGTTTTGATGCCAAGTACCAAAGATGAAATCTTTAGATTCAGAAAGAAGTGTAAATAAAAATATCAATAAGTGTTTATTTAAGCTCAACATGGTCTTTATTTCGAGTTCTGAAAACATTTCGATTTTGATAGATCCGTTTAAATAAGGTCAAAAGGGTCGCCACATAAAGTTAAGTGCATCATTGCAAACAATTACAAAACTTCTCAAATTTCACAACAATGAAGAAAGCAAACTTCGTTTCTATTCAATCAACTCGCACTTATATATTTCCTAATCAGTTTGAGCTGCTTTCCTCACCAAGCAGTGGACAAGATCATCACGCGTACATTCATTCAACTCGTTGAGGCACTCAATCTTTCGGATATCAGGCAAACAGACTTCCCGTATATACCGTCTGATGCAAGGCATCTGACACATTTGCCGCAGGGCCTGTGAAAAGAATAGTAAAGAAATAGACGTTGCATTCGAAGTAATTCTCGCAAACCTGTAAGCAGTACAACTGCAATCGTGGATTATTGACTTCTTGACTATTTTCACCAGCCCTAAACCCGGTAGCACCTTCACAACCACACTCCTGCACCTCGTTAGCGTTATTCTCTTTGACGACGTCACCCATCTGTTTCCTATCAGCTGGACATGGCGAAGGACGTTGAGTAGCCAACTGAACCAAAATATTGCCGATATCCAAGTGTTCACGACAGCGCCACAGAGCGCGTTTGCTGATGATGGCATTCTGAAAGGCCTGGACGACGAATTCGTACGTGTCCAATGGGGCGTCTTCGGTGAAGACGCGATACAACAGCTTGACGCCATCGCAAGCGTCAAATCGACGCTGACCCATTTCACACTGCAGCAAGAGAGCGAAACACTTCATGTTCTGACGATGGTAGTCTGGCACTTGGCCCACAATGCGTCCGTGTAGTAGATCGAAGAAACCTAGCTCAATCCCATGCTCAGGAGCGACTTCTAAGAAATGACCCAAATGATACCAGAGAGCTTCCGGATAGTACGGAGCGCATTGGTCCTTGTAAAATATGGTGGTCAAGTAGTTCAATGAATCCGTGTGTTCCAAGAGATGCAACAGAACTAAAAAAGAAAGAAAGTGAGAGAGAGAGGAAGGGAAAGTTATAAAATGAATAGGATTATAAATAGATTGGAATAGGTGAGGAAATATTCTGGAAGTATCTTTAAACTCTATTTATTCCTTACCTTTACTTTTCTCACTGAGATTTCGAAGAACTTTTGATGCGATCTCTATATATTTTTCCTTGTTGTAAATCATTATATAGAAATCGATTAACAAATTTTTTTTTATAGATATGTGCTGAGCTCCATTCAAATAGATTGACAGGATATCTAATAAAATAGAACACATTAAAATTGAGGAAATAGAAAATTCAGGAACACTTAAAAAGACATCATCAACTTAAGAGGTTTTTTAGTACTTACAAAAGATTTGCATTAACATTTCCACCTCACGAAATTTTTCTAAATTACGATTCCGTCGTTTACGTAAAAATATATTTCTCATTCTGTATCAAAAAGAAAAACAAAGGAGAAACCAAGGAAGGGATCAATGTTTTTGAAGCTTAAAAACCAAAGGATATCGTTAAAGTGGAGATTTTACAAGGTCCCATGATAGCCAACTTATTTAATCTTTTGAACTATCATGTGCCCGTCTCTTCTATCCACTCTTCTCCTCTCTGTCACCGAAAACCCTCTCACTCACTTACATTCTAACAATGTCCTCCTCATTGATGGCTCTTTGCGCCTCGATTGGATTCATAAGAAGTTCGGACAATGAATTGATGGCTTGCCATTGAGTGAACAACGTATCGCTGCAGGATTCTTTTATCAACTGTGGCAACGCCCAGAAACCGTAAGCCAACTTGGCGCGATCATCAAAGTAGGTTGAGTGTTTACACTCAACATTATCGGGGAAGCAGCATGTATCGCGTTTCTGCTGAAGACTTTTAAATTCTACAAAACAAAACGAAGACGCGATTAACTCCTTGGCTCCTTTTCATCCAGGTTTTCTTTATTTTTTATACTATATATAAAAATGTACCTTTGGAGACCATTTGATTGAGGACTTCCGACTTGAAGGACGGATATCGCCATTGAAGGAAGTGATTTTTATAACTTTCCAGTTCGTTCCACATTTTTTTCGCACACAAATATTCCAACAATTTTCTATAAACGTTTTTTTTCTGCTTTTTCAAAAAATATATTATATAATAATATTAAATATTTTTTAGAAATTTTGTTAACTTATAAATTTTTTCAGATATTTTAGATTTTTGTACAAATTTTTATTAATGACAAATGACAACAACATAACTTTGTTTTAGAGAAAATCGTTGCAAAGATAATTCTGAGTACCTGTATTTTCTAATTCGAAATTCGTCTCAAGTCATTACCATCACTTCTACTGATCGACGATCGATTCCTTTGAATTCCGTCATAGATTCTTTTGAATTTCGTAGCTTTGAGGGAAGGTTTCAGTGTGATTTCTGTTTCTTATGTTATACCAAAGAATTTACATCCTCTTCTATGATATTGTATCAAAGACAGCATAATATTTTATTTTATTATAAATAAATACTTTAGTTATTATATTGTCTTTGATTGTACAATATATTCATTGGTTTTACTCTTGGTACACAACGAGGCTTCACTTATCCAGTTTTCTGTCGAAGGTCATGTTTAAAAGTTTATCTAATTTAATTTCAAGCTGTAGTTTTTATTTATCAAAAAATGAGATTTATTCACTTTTATAATAATTTTATTATAAAGTATAAGTATAAAGACATTACATTGGAAACTTTGTTTTTACAATTTTATTTTTAACAATTTATATTTGCTAAAGAAATTACCAGTGTTTTTGAAGACTTCCCTTCTTATATTAAATTTCTTCTTCTTTTCTTATATTTCTTCTATTTATTTAATTATGTCTTTTATTATATATTTTATATGTAATATGTAGTTAGAACTTTAGTCTCATTGAATCTCAGTTTAATTTTTTGCAATGTTTTAGATTAAATTTTAATATGTATTTATAAAAATTAAATATAGATTATCTTATATCTTATAAAATAAATAAAATCAAATGTGGAAATGTGGATTTTAAGAAACACAAGAAATTGAATAATAAATAATAATAATGCATCAACTAATTTGAAAATAATTAAATAAAATAATAATTAATAGTTTAAGACAAATCGAAACAAAGCGAAACTATGTACATTATATATTAATATGTAACTTAAATACTGTTTTCGATACTGCGATGTCAATATCAATACTGCGATAATGACTTTACTTTCACCAAATATGGATTTCACAGATTTTAATCACACTTAGTATGACTAAGCCAACCACTTTATCTTTAAGTTAAACGGAATTTTTCTCTTCAAAGACATGGCAATGTTAGAGGTTTGTCTAAACGCTGTCACCCAATTTCTTATAAAACTTATTTCTTTTGAGCCCAACTATTGAGTGTCGATAGGCAAGGCAAAGGAAATCCATTATGAAACAAGTAATCGTATGCAGCGGCACCGGTGGCTCGCAAATTAACAGCGTTGGAAATGTCTTCCGAATTCCAATGAATCTTTTTATTTGGATTTCTGTAAAAGAAAACAACTATAATTTTCTTTTTTCTTTTATAAATACATGTGATCATTTAGAAAGTGAATACTTTAATCTTTTTATTTGATTTTCTGTAAATAATTGATATAGACAGGATTCCAAGCTCGTCCTTTCTTGTTGCTCTTTCTTAAGATGAGCCAATTCTCTTTCCAGCTGCTGCAGTTTTTTCTTTAAATCCATGATTTCCAATTTATCACGACATATTGTAAATCTGCCAAAGAGAAGAACCAAGTTTCTTATAAAAATAATAATAAAGACAGACCTAAAACGTTTGCTTACTCGTGTTCAGCACATCGCTCTGCCTGCGTTTTCTGGCGCTCCTCTGCAATTTTTGGCGATGGAGGACAGTCCGGCAAATCTTCCATGATGACTACTTCCAGCTTCCGAAACAGGTTGAACGGCTTTTTGATTTGAGCATCTGGTGGAACTATAGGTACTGCACTTGGCATCAATCGTGGGTATTTGTTTTCGCCTGGTGCATTAATGAAATCGCTCTGATCGAAGTGCTGCTGACAAATTCTGGATGTATTTTTCAAATTGAAGCCACAAATCTCGTTCCAACGACGTCGCCTTGCTTCATCTTTTGGGATTCTGAAGAACGACAGGTTATTTTTCTTGTCCGCGTAGGTGCGACAAATAGCACATAGAAGAACCATTGTTGGTTCATATTTATTTCAGTAGTTAGCGATTAATGTACAATTTCGATTCATTAAAATGAATGAAATTGAAATATGAATGAAAATTATAATTTTCACACATCATCAACAAACAAGCAAAACAACTCGAAAGAACTCTGTTGCAGGTGATTAGCTGCGTTTGGTAAAAACGGTAAAAATGACCTGGGAAATTGTGCTACACTCGGAAGAGCATCCAACTCATTGCAAAATCTTTCAAAGGTAGCGTATATATTAATCTTTTTTTATGAACCAAACAATTCTCCATACAAAATTGGGGCTTAACTTCACCATTATGGAACGACTCAATTTTGTTGTTGTGTTAGTTTTTTAAAATTGATTACAAGAACAACAACTGCTCTTGCTCTCGTATAGTTAACAAGTTATAGCTCGTATAGAATTTACAATACCTTTTATTTATAATTTTAGTATTTTTCCCAATTTATTACTGTTTTCCTAAGAAAAATTAGCCCATATAATTATATTAATTTTTAAAAAAAGGTATTCATTTCGGAAAATACTTTAGGACAGCAACTCTGTCAAACTTATTTATTTCATGATATTTTGTTTTTAGTAGAGATGTCAACTTTACAAAGCTTTATATAGACAACAAACATAAGAGCGTTCGTTTCTCTGTCTCTGTGAATTTACCAATAGATTTTCGCAAGAATGATAGCATAAAAATTACGCTTTCCGGGGTACAGTTATCTTTTGACATTTATTTGTGACGTCACAGATATATCATATGGTCAGTTTTCTTTAAGGGGTTTAGACATCGGTTTTTGGCATTATTTTTAACGAAATGTTTGCTGATAAAGACCAATAATTAAATGCGCAATGAATGTTTGGAATAATTATAAAGAAAAATATAGTAAACGGAGTTTTTTCGGCTTTCCGTCCTATAGAAAATTATCGATAGTAGGATGGTAGGAGTTCTGCCAGCAACACAATTTGAATATGCTATTCAAATCGTCCTTGTGACGTCACATCAACTTGTTACAACCTAACTGTACACCGGAATGCGTTCTCTTCATATCTATCATTCTTGAGATTTTCGCAGACACAATTTTTGCCGGCAAGACTGCTTTTCATCATTTGATTGCAGTTTCAGTTCGTTGTGCGGATTCGTGCGATTTTGTTGCTTGGTTTTTGGTTGCGTTTTTTCACATACGAAAACCAAAAAAAAAAGAAGGAAGAGTAGCAGAAGTAAAACCGGTCGTTTGGTTGTCGTCGTCGCAGACAAAGAAAAGTCATAAAGTATTTTTTCCAGACAGAATTAATTTCCAAGGATTTTCAACACTTTCAATTATACGATAAAATTGTAAAGAATTTTTAAAAAACAAATTAATTTATAAAGAATTTGAATAGAAACGAATATAACACGCAGCATAAAATGTAAACAAAAAAGGTGGCGAGAAAAAAAAAACAAAACAAAACCAGATGAACCGAATTAACTGACAAGGTTTTGAAGACATCAATTTTGTTTCTATCAAGTTTAAAAACACTGCCACTTATTTATTAGCTAAAACCGTCTTCAAGAAAAAGAAAACATAAATACGTAAATATTATAAAACAAAACATTCACATAAGGAAGAAAATATTTTATACAAAAATTAAAGAATTCGCATCGTGTTTGAATATTTAAATAGCTGCAAGATGGCTTTAATAAGACTGGCGAGGTAAGTTTTTAATTTAATTATTTAACTTTATTATTATTTAACTTTAACATAGTGTAAAAATACGTTATTTTTTATCTACGCACAATGTTTCTGTAAGTAATAAAGACAATTTTAGAAGAGAAACGATGGCGTCGTTTTTATTTTTAGCCCATTTTTTAAATCGCAGATGGGCTTCGATTCCGGCTTAAAATTTCCCACCTTGCAAGCGAAATCGTTTTCATTTTTCGATGAAATCGTTTTCAGTGAGATCTCATTTGTGAGTTCTTTTAAATCGTCCAAAAAGAAAGCCTCCATTTAAAAAAAAAGAAAATAAAGTGCAAAGTTTATGAGAATTTTTCAGTATTCAGATTCAAAAAACATGTTGAATTTTTAATACCGTAGAAATGAATAATTTAATTGTACGCTATTATTTATGTGTTGTTTTAATGAGCTAATTTTCTCACATTTTCACGGTGGAAAGCAAAGATTATAGAAACTCTTAAGTGTTTGTATTCAAATCAATTGTTTATCATAGATCTAATTATACACCATATGATGAAATACCTAATGAGAATAATTCCTGAAAATAGTTTCTAGAAAAATACAAGTAAGAATTTCTTTTCATTACGTATTTCGTTAGTAAAGAAATTAAATCTTCATCAAAAACGTTTATTTTTTAGTTTAAAAAGTTTTAAAGTTGAAGGAACAATCGTATTTCTTATTATATTGATATGATTACATCATTTATTTGATTTTATTATCATTTAATATTACATCATTATTTATTTATATTGCAAAAGATTTATATTATCTCTGTCATTATCATTATTTCATGAATTATTTTATTATTTATATTCTCATCTTCTTTATAATTATTTCAAGTCGTGGGTTTATATTAATACTTATAATAGTAGCTCTAAAAAAGGAATCGTAGAGGTTTGCAGAGATTTAAAGAGATTTCTGTAGTGTATATATAGTATGTGAAGATAGTGAATACAATATTTTTAAAACTTCTGAATACAATTAAAAAAATTATTTCACAACAAAATGATTATTTAATTGATTTATTTGCGTTTCAATATGTGCCTCATTGTTCAACATGTCACAAAGTTATTAGCAAGAATCATTTCTATTAAAAAAATGTATTTAAGAATGATATTGACATCAGATAGACAGATACTGAAATAAAAATATCTTATCATATTAAATAGATACATATGTACATTTGTATGTGTATACAAATCTTATCGTCTTGCTTTGTTTACATGGGACAAGTGGAAGTATGATAAATCCTATATTTAGGACTTTATTTGTTTATATAGGGTGGCTAGTTTCTTTTTCAATTCAATTGAAATTCAAATTCAGAAATAATTCAGTATGCAAATATTAATATTTATGTATAAAAGTAATTCAAAAAGAAACCAGCCGATGGCCCAATGTATATTATATGATCATTTTGTAGATGTCTCTTTTTTTCTTATCTGTGATCGTATAATGTTTTATTTCATTAATAGTATATAATATTAAATAGTATTAGTATATAAATAATAAATAATATAGTATATAATATTAAATAACATTAACGCTTCAGATTGAAGCATCTATCAGTTGTTTCTCTTTAAGCGAGCCCCCCATTAAATTTAACCATATACTCGACATTATCAGTTCTTCCTTCCCTCTGACTCTTTCCTCTCTTCTCGTCTCGTCCTCGTTTCTTTCTTCTCGTCTCGTCCTCGCCCCTTTCATTCATGCATGCCAATGATATGTTTATTCAATATTATATTCTAATCAATTATAATGTAGAGTGTAAATAAGCGTGTAAAATTATATTAAAATAATTATACGATATTAAAATAAGTATACGATATTGAAGTAATTATATACACTTTTCAATAAGTTAAAAATCAACCTCCACTCTATTATTATTAGCTAACTATCTAGAAATTGATTTATTATCTAGAGAGAAAGTTCTAACTTTTCTATTGTATTTTATTATTTTTTCAATGTATTTTCATCTACTAACTTTCTAACTTTTCTATTTTATAATTTTTCGATGTATTTTTTTTTTTCTTACAAGTTGTTTTGTTACTTGCACTTGTATAGGAAGTAATAATTTTAATCCTCTGTCATATCAACCTATAAATTATACGGTAATCAAGTTAATAGTATTATCTACAATCCATTGAATAAATCTATTCTTATATAGAAGCCGTTCCTCGACTTTTCCTCTTTTCAGCTTTTTCATTTCATGTTTTGATGTTTAGATTTACCTTCATAGATAATACTCGTATATATTGATACATACTGATGTAAGGATGTATAATACTGTATGTAGTGTACTGTTACGTATTCTTGTTTTCTTCTCGTTTTATTTTAAATACGTTTATTATTTTCTTCTTTTTGATATATAAAATATTAAAGAGATAAGTTGTTGGTTGTTTTTATTTTTTAAATCTTCATTTATGCATTAAATACTGTGCTTATATGTATGTATATGAGCATGGTATAAACATTTTAATACATGGTGTACCTATAAATAATATTTTACAAGTGTCATTGTACTTTATTGTTTGTTGTTATCGCTATCATTGCAATGTTTGCTATATTGTTATCGAAGGTTTTTGTAAATAAATATCAACAACATTATAAAGTTGCATCGTATTTTTATATTACTTCTTATCTACTCTTCCTTTTCTCCGCGGTGTGGCATCCCCTTCATTAGTACGTTCATATGTCATCTCACGTGTCACTCTCTGTACCCCTCTCAATCGTCACACTATTAAACAATAAAACAGTTACTTAAATTAGTAAGAAGTAACATTATTAGAAGGTGTTTTCTCGGGTACTCTTGATTAAAGATGATTTCAAAAGACCAGGATACTCACTCTTTAGTCTATCGTTGATGCTAATGACAGCAGCTGATGTTTTCGACAAGTTCTAAAACAGCTGTCTTTCTTATTCTAATGTATAGGGTGGGCCATCGACTGGTTTCTTTTTAAAATTGCCATAAAAAACACCGTTCAATGTTTTTAAATTTCGGAAATTAAAAAAATTTTATTTATTATTGTATTGTAACATTTTGTTTATAAACATTTTAAATTGAAACCAGCAAATGGCCGACTCTATACAACGAGTATAAATAGGTAAAGAGATTGCATGAAACATTTGTTGCCAGCAACATTTGTGATTTCATGTGTTAAGATTAGAGCCGCTGTTAATTAGCAGGACATAGCTCTGTAATCAAAAACCAGCTCTGTAAAGCAGGAAACCGAAGATGAAAACGAACTTCGTTACAGAGTACAAAACTTCGATTGTATTCTGTGCTGGTAGCAAAGCAAAATTGAATGCTCTACTAATGAGTGAGTAGTTCGGAAGATCTTTTCTAATGAGTATGAAGGAATCTCAAGATCGACTTCGCTTCTGTTATTTTGCACTAACAATGCAAGCGAATATGCGTAAGAAGAGATCGATCCAGCACTCGGAAGCCAAGTAAAGTGTGAAAGAAAGAATCGATCAATTTGTGGAGTACAGCGGGCAATGAGAAGAACGGTGAGATTTGTCTTCTTTTGCTTGTCTTACAATAACAAGCCATGTGCAGCCGTCCGTCCGCCTGAAATCGTTTTAATTTTTCATTTTATGGTTTTTGAAAGAATGTTTGCTTTTCGTAGCTTTGTTCTGCTTCTTTTTCGATGCCCAAGCTTTGTAAAGCGCTGGCACGATCTACGTTCCGAGCATAGCGTGCTGTTGAAGAATTTGTTTTTGGACAGAAGATCTATTTAGTCGGCATATCAACAAATTCAATACGTTATACGAGTAACACTAAAATATAAATGGAAGCAAACTTATGGAAATATTTATATTATATGTCTGTGGTAATACAAGGTATAATTTGAAATAAATCTACTACAGTCTAATAGCCCCGATGTCATTAGTAATACTTATTGATTCTTGTATAATTTTCTTGTATAAGTAATTCTTGTATAATTTTTTCTTGCAAATGCGACTCATGGCAACTTTTTTTAAAAAAGAGCTTTTTTAAAACAAATCGCAAAGTGCTGTAAGCATGTATTAAAAAAGTTATCGGAGGGGTTTTGCAAATAAAGTTGTGTTTCACTGTAATTTTTTGTGTACAGAAATGTTGTGTTAGGATCTTTCTTCGAAAGTTTCTTTCCCAAGATGGTTTAATCCAAATGAGAATTGTTTTGGCCACATTAAGCAAATTTTGAAATATCTAATTTCCATTCTAATTGGAAAATAGTCAAAGTGGCTAAAACAGAAAGAAACCGAGAAAATTACCCCAAAAAAACGAACAAAACCTGGATCAATGGCGGATGTAAAAATGCGAAGACTTTTGGAAAAATAATATAATAATAAATAATAAAAATTAGCTTCATATATATGAATGGTAATTTATATAATGTTACTTAATAAGTGTTGTAAAATAATGTTTAATAAGTATTACTAATGACATCGGGGCTATTAGACTGTAGTAGATTTATTTCAAATTATACCTTGTATTACCACAGACATATAATATAAATATTTCCATAAGTTTGCTTCCATTTATATTTTAGTGTTACTCGTATAACGTATTGAATTTGTTGATATGCCGACTAAATAGATCTTCTGTCCAAAAACAAATTCTTCAACAGCACGCTATGCTCGGAACGTAGATCGTGCCAGCGCTTTACAAAGCTTGGGCATCGAAAAAGAAGCAGAACAAAGCTACGAAAAGCAAACATTCTTTCAAAAACCATAAAATGAAAAATTAAAACGTTTTCAGGCGGACGGACGGCAGCACATGGTTTGTTATTGTAAGACAAGCAAAAGAAGACAAATCTCACCGTTCTTCTCATTGCCCGCTGTACTCCACAAATTGATCGATTCTTTCTTTCACACTTTATCATATTCGCTTGCGTTGTTAGTGCAAAATAACAGAAGCAAAGTCGATCTTGCGATCCCTTCATACTCATTAGAAAAGATCTTCCGAACCACTCACTCATTAGTAGAGCATTTAATTTTGCTTTGCTACCAGCGCAGAATACAGTCGAAGTTTTGTTCTCTGTAAAGAACTTCGTTTTTATCTTCGGTTTCCTGCTTTACAGAGATGTTTTGTTCTTTACAGTGCTAAGTCCTGCTAATTAACAGCGGCTCTAATCTTCACACATGAAATCACGATGTTGCCGGCAACAAATGTTTCATGCAATCTCTTTACGAATATATGCTCGTTGCTCTATAGTAGTTCAGCGATGAGTTAAATGACTCAATGTGACTTGGACATGGAATCACAAAAACTCATTGTACTTAGAGTCATCATGGAGCCAAATGACTTCAATCTCTCGAAGGTCAGCGGTTAAAAGTAAAAAAGAGTACATATTAAATACAAATTAAAAACACATTTCTATTAATTTGATTTGTAATCAAATTGAAATTCAATTCACACATTTTAAATATTTAATCACATTTTATTAACACTTTTGATTGCTTTTGCGATCACATGTGTTAAAAATAATCACTGGAATTTGTGATAAAACCAAAAATAATTGTTAATTAATTTGTGAAAAAAGTGAATAAATAAGAAAACAAAACCATAATAAATAATGATAGAAATTTCCTCAAATACAAAGTATGTATAAAAATTCACATATGATTCATTAGAATAACGATCGTTCACTGACTGACAAGAAATGTTATATTAGCGTTGGCCGATGTCAGACTAAGCCTTTTGAGGCCGGACTCCATCGCTCTAATTGGTTGGTCGATGCCACATGATTCAACCATGGCGAGCGACTCCGGCCTCAAGAGGAATAGTCTGATATGGCCTTTGACTCGACTCGATTCAACTGGTGTTTCTTCCCTCCCCTGCACTTCTATAAACAAGAAATTCACCCCTTTCTTCCTCACTCCTTCCTACTCCTTTCTTCGGCACTCCTTTCTTCTCCGTTACTCTCTGCGCAACTCTACCCAAAGCTATTGCATTG
Source organism: Myopa testacea (assembly GCA_949629155.1). NCBI lineage: Eukaryota > Metazoa > Arthropoda > Insecta > Diptera > Conopidae > Myopa > Myopa testacea. The sequence goes on along the minus strand of OX451346.1, from coordinate 4,705,813 downwards.
AGTGGTGTATTAGTAAAGTGGGGTGGAGTTGGGAGGGTGATGATAAACGCATCAGAATCATTGACCAGCCCACGAAGTGTTGCATAAATCAACATTAAGTGTCATTTATTCAAATTTGCTGTCGTAAAAAAATCGTTTCAGGAAACACTTTAAAGTGGGCGGTTTAAAAATAGGCGGTGACAGGAAATGTCGTTAGTAAGCGATTAAGTAATATTGTGTAATTGCTAAACAACCAAACCGAAGTCAGAAGTTTTTAAAAAATAGAAGAATGTTCAGTTAAAAAACATAACTAAAGAAAATAGAAATTTAAAAAAAATAGAAATCAAAATTTGCAAGAAAAAGAATAAATTAAATTAAATATTAAGAAAAATGGCAGTAAAACTAATAAATTAAAAATTTTTGAATGAAATGCATACATAATTAGCAATGCGATCAAATAATTTACTTTAAATTAATGTTCAAAAAACCATCATTTACTTTACTCACTCAATAAGTTCTCTCGAGAGACCGACCTCTTAATTCGAATTTCAAAAACCCGGAAAAAGTTTCGTGTTTTTCGTTGTCGATGATGATGATCCTGTTGATGGTGATTTTGTTGGTGGTAATGATCATCATTTTTGTTATTATTAATGTTGTGGTAGGTTGTGTAAATTTAATGAAAGTTGATTTGAATAAAAAGAAAAACAAAGCAAAAAAAAGACAACCACTTTAAAAAAATTCTGTTTCCTTCATTAGTTATTCTCCCTCATTATTTGTTGTTCATTATTATAAATTAATGATACATTTCATGTGCGAATAGTATTAAAAATTAAAAACTACAATAACAACAACAGCAACGTGTTGAATGAGGGCTGCGTTGTTAGGGGCGATGGTAGACAGTGTTGAAGGTTGGAAAGTTTTGTGAATGCTCACAGCGTGTAGTTCTAAAATCTACGACATCCCAATGAAATGTCTAACAATAAAAATAACAACTGTAATGAAAAACAATAATAAATAGATATTTATGTAAGTATGAATGCATTTACATGCATTTACGTACATATATATTAACATATGTACTCGTATTTACTCTATTCTCTAACAAGTTTTCAACAAATACTCGTTTTCTTTGCAAAAATATTAAAACACCTGCAATTTTCTCGTTGTTTTTGTTAAAATATATAAAGTTATTGCTGCGATTGTCGTTGTTGTTATTATTGTTGTTGTTGTATTAAAAACTTAAGCTTAAAAAACACAAACAAAAACATTCATTGCACACGCATTTAATCGTGTCTTGATTTGTTTGTTTGGGTGTATTATATGTTTGTGTGTATGTGTGTGTGTCTTTTTATTTGTAGTTGTTGGCTGGAGTACTTTAAAGTTAAACAGCAGCAGCATCGTCATCATCAACAACCTCCGCTGCAACTGCAGCACCAGCTTTTCGCCGCTGCATCGCTCTCAGCAGCAGCAGTTTGCGCACAGCAGCTGAATTTAATATAATCAAGTTTTTTCTTGCTTTCCGCTGTTGAGGCTAAAAATAGCTTTTGATTTAATTGAAAGCAATTTACAGTTACACAGTCACAACAACATCATCAACAACAACAACAACGACGACGTTTATTACAACGGTACGCATTGCGTTCCTTCATTAGTTTATTCTCTCGCTGTCTCGCTCTCTCAGTCATCCAACCTTTGTAGCGATCATCGTTCAGTGAGCTCAGCATATTTTGGGTCGTTTTTTGTTGTTGTTTGTTTTTTCTCATCCGGTCTTCTTTTCTTATTCAATTTTCATCTTCTTATTTCATTGTTTTGTTTTTTTCCTGTTCATATCGTATTTCTCCATAATTTTGTTGACTTCTTTCGTTTTCCTTGAATAAAAATTGGCCGGTGTCACAAATCAACACGATGCAGATGCTTCAGTAGTTTTGATTGGTTGATTCGTGACATTTGACATGGGCCACATAATGATGGTGAGTGATCTGCGTATCGTTCTGATCTGTCTGCCACCGGCCATTGTCCATCTACTTGTCTGCCGCTGAAGCTTTTGTTTTTGTTTCATCGTTCGATTGTTTTGAACTCTTGGAATCCCCGCTTTGAACTTCGTGTCACCGACATCGTCATCGCTGTAGAATTCGTCCGCAAAAGGGTTTCGTTCCGCTTTTAATCCAGTTCTAATTTGATTCAGATGCTGGAATGTTGTTCGATCTTTAATTAGAATCTCCTTAAAAGAAAAATAGTGTTAATAATTTCTAAATACAAATTTACAAAAACAAAACAAACACTTTAAAAAAACAAAACAAAGATTTGATTATTTCAATTTCAGGTAATACAAAATTTACTATTTAGTAATATAATGTGCTTAATTATTACGACGTAGTTATTTCATTTTCCCAGAATTTTGTTTTTCTCCACATTAATAAAGAAAATTTAATTTAACATCATTTAGTGTTATTTATTTTATTCTAATCTAATTTATTGTCTTTTTCTGAATTTTGTTAAATTTGTGCTTCTAATGAAATTTCTTTCAAGTTCCAAATACTGATCGATCGATTGATCGTTCAATTAATTTGTTCTTATGTAAGAATGTCTTTTAATTTTTCTTTTTGCTTTATTATTGTTATTATTGAGTTCGAATTGGATTGTTTTTTTCTTGCTTCCTTTTTTGATTACTTAAAACTCATTTCTTATTTGCTGGCGCGCACATGATTTTATTTCAAGTAAAAAACAAAAACAAAAGCAATTCAAATGAAAAAAAAAAACAATAACAAGTATTTAAAAATCTAGTCGTGCATCTGAAGAGACGTCGCACGTCGCAGAAATCCGCCGGAATGCGGTTTACGCTGGATTTATCCGTGCACAAGAATCGGGCCAGAAATATTGTGGGTTTGTTATTTCGTTGTAGTTGTTTTTTTGCTGCTGTTTTGTTATAATTATTTAAAGCATTGGGCACACTTCAATCATAACTGAACTAGAGCAATGCGTCGATCGTACTTCGTTCAATGTTTCAATATTCTACAAATTGTACATATTCACATATGATTCAGAAGCGTAAGCGTATGTAATTTAGATATATGTATGTATTGCGGAAATAGTCTTAGCAATAAATAGTTCCTTATTTCATTACTTTCCTGTAATTCGTTATTAATTCATTTATGATTCACTTGAGCTGTGAATGATTCACTTGAGTTATGAATGATAAAAATAATATAACCCATTCTCTCTTTCACAAACAAAATAACAGAAAAAAAGTCAGACTTGCCGAGCATGCACGGCAGTGCTACCGCAGCCTTACGATTTCTCATCATAGTTTCAAGAAATTAGGAAGTGTTTCAAAAGCAAACTCGTTTCGCCAATGCAAGGTTCGCTTCGTTAGAAATTTCAGATTATATGCGTTTTTTCTATAGTTTCACTTAAAAACTAATAAAAATCGTATTTTAAAATGATTAGAAGTATCATATGTAATTTTAAGATATTACAAACATAGTCAAACAAGTCATTTCTTTATTTAATTATTTACTTGTAATTCATTATTAATTCATCTATGATTCAGTTGAGATATGAATGATTCACTTGAGCTATCAATGATCCACTTGCCCTACGAATGAATAATTCATTTCACTTCACTTATCTTAAACACTACTTATTAAAATATCTGTAGATAAAAAGTCATAAAAAATCACTTCATTGAATTTAACAAGTCATTGAAACATAAAGCTTTTATGAATACTGCTATGAATAATATAAATATTTCCAAGAAGAAGAGATTGCAGGTTACATGAATATACACATATACGTTATTCGTTGCGCAGATACAAACGATTATATTCGTTTCAGTTTTGTGCAAATGTAATCTCTTTTCTCGAATCTGGTAACACTTTTAGTGTTTATTTTGCCATTTGCTTTATCCATTGTATTTGTGTTGTCGAAGTGTCAAAACAACGGCTGTTCACTTCGCTGCAAAATTTGTGGTTATACTCGTTTTTTCTATAGTTTTATTTATAAACTTGACAAAATACTATTTTAAATTGAATACTAAACTTTTGAATAAAATCAAATGGCGAAAACATTCGATACCTCAAAAGCAGCCAGGACAAACACCTTGCTTCTGAAAAATTTACCAAAAGATGTTGACCATTTGACGGAAATTCTAATGCAGTTGCGTCCGCTGCCAACAGAAATGAAATCTTTCGGGAGAAGAAGAGCTCTGCTAATTTACAACAATGAAGATGAAGCTAGGGCAGGACTGTCGCAGTTGCAAGGTCTCATAGTGGGAGAAAGAGAAATCAAAGCTATTCTATTCTATAAGGATTTAGCAGAAGATAAAGAGAACACCGCAATAAAAGCATCTCGGCCACAAGAACCGCCATCATCGTGCGATGGCAAGAGGAACCTCTCCAAACGTTCTAAATCCACACAAACCAACGTTCATCTGGCTGGAATGACTGCTATGCCAGCTCTGAGTAACTTCGTGCGTCGCTTGTACGCTTGCAACGCTGATTTGGATTTCAATCAGCCTCCGCCGCCCTATCTTAGGTATGCTTACCCAAGAATAACGCCGGAAATATTGGATTCTATTAGCATTGCTTTGATGAGCAATACGCGCTTCTATACACAGGTTCTACACCTGATGAATCGCATGAATCTGGAACCACCCTTTGGACCAAGGAAACAAAAGTTTGTACCACCTGGCGAGCCGCACGAAACTGCTACACAAACAGAAGATGTTGTGGTGATGAGCAGCAAACAGCCTCTAGCATCAGAGGAAAACATGAGTACGCAACAGCCACTGACATCAGCCATGGAAAATCAATCAAGCGAAGAGGAATCCGAGTTGGAAACCTCAGCAGATGAGTTGGAACAGAGTCGCAAAAAGATTGAAGCAGCTAACAAAGCTAAACGCAAGCAGCCAACGTCCGCGTTTAATGAAGAGCAATATAAGAAGAAAGCGCGGTTATTGTTGCAAGCTACTCTGTTAAAGAAATCCAAGTCGACGCCGCTGTCAAAGCCAAAGTCAACAACAACGACTTCAGCTCCTATTTCAGCGTTGCGTGATGTTTTCGAAGCACCTACCGAAGTGAAATCATCCAAAATTTCACTAAATCTGAGTACAAAGAAAACTGCTCAGCCAACAACAGCGACGAAATCAATCGCTGCCACAACAGGCGCCGGCGAAACTTTGCCGGCGTTTGAACCACCTTCCGACTACTCAACTCAGCGCTTGGATTATGAAGAACTGCGATTGTTACCCATCTATAAAAACTACACCCTGGGCGAACCTAGCTCGAAGCTTTATATTAAGAATCTTTCAAAGGACGTGAGCGCTGAGGATTTGCAAGCTTTATACAAGCGTTTTGTGCCTACGGAGCAACTCGATATCAAAGTTATGCAACAGGGACGCATGAAGGGACAAGCTTTTGTGACATTCAACAATGTCGCTGAAGAGAAGCTTGAGTTGGTGGTGGGTGAGGCGTTGCGTGAAACCAACGGCTTCATGCTGAAGAAAAAACCGATGGTTGTGTGTTACGGACGCAAATAATTATACTTTAACTATAAATTACAAATGTTTCAAGGTGTTTATATATTATGTATACGTTTATATTTGTATATAGGTATAGTTAAGAATTTACAATATAAGAACCATTTTTGTAATTTAATTCTTTACTCTCTCCTTCGCAGACAACTCGGTCTCCTCGATACGATTTACGTCGACGGCGCAGATCCTGCCAACACTTCCACATCCTCCAAATCTCGCAAACTTCAATTACAAATGCAGCCGTACAGCCATCTAATCGCTGTGGACTTCGAGGCCACCTGCTGGCACGATCAGGCGCCTCCCAGATGGCGCGAATCAGAAATAATAGGTATATAAATCGGAATTACAAACCATTTCCATTCCATTTCTTTTAAAGCACTCATTTCATTGATTCATTCCAACAATTTTTCTCGCTCGCTCCTAGAATTTCCTGCTGTGTTGTTCAATCTCAGGACGGGCAAAATTGAGGCCGAATTTCGTCAATTCATTATGCCCATCGAATCGCCAAAACTGAGCCAGTACTGCATCGAACTGACTGGCATTTCGCAGAAGACTGTCGACAGCGGCATCCCGCTGCAGACCGCGCTGATGATTTTCACCGAGTGGCTGCGCAAAGAATTACGACCGCGCAACTTGGTGCTGCCTAAAATGTCCAAGGATAACAAAGTGGGCAACGTGGCTTTCGTTACATGGTCCGATTGTGATTTCGGTATTTTCTTGGCCAAAGAATGTCGACGCAAACGTTTGAAGAAGCCGCCATTCTTCAATCAGTGGATCGACTTGCGTGCCGTCTATCGTCAGTATTACAAATACACTCCAATTAACTTTAACGATGCGCTCAAAAATCTGGGAATGGGCTTTGAGGGGCGCGAGCATTCGGGCCTTGACGACGCCAAAAACTTGGCGACGCTCGCTTGCAGAATGGCACGTGACGGTGCTTCGCTGAAGATCACGAAAGACTTGACACCGTTTGAAATGAACTCAAATTGCATGTTGTAAATGTAGAGCATCAACTTTTTAATACTTTTTAATAATAACAATGCATTTTATATACCTACGTATCTATAATGAAATAAAAAGGAAATTCGTAAGACTTAATTTAAAATACGCACATCAACAAGTTATGAATAAGATTCTTTTTATTTATTTTGTTTTTAATTATTGCGTTAGTTTTTTTCGTTTTTTATTAAATTAAAATGTCTATATATGAAGTACCCAAACTATTTGTGAAAAATAAGCTTTTTTTTACATACTACTATATTATATTATATGTAGCTGGTGTATATACATACATCCTAAATGAAGTAATCGAGTGCATGCATTATTTATGCTAGTCTTAAGATATTCCCATTTTTTATACGAATCAACAATTAAAAAACTACAATGAAATGAACTTAAATCGAAAGTATTTACGTATGTGCTTCTGTTTATTATTGGTACCATAACTTAACTTAAGTAACTTAAACGTGATGAGTAGAAGTGCAGTGAAGAAAAGAATAAATATTTTTTTTTGTTTTTTACTTATACAAAATGTGCTGAAATACAAAAAATACACAAATCAACGAACAGCAAGAATAACGAGATGTAATTTTTATAATAAAGCATTTTTATATCAAGAGAAAAGACAAATGTTATCATTTTAGAAAGCATACTTTCGGGCGGTGCTTTTATTTCAGACATTTAATTGAATTTAACAATTCTTATGTAATTCAGAAAGAAACCAGCCGATGGACTTAATTCTTAAAGTTCTAGAATTGCAAGAAAGAGAAAAGACTGGCAAATGGCTGGTGAAGCTCACAAGACGAAGGACGACTGATTGTGGTTCTTGAATTGCAAAAACTTAAAATGTAAGGAAAATATTAATTATTAATAAAAAAGACAACAACAAAGGCCAAACAACCATTTAAGTGACGGGTGGGAGCAAAGTTCCTTCGCGCCACCGTCTCTTCCAAAGAAGGGAGAAGAAAGGTCATCAGAGGCACCCACCAAGTAGGGATCCAAGAAACAATCACCGACACGGTCCTTCGCTTTTGCAGGCAAAGTTAGTTGGTATGCGACTATTCTCTCTAATCCCCGGGCGCCTCCTCCCTCTTCTCCCAACCATTGTCCCAGTCAACGCGGATCCGAAAACGCTGTCCTTCTGACTGAAAGACAGGTATCTAAACCACTAGACTACATGGGACCCAATTGTTCTCTCAACTAAGTGTCTATATCATTGGTCTTTTTATTAATAACTTTTATTAAATTAGAGTTGCCATTATATTGCAAAATAAAAAATTCAGTTTTATACTAGAGCAATTTTTTTGTCAAATACAATTTATAGCCTATATCTATATATTTAAAATATCCGTCAGCTTAATTAGAAGGAAGGAAGGAAGCACATATAAATAAAACTAAAGTATTGTAATTATTGTCATTCAATGAAAATTGTTCTAAAGACTGGACTTTTAATCATGAATATTTTAATGAAAAACGGAGGTAATGGCAACTCTATGTTATTAGAAATAAATAACTCAATGAAGATATTACTACTATAGCAGAAATTACCCATATGCCGAAATAGCTCAGTTGGGAGAGCGTTAGACTGAAGATCTAAAGGTCCCCGGTTCAATCCCGGGTTTCGGCAAAACACTCTTTTTACTTTTTTATATTATTATTTATTATAAATACAAAATTTTGTTTAATTTAATATCGATACATTTTTAATTATAAGCGTTACTTATTATTTAATTATTTTAAAAATAACAATTTAATTCAAAAAGAAACCAGCCGACGGCCCATTCCTCTATATAGGATAGTGTTTTGTAGTACAACTTTATTTATAATAGAGCATCATCAAATTAATTTTATTACCATTATTGTGCTGTTTTCAGCAATATTTTTATGAAATAATTCTTTGAATATTATGTATAAATTAGTTGTTTTTTTTTTCATTGTCAAACTTTTTTGTGGAGCATGAAAAAACCTCACAAAATAAAACACTTTACATCAAAAATCTTCCTTTAATTTTTTCCCAACATTACTTTTCCTTTGTACTATTTTTGTTTATTCGTCTTCCTCTGATAAAATACAAACTTGCAAACATACACACAAATTCTGAACATGTAACCAGGTCAAAAAATCCAAAAATGTTAGACAGATGCTACAATATTTTATGCTTGCTTTACGTAATATCTACTTACACAATGCAGACAGTAACAACAACAACAACAACAACACCAATAAAAAGCCTTCAAAACTTCCATGGAGACGATGAGTTTTCGAAACAGAGTAACGATTAACGACGAGTCAACGCAGCAGCCTATCATCAACGATTGGCAGCGATAACTATTGAACCTTCTCTATTCCTCCTCATCACCCATCCTCTTACAGCCCCCTCGGCACCTTCACCATCACCATCCCACTATTGATCAATTGATTGTCAACAGATACCAAGAAAGGGCCATTTAAGCTGCTGATTTATACCAAAGAAATCGTGATACATGAAACAAATGCATGTCAACGCTTCAATTAAAGGCTGGATGGAAGAAGAGCACGAGGAAGACTTAGCAGCATTCAGAAGTTGAAGCTTAGATTCGTGCATAGTAAGTAAAAAGACGCTAAAAAGTATCTACGAATAAAATAGACTTTTTCGACTTTGATTGAAGAGATTTATTGGTGTTGTTTTTAGGTTTTTTTTTCAATTGTCACAATAGTAGCATAGACAAAGACACATATGTGTCCCAAATGGACACTTCTTTCGTATGTGGACACATGGGTACACTGTTCTGGAAGCTGGCACATTTCATTTGAATAATGAAAACTTATTCTCAGCTCTGATCATTCATTATTTTTTGTTCCTTTCTTGAATTCAACCACTTCACAGTGTTCAAAATTGCATTTCTTCACCATTAATATTTGTATCGTGAGTGGAGTTAGTTTTGTTGTTATTATAACAAAATTTAGATGTAGAAACAGCAGAAGACGAGCTGGAAGAAGAAGAAGACATTGCAACATTATTACTTTTAATCGATTAATTCCAGTAAAAATGAGGAATCTACTAAAAATTGAAAAATTGAAGGAGAATTAATGATGTTTGAGAGAAGAACAACAACAACAACAAACATCGTAACAACATCATCATCATCTTGAGTGAATGGATGAGTTTAATCTGAAAACATGTCTTACATTAAAAGTACCAAAAGATATTTCTTCATAGTGCAAAAGTTGTACGTGTTGCTGATGATCATGATATTGCTGCTGCCTCTTCTTCTTCTTTTCTTCTCCTTCTTATATTATTAGGATATCTCATGCGTGCAGCATCTTCGAAATGCATTTTCAGCGGCATCTGATCAAAATTAATGTTGTTTACATTCACTCTCCTCACTCGTTCTTCCCTCTCACTCTTCGCACTCTTCTCACTCACGCTGTCCATGCACATGACCATTAAACATCGAATGGAATAAAAAATAAATAATAAAAATAAGCAATAATAATAAATCTAATACGAGAATATTTCGTGAAGTTATTTAATGATTTTACAAACGCGAACACAGTTTTAATTAATGGCTGAACACGTTTTCAGAGACACTGGAAACTTTAGAACTTTCAAAAGTCCTCTAAGTACCTCTTTAATGTCCCTTCGAACCGTATAATGCACATATAAGAGTCATAAACGAGTCAAAGGAACCTTTTGCAAATGAATAAAACCATTATACATCATTAAAAATCCTTATTCAGCCTTCAGAATCTTTATTCAGCCTTCAAAATCCGTATACAGTCCCATTTAGCCTTATTCAGCCATATTTAGCCTTATTCAGCATTCAAAATTCAGCCTTCAAAATACCTATTCAGCCTTTAAAATCTTTATTCAACCTTCAAAGTCCTTATTCAGCCTTCCAAATCTATATACAGCCTTCAAAATCCTTATTCAGCCTTTAAAATTCTTATTCAGCCTTCAAAATTCTTATTCAGTCATCAACATTCTTATTCAGCCTTCCAAATTCTTATTCAGCGTTCAATATTGTTATTTAACTTTCAAAATGCAGCCTTCAAAATCCTTATTGAGCCTTCAAAATCCTTATTCAGCCTTCAAAATCTTTTTTAAAACCTTTTTTCAGCGAGTTTTCAAAGTTTTCGAGTTTTGAGGACTGCAAAAGGATATAAAAATCCTTTTCAAGAACTTGCTTGTTGTTGTAACAGTTATTTTATAATGTTTTTTTGTGCTCAATGTCAAATGTTCTTCTAAATGCAATTGAAAGCTTTCTAATTCATTTAATTTACTTCGCACTTACTGTTGAGCCGATACCGATTTTTTTATTGATTGAACCTGACGAACCTTCAAACTATCAAACCTTCAATAATTTTCTAGTTAAATCGCTTTTGTTACTCACAACGACAGCCTCTAAAATTCATTACATGAGCTCGTGTCAAACAAACAAAAGAACCGCAACGAAAAAAAATAACAAAAAAGCGTCTAAAAAACAGTTCACAAAAAATTGTAACAACAAAACCTACAACAAAAACACGATGGACAGGGCGTTGCTGGAGTCCGATCGTTGTTCAAACTAGTTTCTGGAAATAAACTCAAGAAATGAAATTTATTACAATTGAATTTAATGATTAGTTAAGTGGTTGTTTTTTTCTTTCTTCTTCTTCCTTTTCTTGTTCTTCTTCATTTTCTTCTTCTCCTCCTCCTTCTTCTTCTTCTTTAGTACTTTGAATTTTTAGCTACATCGCCATCGATTTTCGTTTTTGACAGTTGAAAAGCAATTTAAAAAAATAGCAACAATGAAATCAAAAGCAAATAAAAATTCAATTAAAAAGCGTATAAAAATATATGACCTGCATGACCTTGAAGCTTTGAGAGGGAATGGAATGAAGTTTTGTTTGTTTATAATGCCGATTTCAATGGTATTCGTAGATATATCGAGAGATCGGGACAGATGTAGATCTGTTTTCTATTCTCATCTCATCTTTGAATTATTATTATTAATAATCTTATTTTTAATCAAAACCTTGTTTAATTTCTTGTACCTGCTTTAATTGTTATCAATATTTCACTGTTTTTTCTTTGGCTCTTAATACTTTGGCTTATAATTCATAGTAGAACATTTTTGCTATTTTATTTTGGTTCTTTTAAAATTCCTTTTTAATTCCTTTTGTTCAAAAACTTGTTTAATTTATTGTACCTGCCTCAATTGTTATCAATATTTCACTGTTTTTTCTCCCTCCTAATACTTTGGCTTATAATTCATAGCAGAAAATTTTTCTCATTAAATTTTGTTTCTTTTGACATGACATTTTTTACATATTTTTGATTTGTATACCCTCCAAAGGAATAACGTATAATTTTTAAGCCAGATATATTACATTGTTTATAGAGAAAATGATGAGTCCTTTTATACATGATTTCCTTTGCCCTTCTCACAGGTTCACATTCGATCCGCGTCACCGAAATGAGTCACGACGAAAGCCACATGACAGATTAACCGCCATGATAATGATTAAGTTTCGAAGCTCGTTCATTAATCAGCTGTTGGGATCTCATCAGTCAAACGGACGCTCAATTAGCGGGTCATAAAAAGTATGGAGCATTCTTGAAGGCCTCGCAGATGATAATAAATAAGAAGCGACTGAAAGTGGATGTTGCGACAGTGGGCGGTGTGGTGGGTTGTCGATGGCCATCGTCCTGAGCATGTAACCTGAGCCATCGAAGGAGGATCCCCCGCCGTCCCTCGGAGGGTCCCCGAATGAGTGTCATAAATTTGCGCCGGATTTAATTAAGTCCACGAGATGATGCGATTACAATACAGCGCGCTGTTTTTCTGTTTCTACTCTCAACTCGAGTAAAAATAGAAGCGTGTCGAGCTTCTGAATCGAGACCACTTCATCCGGAGACCACTTTAGCTCCTGATTCTTATTCTAGTTCTGTTTGTTTTTTCTTCCTCGCCGTTTTGCTGCTTTTTTTTGTCTTTTCGAAGGTTCTGCAGAACAGCTTCGCTTTTAAATGCAGCACTTAATTTTATTTCCTTGGCCAAAAGAAGGATCCTCAGTCGCTTGTGTGCCGCGTTGATGACGAAAACGACCAGCGACCCCACGCGAGTCGAATAGCCTCCGCTGTGTCTCATGGTTTGGATACTTTTTGCAAGGGTCCTCCATCGTCCGTGGCTTCTGAAGTACTCCGTCCGTCCTTTCGTTCGTTTGTCTGTCCGTCTGTCTGTCCGTCTGTCTGTCCGTCTGTCTGTAGAACGAGTCGGTTATAAATGGCCAAGAAGAGTGGCCCAAGATTCAGCACTTGAGACCCAAGCAGTAGTCGTTGTCGTCGCCGTCCCTGAGGCGAGGTTTACGATCATTTGTTGGAACCTTTTTAAGAAGAATGCTGAAAGTGGAATGCAGCAAAAAATTGTTACTTAATTTGTCCTTCCATGCGTTTGAGGTGTTGATTATTCTGTATGTGAAAACAAAAACAAGGAGCATCAACTAAAAGCTACACTCGGTCTTTCCGCAGTTGAAGTACTCTACACTCATGATCATGAAATGTGAATGATTTCTTCATACTTCATACTTTCTTGTTTTTAAAAAGTGTTTCATAAAATTGTCGCCATAATAAAAACCGATGTACACATTAAATTCTTGAAAATTTGGTGAAATTTCGAATTATTTTATTTTTGTACTTTTTATATTATCTCCATATATTATTTGTTTTTATACACTTTTAGAGGCTTTTATTTTAAACAAACTTTTAATGAAATAAAATTATTTCGAAGAAAATAAAACCCTGAACATCTTTTTATTTACTTATTATAATGATTTTACGAGGTATTTCTTTATAGTATATATTTTCGTAACTTTTCTTAATATAACTTAAGTTTTTTTTGTGTTTTTTCTTAAGAAAATTCATTTGGTTCTTCTATAAAACTTGTTACTTTATAAAACACCTTAAAAAATTTAAAAGTTTTCATCTTCTTCATGTTTTAAGCAATTTAATATATTTTATTTTTTCATTTTATACAGTTTTCATAATTCTTTTATAATTATTGTGCCTTCTTTAATATATTTTGGTTTCTCGTGGATTTTTTGTACATTTTTTCTTTGAAAATGTTTAAGTTTATGATTTCTTCTTCTAAAAAACAAGTTTAGTTTTATTTATTAGACTCCCGAATTCATGGCAAAATTTCAATATATTTTGATTTTCATTTCTTTTGAGGTTTCAATAATTTTATAAATATTTTTCTTTATTTATTTTTAACTTTTATACTCGTATATATTATAATAACGTAGAGCGGCTTACGTCGTTACGTCGTTATTGGTTCTCTCTCTCTCTCTCTCTCGCTCTCCCTCTCTCTCTTTGAAGCTTTAATTTTATATCTTCGCCTCTCTGAAATAAACACACACACCGTAAACAGCCGCTGCACCGATTCTTGTCATTCCACGCGTCATTCAACCCAACTCAGCTGTTTTTTTGCTCCACTCTTGGCTCTCAGTTCCTCACAGCTACCCTCCCCTCTTCCCATTTGGCCCCTCTCCCTCTCTGCGGCTTGGGCTTTTGGCCATTCTTGGCTTTGCTGCGTTAGCGTTTTGGCTCTGAGCTGCGCTTCAACCTCAACCTCCACGTTCACCGCGATTCAGTTTAACGTTGAACGCGTTTCTGTTCGGTTTCACCAGCGGCTGCCAGCGATCGGGTGCGTTCAGTGAATTAGTAGCAACTTTTAACTTGTGCTGGCTTCTGGCCATGTTTGCTGCTTGTGGCTCGAAGGAAAACCAGCCTCCAACACACGACACACAAAAAAAATTACCTGTTATTTATTTCGATTTTTTTTCTTATCTATCGAAAGCCATTTCAATTATTTTTGTTGTGTTTTTTCTTGTTGTCGTGGCTCATTTGTATTCGAGTGTCGCGTTGTATTTTTTGTGGGTTGCGAGTCGCCGCTTTTTCAATGCGTTTCGTTGCGCTGCTTTGTTTCAAGTCTTAAAATGCAACAAAGTTTCGAATGTGAAACACTGTCTTCTGTGTTTTTTTCCCACATTTCTTTTGTGACGTTTTCTGTGCGTGTTTTTAAAGTGGACATAAAAAACGTCGTCTTTTTTTAATATTTAAATTTTTTATTTTTTTCTAGAAGTTTTTTAAAGTGTAGATGAAGAACATGAAATATTCAAAAACATTACACTTTTTCTATGATAGTTTTTCGGGCTATAAAAGAATTGATTTTCTGTTCGCTGCTGAGTCGAGTTCGTTTCTTAAGTCTTTAGTTTGAGTTGCTTTTAAAGCAGTAATTTTTTAGTTTTTCTTTTAAAAAACCACAAAAAATCAGTTGAGTTTCAAAAACAAAGGCTTAAAATTAAAGAATAAATTAGAAAGAAATAAAAAACGAGGAGTTCCTGAAGGTTTTTTTGTAGTTTCTTCTTTTATTCACTTGAGGAATTCTTTCATTGTGAAAATTTTAAATAAAACTAAATATTAATTTTAATATCTGCGCATTTAAATGTTAGGTTTTCTTAGTTTTATTGTAATATTATATTTTTTCCAGTTTAAAAATGTTTGCCCTAATTTTTGAGCGATTTGAAGTTGAAAATAAAAAATAAATGAATTCACAATAAAAGAGAAAAAACAAAAGTTAACTAAACCAAAATTTGTTGTTCCAAAGAAATCCAAAAATCGATAAATAATTTGATTAAATTTAAATAACAAAAAAAAAGAAAAAACAAAACGAAGAAACGAATAAAAAGCAATAAAAAAACCAAAGCGAAGCAGAAAAAAGCTGCATAAACAACGAGCAATCAGGGGTACAACAACAACAACAACAGGGGTACAACAACAACAACAACAACGCTAAACAACAACAACGACGGCAACACGTCATCGTCGAGGTTAAAATGGATCTACCATCATTTTCCTTAGTTACCAGGTTGTTGTTGGCCACAATTTTGCTGCATGTCGTTCGAACGCAAGGTGAGTCGATTTGTTTTTGTTGTTGTTTCTCTCCATTCAAAATTACGATGATGATAAATTCTTAATTATTACTTCAGTAAATTTGGAAACCATTTCGTAATTTTTCAGTCACTTTATTCAAGCTGATGCAAAAGCTGTTTAACTCTTCAAATATTTTAAAAGAATGTCGTTTATGCTATAAAAATTGTTGAGGTTTCTCTTGTAAATAAACTATACTCAAAAATTATAGCTCCAAAAAATTTTTATAAACTACATGCCACTTTAAATAACAGTAAAAATATATTTGTCACGATTCGATCGATCGACTGAATTTGAATTCAAAAGCGAACCAAGAAAAATACATACAAAAGATTCACAGAAAAAAAACTGTTGAGAGTTGAAAAAAGTTTCAGATTAAAAGATAAAATAACATCTAAAAACTGAAAACTTTCTCATCGATCATCGATTTTCGAAGTTGGTGCCAACGAATAGATTTCCAAATAAATTTTGACAGCAAAACGAAAGCCAGAAAATATAAATAATCGAAAAAATGGGAACATTTGGTGTAAAAATACAATGAAATAAAACCTAAAAGTAGATACAAAAATATAAAAAATCATAGTAAATCCTAATAAATAAATCAAATTAAATTTATTTTCAATAAATACGAAATGAAAACTCAATAAACACGATCAGAATATCATTTCAATAAAAAAGATCAATAAATACGATCTTAAATACAATAAAAACGATCTAAATATCATTTCAATATAAAAGATCAATGAATATGATTTCAAAATTTAATAAATACGATCACAATATCATTTAAAGAAATACGATCAAGAAATACGATCTTAAATACAATAAATACGATCTGAATAATAATTTAAGTAAATATGATCAGGAAATACGATCTCAAAACTCAATAAATACGTTCTAAATATCATTTAAATAAATAAGATCAATAAATATAATTTCAGAATTCAATAAATACGATCTGAATATCATTTTAATAGATAGGAATTTATGTATCGTGTCTATTAATGGTCTGTATAGCATCTGCATATTATTTTTATGGTTAATAATCGAAATTTGTGATTTAAATATTCATGAACTTTGACATTTTTCTGAAAATAATTTATGTACATATTTATACATTATGTATTCTATGTAAATATACTATATATTACCCGTATATATGTACAAACTTGACAATTGTATGTATAAAATTCCTTTTGATCTTGATTATTGTTTTCAATTCGTTTTGAACTTGATTATTTTCAAAGATCTTCTTTTTGTTGTGATTTATTGTGAACAATACAATCGATTTTCTTTTTCTTCAACGATTTTCGTTTCTTTCTTCTGTTTTTTCTTCTTCTCTTTCTTCTGTTGTTTCTTCTTTTCTTTCTTCTGTTTTTTCTTCTTTTCTTTCTTCTGTTTTTTCTTCTTTTCTTTCTTCTGTTTTTTCTTCTTTTCTTTCTTCTGTTTTTTCTTCTTCTCTTTCTTCTGTTTTTTCTTCTTCTCTTTCTTCTGTTTTTTCTTCTTTCCTTTCTTCGGTTTTTTCTTCTTTTCTTTCGTCTGTTTTTTCTTCTTTTCGTTCTTCTGTTTTTTCTTCTTTCCTTTCTTCTGTTTTTTCTTCTTTTCTTTCGTCTGTTTTTTCTTCTTTTCTTTCTTCTGTTTTTTCTTCTTTTCTTTCTCCTGTTTTTTCTTCTTTTCTTTCTCCTGTTTTTTCTTCTTTTCTTTCTTCTTTTCGTTCTTCTGTTTTTTCTTCTTTCCTTTCTTCTGTTTTTTCTTCTTTCCTTTCTTCTGTTGTTTCTTCTTTTCTTTCTTCTGTTTTTTCTTCTTTTCTTTCTTCTGTTTTTTTTCGTTTTTTTTCGTCAAAATGGTTGTTTTTTTCCCTATTTGTTAAATGCAAATTTTGTCCATTTTTCTTCAGTTTCTCTTCAGTTTTATTTCAATAAATTGTGTATTTCGAATACTTTTTAGTGTCGTGTTGGTTGATGTTACAATTTTTGGTTGTCTTTTTGTTGCTTTTATTATTATTATTACTATTATTGGCTCTTAGTACCGTTCATTCTTCAATAATGGACAAAAGAAAGTAGCAACGAAGGAGAAGAGGAGAAACGAAGGAGAAAAGGAGCAACAAAGAAGAAGAGGAGCAACAAAGAAGAGAGGAGAAAACAGACGTGATCAAATTTTATAATTTCTTCAAATTTAAATACAAAATTTACAAGCTTTTCACTTGATTTGCATCGTAAATGAAAGAAGTACAAATGTAAAAAGCAATAAAAGTTTAAAAAATAAATAATACAGAAATAAATATCATAAAAAATAAAATAAGCTGTAGTTTCAACTAATCAACTTTTTTTAAATACATTTTATAGATTATTTTGTAAAAAAGACATGTTTCAACGGTGGGCCATCAGCTGGTTTCTTTTTGAATCATTTCAATCGATTGAAATTAATTATTTAATAAATTTATTTATGATTTCAATTTAATTCAAATGAATGGTTTAATCGAAAAAGAAACCATTCAATGGCTCATCTTATATATAAATTGATAAAATTAATGATGAATTATAAAAGCATTTTTTGATGTCTGAAAAAGTTTATTAAAACAAATAAAAGTAAAAAGTTTTCATGAACAATGAATGAGTAAATGAATGAATGATTTAATAAACAATTTAATGAATATTTTAATGAATGATTGACTGAATGTTTTAATGAATGATTGACTGAATGTGTGTCAAATTTAATGACTGCTATTTGAGCAAACATAAAAATCATTAAATTTCTAACCATTCATCGTGGTCAACAACGTTTTCTTGTACAAACTTTTATTTGCTGAATTTCCGGTGATGGTTTTTTTTTTGGCCGCAACTTTTTTTCACTTCAATTTTTCAATTAAAATTAAATTTCATGACCAAGTAACACAGTTGAACAGATGGTTTTTGTGGTTGTTGGTTGTTTTTGATGATTACCGTTGTTACTTTTGTTGTTGTTGTTGTTTTTGTGTTTCTTTTGTTGTTATTAAAGCCTGTTTGGGGTTAAAAGAAATTCACTTTTTAATACAACCAGTTTATCAAGCAAACACAATGAAGAAATGAAATTCATCGCCGAAAAACATGTTCGATTTTCGGTTTTTATCAACAACAAAGAAAGTGAGTGCAAGTGCATGCGTGTTGTTTTTTGTACTTCATTCGAAACAGTGCAAAAATTGACAAGAAGCAGTGAAAAAAAAAACAATTCCACTGCACGACGCACAAACGAACGACCGAAGATGCCTCGTCAACATCGCAGTCGTTCGTCGTCGTCGTCTCTGCTTCGAACTTAACAAGTTTTGAAGTGAAGAAGAAAAAAAAAAAGAACAACAACAACAACCACAGTAAAACGCATGCATTAGAACCAAACACAATTATGCAGGCATGCATAAAAGAAACGAGATGCCTTCGTATTCGGCTTTCTTGAATTCACGAGTAAAATTCTACCAACAAAATAACCGCGTATGTACACGATACCACGCCAACGTCGCTGCGGTCATTCAGCTGCGTCAGCAGAAGCGCAACGGCAAAAGTACACCGTGAATTTTTGTTCGTGAAATCGTTGCAAAGCTGTACTGTGTGTGTGTGTTTTTGTTGTCATAGTTGTAGTCTTGCTGTTGTTGTTGTTGTTAGCTTGGCTGTAGTGTTGTTGTTGTTAGCTTGGCTGTAGTGTTGTTGTTGTTATCGTAGCTGTAGTATTGTTGTTGTTATCTTAGCTGTTGTTGCTTTCATCTTCTTCTTCTTCTCATTCATCGGTTGTTGTTGTTGTTTTTATTAGGCTTTTAATTTTGTCTTCTCTGTTGTTGTTGTTTGCGGTTTTTAATGTTGTGAATGACCTACTTTCTGTATTCCAGCACGTCATGCATGCATTTCACGCATGCAGTCAGTCGGTGTTTCTTTTTATGTTTTCTGTCTCTGTCTTTCATGGTTTTTTTTATGTGATTTTGGCTGAAAAAATCGCAGAAGAAGAAGAGAAGAAAAAAATACATGAAAACACATGAAATTAAGTCATAATTCCAGTAAAAATCAAATAAATTGGAAATTTAATTGAAATTACCTTTAAAAACGGTTTCTCTCTCTCTTCCACTCTCCCTCTCTCTCACTCTCTCACTCTTTCCGTTTCATTGTTCATTTCCTGTAAAATATTCACTCAGACATCGCGTTCAACGACTTCAATGTCAATTATTTTTATTTTCCATCCAAACGTCGGAAAACAAAGAAAATTTTTATTTTACTCATCTTTTTATGGCATTAAATAGGAAAAAAATTATTAAAAAAATTCAACACAATCAGAGGAAAAACATTTCGCATTTTTTTTAAAGAAAAAACATCGTTTCACGTACGAGAAACTGAACGAAAAACTTTCGCATCGACAACAACAGCGATAACAACAACAACAACGTCGGTAATAATAACGGTAAAAAACAATAAATACAATAACAATAAAACAGTAATAATAACAGCAATAATATTACTAAAGACCATAATAATACCAATAATGATAATAATAGCAACAACAACAACAAAAACAACAAAGAGAAGAAACATTAAAGAAATAGAAATTTTTACTCAATACACAATGAAATCGTTCTTGTTGTTGTTGTTTTATGATTCTTTGAGCAAAAAGGACACAAAATGTTCACTCTAACAGGTGGGCCATCGACTGGTTTCTTTTTGAATTAAATCAGTCAGTTCAAAATAATTGAAATAATGAATGAGCAAATAATCCCAAAAAGAAGCCATTTGATGGCCCACCACATACCATGGATTCTCTATGATTTTCTTTACTTAAACAAAAACAACAACAAAAAATAAGACTGCATGATCAACATTTATTAATTTGAAAACTTAAAAAATTAAAGGAAGGAGGAGGATGATGGAGGTCGGCAGAGGGAGACCGAGAGAGACAGAAAAAACTGTTCATTTTAAAACTAATACGGAAAAAATTTTAAAGAAAACAACGGAAGAGTCGATTATAGAGCTAATACAACAACAACAACAACAATGGGGCTACTCTATGAGTAAAAAATATCCAGTAAAAATTTATATATGTACATACATATACATATACTATGTGTACATATGTTTATAAAAGTATCGATAGTATAAATGAGTGTATATAAACACTTCCTTTACTTTTCTTTCTTTCTTTTCATTGCATTTCTCATCAATGAGAAAATGATCATTCATTCAATCCATACTCTTTCTTCTTCTTCTTCTTCCTTTTTTCTTCATTGGAATTGATTGCACTTCCTTCCTTTTTACATTATTTTTTATGATGGCGTTTGTTTTTTCTTTTAAATACGCTCCAAAATTAAACACATGAAAACACGTCGAACATCTGCAGCAACAACAACAAAAGTAATAATAATAATAATAACAACAACAATAGCAGCACTAAAAGAAACAATAACAACAACAACAATTAAACCACTGATTACGCAATCATGATGGTGCTCCATAAAGAAACACGTTCATCAATAAAAGCGTCATTTTAACGAGATGTGCTTCAAGAAAACAGGTTGAGGAACAACAACAACAACAAATACAACAACAACAAAAACAACAACAACAAAAACAACAACAACAGCCACAAAAACCACAGCATCATCTACAAAAATTACAAGAAATCACATGAAAGACGCGGAGACGAGAAGAAAATCAAATGATATGGAAAAAAAACAACATAACCATAAAACAAGAAACAAATTAAAATAAATAAGAAAATTAAAAAATAGCAAAAAAACCAAAGGAAAAAAATTAGACCATCGATTTCCCTGCGAAAAGAAAGGCTACAAGAAAAAAAAACTAAAAAGGTTTGCTGTAATTTTTCAAGCGTTTCTTCTGCATCACCATCAATTTTTTTCCTTCTTCTTCTTCTGCTCCAGTAAATAAAAAGTGCATTTAATCAATTAAAATTGATGATGGCGATGATAATGAGGATGATGATGACGATAACATTAATGATCATTGGATGAAGAGTTTCTATGATATTTTGTTAGGTTTTTGAAGATGGTGATGATAGTGAAGATGGTGATGATAATGAAGATGGTGATGATAGTGAAGATGGTGATGATAATAAAGATGGTAATAATGACGAAGATGGTGATGATAATAACGATTGTGATAATGATGAAGCTGCTGTTGATAATGACGATGATAAGAGTAAAGATGATAACAAAGATTAAGAATAAAGATGTTAGGGATTGATAATGATTATTATTATGGCGCTTATATAAACGATGAAGATGATGATGATGATGATAGTTACGATAACCACGAAGATGATGAGGATCGCGATGATGGTTGTCATGGCGACGGTTGCGATCATGATGAAGATGCGTTTGTGGTGTAGATTTTTTAGACCACTCAAATTAAATGAAAAAAAAGACAAGAAAATGACACAAAAACCGCGAATTCGTAACGCTTGAAAAATTTCATTCTTTCTTCTTGCTTTATTTTTACTGTTATAATTTTTCCGCCATTTGAACAATCAGTTTAACAATTTAATTTAATTTAATTATTTGATTTTTCTTTGTTTGTTGTTGTTTATTATTATTTATTATTTTTATTGACACAATTTCACATTTAAATTTAATTTTCTTAAAATTTCGCCTCTTTTATACGTTTTCATTGAATTTATTTATTTATTTTAATTGTAATTGATGTTATTTTCATGTATTTATTTTAGTTATCTATTTTATTTAATTATTTTTATTTGATTTTCTAACATTTTTCCTCATTTCTCTTTTCTTTCTTATAAATTGCGACTTATTTGCTTACATTTTCTATTAAAATTTATTTATTTACTTGTAATTCTATTTGATTATTTATGTTTCTTTGTAGTTTCTCGATTTGTTAAAAAATTCGGGTCTTTCCAATGCATTATTTTATAGATTTCGCTTCTTTTATTTGAAGAGATAAAAAAATATAGAAACTTTTTTATTTATTTGGTTTTTTATTATTTATTTGATTTTTTATTGTTTATTTATTTTTTTGTTATTTAATATTTTTTTCTTTTATTCTTTGTCCCTCCCTTCATCAAGCAACTTTAACTTTTGTGCTTAAATGTCAAAAAACAGGTTCGTCCAAGAAATGAAAAAATGCGATATGAGGAGAAACCGAGTTCGTTTCTTAAGTCTTTCGTACGATAATTAAAACTTCAACGCGGTGTCTTGAACAAGTGCTGTGTTAAGCAAAAGCAACAACAATTTAAAACAACTCTAAGAATTACAACAAAAACAACAATAATAATAATAATAATCTTAAAACAACAACTAAAATTTCAAACATAACACTAAGAATTCCACAAAAATAAACATTTAAAAACAACAACTAAAATTAAAACTTCAATTGAATTTTAAAATACCTAAAATAATGAAAAATTGATTATATTTTTATTTATTATAATTATTTATTTATTTCTTTACTTATTTTTATTTTATTATGCTTATCTTTGGATATTATTATGTTTATTTTGTATATTATTGCGTTTATCTTGTATATTATTATGTTTTTATTTATTATTTATGCCAAAACATACACACTTTCATTGATTTTTGCATGAATATTTAAAAAACATCATAAAAAAGACTGACAAACAAACAAACTCATTAACAACAGCAAATAATAGACGAAAACCAAGAAAACTTCGCAGTTGCGAATACGGATAAAAACAAATATAAATAAACTTAAGTAAACACAAGTTTGAGTTCCCAAAATGGTAGTCAAAAGCTACTGAAAAGCAATCAACACGAAGCTAGAAAAAGCAACACTTCAGCTTCGAGAGCAGTTTAAAGTTCAAACAGATTTCGCAGTATTCATCATCATCATCTTCGTTGTTGTTGTTGTTTACTTTTCCAATCTGTTCTGTCTTTTTTCTTTTTCCTTCTTTTCTAATCATTCGCTTCTTTTTCAATCCTTCGCTTCTTTTTTAATCACCACTTCTCTGTATTTTCAATTATTTATAAATATAAATCCCCGAATTTTATGAATTTTTTTATATTTTTCATTTGTTTGTGGTGTCTTTTTCACTCGTGATCTTATTTTCTCAACTTTCAACTGTTATTAAAATCCAATGAGTGTTAAATAGACAACAATACAGCGTCAAAAAGACAACAAAACATTTTTTAGAAAAACAATCTAAACAATAAACTTAATTTAAACAATAAACTAAATTTAAACAATAAAGAAAACTCCAGAATGTTGTTTGATGATATAAAATAAATATAATCATTATTATTTGTACCATGAATCAATATAATAATAATTAATGCGATTTAAAAACACTTAACAAAAGCTTGTCGCTGGTGAAAGTATTTCAATTGTTGTTGTTGTTGTTGTTGTTTTTGTTTCTTTAACACGATGGATGATGAATAATTTAAATAATTTTGCTTCAAATGGAATATCATTTGATCTCATCTTCCATTTGATGATATATGTTAATGTCTTTCAATTTGAATTCAGCATATTTTTGTACCTCTTCTTCTTCAGTTGGTGATTACGCAATCCGTGTTGCGTGTGGCTGTTTTTTTTTCTTTTCTTTTATTTGGGACACAAAAAATACCACAAAAAAAAAGAAGAAAAGAAACAACATCATTGATATGTTGATTTTAATTGAATCATTATGATTGCTTGATTTAATTATGATGGGCATGTGTTTTTGATGACCCGAAAAAGATGCACAATTATTGAGTAATTAAGTGAAATTTTATACCTTTTGACGGAAGTAAATAATTACATCTTTTGGGTGAAAAAAGGAGGCATTAAAGGGGGTATTAAATTGTTTCAAAATCAAAAATTTTATTTCAAATTTTTTAAAATAACAGCGATTTTAAAAAGAAACCATCTGATGGCCCACCCTATATTAAAAATCATAACAAACAGAAAGGAATGCTTCAGCCCCCTCCATCGCCTTTCCAATCTTACCCCCCCTCCCCCCTCCCACCAACCTTCCTCCCACCCACTCCCAAAAATGGTACTGATAAAAAGATGGAACTTATTTTATTTTCAATTATTTTCGATTTCTTTGTGATGGTTTTTTTGTGTCTTAGTTTAAACTTTAAACATGCATTTTTTTTTCTTTGAGGCACAAAATTTTGGGGACACAACAACAACAACCAAAAATATTACAACAACAACAACAAAGTACCACAATAACTACAACAACTACGATAGGCAACCAACAACAACTTTTGAAAGCTGCTGCTTTCATCGTGAAGTTTGTATTTCTTGACGACAGAGAAGTCGCGTCACTGTTGTTGTTGTTGTGGTTCGTTCGGTTTTCGTTCGTTTGGCGTTCGTTGTTAGTCGATTTGTTGTCGTTTATTTACTGTATTTGCTGCCATTGTTGTTGTTGCTTTAGTTGCTGTTGTCTTATTTAAATAAATCCTTATTTGTTGTTGTTGTTATTATTTTCTTGTCATTTCTGTTGTTGTTGTTGTTTTACTGTTGTTGTTGTTGTTCATTCTGGCACAAGCTCGCCCCTGAGCAAACAAGTTGTTTTCCTTCGTTTGCACTTTGCTCTTTTATGATTGTTTTAAAGCGTTGTTGAAGTTATGCTGCTGATGTTGTTGCTGCTGATGTTTTTGTTGTTGTTGTTGTTTTAGAAATGTTTGCAAAAATGTTTACGCTTTTTTATTGACATTTTATCTTGCTTTTTTTGTTGTTGTTGTTCTTTGCTCTTTCTTATTAAGTAATGAAAAAAATAAACATTTGCGTTTGTGTCTTAAGTCTTTGACTATTGCAGGGTGTAGGGAAGGAGGGACTGTGGTGGGAGGGGGGAGGTTAGTGCCATAGAATTTTATCCACAGTGTAGTGAAAAACGCCCACGGTGCTGATTAGCAACGCTTGCGTCATTCAATTCAAGCAATGCGACGTCCATGCTTTTGTTGTTGTTGTTGTTGTTGTCTTGTTTCCATCACCGCCTCAAGACGCAGTTTTATTTACTCTACTAAACTAGTTTAAGATTTATTTAAACCAACGGAAAAACTAACCACAACAGAAACCACGTCAAAATGTCGTGTAATAAACAACAACAGCAACAACAGAGAAACACTTTCAATCACAGCCACAAATCGAGTTGGTGTAGATTCTGAGCAGCTGATAAAACAACAATAAAAACAATAAACTAGGAAAATAAAATTTAAAAGGATCCGCAGCAAAGAAAAACCGCAGTAAACCAAAAACAAAGCGAAAACCGCAGCAACAACGGCAACAATTTTTATAGCAGCAAAAAATGGGTGGCCCATCAGCTGGTTTCTTTTTAAAATCGCTATCAAAGAAACACCGTTACATTTTTTTGACTGTTTAGTATTTCACTAGAAAGAGTGAAAGAGTGATTGATTGTGGAATATAACATAAAAGTCAACACCTTAAAAAAAGGCCAGGAACACCACCACAACGACTGATTACAGGATTATTGATTATTTTAATTATTTTCCAGCGTTGTTTAAGTGCATATCGGCTCATTTTGTACCGCGGGGTTCAACGCTAAATAGATATGAATAATGCTGACGAACTCAGTGTTACCAGTGTTGAAATAACAGGGAATTCAAAAAGAAACCAGCCGATGGCCCACCCACTCTATTATTTGCTGCTTCTTTTGCTTGTTCTTCGTTTTCTTGTTCTTCCATTCGAGTTATTCTTATGATTTTTTTATACGGGTTCTTGTTCTTGTTTTTATACGTGTCTCATTCTTCTTCTTGTTCTCGTTTCTATTCTGCTTGTCTGCTGTTGTTGTTGTTGCTGTTATTCGATTTGAATGCTTGCTGTTAAAGCAACGAATGAAACGACATTGAAACACGTTGTTGTTGTTGTTGTTGTTGTTTTTACATTCGTTTCTATTATTAATGTTGTTGTTGCTATTGTTTTTGTCGTTGTTGATGCTAATGTTGTTGTTGTTGTTCTTATATTCGTTTCTATTGTTAATGTTGTTGTTTTTGTTGTTTTTTCTCTTAATTCATTCAAACTCGTTGCACTTTAAAGAGTATGTGGATAAAAAAATCGATGGTTAACGTTGTCTTCTGTGATTTTTTTTATAGTTTCAACAAAGAAGTCACGAAGTTTAAATGTTTAAGGAGTGTTCTATGGATGTATGATTGTGTGTGTGAGTACGTTTATTCATTTCATTTACATATCAATTTTTATTAATATTTCAAATAACAACAACAACAATATGGCTTCTAAATTACAGAAGCTTGTTTCCGTATCCGAATTAAACGCTGTTTAATTGCCGGGTGCTCAAATTTAGTGGCAGTCAACCGACCCGACCCATCGACCGACTGACCTTCTTTTCTTCTTCTTCTTCACATCATTGAAAGCACCACCAAAAGAATCAAATCCAAAAAAAGAGCCTCCAAACTTCAAAAAGTTTCTTTAGGAAAGAAACAACAACAACACTTGATTAACTCTCACGTTTTGAAGACAGACACTCGTTAAACGTGACCCGTGATCGACGGTGTTTAGAATAAATTTCGAGCCCTCCTCGTCGTCTTCTTCTTCTTCTTCTTGAAGAAGCTTCTGCTTTTTGGTTTTCTTTTCTTATTTTCTAAAACTGATGACCTTAAAAAAGATCCGCATCCGTTCTAAAATTAAAGAGGTTGTGTATTGTTTGTTGTTGTTGCTTTTTTGATTGATTGTTAATTTGTTGGCGTTGGTTTTGTGGTTGTTGTTGTTGTTCTTCTTGTTGTTGTTGTTGTACATGTTTTCGCTAATTTACTGTAAACGTTGTACTCATTCTAAAATTAAAAAGAAAACGAAAATCATGCAACCAAAGAAAACATTTAATTAAACAACAAAAACAAATAAAAAATTATTAACCACCACCAACTGTTTTTGACTGAACAACTGTTCGTTTGAACTTTCTTCCTACTCGCTTCTACTCGGCTTCACGGCACTCGTTGCTCGCCCGAAGAACCAGCGTAGAACTTCGTGCGGATGGAGTCGAGTGTTGCCGCTGCTATAAAAATTAAATGTGCCCTTTGTTTGCGAAAAATGTGTCCATGAATTGTCCATGAATTGAAATGTTTCAGAATTCTTTCTAAAACTAAATATTGATTTATGCATACTACTCATAATTTAGGATTAGTAAATAAAATCAAATGTATAATCGCTAAATCTAGATATAATAAATAACTACAAAATAACTCTAAAAACATCAATTATAATATTTGTGTACAAGAGAAGAAAAATGTATATATTTCACAGTAAAGCATAAGCTTTATCAAGTTCTTTGTAATTTCGAAAGGAAATCTAATAA
This sequence comes from Myopa testacea, assembly GCA_949629155.1. Taxonomy (NCBI): domain Eukaryota; kingdom Metazoa; phylum Arthropoda; class Insecta; order Diptera; family Conopidae; genus Myopa; species Myopa testacea. The sequence continues at coordinate 4,678,091 of OX451346.1, read as the reverse complement.
AAACTGATACCGTTCTGTTATTTCGTGAATACTGCGATTCGAAAGCTTTGTTTTAATGCGTTGAAAGAGATCCTGACAGTTACTTGAACTAAGTTTCATTTAAATGTGTCCATTCAAAAAAAATGTGTCCATTTAAAAAATGTGTCCATTTAAAATAAATGTGTCCATTTAAAATAATGTATGCCTACAAATTAAATATATCCTTATATAGAAATGAATGTTGATGCCGCTGTTATTACGGAAAAAATGTATGAGTCGCCTTCACTGAAGTCGCTGGATAGCAATAACGAAACAACAACACGAAAAACTATAATAGTAATAATAATAATAACAACAACAACAACAACAAACATAAGCACAATTAGTACAAAAATAACAACAAAAACCAAAGCGTTCACGATTATTTCACCACGATAAACGATTATTTTTGTTGGCCAACCTGACTGACTAACTGACCACAAAACTCAAACTGAGAAACCATTTAATTGTAAAGCAAGAATTCCTACATAAATTATTTGAAAGTACAATATATAAGAACAACTGGAAGAACAACAACAACAACAAACTTGTACTTGATATTTATGTATATCAAAATTGATTATTATTGTTGCTGCTTTTATGGATAAATTCAATTTTTTTGTTGTTGTTATAATTATAATGCTGCTGTTCTTGTTGTTGCTATTATTATTTTAATGGTGTTGTTTTCTGTTGCTGTTGTTTTTATTGCTATTGTTGCTAAAATTCTTGTAATGCTTTGTTGTTTTCTGGCGATTATTTTTTTAAGGCGTGTCCTGGTGCCATTTCTTGACACTCGATAGTGTTCATTATTCACCAACGCAATCGTTGCACTATTTTTATTATTACTACAGTAACCAGTAATCAAAGCTTTAGTAAAGACAAACCACGCACATACACACACGCATACACATACAGATGCATCCATGATTCACCCATACAGTCACCCATACAATCACCTCAGTAAATGTTTCTGCTGTTGACCTTCGTCAGTGATACGAGTACCCTGTAAATAAACACACACTCAGCTCAACAGCAACCCTGCTTAGAAGCCTTGTTTTTTTTTTCTTTCAAAGCCCACTCTTTTTTTGCTTTCATTGATCTCGTTGCTTCCCTGCAGCAAAATCCACTAGTACAGAACTATCCATTTCACTAGTTTCTGCGGGTCACTACTAGTTTGTCTGTAATCTACTTTACGTGGCGAGAACTGGCGAATTTTCAATGGAGATGTCATTGGAGGTAGCAATTAACCACTTCTGCATTACCTATGCACTAGTTCCTGAACTAGTTAAATTTAAACTAGTGAAACTCATTCCTTTTTGAACCATTGGAGTAACTAGTACCCTCCCGAACTAGGGCATATATTTGTTTACTACATTATATTGTATAAATTTATTTAAATCTAAAAAATTTGCTGTTAGTTTAACATTTCACAATTTTTATTATATTTTAGTATACATACAGATATTCATTATATTTCAAAACGAATTATTGAATATTTTCAATATAAAGTGCCTTTTTTCATTAACTGCAACGCTTTCCTAAAGAGTTTTTCCGGAGATCATCTGAAATTAATATACATATAAAAACTATATATACAAATAGATAGAAAGATAGATAATTAGTACCTATGATGACATCGTACAGGTTCTTGAAATCCTTTAAACGCTTCTTGCCATGCGTTCCATTCAGGTTATAATTTAAGGCAATTTCATAGTCGAAAACATATTTTAGATTTATGCAGATATTAGCATTTAACACAGATTTCATCTTGTTGATCTAATTAATATAATATTTTTTCTTATAATTAATTATTATAAATATTTTCACGTTGTTTTACTTACTTTTTTCCAATGAGTTCGAATGAAGTTGGCTTTCAAAATTATGCACCACTTTGTACTTCAATTTCGCAGCAAACACTGAACACATGAAATAAAACAAAACTCGTTTCGAGGAAGCTTTAAAAATACCGCAATTTTAAAGGGAACATTACAACGATTTTCGTCGTCGTTGATAATGAAATTGGTGAGCTTCTGCATTCCCTTTGCACTAGTTCGGCGACAACTACGTTTTCTCTAGTGGCGAACTACTTATTATTGCGAACTAGTTTGCATTTTTTCTGCAGGGTTATGATTCTTTTGTTATATTTTTTAATACTTAATATTTTCTTGAAAATTATTGAGTTAATAAAAAAATTTGGCTTATTTTCTTTATTGCTTTCTTTTGTGTAGCTTCTTTGATTCCATTCTTCATGATTTTTATTTTTCCTTGGTAAAAAAAATAAAAAATGGAAATGAAAAAAAATAAAAATGCTGGCAGTCGTAAATTTAAACTGTTGTGTTTTTCAGGTCTGTTTTTTGTTGTTTTTGCAACGTGCTTTAAGAGCTTTGAACTTGAAGTTGTACTTAAAATAAAAACCAGAGCTGGCGAATTTTTGTGGTGCCTCCTCTGCTGCTACTTCTTCAACTGCTTCTTCTTCCGCTGCTTAACGCCTTCAACGACGATGTCGTGTTTATGCGAAAAATTAACCTCAAAAAAATGAAGGCTTGTGCATACTTTTTTTTTACTTTTAACCATGAACTACAATAACACTAAAAAAATGATAATAATTAAATTAAAAATGAGGCATAAAAAAACTAGATGAAAATTTGAGAAAAAAACAAAATAATACGATTATAAAACGTGAGAAATTTCGTGTATAGTTTTCAGTATCTTAATATTCAGATTTCCAGATTAAGATTTTTCGTTATTTTCAAATGTATTATTTATAAAATTATGTACAACCACTCAGAAGTCGTTTTATCCGTTTTTCAACCGAGCGATCATCGAAGGACTGTCATCGTTCATGATGCTGCCACGACAACACGAGCGATGACAGTAGAAAACCTCACGCTACAGGATAAAACGATGTCACTCCTCATCGCGGATGTGAATTCTTTCATTTTGCAATGAAAATAAATGAAGACTGACTACAGAAATGATCCTGTGAAGTATAGTCTTAAAACTCAAGTGCCAAAGAAGCTCTACTTCACAAGCAAACAGAAAGAACTCGCTGTGAATTATATCAATAATAATCATAGGAAAATAGAACGGAAAGGCAAGGAACATGGTACGAACAAGGAACGAATGACGACAACGAAAGCGTTGGCGGTAGTGATGGTGAGGGTGGTCGTGCGGACGGTGTTGGAGACGAAGACAGTGACGTCGATAGTGCTTACTTTTTATATTGCGTGGTTTTGCTTTCGAATAACATTCAAAATGATGGCTAAATGAGTCACACAAGAAGACAGGAAAACCCCAACAACAAAAATACCAAGAGGACCAACAACAACAACCACAAGAAGAACAACATCAACCCGAAGAAGGAGACAGTAAACTTTGACAGTAATAAAAAAAACAACAATAAAGAACCGTAGACCAAAACCAAACTGAAACTGTTTCTGGTTTTGTTTATGGCTTTCGCCGTGTTTGAGAGCTGATTGCTATTTATAGACGTCCAGTTATAATAAGAAGCTTCCATGTGAAAAAACAACAACAACAACTACACTAGAACATAATTATACAATAAATAACACATAAAAATCACAAACAATACCAAGCACGACCAACAAAAGAAGAACACAACGATGAGAAGAGTTTTGATGGCCGATCACACACTAAGCATCTTGAGGACGCTGTCACTCACTCTGATTTCTTGGTGGTTGGTTGGTTGTGGACATCCCACTCAAATCCCCAGTAAAAAAATCGCAATCAAACCAAAAATTTCTTGAAGGTTGTAATTTCGGTTGTTGGTGTAGTTGTTGTTGTTGTTGTTGTGGGTCTCCTCTGCTGCTGTTTTACGATATACTAAACCACGATTGCTCTGAGGCAAAAAAAAGGCCACATTTTATGGGAAAACAATTAGTACAAAATTCAAAATTAACAAATAGCAAATTAAAGCATATTTTTTCATTTTAATATTTAGTGTTTTTTCTTAGTAAAAGTTTTTCACACACTCATCAACGCAAAACAAAAAAAAGCCAAAAAAGTAACCTTGCTTTGTTTGTAAAAACGAAAGGAGTGAAAATTCTCAGATTAATTTTAAATGAAACTAAAATCCAAATTAAATAAATTTTTTATTTGTTGGTTTTTTACGTCCATCGTCTTCTTCGTCTTTTATTCTTGTTTATTTTCACATTGGAGCCTCTTTAATGATCATCATAAATCACATCAACTGCGCGAGAGTTAATCATAAAAAAAAGGGGAACCCCAAAAAAAGGGGGGAAACAGAAAAAATGAGGTAACAAACAAACCAAGAGACAGCATGAAGGGTAGCAAGAATAGCAACAACAACACCGCTGAGAATGACGTCCACATGGAAGTCACTGAAGTGAGTCCGTCACTTAGTGAGCTAAAATTAGTCACTTTGTACATCCGTCCGTTAATCAGTCAAGTTTTTAAGCGAACAAAAAATATTCAGGGTTAAAAAACCGATTCCGATCTCGGCCACATTTTAACACCACGTTTTGCGGTCGTCTGTTGTTTTTTTTTTCTCAAACCAATCGTAGTCGTCCGTTAAAAAGACGGAGAAGAGACTTTTTTCTGGTTTTTAGTTGTTTCATTAATTTACCTTTTTATTTAATTTATTGTTTTTTTAATTTATCGCAGTTTTTATATTCACTAATTTTTGATTTTGGGGTTTCCCCCCTTTTCCTGGGTTTTTCTCACGAAATTTCAAGTATTTTATGATTAAAAAACCCTGACATGCAAGAAATAAAGAATATTTTTTAAAAAACCATCAACCACAAATGATGAGGCAATCATGAGTGCAACATACAACATCCACCGATTCCATCGATTTTTCACACGGAGTTCAAACGAAGGAAACCGCAAACAATTCGATTGCAAAATTGAAGATGCTATTATTTTGTTATTGCAACTAAAGTCTATTAAAGGTCATCTTAAGTTTTAAAGGTTGTATCTATTGTATTTAAAATAAACGAAAATCAACAAACATTTCATTAAATTCTTGGCATGAAGTTTCTTCCATTCTGTGTTCTTCTTTAAAACGTTAACGATTAATAAATGGATGAGGATGACGATTAACCTCCATGGATTAACTGGACCCGGGTCGCTGTTAAACCTCAGAGTGACCCAGCACGTTACTTTTTCAGACCCTCGTCTCGAGTGGCATCTGAGTCGATTATTTTTTGTGGCGGCGCGACGTTTCGCAGCATCGACGCGTTGGATCGAAAATTGTGGGTAACAACAACAACAACAACAATAATAATAAAAACAACAAAAATAGCAGCCACAACAACAAAATAAGGCAATAACAACGTCTATTGTAGTCAACCTCCCATTCAATTGATGCTGAACTCGCGTGCTGCCTGAAGACTCATTTGAAATAATAACAACAACAACCTGAACAACGACAGTAGCAGCAACAACAACAACCTTAAAGAGAAAAATCGAAGAGGAATTCGAACAGAGCAGAGATACTGAGGAGTAATTGTAACAATAACAGTAACAATAACAACAACATTGACAACAATAACAACAGTATAAGCAACAACAACACTCTTAAGCAACTTGAACCGAATCGTGCTTTAAATGGAATCATTCACCGCCTGCAGCCTGGTTTTTTAGTCTTTTTGACTCGCGGTTCCCACTTTTTAATGGAGCACCGCGCCGCCAGTGGTGCCACCCGTTAATCTTTAATCTCTTTTGTTGCGATTTTTTTTTATTTTTTGTGTGATTTTGTATTTTTCTTTATTTTTTTGTATTTTTCTTTATTTTTTGTGTGTTTTTCTTTATTTTTATGGTGATTTTCCTTATTTTTTGTGTAATTTTTTTTATTTTTTGTATTTTTCTTTATTTTTTATATGATTTTTCTTTATTTTGTTGTGATTTTCATGTGTTTGTTCTCTTCTAAATTTTTTTATTTATCGTTATTTTTCAGTTATTTTTTCTGCCAGGAGGAGTGGCACCCTATTTATGCATTTTTCTTTATTTGGCGCCGCTACAAAACTCAAAAGTAACCCCATCAAAGGCAATCGTGTTTTTGTTGTTGTTGTTCTGGTTAATAAAAATGAATGCATTTGTTTGAATTCATAAAAAAAACAGTTGAACTCATTCCTTATTTAAATTTCCAAAAAAAAAAAACATAATAAAAAATAATAATAAATGAATAAAAAATAACATTGAAATAATTTGCGCTTTTTGAAGCTTTTAAACGAATTTCGAATGTGTACCAGAATCAACTTCATACGATTTTCAATGACTTTGGAATCATTTTTTTAACGTACTATTTTTATTGTACTTTTTTTTAACGTACCTTTTTGGTAGTTCCGTTTTTTATCGCATGTTTTTTCTTTATTTTTCGTGTCTTTTAAGAAACTGAGTCACCAGCGTCACGTCACCCTCACAGTCACCGCGGTCTTGAATGACCTTTATTTGGATTTGGCATCGCTTGTTTTCTGTTGCGAATGCAAATTCATTTGCAAAACATTTTTAAATAGTTTTTCTTTTACAAATTTTTTTATTTTTTTTTTAAATTTTTTTTTTTTTAAATTTAATTTTTGTTGGGGTTCAGTTTCTGGTTACCCAAAGTTTTTAAAATTAATTGCAAAATAGTATGTGCAACGTGTGACTTCAAGATTCAGTATCAACACACATCACTTGAGCGGTGTTTTTTTTTTTAAATCACCCTTCGGTAGCCTTTTCGGTGCCTTTTGTTCCGCAATTTTTTTTTATTTTTTTTTTGTTTTAAAGGAGTGTTGCTGAAAATTGTTGCTGGCGTCGTTGTTACTCAACAACAGCGTTGCCACTTGGGATTTTATGGTACTTAAGGTTATGTATAAAAATACTTTTTTTTCTAGTCTTGTTGTTTATTTTTTCGTCGTTGTTTTTATTGCGAAAATGTTGCCATTTTGAAGACAGCAACATTTCACAAGGATTGTCAAAGAGTCTTATTTTGTTTTTATTTTATGGAACAGCCTATTTTTAAAATGTGTTGCTTTAAAAAATATTTAAATAAAGACAAAGAAGCAAACTAAGCAATGAAAATGTTAGCAGCAGTTGTCTCTTTTCTACCTACGGGGACAGCGACGTCTGAAGTACAACACCAGTTGTTGTTGGTAAATGAATTCTTAGTGCATCTCAAAAAACATACGAAGAAAAACGAACGGGTTCTTTGGTCGACGTTCATTTTGCATGCATTACAGTCTTGTTGTTGTTCAAAAATCCACGAAGCCACGGAGACGTAAAACTATTGAAATGATGCATTTTTTATCGTTCGTTTTTCGTGCATTGTAATTGTTTTTGTTCTAATGCATGAGCTTTGTTGTTGTTGTTCTCACATTGAAGACAGCCCACGACGAACGACGAACATGGAAACGACACATCTTCGGTCATTCGTTCGTTTCTGATGCATTGCAAATGTTTTTATTTTTATTCTTTGCGTCCATGAATGCATGCAAATTTAGAGTGTTGTTGTTTTATTGTTATTGTGTCGTAGTTCAATTATTTTCCAACATTTTACTCTTTTTTTCTGTGTTGTTACATTTTCCAATGAGTACCGTTGAAAGAGGCGAAAAAGAGGTGTGACGCCCATCGAAAAACTACATGAAACCCAGTCAAATTACAGTGTAGAAGTTGAGAGTGGATCAGAAACGTATATAAGTTGGGCCAGCGGCTGGTTTCTTTTTAAATTACATGTTATTTGGACTTTGGCAACACTGAGTTGTTCAAAATAATCGACAATTATTCGGGGTCGAACCCGCGGTACGAAATAAAGCTAGAAATACTTAAAAAACCGTGAGAAATAATCGAAATAATCGTGTAATCAGCTGCTTTGGTGATGTTGCTTGCCCTGAACGAAGTGCTGAGTTGAGGAAATTCTGTTGTATTCCAGAACTAATCGAAAAGTGTACCCTTTTCAAAAAACCCTTAAGTTTTGCGGTTCATTGAACGGTGTTTTATTTATAGCAATTTTAAAAAGAAACCAGCCGGTGGCCCCCGCCTTACATCTTCATCTGCATGATTATTATTACGATATGGTTATTTTTACGACATGATTATTTTTAGACTTCTTTAAAATACCGTCCAAAACCAACATAAACCATTCTGAATCCTCTTCCTATAAAATTCCACAGTTTCCACAAGCGATTTTATCCAGCTTTCAGCTGCTTATCGTTTCTTATTGTATTCAGCTTAATTATTGAAGGAATTCACTATGAAATCCTGACATCCTTGAAACAGCAGGTTGTATTGAGCATCGAAATTTATTGAAATACACACGCACAACACTCGATAAAAGAGCAAAAAATGGAGCTAAAAAACTACACATTTTATACATCGTTTTCTTTTGAACTTCTTATTTAAACATTCAATGCGATTCATCGTCATTATTGACTTCATTATCGACAATGAGGAGCGACGGCGATGTCGCAGTCTCAGTCGACGTTGACAACAACAAACCTGCGGATTTCAAACAAGCGGATTTCTTTGTTGTTGTTGTATAATAAAACGGGTCTTTTGCAGTAAATAAACGCATGTACACACAAACACATGTTAAATGTGCATACAAACACATCACCTTAAATAAAAAGCGACTCATTGAGATATCGTCGACTGACAACGAAGCGATTAACGAAGCGGCGAACGAGCAACGAACGATCAAAGAACGAAGCAACCACACGATGAACGAAGAGCAACGAAGCCACAACAACAACAACAAAGGGTTGCAGCGGTGCATTTAGCTTTGTAAACGGTAAAAAAAAGACGAGCGAGTGAGGTGATTATTTCGGTAACTTCGAATGGTGCCAAATCATGACTTGCAATGGAAGAAGATAACGAAGCAAACAAGCAACCATACAAAAGGAACAAAGAAACCACTAAAAATTCCATGAAAGGAGTAAAGAAGGAGGAAAGGAGAAGGAGGGGCGTAAAACCGTGTCTTAAATGGTATGCAATAAAAGAGAATTTACGGTAAAGATAATAAAGCGATATGAGAACAGAGAACAGAAAAAAGCAGAAGAAAAGCACTCGAAAAACAAAAAATAATACGGAAAAGAATACAATTTAAAGAATTAAGGATGAAGTTCAACAGAAGGAAGAACAGAGAAAGGAAAAAGATATAATAACTAAGGAATAAAAAGAGTTTAGAGAAAAACAATAAAAAGTCTTTCGTAAAAAGATGAAAAAAGCTTCATTCAGTATTCTTCTGGCTTTATTCGTAATACAACAACAGCCACAACCAAGCAACAATAATAAAGCAACAACATTTAATTATGAGTACAGCGATAAATGTTCAAAGAGAGCACTTAAAAAAGATACTGATTTTAACAAATTGGGAGTGAGAGAGCGAGATAAAGACCCGAATTATGAACAAATTTAGCAAAAATACTTCGAGCCCCAAAATCCACCACAAACGACTCAAGCGACAAACCTGAAGTGTCATTGAAATCCAGTTGAATTCTTCTCGTTCTCTGGTTTTAAAAAATGTACCCTTTTATTAGCATTTCAGCTAAAAAAGCGAGCTGCACTTCGCTGAACTGAAAGTTGTCACTTCATTGAAAAGTGTTGTTATTCTGGTTGTTGTTCTTGCTAATGTTGATGTTGTTGCTATTCTGGTGGTTGTTGTCAATGTTACCACTGTTGTTGTTGTTCTTGTTGTCTCCACGACTGTCATGTTGACGAATGATTAATGACATTTTTTGTGGCATTTTTTGTCCACAGTTTTAATTAAAGTGTTCTTTAAAAGGTACGCTTTAACTACGCCTTGAAAACGCCTACTTTTGAATAGAAAATAGAAATGGATGTATTTTTAGTACTCATTTCTTGTTATTGGATGTTGTTGGTGTTGTGTACTATATGTTTATTTCTTCCTTCTTTTTATTTCCTGATTTTCTAAAAATACAGAAAAACTACAAAAACCACTTCAGATTGCTTTAGTTTCAAATACAGTGGAATAGCATTCATTTAATTACAACATTAAAATGCAAATTAGTTTTAAGTTTAAACGCTTAAAACACATAATGAATGGAAGAGAGGGAGTGAGAGAGTGATAAAATAAAAATCGTCAAACAGAGACGAAGAGAGATCGACATTCACAGCCCCATGACCAACATTAGAGACATATAAAGGGTGCGCCATCAGCTGGTTTCTTTTTAAAATTGCTAGAGAAGCAAACGTCGCTTAATATTTGTCAAAGTGTAATACTTTATTGAAAAGAGTACATCTTCCGCTTAATAACTGTCAGATAGTTTGAAAGAATCAGTGTTGTCAACATCCAAATAACAAGTAATTCGAAAAGAAACCAGCCGATGGCCCACCAAGCTGCAGTTGCTATTTGATGTAGCAACTTGGTGAAACTCAACTACATACTACAATAGCAACTACAACAACAACTACAAGCAAAAAATGCAACAAAAAAATACACTCACCAAAAACATTACCCACATTAAACCTGATTTTATTCAATAAATTAAGCAAAAAATTGCTCAAACGAATGCAAAAGACTCAATAAAAACAAGATTTATAATAAGAATAAGAATAACAATACTACAGCAATAACAACAAGAACAACAACAACAACAACTAACATAATAATAATAATAACATTTGTAACAACAACAACAACAAGTAGAAGAACAACAAACATCACCTGTTTCTCAAGCACAACAACTGCAAGTGCGATAGAACGAGTGAGTCGACTAACAGCGAGTAGAGAAGAGCAACAACACCGAGTACTCTTGTGTGCTTGTGTGTGCGTGTTTTTTTTCTGTTGCATGCTTCAGATGTTGCGCTCTTAAAATATTCATATTTGTTAATCTATTTAACATTCTTCACTTCTTTTTTCAACTGAGTTACCGAGTTACTTAAATAAATCAACAATTAGAGCGCCTAAAATTCAAAGCAATACAACAACAACAACAACCGAAAAAACATGATTATTTAAAGTAACATTTTTTAAGAGTGATTTCGTGGATGTTGTTTTTTATACATTTTTGAGCATTAAGCAAGCATGTAATTTTTTTTTATCACCTACTAACAACATTTTTTGGTTGCTAATTTTTGAATTTTTTTCGTTTTTTTGGGAGGTTTTTCTTCATACTTCAGCTCTTGATTTACGCAACTGATTTTATTTATACGAGTATAACGGTTAATCATGTTGCGATACCCAAGTTTTTGTTTCATTATAATTCGTTCATGCAATTCTTGAATTTCAAGCAATATTGAAAGTGAAGCGAAAATTTCCATTAAAAGGCAGGGAAAAATTGTCGAAATCATTTTGAAATCAAAAAATTTTTGAATTTTAAGCAATTTCAAGCGAATTTATTTCTAAATAAAAAATTTTTGTATTTTATTTGATTTTATTTAATTTTATGTATTTGCTTTCATTTGATTTTCTTTGATTTTATTAGCTTTTATTTGCTTTTATTTCATTTTATTTTTTTATATTTTATTTGATTCCAGTTTATTTGCGATTTTTTATTTTTCCCCCCTTCTGAATAATTATAGGTTTTTAAATGATTATTTTATATCCTTATTATTAATGTTGATTTTAATTTATTCTCAAATAGATTTTTTTAAACCCACGCATAATCTAAGAATTTTAAAAAGAATTAAAGCAAGAATTAAAGACTTAAAGCAATAAACGGAGAAAAAAAACCTACATAATGAGAAATCATTCCAACTTAAGATGTAAAATATTCCGAAGAAAAAAACCCAATAAAATAGACGTCCGAATGAGGAAGTGAATTAAAAAGATATCCATAATAAGTGATTTTTTTTATTTTTTTTTACTACAAAATAAAATTAATAATAAACTAAAACATCAAAATTTCGGAGCGTATTTTGTCTTCTTTGTTTTAAATGCGTGTTGTTGTTGTTTAATTTACCCTTTATTCGGACTCCTTTTTAACTACCGTTAAACTCAATCGCCACCCTACAAAAACAAACCTACTTTTAAACCTGCGATTTCTTTGAGCTTCAACTCGTTTACTGCTAACACGATCGCAGCCAAATCAGAAACAAGTTTAAACAGGTTCTGCGCATAGTAAAAGCGGGCTGCTGAATGGCTGGATGCTGCCTGAATGCTGTCGTGATTAGAATCAGATCGAAGCTGGTTATTTTATTAGACTATCGATGAAGTCGGTTGGGTGGATAGCAGTTACAAGGCGCTTTTTAAAGCTTTTCAAGATACCCGGTTGTTATTAATTCCAACAAGAACAACAATAAATTTACAACACTTGTTGTTGTTGTTCTTACCGTTCGGTGTCAATAAGAAAATACTGTAAAACATTCACTTGTCACTCAGCGTACCTCACCTCAGTACACCACACCACAGTACACTACACCACGGTACACCTCACCACACCTTCACCTCTTCCAAGCTATTTAAACGTCGTGATGATGGAGAAAAACAACAACAACCAAGAATGCTTTCAAGATTCCAGAATTCATCCAACAAAAGTGAGTCTTCGCTGTTCTTCCTCCCTCCCTCCTGCTGTCATCGTCTGCTTCGTGCTTCTGAGCAGGTTGCACAATGCATGTGATGATCAAGAGGTACAACAACAATAACAACGATAACAACAACAATAACAACAACAACAGCTCTCGCTATGCTACAACAAGTGCAAATGCCAACTCGTTCACTTCACTGTTATTAACTGACTCAACAAAACCAGCCAAAGGAACAACCCACTAACCAACCAGCCCACCAACCAACCAACCAACCCACCAACTAAGCAGTCAGTCAGTCCATCAGTCAACCAGCCAGTCAACCAGTCAGTCATTCAGCCAGCTGGCACTCGCTTTGCAGCTTTTGCTAGGTGCGGACTCCAGCTTCATTTCATTCGACTGCGACTTCATGTCGTGTTTTCTTTTTTTTCGTTTGGTTTTTTCTATCATTCCACGTCGTTTGATATTTCGTTTGATGCTGCTGCTGCACCACGAATTATTCTCGTTCGTTGGCTCACGCGTTCGCTGACTGGCACTCGTTGTCAGAAAAGATGTCAAAAGTCGTCATTTTTTTGTTGTTTTAACAACAGAGCTCAAGAAATTTAAGACAAATCTAAAGTTTAAACATGAACATGAATTTTTTTCTTCTTTACTTGCTAAATCTTGTAGTGAGATTAAATTACTGGAAAATTGTTTGTGGAATTCAATTATTAAGGTTTTTATATACGTCTATAAACTATGTAAGTTTTTATTAAAAATGTGTACAATTTTGGTAGTTATTAAAATATTTTTGAGGATCAATCATAATCACAACCATTCTCAGGATTACTGTTGTTATTGTTGTGAACACAATCGTCTGGTCCAAGGTGATGATTTGTTAACCAACCCAGCAACCGACCAACCAATCGAACAATCAATCGACCAACCATTCGACCCAGCAAAATGATGCCAAGTTTATTAAATATGCTCACTTGAAGCACATTAATTAAACTTGGAACACTTCATTACAATGACAACCCAACGTCTGTTGCTGTTCTCAGTCTATTTTTTAATTTAAATTTTTTATTTCTTTTTGTTTCACTTTTTATGAAAGCAATTTAAATCAAGTATTCAATATAAAAGAAACACATTATTGCATGATTGACATGGTACAAGTGACTAAGAATCTTGTGGTTAACCTTGATTGCCTCTTTAAATTAATTAGAATAGAAAAGTCCTTGAAGAAAACTTATTGAAGAACAAGCTGCTGTCTGAAGTCGATAGTAAATCATTCATGTAATAAATAAAACGATAATAGAAATTAAATATAAACTATAATAATAATAAAGTGATAATAATAAAAATAAAATATAATAATAGGAATAAAATATTAAAAAATAAATCAAATTAAATAATAAACATAATAAAAAATGATAAATCAATAAATAAACTACTGTATTTGTAACTATAATATAATAATATAAATAATAAATAATAAATAATAAATAATAAATAAATAATAAATGAATAATAGATATAAATAATAGTGTGTTTGAACTGCAGCAGTGCATGTATGCATCCAAGATGCACGTGTGTTTTGTCCATGACACACATGAGATGTCAACTCAAATTTTTTTTTTAATATCTTATTTAAGTCTAAAAAAAAATTATAGAAAAAATTATAATAATAAAAGAAATAAACTAAACTATTAATCGTTTTTGTTTTTAGAACTTCTTATTAGTTGTAGAAATTATAATTTTTCCGATTTTTCTGGTACAATATAATTAATTGGTAACTCAAACAAACGGAATTACATACACGAGGATTCAAATCCATATTTAGCCGAATAGTACTTATTATTATTAGTAGTTATGAGCGCTAAGCTGCGTGTTTTACTAGGAACGTGTTGTCCCTAAACCGAATGTCGTTGGTTCGATTCTCGGTCGACTTCTAGCGTGTTTAATGGAATTTTTCTGTCCCCTTCTTGGTTTGGCAAGAGTTTTGTAACTTGATTTGGTTAAAATCTCTAATCAAAGAAGGCATACTAAATCGTCCGCTCGTGCTTTGCCGTGCTTGTGGTAATTGAATTCATCTGATCACCACAAGTCCCGCTAAATATGCGAGTGTATACAAACATAAAGAAATAATTCTTTTTTCGTCTTCTCACCTCAAAAATAAGAACTTTAAATTAGAGATTAAAATCAAATTTTAAAATCCACTTTTTTCCAAAACTAAAATTTAATAATAATGAATTTTCTAGAGATTTTTCTTAATAAATGAAATTTTTTAATAATTACAACCAGAAAATAAACAAAATCAATAACGTACTACAGAAATGCGTAGGATTCGTGAAGAAATCATTTCAATTTGAAGCTTCATAGTTTGAATCAACGAACCTAACAATCAACCAATCAATCGATTGACATGTTGATGTTGCACACTGTAAACTTTTTCATCAGACAGCAGATTATAGTTTTTTCGTTCATTATTTGGCTTAGCTGTCAGTTGGATCAGCTGTCAGATTATTTGTCATTTGGTTCATCTGCGAGTTGGTTCATCGCTTAGTTGGTTCATCGCTCAGTTGGTTCATCACTCAGTTGGTTCATTTGCATTTAGTTCATCAAAGCTCTTGATTTATCTGTCAATTGGCTCATCTGTCTATTGATTCATCTGACATTTTGTTCATCCGTCTGTTCCTCTCTCTCTCTCTCTCTCTCTCTCTCTCTCTCTCTCTCTCTCGCTCTTTCATCTGATTACATCGTATTCAGTTTCACTGTCTGTCATCAAACTTGTCCATCTGAATATTTTTTTATATTGTAGTTTATGGTAAACTTTATTAAAAAAAAATTATCTGCCTTTCTCTCCATTTCCTAGCAATCCAACTGTCAGTCCTCATGTCAGTTTATCTGTTTAACCGCCTGTCTGTTGGCACTTTTGAATTATTATTAAGTTCTTGTTTTTATTTTGTGGTAACGCACACGCCGCTCGCCATAAATCTGTTGTATAGTTGTTGCTTTTATAATTCAATCGAATGTTGTTCTTGTAACTCTAAAATGTTATTATATCAGTTGATCTTCTTGTTGTTGTAGTTGTTGTTTGTGTGCCGCTAGTATCATTGATTGAAACATTGCACCATCTCGAATCAGTTAACAAATTTTTAACTTTTCTGTTTTTTATTATTGTTGTTTTTCCCCTCCTTCTCACGCAAGAACATGCAGAAAACAAAACAAACAACCATGTATGACGACATCTGATGATGAGTCTGGCAACATTGCAATGAAGTTGTTGTTATGGTTGTTTGTTGTTGTGAGCATTTTATAGCGATGCCTGTAAAACTAACTTCACGCTGCGAGATGATCAAACAGACTCACCTTACCTCTTCCCGTTGGGCTTCACAATCTCACCACCCCACACCAGATCACACCTCAGATTATTGTTACTCTTTTTTCCTTTGTTATTTTTTTCTTCTTATTTACATAAGTGAAGAGGCGTAAATAACTGTGATTCTTCTCTTTAGTGTTTATAATTTTCTTTATTAAAATTTTTTTATGAAATTTTGTTTCTTTTTTCATAGTTTAAGCATTTAAAATACTTTCAACACTATTTTATATTTTTTTATAGTTTTTTCTAGTAATTTAACAATAAATTTATTCTATTCTTATTGTATTGTCTTTGATTTTATCAGGAAAACAATAACAAAAATCATCAATCAATTTTAAAGAACAATTTTTCACCATTTATCTTTTTTAACTTTTTAGATGTTGGTCAAAATTATTATTTTTCACCTGCCAGCGCATCATCACAAAATCGCTTTATGCCATCAGCTTCGTTTCCGAGTCAGCGTCAGACGTCGTCGTCGTCGTTTCTGACGGGATCTCGCGGTGGCAACGCCGGTGGAACATCAAGTG
Source organism: Myopa testacea (assembly GCA_949629155.1). Lineage (NCBI taxonomy): Eukaryota > Metazoa > Arthropoda > Insecta > Diptera > Conopidae > Myopa > Myopa testacea. The sequence goes on along the minus strand of OX451346.1, from coordinate 4,661,741 downwards.
GTTTCATTCCACAAACAGGTGGATCGTATCAGGATCAGCTGCTATTCGCTGATGATGACCAACACCCACAACAGCCGGCACTGGTGTCACAATCATTAACATCATCGGCCGCATATTCACCATTCGGTGCACCGTATTCGGTGAGTATTCGATAAAAAATGATGACACTTTCTACAGGGCTGACACCAGTTGGTTTCTTTTTAGAATTGCACATTCTTCAACTTTTCATTTTAATTTTTTTAAAGAAAAGCAATTTTAAAAAGAAACCAACCGGTGGGCCAGCCCACAAAATTTATTAAAACTTTCGGTTGGTTCTTCTAATTTATTTTAAATTATTTTAAATAAAAATGTTGCTCCATTTTATATAATTTTGTTGATTGATGACGATGATTTCCACCACAAGAGTTGCCAACGTGATTATTTGAACATTTTACTAGTTATCAGTGCTTTATTTTAAAATTTCTTGGGAAACGTGTGACATTCAGTATGTCAATCGAAATGTCATAAGTAATGAGTGTCATTAAAGAATAATTTTTAAAAGAAATACGAGTATTTTAAAGAAGCATTTAATGAAACATGTTTGCTCTTTATTTTCATAACCTTGCGGTTTTTTTCTTTGTTTTTTAAGAAGCTTTTTGATACGTGACAAAAATTCGTATATTATTTTAAGATGTCAAGAAAATTTTAACATTTGAACGAAAAATTAAAAGTATTGTGCATTTGTTAACCTTTTCTTTTAACCATTTTATACTCTTCATGTCCATATTAAAACTGTATTTTTTTCAAATCTTTTTATACTCTTCATGGCCGTGAGAAAGTTTTGACACAATCTTGAAGACGTTGATGATTGATAATGTTGAGTTTTTTAAGCTATGGCAACATTTTTGAAGCTATGGCAATTTTTTTGTAGATATGGCAACATTTTTGAAGCTGTAGCAACTTTTTTAAAGCTATGGCAACATTTTTGAAGCTTAGTAAAGATAACTTGAACCTATTTTTTTACTCTGAACCTTTGAAAATCCTTTTTAAACTCAATAAAAGTACATCGAAAGCACATTTAATGAAGCCTTTCATGGGCAATGATTTGTAGTAGTTTTTAGAAAGGACATTGAAACCTCTCTAAAACTTTTATTTCAATTAGCTTGAATCTGAAGCCTTGTTTAATGCTTTTAATGCATTAAAAACACAAAGCAAACTCTTCAAAAGGTCTTTAAACACTAAATTAATGTCTCTTTTAAATACATATATCTAGTATTTAAGAAATTTTAAATTTTTTATAGATATCACATACGAATTTTGTTGTTGTTGTTGTGACTAAACTAAGCTATAAAACAAACACGAAACTTTCTAAAGCTTAATTTAGTGTAAATTATATGAAAACGCTTACGAACGAAAAACAAACCAACCAACAAACAAACAAATAAATAAAAAAATCGCTTAATTTCTCAACAGAAAATATTTTGAGCTGAGGTACAAAAACTAAAAGCAACAGCAACAACAATAGCAACAACAAACACACAAAAACGCATTGAATGAAATTTCTTTTTAAAAGAAAATCAACAGCAACAACAGCAACAACGATAATAGACAAGAAAAGAAGAAGTAGAAAAAGAAGAAGACAAAGAAAGAAGACAAAGAAAAAAGAAAAAGGAAGAAAAACCATAGAAAAAGAAACAAAACCATAGAATTTTAAATTAAAATTCAATTAATTGACTGCATAAATTATTTATAAATTTTCACTGCTGTTTTGTTTCTGCTTTTTTTGTTTAGTAAAAATAAGTTTCAAAACTTTTTATAAAGTGGTTGTTGTTGTTGTTGTTGTTGTTGTTGTTGTGTGTTGTTGTTGTTTTGGTCAGCAGCTATAAGCTACTCTTCACTTATTACTATAGATTATAATTGATAGACAAACAGTTGTTGTTGCAGTTTGTTATTTCTTCTGATGATAGAGTTGTTGTTATTATTGCAGTTGATGTTGTTATTGTTTAGCTCCAGAAACAGCCGCCGTCACGCAAGCATAATAAAAAAAAGTTTGTTTTAGGAGGAAGTTTTCGAGTGATTTTCTTTGCAATACGTACAGCAACAACAACAACAGCCACTTCAATGAGTACAACAATATTAACAATAGTGATACTATCAACAATAAAAACAACAACAACGTGTGTGCGTGTTCAAACTTTCACTTGACCAAAAACGAAAAGAATTTTTGTACTTAATTTCAAAATTACGAATTTGTAAACGTTTTCTTTTATTTTGGTGAGTTTTTTTGCACTTTTGCACTTTTGGTCGGTCAGTGAAAAGACAAACGTGAGGTTTTGAAAAAGCACAAAACACACGCATTGAATTCACTTGATTAATAAAAAAAACTGTTTAAAAGCAGCATTTGATTGTTTTTCTATTATTCTATGATAATAGACATTTTTTTCTGTTTTTTGTTAAAGAACAAAATCGAAAAAAACAAATCGGTGACTAAAATCCAAAAACATCGATCTTCTTTTAAAAACTTCAAAACTTGGCAATCATTTTGTAGTTTTAATATGAACAAAATTACAATTATTATCTTTTTTATTTAAATGACCTTAAAATTGAAAGTGTTTTTGAAAAATCTTCTACTTTTTGCTTGAACATTATTATTCACTCCGACACGACGCTGATTCGCTTTATAGCACCCGCTTCTGTCCCCTCATCTTTCAACTGTTAAGTGTCAAAAAATGCAAGCAACCGTAAAATTATAGTAACACGCAGTTTAGTTTTTTTTACCTCTACCACAAAAAACACCTTTTTAATATGTCTGTCATCATGTTTTTGACACAGTTTTGTTTTTAATGTTGTTTTTCACCCCCTTCAAATTTTTGCATTTTTTGTCATTTTATTGTAATTTTTTTTTGCTTATTTTGGCTTCTTTTGTAATTTTTTTACCGAATTTTTAAACGGTCATTTTTGCTTACAATTTTCTATACTCGTCTTTTGCCATATTCATTCTCTCTCTCACTCTCTCTCGGGCATTTTCTCTTTACCTCTTTCTCTCCGCAGCTTTATCTCTCTGTCTAAATAGCTACATCCCTCTTACTTCCTCCCTTGCTCTCTCTCCCCCTTTTTTGCTCTATCTTCGTTCCTTAGCACACTATCTTCCATTCTCTATTTCTGTCCATATCTCTCTCTATATCTCGTTCTCTCTTCCTCTATATCTCTCTTTCCCATTCTCTCTATCACCCTCTCTCTTTTTCTCCTTATTAAACTATTAAAATGCTCACATTTACAGCTAATAACTCTATAAATTGCTCTTCATTACTTTATTTTTAGTCTTTTTTTTCTGTCCTTTCTAATAAAAATTTAAAAACTTAAAAATCATATCTTTCATGGTGAATTTATAATTTCACACTGTGGTGAATTCGCATTAATTTTACGAGTATAATTTATTTTAATGTTACACGTTTTGTTAACTTTTTCCATTATATTAATCAACTATTTTGATTGTCATAAATTTTATATATGTATGCTTTGTTTCTTTATTTTTTGTATATTAATTTTTTTTTTAATAATCTTTCATTATCAAGGAGATGTTGAATATAATGAGTACTTAAAAATAAATAAATAATAAATAAAAATCATGAAGAACTGTTTAAAATAAAGAGTAATTTTAATATAATACTTTAAAAAGACGAAAATAATTATGGAATGAATAGAATGAAAGAATAAAAGGGTGTGTTATGTTAAATTATAGTGTGGGCCATCGGCTGGTTTCCTTTTACAGGTATATGTAGATGATATAACCATATAATATCTAAATAAAACCCAATTATAGATGTTTTTCTAACTCTCTCTCTCTCCTTCTAGCAAACACACAACTCCGATTATTATGATATATCGCCACGCCCATTTGGCTTGTCAACATCTGGCAGCAATAGTTTAACCAGATCGAAGTCCATACGACCCAATGCAGCAGCAGCAACAGGAAATCATCACGGTTTTATACCGCAACAACAATTACAACAACAACAACAGCAGCAGCACTCAGTACGATCCAACATACCTCATCAGCAAACACAATTTTTAAATCATTTCATTGAACCAGTAAGTTTAAAAACAAACCAGAGAATAACGAAGGCATGACATGCCTGCCTGCATGCATGAATGCTACTCATACATAACAAGGAAAAATTCGAACAATTTTTTGCCTTTTTATGGAAATTTTAAATGTGTACAAATGTGAATATTTTTTAAAAAAATTACAGCAACACTTGAAGCGCAAATGCAATGCATGCAGTCAGCTGATCATTTTGACAATCGAATTTTGAAATACTAATTAAGTCTGTCTCTCTCTCTCTCTCTGTCTCTATCTCTGTATCTGGCTCCGTTTCTATTTCTATCTGCCTATTTTCAGTGACAGATCACTGTCTCTGTCTGTCTGTCTTTGTCCCGAGCTCTGTCTCTGTTGCAGCTCCTGTCTCTGTCTCGAGCCTTGTCTCTTTCTTTTTCTCTGTTTCTATCTCCTTCTGTGTTCCTGCACCTGTCTGTCTTTGTTTCCATCTGCGTGTATTCTTTTCTCATATTTTAAGTCGTTACAACTACCGCATTCATGGAATTTTCATCACTATTGAAACGCGATTAATTGTTTTTGTTTTTCTCCACTCTAAGACTTAAGTAATTCGTTTTTTTTTTCTCTAAAGAAACCAATTAAATTGAGTAACCAGCTGTAAAAACTTGCATAACAAGTGTCTAGGAGATGTTGTTATAATTATTGTTGTTGTTGTTATTGCTGCTATTAGATGAAAATATTTAAAATTCTTGGTTGTGTTGGAATCCTATAAGTAATTGAAATGTTTTTCTGGAAGTTAATTAAACTAAACAAAAAAAAAAACTACATACGTACATACGTTCAAATATAATAATTAGTATAAATAAATAATTAATACAAATTGAATGGATGAAAGGGTACTCACTCATAACAACAACAACAACAATAACAGCAGTAATAATTATTGCTTTTCCACTTGAATGAAGTCGAATTATTCAACGGTTAACCATTAAAATCCATAAACTAAATATACTGGGTTGTACTTTTTTCCGATATCAGACCCGTTTTTTAGAAATCAGGTTTCGATTACTCACGGTTACGTACTACAACCGAACTACAATACATAACGTGCCGTGTTACTGTTGCTCCCAAATTGTTGTTGTCGTTGTCGTTTTATTGTTGTTATTATTTAGTGCTATTGCTGTATGTATTGCTATCGGTGTTGTTGTTGCTCTTATTATTAATGGTAACATTGTTATTATTGTTGTTGTTGTTGAACAATAACCTAATAAAAACTAAACTATTCCAAAACTTGTTATGCAACTCGATTGATGTTTTGTTTTTTTTTTTTGTTCAGCACACTTTTTTGCATCTTTTCCCCTCTCATTATTTATAGTGTTTTTTATTTGTGGGTTTTCTTAATCTTTTCTTTAATGTTTTTGGTGTTTTATATTTTTTTATTTTTCTTATATTTCTTATTCTTCTTACATTTTTTATTTCTCTTGTGTTTCTTATTCTCCTTAATTTTTGTATGCTTCTTATTTTTCGTAGATCACTTTTTTGTGATATTTTGTACTATACTTCTCTATGGTCCTTTTTTTGTGGTCTTTCCTCAATACTTTTGCTTTTCTATAAGATCAAAATAACTTTTACAAATTTTATAATACATTATGTGCTCTAATACAATTTTTTGTTTTGGAGTTTTTTTTTGGGTTTTTGTTTTTTTTTTCTTTTTGTGGTACAGATTAATCATGGTTTTGTTATGACGATGGCCATGATGCCATTAGAGAAATATTATTGTTAGCAACATGTTGCTCATTGTGGTCAAATACATGTTGCTCGTGTTCTGAGTTTGACTTCGAATTCAATTTATTAATGAAGTTTAAAGTTTTGAAAACTAGAAGATAGAAATTCCTGGGATCTTTATTAATAACGTTATAATCTGGACCAAAATTACTCCAGTATAAAAATATATACATTATATAAACGTATTATTTAAATTATGAAAAGATATTGTCTGTACATGGGTTGGGGTCTATTTAAAAATTGAACTTCATTGTTTCTCTCTGTCAAAGTGTGTGTCAACCTACATACTTCTCCTATCATAATTTAAAAGCGAGATAAAAGAAAAATATCATAAGATCGTGAGAAACTATAATGTCATAAATATTAATATAATTCGTATTATATTATTCGTAATTGAAAAGTTTGTCAATAACTTTTGTTAGTCTTTCATGAATGCGACCAGGTTTTGTTTTTTGTGTAGTAATTCAACGGGTTCGAAACGAAGCAGAAATCGACACCGAAACGACCAGATAGCACGTGATAGCGATATAGACAGATCGTTACTATATACACTATAGACACTAATCGCAATGTCACTCCCAGCCAACGGTACGAATTACAATGGTTACAAATTTCATCAGCAGACAATCAGCGGAGACTGTCTGAGGTTGAGTCTGTGAGAGTCTCTTTCCAGAGTATCTAAAAGCGTCTGTAACTCTGTTTATGTGCGTGTGTGGGTTTGTGTGTGTGTGTGTGTGTGTATGTGTGTGTGTCTATGGTTGTGTATGTGGCCTGCATTCATGGTGTCTCAGTTTTGGTCCACTTTTGATGTAGAGCTTAGAAACCATTAATTAAATGTTAGCAATCACAAGAAATCGGAGTATCAGATACGATTATACAATATAAGCTTTTATTTATTATACTAACTTTTCATGGGAATCAATTGTTTTCGTGATGAGAAAAAAAAGAAACATTTAAACATTTACAATTCTCCGGTTTTTTAATTCTATATCATTAACTAAATTAAAAAACTAGAAATCACCATAAAAGTGTCTGTAAATTATTTTTTATTAATCCTTTAAGTTTTTCTTAATTTGGTTTTTAAAGACGTTATTATTTTTTAAAATATATGGGAGCCAAGGACAGGCCAGTGATTAGTAAAAATTAAAGTACTTTAAAAAATAATTATAATAATAATAAAATGTTAATAACAATAATAATAAAATATTAATTACAGTAATAATAATAAAGTAATGAAATAATTAACCGGGAACCTGAAAAATCGAGGTTTCGCTTTCAATTTTTCTGTCTTTCAAATATTTTTCATCTGTCACTCTGTTCATGTCACTTTATTTCTATCACTCTCTTTCGATCACTCTTCTTGTGTCACTTTACTTCTATTACTCTCTCTCTCTGGCTTCTCTCCTTCCATCAGTCTTTTCTTCTGTCACTTTATTTCTATTACTCTTCTTCACTCTTCTTGTATCAGTCCACTTTTATTACTCTTTTCCGTCACTCTTCTTCATTCACTTTTCTTCAGTTATAATTTTAAAATCAACTTTAACACCCTTTCTTAATGAAAAACCTCGAATCACCGATCAAATAACTCTGAACCCTTCGAAGCTTGACTATATTTAATCCTCCAAATGTTCCGTTTCCATGCCTAATCTAACTTTTGCCACTTTTTCTCTTGCCATCTCTCAGAATCTCTCCAACGAAAAAACACCATCGAGTTCATCTCGCTTGCCGGGTTCTGGTTTCGGTACAAATCCGGCTCGTCCTTTCGGAACAGGAGGGTTTGTACCCAGTTCCAATAGGAATCGACCTCATGCAGCAGCAGCTGTTAGCAGTTATAATAACGAACAATCCCAGCCACAACAACAACAACTCCCCTTCCGTAACACACGCGGTCGCTTCCAACCCAGCAGTTCAGCAACCGCTACAACATCAACGACATCCACTGAAGCAGCATTGCCGCTCAAAAGCAGCTCCAAACGTTACAATCGTTTTGGAGCAAGTAGATCACAACAACAGCAACAATACCAAAGTAATGGTTACCGATCACAACAACAGCAGCAGCAGTACAATCAACAACAACCGACCACAACAACTACATCAACGACACCAACACCTGAGCGCGGCTTCTCCCCAAAACGTCCCACTTATGGACGTACCAAAGTAACCAAGTCTAAACTCTCCTCCACAACTAATGCAGGTGTTAGCTTCCAGCCACGTCGTCCCGTCTTTATCAGCCGTGAAACAAATGAACCCGTGCATACGGTAGTCAAAAAGCGACCATTCACTTGGAACTCTTCGCGCGGGAAGTTCTCATCAACATCGAAAGAAAAACTACTGAAGCAGCAAGTGGCAGCCACTGCGGCTGCGACGAAGACGACCAGCAGCGCCGAAAGTCTAAGCTACGAAGATGATAGTGATGACAGCTATGAAGAGCTCAATGAAAATCAAGACAATCATCTTGGCAGTGAGCCAAATAATTCGAACGACGTAAGCTTGGAAAAGCTCGGCTTACATGAGGCCGCATCGACAACGACCTCGACAACGACAATCCCAAGTGTGACTGCAACTAAAGCAGAGACCGAGATAACAGACCTGACAGAAATGACCACAGAGATCGCAGATGCGACGGCCAACAGCAGAGAAGACCAAGCAGAGCAACAGCAGACAACAGTGCGTTCTACGGAGTATGATTACGAGTACATGGAAGAGGATGGATCAACCGAGGATACCACATCCACTGCCAAGTTGAGTGAGATAACGTTAGCGGCAGATTCTGAAGAACCTAGCGACAGCACAACAGATGTGCCGAGCAGCAGCGCTACGATTACTAAATCAGAGACGGAAGAAGATTCGAAAATCCAGACCACGGAGTTAATGCACTCCGCGGCGAAAGATGACGAGAGGAAACCACATATCAAGGATCATCATCACCATCAGAAGCATCACAAGCAGCATGGAAAACATGATCATCAGACCACCGAACACCAGCAGGAGGCGACGCCAGACAATGAACACCAGCATCAGACAACAGGAAGCACTGAAGATTCATTCCACGGATCTGGAAGCACGGAAAACCAAAGCCAGAAGCTGGAAAATTCTGAAAGACCTCATCACGAGTCGGAAAATGAACATGACCATGAAAATGAAGAATCCAGCGCCGAGTACGACGATGAGGAATATGATGAAGACGAGGACTATGATGAGGACGTACAGGAAGAAGGCTCAAGCGAAGGCTCCGACGAACCGACTACTATAATAAAGCAGTCGGACGTTAATAGCACCGCGCCCATAGAGCAAGTTTCAACTCCTAAACAACATAGCAATGAAATAATCGATCGCCAAGTTATTTCCGTGGTTACTACAAAGAGTGTTATCAATGGTTCTACCGCTTTCCCATCTCCGGTTACCCCGATGTCGACAACGTTACCCATCAGTGAAGAAGCTATATTTATGGAAAATAAAGTTCGTCCTGCCAGCGATGACAAATCAAATCACAATGAAATGATTTCTTCATCTGACGACGATAAGAACCACGTCGAAAACATGGAAGAGGAAAGCGTAGGCGAAGATCAACAGTCTTTGAACAATGCAACCGAGGGTTATGTGGTCATTGCTTCTATACAAACGAGTCGCAGCATAAACGGTGCACGCTTCCTTCCCTTCCCCGCTATCAACCAGGAAGAGACTAAACAAACTCTCTCCGAGCTGGAGCGCAAGATACACGGAGCTAAAGGAAAGACGGACAAACACAAGAAAGACTCCGCCGCGGAGCAATCTAGCGAAAGTGTGGAAAGCTCCGTCGGTCCAGAGGGAACCATGGCGATATTTGAAAATACCACCACTGCAAGTGTTCCTGCCTCGGTGTCGTCTTCAACCGAAAGCATCATTGACAAGTTGGACCGTGTGCAGTCAGAGCTCTCGAGTGGTTTGCTTTCCGGCAAGTATCCAATCATCAGTCAAACGGATGCCTCCACGCCTGCGACGAGCACCACGTCTGCCTCTCATGGCTCGTCCAAATTTGTGCCCAATATACGCAAGTTCCAACACAAGACCACGCCTTCGCCAAAAGTGAGGGTTCATCACTTCGACGAGGGTGACATGGACGACTTGTCGGGGCTCCTGCCAGTCGGTTTTAAGCCACGCAATTCATTCAAAAATCGTAAGCTCACAACTACAACGACCGAAGCTTCCACGAAGGAACACGTAATGTTCCGTAAGCTATCACGTAACGCGACCATTAGTCGTTCCTACAAAAGCAACGGCGTTACAGCTCAAGACGTTGGAATGACAGGTTTCGTACCCAAGGGCTTCAAACAGCCAACGACAACTACGACAGCTGAGCCCACAAAATCCGACGTCAGTGATATATTTAAAAAAATCAAATTCGATGATAATCTGCAGAAGCTGTTGCCAAAGAATTACAAGGCGACCACCTCCAAACCGTTGGTCACCGTAATCGATGACATCACGAAGTTCCTGCCACCTGGTTTTAAAATAAACAACACCAGCACTGAGAGACCTATTGTACTCCTGCAGGATTCCATCAGCAACTTCTTACCACCCGGTTACAAACCGCCCGCTGAAGACACAAACAAACCGTCTGCTAACAGCTTGATACCTCTTAAAACCGGGGACATTAGCCAATTTTTGCCACCAGGATTCAAGTTAAATGAATCATCCTCCTCATCTAATAAATCAGCAAAGACGGTACCTGAAGCTCTTGATATTTCACAGCTGTTACCGAAAAACTACAAACCCGCGGACAACAGCAAGGACGCCAAACCCACTGATATTTTAAAAAAGATCGAATTCAAAGAAGTGGCTTCTCTGCTTCCCCCTGGTTACAAGCCAGCAAACACGAGTGCCAATGCTCTTCACCCTGCTTCCACCACAGCAGCTCCACCCTCTACCAACACTTCGGAATCCACCACCAACTCCTCCTCCGGCTTCAAGGTTGTCTTCCCGAAAGGTATCCACAAACGTGTTGGATCACAACGTCTAACAACACCTGCTACAGGTGCTAACAGCGGTGAAAGTGACAGTGGCAACTCCCCTCCTGTGGTCATCAAGAAAGGTCCTCCAGTGCGCGTAACCACCGAATTCACCGGCTGGCCGACACCTTCAACTACGCCCCTCTCCATCGAGCGACTTCTTGAGCAAGCTAAACTCGCCACTATCGACTATAATGACCTATTAGACTCCACGACCAGTTCAACTACCACTACAACTACAACGACTACCACAACCACAACGACACCGCGACCGACCAAGCCGGGCCAGTGCACCGCAGAGTGTGATCTCGCGGCAACGATTAAAATCATTGACGGTGTAGGATGGAAACCGGAACTACTGGATCACAACACTTTGGAATGGAAGAATCTTGCCAGGGAAGTAGAAGCTCAGGTGAGTAGAAGCTTTAAGCTCTTTAAAAACTAAATTTTTTGACTGAACAAACGTAACGCTGAGTCAATTTTATTTACAGCTGAATGAGGTTTACTCTAAAGCGCCCCAGTTGAACAAATGGTACAAAAAGGTGCGCATTGACAGCTTTAGCAAAGGCAGCGTGCTTGTGGACTACTACGTGGAATTGGCCAACATTACGCAGGATGTTAATACGTTGGAAATAAAGAAGCTCTTCCATCAGGCTCTGACGCCGCCGAAACAGAACATGTTGCCTCTGAAGCCGGAAGTAGACAATGAAACCGACAACGATGATGACAATGACGACGATTTCGCAGCTCTAAAGGAAGAAAAGCTAGTCAAGGAAACCTTCTTAATGGGCCGATACGTTATCGATCCAGTAGCCACAGATTTTAGTGGTAGGTCAACACAACATGTAGCAGCATGATTACCTTTCATTTTCTATCCCGCTTTCTTTATCTATTATCCGTAGTTATTCCAAAGTCTTTTTCGCCCAACGTCGAGTTCGCTGAAGAGGCTAACCTTTTGCCGCAGTGGGCCATTGTTGTGATTGTCATTGGTGTGGGATCCCTGTTGTTTGTGGTCGTCTTCGGAGTGACCGTGGTAAATGTTCAATTAATTGTATGTAACTGTTCACTGTATTGACACCTCTTTTCTTTAATTTAAGCTGCTCAACCGGCAGAAACGCGCCAAAAAGGCTCCAATTCCTTTGACCACCGACATGTTGAATGAGCTGAAGATCAATCATATGGGAGGCAATGAAAATTATGGTGTAGATGATTTCTATAACATCGACGATACCTGGAATGACACCAAACAACCTATTAAACCAAAGGTGAGTGAGTCTCAGAATCTTTGCTCAAGTGAAAGAAATCAGGATGCGGTAATAATATTTGTTTTCTTTTTCTTTCATAGCGTTTTACCAACTCCGTTCATGGCAGCAATGGCTCCAACATTTATGACAGCTGGCGCTCCACGCGTCATGCTGGTGACTACTACTACGATTCCCAGCACAACTACTCTCAGAAGCGTGACTCTTTGCAGCGTTCGACGCATGCCGGTCACCAGCAGAAGCAACAGCAGTCGCCCCAGCAACATCATCATCACCATCATCAGTACGCCCAACAGTCACCGTATCAGCCTCAGTATCCGGATGCTTTCTCCGACGCCCATCAAATGTACACGTACAACAATCATGCGAGTAGATCGCGTTATCCTCGTGACTACGACCCGGACTTTTAGTAAAGTAGAATTCCTAGGACTCGTATTTTCAACAAAAATCTGTCACGCAAAATATATATACTCGTATATATAATTCATTGTGTTCTTGTGTTTTCACTAAAACAATAAAAAGAAATTAACTAAATAATTTTTAATATCATAGAATGTAACTAATGATAATAATATCGTAAAATGTAATAATATTATTGTTTACTATTAGTTAATTATATTATTAAGATTTTATTTATTATTTTGGCACAAACAGAAGAAAGAAGAAGATGAATATTTTCTCAAAATTTTGTAAATAAAATTATTACTACATACTTTTATGACTTTTAATTTTTTTTTTTTATGATTATTCTCTTGTTTTTAGTCTGTTTTTTTTGTAACCACCTCAAACTTTTTCAAATTACAAACTGTATATTTTGAAAGAAACTATTTAATATCAGAAATTATGTCTTTGGTTTTATTTTTGTTTGCTTTTTTTCCTTGAAACTTTCCTATAGAAAATAAAATACAAAACATTTTTTCTTTCATTAATTTATAAATCTTTAAAATGCATAAAATATATTCGTATAAATATATACAAATCCATGCAAACGGGACCCATATTTAATTCTTTTTAAATATGAGTTCACAAGAGTCACGATTAGTTTTTACTACTTATATGTATGTTTGTATGTAGGTAACTATTAAACAAATTTATAAATAATCAGAAAAATAAAAATACATACGCTACGTATACGAGAGAAACCTGCGTTTATTTGCTGTAGCTTTGTATCTTATAAACAAGTTTCACAAGTTTGAAGTTCAGTTCAATTCAAATTATGAACAAGTCGACTGTGCAATTAGCAGTTTAGATCATATTGTTTTATAAGCATCGGTGGTTCAGTGGTAGAATGCTCGCCTGCCACGCGGGCGGCCCGGGTTCGATTCCCGGCCGATGCAGCGACTTTTTTTTTTCTTTATTTTTGTGAAATTTTCGCTTAATTCAACTTCTTTCTTATACCTTAAATCCGTAAGTGCATTCGCTTTATTCTATATATCGTATATGTATATCCATAGGTATATTAATATTCTCCTCCATCTTTTTATAGCGAATATGAATTTATTCGTGCTACAAGCACGATTTCTTTATAGTGAATTCGAAACTGAAATTTTCATATTCGGATATTTTTCATAGAAATTTCTGGTATCGGGTATAGGTCACATGAACACAAATCCAAAGCTCTTAATCAGCTTCAGAGGACTAAATAACAATCTCTCAGCCAACTAAATCGCCAAGATTATGTAAAACTGCACCTATGAAGATGCTCCAGAATAAAATAAACAACTCACCACTTCTAAACAATGCGACGGTTTTAATGTCATTTTTAGTAGCTTAACTTTACATCGTAATGAATAAAAAAAATTAATGTCTTATGTGAGCAATACGCAAGAATGATAGTTTTATACGGTAACTGCAACACCATCAACAGTTCTTATCGGTCTATTAGGGTTTCGGATTTAAAGCCCTTTAACTGCGCCCTTCATTACTGATCTTTATTCACAAACAGTTCCATTAAAACTTATTTTCTATCATTCTTCAGCAATACGTATGCTCGTATTGTTAATTATTATTATTTAAATACTTTCTCCTTGATGGCCAACTAGTTTAATTGCCGGTTGTAAACTTCGACAGCTTTTCCAACAAATTAACATAAGATGCTTGCTCATATGTGGTCGCCAAATCTGATAGTTTTTCCACAAATTCATTGCTAACACCTTTTTCCTCCAGGAAATTCATCAACAAATCATACAGATACTAAAAAGAAACAAGAAAAATCAAATTTTCTATTCGAGGTGATACGAAAGATTCAAGGAAACAGACCCCATCGAGGACTTCTCCAGCAACCGCATACACTTTGTCATTCCATTCATTATCGAAAATGCACATTTCATCAATGCCGAAAACATCATCTAACGAAATAATGCAAACGCGTTAATGAATAATTTATACATCTTTGTTTTTATATAGTTTCTACTCACTGTATTCGCCTTCTTGAGCGACGCCCTGCAGAAAAGAGCAGGTGAACGATAAAGTCGTCTTGCCCTTAACAATGTCAACTTCAAATTGCGGCTTGCTACGCATCTCGCCGATGTCAGGTTTATCGGACACCGGATCGCCTTCGGGTTCCTCTTCACTGTCTACGGTGTGATTGACATTGAAACTGATCACCACCCTAAGAAATAAAAAAGCAAACATTATTTTGAAATTCAGCAAACATCTAACAGCAAAATGTTCAACGTTTTAACAACTCACTTTTCCTTCTCGCTTTCTTTAGTCAACTCCACATCAGCGCCCTGCACTTTAACACAGAAACCTTCCAAGATTTCAGGCACAGTTTTATTTTTTTGTGCTTTACGTTCAGCCACAATTTCTTCTGTTAAAAATTCCACCAATTCTTGTTCTCCTGAAAATGTCACCAAGAAGGAAAGTTAATAACTCAAGTTACTGCATGCCACAGATTTCATCACATTTCAGAAATAATTTTTAGGTTATGTAATCTGTTATTATAGAAGTACCTTTGAGTGCTTGGAACTCACCCTTGGTGTGCATGTGTTTCATGCCGCAGCCACAGTTGCAACCCATACTGGGCTTGTGGACTTTGAGAACAGTCGGTTTTTCCGCGGATTCCGGATTTTTCGACATGTGCCAAAGTGTGCGCGTGAAATCGCGTTTTCCCAAAACATTTTTCAAAGTATTGCTGGAATTGTTCGATGCAAACTGGGCGAAACGAAACGAAGCCTTGGCTAGTTTATTCATTTTTGTTTAAAATTATTTTAAAAAAGATAATTTAATTGATATTAAATAATTGCGAACTTAATCATGCACCGGTGACGGATTGAAACCTCATCGAATTAGGGATGCAAGCGATACAATGATATTTTTCAAAATCGAAAAATAGTTTATAAATATCGATGATTCGACAACGAGGTATAGCGGGTTTCACGTCACTTGTCACCGCTGGAGAGTATATTTTAGCGAGAGTGCGAAACTGATAGCAAAAAGGGCTAAGAAGATAAGTTGAGAAAATATCAGTGAATTCTCGATAACTATACGAGACCAAAAAAAGGTGTTGTTGTATTCAGCATAAACAACAAAAACCACAACGGTAAAGTTAAACATTATTTCATCTTTTAAAATGCCTTTTATTCTAAAATCCTGCACCAATCCTCATATGAAAAATATGCTTATATAGGTAATTCCGTTTGTTTTGTTGAAATTATGAACAAATTAATAAAATAGAGAAAAGATACTAAAATTGTAAAAAATCGTTTTTCTCCAAAAGTAATGGTTTTTCGACAAAAAATATTTATTGTATTTCCAATTCCTTTATAGCGGTACCCATCATAGCCTGATATAAAGAGATCATAGAATAGAGTTATTAATTTCAAATTTCAATAACTATACGAAGGCAGAAGTTGTTGTTGGAATCAGTGCCAAAAACTACTACATCAACAATAAATTCGAGCTAGTTTCTAACGATGAAGTTGTTCCATACATTTAATTAATATCTTTATTAAAATATTATTCTGATCTTTAGCTTTTAAAGTTGATTTTAGGTTGGTTTTTGGTGGGTTGTTATTTTTTAATTTAGCAATTTTATTAAATCTAATAGTGTAGTTCTAATATAAACTTAAATTTGAAATAATTCTAGTTTATTTTTAATTTTTGTTATTTTATTAATATATATTAGTTTATTATTAAATGAATTTAAATTAAAATTAAAAATGAATTTCCAGTGCTTTTGAGTAAAGCTCCACCCCGCTCCACTCCTACACAAAAGACCAGAAATTTATCCGTCCTCGGCTTTTTTGACACTTTTCGGAACTTTCGGAAAAACTGGATAACATCCCTGGATAACATACCACGAACTTTACATACAATAAAACAGTTCAAGTTCGACTGGAGTGTTATCGAATGTCAATTCTTAAAAAATCAGCTGATCCAAAATTGGCCTTGTGAATTTAAACTTCAAAACCGTTTACAAGCGTTGCTATTTCCTAGATAGCATTTGGCTTAAAGATTGGCTATAAGTAAAGACATCAATTATATTACTGTTTAGTTTGTTGTTAATCGATTTCTTTCGCATTATAGTGAGCAATGACCACAAATTGGTGATTAAATGCGAAGAGGAAAATGACCAACATCCCCACTGTCCACATGGACCAACTCTACTATTCTACTACCAGGACATAGGTCTTCAGCATGGTTATTACGCTTGCTCTGCTCATCGTGACAAAAAGACGTGCAGTTTTCATCTTCCAGTAGCCGAGCTTACAGAGAAACACCTACGCAGAAGCTATAAAGCACCAACAGCCGAATATCGCGATCTAAGAAAGCGAGTGAGTTGCAAGTAACTTAAACTTGGGACTCATAATATAATTATATCGTTTACAGTTTAGGCATAATGATGGCGATGAGCAGCGACACTTCTGTCATTCATGCAACCTGCCGGTCTTGGATACGGAGCTGACACAACACAAAGGCCACTCGCTTGTGAGAAACCTGAGCAAACAGTTTCTCCAAGATCCCACTCTTTTTCTGCGACCTCTGGAAAATGACAAAGTTCAAGCGCAGTATTTCTTCGATAATAAAGCGCTGCAATTTTTCGAAAAATGTTTCAAGGATTTACAGATTAAGTAGGCTGAAGTTCGAAGGCGGGAGATTGTAGATGACGTTCTTAACTTAGTTTTCACATATTTGCAGCAAAGTACTTTGCATTGGAGCGCCGCGTCTTCATGCACATCTACGCAATACCTGCTCTTCAACCATTAAAAGTTTTCTGCTGGATTTTGATCAACGTTTTTACTACTTCTTCAAAGACACGCATTTCGCTTGGTTCAACATGTGTAACAATTATTTTTTCGACAACAAACAGAAAAAAAAATTTCAGAAATTTTTGCTATGCGATGAGTGAGTATTTAAATACTCTTCATAATTACAATCAATACTCATAGATTTCATTTAAAAATATTGTATTTTAAAATTGGGTTTTTCGCAGTACTGAACGTTTGCTTATCTTCACCGACCCACCGTTTGGATGTCGGACGGAGCCGATTGCAAACACACTGCATCAAATAACCTGTCTTTACAATAAAACCAACGCTTTGCCACATCAGCCGTTGCCAATCTTCTGGATCTTTCCCTATTTCTCCGCTCACTACATACAGAAACTGATGCCCGAATTGCAAATGTGTGACTACAAGGTTAACTACACGAACCACTTGGCTTACTCGGACGGTTTGCGCGCACGTAAGTTGGGTTCTCCTGTCCGTATTTTCACCAATGTACCGCTCGAGCGTCTGCTGCTTCCCATTGCCGAAGAATATAAATACTGCCGGAAATGTGTGAAATACACGGCTCTGGAAAACCGTCACTGCGCGAAATGCAACGAGTGCCCGGCCCGCAACGGCAGCACATATCGGCATTGCAATCTCTGCGGTGTGTGCGTTAAGCCGTACTACGTGCATTGTCGCAGCTGTCGTCGTTGCACCCAAGCGGAGGGACACAATTGTCAAGAGTATCAAGCGCGTCAACGTTGCTGGATATGTTTGCAGGAGGGCCACACGGAAAACCACTGTTCGGTGTGGCAGAAGCGGAGAAGAATTCAAGGTCGCACTGGAAAGGACGATCTTCAACAGGCTGCTGCTGTAATTAGGTGCCTGTTGTGCGGCGCCAAAGGTCATAATGAGCGTCGGTGTCGGCAACGACATACATTTTTAGAGGAGGCGACTTTTTTAAGCGAAACTCAATTAAAATTTAAGGTTTAAATACAAATAAGTGCAAATCTTGTGTAACCAGAGAAGGAAGTTCTTACAAATATCAATGATAACATTTATTATATTAAGTTACAAGTTGTTTATGATCAAATCGCGATTCGACATTTGTTTCTAGAAACTCTAAAGTGAAAATAAATGCATTATTTTATTACAATTGCTATCAGAAGAAATGTATATACAATCTCAAAGAGCCAATATATTCAATAGTAATTAATAATATTTCTTAAATAAATATGGATTATTTTCACCTAATTTTATTTACATTCATACTCGTACATTGAATCAGCTTCTGTTTCAGCGAGTTTTTTGAACACCTAATATTAATATATTAATTCTTAACTTTAAAGTTTTTAATCAATTTTTAATTCAAAATAATATCTAATTAAAAATAAGCCTTTCTTCTTACAAAAAGAAGTTTGTAATATTTTCTAATTGGTTTTTAGGAACAATGTTCTATATTCGTTAAGGAATAAATAATTCGCTTCACAAAATAAAGCAAGAATTATAAGCGAAAATATAAATATATAATTATGGTCTTATATAATGCTAATCATTATACTTCGCTTACAGTTCCAAGCGCTGTTATAGAATTGAGTAGTTAGCACTCATCATCAGCACAATTATTCTTTACTTTAATTCAGCCACTTATTTAGAAGGAGCTGGAACGCTTCCCCATCTTCTCAAAATCCTTCAATTTCTTTTCCGTCGACGCTGTTTTCGGTGCTGTTCCATCACTGTCATGTCTACGTCAACTTTTGGAATGTTCCTCGTTTTTGTTATCATAGTTGCCGGTGGTGAAATCACCCTCGATTTCTCGTATCTCAATTTTTTGATCTCGTATCGCCCGCTGAAAGATAAATTAAATGAAAATATAATTACGTCACAAGAGAAATAATCGCAACTGCAGCAGTTGATTAATTAACACCTTCACGCATTCCTGATAAACCTTAAAGATTGGCGCACACATCGATTCGTCTCTTTCACCTTTCAGAAATCGCTCAGAGAACCATGAATTAAAGCATGCATCGTATTGACGTTTCAGCTCGTTACACTCATCACCCAGGCTGTTCATGATGTCCACGTTAAGGTCACACTCAGCCAGCCAAGGGTAAAGAGTGGTTACTAGAGGTTACACAATGTTTAATTCGAATAATTTCTTTTCTACTGATTTAACTAAGCAATGACAAAATAATTTTTTAAAATTTTAAAATTTAAAAGAATTCTCTTAAGTAATTTTTTTATGAGCCCAGAAAGGAACTCATAAATTTTAAATTTTACCACGACTGGCCACAACAATATCGCAATTTTTGACATATGGAAAATATTTAGTGAGGTTAGAAAAAATCTGCAAAATGTCACAAAATGAACAGCTGAGCAAATTACAGTAAATCCAAAATTATATTATTACAGGTATTGTGAAACTTTCAGTAACCGACAGATGGTCGTATTTATATAAGAAAAAAACCTTATTGTCTTGCCTTTCTTTATCATATCTATTTTCCTTTAGTTTATTACCATATTCAAAAAAAATTTGGCATAAATTGACAGTTACGCAAACGCTCCGATTTTGTAGTCGTTGTCGGTAGTGTGTCTTTATATGGTAACTACATGTGCATTTGAAGTTTGCAAATTTCGAACCTATTTCTTGGAAACTATAAGAGATAAATACATGTTTTCAATAACGTCGGAGAGGTATTCAAATGATCTCTAACCTAAAATGGTGTACATTCAAAGAGAACTTAAACTGTAAAGATTTGAACCAGAAAGTGAACAGCTATTTAAAAGAATTTTCTATTCTATGCTGTACAAATATATTTACTATATGGCGAGACAATTGTTTACAAAAAAGCAGCGCCTCTAAAACTGTGCTCTTTTCGAATATCGATAACATCTGACATACAATAAAAGAAAGGGCAGAACTGACTGATAAGAAGAAATCTCAAACCTTAAAAATTACTTCGTCTTCCTCTTTATTGATGCATAAAAGTGCAACGGAGTGAAAATCAGCTTAAAAATCTTAAAATAATTTGCAAAAATGTTTTAAACAAAAAAGTGCAAAACTAAAAAAACCAACTTTTCAACCTGTTCATATAGTTTATTTTCAATAATACAGCATTAAGAACGGCAGCTTAAAATGGCAACAAAGTGAGCTCCGGTGAAAATTTTCATAACTTTTTTAATTTTTCGCCTTCTGAGTCTAATTTTGTCCTTAGTTGGAATGAGAATTGCATGCATTTAAAATGTTTGTCGTTTAAAATGTTTATTGTACTTTCGTTAGTAATTTATTTTTCGAAATTATTTGATTAATTTAATTTACAGAAAAACTGCATGTTATTGAGTACATAGTTGAATTTCCTTGGTTTTCCTTGATGCACTGAGTGACATTTTTGAGGCGGAGGCTTTGTGGAAAATGGGAAATTGATTTTTCACACTGTAAGATATTGTTAAGTTTCCTATATTAATTTTATATGTAGTTCTCTATTTAATTTGATTTTGTTATTGTCTTAAGTGTTTGTAATTCGTGATTTAAATGTTTATACTTTGTTTATTTTCTATATTTGATAGTAGTTAAACTTCAACTGCTGCATATTTCATTTATTAGATATTTATTTTTAGGCTCAAATTTCATGTTTGACCAGACAAATCTATTGAAGCGGCAATCATTATGAATTTATTATCAACGACGTTAAATCGTTATTCATTTATTCACTAATAAATTCCACTTCATTACTTCTCAAATTACATTCAACAATAATTCTCAATTGAAGCAAATCATTTCATATCTCGTTATATGCAATTACAACCACAAATCAATGTGTCAACAACAACAGCTTTGTTACCGCTTTGCACACACCTTTCATTAAAACATAATCTTTAAAATCATTAAACTCATTAATCACTTTAATTATAATAATACATCATTTAATATTAAGTTAATACTTGAAGCTATATCGTGATCCAAATCAGTATCCAACACATCTGAAGAACAACAAAATACAATCTTTGCGATCCACAATTTTTGAATTCACTCGAATTTAATAACTCACTCGTAACTATTTTGTATTTATTTATAAACGACTCTTTTATCAACCTTTAACGAGTTGTATTATTTTATGTTATCATTGTTGCTGCGTCTGCTGATAAGCAAGCCTCAATAAAGTCCAAGCCTTTAAATTAAGTGTGTTAATTTAGTGTGCGGCTTTCATTTTCTTCGATTTTTGTTTTCTAGCTTAAAGAAATGAAAAAAATAATTAGTTCTTAGTAAACTAAAGGAATTACCAAAAAATAAAAGAATTACTTACAAAGAAATACAAATAAAAAATGTTAAAAAAGTGGATGTCATCAAAAAAAGAAAAACGTTGGTTCATCATTGAGCATGAGTTGTACCACAGAATAAACAGTATACAGAATGCGCATGTCGCCCAACGAAGCAATCTGAATTATGGGTGCGGGCCGAAAGCAATAGGGGGATAACTGAATTTGGTTAACAGAGCTTTGTCGCTGTTAATTTGTCGGGCGACGAAGTTCTCTGCTGTTATTAGTTAGGCAAGTTTCATCAAAAGAGCGAGTTCAGTGCACACTCTACCAACAAACACACATGATATGAGAGTCGAAGATCTTTTCGAATGAGTATGAAGGGATCGGAAGATCGACTTTGTTTCTTTTATTTTGCACTAACAATGCTAGCGAATATGCGTAAGAAGAGATAATCGATGCAGCACTCGTATGTCAAGTAAAGTGTGAAAGAAAGAATCGATCCATTTATCGTGTACAGCGGGCGATGAGAAGAACGGTACGATTTGTCATCTTTTGCTTCTCTTACAATAACAAACCATGTTCAGCCGTCCCCCCGTCTGGATTTGTTTTAAATTTTGCATTTTATGGTTTTTGGAAGGAATTTTGCTTTCGTAGCTTTGTTCTGCTTCTTGTTCGATGTCCAGGCTTTGTAAAGCGCTGGCACGATCTCCGTTGCGAGCATAGTGTGCTGTTGAAGAATTTGAATAGGCAGATGATCTACTTTAGTCGGCATATCAACACATTGAATACGTTATACGAGTAACATTAAAAAGTTAATGGAAACCCTTTTATAGGGTTAAACGAATGTTTTTTACGAATTTGAAATAACACGAGATAGAAAGAAAATATAATTCTGTTTATAAACATTTTTGTAACAATTCATAGATTATCAATATTCTATGCATTTCTCTCATGATTTCTTCTTTTTTTACACAGTAGTTTTGTTTTAGAAAACGAAAAAAGTGCTAGTCGACAATTTTTTAGGAGTTTGATATGCCTGCGAAACACATTCCTACATCTTCCTTGTGTAAACATATATATTTGTACAAGCATATTTATTGTACGGGTATGTGTGTACATATTTATAGTACAATAGAAATGCTGTAGGAAAAAATCGACTGAGCAACGATGATACCGAATGATGACGAAGTTGCCGTCGGGAAATGTTGATCAGCTACTCGGTTCTGTTAGAAACACCAAACGAGTTGAACTTTACAGAAACAAAGGCTGTTAAATGCTGGTCGTAGTATTATTAACAGCGGACGTAATGTTAAGTTAACAGTGGTCGTAATATTGCGACCACGGAACAAATTTTTTTTTGTATGAGATGCGCATTCTGTATACTGTTTATTCTGTGGTTGTACGCACGCCAAAAAAAATTTTTAAACAACAGGTGGATTTTAAATGTGTTGTTGTTGTTGTTGCGGTTTATGTAGCAAACTAAACTGATGTTGAATATTAAAACTAAATTAGATAAAAATACTAAATTAATACATGTATATATGTATATCCATTGGCTGGATACTTTTTGAATTTAATTACTTCAATTTAAACTAAGTAACCAGCCGAGGGCCCGATTATTGTATTATATATAAAATAATTGTAATTTTAAATAAACACTTATATTAAATTACATTTAATTCTTTTAATTGCATTTTTGAATCTTCTTCTTCTACAATAAATTCATTCAATTGATTTCATTCATTGGATTCCTTCTCAATTCGATTTGTTTTTGTTCCGCAGAGAAACAATGATTGTCTTTGTCTACGACACTGAATGCCTCAAAGATGAAGCTGATGACCCGGTTAATGCAGTACTTTATTTTCATCCCAGCTGGGTATCGGATACACAGAAGGTGGCTCTCTGCGGCCAGCTGATGGGTACCTCTTATTTTCTAAACGATTGCTTTTTTAAACCACGCGTTTTGGCGCTACAAAATGGCAAATTTATTTTAAAAGAATTCGGACGCTTTACATTGGTAAATAAATTAACACTTCTCTCTTTTACATTTAACACTCTTCTCTAATTTCTTATGTATCACGATTATGATCAACATACTTTTACTTTACAAAAATTTAAAAATAAACCCCATACCGGTTCTTTTTTCTTACTCTATAGGCTGTTGGTACTGATCGTAATATATCCGATTATTTACTACAATATCGCGCAGATTTGTTGTCGTCTATGGTGCGCTTTTTCCATCGTGATTTGCAGTCCATTTACAATCAATTTCCACTCAGCGGACAGAGCAAGAATCTCTCCGAGAAACTCTATCATATTTTTGAAACATATCTACCAATTTTACAACATAAAGGCAATATTTTCCATAACGTGCCGAAATTGCGAATGCCAAAGGCAAGATTCGATCATTCTTACAACCATTGTACCTAATTGGTTTAATATTTTATTCTTTTTTTGTCTTTTTCGCAAATAGACCGGAAGCACTATTTTTCTAGATGCCATTCAGACTCTTCAGTGCTGTCAGCAGACGAAAGGAGTACTCGGCGGTGCCATTTTATATCACAATAAGTAAGTAATGAAATAAATAAAGAAATAAATTATTATTTAACCATTTCTGTGGTTCTTTTTTTTTGTGCTTCCTTTCTATAGAGTTGTAGCTACTCAGCTGGATGATCAGATTACTAAACAACTTGTGCTCACCGATCCTCTGCACGTCCGCACAACTGCTGAGCATCTTCATTCGGTGGATTTTCACATTCCAAACGGTGTGCAGATGTTGGTAATCTACATTGAAGAGACTCAGTATAAAGAACTCGTCGCTGATGCGCACCGTATACAAAGTGTACAAACGAGAGCACAAAAACAGCAACAGGAACAGTTTCCACAGGGTAGCGCTGGTGGAACGATGCCAGCACAATTTACAAAGCGTAAAATGAAACGAGATCAATCCTTGATATTCACAAATATACCAGAAGAGGGGCCGACCACAAGCGCAGCAGCAAAGAAAAAAGATGAGGCGATGACAGGAGGCGAAGACAAGGAAAGCGAACTCATTGATGATAATGATAGCCCAACACAGACAGAAGAAATTGATTCCTCTCCTCCTCCTGCCCCATCGTCATCCTCCTCGCGACCATCTCTAGCACGGCCCACTCACCTGCCGCTGCGCTTCAAGAACATGACCACTCGCGAGTTGCCAGAGTCCGGTATCGCTTCAATTAACTTCGATGAAAATGGTTCCTTTCCAGAATTCATTGGACACACCAGTGTTTGTTCGACGCCCATGACTGAGAATAAAATTTTAGATGTGGACGGTCACATTTCTATAATCGCCAATCCAGAGGTAAAGAAGAGATAGAGAAGAGGGAGAGGGACCTCTTTAAATATTTTCTGTAATAAATTTTTTTCCTAATTCCTTTTTTTATCCCTACAGAAAGGTAATAATTTCGGTGATGCTGCTAATACTCCATCCACTTTAGACGACAATAATCGTCGTCGGAATTCGATTAAAATGGATATTGAAAAGTTTTTCCAGAACTTCATAAGCAATCCCAATAAAATGGAACGTCGAAATTCTTTTACTGATTTGCAAGACTCTTTAAAAAAAATTTCCAACAAACTCTCGCTAAAGAAAAAGATGTCGAATGGTGTGAAAACTGAAGATGAGAAACGCAACGGCAGAAGCACTTCAGCAACACCCATGGATCATCTGCTGGAAGATGCTGAAAATGACACTGATTCGGCTGGTGGTTCAAATAACTCGGCAGATCAAAATAAACAATCATCGAGCACCATCACCGATCCCACTAATCCTATGTTTAATGACAACGGCCAACCCATTTCTCGCAGCTTGTTTCAGGAGTTCCTCGAACGCTACTACAAACTCTGGGACACAGATACCAAGCAACAAGCTGAGGTTGCCGATTTAATAGCAGAATTCAAAGAATTTGATGATGAGCTACAAAAATTAAATGATACACTCGGCAGCAACACCGCAAAGAATAATGATGGTGATGAGAGCGCAAATCCAACAACTACTGCAGCTGCTGATTTTAAAGCTGAACGAAATTTAAATTTGCAGAAAGTAAAAACACCATTGAACAAAAAGTCGTTGAGTTTACCTCTAAAGCCTATTTCGGATGCTACTCCCTCAGAGGGCGGTGGTGGAGCTGTGCCATTTGGAGGATTCGGACGCAAACAATCTGGTGGCATTCCACTCACACCGCTGATGGCTAAATTATCGGTATTGGCACTGAATGAAGAGCGAGGCACAGGCTGGGAGTGCACAACACCAGGTGGAGTGGAAATACAAACCCCACTCGATGCTGCCAAAGTGTTTCGAAGGCGTAGCAGCAACACTACGACTGCTGTCAAATGCGATGAAGCCGTTGATGCTCTGGCCGCGCAGAATGCAAACAAAGAGGCCAGTGAGCCCGTGGCCGATAGTCTCCAGCGTGTGGACTTGTATATCTGTGGACAACAAAATATGACGCTTTTGTTATTGATGGAACAAGGATCGAGCGCCCAACAACCGATTGTGCAGAGTATGGTGAGTGGAGAAAAAGTTGTGTTTTTGACAGAATGTAATATTAATTCAGCTTTAGTTATTAAAATTTATTCCTTTAAATAAGTTTCTTGATCAGTCTTTCTTCCACTATCTCTATTCTCTGTCTTAAGTTCGACATCTGCGTTGCCAAATTTCCAAACATGGAAACTCTGCTGAATGAAATATTAAATGCCAATGTTGAGAATGATAAAAGCAATGCTGACTACAGTTTTATTTGCCTCGATTCCAAGTGGGGTGCACTGCAGCGTAGCGGTGCCTGGAATCCGGGCGAACTAAGTAATCTCGAAAGTATTCATCGAGATTTGCAATTATATGATTTGACAGACTTGATACTGCGGTGAGTTATGACGAAATATGAATTCGGTATTTGAATTTAATCTCACTTAATCACCTGACAGCTCCAATGACAGTGTTTTCTTTGGTTATAAATGTGGACGCACGGAGTTTTTCTATAAAGAATCCGCCCACCAGACCACCGGCATCCCTCCGCCTTCCGATCCTATGGGCAACATAGTGATGCGTGCCAAAGATCGCCTGGAGCGTGATCATTCCTACGTTTTACTTTAAGCCAACAAACAGGAATTAAGAAGGAGACAAATAAGAGTAAAAAGTTAAATAGATGTTTACAAAATAAAACGTAACACTCGCCAAAACTATCAACAAAAACAATTTCCAATACTTAAAGTGAAAAACTTAAAGAGTTTAAAACTCATTTTTGCCGGTTTTTTTAGATAAAAACATATTGTGTATGCTAAAAGTTCCAGAAGAAACTCATCCATCGCATTTTATGCCATCGTAGAAATAAACATGTGAAGTAGTTTTTATATATACAATTATTTATTTATTCCGTTTATTATTAATCTCATCAGCTTTTCAAGATTCTTTCGCTTGGACTTGAAATGCTTGTATTTATTTGCGCCCTTAAAGAGGGCCGTTAAGATGCTTTTTAGACAATTTTGTGCTCTCGCGATATCTATTTATTTATGCTGTTCATTAAGAAATGAGCTATTTATACTATTTACATATTATTGCTTTGTTATTTATTTGTTTTTATATGAAGGTTTTATAGATGATTTTATTATATTGTATTGTATATTATAATAGCAACAGCTACCAGCTTTTATTATAAAACGGTTTGCTTTACTATGTCTCGTTGAAGATTATAGCTTAAAGAAACCAGCAGGTGGCCCACTCTATATTGTTAAAATGTAATTATATTATTATTATTTATATACATATATATCATTATAATTTTAGTTTTATTATTAAATAGAGAATATATAATAAAATATTTTGTTAATTTATTTTTTATTATAATTGCTTTTAGAAAAACTATAATATTTAAAAATGGCAATTATTAGATTAAATTTTTATTAGATTTTATATTTATTTAAACATTTGAATTTAAAAGAATTTATATGATATAAAAAAAAATATTTTATATTATTTATTAAGCAATTTTTTAGGATGAAATTTTTGTTGTTACACACGTTGTATTTAATGTTTAATGTATTTACAATGAACTTATATACATACATATGTATATACATACATATATATAATTTAAGCTATCACGTGCCAATTAAACATTCCGTCAATAGTAAAACCAAATTACTTACATACATTGTAAACAAAAAATTTATTGCTAATATTGTGTGCAATTTTTATTATGTGCATTTTATGCCTAAACTTAAGCTACATAAATTCACCTGCTTATTATGTAAAAGAAGAAACAAAATGATATGCTATTTTATAGCAAAGAATTGTGGTCTTTATTACAAATAATTACTCAATAAATATTTGAATATCAACGGAATTAAGAAAAACAAAAAATGCTTTTGTAATATTTATTAAATTGTTGATTGTTTTGACTTCATTTGGTTTCATTTCGATTTGATTTGATTTAACTTGTTTTTATGTAGTTTGAAAGTTATTAAAACAACTCCAAATCCAAGCTTCAATTACTCCATTTAAATGATGGAAATGACTACATGTTTTATTAACATGGATAAAACCTGCACTCCTCAATATGCGCCTTAAACTCAGAACTCTTAAATTCAGAACCTTTTTAATTATTTACAATATTATCCTCTTTAAAATAAGATCTTCTTTTATTATTAAAGCATTGTTTTATCGCGTTATTACTGTTACTTTTACACTGAAATAAATTGCCATTTGATTTATGGCAACTTCATAACAATCCACGGCACACGACCGTAGTGTTTATAGTAATAATAATCATATGCCAATTTGGCCAAAATAAAGACAATCAAGCTGGCCAAAACACCATTAAGTAAATCGAGTGGATACACATGCGATTCCTCAGCTTGTTTGCAGACATCACTTCGCGTTATGGACAAAACATTTGCTTCGCGCATCTCATCAGCCTGCAGATATGTGCACGTGATGTTAGCCGAATCACGTAAGATGGTATTGTATTTCATGAGAAAGTCACGGAAACGCATGGCGAATTTACAGCTGCAAAACCAAGGATTTCTGCTTAACAAGAGAAGGTTGGCATTCGCATTGTCTTCAAGGGCGTTATCTAAAGCATAAACGGGTACCTAAAGAAAACAAAGAAGGAAAGATGATGAATGAAAGAAAGACAGAGAAAGAGATAGAGAGGGAGAGAGAGAGAGAAAGAAAGAGTGTGTGAAATAGAAGAGTTTATTATTATAAGCTTTGGATTTCATATAAATCTGGTCCTTCGAGCCAGATCTTTCGACTTCTATGAGTATTCGTATGAATAAAATTATGAGATAGGAAATAAAATTGTCCACAACAAACCTTGCGCAATTTGTTGTTACGTAGACTCAGTAAACGAAAGTTTTCCAGCCAATAACCGGCTTCGAGGACATCGATGCTTTCAATACGATTACTGTCCAGGTGAACATCGACCACGTGACGATAGTGGAGGTTATTACGTAGAGGTAAAACGTCCGTTATCTATTTATTGATATCGAGTATACTATTATAAAAGTGTTGTTCAAATGTTGCTGTTGTTGTTGATTGAACTTACAAGATTATCGTTTGCATAAAACATGGTCGTGTTTTCTGGCAGATACGATGGCAATCGCTCGAGCTGTAGATTGGAGCAGTTGACGGTATAGAGAGGGATGTGTGACTTCGGAATGATATGATGCATGAGACATGAACAATTTTTCAACTCAGCATGCGACTGACATTCATTTTTAAGAATCTGTAATATAAGAGTGATCACTCAGTTTATGTTAGATAAACAACCATCCAAAAAAGTTGACAAACAGGCGCAAGACTCACCACTTTGTAATTCATCACTGTCATAATATGACG
This sequence comes from Myopa testacea, assembly GCA_949629155.1. NCBI lineage: Eukaryota > Metazoa > Arthropoda > Insecta > Diptera > Conopidae > Myopa > Myopa testacea. Next base: position 4,632,318 of record OX451346.1, on the reverse strand, counting down.
ATCCTTATACTTGCGATCACTGCATATCAACATATCTCGATCAGCCACATGAGCTCCTTTCTCGGGTAGCAGAAGCCACTTGAAGTTCCGCGTGCAATTCCAAGGATTACCTAACCAACTGCATAGGATTAAACCAAACAAAAACGCAGAGACAACACCACTCACACCCCAGAACACTCAGCAAGATACTCACCAGCCAGATAAAGATGCTTAAAGAAACGTGGCAACATCAAAGGACCATCCAACTGCACCAACTGGTTCCAACGCAAGTCCAAAACTTTGAGCTGCTGAAGATGTTTAAAGGTACGCGTGTTGATGTGCGACAGATTGGTCCAAGAAATGTTGATGTACTACTAAATGGAACAAAGGAAGTGAAGGTAAAGAAGTAGTGGAGAAGGAGAGGAGTGATAAAGGAAGAATACAACAACCATTCTACAATGATTACTTGTCAAATAAAATAAAACCTGCAGGTGTAACATTTCGGGAAAGTCCGTGGGTATTTCTGTCAAGGCGCTGTACTCGATGATGAGCAGACGTATTTTCGGGAAACGCTGCAGATCGGTCAACGGATTAAAACTAGTGCCGGGCCAACCACAAAAGATGATCTCTTCGAGACGTCGTGATTTCTGTTCACTTCATTTGAACAGAGCAGAAAAAAGAAATGGATAGAATATTGCTATTAAATTTTAAATTGAGTGCTTATAATTTTAAGAGGATGATGATATTTGTTTTGAGATCCCGACCTGATCGTGGCCAAGTTATTGGTGCCGCCGTAGCAGCGTACAGCGCCATAGCGACCGTAACGTGTGCAGTTGCCCACCGCTGCTTCCGGTGCATGCGTCCAGTTCACACAAGAGAAGTTGTGCTGATGATAATGTGAGGTGGAGGATCCCGAAGAGGTACCACTAAAATGGGATTAATCATTTAAAACGGTAAGAATTCGAATTAGAAAGATGTTAGAGGTACGAAGAGAGGGAGAGGAACAAGGAGTGTAAGATGGAGAGGGAGACAAAGAAGGTTACGGCGAGGGAGATGAAGAGATAGAGGACGCGAGCGAGAGGGTGATAAGGTGAGGCGATACAGTGTTTGGATCAATCAATCGAAAGTGAAAACTACAGCATCTAAAACAAGTTGGTCAATCAAATATGACAGTCAGTATATCGATGTGTTTATCATACACGCTCTCTGAAGGTGCGAACTAGAAACGCTAATTACTCAGTCAAAGCATCTCACTGTTTTAAGCAATAAAGAAAAAACAACCTAAAAGTGAAATAATCTTCTGGCTGCAAACAGAGAGGTTAAAAAATATCTGAAATTAGTGTAAATTAACTGAATAAACAAAATGTGTAGTTTTCGTGAAATCAATCAATTGTCACAAACTTTTAGATCATCATTTTTTAGATATACCATAAAAGATAAGATATAGAAAAACAATAGACTAAATAGTATAAAGATATATTATTTTTACTATAGAGTCCACTTTTAAGTTAAATTTTGTTAAGTTAGTTTATTTAGTAATTTACTCTAAGGTTATAACAGCATCTAATCCATCACCATGTACATACTTCATTATTGTATATGATATACCTTATATAATATTAATTATGAACCTTTAGCTAATTTAATTTGTAATGATCTCGAAAAAAACAATCATTATAAGGAAATGACGCGAATGACTTTTATTAAAAAATAAATAAATATTCATATTCAAGCAAGATATTGAAGAAGATTACAAAAGACTAGCGTCTAATTAGCTGAATAAATATTTAGTGGCTTTTGCATCAACAACTGCGTAGTTATAAAAACTTTTCCATTTCAACTTTCTTCAAATCGAAAAAGGTTTGTTTAAAATCTTTAGATAAAAAAAAGAAATAGAATTATTAATTAACAAGAATGTTAAATATAAAAGTTATTTTCTTCATTATTCATTCATTCTTCAGGTAACTCTTTAACTCTAACTTTATGGAATTATATTCTATTATAATATATTAAAATATTTAATTAGCTTTAATAATTTATAAATATTTATACTATTTATTTAACTTAAGCAATTAAAACAAACAAAGAACTAAGCACTGAATAACGTTAAACCTGATAAAATGATGAAACTATTGAAGATAGGAAATGAAAATTGTAATTTTGTTTTTTTTTTATATTTTTTTTTTTGCAAAATTTATAATCAAACTTTGTTTACAGTGTAAATATTGTAAATAGAAATTAATTCATAAATCCAACAGACAAACAAAAAAATAAAAACTGCTTTATAGTTTCATTCAAAGAGATGTTTTTTAAATAATTATTAAAGTAGTAGGAAAAAAACACATAATTAAAATTTTAAAAATTTAATAACTTCTCAAAATCAAAACTGGGTTTTGTAATTTTTTTAGATAAAGAAGGTTCATTTGATCATGGGCATTGTTAATCGACCATTAAATGTAGTTCATACGTCGTGCTGCACAGTTGCACGTGTCACTGAAACACAAAAGCAACCACAACCCAAATAATATGCTAACCTCAACAATAACAAAATAAATTGAAAAAGAAGAACATAGCTGAAGATCGCCGGTATCCATGCTTGTTGATGTTGGTGGTGGTTAAGCTGCCGTTCTCCATGAAACGCTTGCCACCGACTTATTAACAACATGATGAATATTTGGTGATCTTTAAGAGTTGGTGGCACCTTTTTGTTTTCTTTTGTATTTTTTGATAGAATTTTGCAACAGGATTAATTAGGAATTTAAATCAGTTTCACCGTTGATAACAATTGATTTTGATAACATTTAATTTTAATAAAATAAACAACTTAACTTTCTCAATTATTTTCTCAATTTAAGCATTTAAGTTGATATATTATTTTATTTCTTTTGAATTTGTTGACATTTAATTTTTCTAATTTAGTTAATTTAATAGTAATTAAAACCGTTTCAAACACGCTGTTCCCACGACGCGCGCAACCTTTCGTCGCGTGTGGATTCTCTTCGAATGACTGATTAACTGGATCAATTCTCAATCGTCACTCGTTGTCGAGTTGAGCTTGAAACTAGGGTCGATCTTCGTGGGACAACGAGTAAATATAAATTTTCTTTGTACTTGCAAGTTTGGAAGAAAATAAGAATTCTGTGGACTGAAGCAGATGAATCGCTGTAGTCGTTACTTTTCGTAACCCATATTCTCCTATGGTTAGAAACCTGCCTTTAATACCAGAAAATTTCATCCCCATTCCGCACAATAAAACTATGTCTTAAAAGAAACTTGCACTTCGAAGCAGAATGGTGTCGCCGAAAGGGCCAACCGAACATTGGTTGAAATGGCGCGTTTACAGTTCATCGGTTGAAGACGAGCAGGAGGAAGAAAACGCTGACAATGGACTAGTAAGAGAGTTTCCGGTAGACCAACAGTCAGCCGTAGCGGTAAACATGGAAGACCAAGAGAAGATATAACCACTCCATAGACGACGTAGTATATGTATGTATATGCAACAACCAGTAGACGAAAACCAAAGAACAAGGATTGTAAAAAGGTTGATGAACTATACATATCAGTCACTAATCGGTTCACTGTTATTGTATACTTGACGAGTATTGGAATTATAATTCAGTAAATTTACTTGTTTTAAACATATTCATGTAAATCTCAGTAGCATTGAAATATACTTTCATAGAAAAAATTTTCTGTAAAAATATTTTCATTCTATTTTCTCTATTCAGCTCGTTCAGTTCGTTCAATAAAATTTTTTTATAAAACATAAATTGTGTGAAAAACTCATTTTTTCCAATAAAAATATTCTCCAGAAGGGATATAGGACACATTTACTTCTTTGGGGGAATGAGAACGGGATTGGATCGATAAATTCTTTGGTCTTACGCCGACGGAAAAGAGGCAAGATCTTCAGAAGTAGAGACTGAGTAAAAGAATTAACAAATATTAATTTAGATTATTAATAGATAAATATTATTTACCTCCTTCATCCCTGAGATTGTCATATAGACGCTTTTCGACATCACGCCGGGAACACAACCACATTGAGATTGTGGGCACCTATGATAGTGTTAATCAGAGGACAGCAAACAAACAATGCAGATTGGGAACTGTATGGTTTCAATATTGGGTAAGTTGTGGCTGGTCTTGTGTTCGGCGGCTTTACTGCTTTAGGTGCCACCGGATCTCTGCCCAAATCGATAAGAGACAAGAAGTTCTTTGTCACTAACATTTCTATGTCCATATGTCATTCACAAATAGTTCCACAAATAGAATGCATCTAGCCGGTTTCGTCGGCCTTCTTTTACTCTGTGGGCTTCCCTTCCTCCTCCTTCTCCTTTGCTTATTTTTCCATATCCTCATACTTCATACGGATTCATCACATTGGCTGAAGTTCCCATTTGGAAACACCTCAGAATCCAATGTGGTATTCGCAAAGGGTTCTTCGTAAGGCTCTTTGTTTAGCCAGGCAAACAATTGCTCCAGATCTCTGTTGCTGAGAGAGCAGAGCTACTTCTCCAGCCAAAAAGTTCTTTGTCAGTAGCAATTCTATATCCATATTTCATTCACAAATAGTTTCGATGTAAGTTTTGATTTTTGCCATTTTAGAATTTTTTCGTTAGAAAAATACAATGACAATTTTTGTCGACAATGATTTTTTTATTGATATCAACCGTCAGAAAAGTCCAACATTTGTTGTTTTTATGATTGAAAAGTAGAGAGAAGCTGACGGATCTCTGCACAAATCGATTGAAGATGCTCGTTGCTGCACATGAATCCGCCAAACGGAGCAGTCCTGGGGCTAATCTTATTGATACAGCCGGAACAATCCATAATTTTTGAGTGAATTGGTTAAAATATCTTATATATCTAATCAAAGTGCGGCAAAATTTTTTCTGCGAACAATTTTGAAAAAATCTTATTCGAACAGAATTTTGACGTATATTGAAAAAGCCACATCACCGCTGATGGGTCCTCTCTCAGAATGTCGCCTCACACCGTAAAAGAGGCCTGGACTACTTTGGCCCATACTCTTACAATAGGTCGTCGAACAGAAAACCGATGGATCGCCCGCTTTACATGCCTTGCCATCAGAGCAATCCATCTCGAAGAGACTCACGACTTGTCCACAGATGCCTGCATTATCGTACTTCGCAACTTTATTAACCGCCGTGGAGCGCCGATTCGGATTCGTTCTGAGAATGGCACGAACTTTGTCGGTGCTAATAATGAGGCGAAGCGATTCTCCGACGTGTTTGACTGAGGACGCATGTAGGATGAATTATCTGTTAAGAGGATTGAATGGATTTTCAACTGGGACCGTAGTGCGTCTCTTTTACTGCTCTAGGCGCCAGAGGATCTCTGCACAAATCGATAAGGGACATGAAGTTCTTCGTCACTAACAATTCTATATCCATTTTTCATTCACAAATAGTTGCATCTCCTGAATTGTTTCCTTAAAACTTTTCAGACAATTACGTTACGAATTGAAATTACATAAAGCAGTTTTTGTTGTTGAATATTTATTGAAGTCAAAATATCTACAACTTTATAGTTAGTCATAATATTTGTATATTTTTGGTGGATTCTATATTTCGAAAGAGTATCTCCCGTTATCTGTCCTTCCTCGTAGGGAGAACACGCAAAGCGTTGTCACTTGGCAACGTTATTCCCGCTAATCACTACTCTATAAAGAACTTTCTCGGTTCCAGGAATAGTTCCAAATATGGCGGAGTGATATGTATGAATGCATTTACCCGGTTTCGTCGGCCTTCTTTTACTCTGTGGGCTTCCCTTCCTCCTCCTTCTCCTTTGCTTCTTTTTCCATATCCTCATCCTTGTCATCGGATTCATCACATTGACTGAAGTTCCCATTTGGAAACAACTCAGAATCCAATGTGGTATTCGCAAAGGGTTCTTCGTTAGGCTCTTTGTTTAGCCAGACAAACAATTGCTCCAGATCTCTGTTGCTGAGAAAGCAGAGCTACTTCTCCAGCCAAAAAGTTCTTTGTCAGTAGCAATTCTATATCCATATTTCATTCACAAATAGTTTCGATGTAAGTTTTGATTTTTGCCATTAATTTAGAATTTTTCCTTAGAAAAATACAATGACAGTTTTGTCGACAATGATTTTTTTATTGATATCAACTGTCAGAAAAGTCCAACATTTGTTGTTTTTATGATTGAAAAGTAGAGAGAAGCTGACGGATCTCTGCACAAATCGATTAAGGACATGAAGTTCTTCGTCACTAACAATTCTATATCCATTTTTCATTCACAAATAGTTGCATCTCCTGAATTGTTTCCTTAAAACTTTTCAGACAATTACGTTACGAATTGAAATTACATAATGCAGTTTCTGTTGGATATTTATTCAAGTAAAAATCTGTATACAATTTTATAGTTAGTCATAATATTTCTATATTTTCAATGGTTTCTATATTTCTAAAGAGTATCTCCCGTTATCTGTCCTTCCTCGTAAGGAGAAGACGCAAAGCGTCGTCACTTGGCAACGTTATTCCCGCTAATCACTACTCCATAAAGAACTTTCTCGGTTCCAGGAATAGTTCCAAATATGGCGGAGTGATATGTATGAATGCATTTACCCGGTTTCGTCGGCCTTCTTTTACTCTGTGGGCTTCCCTTCCTCCTCCTTCTCCTTTGCTTCTTTTTCCATATCCTCATCCTTGTCATCGGATTCATCACATTGGCTGAAGTTCCCATTTGGAAACAACTCAGAATCCAATGTGGTATTCGCAAAGGGTTCTTCGTTAGGCTCTTTGTTTAGCCAGACAAACAATTGCTCCAGATCTCTGTTGCTGAGAAAGCAGAGCTACTTCTCCAGCCAAAAAGTTCTTTGTCAGTAGCAATTCTATATCCATATTTCATTCACAAATAGTTTCGATGTAAGTTTTGATTTTTGCCATTATTTTAGAATTTTTTCGTTAGAAAAATACAATGACAATTTTTGTCGACAATGATTTTTTTATTGATATCAACTGTCAGAAAAGTCCAACATTTGTTGTTTTTATGATTGAAAAGTAGAGAGAAGCTGACGGATCTCTGCACAAATCGATTGAAGATGCTCGTTGCTGCACATGAATCCGCCAAACGGAGCAGTCCTGGGGCTAATCTTGTTGATACAGCCGGAACAATCCATAATTTTTGTGTGAATTTGTTAAAAAATATATCTATTCAAAGTGCGGCAAAATTGTTTCTGCGAACAATTTTGAAAAAATCTTATTCGAACAGAATTTTGACGTTATTGAAAAAGCTACATCACCGCTGATGTCAGTTCTACACCGCTGATGGGTCCTCTCTCAGAATGTCGCCTCACACCGTAAAAGAGGCCTGGACTACTTTGGCCCATACTCTGTTACAATAGGTCGTCGTACAGAAAACCGATGGATCGCCCTCTTTACATGCCTTGCCATCAGAGCAATCCATCTCGAAGAGACTCACGACTTGTCCACAGATGCCTGCATTATCGTATATCGCAACTTTATTAACCGCCGTGGAGCGCCGATTCGGATTCGTTCTGAGAATGGCACGAACTTTGTCGGTGCTAATAATGAGGCGAAGCGATTCTCCGACGTGTTTGACTGCGGACGCATGTAGGATGAGTTATCTGTTAAGAAAATTGAATGGATTTTCAATACCCCATCTAATCCATCTGAAGGGGGAATCTGGGAGCGTAGTGCGTCAAGCGAGTCCTCCGTCAAACTTTAGTGGAAGTGCCACCTCATGAGCACACACTTCAGTATTTTGTCATCGAGGCTAAAGGACTACACGTTCGTAAATCTGATGGTCAGAGAAAGAAAACCGAGAGCGTGAATGTACGACTTCTAGTTTTCTTGCGATTCGATTTTGTAACATTGAAAACTTTAAAGGACTCTAACTTCTAAACGGTGCGTTGTATTTCCCTAAAACTTTGCAGAAGACATTTTAAAATTTTAGACACGACAATTGTAATAGATTAGCCTACGACGTAATTGTAATAAAAAAAGTTGTCAGATTGATTCAATGCCAAGACGTCAAATCAATTAAAATAATTAAATTCTGTGAACATTTCAAAAAGTTGTTTAAATATCGGGAGGAAGATGGAGCACGCTTGTTGGTAGCCACTCAGGCTAAAGTATTTCATCTTTCTTCAAGCAAGCACGTAATTTTTGAAGGTTTGCGATCACAAAATGACCGACCATTCGATTAACTACTGGATCAAGTTATGATGCGGATGATGTACTAGTGCGAAAGATGAGTGATCTGCGAAAAATTTTAAGGTAACGAAAGAAACAGCTGGCTACAAGTTGGTTATCATAAAATTCATAAAAATCTAAAACTATGAAAGTAACAAATTATTATTACTTTAACAGGTGATGCTGGATATCCGCCTGAACCAGGGGTCGGCAATCTACGGCTCGCGAGCCACATGCGGCTCTTTGAATGTGAAGCTGCGGCTCTTTAGTTCCATACGCAAAAATTATTTATTTTATAAAAAAAAAATATAAAAATCGTTCTGAATCGATTACCAAGGATTAGGCATTATTAGGCGAATTTCGGATCGACATATTCGTGCGAGCAAGCATTCTCTTGCATGAATATAATTAACAGTAAAGTAAGAAGCCAACTAACAAATGAAAATTTAGAGTCTTGTTTGAAACTTAAAACAAATAGTTATGAGCCAAATTTATCCAAACTTTTTAAGACCATGCAAAGCCAACGCTCCCATTGAATTTGTTTGCTCAATTGTTTGATATTGAAGTACAAGTTAGTGTTGTAAGTAAATGTTTAATTGTTTTAATTTTTTACTTAAATAATAAGAAATTATCTAATAATACCATATATATTTTATCTAATTTGTTATGAAAACTACTACATATATATAAATAAATAGATATTTTTTCTTTATCAAAAAATTTTATTTATGCGAGTACTATTTATTGTTGGCAAGAAACAATTTTGTGGCTCTTTAAAAACTTTGAAATTTTGTAAATTGTATTTTTTGACTCTTCCGACTCAAAATGTTGCCGACCCCTGGCTTGAACCATTTACGGCATTTAGAGCAATGTAGGAAGCTGTTGAAGGAACGCATGCCAAAGCCAAGAATATCATAGAAAGGACTATTGGTATTCTGAAGAATCGCTTTCGTTGCCTTCTTGGTGCTCGTCAGCGTCAGTAGGTTCAACTTCAACTCCAGCAGGTCATCGATTACAGTCACTCGTTGGCAATAATTGAGGAGCGCGTTCAGAGCTTGAAAAATGCTAAAAAATTGTTAAACTGGCTGCAGCTGTCGATCGTATAGCGCACTGCCCAGAGACAGCAAACTGTTGTAATTTAATAAATTTGCCACTGATTCCTCAAGCGGACTGAGAATCTGTTCGTGGGACTTCTGGTTGTCTTGGTTGTCTGGTTGTCTTTTTTCCGTGGGACTTCTGGTTGTCTTGCGATTCGATTTTGAAACATTGAAAGCATTTCTAAACTCGTCTCGTTAAAATCACGCTAGAATCAGGAAAATCACGCTAGAATCAGGAAACTACAGCAAAAAGAAGTCATCACCTAAATTGGTTTCTTAAACTTTTTCAGACGCTCCGAATTGAAATTACATAATGAAGTTTCTGTTGTTGTTAAATATTTATTAAAGTAAATACATATATGTATATGTAGAATTATATATGTAGTTAGTCATATTATTTACATATTTTTAATGGTTTCTGTATTTCGAGAGACTATCTCCCGTTATCTGTCCTTCCAACGTTATTTCCGCTAGTCACTACTCCGGTGTCTGTCTCGTCGGCTGTTTTTTCCTCTGTGGTCTTCTCTTTCTTCCCTCCTCTCCTCCTCCTCTTTTTCTTTCGCTTTTTTTCCGTATCTCGGATTAATAACATTGGCTGAAGTTTACAATTGAAACCACTCAGAATCCAATGTGGGATTCGCCAAAAGCGGGGCGTTCAGATCTTCGTTAGGTGCTTTGTTTAGCCAGACAAACAATTGCTCCAGATCTCTGTTACTGAGAAGGGCTTCTCCAGCCATGAAGTTCTTCGTCAGTAGCAATTCTGTATCCATATTTCATTCACAAATAGTTTCGATGTAAGTTTTGATTTTTGCCATTAATTTAGAAGTTTTTCTTTAGAAAAATACAATGACAACTTTTGTCGACAATGATATCGTTCTAAATATTAACTGTCAGAAAATACGAACTTTTTTCGATTTAAGATTGAAAAGTAAAGAGAAGCGGACTGATGTTAAAAAACGATAGTGGAAATTGAAAATAAAATGTGGAAATGAGTTAATGAAGGTACGTATATGAGAATATAAGACTGATATATGTATACATATACAGTGACCGACAAAAGTCTACGTACGACCCCCAATTTCGCTATCCAACGAACCCCAAAAGATTTTTCAAAAAATAATGATGCAGTATTCTTTTAAATGTATTTTTATTCATATTTTTTCAAAAGAACAAAAGAATTCGATATAAACTAAGAAAATTATTGACAAGAAACGAAAAAAAAAGCAGTGACAAAAGTCTACGTACGATTCGAAATATTACTTATAAATATTATTAAAATACTTAAAATTAGTATGAATCTTAAAATTAATATTTGGTTGGTCCACCACGGGCGTCTATAACTGCCGAGCTAAACTACTACTAAATTTCCGAGTTCTATAGAAGTTATATTTTCCCATTCTTCTGTCAGCTTCTCCTTTAACATTGAAGCACTTGTAATAATGTATTTTCTAATTTTTCTTTCTAAAAGCTCCCATACCTGTTCAATAATGTTCAAGTCAGGGCTTTGGAGCGGTGAATATAATTGCCGTGGAACTTAATAGGGCAGCCACTCTTTGACAACATGAGCAGTGTGCCTTGGATCGTTATCCCGTTAGAATATCCACGCTGTAGTCGTTACTTTTCTTAACCCATATTCTCCTAGGGTTAGAAAACTGCCTTTAATACCACAAAATTTCATCCCCATTCCGCACAATAAAACTCTGTCTTAAAAGAAACTTGCACTCCGAAGCAGAATGGTGTCACCGAAAAGGCCAACCGCGGTTACAGTTCATCGGTTGAAGATGAGCAGGAGGAAGAAAATTCTGACAATGGACTAGTAAGAGAGTTCCCCATAGACCAACAGTCAGCCGTAGCGGTAAATATGGAAGACCAAGAGAAGATATAGCCACTCCATACACGACGTAGTATATGTATGTATATGCAACAACCAGTAGACGAAAACCAAAGAACAAGGATTGTAAAAAGGTTGATGAACTACACATATCAGTCACTAATCGGTTCACTGTTATTGTATACTTGTCGAGTATTGGAATTATAATTCAGTAAATTTACTTGTTTTAAACATATTCATGTAAATCTCAGTAGCATTGAAATATACTTTCATAGAAAAAATTTTCTGTAAAAATATTTTCATTCTATTTTCTCTATTCAGCTTGTTCAGTTCGTTCAGTAAAATTTTTGTATAAAACATAAATTGTGTGAAAAACTCATTTTTTCCAATAAAAATATTCTCCAGAAGGGATATAGGACACATTTACTTCTTTGGGGGAATGAGAACGGGATTGGATCGATAAATTCTTTGGTCTTACGCCGACGGAAAAGAGGCAAGATCTTCAGAAGTAGAGACTGAGTAAAAGAATTAACAAATATTAATTTAGATTATTAATAGATAAATATTATTTACCTCCTTCATCCCTGAGATTGTCATATAGACGCTTTTCGACATCACGTCGGGAACACAACGTCATTGAGATTGTGGGCAAATATGATAGTGTCAATCAGAGGATAGGAAACAAACGATGCAGATTGGGAACTGTATGGTTTCAATATTAGGTAAGTTGTGGCTGGTCTTGTGTTCGGCGGTTTTACTGCTTTAGGCGCCACCGGATCTCTGCCCAAATCGATAAGAGACAAGAAGTTCTTTGTCACTAACATTTCTATGTCCATATGTCATTCACAAATAGTTCCACAAATAGAATGCATCTAGCCGGTTTCGTCGGCCTTCTTTTACTCTGTGGGCTTCCCTTCCTCCTCCTTCTCCTTTGCTTATTTTTCCATATCCTCATACTTCATACGGATTCATCACATTGGCTGAAGTTCCCATTTGGAAACACCTCAGAATCCAATGTGGTATTCGCAAAGGGTTCTTCGTAAGGCTCTTTGTTTAGCCAGGCAAACAATTGCTCCAGATCTCTGTTGCTGAGAGAGCAGAGCTACTTCTCCAGCCAAAAAGTTCTTTGTCAGTAGCAATTCTATATCCATATTTCATTCACAAATAGTTTCGATGTAAGTTTTGATTTTTGCCATTTTAGAATTTTTTCGTTAGAAAAATACAATGACAATTTTTGTCGACAATGATTTTTTTATTGATATCAACCGTCAGAAAAGTCCAACATTTGTTGTTTTTATGATTGAAAAGTAGAGAGAAGCTGACGGATCTCTGCACAAATCGATTGAAGATGCTCGTTGCTGCACATGAATCCGCCAAACGGAGCAGTCCTGGGGCTAATCTTATTGATACAGCCGGAACAATCCATAATTTTTGAGTGAATTGGTTAAAATATCTTATATATCTAATCAAAGTGCGGCAAAATTTTTTCTGCGAACAATTTTGAAAAAATCTTATTCGAACAGAATTTTGACGTATATTGAAAAAGCCACATCACCGCTGATGGGTCCTCTCTCAGAATGTCGCCTCACACCGTAAAAGAGGCCTGGACTACTTTGGCCCATACTCTTACAATAGGTCGTCGAACAGAAAACCGATGGATCGCCCGCTTTACATGCCTTGCCATCAGAGCAATCCATCTCGAAGAGACTCACGACTTGTCCACAGATGCCTGCATTATCGTACTTCGCAACTTTATTAACCGCCGTGGAGCGCCGATTCGGATTCGTTCTGAGAATGGCACGAACTTTGTCGGTGCTAATAATGAGGCGAAGCGATTCTCCGACGTGTTTGACTGAGGACGCATGTAGGATGAATTATCTGTTAAGAGGATTGAATGGATTTTCAACTGGGACCGTAGTGCGTCTCTTTTACTGCTCTAGGCGCCAGAGGATCTCTGCACAAATCGATAAGGGACATGAAGTTCTTCGTCACTAACAATTCTATATCCATTTTTCATTCACAAATAGTTGCATCTCCTGAATTGTTTCCTTAAAACTTTTCAGACAATTACGTTACGAATTGAAATTACATAAAGCAGTTTTTGTTGTTGAATATTTATTGAAGTCAAAATATCTACAACTTTATAGTTAGTCATAATATTTGTATATTTTTGGTGGATTCTATATTTCGAAAGAGTATCTCCCGTTATCTGTCCTTCCTCGTAGGGAGAACACGCAAAGCGTTGTCACTTGGCAACGTTATTCCCGCTAATCACTACTCTATAAAGAACTTTCTCGGTTCCAGGAATAGTTCCAAATATGGCGGAGTGATATGTATGAATGCATTTACCCGGTTTCGTCGGCCTTCTTTTACTCTGTGGGCTTCCCTTCCTCCTCCTTCTCCTTTGCTTCTTTTTCCATATCCTCATCCTTGTCATCGGATTCATCACATTGACTGAAGTTCCCATTTGGAAACAACTCAGAATCCAATGTGGTATTCGCAAAGGGTTCTTCGTTAGGCTCTTTGTTTAGCCAGACAAACAATTGCTCCAGATCTCTGTTGCTGAGAAAGCAGAGCTACTTCTCCAGCCAAAAAGTTCTTTGTCAGTAGCAATTCTATATCCATATTTCATTCACAAATAGTTTCGATGTAAGTTTTGATTTTTGCCATTATTTTAGAATTTTTTCGTTAGAAAAATACAATGACAATTTTTGTCGACAATGATTTTTTTATTGATATCAACTGTCAGAAAAGTCCAACATTTGTTGTTTTTATGATTGAAAAGTAGAGAGAAGCTGACGGATCTCTGCACAAATCGATTGAAGATGCTCGTTGCTGCACATGAATCCGCCAAACGGAGCAGTCCTGGGGCTAATCTTGTTGATACAGCCGGAACAATCCATAATTTTTGTGTGAATTTGTTAAAAAATATATCTATTCAAAGTGCGGCAAAATTGTTTCTGCGAACAATTTTGAAAAAATCTTATTCGAACAGAATTTTGACGTTATTGAAAAAGCTACATCACCGCTGATGTCAGTTCTACACCGCTGATGGGTCCTCTCTCAGAATGTCGCCTCACACCGTAAAAGAGGCCTGGACTACTTTGGCCCATACTCTGTTACAATAGGTCGTCGTACAGAAAACCGATGGATCGCCCTCTTTACATGCCTTGCCATCAGAGCAATCCATCTCGAAGAGACTCACGACTTGTCCACAGATGCCTGCATTATCGTATATCGCAACTTTATTAACCGCCGTGGAGCGCCGATTCGGATTCGTTCTGAGAATGGCACGAACTTTGTCGGTGCTAATAATGAGGCGAAGCGATTCTCCGACGTGTTTGACTGCGGACGCATGTAGGATGAGTTATCTGTTAAGAAAATTGAATGGATTTTCAATACCCCATCTAATCCATCTGAAGGGGGAATCTGGGAGCGTAGTGCGTCAAGCGAGTCCTCCGTCAAACTTTAGTGGAAGTGCCACCTCATGAGCACACACTTCAGTATTTTGTCATCGAGGCTAAAGGACTACACGTTCGTAAATCTGATGGTCAGAGAAAGAAAACCGAGAGCGTGAATGTACGACTTCTAGTTTTCTTGCGATTCGATTTTGTAACATTGAAAACTTTAAAGGACTCTAACTTCTAAACGGTGCGTTGTATTTCCCTAAAACTTTGCAGAAGACATTTTAAAATTTTAGACACGACAATTGTAATAGATTAGCCTACGACGTAATTGTAATAAAAAAAGTTGTCAGATTGATTCAATGCCAAGACGTCAAATCAATTAAAATAATTAAATTCTGTGAACATTTCAAAAAGTTGTTTAAATATCGGGAGGAAGATGGAGCACGCTTGTTGGTAGCCACTCAGGCTAAAGTATTTCATCTTTCTTCAAGCAAGCACGTAATTTTTGAAGGTTTGCGATCACAAAATGACCGACCATTCGATTAACTACTGGATCAAGTTATGATGCGGATGATGTACTAGTGCGAAAGATGAGTGATCTGCGAAAAATTTTAAGGTAACGAAAGAAACAGCTGGCTACAAGTTGGTTATCATAAAATTCATAAAAATCTAAAACTATGAAAGTAACAAATTATTATTACTTTAACAGGTGATGCTGGATATCCGCCTGAACCAGGGGTCGGCAATCTACGGCTCGCGAGCCACATGCGGCTCTTTGAATGTGAAGCTGCGGCTCTTTAGTTCCATACGCAAAAATTATTTATTTTATAAAAAAAAAATATAAAAATCGTTCTGAATCGATTACCAAGGATTAGGCATTATTAGGCGAATTTCGGATCGACATATTCGTGCGAGCAAGCATTCTCTTGCATGAATATAATTAACAGTAAAGTAAGAAGCCAACTAACAAATGAAAATTTAGAGTCTTGTTTGAAACTTAAAACAAATAGTTATGAGCCAAATTTATCCAAACTTTTTAAGACCATGCAAAGCCAACGCTCCCATTGAATTTGTTTGCTCAATTGTTTGATATTGAAGTACAAGTTAGTGTTGTAAGTAAATGTTTAATTGTTTTAATTTTTTACTTAAATAATAAGAAATTATCTAATAATACCATATATATTTTATCTAATTTGTTATGAAAACTACTACATATATATAAATAAATAGATATTTTTTCTTTATCAAAAAATTTTATTTATGCGAGTACTATTTATTGTTGGCAAGAAACAATTTTGTGGCTCTTTAAAAACTTTGAAATTTTGTAAATTGTATTTTTTGACTCTTCCGACTCAAAATGTTGCCGACCCCTGGCTTGAACCATTTACGGCATTTAGAGCAATGTAGGAAGCTGTTGAAGGAACGCATGCCAAAGCCAAGAATATCATAGAAAGGACTATTGGTATTCTGAAGAATCGCTTTCGTTGCCTTCTTGGTGCTCGTCAGCGTCAGTAGGTTCAACTTCAACTCCAGCAGGTCATCGATTACAGTCACTCGTTGGCAATAATTGAGGAGCGCGTTCAGAGCTTGAAAAATGCTAAAAAATTGTTAAACTGGCTGCAGCTGTCGATCGTATAGCGCACTGCCCAGAGACAGCAAACTGTTGTAATTTAATAAATTTGCCACTGATTCCTCAAGCGGACTGAGAATCTGTTCGTGGGACTTCTGGTTGTCTTGGTTGTCTGGTTGTCTTTTTTCCGTGGGACTTCTGGTTGTCTTGCGATTCGATTTTGAAACATTGAAAGCATTTCTAAACTCGTCTCGTTAAAATCACGCTAGAATCAGGAAAATCACGCTAGAATCAGGAAACTACAGCAAAAAGAAGTCATCACCTAAATTGGTTTCTTAAACTTTTTCAGACGCTCCGAATTGAAATTACATAATGAAGTTTCTGTTGTTGTTAAATATTTATTAAAGTAAATACATATATGTATATGTAGAATTATATATGTAGTTAGTCATATTATTTACATATTTTTAATGGTTTCTGTATTTCGAGAGACTATCTCCCGTTATCTGTCCTTCCAACGTTATTTCCGCTAGTCACTACTCCGGTGTCTGTCTCGTCGGCTGTTTTTTCCTCTGTGGTCTTCTCTTTCTTCCCTCCTCTCCTCCTCCTCTTTTTCTTTCGCTTTTTTTCCGTATCTCGGATTAATAACATTGGCTGAAGTTTACAATTGAAACCACTCAGAATCCAATGTGGGATTCGCCAAAAGCGGGGCGTTCAGATCTTCGTTAGGTGCTTTGTTTAGCCAGACAAACAATTGCTCCAGATCTCTGTTACTGAGAAGGGCTTCTCCAGCCATGAAGTTCTTCGTCAGTAGCAATTCTGTATCCATATTTCATTCACAAATAGTTTCGATGTAAGTTTTGATTTTTGCCATTAATTTAGAAGTTTTTCTTTAGAAAAATACAATGACAACTTTTGTCGACAATGATATCGTTCTAAATATTAACTGTCAGAAAATACGAACTTTTTTCGATTTAAGATTGAAAAGTAAAGAGAAGCGGACTGATGTTAAAAAACGATAGTGGAAATTGAAAATAAAATGTGGAAATGAGTTAATGAAGGTACGTATATGAGAATATAAGACTGATATATGTATACATATACAGTGACCGACAAAAGTCTACGTACGACCCCCAATTTCGCTATCCAACGAACCCCAAAAGATTTTTCAAAAAATAATGATGCAGTATTCTTTTAAATGTATTTTTATTCATATTTTTTCAAAAGAACAAAAGAATTCGATATAAACTAAGAAAATTATTGACAAGAAACGAAAAAAAAAGCAGTGACAAAAGTCTACGTACGATTCGAAATATTACTTATAAATATTATTAAAATACTTAAAATTAGTATGAATCTTAAAATTAATATTTGGTTGGTCCACCACGGGCGTCTATAACTGCCGAGCTAAACTACTACTAAATTTCCGAGTTCTATAGAAGTTATATTTTCCCATTCTTCTGTCAGCTTCTCCTTTAACATTGAAGCACTTGTAATAATGTATTTTCTAATTTTTCTTTCTAAAAGCTCCCATACCTGTTCAATAATGTTCAAGTCAGGGCTTTGGAGCGGTGAATATAATTGCCGTGGAACTTAATAGGGCAGCCACTCTTTGACAACATGAGCAGTGTGCCTTGGATCGTTATCCCGTTAGAATATCCACGCTGTAGTCGTTACTTTTCTTAACCCATATTCTCCTAGGGTTAGAAAACTGCCTTTAATACCAGAAAATTTCATCCCCATTCCGCACAATAAAACTCTGTCTTAAAAGAAACTTGCACTCCGAAGCAGAATGGTGTCACCGAAAAGGCCAACCGCGGTTACAGTTCATCGGTTGAAGATGAGCAGGAGGAAGAAAATTC
Organism: Myopa testacea; assembly: GCA_949629155.1. NCBI lineage: Eukaryota > Metazoa > Arthropoda > Insecta > Diptera > Conopidae > Myopa > Myopa testacea. The sequence goes on along the minus strand of OX451346.1, from coordinate 4,614,377 downwards.
TGACAATGGACTAGTAAGAGAGTTCCCCATAGACCAACAGTCAGCCGTAGCGGTAAATATGGAAGACCAAGAGAAGATATAGCCACTCCATACACGACGTAGTATATGTATGTATATGCAACAACCAGTAGACGAAAACCAAAGAACAAGGATTGTAAAAAGGTTGATGAACTACACATATCAGTCACTAATCGGTTCACTGTTATTGTATACTTGTTGAGTATTGGAATTATAATTCAGTAAATTTACTTGTTTTAAACATATTCATGTAAATCTCAGTAGCATTGAAATATACTTTCATAGAAAAAATTTTCTGTAAAAATATTTTCATTCTATTTTCTCTATTCAGCTTGTTCAGTTCGTTCAGTAAAATTTTTGTATAAAACATAAATTGTGTGAAAAACTCATTTTTTCCAATAAAAATATTCTCCAGAAGGGATATAGGACACATTTACTTCTTTGGGGGAATGAGAACGGGATTGGATCGATAAATTCTTTGGTCTTACGCCGACGGAAAAGAGGCAAGATCTTCAGAAGTAGAGACTGAGTAAAAGAATTAACAAATATTAATTTAGATTATTAATAGATAAATATTATTTACCTCCTTCATCCCTGAGATTGTCATATAGACGCTTTTCGACATCACGTCGGGAACACAACGTCATTGAGATTGTGGGCAAATATGATAGTGTCAATCAGAGGATAGGAAACAAACGATGCAGATTGGGAACTGTATGGTTTCAATATTAGGTAAGTTGTGGCTGGTCTTGTGTTCGGCGGTTTTACTGCTTTAGGCGCCACCGGATCTCTGCCCAAATCGATAAGAGACAAGAAGTTCTTTGTCACTAACATTTCTATGTCCATATTTCATTCACAAATAGTTCCATCTCCTGAATTGTTTCCTTAAAACTTTTCATACAATTACGTTCCGAATTGAAATTACATAATGCAGTTTCTGTTGGATATTTATTCAAGTAAAAATATCTATAAAATTTTTTATCTATACAAGTTAGTCATAATATTTCTATATTTTCAATGGTTTCTATATTTCTAAAGAGTATCTCCCGTTATCTGTCCTTCCTCGTAAGGAGAAGACGCAAAACGTCGTCACTTGGCAACGTTATTCCCGCTAATCACTACTCTATAAAGAACTTTCTCGGTTCCGGGAACAGTTCCAAATATGGCGGAGTGCTATGTATGAATGCTTCTAGCCGGTGACTGTTTCGTCGGCCTTCTTTTACTCTGTGGGCTTCCCTTCCTCCTCCTTCTTCTCCTTTGCTTCTTTTTCCATATCCTCATCCTTGTCATCGGATTCATCACATTGGCTGAAGTTCCCATTTGGAAACAACTCAGAATCCAATGTGGTATTCGCAAAGGGTTCTGCGTAAGGCTCTTTGTTTAGCCAGACAAACAATTGCTCCAGATCTCTGTTGCTGAGAGAGCAGAGCTACTTCTCCAGCCAAAAAGTTCTTTGTCAGTAGCAATTCTATATCAATATTTCATTCACAAATAGTTTCGATGTAAGTTTTGATTTTTGCCATTATTTTAGAATTTTTTCGTTAGAAAAATACAATGACAATTTTTGTCGACAATGATTTTTTTATTGATATCAACTGTCAGAAAAGTCCAACATTTGTTGTTTTTATGATTGAAAAGTAGAGAGAAGCTGACGGATCTCTGCACAAATCGATTGAAGATGCTCGTTGCTGCACATGAATCCGCCAAACGGAGTAGTCCTGGGGCTAATCTTGTTGATACAGCCGAAACAATCCATAATTTTTGAGTGAATTAGTTAAAAAATTTTATATATCTATTCAAAGTGCGGCAAAATTTTTTCTGCGAACAATTTTGAAAAAATCTTATTCGAACAGAATTTTGACGTATATTGAAAAAGCTACATCACCGCTGATGTCAGTTCTACACCGCTGATGGGTCCTCTCTCAGAATGTCGCCTCACACCGTAAAAGAGGCCTGGACTACTTTGGCCCATACTCTGTTACAATAGGTCGTCGTACAGAAAACCGATGGATCGCCCTCGGTTGTGGTCTTCTCTTTCTTCCCTCCTCTCCTCCTCCTCTTTTTCTTTCGCTTTTTTCCGTATTTTCATCCTTGTCGTCGGATTCATAACATTGGCTGAAGTTTACATTTGAAACCACTCAGAATCCAATGTGGGATTCGCCAAGAGCGGGGCGTTCAGATCTTCGTTAGGTATTTTGTTTAGCCAGACAAACAATTGCTCCAGATCTCTGTTGCTGAGAAGGGCTTCTCCAGCCATGAAGTTTTTCGTCAGTAGCAATTCTGTATCCATATTTCATTCACAAATAGTTTCGATGTAAGTTTTGATTTTTGCCATTAATTTAATTTGACAACTTTTGTCGACAAAGATTTTGTTCTAAATATTAACTGTCAGAAAAGACGGACTTTTTTCGATTTAAGATTGAAAATTAAAAAGAAGCTGACTGATGTTAAAAAACGACAGTGGAAGTTGAAAATAAAGTGTGGAAATGAGTTAATGAAGGTACGTATATGAGAATATAAGACTGATATATGTATACATATACAGTGACCGACAAAAGTCTACGCACGACCCCCAATTTCGCTATTCTTTTAAATATATTTAAATATATATTTCAAATATATTTCATAGAAAAAATTTTCTGTACAAATATTTTTATTCTATTTTCTCTATTCTATTCTATATTCAGCTTGTTCAGTTAGTTCAGTAAAATTTTTTTATAAAACATAAATGGTGTGAAAAATTCATTTTTTCCAATAAAAATATTCTTCAGAAGGGATATACGACTGATTTACTTCTTTGGGGGAATGAGAACAGGACTGCATCGATAAATTCTTTGGTCTTACGCCGACGGAAAAGAGGCACGATCTTCAGAAGTAGAGACTGAGTAAAAAAATGAACAAATATTAATTTAGATTATTAATAGATAAATATTATTTACCTCCTTCATCCCTGAGATTGTCATATAGACGCTTTTCGACATCACGCCGGGAACACAACGTCATTGAGATTGTGGGCAAATATGATAGTGTCAATCAGAGGATAGGAAACAAACGATGCAGATTGGGAACTGTATGGTTTCAATATTAGGTAAGTTGTGGCTGGTCTTGTGTTCGGCGGTTTTACTGCTTTAGGCGCCACCGGATCTCTGCCCAAATCGATAAGAGACAAGAAGTTCTTTGTCACTAACATTTCTATGTCCATATTTCATTCACAAATAGTTCCATCTCCTGAATTGTTTCCTTAAAACTTTTCATACAATTACGTTCCGAATTGAAATAAGTGGTGTAACACTAGGCCACTTGAGGCCGTCTTAGAAAATCCAGCATCCTTTTTTAGAGGATTTTCCATTTCTTTTAGCAATTGATAAATATTTTGAGTAATTTTTTTTAAATAGGAATGCCGTATATTTTCTATTTCAGAAATAAATTGCTTGTAATAATAATAATAAAAATTTCGTTAAATATTAACTTAAATAAATTGGCATTAAGATGCTTAGTGTGACACCCCCCACAATGCAAATTGTCAAATTTTACATGACAGAATGTAAACAAACACACCGAAGAAGAACAAGGATGATTCTGTTGCTGTCAAAATTAGAAATTAGCCCGGAGACAAGATACAAAATGGAATGCAAACCACGGCAACAAACTGGAAAGCGAACTTTTTTCTCGATCTCCATAAGAGCCCATGTAAATTTGACAGCTAAAAATGTATCTTGTATCCTGTTGCTCCAATTGTGTTTAATGCTTAAAGCATTAACCACAACCAAGACTACAGGCTACAGGCTACTAACTGCAAAAGTAGCTAACTTCCAACACTAACCTCAGTGCTTCCAGTGATAGCGGCGTGAAGCCAGCAGCAAATGTCAAAACGCAAATCTTTTTATATGTAAAACGTAAACAAACACAAAAGAAGAAGAAGCATAGCTACGCCGCCAGAGAAAAATAGAACTCGATCGACTGCAAGCGGCGTGAAGCCTAGCGGCTAGCTGCAAGATGCGTAGCGGCTAACCGCAGATACGTAGCGGCACTGGAAATCAATGTTTTTTTTCTTGTTCCCCATAAGAGCCAATGTAATTTTGACAGATGCCGCTTGTAGCCTGTAGCCTTGGTTGTGGTTAATGCTTAAAGCATTAACCACAACCAAGGCTACAAGATACAAGCCTGATACATTTGACAGATACATTTTGACAGATGCCGCTTGTAGCCTGTAGCCTTGGTTGTGGTTAATGCTTAAAGCATTAACCACAACCAAGGCTACAGGCTACAAGATACAAGCGGCATCTGTCAAAATTACATTGGCTCTTATGGGGAACAAGAAAAAAAACATTGATTTCCAGTGCCGCTACGTATCTGCGGTTAGCCGCTACGCATCTTGCAGCTAGCCGCTAGGCTTCACGCCGCTTGCAGTCGATCGAGTTCTATTTTTCTCTGGCGGCGTAGCTATGCTTCTTCTTCTTTTGTGTTTGTTTACGTTTTACATATAAAAAGATTTCCGTTTTGACATTTGCTGCTGGCTTCACGCCGCTATCATTGGAAGCACTGAGGTTAGTGCTGGAAGTTAGCTACTTTTGCAGTTAGTAGCCTGTAGCCTGTAGTCTTGGTTGTGGTTAATGCTTAAAGCTTTAAACACAACCAAAGCAGCAGGATGCAAGATGCAGATACAAATGCTGCCAAGCTCTGGCGATTAAACCAAATGATAGCAGCAATGTCTAGCGGCCAAACATTGAACTTTCAAGAAATTGTAAACAAAAAATGAATGAAATGCATACTCACTCAAGAAATCAAGAAATAAATACTCACTTATTCAAATGCTCATATAAATTTTGCGAGAAACTTTTTAAAAACGCCAAAAAAGTGTAAACAAATACAGAATAAGAAGACAAATGCTTCTGCCGCTATCAAAAGCCGCCAGAAATTAGAAATTAGCCTAAGTCTAGCGGCACAACGTAGCGGCGAAACAAAGCTGAAATGGGAGATTTTATTTTTTTCTCGTTTCCCATAAGAGCCCATGTAAATTTGACAGCTGAGAATTGAAGTTGCATCTTGCTGCTTTGGTTGTGTTTAAAGCTTAAGGGACAAGAAGTTCTTCGTCACGTCTTCTCTTCTTCCTCCTTCGTTTCTTTCAATTCTTTTTCCGTATCAGCATACTTGTCTTCGGATTCATCACATTGGCTGAAGTTCACATTTTGAAACCAATCGGAATCCAATGTGGGATTCGCCAAGGGTTCTTTGTTAGGCTGTTTGTTCAGCCAGACAAACAATTGCTCCAGATCTCTGTTGCTGAGAAGGTAGAGCTTCTTCTCCAGCCAAGAAGTTCATCGTCAGTAGCAATTCTATATCCATATTACATTCACAATAGTGACATTTTTGTCGACAATGATTTTTTTATTGATATCAACTGTCAGATTGAAAAGTAGAGAGAAGCTGACTGAGGTATAAAAACCGACAGTGAAAGTTGAAAATAAAGTGTGGAAATGAGTTAATGAGGATACTTATTTGAGAACATAAGAGGTTCGATTGATATATATGTATATGAAGGTGCTGGAAATACTAAGGATATACATACATATAGATAAGGATATATGATGGGATTATAGGGATCATGTGAAGAGGTGATGGGAAAATGGATGTGTCATTCCTTTCGGAAGACTAAGTCGGGACTGGATCGGTGAACTTTGAGCATACCAATAGTTGGGGTTGAGGGTTTGAGGTAATGATATTTAAAGAGGATTTTTATCCTGCATATACGTAGTAAATATTTGAATGGCTGATAGGGAAGCGATATAGGTCACGTTTACTTCTTTCGGGAAATGTGTACGGAACTGAATCGATAAATTTTTCGGGTTTTCGTCGGTTTTGTAACGGTAAGACCGGCAAAGGCGAGACCGATCGTTGTGAGGGCGGTAAAGGTGAGTTTGACAAAGGGGCAAAAGCTCCAGAAGTAGAAAATCATCATCATCAAATTTCTTCCAAGAAAATATCAATACATATTTATTTAGGGTTGTCCACCTTCTACGGTAAATATTTATTTTAAGTATTTAATACACAGGTAAATAAAAATTAATAATACAAAATGGCATGTCATTTAATTAAAATATAAACTTTAACTGTCTTTTTTTTAAATTTAAATACGTTTTCCATGCGTTTTTCTTTTAAGTTTTGTGGCAATAACTAATAAGTGAACAAAAAATAAAAACGCAAAAAGTGAATAAACTTCAATGTTTTTTATATAACTTATTTTTCCAAATTATCTTAATAGAAAGAAAATAACTATGGGCAAGAGAATATAATGAAATATTTAACTAAAAATAAGCTCAAATAAAGCTAAAAATTCTTTCGCTAAATTAAATTACTTAAATAATCTTGGCAAAAGTAGACTCAATATATTTTCATGGTTTTAAAATTGAGCAAGAGCTCGAACTTTATATTTATAAAATAGTTTGTGATTAATAAAAATTTCCTTTTAATTGTATTTCTAATAATTTAAGAAATATTTAAAAATTTTCCTGAGTAATTTTAGTTTTTGTAATTTCTTTGCTAATAAATCAATTGTTCACTAATACAGTTCTGTGTCTTTTATCTATGTATCTATAAAGTAATTGTACATAAGTATTTAATGCCATTTTCTAGTAGATTTTTCTTATAGATTTAAAAACTGATCCTATCGTTTTTTAATATTTTTTTAGTTTTCTCTAAATATATCTTAGAAACTATTTTCATTTGGTTGATATTTAAATTATAAATCTTTGTATCTTTGTTTATTTCTTTGTTACTTTGCTTCTTTGTTTGTTTGTCTGATTGTTTGTTTGTTTCTCTAATCGATGTCAGTGCTTTCCAATGCGTTTTGTGTTGCAGGCGTCGTCTCTGGAATTTTTCCAGCATTTTCGATGACGTTTTCATTTAAGCAGACGGTTTTATTATAATCAATGGCTGTAGTCGACGCTTCTGCTGCAGATGTTGCTGTGGCTGTTGCTTTGAGTTTTTCATTTGTTTCTTGTTGCTTTTGTTTCTCGTAGACTCGTACATCCTCCATCGTCATGTTGTACCACTCGTCAATCCAAGCAAAAGCTTGGCGATGACCCAGCAACAGTATGTCGCGTATCGAACGTTGAATAAATTCTTCAACTTTAGTCTGCAGACCCCAAACTTCAAAAGAGGCATGTACGATTTTATAGGAACACATAAGGGGCGTGTCAGTTTCTCGCCAGCCTTCAATGAGCGGGCCACGTTCTTTGTTCAAGGCAAAAAGTAAAGAAATAGTACAGAAAAAGGTAAGCTCGGAGGAGATAAATTACTCACTTGTTTTTTGTGACTGAAAAAATTTTGGGTCTTCTTCCTTTTTATAATGTTTTGGATGTGAGAGTTCATCAAAAGCTATATCAAGCTCTTCGATAAGACGATTCTTTAATTGTTCTTCAGTGAGATTTAAACTCTAAAAAAAATGTTTAATAAAAGATCAATTCACAGAAAATAAATAATATCTATATCTATATATGTATATAAAATCCCTATGCGTTTCTGTTAGCAAAATATGTCCGGGACTTTTTTTTGGACTTCCACATCTCTTAGAAACCTGAAATTTTTCACAGATGTTTCTGGGCATCTAATGTTGATGAGAAAAATCACAAATTTCAAAAATCCAAACGGCTTCGCCATTTTTTTGCAAAAAATCGGATTGGGAGGAAATTTGTATTTTTTTTCCTAGATTGTGCTGATTAATTTGTCAGATTTTATTATGAAAAATTTTACAATTTAAAAATTTAATAATTTAAAAATTTAATAATTTGAAAATTTAATAATTTAAAAATTTTATAATTTTTCATAATAATTTAATTTCATTGAATTTGTTTTGTTTGTGACTATTTTTGGCGGTGTTGTGTATAGTTGCTTAGAAAATGAACATTAGTATATCGGAAGGTGGGCGATATCATCTAAGACTACTTCTATTACATGTGACAGGAGATATCAGTTTTGAGAACTGTGCACGGGGTCAAATTCAAAACATTCAAAGAGGCATGCAAGGAGTTGGGAGACCTACCTGGAAAACACCCGGATCATTGTAGAACACACGCAGACTGTGAAAATTTAGCCCTACGCGATGTCCAAGAAATTCTTATTTTACATGGTAAAAATTGTACAGACTTCGGTATTAAAACTCCACCTCAAGACTTACCTCATGATGCCGGAGCAGCACTTGATATAAAGAACCAAAAGCAACAGGTCAAGATATGGTCGAATGTTTAAACGATGAACAGGGTGTTGCTTTAATAGAGTTATAGATGCAATATACACATCTAGCATATCATCAAAATGGTTTTTCCTAGATGGACCTGGGGGAAGTGGAAAAACCTACCTATACAAAACCCTCTTGGGCGTGGTGGGAGGCCTCCACGGAAATCGCGGCCAACTTTTTAAAAGGAGGTCGACCGCTGATGGAGACGACGGTTATCACAAAAAATATTGTTTTTAAAGAAATATTCGCAATCAATATTTGAATCAAATACAAACAATCGATATTAATTGCGATTAATTTTTTACTTTTCATGCTACAAAATAAATAAACCAAAAAAGTGTAAGGTGAGAAAGTCCAAAAGACTTCGCAATTTTTGTTACGAAATAAATAAAAAATAATAACTTCCTGGCGAAGTCAGGCTTATATACTAGTAAAATATATAATAACAAATTTCAAAATACTACAATATAAAAAAATGCTTACATTTTGCGAGGAACCATTATTATTTTCATATTTGGTCTTGATTGATACATTTAGTTTAGGAACAAATGAACACTAAGAAAAAGAAAATTAAGAAAAAATAACTACATACTATATTATTAGAAAATTCAGTTAAATACAAAAACTTACAGTGTATTCTACGGCCACCCAAGATTATGAAGATGTGAAGATAGAAATCATGTAGTAAAGGAAGGAAAAAATACGAATATTAAAAAATAAATCAAATAATAGCAGTATAGTAAATGAAATGAACATAATTATAATTTATAATGATAGTTATAATTTATATATTATATATTACTAGGTTAAACCAATATAACAACTAATAATTTAAAAGATTTTTTATATACATACATACATCTACATATATCGTTGTGTTATTCTATAAATTAAATACAAATAGCGTGAAATAAAAGAAAAAATCCTATTTAACAGTATTTGTTTATAAACGCAATAACAATTATTAACCAAAATAAAACTAATTCCAAATCTAATCATCAATTCAAGAGGGAGGTTTTCTAGAGGCTATCTAAATGCAAAACGTTACTTAACTAGTTATAACTGTTTACTTAAAATAGAATGAATACATACTATGGTGAAAATACATACACGGAAAAAACGTAAAAAGAAAAGATATTTCCTAATCAAATGCTTCATGGATCAATCAATTATTGATTTATTCATATGTTCTAAAAAAAAACCAGTTGCTTTTATTCACACGCATGTTCCAAATTCTAGAAGCTTATGTCCAGCAATCAATAGTAATAATGATGTGATAAAAAGTTATACTGAATATGAAGAATGTTTAGAGGTAATGATAAATGATAAAAATCATAAGTAACAATAAAATAAAGGATAATATAAAAAGAAACGTAAATTGATATACAAATAGTCATGATAATTCTTCTATTTTATATAAAAGTTACATTTTATTTCACGATTTACTGTGAACTAATTTTATGGCTATTGTAAATACTTTGATTTAATTGTAATAATATTAAGTTATGCATATTTTTTATTATTGTATTTTTATTATTGCATTATTTAAGTACACAAAACTAATTGATATTTGTGATTATTTTTAACTATCAAGAAAGGTGAGTGATGAAAATTAGAACAAAATTAAAATAAGATCATAACATACATCATATACATATATGATTACATACTATGTATGTATATAGAATATATAGATTCTTCACTATACAATTAAATTTATATGGTTCATTTATTATTATCTACATACCGATACCGATGTTGCTACAACAATAGCAGCAATACACATGTTATTGCATAGCAGAAAGTGAATGACCCATTTTCAATGTACCCACCCTCAAATGATGGTGTTAAGCAGTGTTATTAAAAGCTTAATAACCCGAAAATAAGACGTCACAGCGTAAGCTTTTGAATGAAAGTTAACGACTTGTTTGATGATTATTGCAAGACAACAAAAGAAAAAACAAATTGGATAAAATACGGTCGATGTCATTCGAAAGAGATAAGAAGAAGCGAGTTCAGTTGGAAGGAAGAAAAGAGATTATTAAATATGCTAACGCGTTCTGAAATACAAAAAAATGCAATTATTGCACAATGCAATGCAATAATTTTAACACAGAAATTTGTTTGTGATTTAATTTTCAATATTACAAGAAATAACGATCGAATTCTTTATATTTAAATTTCTTCTTTCTTTATAAAATCTGTAAAGATTTTTAATATTTAATCATTCAACTTAATTCTAAATTAAAATAATTTTAAATGAATTATGAAATTAATCTAAATAATTGATTTAATAGAAAATAATGAATGAAATGTAATGATTGCCTAAACACCGACCTGTTAAGGTGATTGGATAATAATTCCATGACTTCTCGGTAATATAAAAGACACGTGGACAGATGGCTTGAATCCAATAAGGAAGACGGCTGCAACAATATTTCCCAGTAAGAAATAAAAGAAAATAAAAGAAGAATAAAGAAAATATATGAAATTAGTTCAAGTCAATTAAATGCTTTACTTTGGCCGAAGTCAACTAATAGCTGTAGCCTACCTGGACAGATGTATACGCTTCTCCGTGTACTGCCCTCGTCCATATTCCGCATCCTCGCAGCCTGTGTTTTCTACAACTTCAACGCCCTCTCCGTCAACTGATTGTTCCAAGCTGTGGCGTGCAATCATATACAATTGGCCAACTTGATACTAGAAAGATACAAAGAATAGCAGGGGTTGCTTTATGCGAATCTTCGTCATGCTCATCAAATCCACATTCACTTCTGTTAACTACAGGAAAAGCCACAAGCAATTTTAAAACTTTGCAAACTTCTTCATGCAACAGATAGACTGATGCAGCTGCAGTTGGTAGAAGCACTATTAGTTAGACTTTAATATCAGCTCACCTCTTCCACAGTGAGTGGCATACAAATTCGATATTCTTTTGTAAGCACCATATTTTCTATACTTTTCTTAAAGTTTATAAAATAATTTTATATTATTTTGTTTATGCTTTTTCTTGCTAACAAACTCCAAAACTAGTAACGAATCTAAGAGCTGTTGTTGTATCTTTTGCTAACAACTCCAATCTGGCTGAAAATAATTCGAACCAAATATTTTCTGTTGCCTTGTTGACTTTCATTGCACCAATTAACAGCTGATAGCGTTGCCAACTATCGTTGTTGTTTGATTTGAGACCGTACCGCGTGATCAGTGTTGCGGTTTCGACATATGTGTGTCAAAATTGAACTGCTAATTCCGTGTGGGAATCATTTGCCGTTATTCCGGAACAAAACCAGGACAGTGTACTCGGTTTGGTGCCAAAAATTACTGGAAATACGCTCTTTACGATAGGCGTTATTTTGTTTTATCAGAAATATATAAATAACTTAGCAACGGCTTTTGTGTTGACTTACCCTGGAGGAGTTTGTCAATTATCTTGGTTTACTGAATTAACAAATTTTTTTATACTCATCCGGGGAAACAGATCATAATGTTTTCTTTCAAATCGCGTATAACCTTTACTTTTTGTAATCATAGTTTAATTTGGCTTACATAAAGAATATGAAGGACATCGCTTCGATTTTTTTTCTACCAGTAATTATTTTCATTTGTCATTTGAAAGTACAAGGAAAAGATGTAGTATTCATGGAATAATTAAAATTTTTCAAAAAAATTACGTATACCAAGCTACAAAAAAATTTATTACTCTCATAAATGGCAATTAAGATATCAATTGAAATTTTGATATTTTAAATAGCTCATAATCATGAAGATAGCTGGCACTTCCAGTTCTAACGGTAAAAAACACTATCCAGCAATTGTTTAGATATCGAGGCGAAGGACGTCTTCTTTACCAGTTCCTTGAATTTTAATAATTTTTTTTTTTACAAACATTTTCCGCCGAGCAAGGAGATACATAAACCACCCTAAATCGTTTCTAACTTTCGTTGTTATCTGCACCCACGTATCGATTTCTTTTTTCATTCGCCTGTATTGCTTGTATAAACGTATATTATATATAAATTATTGGGTCAACTCTGAAGCAAATATAGCCAAAAATCTAATATTATTTAACTTATATTCGGTAAAAAGATATTTTTTTAAGGCCATTAAAGCAATGAATCAAGAGTGCAGAATTTGGATTGGAAATCTTGATCCAAGACTAACCGAGTAAGTTCCAAACCTCTTCCACTTTGCAATAGCATTTTTTTCCCCAATTTAAACAATCACTGAAATTTATCCATTACATTAATTAATGAATTTATAATCTTGCTTCTATCGGTTTCAACTCTTAAAAATTGTGCAAAAATGCGGTCCCATTGAGAAGTTCGATATGCTGTTCCACAAAGGAGGCCCGCTGGTTGGCCAGTCGCGCGGTTATGCTTTCGTAACCTTCGCAACGGTGAATAATCGATAAAATAAATTTACTTGAAGAAATTTCTTTCTAATTTTTCAATGAAATGTAGCCCGCAGGTTCAATGAATGCACTTGAAAAGCTGAATGGTGTCCTTGTAGCTAATCGACCGATTGCAGTGCGAATGGCAAAAAATGTTAACTATGTGAGCAAGACGCTTTGCGAATGCAATTCTTGTATATTACAATGCAAACACTAATTTGCATCCATTTTATTCATAGGACGATTTGGATCGGCCGAAGCCTCGTATTGAAATACCCGCTCTTGGAGCTGGCAAATGTGATTCCGGAATCAGCAAAGACGAGGCAATACGAGCCATAGAAGCGAAACTTCGAATGTTAGAGCGACGTTCTGACGAGGATCTCGAAATTAATACCATTGGCTCCTCTAGCAGCGGCCACTCTGACGTACCCTTGATACATCGCTATCAGTTCAATAAAGATCGTGATGCAGGCGGACTATCAAATCAACGTAATGGATACGGCAACAGAACGAAGTTCGGAAGCGGTCCTTACAATCGCAATCAAAGGCCGAAACGAAGATAATAGACGCAGTTATAATTGTAGTTTTTACCTCATCTTGCACCATGTACTTATTTTTATCTATTTATTTTCTGTTTAAGTGCTCATTTAACGTGTTCATTAATAGTATAGTAAACGATTATTTATAGTGAAATGTAATTAGTGATTAAATGTTGCAGTTTTTTGCGGAAATTTAATGCTTATTTTTATTTGATGACGCTCTGGATTTGTACAAGTTACAGTGGTGGTCTAAGTGATGGATTTTCTTCGTATTCTTTTTTCAGTAAGATTTCAATAGGGATTTTGACACTTTCATTGAGATCAAAGAAGAACAAATTGAGTTATTTTGTTTTTTCGTGTAGTAAAATTAGTTTTAAAAGCATTATTTTACCATTCTAACAAAATGCATAGAATTCACGTTGACTCGAAAGTTGAGATAATTTGTTTACAGCGCCATCTACTTCTGAGCTGATTGTATAGTATTTCTTTTGATTGTTTTGTTTTGTTCACTTATTCCTCCACATTCGTTGTAGAATTGCCAACTGTTTGCCTGATATTGTCAGCAACAACACAATAGTATAGAAGTGTCCGTTTATTGAGTGAGTTGGTGAGGAAGAATAAAGAAAAATATATGAAAAGATTTTCTGTATTGCATTGCTTGCAGCGAAGTGAAGAAAAATTGTGCAAGTTAAATATTTGAGTTTGTATCGAAAATGCAATATGTAGTTGTAAACATTTGAAGAAAATTTAAGAAACATACATTTGGAAAAAGGTAAATTAAAGCCTATTTACAATAACTTCTTAAAGAAAATATAACTGATTTGAAATGCAAATATGAAAACAAGTCGAATACGTTGCAATGAGTGAGGTCAAATCTTTTGTAATTGCGTGTGTCCATTTTTTTTTCAATGTTTTGTAATTTCCAAATCATATAAATATTTCTACCTTTAAAGCAGTAATTTTTCTAGTAATCTTTGCATTTGTTTTGTTTTTTCTTTATTGTGTGTATTTTATACATGTTTGTTTATTGAATTTTTTGAAATATTAATTTTCAGATAAACGAATTCTTCGTAACTCAATCGGTTTGCAGAAACGAACCTTGTCAACATTTCAAGTTCACGTCTGACGTACGAGGACCAACCACCCCACAGAAGAACCACAACCCCTAAAGTCCGTTCCATCGCCTTCGCCGTTACGGTAACGCTTACGCCGTTACGGCGCATGCAATGCTAAGGATTCGCGTCAAAATGGGTCCACCACGTAGCAAGGAATGGACGTGCTGCTTCGGTTTGCACGTTCGCACAGCGACCATAATGATTGGTCTTTGGCATTTGGTAAGTACATCCGACTATTTAACTAACTGCATTTCCGATGGAGGAAAGTGGGGTGTGGGGGGACAGTTGCAAACCTCCATCACCACCCATTTTACTAACAGTTGCTGTATTTGTCCAACTTTTACCTTAACCTTGTCGCATTGGCAATTATTAAAAATACAAATTAAGAAGTGAAAAAACCGAACCCTGGGAAGGGGGAAGAGTTGACTTTAAGACTTGGGAAATGTTGCCAAATAATAAATTAATCTTTATTTAAGGATTTTCTTCCTTTTTCCGATAACGTGGATTTATTTTTTAAGCATTTTAAAGAGTCAAAAGCATATTCTTTTAATAGATTACAATTTTGAAAATTAAAAATTAATAATATATTGAAACTATTGTATATTGACTAGATATTCAAATAATACACGAATTATTTTTGTATAAAACAGTAGAGTATATACTCGTAAATCAATCAAATAATAGAGAGGATATATAATAAAAATATAAGTTTATAGTTTTTTTCTTATTACTTATTTTTAATTTACTATTTAGTACATTTATAAAGAAATAGTCATCCAAAACGTTAAGATATAAAGTTGCAATTTATTCTAATAAATGGAATATTATACAAATGCAATTTCTTCTCCGATGCTTATGTTTACATTAAAAGTGTTTACGATTTTACTGTGCGATGCAATGAGTGAACAAAATTTGTTTACACTTGTAAATTTTCAGAGAACTTTAATTGAATTTACGCTTAAATGGATCAAGTCGCTTAATACTTAATTTAGCTCGAAAAGTAAGCGAAGCCGATTGATGGACAGACAGACAGATACGTAAACATATTTTAAGAAGAACATAACTTTTTTTACTGTATTCTTATTATTACTATTATTATAATTACTGAAGTATTTGTACTTACATATATTACTTGCATATTTAATGTATTTTAAATATTTGTATTTTAGTTGCTGTGATTTAACTGCGTTTCTTTTATTCACAGCTCTATTTTTTCTCTTTCTATTTATTATTTCAACATTTATTAAAGATTAATAAAAATTACATAAATTAAACATAATAAGAAATTATGATGCACTGTAATTGTTGCTGTTCCGTTGCTCTGCTTTTCTATTCGGTCTTAAATACAGAATGTTGCATCTTTTATTTTCCGTTTCTATTGAATTAAATTGTTTTTTTCTCGACTTTCAATAGGATTGGATGCTGATAAGCGTGACTTGTGATGTGTAGCCGCCGCTGCTGCTGCCTCCTTCGTTGGCACGTTTCTCGAGCTCTTTTTTAATGTCGCTTCAAGTGGAGCATTTAAAAAAAACGAAAACCTTTTAAAAAAAGAAACAAAATTGGCTCTTCTCTCTTCCTTTGCCTGTCTCTATTTGTTGGACTGAATACAATTTAAAAGTATAACAACAACAAACTCCAACTCAACTCAATTCAACATCAACATTATTCACAGCAACATACAACAGCTACAATAAAAGCAACAGCAATACAACAAAAAACAAAAATAACAATAATAGACGGTTCTTTGTTGTTCTGCTGTAATGTTGTAAGCGTGCGTTTGCAAATCATTACAAAATTTCATGTTTTTTTGCTCTTCTCTCTTTTAAACTTCTTTTTGTGTTTTGTGGATGAAAAGATGAAGATCTCTTATGACGAGCAGCAGCGGCTCTCTTTTTATTATTTTGGTATTTGTTGTGGTTGCTGTTGATATTTATAGATCACTGTTTTTTATTTCTTCATATATTTTAATGCATTTCTGTTTTCCTCCGTACTTGTATTTCTAAAGTTTCTTGTTTTTCTTCTACTTAAAAACCCATTTAGTTTCATTTAATTATTATCTTGCTTAAGAGGCAGCATTTTTAATTACGTATTCATTTTGAAATTATCAGTTTTTGTTACAGTCATCATTGATTTAAGATTTAATACTTCAAAGGTTATTTTTTATAATCTAAATATAGATAATCTTATAGCATACCAATGAAGCGTATCTCTTTAATAAATAGAAATATAACTTTACTTTATGGCACTAATATGTGATGTATTTCGAAAATTATTATGTCTTTTAAGCGCCTTTTTAATCTTATTAACTTAACCTAATGAACTTATTGATAAATTTAAAACTGCCACGATTTGAAATAAAATTTGACATAACTTCTCTATTTACAAAGTTATGAGTTACATCTCTTTTATACTGTTGACAAAAGTATCTCATTAATTACACTTTTATTTAATTAATATTGTAAAATATTTTACAAACAATTTTCATAGGATTAATCTTAAATAGCAGCAATAAATAAATAATAAAGTAGAACAGAATAATAAAGTAAAACAGAAAAATTAAAGTAATTAACTCTTTTCTTCTTCTTTCTCTATATTCCTTTATATGAAGTTTTTCCATCAGTTTTTAGCAGCATTCTATATTTAATTAGCTTTAAAATATTGTATTTTTCAGTTTTAACATTCAGCATTTAGATCAACTTTAACAACTTTTCAATTATAGCAAAAGTAAATTGATCTGTTTTTTATACGCTTTGGCTTTTATTACATTTCTTATTCTCTTTCGGTTCATTATAAGTTTAAAATAATATACTATATAATTTAAACAAATGCTTTATATACTGCAGTTTTGTATTGATTGCGAGAATGAATGAATCATGAACTGAATTTCTTCACAGTTGTTCGTTCTTATTAAAGAAAAAGCTATCAAATGAACAACAATAAAAACAAGTTTACTTGAATTTTTTGCTGATTTTAGGAAAGCATTTTTAATGTTAAAAAGCGTCAATACGAAAAAAAAATAAGTTTATCGACACCGGATCGAATCACATGATTCATGTCAGCAGCAAACGCAAAAAATAATAATAAAAATAAATTAATCTATAATATATAAATAAAAAGTAATAAACAATCTAAATTATAATGTAATCTATGTAATGATTGCATTCTCCGTTCATTGCATCTAATGGAAAAATTTAACTATACATATATGTATACACATGTATATAGGGTGGGCCATGGGCTGGTTTCTTTTTCAATTACATGCTTTATTTGGATATAATCCAGTAATCAGCCGTTTTGGTGATGATTCTTGGACTGCGGTAAGCTGCGATTTGATGAGGTAGGGCTATTTTCCAATCCTGAAATTCTTCAGAGTCTTAAGCACAATATTTGGTCAAGCTATTCGTGTAAGAGAGCCTCAAACCATCGAAAAAGTGTTTAAAATTGACAGGATGCGCAAAGCAAAGCCGAGGCAGTAATTTATTTATAATATTCCACAACTAATCGGATGATTTACTTTCTTCAATTAAACATCAAACTTGAACGATGAATCGAAAACAATGAACATGTTTATAGCACATTTAAAAAGAAACCAGCCGATGGACCATGCTGTAAAAACCTAGCGAAGGCGATATTTTAAAGGTCACATAAAAAAGAAAATAAAGAGAAATTGGCTCCCCCATCCCTCTTAATAATGCGTATATCAGCGAAACCACTTAATTATGTATATTTAATATGGTTAACTTAAGCGCTTTTCTAAAAATAGTCCATTATTTTTTTTGGCTGCGTTTTCTTTCAAAAATTTGTTCTTGATTTGTTGTTGTTTATAACTGAATTTGTTTGGATTCATACGTGTTTGTTTTCATAATAATTTGTTGAATTGTTTGTGGAAGCTTCTTATTATTTAAATAAACACTTAAATATTTAGTACAATGTTTGCTTTGCATCGCTTTATTTTATTACTTGTTACACTTGTCATTTTATATACTCAAGAAGTACTCTAACAAGTTCCATGTATATACGTTTTATATACACGTATGTGTATGGTGATTATACTGTATTAAACCTCGGACATATACGTGTGTGTGTGTTTGTGTGTGATATGAAAAGACATCTGTTTGGCGTTGATATTATTTTCTGTTTATACGAGAAACTTTTTTTTTAATTGAATAGATTTGTTTTGCTAATTTTTTTTACTGAAAGTAAATCTGGCTTGTTTTTATTTACTCTTTGTTGTTGTTGACTTCTCTTTAGTTTAAACATTTGAGTACGCAAGCCAACGACAACAATGATGCGTATTTTTATTTATTTCTAGTGAAGAAAATAATGAAAGTGAGACTTGCGAAAGAGATAAGTTTAAACTTTAAAAAGAATGTGTACTGTGATATCAAGAGAATAATTTATGCATTATATTAAATATATGAAATTGATTATAAAATAATGAAAATACATTATTAAGAGTATAAAGCGTATTGTTAAAATTATAACCGTCTTGAATTTAGATAAAAACTGATCAAAATTAATATTTCCTTGCACTTGATATCCTTTCCTTTCTCTTCTACAGTTTTTAAACATATTGGCTCTCAGCCTTTTGGCTGTTATCTGGCGCAATCCTCACATGATGGAAGAACTCGAAAATAGCTACGACTATACGGTGGATCTCAATGCACCCGCCTTGCCCACGCCTCTATCAAAAGTGGACCCGCCGTACGCATACCGTGATCATTCTCTTACCTATCGTAAGTTACGCAATACTACGTTTACACCGACTCTAAATGGCTCATTTTAGTCGAAAGCCTTAAATATGAAATATCATCATTTGTTCTTAATGATCTCTTTTTGTGTTCTTTTCCTCTAGAAAACTTCGATATGGGCGGGTTAGTTTGCACCTGTATGATAGCCATAACGTTGATGATGGTCTACGGGACGCTCAAAGGCAAACCATCGCATTTGTTGCCGTTCTTCTGTTTACAACTCTTCGATTTTGCTATAACAACGTAAGCGAAGAATTCATTGAATTGCATTTATTGATTATTTTATTAATGTTAATTTTCCTTCACCCACCCCCGCACCCATTCCCCGCCTTCCCCTCCTCGATTTAGTTTAACTGCTGCTGGTTACCTTTGCTACTTGCAGTCTGTTCATCGTCTTATCGCCGAATCTCATCGCTTGCCATGGCGCGAGAAGCTACTCGAACTCTCACCGGATGCCCTGATTTTGGTTGTTCTCATTACATTCCTGGGAATTGTATTCCTCAAAGCTTATGCTATTGGCGTTGTTTGGCGTTGTTACAAATATTTAACCATGTGTCAGCACAACATGCGCACTCTGCTACCTTGCGTCATTCCCGATTTGGCTGGCGGTCATTTACGCGGCGAAGAGCGTGCATATTCAACTCTTTTGCCCAACTATGATGAGGCCATTGCTCAGTATATGAAGCAAGCACCGCCGCCATCTTATCAGGTGGCCATGTCTAATATACCGCCGGAGGATGAGGGTGCGAGCGGTGGAGCTGCTGGTGGTGCTGCTGGTGGAGCTGCTGGTGGTGTTGGTGCTGCTGCTGACGATGAGAATATGGGCAATAATAATAACAATTCTCCCAACAACAATAATACAGTGCATGTCAATGCCAACAACATGGCGGCGGCTGAACGTCGACGACGTTTGAGTAATATTGAGGACGAAGAAGATGAAGCAGCAGGTCAGGGAGAGGCATCAACTTCAACTGCTGCAGTTAATGGAAACGGCAACACTGTGGAATCGCCTTCTAACAACGTAACAATGGTAGATCTAGAAGAGGAAGATGACGATGAAGATGATGCTGCTGCTGTTAATATTCATTCGCCGAAAAAAGGTGCTGTTGGAAAAGCAGGTGTTGGAAAAGCTTCAGGCAAAAAGGAGAGCAACGCTTAAGCACTCCGCTGCTCAAACTCGCAGCTTTAAGTTAGAAGAGCGCAGCAGCAGCTTGCCAAACGTTGTCACATTTTCGTTGTTTCATTTACGTAGAATTAAATTTTAACCTTGCTACTAACAAAATATAAAAGAACATAAAAAAAAAGTTGACAACAATCGATATAGCTTAGAATTTAAAAAACATGTCATGTCAGAACTCCTTTCACAGCAAGCAGATAAACAGACAAAAAGAACTCTATTGGAATAAAATTGTAAAAACATTCACTCAAAAATTGTTGAATTTGAAAAAACCCAAGAAAGAACTGATTCCATGTCTCAAAAATGGAAAAAGTAAAAGAAAATTTAAATGAATCTGTATCTAAATTCTGTTAATATTTTCAATTTAAAATAGTAATTAATATACGTTTATTTATAAACATATATAAATTGTAAAAAACCCAACAACAGCTATTAACGAATTTTCTTTATTTGCGTATTTAATTTTTTGTATTTTCTTTCTTAAACTACGTAGTGAAAAGTTGTTTTGTGTAGTATTTATATTCAAATAATGGTTAACAAAACATGTATACTTATATATATATACGTAAATATGTATATGCGAGTATATACATGAATATATATATATGTATATAAGGTGGACCATCCGCTGGTTTCTTTTGAAATTAAAAAAATACAATTTTGCAACAATTTTTAAAAGAAACCAGCCAACGGCCCACTTAATTTACGATGTATATCCGTAGATACACTAAATACAACATATATTATTATATATTATATTCATATTACAAATTTATTTAAAAATATATACCTTACATACATATATGAATGTATTTTACATTTTAGTCGGAAACTTTATTTATTCTTTCACTCAGATTTTAACTACCATTAAATATAAATTCAATGAAGTACACCATAATAATTATTGAACAAACACATACATGGTTAACATACATAAAACTACTACGTGTGACCACGATTACTTGGAGCAACCAGGAAAGAATCTACTTCAAAAGAAACTCGTCTGGCTCATGGATCTGCTTGGTTGAAGAAAGAAGGCGTGTTGCGTTATACCGGAAAACAGGCGGACTACTCTCATCACCGCAGCCGTATAGAAAGAGTGGACCATCGGCTGGTTTCTATTAATATTCATAAAGAATAAAAAACACTATATTAAAATAACATAAATATTAAATATGAAAAATATTCATAGAAATTCAAAAAGAAAACAATATAGAAAAAACAAATATAGGGCCATCAGCTGGTTTCTTTTTAGATTTACTGTTAAATTTTTCTTTTTAGAAAAAAAGATAACGAAAAGACAACACAACATTGTTTTTTTCAATAAAATATTAAGCTTTGAAAAACAATGCTCCGTGCTTTTACCTAGCAATTTGGAAAAGAAACGAGCTGATGGCCCACACTTTACTTGAACCTTAAGTTGTTTGAATTTCCTTAAATCTTTAAATTATATTTCAAGAAAAATGTTTGTTATAAGTACAGCAAAAAATCGAAACATAATTGTTCATTTATCAATAAAAATTATGGAAAAAGTATGAAACAACATCAAATAAACTCAGTTGATTTTCATAGACTTAATAGAGAAAGAAATCCAACAGATAAAAATTAATTTAACAAGAAACATAGTATTTATGTACGAGATATCAATGTGATAGCTAAGAATTTAATCATGAGAATTTACTGTAATTTCTCTTCTACTCTTCTCTTCTATATATCTGTCACTCTCTCACTTTTACTCCCTCTCTTCAAGTGACTCTTAATAATCAAGTTAAGAATCAACGAATGGCGTTCAATGATGAACCACAACCGATTCTAACTTTAAATTAAACTAAAAATTAAATTAACAGGCAGATTTTTGTTAAAAGTTAGAAGAAAATACAGTAAAATATTTAAAAAAATAATACTTTAAATAATGAATAATAATATAAATAAATAAACAATAAATATGTAGTAAATATCAAGTAAATTAATTGATAACCTTAAAAATTGATTACATTAACAATTAAATCTCAATACAAGAAAAAAGTTATACCAAAAAGTAAGAAATTTTAAATTCATGGAATTTTAAGCTTTTATTTATTAGTTTCCCTACGAACTACATAAGAAATACATACATACTATATACGTATTAGCAAAATAACAATATCAGTTACAATGATAAAAACAATATTGTGTACTATAAAGAAGAATGAAAGTTATTTAAGAATAAAAAAAAACAACAAACAATATATAAAAATATGTGCAAGTGCAATGAATGAAATTTTCAATAAAGATTTCATTATCAAATAATCATTTTATGTTTTTTATGTTATGAACGGTTCAAATAAAATTTCTCGATGATTTGTAGCTTCTCCATTAAAAATCGTCGATTGTCTTCTTTTAGAGTTGCATACTTTTAGGCATTTTTAGTGATGCCAGTTTGTTGTAGAAACAGACATTTTTGGTGTGATTTTTATAGTATATTTTTAGGCTTTCTCTTAAATTAGGTTCAGTGGATTTATGTTTTTTAAACCGCTTTTTACGCTTTTTTGTTTAGTTTCGGCGAAGAAGAATTTAAATTAAATCCAGAACCAAAAAACGTTAACGAGCTCGATATATAAGCTTGATATATAAGATTTATCCAACTGCAACCATAAAAAGCTTTTATCGCATACCTTTTTTTATTTTTTTTATTTGAATTGATTTTTTATCGCAAAAGTTTTTTTTACGAGCTCAGCCTTTTATAACGAAAAATTAAACGCTATAAAACCTTTTATAGTAAATGAAAAACAAGTTTTTATAGTAAATTAACGAAGCTCACTTCATTCACAACTCTCCAAACTTTCAACATAATTGAAAACTTTAACGTAACTGAAAAGTTGAACTTAAAATAACGAACTTCTTAAATCCTTCAAAGCGCAACGTTTTCTTTGAATAAAAACTTTCTGAAAGCATAAATAAAAGCTTCGAAAAGGTGAATTTGAATAAATATAAAAGTATTTCTAACATAAAGTGTTTGCCATAAAATGCTATAAAATCTGCTGAATCTGTACAGAATTTTATTTTTAAAGGAGTTAAAGAATAAAAAAAGAGAAAGAGTTTTTCTCTAGTTTTTGTTCGCTTTCTCTAAAAAAAAAAGAAAAAATTCATAAAACTAGAAGGGTCAACAACTCTGTTCACATTCCACATCCACGTTTAAAAAATATAATAGTTATGAGGTGAGAGAACGTGATTGAAAATTTAAACGCTGTTGCACACGCCGCCATCCTTCCTCTTCACCAGCCACCTTCCTCCCTCTCCCCTAGTCACCCTCCCAACAAACCACTTTTCATTTTTAATAAAAAAACAACAAAAAGGGCAGCATCGCCCGAACGAATTTACTACCCAGCTGCTATTGGCTGTAAAATCTCTCAACACCCGACTACGGTTAGGAAAAGAGCCGGAAGGGAGAGGAAAGAAACGGAAGGAGAGGAATACGAATGCGTAAGAAAAGCAAAAGAAGTGAGCAACAACCTGCACGTGTTGACTTGTGGTAGTCAATAATAATTTACACAAAAAAGTACTAAAAAACAGCAATAAAAACTGACAGAAACATTTTATGTACTACGAGTATGAATGTGAAAAGTATTAATGAATTTTCTGATAAACATAAAATCAATGCATGCAGTGGAAGAGAGAGAGAGAGAGAGAGACTGAGAGACTGAGAGATAGAGAGGGAATGGGAGAGAAAGAAAACTTAATTTAAGACGAAGGAATTTTACATTTTACAAAAGTGTGCATAAATTTAAAACATGACACTTGTGCTTCTTCTTGCCAATCCCAGGGGTTGTCAATGTCAAATGTGACTGTCATTGACAGCAGCTTGCGTAGTTGTTGTTGTTTTTGCTTTATATTTTCTTTACTCTATAGTTTTCAACCACTAATAAAGCAACTCTTCATACGATCCTGGTCCAGATGGAAAAGATTCATAAAAAATTGCTTCCAATCAAAAAGGAAAACAAAGTAAATAAAACAGAGCAAAAAAGAAAGGAAATCATATTCAAAGAGCGATAGAGTGAGAAAGAGAGTTGCGAAAGGAAGGGTTGTCGCCGCAGTCGTTATTTTAACAATTTTACAAATCGTTGGGTAGATTTTTTTCCCATCCGAATCTTTTTTATGGCGAATTCTTTTGGTTTATGTTTCTATTGATGATTGAAAAAGCATCGGATTTTCCTTTCTCCTTGTTTTTTAATACCGCCTGCGAGGATTTCGATTATAAGTACAGAATCAATACAGCCAAAAAAATTGATGGATGCGAAACAACGGCGACGAGTGGCGAGGATGGGAAACTGACACTTTTGGCAGTGTGGCCATATTGCACTGTATGGATATGGAAAAAACGAAGTAAAAAGAACTCCAAAAAGTTGCCAAATTTAAAACGATTGAAAACGATTCGGCAAAAAGTTGTTAACGAGATGCTCTTTCGATAGTTGTTGTTTTTGTTGTTTGTAGCGATGTTTGTAGATTTGTTTTTCTTGTATGTATTGTATTTGTATTTTGATAATCTACTGAAGTTAAAGCAAATTAAATTGTTTAAATGCTGTTGGTGGAAACAAACACCAGCAAAACACCAACAACATCAACAACCAAACGTCATTTGATTTTGAAATGCAACAAAAATACAAGAAAGTTAACGTGACGCAGATAAAAATTTTGACATTTGACACTTTTTCCAGAAATTCAATATGTTTCTAAGTATTTAAGAAGTAAGGAGCAAAACACTCAAACTAAGAAATTGAAAAAAGTAGCATTAACCAAAAAGTGTGGGGAAACAGTGTTTTCTTCCTAAGAAATTCCTTGGGTCAAATGACGAACAAATGAACTCCGTAGAGCGATCACGCTTGTAAAACGAAAAGGTTCACTCCTTGTGTTGTTGTTGTTGCTTTGATAGCGTTCAAGGGGGAATAACAAGCGGACGAAGAAACAACATCAACGTGATGATGATGATGATGTCTGCAGTGAACGCAAAATAAGGCGCAGATGAAGTGGAAAATTTTAACAAGTTGCTTTTTTTGTGCATCTCAAAAAGGATTTCGATGTTTTTATCCAGATGGGGATGCATTTAGTAGTGGCAGAGCCAGCAGCAGAAGCAACACAGCCACTGCTCCAACAACTGCAACAGCAGTGGATGTTCCCCCTCCCCTCCTTTCATTTCAGCTCCTCTTCTCGTGCTTTACCACTCCACTATTTGTACTCGGACAGACAGACAATCAAAATCTGGAAGACAACAAAACGTTGTTAGTGAATCCTCGTCGTCGTCGTCGGTCTGCGTTTGCTGCTGGTGTTGCCAATGTACTGAATTCGTAAAGACTCGTTCACTCACTCAGAAAAAGCGTGTCGGTGGAAGTCGTCGTCGTCGTCGCCGGCGAAGCAGCGCCATCGGTAGATGACGAGGCCAATGAAAATTTAAACAGAAACTACAAATCTTTGCATGTTTAACGAGTTTTCTTCATTTTCTCTCTTCGTCGTCTCTTCATCGACTCTCTTAGACCA
The DNA here is from genome assembly GCA_949629155.1 of Myopa testacea. Taxonomy (NCBI): domain Eukaryota; kingdom Metazoa; phylum Arthropoda; class Insecta; order Diptera; family Conopidae; genus Myopa; species Myopa testacea. The sequence goes on along the minus strand of OX451346.1, from coordinate 4,588,640 downwards.
GCTTGTTAGACGTTGGAACAGCAGACGACGACGACACGGCAACGACAACGACAACGACAACGACACCGACAACGACAACGACAACGACAACGACAACGACGACGACGACGACAACGACGACGACGATAAAATAGAATTTTCTGCTCATTTAGCAGCAGCTTCTCTAGATATAAAATAAAATTAAAGCTGTTTTTTGTTCAGCTTGATGGAATTCAGAGAGAAGACGCTGCTGCATTCATCGCCGTCTAATGATGACGTAAAGTGACAGTCTTAAAGTAGGTTTTCATGTTAATTTTATGTGGCAGCGACAACGCAACAGCAGTATCAGTCGATAGTTTCAAACTGCTGCATATTTCACCGAGGTTAATGACATTATCCAATACAATATAGAATAAAAGAGAAGGAAAAAGCGAAAAGAAGAAATGAAAGTATAAATTAGTTTAAAATGCACTGCTTCTGATAGTACATTTTAAGCAGCATAGGAAAGCTAGTACAATTTACTGTAATAGTATCAGTAGTTTTTTAGTTATTACAATGTATCACTTGATTCTTTCTTGTTTGGAACCCTGGGAGATAATAGAGTCATAGTATTGTAGATATAAAAAGTACTAATAATGAGAACAAATTGTTAAATTGTAAGTTATTCTGGATGATGGGAACTCTTACACTCTTAACTCTTATGTAGTTTCTTATTTTCAAGCTATTAACTACTTGTAGTTATATAAACACTCAATCGAAAGATAATTTTACACATTGGAAGTGTCCAGTCAATGATCTGGTGGTTTATTTCTTTATCTTTGATGTATTTTCCTATAGTCTCTCTATAAACTTTATTAAAGAGGATTAATGGTACCACACGACGTATACTTGTCATGAATTCGTCATTAACTCCTCAACTACCTTTTTACTCACTTTAAATACAAGATAAAGTTTTGTTATAAGATTAGTGCCAAAATTTAACAAATATCGATCCGGTTAGAAAGCTTAAAACATTGCTTAACCCAGACACGTTCATGCAACTACTAGTAGCATGTGTAAAAGTGGAATAAATAATTTTAGAAATACTGATGCATGTTTTGCATGATTTCCAAAAGTGATTTCGTTTCTTTTTCCTGTTCTATGAAACAAAATTAAATAGGAAAAAAAATATAGAAACACGTTATAGAAAGAGACGCACGCGTAAAGACAGAGAAGCACATGGACACGCTCACGTTCATGATAACCGTACATTTTACAGACAGATGCGTATAGACATGCATTTGAACATACATTCATACATACATACATACACACATACATACATATATATGGCTCCTGCGAGATACTTGCTTGTGTGCTTGTGCTTCATGCGATTTTGTCTATCTATCTTCTACATCCATTTATCTATCCGTCTCTCTGTCTGCCTATCTTTTAATGTGTGTATGTGCTCTCTCACGTGTATGTGTTTTACTACATATATGTATGTGTTCATATATGTGTGCCATTTTTAGATATTCTTACATAAACACACATACATAAGGTCACACACACTTGTGCTTCACTGTCTTCCATGCCCTCGTGCGTAGCAGCTAAATTATTTACATTACAAACGTCAAAATCTAAGAAATATTGAATACCAGGCAAGAGCATGAAAAATGTACACAACTTTTATGAACTTTTGTAACTCCAAGAAATAAAAACACAGACTAGAGTTTAAGTCCATGGAAAATTTCCCTCGTACAGGGAGTGTAAGTGTAAAAATCGGGTGAATAAAGATAAATTAATTGATGTTAATTGGAGGATATAAATTATAATTGTTTTTGCTGTTGCAAAATCATTGAAATGCATTTAAAATTAAGGTATTTGGGAGGCAAACAGATAAGAGGATGGATCAAAAAGTATCGATGAAGAACTACCAGTAAAGAAGTACCCCTAAAGAAGTGCTGGTGAAGAAGGGGCCGTTGATAATCTTATAGTGCACCTTCCAATATATTACCACATACAAATTATGTACCATAACACAAACCGTAAGCAAAAAACCACGTTTACTTCCTACTGCCACTTTTTTCTACTATTCTTTAGTTCAATAATCTACTGCTTTAATATAGACAAACACAAACAAAAAGTCGAGTGTAGCACCTGGCAGTAACGACAACAACAAAAAATCGAATAGCAACAAGAACAAATGTCTGTCCGTGTAACAACATGTTGCAGCTGCTGATGTTGCTGCTGTTGGTAGTCAACAATTCAATTGAATTGAAGCAGACTTGGAACAAAATGCAGAACACAGTGTATAAAAGAAGGGTGAAGGTTGAAGATTCACGGAATGTTGACTTTTATCTGCACTTCGCTGCATACACTATGGATGGCATTTGAGTAGTTTTCATGTATGCAACTGATGTGTGTATGTATGTCATGTGTGTATGTGTGTCATGTGTGTATGTATGCATGTCATGTGTGTATGTTGTTAGCATCGCGTCGGCAATGTTAGCGTCAAAATCCAATTGACTCACAGTCAATTGACTTTAAAGACGCATAGCTGCCAACTTTGGCAACACTCTCAACCGCCCCCAGACACACCCACTTCCTTAGTTACTTCCCTCGCCCTCGGCCTCTGTCTGTCACTCTCTCTGTCTTTCCCTGTAATTTTCCTGTGCTTTCCACCATCCACTGAGTCAAAATGCAGTTCTTTTTTGCTGTGTCTCTGGCAGCCGTTGATGCTCTCTGCATATCAAGTTTATAGAACTAAACTGCTTCTACCCTGTATTTTGTGTCCTTTACAGTTGAGTAACATTTACATGAGTGTGTGTGTGTGTCTGGATGCCTACATTTCCTTGCATTTCCATGCTAGTACCACATCCACTCAATGCGTTGCGCTGTCACACTTCGTTGCGTTTCACTGCCTCGCAAGCGTGCAACTCTGTGTAAATGCTTTTAAATATTTATTCCACTTCGAACTTCGTTCGCCTTCTCAAGTTGCTTCTTCTGGCTGTCCTCTTATCTGTTCTCTCACTACGATCAGGGATTACGTTTATTTATCTTCACCAAAAATAATAGAAAGTGTTGAATACAATTTAAACACAAATTAAAAGAAAACTCCGAATTTTTTGTGGATAAATTTAGTAAATTGTCGCAGATTCGAAACATTTTCTACAATTCAGTGAGATTTCATTAAATGTTCATTTACAAAAATGTTGAAAACTAATTAATAATTGTTTTTAAAACCATTTCCATGCTCTGAAATGAAGACTCGTTGAGGACATTTCGAAAAGTCAATTGAAAAGTTTGGAAAATAATACATTCTATAAACTTTTCGCATGTGAATGAAGTGGATCGCATACAAAAAAAGCACCACGCATCCCCGTTTAACTCATTCGTGGATGCGTTCGTCAGCCAGCCGAAAGCAGCAAGCATCAAGTGATCGCCGAGGAAGAAGCAGCTAATTGAAAAAACCGAAGCTTCATCGTGGAAGCGTTTGAAAAGCATGCGGATTCATGCAAATCACACACACGAATGCTAACTCATGCATTATGCAATCAGAATGGCTTCAGTTTCAGTCGGCTTCGCATGTCCAGAGTTCATATTTTAAATTGAAATATCAGATGCAACAAACGTAGCCACATTCTCCCCTCAACCCCCCACTCCTGTGGCTTATAATTTTTTTGTACTCCAACTGAAATTTGAAATTAAAATTAATATCGTTATTAAGTGTTCATCATGCGATACGCTAAAAGTACTGAAACTGTAAAATATCCGCACTACCACAGCACTACTCTCTCTCTCTCTCTCACACACACACACGGAATCATACATACACTATAAACATTCACATGCACACGATTTTATTCAGCAAAATTTTCATAATTTTGACCATTTTCACAAATTGTTCATTCATTGTTTGCGCCAATTCAACCAAATCATATCACATCACTTCGCTGGCGTTTCACTACCTGTAGTCAGTGAAAAAAAACCTCATTCCCAAAAATTCAACCCTCCTCAAGTCCTGTCTGTTGCTCCAGTCGAAAGCCGGATGAGTTGCCACCGCTCAGAAAACACCGTGGAAAGCGCAAAAAGTTCACAACTTTAGCAATTTCGGGTGCGAAACGTGCCAAGTGCAGTCGGCAAACTTTATGCTGCCATCCCTGGTTTTTTTCTCTGTTTGTTTGTTTGTTTGTTTTCCTCTGCTCATAACATCTCTGCAATTCGCTGTTTTTTGCTCGTGTAACTCGTTGCAGTGAATGACAATTCGTTGGTAAAAAATGCAGTTTCTTTTTTTGAAAATGATTTTTCTTGAATCCGTGCTTCAAAAACGTACTGCTGAACGTTTATTTAACATCAAACATTATTTTAACTACATGCAACTTTCTTAAGTCGTCGCAGTCATCGTCGTCGTCGTCTACGAGTACGTTTTTCTTGATTTCGACTTTTATTGGTGCGACTTCTGGTGATCTTCTTCGCCTTCTTCTCAGCTGGTGGTGGCTACGATTAACTGTTTAGTGTGTGTGTGTGTGTGTGTGTGTGTATGTTTGGTGGTGTTTGTACAACAGCATTTTAGAAATTCGTGCTCAAACGTGGCCCCATCCTCTGGGGAGGACTTCAGCGGTTTGAAGCACGTGATTTTTCCCTAAATCATCTTTTGGCGTAGTTGTTAAACTGTTTTTGCTCTGTAGATGCATTGTAATAATTCAGCTTTGTTTTTTTTTTTTTTTTTTTTTTTTTGTGATTTCTTTTATGATTCCGGTGTGGTTTTTGTGCATTTCTCAGTTGTTTTATTTAATCCCTGGACTCAAGACAAGAAAACAAGAAAAATGAAGAAATTTATTTGTATTTATAATTCTTCCTTACAAACAAATGACAGCTGTCAATATTTTTATATGCTTGAAGGTTGAGTTTAGACGGTACTCAATCGTTTTTCTTTTCTTATACGGTTTTTTTGTGCAACGAAAACCGTTTTGTCCAAAGAATGTCACAAAATTAAAAAGAAAAATCGTTTTCTTTTCGACACTGCAGGCGTCTGAATGTCCTTAAGGAGATTTGGAAAGGCACACACACACACACACATGCACAACCACAAAAACAATTCATTTTAATATCTGTCTAAATGACATTTTGTGGTGTTTTTTTGTACCCACAAACAAATTGCACATCCGATTGACCCAAATTGTTGACGCTAAGTAAAAACGCAAGCACACACTCAGACATGAGCGAACACACACACCAACACACGCACACAGCCATCCACATTCTCTTACTTACAACGAGCACAGACATTAAGGACTCACGGAGTCATTTTACTCTGGGGAATCACACTCCATGTACTCGTACTCCAGCTCAACGCTACTCCAAGAAGCCTGACAGCTTCACTTGGCGCTGAGACGTGAAATCGACATAATATTATGGAGCGATCAACGTGAAATAAGATAAAAATACTAAGTAAAGATAGTAAAAAAAGCAACAAAAAAAATCCCAGATCATGGAAAAACTGCACTGAAATCGAAGCAATGAGATTGCATGAGAAGAGAGAAGAACGAACGAATGGTTATCGTCGAATAACACAGGTCGAGCTCGCCAAAGGATACTTCAAACACACACACACAGAGACACACAAAGACGCAAACACACACAGCCACAGAGAGAGAAACATTCATAGAAACACACCTCCGTCCATATGCGAGTATGTCCATGTCCATGAATACATTTCTTTCCCCTCATCTTCCACTTCTTCTTCTTATTTTCCCAATTCTGCTTCTTCTTCTTATCATTTCGTTAGTGCTTCACTTTGATTTTGGCTCGCAGCCAAGCATGAAATATTCGTGCTTTTATGCAGTAACGAATCGTTTTACGAGTCCTTTTTTATGACTCAACGTTCATTCATTCAGTCCGTCAGTCAGTCATTCATTCTAATCGCTGTTCGTCTGGCTGGAGGGCAGCCTAACTGTTTATCTGCACGGCACTCCCTTCGTCTCTCTCTCTCTCTCTCATTGTAACCATCGCCTTGAAGAGTTGTCTTCCTTAAAGAAATAACAAGAGAAAAAATCCATGATTATACCGAAATACAGCATAAAACCGGCGAATTGTTAAACCTAATCACTTTCCTTGCTGCTTCTCTGTCCGGTTGTTTCCGCTAAGCATGAACGATACTTTCCGCTTCCGGTTTATAAGTTCAGCTTCTTTTTTGAAGTCTTCGAAGCGCTGGCCTCAAGCATTCTTTCAGTAGCAGTAGCGGTGGTAGTGGCTGAAGCAGGATGACACAAGCACACAAACACATACATATGTACATACCCACACACATTTAGAGAAACCACAACAGTCATGTAGAGTAGCTCTTTCCTTCTCTTGCATGCAGCTTCTCATCTGTTCAGTGGTTCTTCCCATCGGTTCACTTCAACATTTTGTTTGCATACAAATCAAAGAAATTTAAACGGAAATTTAAACAGACACACACACCCTTACACACACGCACACACTCACCATTCTTTTATCTCTGCATCGAATATCGCGTTATTGAGCATCTCATATCCTCTGATTTATTTCAAGCATTTTTAGTTGTCTTCCTTCCCTTTTTTCACTTCCCTCCCTTTGTATTTGCTTGCGTCTTCACAGAAGTATATTTGTACATATGCGTGTGTTTTCTTTATTTTATTTGTATTTATGAATTATAGATGGATATGTTTTCCCCTCACTTCACTTCACAAGTGTTGCTCTCTCCGAGATTTCAATTTATTTACGATGAATTCAATTACAAAAGAAGGACGTGCTTTTCTTTTATTTGTTGTGTATGTACGATTATTTGTGTGTGTTTTTTTGTGTTTATTTATGAATCCTTTTTGCATTCGCTGTTTAAGTGGAAAAACAAAATTTTGTAACGGCGTCTCCAAATAAATATTCGCCTCAGTACAGCGTATATTTCAACTGTGCTACATTCTTATTGGTCAAACACAACTGCAATAATAAATGGTTGCTGTTTTCGATACGTTTTTAAAGGTAGTAAAGTGTTTCCAGTATTTAGCTAATAATTTATATTGTCTGTGGTTCGAGCGGTGACTCTTACTAGCCAAGATAAACACCAACTATTATTATTAGTACACACATATAACATGCGTATTACATACCATCCACAGCCACTGTTAACGCAACTAGCAATGGTATGTAGCTCGACTATAAGATATAGGTCTAATAAACACTTCACTTCATTTGTTTAGCAATAAATTCTTCAGAATTAATTGTTGGATGTTCTCTAAAACTCCGTTAGATGTCGTCTCTTCAAATTCAATAAATAGCAAGAATTTAAACCACACCAACAAAAATGATAACAGTTTAATGACCACACTAATGCAATAACGTCATATGTATTTCTTTTCTATCAAGATGTTCTTTAAACTCAGTCTTTATAAACAATCATTCAAAAGCCATTCAAGATAACAGTTGTGAAAACATGAATAAATTCACCGGCATTCTAATTGCGAAAAATTCCCCATCGGATCGGGACTCCCCGTTAGTTAGTAGCACACTTGTTCAAAGATAAGAAGGAAACTTTGCGCGACTATAAAAACCGTTGAATTTTCGAGCTTAAGCATCAGAACGTGTTACCACCTCCATTAAAACATTTAAAAATATATTGTAGAATAAATTAAAGTGCACAGAAATGAAACTCTTCATCCTTTCTACTGGAGCTACTCTACTCCTCTTGGCGGCTGCTTTGTGTGTCTCCACGGACGCTTTTCCACAAAAAGCCCGCGTCCAACGTGTGCCTTATCATCCACCACCTACCAGAGCACCACGACCCATTCGTTTTCGTCGCCAGGCCATTGGCGGTCAGGTGGTAAGTAACCCAGCTGGCGGTTCCGATGTTCGGATGGAAATCGCTAAAGGATTCGGCACTCCAGATCACAATGTAATTGGTTCCGCTTTCGCAGCGGGGAACACTGACAGAGGTCCTGTAACAACTGGAGGAACGGTGGCGTATAATAAGTAAGATTTCTTTATTCTATTATTGTCTATAATACTATAAAAGTTGATTTAATTTTAACCATATCTTCAGTAACGGTCATGGACTCGCTCTTACCAAGGAACACATTCCCGGAGTTCGTGACAGCTTCACTCAGAGTGCTCATGCCAATCTTTTTAATGATGGAACCAACAAAATTAATGCTAACGCATTCGCATCACAGAATAAACTACCCAACGGTTTTGAGTTCCAGCGCAATGGCGGCGGATTATCCTGGGCCAACGCCAACGGTCACGGGGCCAATGCTGGCCTTAGCAACATCCCTGGCTTTGGCAGACAACTGGAATTGGGTGGCAAAGCAAACTTGTGGTCATCGCCGGACCGCAACACGATGTTAGACTTGAATGCTGGTGCTTCCAGGTGGCTCAGTGGACCCCTTGGTGGTCAAAACAACTTCGGCGGTGGACTGGGTTTGACGCACACATTCGGTTAATTAAGGATATAAATTTGAATAAAAGAACCCAAATTGTATTATATAATAGTGTATCATAGAAAAGTGTTGATTAATTAAAGAGTGCATTAGGTATTGGAAATTATAAATTAAAGCTTTTTATTGAACTTAAAATATAAAAATTTGAATTTTTTTGTTTTTTTAAGTTAAGAATACATTTCGAATGATCTTTAGCAGGTTGTTTAGAATCACTTTATATACATGTATAGATTTCTTTCATGAACACTTTAGTTCCTAGTTCATATAATCGAAACATGGCAAAAATAGTAATACAAAAATATATGTATACATAAATTCAGCTATTATGCTTATAATTCAAATTAACTGGAATAAAATGAACCAATAATACTTTTAGTTACATTATTCAACTTTGATTTACAAACGATTTTACTAAATAAATAGATTACATTATATAATTTGTTTTTGTTTAGGTTTTGTTTCAATTTTTCATAGATATATAGGTATACATTTGATTCTGCAAAGATTTTGCATATTTTTATGTCAAATTTTGAAATATTAAATTTGACACATCAAGTTTGAGAGATCAAGTTAGACAGATTGAGTTCTACAGATCAAGGTTGACAAATTGAGTTGAACATATGAAATTTGACAGATCAAGTTTGACAGCTCTCAAGTCTTAAAGTTGATGTAGTGTAAAATTAATACCTGAAGTGCTTAGTTTTGATTAGTTTTTAATTTGTAATGCGTTGCTCTTTGAATTTTTTTCACGAAAAGATTTTTGTTAAAAGATCATTTACAAAAGTGTATGAATTTTATAGGAAATTATAAATTATAAAATGTAAATTCCATCCATTGTATATCGAGGTAAAGTATTTCACTTAAATTATAAAAATTGAATATGTATTTAAAAAATATTGAAAATTTCTATTATAACAAAGAGGTTTATTAATTAGAAATTCTATAGAAGTTTAATTGCACAATTGTTAATTGCACAATTTTTAAGTACATATACTGTTTTATTAATCATGATCTATTGAATGTTTGAACTAAAACTGTTTTAACTAAACAGTTGATGACCAGCATCATCTACAACAACATCGGCAATAAAACTTTATAACATTATCGGCAGATGGTTCCTTTATCAGGTCTCGCAGGTTCCGGCGCACGACAAAGTTTACAATCGAAGTACTGATAAGCTTCATCCAGAAAGGGGAGGTTTTAAAAATAAATAAATGAAATTGAGCTATGTACATACATACACATATGTATTTACTTATTATGTACATACATATATAAAGGTGTAACAATTTCTGTGGATGTTTGAATTTGAATTGAATGGAAACGTGGTTAAAATTTGGGTTGAAATTCCTAAAATTGAGCTCCGGAAATGCTATTCAATGCGACAATAAAACCAAATCAACTAAAAACATCCATCCCAGTGTGCGGTAGAGTGGGTTTAAGTCATAAATTAGCTCGCTATCAATTTTTGTTATCACCTCAACACGGCGAGTTTTTTAAACCCTTAAATAAAAACAAACACTCAAAAGAAAATATATTATCAAAACTAGCAATAAAAAATAATAGAAATTTCGGAAAGATTGTGCAGGAAATGTACACAGTATGTCTGCATGTTTGAGTGATTCGTTCAAGTGACGACGATGGGGATTTATTGCTAATGGTGCTGATGGCGCACTGACGCCCAACTAATGATTGGCTTGATTGACTGTCAGACTACAAAATCCCAGATTATATATGTACATACACATCCATACATATATGATGAATAGAAAGAAATGCTCAAAGGTCAAGCTCAATAATGAGGCGGAAAGCTTCTTTGCAGGTAATTGATTAAAAAAACGTGATACGTTGAAATAAAATGTGAGAAATGGTGATTCGTAGCTTCAGCCTGTTTGTAAATATTAACATACATGCATATCATGAAATAATACATGCGCCATGGGGTGTACAGTGTACACATCCACCAACAACAACATACAAACGTCAGTCCATTAAAAACTAACTAAACTTGAAAAAATAACAACAACAACAGCTCAACAAGTGTTCGTTCGATATCATTTACTGCGACATTCATTTCAAAAAGAAAGGAAGAAAGAAATAAAACGAATAATGATCAAATTATAACAAAACAATGGAAATGAATTGGAATTTCTGCATCGTCATTAAAATTATAACGTATAAATATAAAATTCACATTTAAAAAGAAGAAATCCTTGCAAAAAGTTTTCGTCGTTTTTCTGTTTCCTCTTTTCGAATATTGTTTTTTGTTTTGTTTTGTTCTCTCCACGCTGTTATCATTAAAAAGTAAGGTTTAAAAGCTTTATAAATAAAGTCTAAGTAAATATACATATAAATAAATATACAGTGAAAGAGCATGAAAGAGAGAGCGAGTGTGATAGAGAAATATAGAGGTTGTAAAATGAATGTTTTTCTTTAAAAACAATGACCTTAACATAAAAAACAATAACAATCATTATTTTTCAATTTCCTTCAAGCCAAGTCAAGTGTAACAATTAGCCGTTATCCGTTAATAACCTTGATATTAATCCATAAAACTTTTAAACAACCAAACAAATAAACACTAAATAATTAGGTAGTTATTTATGTGTATATAAGTAGATATATAAATATATACCATGCATATAAGTACAGTAAAAATATATATGTATATGTATATGTATATAACACATCTTTGTTGCAGTTGCTTGTTTGTTCGTTTTCTCCATAATAATAGTTATAACCACAAAAACAAATCACTTAATACATCTATTAATCATGTCTATCATCTAATCATCTGCTTTGGTTAAAGTCGCCACACCGTCTCTCCCTCCTTTCTGCTCCTTCTTCAGCTGCATCATCTCCTCCGCCGCCGATTCGTCGTCCGGTGAGACGGGCGCATAGTTCCACTTCTGTATTTCCGCCGTTCCGTAGATTTGAAAGACCGCATACGTCAAAATGGCAACCGCCGACGAAATGCCGAATACGCTGCGCCACTGCTCGATGGAACTTTCGTTCGTGACCAGCAAACCGGATACCAGCGGCGATATGAAGGAAGCCGACATGTGGATGGTTTGGCAGAAGGCAAGCACTGGACCTGCGAAGTTCGGGGCAATGTCTACAATGTTCGCCATGGCGCCAGCGTAGGCAGCGGTAATGAAAGTGACCGCTACAAACCACACAAACAACAGCAACACGATACTCTGGTCGATGTAACCGATCGTGTAAATTAACACCCCCGGAATGATTTGCGAAGCAGCAGTGAACAGTTTGCGCACCTGCGTCAGACTCAGCCAGTTCCGCAGCACCATTTTGTCCGCGACGTAGCAGAACAACACCGACGACACGTACGAGCATATAAACGGCAGACCCGAAAGGAAGCCGTTCGCCTTGTAATCGAACTTCAGAATGTTCTTCATGAAGGTTGGTCCGCATACAATGAAAATGTAGTGGATCCAAATACGGCCGAAGGTTGTGATGCCGATGGCCCAGGCGGGTGGTGATAGGAATATACTTCGCCAGGGCACTTTCGCCTTCACTTTCATGGACGTCGAATGCTTCGGGGAGCACGGAGCACTGAGTTCGATATAATCGAGCTCTGCCTGTGAAATCCGCGGATGATCACGCGGCGTATTGAATGCCAGCAGGTACCACATCAGACACCACAGCATGCCCAGCGAACCAGTCGTGTAGAATATCGAACGCCATCCCAAGTGCGCAATAAGAAAACCGCACAACGGGTAGGTCAATCCAATGCCGATGCTGAAGCCTTGAAAGCTGGACATGAAGCGGGAGCGCTCGGAGAGAGGGATCCAGACGCCGACGAGCGCATACATGGCGGGCCAGGTGAGGCCTGATGCAAAACCTTGGACAGAACGCAAAGCAATCACCGCTCCGTAATGGAGATCAGCTGCGTTCGGCATGCACAAACTGCACAGAGCGGTGGCGAACTGAGACCAACCGAAGACATGCTTCGTCCCGAAATACTGCGTGGCGATGCCGCCCACAACCTGCGACAGAACGTAGCACCAATAGAAGGAACTGATGATGATCGACTTGGCAGTCGAGGACCAAGCATATTGATACATGTCACTAAGATGATCCTCGTCGATAGTGGATGCTAGTGATTTTGGATACTCGTAGGATGCATTTTTTTGAGCAGCACTGAGAAACTCCGCCGCCACTGAGGTCATTGTGGACATTGCCAGCTCTGCAGAAGGTTGTAGCGTTGAGTGATTGTTTGCCGAAGTGCTTAAAGTACCTGTTGTCGTGTGTAATCCAGCGTCCTCCGTCGTTTCTGAGCGCGTCATTGCAACCAGCGCAAAATTAATATCGTTGCGCATCATGAACGAAACCAGGAATCCAGACCATGATAGGAAATACAATACCAAGCGAGCAGGTACTTTGGCACCAGTCTTGGCATACAGAATGTTACAAGCTCTCATTCGCCCAGTTGCTGGATCCTGCTGGGCTGCTGCTTCCGCGTATACAACCTTTGAGCAACTTTTTTCCATGTCTGGAGTGTTGAGTCTTGAAAGCTTCGAATTGAACTGACGGATTTCTTGGTGACTTTTATTACAATATTAAGTACATAGTTACGTCTATTAAAATGTTTTATGTAAGTACATATGCATGTGTGTATATGTATGTTGGTAGGTATGTCGTCTATTATTGGCATGTGTCGGTGAGTATGCGAGTGTGTTTGTGTGTGTTTCTGAGTGATTGCTGCAATTAAACTAATCAATAATGAATGCTAACTAATATGTATATAATAATTTAAATGAAGTGATTTTTTTGGTACACACGGCAAAATATTTTATACGTATATCTGTTTTACTTAAACTAAACAATCGTTCTTTTCTCGGTTTTACAATTTCGATTTCTTCATTTAGCACATTTGAATGATCAGAAAATTTCAAGGTTACTATAAACTGTTAAATAAAATTTAATGTTTTTGAATTGAGAAAATTAGAGCAACGATTGTCAACTATTTGCACTATCTTCAAGCTTAATCATCAATTTAATAAAACTACATTAACAATATAAGTACATATTTGAGGAATTAATCAATAATCCTATAAAATTCAAATCTTTCTTCATACACATTTGTTTGGGTCAAAAAATATATTAGAATTTCATAACTTTAAGCAAAACAAAAACGAAAACCAACAACAACGTACATAAGCAGCTATTGATCAAGGTCTAAAAAATAGCAATTTTCTAAATTTAACAGCAATAATTTAAACGAGAAATTGTATGGGTTTGGAGTTACCATAGTTACCACTTCTCCTTAGTTATTTATATAGTATGAAATAACATCTTATTACAATTAAATATATATTAACAACAAAATATACTCTTCACAGTGGTTTTGAATTTTAACAATAATATAAACAATTTATTGTTTTAAGTACAACTTTGAATGAAGCCACAACACTATGTAAAATGTTTTTAATTTTAAGCACTTTTGTTTACATTACTTTTTTCCATTTTAACAGAAATATCATTTTACAGTTATTCCAAAAAGATTTTATTTACTTTAAATGGTAAATAATCAAATATTTTTCTCTTTAAAATTCTTTTTACAGCTACAAGGGTGAAATTTTACACTTATGATACAATATTAATCCGGAAGAGGTTTTCTATTCGAATAAGAAACATTTTTCAGTGTAGATTAAAACAAAGCTGGAGTCAATGCATTTCTTTTTTATTCTTATTGCTAAGTTCGACTAATTTATGTAGTTTGTTTTATTTGTTTTCTTTTGGAATGTTTTTGATTGTGTACATTTGTGTGTGAACGTGTGTGTCCGATTTTATTGTGAAATTCTATAATTGTTAAGCTATAACGATCAGATTAATTGGAAACAAAAAGGTTTCCGTCACTCATCTCACTGCTATGAATGTTGTTGTTGAACTTGTACGGAACGATTTTATTGCTGGCGCTACTGATGACGCTGCTGCTATCCAATAGTTAAAACTCATTCTCATTTCATCCAATAAATATGTGTAGATATGAATCTAATCAAAAGAGTAGTTGGAGCGGCGCTTTTGTTTTTAATGAAGTGAAACAAACATATGATGATGTTTATACGGTACTTATAAGCTTTGGAATTGCAATAAATTATTTATTGTTGTTGTCGCTGTTGCTGTTTTTGTACTTGTCACTTCAATATAACATGCATGGCTAACTGATGAACGTTGTATGCAGGCATGCATGTGCGTTTGTATATAAATGTAATGCTTTAATTAAAGTTGACTTTACTTTTTGTTGTACTTCCTTTCTTTTGTATTTACTATTTGCTTTAATTGTGCTTCGCTGAATAATTAGAATGACTGAGTAGTGCTTTAGCAACGATTACAATTACGTCTGTTCGCAGGCAAAAGTTTTTCAATTGAAGAACAAAATCAATCAATCATTTGGTATACAATATAGATAACTTTAATCCTTTAAACACAAAACATTACTCAAAAGACATCACATCTCTTCACACTCCAAAATGATTCGTCAACGTGTTTTAAGAACGATAGAATAGGAAGATTACGACGCCTCGCGCATGTCGGCCGTATTTGCGATGATGTCAAGCATGTTTCTGAAACGAAACAGCAGTCAGGAGGACGCTGCCCCACCGAGAGCTCCACGATTTGTGCAAATTGTTCACAAATCACTTTAGCAACGGAAAATTGATTCACGGATTTTTAATTAGACGAGGTAATATTGTTATTTTAATTTAAATGCGGAATGAATTCTCTACGTAGTGTACACAAGTCCTCTTGGAACCCGTTCTAAGCATTTGTATGTTTTGTTTACTTTTCTGACAGCCTTCACTTTTGTTTTTTCCTTGCACTTTTGCCCGCTTCGACTGACCAATACACAAACTGTCAAAATGTTTAGGCACGTGTGTTGCACAAGATTGGTAAATTCAAACCGGACCTCACAACCGGACCTCAACTTCTTCGGACGGCTACTAACTTGAAGTATATTCTTGAAAGATTTGAACTGGCATATTAATTTAAAAGCTAGCTATTCAAGCTGTGTAAAAAGCTCTCTCTCTCTCTCTCTATCTATTCCTCTTGTCTCTTATTCTTATCGGCAGCCACACCTGTCCTCATGATACGGCCTCGAAAAACACGAAAGTTACTGAAGCAGAAGAATCATGCCGTCTTTAAATTCGTGTACATGTACGATGTTGAGATTGTATTCGGAGATGCTTTCATTTCAGTTGAATGTTTGTGCGAGTGATTGATTTGCTTTGTCTATAATAGCAGCATATGAAGGAAGTGTTAGTCGAGACGTAACGTAACGTGACGTTTCAGCTGTTCCCACCCAAAAATTATAGACCCCTCCGTAAGGTGCCCACGCATCGCTTGTAGCTATCACTTTTGAAGGAAATATGTGTCCTTAAGTCCACACTTAAATTTCCGAAAATATATTTTAAAAAAACTAAAGTAAACATAAAACATTCGCCTAATAATTTTTAGAATTTTTTTCAGTTATTGAAATGTTACAGTTAAATTATTTTCAATGGTTCACTTCAAAACTTCACACCGCGTGTAAAGCTGGACATTAGCAATCCGACCATTTTTCTTGTCTGAAATGACGTATATGCTCAGAACCACTTTTTTACGTCGATCGGCGTAATCTTTTCTGCTATCATTCTTGATTTCAGCCTATCTAGCACTGCCACTGTTACGATATCATTAATAATTTACAATGGAAACCGCAACACAAGTTGGAACAGCTGACACGTCACTTCACGTTACGTCTCGACTAACGCTTAATTGCTTTTAGAATCAATTTTCACAGCACAAAATATGCACATATGTATATTCTAATATTCAAATCAATTCCAAAGAATACGTTCAAAATTTCTCCAACCACCTCTTTTCGTGAAATTGCAATTAATTAAATTAAGTATAAAGTATAACTTGTCCGTATTAACGTAAATAATTCCAAAACAAATAAATTTTGCAAATGCAAATGTTAAACTTTATGGACTTCTAATTACAGCACGGCATTTTTATATTTATGTTTTAATAAATTTATTTAAATATTCTTAACTTCGTCCTTAAACGAATTATCACTGAATAAACTAAATTAGTTGTGGACTAATTGAAACAGATTCCCTCCATGGTCAGGTCTTTTATGTCGCGCATACGTATTTTTGCGGAATGGTTTTCGGGATTGCTGCCACAGCTGACGTTTTCCGTTTTGACGATTTCCGTTAATGATTGCTCTGATTGCAGGAAATTAGTTTCATCATTCTGTGCTTTCCGAAGCAGATCTAAGATTTCCCATTTCAACCTTTGAAAAGTTGAATCGAATTTTAGACGCTTCAACTCGTTCCGGAGGTAATTACAAAAATCGTCTTCTTTCGTGTTTTCCTCTTTCTTCTCCGGCGGTTGCTTCGTGTATTCAACGGCTTTGTGTAAAGCCTTTAATGATTCGTTGCGAAGACTTCCAGATCGAAGTATCTTCTTGTCCTGGAAAATACGAAATCAATATGAGTTCGACAGTTTAGTTAGAATCAATTTTTTATTTGTTTGCAATGAAAAAGGAGAGTGGATAGAAATTTCTGAAGGTTATAAGAATCGTTGGCAGTTTCCTTTTGTATTGGATTTCTGGGAAGGAAACATGTAGCTTTCAAACCTGTCAGGTAGGAAGCGCCTTTGTATTATATTGTAACTACAAATTGTGTTGATGTACTTGCATTTTCACTAATGTCGGGTTCAAGGCTGAATCAGCGATGGCGGAGTTCTCCAGCGATCAGATTTCATGAGAATGATTCTGTTAAAGGAGCAGCTAGAACACTTGAGGGAATATTTGACCATGGTAAAATTTGCCGAGAAAACAAAAAAACTTGCTTACCTCTTCTATATTAGATACCCTTGGCACTGGCACTGTTTCATTGCATTGAAGTAAAAACTGCAGGTCGTCGTAGCACCATAGTCTAGATTGGGATGCAGAATTCGTAGCAGCACCATTTTTTTTTAAGTCAAGGATTTTTTTTCTTTCTCTGAGTAATTGATTGTGAAGGGTTTTTATTTTTGTTTTAATGCACTTCAAATCCGCGTTCGGCTTAATGCCTTTCATTTCATTTAAAATTGAAACCACGGCAGCATTTCTTTTTACTCTGTTTAGGTAATTTTTGTCCTTTGGGTCATACAAACACTTGTAATTTTTATACAACGCTATAAACACTTTTGTTTGATCTTTTGTCCAGAAATCCATTTTGATAGTTGCAGTTCGTTAAACGAAAGTTAAAAGCGAAAAATGAATAGATATATCCGAAAATACCTCTATAGCTGTAATAAATTAGAATCTACCTGGCGTCAATCAGAAATTACATGAAATTCGTTAATGGTAAACACAATCTTATCAGCTGCGTTTACAAAATATTTTCTGTATGCAAAATATTCTTGCGCAAAGTGCAAAGCAAACATCCGGTTGGTATTTTGAATATTTCATTTATGTAATATGTATAACATTTTATCGAAAACCTTATAGTTTTCGAGGCAACAACAACATTGATCTTCAGGGCCTGAACTAGGGTAGATTTTATTCATTTAGATTTGTACGTTATGCTTTGTGTATCCGCATTCCTAGCACAAGAAATAACCGCAAATAGTTAAAATAACAAACCATAACGTAGGATAAGCGTTTTGTTCGTTAAGAAATGAGGAAATTAAATAAGAAATAATTTCGGAACAGATTTACAGATTTGATGTTTTTGTTGTTGTTTTTAGATCTCATAACAACAACAAAAATTCTTTCTTGCCACGCCGATCTTAGGTGTAGGAAATTTTAATATTCAGAGCATATATCTCCTTAAATATAAAAGAAATCCTGATGATATAAATACTATTGTATAGGTCTTTATGTCCTTACCACTCTACTGATATGTTATAAGAATCACTGCAGGAATTTAGGAGAACAACTAAGTTAATAATGAGTTAGCAACTCAACGCTAGTACTTTTGAAAGTGAAAGTCGCTAGTTACATGTATTTAATCTCGTGCAATTACTTTAATCAAATTTCAATATTAATTTAATATAGAAATTTTATTAATCGAAATTATTAAAACATTCTGACATATATTTAACTTTTAAGAACAAAAACTTGATGTGTAACTCGTGTAATTAAGGGATCTAATTCATTACTTCCCAGTTTTGAGCCCCAGAGTTCACGAAAAGCATCCTGGGCAACTTGTACGGGGTGCTTATCTGGGTTAAAAAGGTTTAATTTGTTAACATAAAATTTACCAAAATATCAGATATTTAAATAATATACCAGAGACTTCTGAATGGATAAGAGTTAAAAATATTATCACATTCTTCACAGGTGGGCTGTAAACGTCACATATTGTATGCAACGAACGAGCAGCTTCCGCAGGAATCTGAAATTATTAAATACAAAAGAATTAAAATATATTCCCATATATGAACCTTATATATTGTATAACACATGAATGATTATAATATATGAATTAGGCTACTTTTGAGGCAATGAATATAAAAAAATTAAGGTAAAATAGCATCTAAATTAATTTTCCTATAAATAAGATATAAATCACTAGAAATACAAAAAACAAATTCAATTAAATCACCTCATTTATGTTAGCTATAACAACTGCATTGTTTTCCTTGACTTTTGTTTTAAAATCGTAGATAATCGAACCGTAATCCAAAAGAACCTCATGTGTAGTAAAATTATCCGTGCCCAATTCGAAAGGGTTGTTTTGAGGATCTGAACAATTTTAAGACTGTGAGATTTGCGAACCGCAGTACCACATAAACAATCGTAATTTACCAAAGCATTTTGAAGTCACTTTAGCGACATCATAGATAAAACCTCGTATGGAGTCTTTATCATTATGAAGAAACAAATAGACATCTGGGACATCGCTAATTCCATTTAACATATTTTCCGTTCCGACTTTTAATGCTACCCAAATTGAATCACTTTGATTTGGATACTTCTGTTGTAATTCCAGGTACGAGCAGGTTTTCACATTTTTATCCCCGTAATTTTGTACAAATCTGTTTACGCTGGCATTGTTGTATTGATGTATGTATATAACCATCCAGCTTAAAAGGGCGAAACAGACAGCCAGTGTAAACATTGACACATTTTTTCCAAACACCGTGTTCCGCGGATGATGATCATGAGATTCTTGAGTATAATGATCTTGAGATTCTTGAGGATGGTGAAATCTTAGTTTATTAGATGGAGTTTCTTGCCTTTGGCATTTTGTACTTTTCGGCGTTCCTTCTTCACATTGATCTTCTAAGAATGAACTGTATGATTCCTTGGAAATGTCCGTTCCAATGGTCGAATTGAACGCTTCTAAGACCTCTTCAGGATCTTTAGGAACTCGTGGAGATGGCGGATTACTTCGATGTTCTTTCGTTGAATCACTTAATACGATGTTTGCGATTGCATCTTCACCCTCATTCCTTTTTATTCCTTTCCTGGGTTTGATATCGTATTTCATCTTCGGTTTTTTTTAATTAATAGACCCAATATGAATTTAAAAATCATAATTTGATTAAAAAAATAAAGTGGAATATTAGCAGATTATTTTTAGCCGTGTTGTAAAATACAAAACCAGGGTGAATCTGTACCGATACAGAAAATAAAATGTAGGTACTAAATAAAAAATAGGTACTGCTAAAGAATTATGTAGTGTATTATTTCACGATTTTTTTATTATTTTTACTGTAATAGCCCGAACCTTCCTTAGGCTACGCGCACACTACAGACTTTTTGAAGCCCGATAGTTTGTTTACCTTCGTGTTCAATGGAGATATGTTCATAATCGGATCGGTGTAGTGTTCGCGCTTCCATATAACTCCATGCTGATTAAGAAGGTAAACAAACTATCGGGCTTCAAAAAGTCTGTAGTGTGCGCGTAGCCTTAGCCTAACCATGTTGAAAATTAACGTAGGTCGTGTTTAGTTTAGGGGTTATAGCTCTTTAAATATAATAATTTGAAGAGCGATATATTTAAAACCAATAGAGATAATTTCGTGAAATGTAAGCTCCTTGGAAGGTTTTATAAAGAATTTTCTTTTCAAGAATTTAATGAACATTTTTGTGATTACTGACGTAATTATGAGGATGTTTCAACCTTTTTAAAAATATTACGTATTTCGTTTTACAAAAAAATTTTTTCTCCCTTAAATTACATTAAGTATATAATTTATTAATTAATTTAATAATGAACCTAATTTAAAATACTAAACAGTTTATTAAGCCGGCAAAATGTTACAAAAAACAAAATTGCTTTGCTTAATAACTTAACTTTCTTTACTTAAGCGAAAAAAAATCCAAATCAAAAGACTGACAGACGTAAGCACCTGAATTGTTATTGCAAAGGAACCACAAAGAAGTCAAATTCCCTTGTTCCCTCAACCGCTGCTTTTATCCGCAGTTTCATCGTTTCATTCTCACCTCCTTTGACATACAAGATTCCATCGCTCAACTCTTTTAGGCCGTGGTTATGCTATCGAGCAAAACTTAGTGGGAAATTACTCTCATTTTTGTGATCGGAGTCCGTGCAAAAAGAGTGGTTACGCTTGTGCTTGACCCACGCTTGCTTTCTTCAAAAATATATATTTTTTCTCACCTTCAACAGCAACCCGTCTACTACACAAATGAGAAAACGTATTATTTGCGGTGTAGTTTTCGACGCGATGGAGGACCAAATGTTTATATTAATTGAAATCTGTTTAACATATATTAAGTCGTAATATTTTGGAACGATAATCACAGGAATATAATTGATAGATTTATCAGTTAATTCCATTTTTTCACTCCATTCCACTCTTCAGTACTTTTGTGAATATTGAGACTAAGCAACACCGGTTTGCTTGGTGTCCTCGGTGTACGCTAGACCGAGTTTTCGTGCTCGGTGTGAGAGAGCGATGTTGAGAACGGAAAAATGTCTTTTACACACAAAACAACAAAAAAAAGTCCTACTTGCCAAGCAAAACTCGATAGCATAACCACGGCCTTACGAAGGAATACAAGCGAACCCGACTTGTATTTATACAAAAACAAAGCAATGGCAATGAGAAGCAAATAGCACGAAATTGCCGCTAAGTTATCAAACAATGAGAAGAGAATAGAGAGAATGCGTAGCAACACAAAAACTACTCAATGTTTCGCAACATGGACGTACGGCTACGTCCACGGAACAAATTTTGCTGTTCAAAAAATCGTATGAGATGCGCCTTCTATACATTGTATATTCTTTGGTATAAGCGTTTTTGAGGCGATCTCAAGATGCTTATGTGACATGGGCCAATCAGCTTATTCGTGTTGACAGCTTGGGGCCTTTTTATTAAAAGTTTACTAACGTTAAAGAAGTGAATTTGTTTATATATCTTGGTCTATGGAGTATGTAATTTATAAATCTATTAATTAAAGTTTACACTGTTTTTATCTTTAGAGATCATAAGCAAATTATAAATTCACTGCTGGCGCTGTTGCCAGTGACGGACGATAACTCTGAATCTGTTCTGGACCATATAAGGGCTCTTCGGAATGCTTGCTTCGATGGGCCACAAATTCAAAACAGCATTGCTTCTAATGCTGAAATTCTAGACTTCACTGAGTCAACGCTTTTAAGTTTTCAACCCGGCACAGGTCTAAGTTCCGATCTAATAGAATTGCTTCTCTGGCAGTTGCTCGCAATCTGTATAGTCAGCAACCAAGATACACAACAGTTGATTTGGACAAGGTTCGGTGATGCAATTAGTAGTCGCTGCATGAAACCGCCTTTCAGAGCATCCACAGACATTCAGCTTATGATTATTTACAATGTGTTCAAAGGAGGAACAGGTGCTGTGTCCGAACATCTGGTCTTACGTTGTATATCACAGGTCTGGCAGGGTCTAGTCTATGAAAGATACACAGAAAACCTAGAATTTTTACATCTCTGCTTTTTAAATTTTTTTGTGTACGATCGAAGTACTGTGCGCACTTATGCTTTGCTCGAATCCACCGAACGCATTGCATTCCTAGATTACATAGCTGAATATCTGCAGGCGGAAAGTCCCAATGGTGCCGTTGGTACATTTTTGATGCAGTATTTCTCGAAGGAGTTCAAAATAAAGTCCGACTGCATAATGCGTTCTTTAGCCAAAGACTTCGATCAAGAGCAACCACGTGAAGCTTACGGCCTGCTTCGTGTCATCGCTGTCGCTACTGGAAGTGTACAATATTCGCATGTTTATAGTACGGATCATTCATTGTTTCTCAATGTGAGCAACCTACTGCGTTGCTTAGTAGCCGCTGGTAAAGAAGAGACACAGAACATTTTCACTCCATTGAATAAACTGGAAGACGTGGCGCTAGCTTCTAAAACTTCACATACTTTCGAGGAGGAGATGTCCTTCGAATTAAAAACCTTGCTGGTGCATTGCGTGGCTAATATGCTATATGAAAATAAAATTAATAAAGGTTACTGCTTGGACACAGAACTCATACCAACGTTATTGGAATGTACAAATATGGATGCACGAAATCCACGTAAGAATTTATATTAAACAACATACGTTGTTGTTAATTCCTTTCTACTTGCAGTCATAAAAGAGTGGAGCATTTTGGCCATACGAAACGCTTGCACTGATTCTATTGAAATTCAAGAAATCATTGCAAATCTTAATAATCAAGGAATGGTTAAAAATGATGTTGTTAAAGATCTAAATCTAGAAATGGGCTCTTTAAGATTACAATGAAAGAGTTAGTATTTAATTTAAAAAACTTACAGGAAAACTTATATCTCAAAACTTAGATGCGATATCATAATGCCTTTCGATATCATAATGTTATACAATGAGACGATGATGAATCTTTTTAAACAAGCGAAAATTGAATGTATGTATATAGTATATCTTTTTTATTTCATTTCGCCGCTAGGCTAGGCTTTTTTCTAATCTAGCGGCAGTTTCTTCTTTCTTTGTGTGTTGTGTTTACAATTTTTGGAACAACTTGGGCTTAGGGGATAAGAAGCGATTTTAATTTTTTTACTTTTGACCATTATTCTCGTAAATGGTCGCCCCCTTTTTTGAGGCGTGGCCTCCGTTTAGGAATTACGGTCGATTGAAGATCGAAGCGGATCACCCAATGAAAACTCAATATTATTTCTTAAAGCAGATAAGATACAGTTACGTGCGAGATAATAGCCTGTTTCCATAAAATGGTTTTTCCAGGTTTTTGGAATAAACTGTTTAGGGGTTATAGCTCTTTAAATATAATAATTTGAAGAGCGATATATTTAAAACCAATAGAGATATTTTCGTGAAATGTAACCTCCTTGGAACGTTATATCAAGAATTTTCTTTTCAAGAATTTAATTAACATTTTTGTGATTACTGACGTAATTATGAGGATATTTCAACCTTTTTATAAATATTACGTATATCGTTTTACAAACAATTGTTTTCTCCCTTAAATTACAATAACTTCCAATTACTTTTTTTATAACCCATTATCTCATCACCAATGGTATATAATATGTTTGGCTTCCTCTAATGTTTTTGCAAACCTTTTATATGCAGATTTTTACACTGTTTACTGTGTACCCGGCATTAGACATACTCAAAATACTATTCAACTCTTAAACTAAGGGAGTGTCTCAACTTTTGTTTTCAAGAAAGAACTTTAATTCATTGTATTAAAAATTGCATCCAACTTTCTTAAAATAAGCAAAAGGCATATGAACTAAATTAATTTTAGTCTACTGACTCAACTTAGTATAATATAATATACAACATTTTAAAAGTGAAAAAAACAACAAATTTGTTTTGATTAATTTAAGTATATCCTGAATTGAAAGTCGTATTTGAGGTTAACTCTTTTTCAAAGTTTAAAATATGTAACTGAAATTAAACTGAGGTTTTGATGCAAACCGGGCACATTTTACAGCTTTCTTTGTGGACATCGATTGAATTGCCAATGCCGAGAGAAAAAGAAAACTGCCCCTAATTTCATTATTCGCATCTCTGTGGTGTTATTATTAAAGGGGATTTGTTGATACCATGTTGATACCAAAATAAATTTAATTTTTAAAAATAAATAAAATAAACCCAACCAAAAGAAAACTACGTACGAATATTAAAAAATAATATAATTTTTGATAACCGTTATCAATAAAACTTTATATACATCTAAATAATAGCTACATACACATATTATAAATAAAGCATTCCGAGCATCTGTACATTTGTAAAGAATCTAAAAAGAATCCCCCTCGGCAGCTGTTGGAAAACCCTATGCAACCATCTAAGTGTCTGATAAGAGGCAGTATATAAAAGACACACTGCACTCAGTGGGAGATTAAAACCGGCTTCGATTTCATACTAACCACATCAACTTTGCAATCAAAGACTTTTTGAACAATATTAATTCAAAATGAAGCATAACAATTTTGTTCTACTTGTCCTTGTGGCGGGTGCTTTGTATTTCCCCGCGGACGCTTTTCCACAACAAGCTCGCGTCCAACGTGTGCCTTACCATCCACCACCTACCAGAGCACCACGACCCATTCGTTTTCGTCGCCAGGCCATTGGCGGTCAGGTGGTAAGTAACCCAGCTGGCGGTTCCGATGTTCGGATGGAAATCGCTAAAGGATTCGGCACTCCAGATCACAATGTAATTGGTTCCGCTTTCGCAACGGGGAACACTGACAGAGGTCCTGTAACAACTGGAGGAACGGTGGCGTATAATAAGTAAGATTTCTTTATTCTATTATGTAGAATAAAAGTTGATTTAATTTTAACCATAACTTCAGTAACGGTCATGGACTCGCTCTTACCAAGGAACACATTCCCGGAGTTCGTGACAGCTTCACTCAGAGTGGTCATGCCAACCTTTTTAATGATGGAACCAACAAAATTAATGCTAATGCATTCGCATCACAGAATAAACTACCCAACGGTTTTGAGTTCCAGCGCAATGGCGGTGGCTTGTCCTGGGCCAACGTCAACGGTCACGGCGCCAATGCTGGCCTTAGCAACATCCCTGGCTTTGGCAGACAGCTGGAGTTGGGTGGCAAAGCAAACTTGTGGTCATCGCCGGACCGCAACACGATGGTAGACTTGACTGCTGGTGCTTCCAGGTGGCTCAGTGGACCCCTTAGTGGTCAAAACAACTTCGGCGGTGGACTGGGTTTGACACACACATTCGGTTAATAGCATTTAATTCAATACAATGAGCCAAAATGTATTTATTAGTTATGAAAGTATATAAGAACATAGTGTATAATTTGTAAAACATAAATATTAGATCAATTAACTTTGTTGAAAATGAAGGGTTTTTTATTTCTTTTGAAGATCTTAAATATAAACTAGTTATCAAATAACATTTCCTCTAATTTCTTTGTACGAGGTCTGATCAAAAAATAACCGTTATTTTCACCGTTAATTCCGTTACACATGTCTGTTATATATGTTGGCAATATCAGCCATTTTGGATTGTCAGTTTGTTTTTGACAGATAAAAATGTTAGTCGTGTTTTGGTGTGCTCTTCGATTTTTGTGGGAAAAACAATCATGGATTTTGCACCACGATAACCCACCAGCTCACACATCGATGCTTGTGCGTTAGTTTTTGGCCAAAAACAAAACCGATCTTCGATTTTTGTGAGAATTGTGGGAAAAACAATCATGGATTTTGCACCATGATAACGCACCAGCTCACACATCGATGCTTGTGCGTGAGTTTTTGGCCAAAAACAAAACCGATCATCGATTTTTGTGAGACTTGTGGGAAAAACAATCATGGATTTTGCACCATGATAACGCAACCGCTCATACATCCATTCTTGTGCGTGAGTTTTTGGCCAAAAACAAAACCGTATTCACCGGACTTGGCCCCCGCTGACTTTTTCCTCTTCACAAAACTGAAGACACCGATGAAAGGAAAGCGTTTTGCTACGATTGAGGAGATAAAAGAAAAATCGAAACAGGAGCTGTTGGCGATACCAAAAAGCGCGTTTCGGAAGTGTTTCGAGGATTGCATAAAACGCTGCCATAAATGTATTATATCTGAGAGGGATTACTTTGAAGGGGACAAGATAGTTATTGATGAATAAATAAATACTTTTTTTATTTTAAAATAACGGAAATGGATCAATTGGAATGTTAAAAACAATTTTAAATTCAAAATCATCGTAAATAATTAATTCAGAATTTAATTTTTCCCCTTTTAATACCTTTT
The DNA here is from genome assembly GCA_949629155.1 of Myopa testacea. NCBI lineage: Eukaryota > Metazoa > Arthropoda > Insecta > Diptera > Conopidae > Myopa > Myopa testacea. The sequence goes on along the minus strand of OX451346.1, from coordinate 4,562,004 downwards.
TAATCGAGTTGAATTTATTGTAAAATTTGAAAATTTTGGTGATAGAACGCTCATATGACGCATAATGATAGCAATGTTTGAAAAAACACATATTAAAACTTATTTTAATACGTGAAATTAAACGTAAATTTGAATCTTTTAAACTGTTTGTAGAAAGCTCGGTTTCTTCACTTTTTGCTTCAGAAAAAATGGTTGGAATTTTGGAAGACAGCAAAAGTCCGATTCCAGAAACGTTAATAAAGAAACGTTTTTGGAAAATAATAAAACGTCCATTTCCAAAAACACATCCCTCAGAATTACACGAATTTAAGGATGCGCATAATTCCTTGTAGTGTTAAGCTATAAACATTTCATTCACTTTTTCATTTTTCAACTGTCAAAATTACACGAACTATAATGGAGATCGAGAAAAAGTTTGCTTCCCATTTTGCTTCCCTAATTTGCTACCACAATTTGCATTCTGCAACCAAACAAATTCTAATTTTGACAGCTACAAAGCGTTCTTGTTCTTCTTCATTGTATGTTTACATTTGATTTTTTTTCTATTTCAGCTGCTGCAAAATTATGTGAGTATTTTTACTTGCTCTTTTTTATTATTATTCTCTATAATACATTATTTAAATGTATTTTAAATATATTTTAATATAGATTAAAAATATGGATTTCGAAAAAGGACTAATAGAAGAAGTCAGAAATCACAGCTGCCTATTTGACCTGGCGTCGCCACAATATAAAAATGTTTGTGAAAAAGACGCAGTGTGGGAGGATATTGGCAGGAAACTGAACTCTGATGGTAAGTTACCAGCATATAAATGTGTTGCATTTTAAAACATTTAATTTCCTTTCAGGGGACACTTGCCGCAAAAAGTGGAAGGTGCTTCGTGGCACATATCGGCGTATCCAGCAGGCTTTGGAATCGGGCAGCTCTGCGCCGTCGCGTCGAAGGAAGAAGTGGCGCCATTTGTCGGCCATGAGCTTCCTGAGCGAAACGCAAACAAGCAGGCGGTGAGTGGATTAATCTTATTAATCTGATTTAATTGAGATTAGTTAATGTTTTGCTTAATTTCTTTGCAGTACCATAGGAAACCAGGATGAAAAGTACAGCGACTACGCTTTGCCGCGCGAGGTCCTGCATATCAGCGATTGGCCAGTATTAGAGGCTTCAACAACGCCGACACCGAGCACCGCCTCTCTGCCACGATATGTATTTCTTGTATATTTAAAAATGTATATTCATTCATAAACACAATTCTCTACAATTTAGCGCCAAGAAGATATTGGGGCTACCATGGCGCAGATATCCACTTCTGCGAACCCAATAGTGCCGAGTTTCATGCAGGTCGAGAACACGCGGGTTAATATTGCGTTCTCCGGGATGGCCAATATAATTACTGGGGCGAATATGCCGGAGAGTTTGGAGCGGAGCGTGATCCATGAGGTCCAAACGGTAGTTTTCCGTGCGGTCCTTGATTGGAATGAACGCAATATAAAAGGCAATTAAAAAAAATTGCAATATTTTTATTTTGTATTTTTTTGTATTTAATTATTTATTCATTTTCTATTTTTTCAAATTAAATTGAAAAATTAATACAAACAGATAAACCAAGAGAATTTAAATAAAGAGAGAATAAACTTCGATAATTTTGGTTAGAATTGTATATATTGAATGTATTGTTCTCCACTGTAAAATTTTTGACATTTCGTATTTCTGCTTCCCGAAAATACTGCTATCCTATTTGGTTTAAATCCGAACCATTTCTTGCTTCCCTAACTTGCGTTTAAACGTATAAAGCATTAACCACAACCAAGGCTACAGGCTACAGGCTACTAACTGCAAAAGTAGCTAACTTCCAGCACTAACCTCAGTGCTTCCAATGATAGCGGCGTGAAGCCAGCAGCAAATGTCAAAACGTACATCTTTAATATGTAAAACGTAAACAAACACAAAAGAAGAAGAAGCATAGCTACGCCGCCAGAGAAAAATAGAACTCGATCGACTGCAAGCGGCGTGAAGCCTAGCGGCTAGCTGCAAGATGCGTAGCGGCACTGGAAATCAATGTTTTTTTTCTTGTTCCCCATAAGAGCCAATGTAATTTTGACAGATGCCGCTTGTAGCCTGTAGCCTGTAGCCTTGGTTGTGGTTAATGCTTAAGCGTTGTTGAGGCGATCTCAAAATGGTTATTGTGACATGAACCAATCAGCTTATTCGTGTTGACAACTAGGGAACTTTGGGCTTTTTTATTTAATAATTTACTGACGTTAAATGGAGTGAGTTTATTTATATATTATGGTTCATAGAGTATGTAATTTATAAATCTATTAATTAAAGTTTACACTGTTTTTATCTTTAGAGATCATAAGCAAACTATAAATTCACTGCTGGCGCTGTTGCCACTGACGAACGACAACACTGCTGCTGTTCTGGACCATGTAAGGGTGCTTCGGAATTCTTGCGCAAATGGGCCACAAATACAAAACAGCATTGCTTTTAATGCTGAAATACTAGACTTCATTCAGTCAACACTTTTAAGTTTTCAACCCGGCACAGGTCTAAGCTCCGATCTAATAGAATTGCTTCTCTGGCAGTTGCTCGCAAACTGTCTAGTCAACAACAAAGATACACAACAGGTGATTTGGGCAAAGTTTGGTGATTCAATTAGTAGTCGCTGCATGAAACCGCCTTTCAGCAGATCCACAGATATTCAGCTTATGATTATTTACAATGTGTTCAAAGGAGGAACAGGCGCTGTGTCGGAACATCTCGTCTTACGTTGCATATCACAGGTCTGGCAGGGTCTAGTCGATGAAAGGTGTACAGAAAACCTAGAATTTTTACATTTCTGCTTCGAACATTTTCTTGTGTACAATCGAAGTACTGTGCGCACTTATGCTTTGCTCGAATCCAGCGAACGCATTGCATTCCTAGATTACATCGCTGGTTATCTGCAGAAGGAAAGTCCCAATGGTACCGTTGGTACATTTTTGATGAAGTATTTCTCGAAGGAGTTCAAAATAAAGTCCGACTGCATAATGCGTCCCTTAGCCAAAGACTTCGATCAAGTGCAACCACGTGAAGCTTACGGCCTGCTTCGTGTCATTGCTGCTGCCTCTGGAAGTGCACAATACTCACATGTTTATAGTACGGATCATTCATTGTTTCTCAATGTGAGCAGCCTACTCCGTTGCTTAGTAGCCGCTGGTAAAGAAGAGACACAGAACATTTTCACTCCATTGAATAAACTGGAAGATGTGGCGCTAGCTTCCAACACTTCACATACCTTCGAGAAGGAGATCTCCTTCGAATTAAAAACCATGCTGGTGCGTTGCGTGGCTAATATGCTCTATGAAAATAAAATTAATAAAGGTTACTGCTTGGACACACAACTCATTCCAACGTTATTGGAATGTACAAATATGGATGCACGAAATCCACGTAAGAATTTTATATCAAAACGGAGTATATTTGGAACAAAAGACATACGTTGTTTTTAATTTCTTTCTACTTGCAGTCATAAAAGAGTGGAGCATTTTGGCCATACGAAACGCTTGCTCTGATTCTATTGAAATTCAAGAAATCATTGCAAATCTTACTAATCAAGGAATGGTGAAGAATGATGTTGTTAAAGATCTAAATCTAGGAATGGGCTCTTTAAGAATACAATGAAAGAGGTAGAATTTAATTTGAAAAACTTACAGGAAATCTTATATCTCAAAATATAGACTTATATTTCAATTAATGTTATATTGTAATGCAAATGTATTATATGTATATATAGTATACCTTTTAAAAGCCAAGTATTAGGGCGATTTCGAGATGGCATAGATTTTTTCCTTTCGCCGCCTAGCTAGCGGCTTTTGATATCGGCAGAAGTTTCTTCTTCTTTGTGTGTTATGTTTGCAATTTTTGGACAACTTGGGTTTAGGGGGAAAGAAGCGATTTTGATGACCATTTTTACCGTTGCTTTTGACCATTATTATCGGAAATATGCGCTCCTTTTTGGGGGGTTGGCCTCCGTTTAGGGATTATGGCTGTTGAAGGCCGAAGAAGATCACCCAGTTAAAAATCAATATTTCTTAAAGCAGATAAGAACCAGTTACGTGCGAGATGTCGTTGGAAAGCTACTTTCATTGTCTTCATTTAGCATGCATCATTTTGCCCACCATCGTAAAGTTTAGAATGTATGAGTACTTTTATGTAAATATGGACTTTTTCCCTTGAAATTGGGTTGTTTTTCTGGGAAATGTTATTAACTTACTCCAAAAAGTATATGTGGTAGAAGCCTACTGTTTTACCTAACGGTATGTAATATGTTAAATTTACTTTTTGTATTAATAATGTCAAGGAATGTGAAGACAAAATCGTTACTTTCATTTTTCGCTTAAATTATAGTTACACTAGAAATTCTTTATGTATGTAAGTCTAACGCCGGGTACGCAGTAAAATTGTATTTTTAGTCCAATTTTTTGGTTCGTATGTTATGCATATAACCCAACATATTATATGCCGTTGGAAAGAAATGGTTCATCGAGGGCAAACAATGTTCGTAGTGTAATATGGGCATTACTTACAGTAAACGAAAAACTGCGTGTGACCACGATTACTTCAAGAATACAGTAATGAATCTCATGCAAAAGAATTTGCGTGTGGTCAAGGCCAATGGTAGTGAGGTTACGTAAATGCTTTTAGTATTCTTTTGTTTTTAATCGAATAAATCATTACTAAATAATATTTAATATTTTATAAATAGTTTTTATTAAGTTAGTTAATAATAAAAATATACATTTCACATACTAATGAATTTTTACACTAACAAAACCATTGTTTTATTTTATATTAACAAAAAATTACAAGAAAGAATGTTTATTCGTTTATTAATTACATCTTCGTCAGCTTTGATGGGGAAAATCATAATACTTCTATTTTCATCAACTTGTTCTGATGATCATAAATTAAAATATTTTGGAAAAATTTAATTTTTAATTATATGTATAAAGTTAATGCACCATGAGCGCTGTGTGGTAATAGTTTACATCAAATTTTCTAAACACTTCCGTATGCTTTCCTTTCAAGCACAATACTTCATGCTTGTTTCATTCTATTATTCATTTATGGCAGCTTCGTTGGTATCCGGGTGGTGCGTCACTTTTTACTGATGCATCGTGCAGACTGGTTTGGTTCGGCTTGGTTTGAGGCTCAATTTTTGTTAACGAAAAAGTAGAATTTTATTACAATTACGAGTTGTTTTGTGTCCTATGCACGCTTACTTGTTCCTCTATCTGAATATTTAAGTGCTAATAATGGACAGAGATTAAAGTAAATAATTATACCAAAAGTTTTTGCCATTCAATGGTACTACTTTTTTGATTATTTTAAACAAATGAAAATAAAGTGTAATTCTGCCATCGATGTCCGATGCACGCTTGTTTATTCCTCTATCTGAATATTTAAGTGCTAATAATGGACACAAAGTAAATTTAACAAATTTACCATAAAGTTGCGTTTATCTTTATGAACCTACTTTAAAATGTTTCTTGTTAATACATCATCAGTTAAGTTTTAAAACATTCGCCAATAATTTATGCTACAGTTGTATTTACTGAATGTAGTTTAATGCAATGGCGATATAATAATTATGTATATATTGTAGTATTTTAATAACAGACTGCATCATTATTTAGTCAAGATCTGTCTGTTTTGAGGTACTACTACAAAACTTCCATTTCCAGATAATTATACTCGCTGAATACTGGTATTTGGATTATATCTAGAATTTAGACGATTTAAATCTCATCCAATCGAAAAAAATGGCATTTGCAAATCCTCCCTCCAATCCACAACCAAACCACAGCATTTCAAGCAATTTAATTTGCTGATGTATGCACATATTTTCCTCAAATAATGTATGAATCCCGAAGAAATCAATCATTGTATATATGTACATATGTATATTTATATTTTTTTATTGAGCTCGAAAAATTATAGTGATTGATTAGTGTACACATTTAATTAGTATAGATATACAGTTTATGTATTATATAATATTCAGTCCGTAATAAACTTCTAACCTTCCACCCGGAATTTGTCAATATAACACAGTTTTCATTTGATCATCAAACTTTATTTTGTCTCCTTCAAAGTACTATCTTCCAGATGGAATACTATTCTCTGCCTTCGAATTTTGTTTTATGGCTTCAATAGATTAAAATCAGGTACCCCGGAGCGGAAATTTCAGTTTTGGGAAAAGGAAAAAACGTTACGGTGACTGATCGATGATATTTATGGTGTTTTTTAATTTAAAGTCGTCCATAATGTTTGCTCGAAGGAGTGTTGTTATTGTGGAGAATTCACGAAGTGTTTTTCCACACTTCGCTTCTTGCCGATGGTCCCAAGTGGCTGCCTCAAGATGGCCAAATAATAGATGGTCTTTATTGGTCCGTTTTCCTTCCGGAATGAATTCATGATGCACTACATCGCGAATATCGAAGAAAACAATGAGAACCCTTCGACTTTTGAGCTATTTGACATGGTTTTTTTCGTTTCGTTTCGTATTTCGTTCTCCATTCTGATGTCTGCTGATTTGTTTGCGTGTGTAATTCGTAGACCCATGTCTCATCACCAGTTATGATGAAGACCTATGAGGAAGTACGTAAAATGTTGACAAATCCTAAGAACTCTTGTCTTTTGTCTGGAGCGCTCTTTTCTTTCTTTGTGACGTAAATGAATAGTAAACCTTAGAACTACATACATACATATGTATTTAAAGTGGTGGGTTTTTTCGTTTGGAAATTCTTTAGTTTTATCTTTCGTACGTTTTTGGAATCTGTAATAGATCCAAGCAGGTAGCTTGTAATTTGAATAGTGAGCCAGCAGAACTAATAAAACAAGGTTTGGTGGTACCTGATTTACCGGATAGATGATGATGAGTAGAGGAAAATAATGTTTGCTGACTCGAATGTGGCTCGTTTTAAGGCAACGAAAAGAAAAATTATAAAAACTATTGTTTCCGCCTACAAAAGGAGTCGTCTTCATCGTCAAATAGATTGAAACCTATAGAATAGAATGAAGTCTCTAGGAAAAGAAGGGAACAAAGAAAGTATGCACAATAATTTTAAGAAAAGGTAAATTAGCTCGCCCATTCATAAAGTTTCCTGGAACTCGTCTGGTGACCTTAAGTATGGCTGTTGTATGAGGTACACAGAAAAAAAAACATTCAGTATTTTTAATTATGTATTTAATGTTTTGAAATAAGTTTAAGTTTTAAAACCTGTTCTTGAATACATACTTGATTAAATCAAAGTTTATTAAAGCTTAATAAATATCATAAAATTAAAGCCAGATCCTTTGTTTTTATGACTAGAATAAAATGCAATAATAAACAATTTTTTCAGTGTTTATATTTAAAACTGACCTGCAGTTGAAAAGGTTTTTCGGATTTGATTTCATAGATAGATAGAGTAAACTATCGATCATGGAAATAGTAGAAGCATCGCTTTGAAAATATAAGTGCCGATGTTGAGGCATAAAATGGCTCGATTTAGTTGTCCTTTAACTCTCATGAAGATCGAAGGGGTCGTCTGACGTTTTCGTAGCTAAATAATTTTAACTTTCTTGAAGATTCAGTTAAATTAAGTTATTTTCTTTTAGTTTCTTGCAAGCGTTTATAAAATATAAATTATAATGAATTTCAGAGTGAGTACTCCTTACAAACAATTTTAAAAGCCATTTGTTTATGTTTTTATTGAAAAACGGGAAAAGATTCTAGTTCAATTAATATTTTGAGACAATTTTTCTTTTCAATAATTTACTTATTTTTAATATTAATACAAATAATAAAAAGGTGTTAAATCAATTTCTTTTATTGTGAATTATATGTTTTTAGTTATTAAATAATTGCAACAAATCACGGTCTCTGTTATATTAATTATCGGTTTTATGAATTATTTCAATTAACTCAAAAATTGTAGAGTATTCTTTCGCAAAACCTCTTAAATGAATAATTTTAATTTTTAATTTGATGTTTTTGCTCTTATGCGAATTAATAAAAGAGGGGAAACTTCATAACAACCTTCGCAATGCAATTTCTCTGGTTTCATAACACTTTGAACTTGGAGCAATTTATTCAGCAATCATACAAGTTTATACGATTGAGATGCGGCTGAAATAACCCAAAATCTTGATAAAAAAATTATTTAAAATTCTTCAATTTAATCCTATGGAATTTTCCCATTTTACTCCATTTCCATATTTATTTTTTAAAATTACCAATTTAAATCCAAATACAAATAAATTTTAAGTATTGAATTTTAAAACTACAATCACTGGAATCGCAATCATTTTGTTGCAGCTCTTCTGTGCGATCGCATTACTTCAACTGGTCTCGGCTCGATTTGATTTCTTGCCGAAGTTCTTTGGCCAAGACAGCGCAGTTATTGTGGATGTAAATAGAGCGCCTGTACACGCGGCACCGAAACATCATCAACAACAGCAGCGTCATCATCAACAACAACAGCATCATCAACAACAGCAACAACATCGTCAACAACAGCAAAGATATCATCCTTCGCACCATTTCCGTTCACCACCGATGCGTTATCCTGCCTACCAAATAATACCAAATAATCGGCAAATACAAGCGGTGCCGTCAAAACCCACACAAACACCAACAACAACAGCAGCGGGATCGACCACCACCCCCACATCAGTGTCAATCTTCACTAAAGACGATTTTCCAAATGATCTACTCGATATAGCTCGAAACAAATTGGGAATCAAGAATTTGGATGAGATACCGAGTATCAGTGAATTGGGTGAATTGTTGGGTACTCAAAGTGCCGACGAAACTATTAAGTATATACGCGAGCTAACAGCCACAGAGGAGGGCATTGAATTTGTCAAAGCCTATATAGAATCTACCGATTATACAGACAGCACAGGAACAGTTACAAGAACAGGAACAGGAGCTGAGACGGGTGGTCAAGAAAGCTCAACGGCAGCAGCACCTACCGCAGCAAAGCCAACAGATGCCACATCAGAAGCACCACAACCGCCAACACCAAGTCTTTATGAACGTCTGTCGGCATATTTAAATGTCTTCGATTTATTTAGCACTAAAACCGCAACAACAACGCCGATAAATGATAAGGATGACATGGACATGGCTCTGCAGCACATTGATCGCATCACCGCACAAGGGAAACCACCGCGTCAAGTACCTAATGTAGGTGGTAATAATAAAAATAATATGATTAGCTTTCATAACAATGCCGTGTATAAACCAATTCTGGTGCGAAATCCATTGCCCTATCATTATCCCATTCCGATTCGTCCTGTTGTTGTCTACCGGCCACGAGGTGCGGCTGCTGCATCTCCATTCAACAACTTACAGTCGCCGCCGGTGCATTTGAATACACCAAAAATAATGGTGCCGCTGGAGATGGCTGGAGCAAAACCTTTTCAGTTGGTTGACTTGGCGGTGACAAATAAAAAGAAACAACTGCAACACAAGGAACAACAAAAACAACTGAATGATCTTGCTGCTCGTGTCAGTAAGTTTCCATTGACAAAAGATCGAGCAGCACTCGTTGATGATCAACACGCTAACGCCATTGAGAAAGCTTTAACAGAGGATGAGGATTTGAAAAACATTCTGGGCTCTACGGAAACATTGAAATAGAAATGCAGAAATTATTTGGAATAAAAACAAATGTAAATTTGAATTGAGTATTGAAGAGAAAAAAAACATTATTTTTTTAAAAGGAAACTGTTTTGGAAACTGCAAAAAATAGAATATATTAACGCGGAAAAAAAGAAAAACGCGGTTTTATATGTTTATTACATACTTGTAATAGCTAAGTATTATAGTTTAACTATCATTAAATGAATATAGGACCATGATGATTTAAAGATTGATATAAATATCTAAATTATAGCTGGTAATAAAACTATTCCATAGATTTAGATTTTGGAACTATTTCCGAATGAAAGAAAGCAAATAATATAAACATATGTATTAATTTTAACAGTTTATTTGTCGTTTATAAAATAGTTAATTCTAACTTCTTGCAATAGACTCAAAGCTTTTCATGGAATACAAACGAAAGCTAGGCTTTTTGCAGTCGAAATTATATTTAATAAAACTACTTAGGAAACAAAATGTATTAATTAATACGTCTGCCGTAAAATGAATGACGAAAAGTTACGTTTGAAAGAAGCATAAACTAACGAACCTATCGTTTTTCATACAATACGGATCAAAAGTGTAAGAACTATAAAACAGAAAATCGAATGATCCGAAAATGAGAATAATTGCAAATCATGTGCTCAAGAATCACTCAAGAGCACTATAATATTGTGATCCATGTTTTTTATGATTTACTTGAATTGAGGCCGACATAAAAAGGATTTTATTGATGAACTTATGACGACTTCGATACCCCAACAAGCGCAGGCCGTATGCAACGATCGTGTAATTTGTATCCCAATTTTGTGACAGAAACAACGGTGTTGGGTTCAGCACCGGGTTCATCCTAAATGAATTAAAACAATTTAGATTTATGAAAACGTAACGTATTTCTTTTCTTTTAATTCTTCTTTACCTTCTGGAACAGAGCCTCATGGAAGTTTGGATCGAATTTCTCGTTGAGTGGGTCCATTGGTTCCAAACCATGACGTTTAAAGACTTGAAGTAGCGATGATTTGGTCATGGTTAAGCCACCGTATAGGCTTTTCAAATGTGGATTACTGTCGTTTATCTGAGACAAGAAAGGACATCCAAAACTTATCACTTAGGATTATATTTTTACTTCATCTCTATAAAATCTCTCCTTACCTCATCTATCGGCACCGATTGTGTTGCATGACCTAATATATCAGCAACTTCTAATAAATCCTTGCAGAAAGATTGAATACCATAAACCTTGGCATCAGCAATTTGTTTGTTTAAACGCACTCTTAGATTCTCGCTGTCTGCCAAAGCTCGTTTGTATTTATCCATCAACTCATCTTGTTTTGTCTTCAATGTTTCCAGCTGCTTGCTGATCGATTCCACCTTCTCAAGGAGTTTTGCCTCAGTTTTGGTTGTCTCCGTTGCATTGACAACTGATTCATTAGGTTTTGCTACTGTTTCCTGTTCAACAGATTTTTCCGAGCTCATGTAACGTTTCAACAAACTTGGAGCTGTGCTGAGTTGACTGTGGACGCAATTCAGGAGATAGAAACATAAGCAAAAAGGTTAACTTCATTACGTCACAAGAAACACGCTGCCTGCTAATTTGCGGTTTCTTATCGGCGATTTCATGTTCTTTTTTTCTAATTTCGCAAATTTGTTTTACCTTTGTTTTAGCACCTTTTCAGTTAAAGCACGATGTGCCAGACACAATGACCGTGTATGTGCAGCTATCATCCTCATTGGCAAAGGCATTTTTTATAAAATTTTATGTTAATACAAATTTGTGAAATTCTACTAAAATCCTTCACTTCATACCGCAAAATCGAAGAAATCAGTAGAAATCTATTTTCTTGACACATGTAAAACGTTGCCACAGGCTTAAAGTACTGTTTTAGAAAAAATCACTATGCCACATACTTTCTCAGCAAAACGCGGCAATTGCTCAGCAACAACGAAATAATTAATCTATATCATGCTAATGTGTGGTATGGATATTAATATTATGTATTTAGAATATAAATATCCATTTAGGAGAAGTTTTATTACAAGAATTTTTAACTAACTTATAATATTACTTTTAAGTAATATAGCTGTATGATTTTTTAAAGTACAGCAACGCTGCAATCAGCTGACTACTGTTGCAGAAAAGCAAGTGATTTTTTGTAATATTCTCTGAAGCTACAACCACGCCACCACGGTGCGATTCGGCTAGCGCTGTAAACGCAAACACGACATGACAAGCAAATTTTTTAAATTCACTCAATTTATTATAGGCAATTTGATTTTATGTATTTTATTTAATAAACAATAATACAAGTAATAGTATTCCAACAAAACAATGACAGTAAATACATATGCTTCCAAAACTTTTACATTCATCATGAGGGAATAAATACGAGTAGATTTATGTCGTCTGTTATAATTTATAATTCAATTTGGAATCGAAAACGAATAAAGGTTTTATTAGGGAAACTATTGGAAGAACGTATGGAAGAAAGAAAAGGTTTTGTTGAATAAATCGTCCCGATATGTATTTATATATGCTATTTATTTAAATGTATGTACATGTACATTGGTTTTTATAGCTTTTTACAAACATTTTTCAGTGTTCAAGTATTTAAAGTTAAACGATGACAGCCGTCATATACGAAACATTGACAAGTGCTTAAACATGAAGTGATAAATTCATTGTGCCTATAATTTATAACAAGTGAATGAGTGAATGTATGAATGTGAATACATGTTTTATGCGAATGTCAAAACGAGCTCTCACAGAGTATGTAAATCAATACTCTTGTCATTTTTATGAGGTTGGCTTTTTTTTTTGAAAGATTAATGAAGTCTTAACACTTATAATACCGACTTAAACACTTCATTTATAATGCAATATTAACATATTAAAGGAAACCAAAAAAGAATATAAACCAGTAAGAAAGCTATATTCGGCCTGGCCGAATCTTAGATACCCTACACCTAAAAGTTTTGAAAAAAATTTAAAAGGGGGGCGTAGTAAGGGGGGCGGGCGTGGCGGTCCACTCTGGGCGGCACGATGTCGGGGGTGGCAGTTGTGGAATTCAAGTAGTGACTTATTGAATTCTAGGAATTTTTGGGGCTGCAAGTTGATTGACCGTCGCGGGCTCCATGAGACCTATCTACGCCTCTGTATAAATAGTAGGCGTGGTCATTACCTTTTTCAAAACAAAATAACTAGTTTAGTTATTTTATTATTGTGTTCAAATTTAAACTTTATTTCCGTGGTAATAAACTTGTTTTCATGAGCTATTCTGTATACATAAGTAGTGTAAAAGTGGGCGGACCGCACCCAGTTTTGATGTAATAATGTTTTTTTGGTAAACAAGTTGTTATCTAAAGTTTTATTCAGGAAGTTCATATATTTAACAATATGACCATCTTTTGCCTGTGTAACCTAAAAGTGGGCGGATCACGCCCATATTTGGGTTATTAACGGATAATGCTACTCTATACTCAGGAATGAAATTTTGTTGTCATAACTCAAAAACGAACGCTGATATCACATTTTTACTAAAAAATAGGCGTGGTCGTGGACCGATTTTGCCCATTTTCAATACCAACCTGCACACCACAAGAAACAATATTTCTGCAAAATTTCATTACGATATCTTTACCGGTTCTCCTGTGATCGTGATTTCAACAGACAGACAGACAGACAGACAGACAGACAGACAGACAGACAGACAGACGGACGGACATGGCTAAATCGACTCAGGAGGTCACGCTGATCAAGAATATATATACTTTTTTATACCTATCGTCTCTATTACTATGCGTTACACATTTCGTTACAAAGTGAATATACCCTTACCTTAAGGTGTAGGGTATAAAAATCGATGACAAAATTCGAAAGTACAAATAAAAAGAAATAGTAAATTAACAGCCTTATAATGTAAGACGTAATTTACGTTTATCAAACGTTTTGTTTTATTCTTTTTCGTATTTTGTTGGTATTTTGTTTGTTCGTAACGTCAAAAATATAAAAAGCTACGAAAAACACAAAACAAAACGGGTGCTAAACGGAAAAAGCGTTTATCGTTTATAAGTGCGTAAGAGTATAAAATCATTAGAAACACTGCAACTGACGATCACTGATTATTATACTATAAATAAATGATTGTTCAAAATAAGAAAAAACAAATTAAATGTGTTAATGAGTGTTTAAAATTTCTAGAGCCACATAAAATCGCTTTAAGTGTCACGTTCAAGTACAATTTTGAACGAACAAACATGTTTTTTTTTTAACATATGTATTTGCTTCTAGGTTTTTGCACTAGTTTGTACTTGATTTTTTAATGTTAATTGATATACATATGTATGTTTATATATTTAATGTATATCATTTTTATTGCATTTTATTTGTTGTTATTTGTTTTTATTCATTCGTTTGTGAATTTTATTTTATTCGTTTGTTATTTGATGTTGTTTTTCTTTTCTTTTTTCGGTGGATGTTGTTCACCTCGATATTCTTATTATTGTGGAAAACATCCATATAATTGTAGTTGTTCTTGTTTTTGAATAGGCGTTGCTTTATAAAGTGATTGCTCATGATTTCTTTTTACATAAAGATATAATATATATGTAGTGTATTATATTCAAACAAATATACATAAATAATTGATAGATTATATTCAAAGAAAAACAAAGCTGCAATTTATTTATTGAATAAATTATAAGCTTTAAATAAAGTAATACGAGTATGTAATTATAAGTGGCTGATTATATGTTTAAAACTTTACATTTTGTATTAGAAAAAATGAGAAACAAACAACAAGCGATCGTGTGTCATAAAAGTAATGACAAGTTACGCCTACGATTAACGCGATGCGAATCTCAGATGCAACACGACGAATGCAACATTAACACACACCAAAATGTCTCCAATGTGGCGAATTCTTATCCTTATAATCCTTATATAATAAACCTTTATTCTACGACACCCCAAACCCACCTCCTCCCACCCCCTCCCCACTATCATCTTCCCGAGGAACATCGTTTCGAATATCAAAAGTTCGCCGTCGAAAAATCTGCTTCAAAAAATCTTAAATTATTAACTTATTTAAACTAATTTATTACATTAGTGACAGATTATAAATTATGATTTTAAATATTGAATTGAAATAATTTTTGAAATATTATTTTTCTGGATGTTCTGGAACTGGTTTTTGTGCCTTTTGAGAGTATTTCCTGTGGCATCATACGTTTTTTTCAACTTTATTTATTGTATACAGATGCTTTTACCTGAAGAAATTAAACAGAACTTATTAATAATATAAATAAAATCTAAAAATAAAAACTGAAGCGAAGAACAAAAACATGAAGAAATGAATACTTTTGGAATATTGATCTTTGGAACAAAGCAACCTTGATAATTGAACGTATCATCGAATCCAACTACACACCTCATCAAACCATTGATTGGAAGTGGACGAGTATCGATCCATCCATTTAAAAGTGTATGTTGTAGGTGCCTGTGTGTGTAGGTGTGTGTGTGTGTGTGTGTGTGTAGGTGTGTGTGTGTGTGTGTGTGTAGGTGTATGAATTGGTTTGCGATTCGTTTTAATCGAATTCTAATTGTTTGCACCTATTTTCTAAACTAGCAAAAAGTACAACAGATCAACGCCATAAACAACAGCGCCAGCAATAATAACACCAACAACAACGCAGCATTAGACGATATGTACATATGTAAATATATGTATGTATAAATCATTGTGTATATAAAACAAATAAATACAGAAAGAATCGAAAGGTCCAGCGGCGATGAGGTGGAGCACCTTAAAAAAAAGCGTAGTCAGTGGCCAGCATTAGCAGCATCGCCACAACATCGTCTCGATCAGTCGACGCGCGTTGCTCTGTAAAACATCGCCTTCAATCCTGAGTCTTTATTTAACTCTACTCTACTCAACTCGGCTCTATTCATAAAAATGCCACCTTTTTTCTGTTGAATTTGCTGCATATTTTTGCCACATATAAAGAGGCATAGAATAAAAAAAAATACAAAAAGACAAAAAACATTGAAACAACAATAAAAACAACGACAACATTGAAGCAAAAATAAGAACAGCAACAACATTTAAGAATACATTTGTGCTGATCTATGCAACAAAATAATAAAATAATCTGTTGCTCATCAGTAGAATTTTGACTGTAACCGTGTGTAGTTGAGGTGTTTATTATTCACTTACTACTTTCTATTTTTTAGAACAAAAAAAAAAACCAGTAAAAAAATAACATCATCGCTCATCAAATGATTTAAAATAAATACTAAATAGAATGAAAAAGTTCTTTTATTCAAAAATATAACATAATACAATATAAAATAAATTAAATAAAAACCGAATAAAATGAAACAGAAATTCATATGAATTGCAAAGCATTAAAAAAGTGTTGACAAAATCTGTTTTCTGTTAACTTAACAGAACACACTGAGAGAAAATACAATTTAACAGAAATTTAACAGGGTTGATGAATTTTATACAAATAATAATAAATAGTTATTGAATTTTCAATACGAATTTGAAAAAGAAACCAATCAATGGCTGGGTTTCTTTATTATTAATATTCGAATTATAAATAGTATATAATTAAATAGAAGTTGTGTTAAATATCACCCTGGATTCAATCACTTTCAAGACTTAATCAAAAAATTTTAAAAAAAACAATCTTCTTGTTTTAAGATTCGTTAAAATAAGAATATTCAAACAATTTCAAAGAGTTTACCATTTATACGAATTCCAATCACTTCGAAATGCGGGAAGAGGATCTTGCTTTGGCACGCGCAATGGTGGCCGAATCACAACAAGCCTCACCGGGCCCTTCACCGGCCCCTTTGCGACGAACACTTGTGACAGATTTCATCGATAAATCCAAACAATTTCGGTAAGTTTTATAGATTTTACTATCCAAATTCTCATCCAGCTCTATTTCTAGTTTCTAAACATTTTCGAACTCTTTTAATATCTTTTCGATTTGTTTGGTATTATTTAAAATTTTCTTCATAAACTATAAATACATAAAACAATATAATTCAGTATATAAGTGAGTGTAATTCTTTTGTCGCTCATCGTTTTAAAATTTTAGCACAAAAATAGCACAGCACTTCTTTTTGTTGCTAATCTTATTTTTTCATTTTCGGTACATTATAATTGCAAATTTCATTTGCGATTCATGAAACTCGAATATATTTTTACTGAATTTGTGTTTAGAATGCACCAGAAATCTTAAAGAGCAGGTACATAGTTTCATACATATGTATATACTAATACATATATACATGTATGTTTTGTATGTCATACATATGTACATAGATGCTACAGAATATATATGTAGGTTTATCCTAAAGTATCTTTAAGATGTTCAATGAGAATATCTGACGAACGCCAGGTTTGTTTCTCCACACTTTCTTTTATTTTTTAACCTATAATATATACAAGTTAGACAGTTTTAGCGGTGGAGTCGTATACGATTATAGAGCGTGTTAAAGTAGTAAAAGCTGAGTTAGGCTATTAGTCTCTTATAAAAATTAAAGGATTACTTTAAAACTCTTAAGAAAATTTTTTTATATAGAAGGAAAAAACTATTCATGTCAAAGAAGTGCATGCAAAACAATAGACAAATATTGGAAAAATGAAATGAGTTTGCAAAAGTTTGTGACGTCTACCTCAAAGTCTTCCTGAGCTCAAAAATATTTAAATATTTAACCGCCATCTACATTATTTTTATAAAAACAAAAACTAACCAAAACAAGAAGAGAAAATTAAACACCTCTGTTGCCACTATTTTCTGTTAAAATATTAATTCAGGGGAAATCCGCAAAAAGATGCATGCCGAAAACACTGTGCATATTATATGCATACATTTCTGTAGATGTGCATACATTGTCTACAGGATACACACAAATTGTTTCAAAATTGTATTAAATTGTATTGTATTCAGCAAAAAATTTTACTTTCAAGTAAAAATATGCACATACTTTTTACTGATTTTATTTACCGATTGTTAGAGAATCCGAAGAAAAGTGTACATAGTGAAATTTGCTGCATTGAATATTAGTGACTTTAATCAACAATATTTGAAATTTTGATTTAACATCAACAATACAATACTTTATAATACAACTTTAAGAGTTTAAATTATTTTTGTGTAAGGAAGATTAACGGAATTTCCTTACAATTTTCATTGATATTTTCCGTATCCAGATCTCGAATTTTTGCCATGAATTTTCTAGTGAAAATTATATAGTGGCACCACTGTTTGCACAGCTGAGTGGAAAGCTGTGTGCAGAAGAACTATAAAAATGTAGAATATGGTGATTAAAATAGAACCGACATTTGATTGACAGCTGCAGTGAAAAATTTCAACAGTTCAACTTTCTTTTGGTAATAGTTTGTTGTTGCTTCTCTATAAGAGTATCAACGTATGAAAATTCTATTCATACAATAAGGAAAATATATTAATAAGTAAAAATATAACAGAAAAATTATAGTATTCGATAAAATCGAAAAATAACTAGGAAAGTATGATAACATAAAGAAGTTGCCTGTATATAAGAGTGAAAATAAAGAAAATTTATAAAATTGGATGCTGCATAACGTAATGTTTAAAGGCGGTCGGTGGCAAACATAGCAGCAACAGCAGTAGATAGATAGATATAAAGAGAAATCGAGTTAATCGGCAATACTTTGAAACCAAGTCAACCGGAATCGGTCCAAGTAATTTGGTGGCTAGTAGCAAGAAACAGCAACAGCAAGCAGCAACAACAAACAAACAGTTTTCCTTGCTTTTCTCCTGCATCAAGTGCACACAGCAACAGTGAACACAGAAAACATTCAAAACGGTTTTCGTTATATAAATATTAATCGGTATTCTTTAGTAGAGTGACTGAACTCTTTGTAATTGCACACTTCGGTCATTGGTTTAATGATTGCTTAACGTCTACCGCTGAACTGAGTATTTGTTGCTTTCTCTTGAAGTCGCTTTGATATCAGCCAAATTCGAGATTTGAATTTAAGTGCCGACGATTAAAGCAATAACCGAGCTTGTCAAAGCCTTTTACCCTTGGCAGCTTATCTGCCAACGGTAGATATACGTTTAACGACAACGATAACAACAACTCAATTGCTAACATTGCTGGTGCTGCTGCTACTGCTCAGTTTGCTGCTTAATCTGTTGCTCTCTCTGCTGCTTAAATATGTCCAAAACATCTATCAACGGTGCAAACAGTTCTGCTGCTTTGGAATGCATACCGTCGCCTTCGAATGCTGCTGCTTCTGCCACTGACAATAACATCAACCCCGCCTCCACTGAAAAGAATGTTACTTTTTCAAATGCAGGCGGTAATGCTTCCTCGGCTCCTGGTCCAAGTGGAAGTCCTTCTTGTTCAGGGGGAGGTGGTGCAAGAGGAGGCGGTGGTGGTGGCTCCCTGGATGTGGAAGCGATGCGTGAATGGTGGTGAGTAATTTTAATTCACACAAGAGTATGTTTTCCTGTCCGTTTGGAATAAAAAGGACAAAATATTTTTCCTAATCATAATTTAGGATTAAGAACTTTATTTATTATTATTTATTAGTGATTTGAGGTTAATTACAGAGATAGCATTATTTTCTAAACATAATAATAAAATTATATACAATAATAATACAATTAATCACAATATACATGTGTTGTCTAATATTGATTACACTAAAAACAATTTAAATTCAAAGAAAACTTAAGCTGATTTTATTTGTTTTTCGTTTTCTTTTGTTTTGAAATTTCATTTGAAATAAGGTTCTTATCGCTTTATGTAGAAATTAATTATGATGTCAATTGTTATCATAACCCATTTTGTCCTCTGAATCCATGAATGTTACTATTATATGAATACGTAATAACTACGAACTTTGCTTTATTGCATTATATATATGTAGTATAGTAGTGTATTCAGTTCATTGTTTAGTTTTTCTTATAGCTATTTGTATACTTAATAAAATTGCTATAATAGTTTATAATTCTGAATGAAATAAACACTCATCATTCCATGAGAGGAGATCAATGAAGCCAAACAACATCAGATCAGTTCATTCATGTTTAATGAAAACACAACATAATATCGATTATATTAACTCTCCAACATATAAAGCAATTTTTCATTATATGTACTTATCTCTATTATACAGGGTGTTTCGCATAAGAGGGGACAGAAGACCAGGGCGTGTAGGTTGGTTCGAGACAAGAAAAAAATCGTATGGGAGGGAGGGTCAATTTTCAACAATTTTCAAATCAACAACTTTTTTTCGGAATTTTTATTCCAAATTTCAACTTTGACATTAACTTTCTCAAAAACTGTTTGACATAGGAACCTAATTTAAAAAGGATATTAAGAAGCGGATATTTGGCTTTGAAAATCACCAAGTAAAAGTTATCTAGGTCAAACCATTATTTTTTAATATTTTTTTTTTAGGTTAAGTCGAAGTTTTATAAAATGGCCCCTCCCGTCTAAACGGGGGAAAATTGACCCCCATCCCCCTCCCATACGATTTTTTTCTTGTCTCGACCCAATCTACACGCCCTGGTCTTCTGCCCCCTCTTATGCGAAACACCCTGTATATAATTCATATGAAAATTCATATAATATAAAAAATAGCATTCTAATCATGTTTAGCTATTTCTATTATTTAAAAATCTCCCTCTATTAAAAAAATACCCTATGGTAAAACCCCAAACTCATGTCACACTTCCAAACAAACGTACACTTTTTTCTCTATCTTTGTCACTCTTTTACACTACGTTTAACCTATCTCTCTTTATTTATCTCCCTCTTTCTCCCTCTTTCTCTCTCTTTCTCTCTCTCTCTCTATTTCTCTCTCTCTCTCTCTCTCTCTCTCTCTCTCTCTCCCTCTTAAAGAGTATTTGACTCTTTTGGCTTCTGCATGACTCCATTATAAAAGTCAGCTGTTTTAGCGGCTTCTGCTGTTTGATAGCTGTTTCTTGTCTCACGTCGCGCCCGCGGTTTTAGATTGAGTCCAACAGACGATTTGGAATTTCAACACTTGTCGTCGTCGTTGTCTGGCTGCGAAGTGCACCACAACACGTTTTGTTTTTTTACGTAAATTCAGTTGGAATTCGACTATAGCGGCGGTCAGCAGCAGCAGTAGCAAGACTTTTTTTCCTCTGTTCTCCGTGGTTTTTTTTGTTTGTTTGGTGTTGTTTTTGTGTTGCAAATTGTTTTTTAAATCGCATAATCGTTTTCGTTAAAACGTGAATACTATTTATTTATTTTATACAACGTAACAAGAAAAAAACAAACATTAGCACTTCAAATATAAAGAAAAAACAAGAAATTAAAGGAAAACATTAAAAAAAAATTATTATTAACCTGCTTTTTTTGAGATGCTCTAAAACGTTGGTTGGTTCAATAAAATTGGCAACACGAAATTGTTGCTGCTTTTAGAATACAAATTTTTTTTTTTTTCAAAATAAAAACACATAAATATATGTAAATCAAAATAAAAATATCGATTAATTATGTGTTTTATATAAATCGTATTTAAGTGATAGATATAATAGTCCTTCTTAATTAATTTAGATCGGGTTCTAAGTAGGGACAATCGTATGTTTATTCTGAATTCTTATACATGTATATTCTGAATTATATTTATATGCAAATATATAGTGAGTGACAGTTTATGACAAGTTCATGAAGAAACATAAATAAACTATTGTAATAACTAATTACTTGCAATATTTATACAATTTTACAAAAAATCACTTAGAATTTAAAATGAGTGACACTGAAAATTTGTTTTTTTAATAGTACTTAAATGCAAATACAATTTTTTTATTATTTTAGGAACTAACCATATACATACATATATTGTTTGAGTATAGAAATGATATCATGCACTCCTCCTCCAGTACCTCCTTTAAAATTATATTGTGAATATCATTAACTATGAATGACCATAATATTTCTCTCTCTTTTTCCTCTCTCACTTCTACTCAACCTCTGTCCTTCCACCCAGCAAGGTTTCTATTATACTTTATTATTGGTCTATATTATTGTGATATTATTGATTCTGCTTGATGATGTATGATTTCATTGATCGATCGATGGTGATGATAATAATGGTTTTGATTATATGCATGGATTTTACTGGAACTAACTATTCGTAACAGTTCGTAAAGTACTCGCAACATTTAGTAAAGCACTCGCAACAGTTAGTAAAATGCTCATCACAGTTAGTAAAGTACTCATAACAGTTAGTAAAGCTCTCGTTTTATTAACGCTTTCTCTTTTGTGTTTTTTTTTTCGTCAACCCAACAAAAAAACAATAAAAAAAACTAGAAACAGTGCTGTTTAAGCAAAAACTTAGGTTGACACAAATTTAGTTTGCATACCTTGTGTAATAATACACAATATATACATTTACATATGTACGAGTACGTTTCTATGTATAAGATGAAGTATTACGTATGTGTGCCTGCATGCACGTAGTAAGTTCGCATCAATTAGAGTTACAACAACAGAAACTACAAAAATGTCCAACAAATTAACATTAGCTTAAAAGCATATGATTTAAAAACAAACGGTAATAATGGACCGACCAGCAACGTAGTACCACCAACAAAAATTGTTGTTGCTTTTGGTCTTCACTACACACCTGAGTTGGTGACACTAATTTAATAGTTAGTGAGTTCTGCAGTTAGCCGGTTAGATAGTTAGTTTGATAGCTAATTGGTTGTTAGTTAGTTAGTTATTTGGAGAAATAGTTAGTTAGTTCATTAATTATATTGGGGAATAGTTGCTTAGTTTGTTAGTTAGTTCATTAGGTCGTTCCTTAGTTTCCTGGTTAGTTAGTCACTCGTCTGTAGTATTTATACTAGAAGTTATTGATTTAAGTTTCCCTTTCATTTTTACTCCTTCTTCCTTTTCTTCTGCTCGCCCCACTCCCCACCGCTCTCACTCGCTGGTTTGTTCTATCTGCAGCTCTTTCGTTTTCTCTTTTTTACTTTCTGCGTCTCTAATGGTTTATTAATGGGTCTTTAGAGGCCAGTTTCTCTTTGAATCTATGTATTTTTTATACCGTTTCTCTCTTAAAAACCCTCTCGATCTCCTGGTGCCCTAAAACTCGCCATGTATTTGTGGTCTCATCGTAATGGTCAAGAACCATGGCATATATATTCTTTTTTTAAGCCAATTCGGTTTACTTTTGACGACATTCATTCAGTAGATGACGTTGGTTAATTTCGTTGTTATTGTGTTTTTCTAAACGTGACGCATGAAAGAAATGCTTTTATATTAATTTATTGAATCACTCAATTCTTTTTCTTTTAATATTCTGATTTTTTCCTTTATTATTATTAATTATTCAATATTGTATTCTAATATTATAATAGTGAATTATTAACAATTCATTTAATGCGTTGTATTTGATTTAAATGTATTTTATTTGTATTGCATTTTTACTGTATTGCTTTTGTTTCAAAAGACGTAGTTTAGCGTTGATTATTATATTGTAAAACTATAGTAAATACTTTTCGCTTTTAATATTTAATTAATCTACGTATCTATAATACGTAGGTATATAAAATTATTTCTATTATTACTCGTATAAAGTATTTTCCAGAAACTTTTAAGCTTTAGATAGTCGTTGCCATTTCTTAGTAGAGAGCGAGAGATACTAATTTTTAATCTTGATTTTTAATTCAAGGCTTTTTTATTAAAGTTTAACTTCCGTAGAGTACAAGGTTTTTGTTCTTTTAAACTGTTATTAAATTATTATGCATGCAATTTGAAACAAGGTTTTTATCTGTAATTAGCATTTCCTTTCCTATTCAATTAGAAGATTTTTTCCGCATAGGAGTACTTTTAATAGTATTGTACAGTTATCATTACTCGACCTTCTTGTTTCAATTGTTTGACCTTTTTTAACTCGTTTAGTCTCTTTTATGTTAAATGTTAATAATATAATATTCAAGGCGAAATCAAGGAACCATTCAGAATAAATATCGGATTTGTTTAAAACTTTGGTACAAAGTAGAGAACAGAAGAAAAGATTAAAAATTTTATTCTATTTTAGAGAAAGATCAGAAAATATTACAGAACTAAGATTGACATTCGGATATACTCAGATTTCAGAATATTTTCACAACATTGCGTTGAAAATTGCATACAAAATTAGTCAATATTTGAAATATTATTACACAAGAATTGAGATCTGTTAAATGTTAGTTTATTAAATTGAAGACGATTAACTGTTATTTAAAATATTGAAAAAATAAAGAGCTTCGGTATCAATTTAAGAAATCTCAGAATGTAAGAAAAGTGAAGAGAGATATCAAGAGAGATAGACGAATAGAGAGAGATGGACAATGATTTAGAGGGGTAGTCATGCAGAGGGGGTAGAGATGCAGAGAGAGAGAGAGGGTTACTCAATAGAATAAACAAAATTTGAGAGATTTACTCAATACAATGAACTAATTATTGAGGTAGGTTTTTAATGAATAATTTGATCGATTGTTCTTCGTTTCTTAATTTTATATTATATTATTTTATTTTGTATGTTTGTAAAAGATGTTATAATTGTACATAAATTAAAGATTCATATATGTATTATAATATATACACATACTTATGTACATACATAACAGAAGTAAATCTTCTTATTATTTCTCTTCTCTCTTTTTTTATTTTTGTTGTTGTAACATTTTAATCTGCCGTTGTTTCGCATGACACATCAATTTGTCTGTCTGTCTATCTGTCGCTTGTTTGGTGGCGTTTCTGCGGTAGACAGCCACAATGAAAAGAGGTTGTTGGCCCACAAAAGTCAAGTCTTTTCAGATGATTCTTCTTCTCCTTCTTTTTTTTGTATTGTGGTCTTTTTTAAGTAAGCCTTTTTCGTGTCTCTTTTTGTGTTTTAGTTTTTATTAGCGTGTTATTCGAGTTGTTTTCCTGAGATATGGATGAGTCAGTGGTTTTTTCAGACATACTCTTACATATCTTTCAAGAGCAATCTTTAGGGGAATATTTTCTTGAATCTTTTATCTTCTTTTTTCGTGTGTTCTTTTTTTGGTTACAGCTTTTTAACCCTAACCTTTTAAATGTGCATTTATTTTAAGATTTGTAAATTGCTTTGGTCAACGACTGAGTTGCCAATCACTGAATTGTTTCGAGTTCATTCATTCATTCAAGTTTTATTTATTAAAAAAACAACAACCTTTAATAAACACAATAAATAACCTGATTTCGAAGAGTGGACCCTATAAAATTTTAACCTTGATCTCTTTTAAATCAACGAAAAATGTGAGGAATTTTCAGTGCAACATTCTTCAGGCACTTAATAACAACTTTGATCAATAAGTATTGCTTATATACAGTTGAATAAATGATGTAGTTAATACAATACTAATAATAATAATACTAAACTAAAATCAATATATAGATTATATATAAATTATAGAGGGAAAGAAAAAATTAGTTAGATTTGCGATAAGTAAAAAGAGTTATTATCACCATAATAATTACTGTACTTCATTTACTATAGAGTATAATTATAGAATAGTTACGGTTTCAAAAAAAAAAAACAATATTCATCACAGAGTGTGAAGAATAATAAGTCAAGGTCTTAATGTACACTGAAAGAAAGAGTTTTTGAATTATTTCTACATACATACATGATCCAAATTAGAAGTATTAGAAAGGAGACCAGTACCGAAACGTTAAACCTTTAAATTTAGTGAAAGTTTTTTATATTTACGAAAGGTTATTTAATACTGAGGCGTTTTCGGTGTGGTTTTGAACGAAGTTACGACTCAATGCATTTGCATGTGCAATTCATTTGATGGGGGGAAAAATAAATAAATAAACAGCAGCAACAAAGTTTTTAGGTTTGAACGCAATTTAAAGTGTTTTCAAATGGAACCTTGAAGTGTTCTTTTTGTTTAACAGAATTGTTTTGAATGGATTTTTTAACATTAACATTTTTTCCCGTTTTTTTTGTGTTCTTCAACTATGAAACTATTCGTATTTTTTTATATTTACGACAACAGAAACTGGCAAAACTATTCGATTATGTAACAAATAATATTTCACAATCGATTATGTAATATTTTATGTACGTGTATAGGTACTTTGTAGCTAACATAATACATATGTACGTTTTTCATACGTGATTCAATACATTTTCTATAATCAATTACAATATTATATAGTATATAATAAATTAAATATCAAAATTAAATTACACGTGGAAGTACATATTTAATTAATAAGTATTCAAAATAATTAAATATTTATTAGAGATTAGATTATATGCACTTTTCTAGAATATGTCAGAATATATTCTCAATCATTTCTTAAAAGAATATTTGATTGATACTTCAGATAAGTGAGGTGAGGTTAGGATAGATTAGTTTATATGAGGTTACTTTTTGTTGTGTTGGGATCGATTGGGTTAGATTAAATTAGGTGATCCTCATGACTCTCACGAGCCACTTAGCAGCCGGATGCACTGAGGCCATGGTACTTCAGATACTACACAATATACACCCACTTCAGCATTTCATTTATAAATCTGTCTCTGAAGAATGATCTTCTTAATCTGAGGAACGTTCTTCCAAAGACTTAAACCAATGTCTATCATCTATCATAACACAGATCGAGAGGTCATCAGAGCTTTTAATCATTGGCGAGAATGAAGACTGAATACGCTCTTTTAGAGCGTAGTTTCTGCGTTTGTCTCTTTTCTTATATTAGGTTTTATCTCTCTCTAAATTAATTGGATTTATAAATTATTATGTTTAAAAAAATCAAATCATAAAACTATTATTAAACTTCAAGTGTTTTTCTATTAAAGTTTTTTCCTGATTCATATCAATCAATTAAACAGTTAATTGAAAAATCTTTCTTTATTAAAATGTTATTGTTTCTTCAAGTTTCGGGAAGATTTCAAATAAGTTCAAATAAGTTTATATGAAAACACATATTAAAGCACAAATAAATAAATTACTATCCAGTTAAATTGAAAGCTATTGTTTATTAAAACATTAAACATCAAAACAATCAAAAAGTGCTACACAGTGAATATGACCTGCCTCTCGGACATCGATCTGGCAACACTGCACAGAAGTCGGCTCGAGGAAAGGCTCAATTATAAGTTAGCTTGGAGCTCGACGCGAAGTCGTCGTGACCAGCATGTTTTTAATATGGCACGCGATTGCTTGCAGCGTAGCATAAGCAACAAGTGTGCAAACAACAACAAAAATCACGCGTCCGCCGCGAACAACGTTGACGCAGCCGGTGCGGGTGCCGGTCTCGCTGCCGCTGATTCCCACAACGCTGTCGACAAAAACAACTTCAATGCTTGTGATATTTTGATTAATAAAGTCAGTAAATTAAACTTCAATGCAGCGGCAGAAGAACGAAATTCAAAAATGCAACAACAACAACGACATCATCATCATCATCGTCGTGTTGACAGTTCCAACGACGATGAAAGTACTTACTTCTCGTCTGCAACTCGTCGCCGTCGATCGGGAACGTGGCCGTAAGTATGCGTTAACATCATTGATTGACTTACATAATCTACGATGTGGTGATAATTAAACTTTATCTCGTAACTAAATAAACAAACAATTGCGCAGTTTTTCTCGCATTGGTGATGTAATAGCCGGGTTTCTCTAGTGTATTTTAAGCGAAGTAATCGGAGATTGCATGTAATCGATTATATTTGGTTGTAAAGAATTCAAATTAAATAAAAATAAATTCTACTTTATTATCAAACGTGTTCAGAATATGTTATCGAAAAGATAATCTATAAAACGCTCTACTAAATATTTATAATAAATATTCATCATGAGTGATATTTATTTGTATTTGTAATTGGAGTATACATATGTATATAGAGTGGTCCATCGGCTGGTTTCCTTTTGAATTAAGTAAATAATTTAAAAATAATAAAATTAAATAATTATTTAATTAAATTAAATTACATTAATTAAATTATTAATTTATATTGGAATGCTTTATGATAAATTAATAATTTATATTGGAAGAATTCCAAAAGAAACCAGCCAATGGCCCACACTTTACAGTATTTGGACTTAATAAACGAATAACGTTTTCTATTTAGTATAGTATTTATATATGTATATCTTTTACATTTATTCATATATGTAAGTATCATCTCTATCATAAACAACCCTCTCGATTTTTCTAAAGGAAAACACGTGGTTGAATAATATTCTGTACGGTTGAATAATTAATTGCAGTGATTAATTCTTCTCCTTTTTAATTATCATTAAACTTGTTATTTACTCTACTATTCAACAATCATGTAATAAATAAATATTCATTTCATTTGTGAATTTTATTTGATATGCTTTTATTTCCTCATCAATATTAATTATCTTAGAAGAGATCATTTATATTTAACAGTCAGAGAGGATACACTTTGCTTATTCTTTAATAAATGTTCTAGAAATTTAATGAATTGCATTCGATTATTTAAATGTTGATTAATTTAAATACTTGAAATAAATTTGAATAACAACAGACTTCGACAAGATCTTGAACTCTTCAAGTTAAATTCTTTATTGTTGTTATATAAATCTATGATGTTAAGGCTATGATATTTTCATATCAGCGATATATACGATCGTGTCTACTGTCAACATTGTCAAAATTCACAATGGCAATTCAAAGTCACTCAATTTATAATAATTCTAAATAAATAATAAATCTTATAAATATATAAAAAAAATATGATAAAATTATTTGCATGACTTGCAAAATAAAGATGAGTTGATTATTTAATCAGTTTTTTTGGTATACGGATACAAAATTAAGTGCTTTCTATCTTTTGTATTTATTTGCTTGACGGAAGAAAAGAATTTCTATTGTTTTACATCAGTATTATGAATTATGATAAAAAAAAATTTTAAATAAAACAAAAAATATAATAAATAGAAAAATATAACATAAAATGTTTATAGAGATGACAATAATTAAAATTCACTAATAAAATTATTTTAAGTACGCGTATATTATAAAAACAATTAAAAAACCTCTATTAAAAGTCAATAAGAATTAAAATTTACTAGCAATAATTAAAATATTAATAAATAATATAATATTATAATAAAAAAACTAATAAAAATCAACTAATAAAAATATAAAATAATAAAAAAACTTTTGAATCTCTCCCCGACGGGGAATTGAACCCCGGTCTCCCGCGTGACAGGCGGGGATACTAACCACTATACTATCGAGGATGTTGATTAATAGTTGCTTAAGCTTCGCTAAAAACTTGCTTATCATCTTGCAGCTCGGAATCAAAATTATTTTGCTGCACAGAGAATATTTTCTCAAAAAAAAAACCTCCACTAAATTACTGTTGATTATTATATCTATAGAAAACAATCTTTTAGTTTCTTTTAATAATTTTGGTTTTATACAGTATTTATTTGGTATTTATACTTTGTTGTTTGGTGAAAAACAATTCTGCTTTTGTGGCTTTTATAAAAATATTTTATTTCGTACCAGTCGGTGTTTAGACACGGTGTTGTTTTTTTATTCTTTTTAAAGTTAAAGTAGTTAAGAAAAATGCAATCGTTTTTAATAATGCTAGAGAAGAATTAATTAAAGTACGTAAAGTAATCGTATATTAGTTACTTAATTAAGTAAATTTAGTAGTAAAGATAGATTCTTAGGATTTTCTTTTTCAAAATAATCGTGCAAAAAAACCAAATTAAAACAAGTTTTTTTTGCATAGTTCTTGTGTTTATTTTGTTATTTTGAACATAGGTAAAATAAAATAATAAATAAATTTTTATATCAACTCGATATAAATGCTCGGCCATTGGCTGGTTTCTTTTAAAATTGCTATAAATAAATGAATTTTAAATTTTACGTGTATTTTGTCGATTAAAAAGAAAGAAATTTGGACTTTTGGAGTTTTTTGAACTTTAAACTTTTGTTTCTTTTTTTTTTTTTGAATACACGAAAATTTTACAAAAAATAGAATTCAAAGTTCGATTTAATAAGGATTTTATATGATTTGGTTGAATGAGCCTCTCTGTCTGCGATAAGAAGCGTTATTGTTGCATTTTTTACTTTAATTGCAATTATTATTATTATTATTATTGCAAATCTTTTATTGGACTTGGATAGGAATAATTTTATAACTCAATATATGATTATATATTCATTATTATTCCTATTATAATCATATCGTTTATTACTCGAAACTCAGAGTAATTTTAAAGCTTTATATATTTTTGATAGCTGTGATATATTTTTATTAATTTTGGATGTAAAAAGAGAATGAAATATATATTATATTTATTATATATTTTATATGTATATTTTATATATATATTTTATAATAACATTTTTGAAAACGTATCAATTTAAATTTTATTAATGTATTGCATTTTTTAAATGATAAAAAATTTATAATACATTCACATTATATATCAATAATATGTATACACATACATATGTTCATAAGTGAGGATATGTGACTATATATGTATGTATATGTATGTACGTATGAATACTTCGCCTATTTTGATCGTTTGTGTTTATACATTTTACACAATATTGAAATATGTTGAGAATTTATGGAACAACATTTATTGAATTTCTTCTAAACTTACAAACATATTACAGTTATGTCTCTCATTAAACGAAATTACGTGATATTTCTTTATTGTAAATTTCAGTTAATTATATTCGTCGTAAATTAATTTTATTTCGTTTGTTGCTTTCTATGAACAAAAAATCACGTTTATTTTATCCAGTCATTTTTTTAAAAACTGAATTTATTTTAAATTATTTCTGTTTCCCTGTTTCATTTTCTCTCTAAACTAAAAAAAAATACTCATGAAATGAGCATGTAAATTTATTTTATTTCTTTTTAATAATTTATTCTACGCTTTTATTTAATGACACTTTGACGCTTTTCGAAATTAAATCAAACGAAATGAATGTGCATTAAATTTGTTGTTGCTTTTCTTCTGTTTCCTTCAACGAACAACGTCATGTTTTTCACCTCACCTTTCTGCTCACCTATAATAGGTGAAGTTCACCTGTCTAGCTTGTTCTGGTTTTATTTGTACTTGACTACAAGCATGGAATCTTCAGTGATTTATTGTCATTAAATGTGTTTAGTTGAATCGGGGATCTGGAGGTGTTGAGAGTGTTTCTTTTTATTGTGATTTTGGTTGTTTTTTTAAATATTACATTAGAAGAAAATTTGTATTTCAAATTATATTAAAAATATATTGTATATATAAATATAGTTATATATAAATTAATTTGTAGACGAAAAGAAAAATCATCTAAAGTTACAAGTTACAAGTAATCAACGAAATGAGTATGTGAAATTTTTAAAGAAATTTAATTATTCAGAAATAGTTCAAAGGACTTTTGAAGTTTACATTTATTTAAACTATCGGTTTTTGTATTTATATAGTGATTAGTGTAGAAGATATGGTGTATAAATGGTGGAATTCTATACGAATTCTAATAATTCGAATTCTATAATAGTAATTGCATTTAATTCAAAAAGAAACCACTTTTTTTAAAGTTTGTATGTATATTTTTGTATTTTATTGTTTAATCACAAATTTTTATAATTAAGTGCATTAATAAACAAGTAAATGCATTAATAAATGAATGAGTTCATTAATTTTAAAATAAATTCGAGATTAAATTAATCAATAGATGTCTTTTGTTAAAAATAGTATCGATGCTTGATAGAGTGCGTCAACGATTTTTCAGCTATAATTTTTTACAGTTTCTAATCGATCGAGTGTTCGTTCATCTTATCAATATAATTCTGATATAAAATTGAAGAATTGTTTAATTGACACCAATGAAGTCATTTAGTTGGATTTTAAATATGTATAAATCTGGCAACTCCTTAGCTGTTCTCTCAGCTGTGATATTTATCATTTGTTACACATCGTTGAAGGGATTTGAAGGGATTTACTCAGAGAAAGCGAATAGAGTTAATAGGGAGAGGAAAGAGTTAATAGAGCGATACTAGACTTAATAGAGAAAGAACATTGAATAGAAGAGAATTTAAATTCAATTTAAAAGGAACGATATATATATGTTTTTACGTTTAATGTGAATATCTTAAGATTATATTAAAATCTTATAATAAAGTTCTAAATTTGTCTACCATTCTTAGGCTGGATCTCTGTTTCTTCAATTCTCTTTCAGAATACTTGCATTCATTCAACTTCTTTCTCTACTAACTCATTACGGATCTATCTAGAATATACATATACATACATACTATATTATATATACACGGGGGATCTTGAACCGCTTTTTTTTAAATGGCATTAAAGTTAAATAAGTATAAAGTTAATGAAGAAGTAGAGCTTGCACTTGAATCAATCAATCATTCATTCTGTCTGTCATTCTTTCATAACTCCGGAGTGTCTTGTTCTCTGTTCGTTCGTTTTAATTATTGATTGCCTCTTGTGAACGTTTAACGCCGCCCACTCTAGACAGACATACAGACGGACAACCAGACCAGTTCAGACGATGGTAACTGAGGCTGTTCTCATCTCTGAACGCATTGCTTTTGGCTACAAAGTTTAATCTTTTTAACTCTTTCTCCATTCTAATGTACTCTGCTTCTGCGTTCTGTTAACTTTATTGTCAGCCATTCATCACAGTCATCGCCGTCATCTCCATCATCATCATCATCGATGTTGTTGGATTTCCCCATAAACCTATGTTGTTGCTCGAAGCTTCTTTTAAACCCATGTACATATCTATCTATCGATCTATGTACCTATTTGAATATCTATCTATCTATCTATGTATCTATTTATATAGTATATCTATCTATTTAGTTATCAATGTACATACATAAAATATCTTTGATTATCAAATTCTATAATTTGGAGTCTTTCAGTATTCTTTCAATCTCTGCTCAACTAACAACAACAGCAGCTTTAAATAACAAGTTTTACAGCTTTTTTCAATTGATTTTTTATTTTAAATTTTTAAAATTTATCTATACGGTTTTTTCCTCACCCATTTTAGTTGGATTTTATCTCTTAGTTTGCCGTTTAGTTTGTTGATATAAAGTTATCAAAATCGTCTTAAATTAGTTAATTTTTAAAACCCTTCGTGATATTAACATAGTTATAAAAATCAATAAAAAGTTATAGTTACAAAATACAACTTATAAAATAAGTATAAAATATAATAAAATACAAAATATAAAGTACTATACTATAGTGAAGTTATAATTTATACTACTAAATTTCGGTCGTTCTTAATAAATGGAGTGTTCTTCAGATACAGAAGAAGCTACACACAGCTTTGATAAGCCAGAGTTAACGGTTTCAACGGAATCATCATCGCTATTAGTGAAGATTCATCCTTCTTTCAGGATTTTAAGGTTGTATTACGAGAATACGATTTGATTTAAACTGGCTCTTATTTAAATCTCGGAGATTCGGTTTTCAAATCCTCTCTTTCTTTAAGCCCCCAAAAATATCAAAGATTCTATACCATACCATAAGTCTACAATAATACCATAAGTGTACAATAATACCAACAACAATGTCATTGAAGTGTACAATAATAATAATTACAATATAATATATTATAAGTAATCAGTACAATAAATAAATTATTCGTGGATAAACCATAGCTAATTTTGAGTAAAGCGAATAACTTAAAAGCTTAAGGATAACACAAGAAATCCTTCCAATGAGAAATTACTGTCCTCGCGTGAAATCAGACTCTAAAATTTTATTCAAATCGATTCTGAACTTTTCGAGATACCTTAGAAAATAGTTTTGAAAACGCTGTTTTCCTCGATTTCATTTATTTTAATTAAAAGTAAAACAAGTCTCTTAAGTTACAAATTCACTTCTATTTCTATAATCCATTTTAAATTCGATTTATATAAAAATTCGGGTTGTCTCACTTTTAATTAATCTTTCTCTCTTCTTTTCATTCCAGGCGCACAAGAAGTTTGAATGCCCCATCGCCTTTTCAACAATTTGGACCATGTGGACGAATAATGAAAAATTCAGCCATGGTTATGTGAGTGTCCTTACTTCAGTACTCAGTCTATCAATAGACTTGAATAATATTTTACTCATTCCTTCTTCCTGCTCAAAGGCAAATTCAAGATCCAGCCAGTCAACGATTGACCTGGTACAAGCCTCCACTCACCGTGCTCGTCATAAAGAAGGTACGCGACACCACCGTCTTGTCGCCGTTCGTTCAGCTTGTCGAATGGCTGGTGCAGGAGAAACACATGGTTGTGTGGGTGGAATCGGCGGTGCTCGATGATCCTCATCTGAGCGAGGATAAGAAATTCCAAGCTATCAAAGAGAAGCTGGTTACATTCAAGTAGGTTGAAAAGTGAGAGAGAAAGAAACTGGAAAATAACTTCAATTGTTTTCTATTTTCCCAATAGAGATGGACGTGATGATCTCACCGATCGCATCGACTTTATTGTTTGTCTCGGCGGCGATGGAACGCTTCTATACGCTTCGCTGTTGTTCCAGCAGTCAGTGCCGCCGGTGATGGCATTCCACTTGGGTTCTCTGGGTTTCCTTACACCATTCCAATTTGACAATTTCCAAGAGCAAGTGACAAACGTCCTTGAAGGACATGCAGCGTTGACGTTGCGCAGTCGCTTGCGTTGTGTGATCTACAGGAAAAGTGATCGACGTAAAGAGTCCGAGAGTCAGCCACAAGAGACAACGACGACGGTCATCGCTACGGATAGCATCAGCGGCGGCTTGGGTATGACGCCGGAGAACAACAACGCATCGATTTCGAAGAACAAATCAAGAAATCGAGGGTCCACAAATATATTGGTTAGTAAACGAAAAGATACAAGATAAAATACTTTCTATTTATCTTTATCTTTCTTTATTTCCAGGTGCTCAACGAAGTGGTTATTGATCGGGGACCTTCACCCTATCTGAGCAACATCGATCTCTTTCTCGATGGCAAATATATCACCTCGGTTCAAGGCGATGGTGTGATTGTTTCCACACCAACTGGCAGCACTGCGTACGCTGTGGCCGCTGGTGCCTCCATGATACATCCCTCCGTACCGGCCATTATGGTGACGCCCATCTGTCCGCATTCACTAAGCTTTCGGCCGATTGTGGTGCCAGCGGGCGTGGAGTTAAAGGTCAGTACGCAATGCAAATTAATTAAATTCTCTCAGCACTTTGACAATGATAACTCTTATTCCATCTAGATTTCCGTCTCACCCGACAGCCGCAACACTTCATGGGTCTCCTTCGACGGACGCAATCGACAGGAACTCTTTCACGGCGACAGCCTGCGAGTGACCACGTCGATCTATCCGGTGCCTAGCATTTGCTCGCAGGATCAAATCTCCGATTGGTTCGATTCGCTGGCGGAGTGTTTGCACTGGAACGTGCGCAAGAAGCAGAAGTGTCTGGATGAGCTGGCCGATCTGACGGCGTCCGGTTCGGAGGATACTCTGGATGATATGGATCGGGCCAACGATTCGTCGCTGGATGTTTAGAAGAAAACAATTGTGCAGAAAGCAATCGAAAGTGTTCGAGGCTCAAAATGCTTTTGAAAAGAGTGATGAAGAAAGGGTGGATAAAAAGTGATAGAGTGGAAGTGGGACAGAGAGAGCAAGAGAAAAGAACTACAAACAAAGAACTGCAACAAACCAGAGTGAGAAAGGAAAGAGTAAAAAGTTGAACAAAAAACAGAGCTTTCAATGTAAAAACTGATCCTTAAACTAAAAGTGAATTGAAATCATTATGCCAATGAGTCAATGTGTCAAAATTAAGTTTAAAAGTTACGGTTTATTTCGAAATCCCTTTTTGAATTCTTGCTTAAAATCTTTTCTTTTGAATTCATTGAATAAGAAAAGAACAAGGAATCCTAAAAAGGCACAACAAAAAAAAAAAAAAAATAAGGAGTATGAAACTTAAATTAAATACCTTTAGATGAGTTATGTTTTTAACATTAAACATTAGCAAACAATTGTAAAAAGAAAAAAACAAATAATATTGTGTAACAAAAATTAGCTGTCATTTTTCAATTTTTCCTGAATTTTTTCATAGTTTACAAGTATCGCATATTTAGTGTTTTATAATAATATTAACTAGTTATAAAGTTTGGGCCAATTATGATAACAAAAACAAATTGTGAACGTTTGCTTTAAGCAAGGAAGAACAAATACAACAACTGGCAACAAATTTTATTTGGCAACATATATTTTATAGTAACAAATATTATATAGCAATAAATATTATAATGCAACAAATATTATATAGCAACAAATATTATATAGCTACAAATATTATGTAGTAACAATTATTGTATAGCAAAAAATATTAAAATATATACAAATACAAAGTATTTCAAAAAATAAACGGGTTTTCTACAACATTTCGGTCAAAGTTAAATCAAATTTTGAGTATTTTATAATAAGAAAATCTCCTAACTCTAAGAATAGGTTTTTTTGATAATGTTATATTTTCTATTATGCAAAATTTGTGGCATTTGTGGCAATATTAATTAACCATGAAGATAGTTTTTCAGATTATGATAATAATATATGTAATAATGTACAATATATGAATCAATTTTTATATGTATATATATACAATCTTATATTAATGTAATATATATTCAGAAATTATAAATAGCTCTTTCTATAGATATATATAGCTTTTTCTATATGTATAAAAACTCAATGTTTACATGCGATTTTCATATAATGGAAATAATGTAATTTTTATATTTCCAGGCACTATTTTTTTAGAAAAAAACAATCCCAATTTATTTAATATAGAAAATTTTATACAAAAATAAATAATTGTTGTGTTAAATATAATAAAACAAGACGAAAAAGAAGATGAAGCAGAAATTATGGTAATTCCTTAAAAAATTATAAATAAAAATATAATTCATTTAGAAATGCGTTGCAGTTCATGAACTAAGTTTTTAATATGTTTTTCTAAAAACGATTTCTATAAAAAGAATTGATTTTTCAAGGAGGAGACTGTCACAAAGGAAAAACAATATTCTAACAATCTAGAAAAAGGAATTTGAAATTTTGGAATACAAGATTCTATTGAGAAATACATATTTCGAATCACCTCAGGCTAAGATTATTTGAATATTGAGTCATTTTCGACTCAAAAAACAGGTCGTTAATAATTGAAGTAATATAAAAAAATATGAAATATGTCCTAAAAATATGCCAAAAGTTCTTTAATATTGCAGTATAGAGTAAAGTAGAATACTTGTAGGCTGGCAAAAAATTCACTTGTTTCAAAACGAATTTTTAGAGGAATCAGGAATTTTCTCCGGCCTAAAAGTATGCTATACAATGTGTGTTCTGCAAACAGGGTGTGTATAACTTTTATACCAAATTTATACATACTCATACTTGCTTGATGGATTGATGAATAATGTACATGATGTTGGTGTTGATGATGCCTTGCGTGAGCCTAATTTAATTAGGAAAAGTGTATCAATTAACTGCGACGTGATCGCGCATCAATCAACGACTTGAGTAGATTTATTTTTAACAGTAACGTTGTGTGAATGAGGTGAGCAAAGCTGAGTAGAACAGCGCAGAGTAGAGTAGAACAGAACAGAGCAGAGTAATGAAGAAAGTCGTTCGTCTCTCGCTCAAGCAACAAGTGACATTAACAAGTGAAAGCACTTAAAATATGAAACATACACACACACACAGTCTCGTCCATACTCATGGCAATCTTAAAAGCTTTAAAGGATTTGAGGGCACACATACTCACATACAAACATTCAGAAATACATACATATCGAAACACGTCCATTTAATCACTTGGACATGCGGAACAAATCAACGTCTAATAATCAACTCCATAAATCAGTAGAGAAGTAAAAACAGAAATAACGGAAAAAGTACTGCAATAAAAAAATAAACTACAATAAAAACAATAATAATAATAATAATAAAGAGAGTGTGAAAAGTATGGGGTTAAGATGGGTTTTCCAAAGGGCTTTCTTAATCCGTTCACGAAGGACGTGCGTAAGCGTGACGAGTGGAATGATGACGACACAAAGCGCTCTGCGTAAGTATGTGTGTGTACATATGTATGTATGCACATATGTATGCCTGTATTAGTGGCGTAAAAACTATATTCTATCGACTGCATCGAAGTCTTGAAATTTCCTTTATTAAACGACGAATGAAGCGGCCGGAGATTTTAACGATCGCAAATGCCTGTATTTTTACAACAACAAAGAAAGCACCTCGTGTCAAAACTTGTTCTTCAAACATCGTCAACAGAGATTTGATTAATGCAGCTCCCAGCAGCATAACTGTTTACTATATACGAGTATATATCTGTGTGTGTGTGTGTTTATTATACAATATATTCTCTTTATAATAAGCTCCAAGCCATCTCCTGTGTTTCTCTGTAAGCGCAACAGGTGAGTAAGTCTCAAGTTTCGTCTGCTTCATTGAGTGGAAATTCCGATTTGAGTGTAAATCTCCTTCACCACGAAAATGTT
Organism: Myopa testacea; assembly: GCA_949629155.1. Classification (NCBI taxonomy): domain Eukaryota; kingdom Metazoa; phylum Arthropoda; class Insecta; order Diptera; family Conopidae; genus Myopa; species Myopa testacea. Next base: position 4,523,769 of record OX451346.1, on the reverse strand, counting down.
TGTCTACTTTTTCCTACTCTGGTTATTAGAACAACTGCATTTTTATACAAACACCACGGCAATGATTGGGTTTCATTGAGGAACACGTGGTTTTTAGAACACGCCTCTTTCGAAGCACGGCGCATGTCTGCGTTATTTACACCCACCAGCGATTGTTTTGGAATTCGAAATTAAAATATAAAAATTAAAATATACAAATTAAATAATAAAAACATAAATAAATAAAAAGTAGTCTCATTAACTTAATAACAATTATTATTTGTTGTTATATTAACAGAGAATCATCAAACCTCGATTGAAAATAGAATAAAAATTAGCATAAAACAATGAATAAAAATGATTGAGTAACTAATTTTGCTTGATTTTTTGAAAGCTGCTTTAAGTATATATTTTTCAAGTATTATTTGTAGTGCAGTATTTTTAATGCTACTGTTTTTTTAGTGCTATTTTGTTGAACATGTGCTTTCTTCAACTACTTCAACAAGTGCTACTTTCGAATTTTCGTATTTTATATCAATTAATTTTACATTCTGAATTTATTGATCATCTTTTATTAATGATCAATTTGAAGTGATTGAGGCATTGATTTGTTTTTTTTTTCTCCTATCAATTTTCATATCGATTGCACTGTTTTTATTGAGTTAGTACTCATATTTTATTCATTTACTCGTATTTATTGCTATAAATTTAATTGAGTACCTTTTCAAAAAACCGTTAAATTTCTACTATTGTTTCTGGGAATTCAAGATTTTATTATTACTCGAATATATGGGATTTTTACATGCACTAAAGTAGGATTTATTGAAGGGAAGAGAATGGAAGGGAAAGGAAGGGAAATAATGTGATGGGATGGAAAGGAGAGGGAAGGGAAGACTGGTGGACAAGTGAAGAACACTTATTATTTTTATTTGTTCCTGGCTTAAGGATAGAAAGTTTAATGGACCAGAAACAAGAGTCACCAAATAAATACAACGCATGTCATGAGTCGAAAAATTCAAAGAACGCCAGCATCAACTAAAAACACCAGCTTCTAGTCTTCTTCTTCTTCTTTTTATCCCTCTTCTTCTTCTTCTTCTTATTCCTCTTCTCCTTCTTCCTTGTGTTTCGATTTAAGTAGCGCTCAGTTGAAATAATTTTAGGGTAAAAGTGCAGGGCGGGAGTGTGAATAAACACAAAAAAAGAGGGGGGAGGGAAGAAGTGACCACTTAAATGATAACAATAAAAGAAATAACAACAACAACAACAACCACACCACAATCACAACCTCAACTTCCACAACTGTAAAAAAAACTACAAAAACCAGTGAATAAAAATCACTTGTATTGAATTTCATTTCAATTCGCTGCTCGTTTTGACAAAATCCCGTTTTAATGTTCAATTGATTTGCGGACCGCTTTTCGAGGTCCATTCATATGTGACCCCGTTTTAAGGTTTTCAACAAATAATCGAAAAGGAGGCGAAATAATCGTAAAAAAGGAGGCTTTAAAAAAGTGGCCACTTTGTCATTTTTTAGAGTGTTGTGAAGGGGTGGATGGGGGGAGGGGAGAGCAGAAAAGCTTTTAGAAAACACATTTCTAAGGTTTATTATTTTCCTTCATTCGAAAAGTGAATTTCAAGTGTGTTCTTTTTATTTATTTGTGGAAATTCGAGAGGGTGGACACACTTAAAATATGTGTGTGCGTGTGTGTGTGTGTCGTTTTATTGCGATATCACAACTTGTTGAACTTCGAGGCTTCAACTTGTTTCGTCATGATGTCAAATCGTTGGGTATTCATTTCGTATGGAGTGAATATACATTCTACGTTCATTTTAAGTGTTAATTTTTAGCGTTCATTCAAAATAACCCAGCAAATGAAGGATTGCATATAAACACAGCAAGTAAATCAAGTAGAACGTCAAAATAAGCGTCAAAACGTCAATAGAAACGTCAAAATTTATTAATTTTTTAATTTTTATTTCTTACTTTTTATTTCTTACAATTTATATGAAATGTTTTTCTCACAGCTTAATTAAGGAACTTTTTTGTTCAGAGATTCTCGATGAGTGATGATGATAGTAATGATGAAGCAATAATTTCATGAATTTTTCTACGTTTTCATGAAAGTATGTCATTCAGTTTAATCGATATCCATCTGCATTTCACCACAATGTTTGTCTCTATCTCTGTCCCTCTCTCGCACTCTATTCAAACATTCCGCTGAGAAATTTCTTGAATTTTAATCGTGTCCCAGTGAGAAGAGCATCCGAAGAAAAGAATTTCTTAATGAAGAAGTCTTGCTTCTTTGTTGTCCCTCCATTCGTCACCATCGTCGCCGTCATCAGCAGTATTAAAAGACAAATGGACGAACGAATGAACGGATGAAGGATTCAAGGCGAACGTGTTAATATTTTTATATCAAAGATGGTTTTAAGCCAACGCAGATGTATTATAATGGCGCTGATGACGTATGTACGAGCGTATGGAAGTCACAACTGAGAGTACTCATTATCATTGCCATTATCATCAATCATCATCATCAATAATCATCATCATTCATCATCGTACATCATTCATCATAATTCTACATCACTCATCTTCAGTTTTCATCATCATAGTCCCGATCATTCATCATCGTTCATCTTTCATCATCATTCATCCGTCATTCATCATCATTCATCCGTCATACATCATTCATGATCATTCATCAGCGTTCATCATTCATTATCATTCATCATCATTCATTATCATTCATCATCATTCATTATCATTCATCATCATTCATTATCATTCATCATCATTCATTATCATTCATCATCATTCATAATCATCCATCATCATCGTTCATCACTCATGATCTTTGATTATATTTCATCATCATTCATCCTAAATTATTATCATAGACATAATCATCATCACAATTATCATCATCATCCTTATCATCATCGTCATCATGTGGAATTTGTTGGACAAGCGTATTCAGGACGTTTCTTTGGATGATAGAACTTTTGTTGGACGACTTTTTTGTTGGCTCTTCAAAGAGAAATCAAAGGAATTAAAATTTCCAGTATCACTCACTTCAAGTGAAAAAGGAAGATAAAAACAACAACGATAGCAAGGAAGACAAAAGGGAAATTAAATGTCATGGCTCATGGTTGAGTAGGAATCGGCGACGCTCGACGACAACCGAAGCGAGAGAAGCGAATTGAGTCAACGAGGCGAGCATGATTCTGGCCACACATTCAAATGACACGCACTTGAAAGTTCGCCCGACTCGGACAGAGAGCTCAAGGAGTCTCTCCCCACTCCCCGCTTAAAGCCTGTTGTACTGCATGCCAGCAACAACTCCTTTCTTTCCTTCTTCCTTCCCTTCCTCCTTCACTTCTTTCCTTCGCCCTTCACCAGCACTCTCCTTCCTCATCCCCTTCGCTATTCGCCCCAGTAAATAGCATGTTCTTCAAACGTCTGTCGGTGGGTTTTCTGCCTCCAGGCTTTGATTTCGACCCATAACTGTAAATGACACACACAATCCTTAAGGATATCCATCTAGCTATCTGCCGCCTATCGCCTGCATATACTCGTGCATAGACACAGAAATTCTATCGTTGAGTTATAAAGTGGTTTTATTAAAAAACAAGGAAGGAACAGGAACCATTCACAATAATCGAATCCATGAGATGTGGGTGGATGAATTCCTCGGTCGCTGAGGGTGTTCTTCGGGTGTTCTTCTCTCTCCTGCCTCCTCTGTCATGCGTCATTTTAGTCCTCATTCCGCACTCATCAGTTCATCAGTCATCACTCGGGTGTTAATGGAATTTCAAAAATTTAATAAGCGCTTTGAATGCGTTTACAGCAGCCTTTCCCAGCGACCCGTTCTTCCCACTCCGTTCTTGTTCTTATTTTTCTTTTTCCCTCTCCAAACACTTATTTTCTTAATGCTTTTTTTTTCTTCTGTCTTTTTGATTGTTCTATTCTTTTGACTTCTTCTTTGACCCTTCTCTTCTCTTCATTTGTCCTTAAACACTTTCGCACACTTTTTGCAATATTTTTTAACATGATTCCTGAATGAATGAAGATGAATTTTTTTTTTGAGAGTATTTTTTTTGCCTTTTAGTTTATTACTTCATTTTGTGTGTGTTTAAATTTGGAACACGTTGTTTCACTTAATATTTTAAATGAATACATTAAATTAAACGCATTTAGAAGCAAAGATCTAAAAAAAGGCATGAAAAAGAATGTCAAATGTGGAAATTCTAATGAAATAAAAGTTGGCAACACTTAAATTAAAATGCTACTCGTGTAAACGTTTAATACATTGTAAAACCATTTGACGATGAAATATAATCTTTCAAAATTTTAGAACGTTTTAAGGAATTAAAACAAAATACAAAAAAATGTAAATAAAACGTAAAATGATCAATGCCAATAAAATACTAAAGAATCCTATAAAAGAAGTATTTATTAAATGTCAAAATGGTATCAAAAGAAGACTCAAAAAACGTCAAATAAATCCTCCAATAAAACGTCAAATTAAGAATTTATAAAGTGTAAAAAATGGTATTAAAAGAAGCTTTATAAACTTTATATACTTCTTCAAATAAAATGTCAAATAAGACGTAAAAATAAAACTTTAAATTAAGAATTTATAAAGTTTAAAAAAAAACATCACAAGAAGCTTAAAATGTCAAAATAGTGTCAGTCAATAAAACCACTGGAAAAAACGTAACTATCACTGAAAAAAACGTAAGCGCTCAAATGAAGATTCGTATACAGTAAATAAATCAAATAAAACCTCAAAGTAGACGTCAACATTTCAAAATTGAATCGTCAACATAAAAGTTTTATAAAAACAGTTATGTATATAAAAAAAGTGATATAAAATAGTCATGTAAAAAAAGTCATACAAAAGAACCGTGACATGAAATGCCAAACTATGCGTCAAACAAAGTGTCACAATGGGCGTCAAATAAAGTGTCAAAAAATGTTATAATAAATGTCAAATGGAACACCTTATTTTAGCAACAATTTCGTTTTTGCATTACAAGGGAATTTAAAAGATTTTCCGGTATAAACGAATTTTTAAGCTAAAAAAGAAAAGCAATAAAACGGAAAAAAATTTCAAAATTCAAGTTTTAATTGCAATTAATTATTTAATTAATTTTAATGTATATTTAAGCAAAAAGGAAAAATCTACAAAAATCCAGAATAAATCATTATAAACATTCTCTTTCTCTCCCTCCCTTCTTCTTCTCTGTCTCTCTCCTTCTCCTACCTCCTTCTCTTTCTTATCCATACTAATAAAAACCAAACTAGTACTAAATTCAATCATAAAAATTCTAGTTTCTTAATTGTTAACAGGAATTTTTATTTGTATATATGTATTTAAATATATTTCGATTCATTTCTGTTCTGTCGTTATTTTTATGCATTTTAACATTAATTCAAAACTCAAAGAGACCTTATCAACTATGGAGAGGGGTGAAAGGGTTTTCCTTGTCCCCCTTAAAGCCTCAACACAGAATTAAATGAAAATAAAATGCTGGCTAAAAATTTTTAATTTAAATTCATTTAATTTTTTACATTTATTTAGTAATTTTGAAGAAGCACAAATCTTAAAATAAAGAAATTTATTTTTTCAGTTTCCAAGTTTTTTTTTTGTGGACGTCTCTGATTTTCGGCGATTTTATTTAACCGAATATTTAACAATTAATCGCGACTAAACTGGTATTTTAAATCTCTCGTTCTTGTTTGTTGTTTGTCTCGTTCTCGTTGATTTTTGGGTTTGATTTGTGAAAAAATACTCATCTTTTTTTTCCGTATTTGTGTTTTTTATTATTATTGTTTTTGTTGTTCCTTCCTTCTCGTTGTTTTGTTTTTGTTTTCTTCATTCATCGAAGTCGGCTAAACATACAAAAAAAGCATATTTCATCTTTTATTTTCAAGTTGATCCATAAAAATATTTACATATGTAAAGAATGTTTCTTAAATTTTTAGTCACAGTCTCTTTTAAGCCAGCGTCCGGGTAGCATCGTCATTGTTGTCGTCGTCGTCGTCTTCGTGGTCTTCATTTTAATCACGATCATCATCAGCGATCCACGTCGTCGTTTTCATTGTGTTCAGAATCGTCTTCACCGACTTCGCGTGCCGTCGGAGCCTTTAAAATATTCGCGTTCAACGAGATTCTTTAAAAGGAAGGACAAAAGCAACAACAAAAGTGTTTAAAGGTTTTTTCACGTTGTTAATAAACTACTCATTGTATTAACAAAAATAAGTTATAGAAAACTTAAAGATAAAAATGTGGATATTTATTTTCTTTGGGTTCTCTTCTCTTTTTAATTTGATTTGATTTAAATTATAATTTCTAATTTTTTACAACAACAACGAATCACTTGTTGTTGCCTGTGTTTTGATGAGTATTTTATACGCAAGTGTTTTGGCTCTTCTCTATCTCTCTCTTTCTCTCTTCTGTTGCCCGTTAAGCTTCCGTAAAACGTAGTAAATAACGTTTCTTGTTTCTTTTTATAAAAAACATCCAGTTTTTTTACGGGGTTCCTGGTTGTTTTCGGCTTACTTCCCTGTAGTTTTTATTGATTCTGTTGTTGTTGTTATTATTACAGTTGTTAGTGTTTCTTTAGTTTTTAATGTTTAATTTCGGTTGTTTTCCTTGTCCTTGGAATATTTTTGAACATCGCGGAATCGATTTTAAAGATTATAAAAATTTGTGATTCTTAATTTTGATAGTTTTAACAAATCACGGTTTCAACCTCTAAGAAACGTTGATTAATGAAGGTTAATTCAGGTTTTTTATTGATCGATTAAAGATTTAAGTTTCAAGTTATATTAAGTATTATAAAATATTCATATCATAGACTTTGTTTGACTCCATAATTTAACGGAGAAAATAGCATCCCCAAATTTGTTTTGTTGTTGAACTCATTGACGAATTTCAATTATATTCAAACACAAGCAACAATGAAAAAAACAGAGTAATAAAAGAAACACGTTGCTTGCTTACGTTGTTGTTGCTAAAACATGTGCAATTAGAAAACGTGTGCAATTAAAAAAAAACATGTGCATTTACGATCGTTAAACTCTTCGTATAGCATTCGTTGTTTACTAAAGAAAATGCCAACAACAATGCGATGGAAGAGACGGCTGCAGAGTCGCTTATGCTGTCGGCAGAATGTTGTTTTTTTCGGATTTGTATTATTACGGGACGAAAAAAGTTTCAAATAAGTTGGTCGATCTGATTTGAACACAAAAGTTGCAGGATATCAGAAAAATAGACGGACAAAAAAGGAACTGAGAGCAGATGTTTTACGGGGAGAGGTTATGAAAAATGAAACAAACCGTTTTTTTTCTTCAGATGTTGGAAGCAACAACTTTTTTCTCCGTTGAAATTACCACAATTTTTCAAGGAACACGTTTTTACTAAGAAAAGAAATGAAACAAATGGCAAAAAAGAAAGTTTTAAAAGAATTGACAAAGCTTATTTCACAGCTGTGACATAAAAACCATTACCTATAAAAATCAACGTTTTTCATGTGCACATCGATTCATTTCGTACCGCGGAGTTGGACACTGAATAAATGTCAGATATTTTGAACGAATTAATGTTGCCAATGTCCGTATGACATGTAATTCAAAAAGAAACCAGCCGATGGCCCACTTTCTTCTACAATAAAAATGTCAACAGCCATTCTTTTTTTCATCGGGTTAAAATAGTGAGCCTAAAATTATGCAATCAAAAGCATACGTTTTCTCCCTTCCGTTTATTATGATTCCTTTTCTATTTTTTTGTATTCCATAAATTAAGAAAAAACACTTTGTTTTTTGCTATTAATCGTAGAATTGAGTTTCACTCAATTGAAGGGTAGTAAAAATGATTTTTTTTCTACCGTAATGAGCACAAAATCATCCCTGCTGCGAGCAACAGAAAGCCAACAAGTTGTCGTTGGGGTGTCATGCTCGTGGTGTGTTGCTGGTTGAGGAGTCGGGGGAAGTGGGGTGAAATGCCACAAGTGTTTGAGTATTGAATGCATGGTTTGTGTCTCCGTTTGTCTGTCGGTCTCGATGCTGTTTGTTCGCCTCTAAAAATATGCTTGCTCTCCATTAGAGTCCAATAATACTTCCCCGCATTCCTACGCTGGTTGCTGTGCTGCCAAGAATCCTCCTCCTCCTTAAAAAGCTTTGAGTGAAATGCGTTGTTAGTAGTGCAGTTGTTGTTGTTGGTAGAGTGACACACGTACTCAGCAGCACACCCTCCAAATCCTCCCTGCTTCTCGTCACCATTCTAACTCCGTAGCATCTTCGTCGTCCTTGCATCGTGTGGCATCGTGACTGACATCAGTCGATAACGACGACGATGAGTTTCAGTGCGAGACGAGATCTCGTTGCTGATGGAAGTCTTTTTCCAATCTGTCAGCACGAAAAATCCAGCGAAGTCGAGGAGGAGGATTTTTGTGAATTGCTTTCATAAAATCAAAACTATTCTGTTGGGTGAAGAAAAGGACAACAAAAAATTACTACTTGAAAAAATTGACTGACTAAAAGATTAACATGTAAAAATGTCGTGATAAATAAAATTAAATACAATAGTGAAAAGTTAAAGAAAATAAGTTTTCTTAAAAATAAAAATTAACAGAAAATTTTTGAATATGTTTCTTTATTTAAATAAATAATGTGAAAGAGAATCAGAGACAGAGAAGGGTGTAAGTTATACAAAAAAATAATAATTAATAATACGAAGAATAAACTTTAAAAAATCTGAAAAACATGCTAAATTGATTTTATTTATTATTTACATATTTATTTATTTGTTTTTCTGTTCCTAAAGAAACCACTTTAATTAGAAAACCACAAAAATTAATTAAATCGCTTGTAAAATTTTATTTTTTTAATTATATTCCGTGTTTAATAGTAATACGTGTAAAATTATGAATTATAATTAATGACATTTTTGTTTCTATAAAAAACTAACTTTCTTTTATATTAAAAAAATATTTTATATTAGAATTCTTTCATTTAATAAAGACCACACTTGATATTGTATCAAATTGTTAAGGAATCTCAGTATTCTTACTCCTGAAAGAAATCTTTTCAATATAAAAACCTTCATCATTCATTGAAAAACATACATTTTATTGCTAAAATGATTAAAATTAATAAAAATAAATGCTTCCTCCAGATTGCTAATAAAAAGATTCACAAACTGTAGATCGATCCTTTTTTTTATAAACCTGTAACACTACAATCACTCCTCGAGTGATCCTTAAGGAGGTTCCAGGTTCTACTTACAGATGATGGAGAAAGAGAAGAAAATAAACTGGGAATTCCCTAAATTACACCATTTTGTTCAACTAATGAAAGCTCTTCTAATACTGTGCTCTCATTTTCGACCTTTCATGATCTGTTCACCTTTTAGAATTGATCCAATTTAGAATCCATTTTTAGTCAATGGATTCTTGACTTATTCTAGACTCTTGACTAACACTAGACTCTTCAGAGGTGTCAAAAGTTTGAATATGATTCTAATGGAAATCTCCTTAGTGAAAGGATCTTCTGTATCTCGAAATATTATAAAGTCATCATCACTGAAGATGTTGTGTTGGGGTATACTATAAAATGTGGGCCATCGGCAGGTTTCTTTATTATTTAATTAATTTAAATACAATGTTTAAATAATTGAATTATACATAATATTTTTAAAATAACTATTTAACATAGAAAGAAACCATGCGATGGCCCATAATTTCTATACCACATTAATTTTTTTTTAAAATTTTTGTTTTTTTTTGTTTATTACTCATAACATACTCAAGAGTCATTCACTTAAAATGACAAAAAGGGGAAAAAAGCAGAAGTTATTTTGACGTTGTTATTCTCATGTATTCATGATAGAATGATGATACTGATGAAGATGATGATTATAACAATGATTACTGTTGTTGTTTTTCGATGCTGTTCCACTGAATTTCATGTCAGTAGCTCTTCATTTCATAGTCCTGTTTTTTGAGCACATATCAAAGTCAGAAACACGGCTGGACACTTGAATGGTCCACACTTGAGATGGTCTCAAATGATGACCGCCATCACCATCATCGAACCAATTCTCTTGATCCGTGACTCCTGCCTTTTAATGGTGAGAAGGGAGGGAAGCGGTTTCAAGTGGACCTGAGTGTTTGTTGTGATGCTAACAAATCATTCATGAATGGTTTTCGATTCAATTTCATGGTCAAAATATCATTCATAGGAAATAATTTCTTTTTATGTGTTGAAATTCAACTTTTCAAAAATCAAAAATCAACATTTCACAGGCTTCAACATTTGAGACTTATTTAAAGTTTTAAAACCTTAAGCAATGAACTCAATTCTTCTTGCTTCATTTCTGATAATTCTTTCTGTTGAATGTAAAGAATAATATTGAAAATAACTTAATATTGAATAAAACTTAGAATAATGCTGTGTTTGTTCCTTAAATTATTCCCCCAGGAGTCCTCCATCGTATAACTTCACCCACTTACAACAGAAACAGGGGAACATTCAGAAGAACACCAAAAACTCTAACAACAATAATAAACAGCTTTAGTAATCCAGAATAATCAAAAAGATTTCCAAGAACAACAGAACACCAACACTAGAAACAGGACCACGACCACCAACAACAACAACAACAACGAAATAAGCTCAGAAGGTAAGCATGTCAGGGTGGGTAAAGAAGAAGAGATGATGATGCAAATTGTTGCATCTCTCATGATTGTTTTCTCTCATGATACAAGATTTTTCTTTGTCGCTCAATAAATAGTCAACGAAACAACAACAAAAAAGTGGCAACTTGTTGATTATTTAAGTAAGCATTTAAAAAACACGTCACTGGGGAAATCCTCGAAGTAAAACTGGATGCTTTTTGAGTTGTCATCATTGTACGTAGGATTTGTATAGCAATAATAATTAATCAAGAAAATAATATTGATTTTAAAAGATAATCAATTCTGGTCACGTATACAAAATGAAGAAACTATAAGAGATTTTAAATAACCTTGAAAGAGAAGAAAAACTTAAGAATTACCTTTAAAACGGTGAATGAAAATAAGAGAATAAATTAACAATTATCATATTAAAGTTAACCATCGTTTGTTGTTGTTGTTATTATTAAAACATGTCCTCCACGAATAACTGTTGTTTTGATGTTGTTATCTTGTTGTTGCTTCTTTCCTTCCTTCTTCCATGCTTGTAGTCCACTGCTGCATAAATCACTAATCTAGCAACCGACTAATCGACAACCAACCGACCGACCGACCAACCAACCGACCGTCCAACCAACCGACCTACCGACCGACTAAGCTTCAGGGTTCAGGTGTTAGCCATCGAATCCAGCCATTCATTTATTCATTCATTCACTACAATTCACACAGCGATGTAAATGGATATTATTGAAAACAATTGAATTACTTTTATTCCATTCGATTTTAAAATGTGCGAGTATCTCTCTGTTGTATAATAACCGGTAATTAGTAAAGAGATCGAAGGCAAGCACACGGAAAACTGACTGGCAGACTGTTTTAAATGCTGCCCCCGCCGCCACCACCAACGTAGATGCTGGCAACCCTGATTCTATACGGTGGACCATCGGATGGTTTCTTTTTCTATACTTCTACAATTGCCACTGTCGTTGTCGCAGTCTCAGCCTCTTCTTTGTCGGTCTATTTTAATATTTTAATTCCTCGTAGAATACGAGCAGCTCTGCTAAACTCATTTTCGGTGTTCAGTCTGTAAATAAACAGAAATGGTTTTGAAATATGAGGTTGAGAAGAGAGAACCGTCTAATTTTAGTGTTGTTTAAATTCGATGGTGATGCTGACGGTGTTTAAATTGTTGAATTTTTTGTTGCTGTACGAAGAACATTTTTAAAGTGAAACGAAGAAGTATTTAAATATAATATATAATAAGCGAAGAAAGAGAGACGGATATAAAAATCATAATAACAGTATTGAATATTTGCTATTAAATATATTTATTTATACATCGAACTTATATTTACAATGTAACATTCTTCACAGTCGTCTTGAAAAATTACTGTAAAAACATGGACAACTTTAATGACTTCAAATCTTCAACTAAACACACTGAAAACCGTTGAAAACTCTATCGCGTGTCGGCAGAAATAAATACAAAAGATACGATAAGATTTTATGCGTTTAATTATTAAAAAAAAAGAATATTTTTGTGCATGATTTTTTTGTGCAATTAAATCATAAATCTTCGTATCTAAGATGAAATTATTAACAAGTAATTAAAACCAATTCAAGTCGAGTCGGGTTGAGTTTTTAGTCGGCTTTAAAAAAATTAATAAATCAAAATAATTATGATATTTCTTCGCTTTCCAAATTCTTCAAAAATAAAGACAAAAATATATAAGGCATTATAATATTATTAACATCATTTACCTGAATTTAAATGATTTCCACATTATAACTTCAAATAATTATTTATTTCATTATTTATACATGTAATAATATATGAAAAATTATAAAAAAATTTAAATCTAAAACAGAAGTTAAGGTTAGAAATTATAAACTACATTTTAGACATGAAAACCAGGAAAAACTGACACCCTCGAAATGAAATGGAAACCTCGAAATTATTACAAATCTTTTTTACACAATAAAATTTTAATTTTGTTTTTATTAGCTTATTACCGTGTTTGTATAAAATTTTAATTTGTATATCTTTAGTATATTTTTTGCTCTTTTCTTTGCTCTTCTGTTCATAGAATATTTTATATAAATACAATATTATTGTATTGTATAAATTAATTGTTTTAATTTACTTTTAATATTTAACAATCTCAATGTTGTTGATTAATTAAAAATGCACTTTAATTAAAATCAAAATTTTTCATTACAATTAAATCGTGTTTTCACACACAAATCATTGAATGAAGAATCGTAGAAAAAAATTACTTTGTCGCTGCGAGAACTTATTTAAATCCAAATGTAAATCATATAATATTTTCATTTTAAGCGCATTACGAACGCTTCAGAAAATCGAATATTTTTCCATAAAAATATTTCCATATTTTTTAGTTGCAAAAACAAAACAAAAGAAAACCAAACAAAAGAAAAGGAATGCAACACAATGAAAGGAAAATAAAAAACAGAATTTATGAAGAATATTTCATTTATTAGTCTAAGCAAAGCTTAAAACATTTTTAGTCGTTCGTTTGCGCGCGTTTCCGGCAGATCGCTTGAAACTTAATCGAATTACTCGCAAGTTACTCGTAGTTATTCGCAGTTACTCGCAAGTTACTCGTAGTTACTCACAGTTACTCGTAGTTACTCGTAGTTACTCACAGTTATTCGTAGTAACTCGTGTTAGTTACCCATTCCTTCAATCATTCTGCTCACAACGGAGTCGAACTTTTGTTGAGTGTCGTTCGAAGTTTGTAAACTATCGCAAATCAGGCGATTATTTCCATTTTTTTGTTGTTGCTGTGTTCACTTTATTGTGAAATAGAAGTGAGTGTTAAAACAGTGTTAATAAATAAAAAATAACATGAACATTCTTGAGATCCCTTTCAAATTTAAGTTCTCTGAGTCTGAATCACGATCTGAGGATCTGAAAGAGACTCTGACGGAATCTGAAAAGGATTCTGATAGCTTTGACTGTGAATCTCTGTTATCAATTTATTTGTATTTTCTTATGCAAATAATTTATAATATTATAATATATTATAGAATATTATAGATTATTATAGAATATTATAGATTATTACATTGTATTATATTATAGATTATTATATTGTAGAATATTATAGATTATTATAGAATACTATAATATATTATAGAATATTATAGGTTATTATAGAATATTATAGGCGTTTATATAAACACGTCAATATAATGAAATGTCTTTTTCGATTTTCGCTCGAATTTCTTCGATTTTCTTAAGATTTTCTTTACTAAATTATTAAACTGAGGTTTAGATGTAGTATAGTATATTGACTACGATATAGTATAGTGAATAGTTACTATATATAAAATACATACTTATAACGTCATATGTTTTGTTCGAATTTCTATTATAATTTTCACTTTTCTGTCACTTTTTTCCTTTTTTTCAATCCGTCGTTGTTGGTTTCATAGCGTAAAATATTTTAATTGTGTCAATGCTCATCACTATTTTAATCGGTGAATAACAACACTTTACTACCACTTTTATTAAGTACAATAATTAAGTATCTAGATAATAAATACTAACAAAGATAAACTTGTTAAAGAAACTTTTAATTATTCAATTAAAAAGTAGGGGCAGCAATTTTAACATCAACTATCAATGATAAAAGTAAACAAAGGTGACAAACAGAGCGAGAGGGAGAGAGGGAGAGTGAGCAGGAGAGAGAGAGAGACTGACACATTGAACTGGACTAAAAGAAAGAGATAGAGACAGAAAAAAGGCAAAGTAAAAGAGATGGAAGGAATATCTAATAACTAATAAACACGGAAGAAGGGAAAACCTCTTGTTTTAATTATTTTTGTTGTTGTTATTTGGTTGTTTCTGTTGTTGTTGTTTCTACTGTTTTTACTCATGTCCGTCTTTGATTTTTCTTCCTTTCGGTTTGGCATAAAAATCAATTAAAACAGTTTACACTAATTTTAATTACTTTCGAAAACATAACTCAACTCAGTTGAGTTCGGAAAAAAACCAAATCCAGCTCGTGTCGACAGTTACACAGCCAGCAACAAAAACCACGAACGGCAGCAAGAAGCACGAACAGCAGATGCGAGAGAGTGCCAACAATTAAATTAGTCAAGATCCATCAACGTTCTGATGCACCGACTGACCGACCGAGGGACCGAGCGACTGAGCGACAGACCAACTCATCAAACGACAAACTAACTCATCAAACAACCAACCGACCGACTGATCTACCGAGTGATCAACAACGACTTATTATAAGACCAACAAATCGGACGACCAACCAACCTACTAGTCAACATCAAGTGACCGACTGGCGGCAAGCCGACTGAATCCCAAGTGCAAGGCTACTAAAAATATTGAGGAGCAACAACAACAACAACTACTATAACTACTACAAAACCAACAACAATTAGAAAAGCGACCGAACTAAAACAAGAATCAAGAGGGTTGTAAACAAGGTTGTAAGTCAGCTCTGGCGTTTTGCATGTCAAACTTAAGTTAATTGTGTTGTTGTTGTTGTTGTTGTGATGCTGATGAGTTACAGTGTCATCACGAAGATGTACATAAACAGTGAGCCAGCAGCTGGTTTCTTTAATAAAATATAACAACAACAATAAAATACAGTTTTTTTAAAATAAGACTAATTAATAATTTGAGCTTATTCATTGATATTAATTGATCTACTAACATTTAGTCTGGAAATAATTACTTTCCACTATCAAATCTGTTCTCAATTGCAAAGCAAATTAAAGTTTAATAATCAGTTATTATAGTTAATAATAGAAATTAATTCTGCGACAGCGTTACAATGAATTAAGGTTAATAAACTATTATCACAAATTGCAAATTATATTTTATTGATTTTAATATATAATGGAATACTTTTTCTATGATTAAAATTGTAAATAAAAATACGATTATCACTCAACTGTTTTCATAACTTACGAAATAGAATGCGAAAAGAATTCAATGAGAACCAAGAAAAATTAAACAATAATAAAAAAAAAACAATGAAAAAAGTTCAACATTCTTAAAAGCATGACTTGATTTTAGTCATAATTTTGACGTCTTACATATGAATTCACACACATTCAACATGTTGATTCATTTGTCACTCTGATGATCTTCAATTCATCACCGTCGTCGTCACACGACATGAAATTTAAGTGTGATTCGCATTAATAAAAGAATTGATGATGATGATGACGATGACTACGAGTTGAATTGTTTGTGATTTTCTCTTTTATGTTGATTCCGGTGCGACAACTGAAATTCTTCAAAACAGTTTTGCTTTGAAAAAATTCTATGCTTTTAATTAACTTCATTTAAATTTTGAGTACAAGTAACACATAACAAGTGACAAGTGTTTTCAATACCAACAGTAATTCTTTTTTTTTAAATAGTAGAAAGAATCACACTATACAACATGCACAACAACATCAGCGGAATGATGATTAATAAATTAATTAAAAAAATAAAAAAGCAACAAGTTGTTGAAATTATAAAATATTTGTAAACAAAAATTCTTCTTTTAAAGTCTTAAAGCCTTTAAAAAGTGTTCCTATTTAAGATCTCTCCGATTAAAATTGTCATGAAACAAACTTTCAACCAGGAAAGAAAGCATTTTAAAGAAAGGATCCTTTTAAGTATTTTAAGGAGTTTAATTAAAGATTTTATTATCAGGCAAACATAATTTTAAGTAGTTGACATCTGAAACCATTCATTTATTCAACGAATCGGAGAACGTGTTTAATTCTTGGAAATTATTATTTGTTAGAGAGATTTTAAAGCATCTTAATTACGAAATAATTGTTAACAACAACTGTTAGTTACTCGTAAGTAAGAACGTAATTACGTTAATCTACGAGCACGTAACGTAATGTAATCTCTAGCTTCAGAAGTGGATGTGGTTCACACTAGAGATGAGCGTTCCAGTGATTTTTTGAGAACGGTGACAGCAGTGACTGCTACATTTCTGTCACCGTGATTTTTACCAGTGACTTTAAGTCACCGTGATTTTGATATAAGTAACCGATATCAGAAATTTTAATACGTTTTAATTTCGAATATCGACATTTTTAAAACAAATAATGACTATGAAATAAATTTTTCTGTATAATAATAATAATAACAATACTAATAATAATAATAATACATATAATATATTGTATATAATTACAATATTGTATATAATATTGTATATAATAAGAACTTGTTTGGACAATACAAAATAATAATTTTGTTACTCAGGTTTTTTCTTTTGTATCATCATTTTCATATTATTATTTAATTTTTCCAATAATGTTCGAACAATTACAATAATTAATATGTATGGGGAAATAAAAATAAGTCACAAGCAAATGTTTAATAGCAAATTATTTAGAACAGAATGTTAAATGTACATACAGGCAAACCTACGTTGTTATACAATACGTGAAAAAATACGTGAAAATCATATAGCTATTTTACAGCCACTGACAGGAACGAATCGTTTCACTGTCACTGTTAAAAAAATTATTCTGTCCAAAGTAACATTTACAAAATCACGGGTATCGAAATATCGCTCAACTCTACAGAAACCCAACCCTGGGTTTTTGTACAATTCAACGAAACAATATGTTATTCACGGCACGGAAACAAACCAGTGAAAGGAACGAATATATAAATAAATATCGTGGAACGAAGGCTGTCACTGTCACTGGTAAAAATAATATTCGGTCACTCCAGTGACCAGTGACTTTTAAATCACGGTGACAAAATCACCGGTACGGAAATATCGCTCATCTCTAGTTCACACTTGTTAAGCGGCGCGAATTCAGAACGCAGCCAACTTCACGAAACCAACTGTTTTTCAAACGTATGCACATTTTAACCTCTACTCCTCACTCAGTACTTCCAACCACTCGCTCTGTCTCTCTCACTCCCTCCGGCTTCTTTAATTTCTACTCTCCTCGGATGGTTCTCGAGAAAATGGAAGAATTTAAATGCTATTTAATTGAGGGTGACATCGAAAGATGCTGTTAACGACAGCCGCCGTTTTGCAAGAAGTATGAAAAAAAACAAGGAACCCTGGCCTTGTACGTCGCTGGTGGGGTGGTTGTTGGGGAGCGACAAGCATGAATCCATGAAACCTATCGTGTAGTATTTTAAGAATTTCAAAATTCAATTCAATTTTCCTTCGTAATTCATTTAGTCATTGAATTTTTCGATTGAGCACTTTGAGTAGAATTCTTAGACGGCGAGACGAGTCGGGGTCAAAACTAGCAACGAGGATGTACGCTCAACAGGGTTCCCTCCTCTGCCCCCTCGCCACTGTTAAATTGATACGATGCACAGAAGAAGCAGCAGAAGGTGAAGAAAGTTTTAGTTATAAATTGAATGAAAGCTAAATACTGAATGAAAAGATGTTATTATGAATTTTAAATGGGTTTCGCGTTTGGAGAGAAATAGAGGCATATAGTGTCTTTGGTGTGTCACAAAGGATGTAAGCGAGGGAAATTCAATTAACTGTCAATTAAATCAAAAAGCTGTCATAATTGAGCATCAAAACTGTGCAATATAAACTTTTGAATGCATTCAAAACTTCTTAAGTGACGAAATCAAGATGGTGACTCTTCGCGCTTTTGAGTGAAAAAAGAGATAGAGACAGGGTAAGAAAGAGAGAGGAATAGAAGAGAGAGAGAGAGAGAGGGAGTAACAGAGGATCGGAAAGAAGAAGAGAGAGAAAGGGGGTGAACAATCGCCTTCTTTGAAAAGTTACAATATTAAAATTTAACAAACGCCTGCTTTTAAAGTTAATAATATTAAAAGTGAACAATTAAGTTGATTGTATTGTTAAAAATTTGTAGAATTTAGAAATGTTTTTTCTTCTTATAGAATGTGATTATTTATCTAAAATCACGTTGTCCTTTTTTGTGTAATAAGTTAGTCTCATTTCTTAGATGATGTTTAAATATATTTAAAATTCAATCAATCAAATTTATCAATTTTAAATCAGTCGAAAAAGATTCCAGAATATTTTCACATTTCACTAACTTTTTTGCCGTAAACATTATGCGGTCAAAATCGTTATTAAAAATCTAAATTAATAAGGAAAATAATTAGTTAAGAGTTAACAACGTCAGATGTTGACGCTTGACTCGACTACTAAACTAAATAATAGACGAGTTACCACAGCAAATAAAAACTTGTGTTAGTACGTCACACATCAGGTACATACACACATACATACATACACACATACATACATAAAAGGTACATGATTTATTTTATAAGAAAACCTATTAATTTATACAGCTTGTGCTGCTTTTTGTGCAACAGCTTTTTATAGTGAACACGTTTTTACAATGAAAATTATTATTTACAATGAAAATTTCTTAAAGAAAACAAAACAAATACAAGTTATAAACAACTTAGTATGTAAAATATAAGAAAAATTAGTGAAAGGAAAATAAAATTTATTCAAAATTCAAAATTATTCAAGTAATTGTTGTGAAAATGAACGCCAAGTTTTCAGTGAACACATAAAACAGTAAACTTTCAATTATAATTCAAAGATGTAAATACAATACTTGTAAGTAGTAATTAAAATAAGATTTACACACTTTAACAGCGATTCAACGCATTTCAATTTAATCCGTCAGGTGATGAGACGGTGAGATGATGATTATGATAGCTATAATAATAACTATGGATCACTGTGATTATGGTGATAATGTTTACGATAGAGATGTCAATACTAGTGTTTGAAAATAAAAGTTAATAATGATGTTATGACTACGACGAGAATGATGACAATAAACAATATTAACTGTGTTGATAATGATGATAATCAATGGTGATATTGATACAGAGAACGTTTTCTTCTGAGAACGTTCATGAAGTCACAAATCGTTCAAGAAGGCAGAAAACATAATGATAATAATTAGAACGATGGTAAACTTAATTATGACGGTAGTAATGATGAGTATGATGAAGATTAGAACCAACATGGTGATGATATCTGAGTTTGTATCTTCTCATTCTTTTGAGTAAATCGAAAATAATGATGATGATGATAAAGATGAACTATAATATAAACTATAACAAGAATGGTGTCGATAATGTTAATGATGATGTTGATAGTTGATGATGGATAATTAATAATAAATATGAATGTGACGATCATACTTGAGCTTGTGCTCAGTTAAGTGTTGAAATTAATTCGCTTTTCCAAGATAATATCCGGAAAATCAGCACGAAGTCTCTGTAAATCACCGTAAAACTTTTACAGTTGTTCTGCTAATTTTGCTTGTTTTTTAAAATGAATTTTCTTACAATTTTTCACAGGTTTTTGCTTTACAACATTAGTTGTTCTGCTTTTTAGTGCTTCCACTTAATTTTATGTGGCAATTAAATGTTAAATTAGTTTTTGTAATAATAGCCGCTGTATTAATATTAACCACATTATTAAATTTAACAAGACAGTAGTTTTACTAAATTAATTTAAAACTAGAATAATGGTTTTTAGTAATATGAATGAAACTACGTAGCTGTAAAGAAAAGCAATAAAAATACTGTGAAACACTAGAAAACAAACTATGAGATGAGATGAAAAGAGAAGAGATGAGAAATGAGAGTTTAGAGTTGACAGATGAGAGATGAAAGATGAGAAATGAGAGTTTAGAGTTGACAGATGAGAGATGAAAGATGAGAAATGAGAGATGAGAGATGAAAGTTGAGAGATTAGAGAGGAGAGATTAGAAAGGAGAGATTAGAGATTAGAGTAATGATATGCATTAATATAAAATCAATTCACAATTGATACAATTAAATTAAAAGAAAGAAGATAATAAGCTTCAACTTAATATCGTTCCTAACCTCAAAATATCCCCAAACTTCATCCCCACTGAAGTGATACTCTTCGAAAATTACATTGCATCCGTATTAATACGATTAGCTTCAAGTCCTTCAAATCGAAAGGATGTCAAGAAAGAATATCAGCCACAGTGATTCACTTGTCGGTTGAATTCCAAAAAAAAAAAACCCAAATTTTCTCCCTTTTCTTCTACGCAAAAAGAATGTCGAAAGATTTATTCTCCATTCCATGGCTTACAAGTATTTATTTTAATTAAACTTGCCGATTTAATGCTGCCCTCGTAAGACGCTTAAACGTACAACAATAAAAAGTTGCACTCGTATTATTTGAAATTCGCCATCTTACAATCTGCTTTGCAGCTTATCGTTTATCCTTGATTTAACGGTTTGTTACATTCTGTTCTTCTTCTCTGATTCCTTAGCAACAGCTGGGTGGCGAAATGCAATCGAGTGATCCTGGAGGTGGGCCAAGAAAGTTAAATCAACATTTAGCAGCAACAGCAGCAGGTACGGCAGGAGCACCAACAGCAAACCCAGCGGCAGCACCATCAATCGCACCAACCGCAACAACAACAACAACCTCATTTACAACTCTCCCGAACGATACACCCAGCAAGAATCCGTTCAAGCAACATTTAAGCAGCAACAACAACAACTCCCAGCAACTGCAACATAATCATCGGCAATCTTTTAAAAATGCTAGCAAGAGTATCGCGTCATCGTCGTCTGTGGAGGGCGGCCATGCTGTGGAAGCTGGCGGAGTTGCCAACCAGGAAACATCGCCGCCTTCCAAGCAACAACAGCAAAACGTTTTCACTGCTCAAATGACGCCACCTTCGGACAATCATCGCCAGGAAGATTACCGAGCTGCCGGGCCCTGGGCCGCCCTAAAGAACCGGATGATCGGATGGCGTGGATCTCGGCGTTTGGTGTTGGTCATCGTAGCGATTGCGTTGTTGCTGGACAATATGTTGCTAACAGTAGTGGGTGAGTCTTAAATATATTAATGTTTATAAATAAATAACCGGAACAGAAAATACAGAGGAAAAAATGTGATTAGTGGCGCCGGACTGGGCTTCAACTTCAACATCTTGGAAACAAAGTCCTACCAGAAACTCTATATTGTGTCAAGGTTATCTAGACTCCTCTTTCGTGTATGTCCTCTTTCTCAATCCTTCCTACATGATTGGAATCCCGACATCATCACTATGCACCTGAATATCCAAGCCTAAGCTTCGGGTCTCGAACTAAGTCCAGAGGGTCCCAAACACTCTCAATATCAGACAAGGATGTTCATATAGATCTCCTTAATGCGGAGGCTGGAATCTACGGACAGTACTCAACCCTCTATCAAAAACCAAGACATGTCCTTTATGCATGTTTTCAAATTAGTACCAGATGCTTAATGAAAACTCTGCCAAAGGGGCGGGCCCTCATCATGATATTACAGTTACTCCACGTGTCAGGTTCCTCCAACCTTTTTTAACCCTGGCATCACAGCGTTAAACACTACAAACATTTTCTACATGTTGCTAATTTTATGCGCATAAGATTACTTCGCAAGAAATTCACTTAGCTTTCTACACTCCATATATTAAGTGGTCCTTTAGTATTCTCTCCCTTTGCCTTACACCTTCGCTCTTCACTGTCACAGTCTTCACCTTCACCTTCTTCACATTCTGTCAATCCTCATAAATTTACTCTTCAGTTGATATCAGACTCAATCACCTGGAAGAAGTCTTTCCAACTTCTAACTTCTATGTTCTTGTGGTATTATGGCATCCCTTCGCACTCCTTCTCCCAACTCCTCCTTCCACTTTTCCTCCTTTCTGCATCACTTTAACAGTCCATCGCCAGCAGAGCAATAAATAAATTTACTATCGCATTGGTTTCAATCGGCAGCATGAATTATTGTCGATCCACTTAAAGAAATTAAGGTTTTCCTGCGATTTACTTTATGGACTCCATTCCGAAGATGTTTCTAGACATTAGCAATAATATTATGAATTCCTAGAAGACTACGGAGAAATCTTAAAGAAATTCTATTGAAATGCAGTGAGGAAGAAAATCGCTGTAGTAAAAAAGAAATTGAAATGAACCTGAGTTTTTCTGGAACATAGTAAGAAGAAAGTAGCAACATTCTTCAAAGAAAGGGGGGCAACATTCATTCATAATCCAAAATATCCAACCTTACATTCGTTTTCTCAATGTTCCTAAATACGGTCAGTATATTATTTAAGATTAACCGAATAATATATTCAAAATTATTCATCATCAAGGAAGTCATAAATAAACACTATTTAGAATGGATATAAAATGATAAAACTGAGGATGAACTTACATCCGAGTCCCACGTTTTAGGTTGGGATGGAATTTTTTTGTTATTAACACCCTTCTTTCTTTCTTCCTTTCTTTTTCGTTTCTTATCTTTCTGACCTTTAATTTATCCGTTAATTTGACCGTTAATTTATTTCTTTATTATACGAGCATCAAGGAATTCATGAGAGCTTCAACACCTCAATGCGGTTGCTTTATCACTTCCTGACTCGTACATACACCTAATATTTACGTTATCCTTTCCCCATCAGCATCATCTTTATCACCATCATCATCATTATAATCATCATCCTCCTCATCATCATATTCATCATCATTTTCATCATCGAGATCTCCCCAAAATGAAAACTGCTTCACCACTTGTTTGCCTAATAGTACCACTTTCTATTATTTACCCTCAATCCAACTCCCACCTCCCCCCTTTGGCACTCTTAGTGATGATTTTTCTATTGTGGATTTTTTTCCACCTTCAATATTCTTTGTAGATTTTTCTACGCGCTTCTGTTCCTGCTTTCAGACTGACTTCCGTCGTTTTGTGGAACCTCAACAAGTTAAACTGGTTGAAATCTTTCTCCACGCTTGAAGCTGAGATGTCAGCCAGACATTCCTTTGAGTCTTATTTACCGTTTGCTCTTACATTTTTTGTGGGTGTTGAGTTGTCGTTTAACATTTGGTATTGAATGTTAATGAAAAGCAAGACAGAAAAAGTGGAAGAGAAAAAGAGACACTGAGAGGAAGAATGAGTGAGAGAGAAGGATGAAGGGAAAAAGTTTGGGTATTTAAGTTGGCAATGGAATAAAATCCACTTGAATAAGATTCCAAAGTTTTCAACTTGTTGCTCTACCATAAAAGTAAAAAGGAATTAAAAGAAGAGAGAAGGATGTCGTCAAAGGATGTACGAGAGAATGGCGACAGAAAGAGAGAGAAAGTATGAGAGACGGAGATAAAAGAAACTTGTTGATTTCCGTGTTAGAAACTGCATTCAGAGTGCAATTTTAATGTTTATTCTGAGGTTTCAAAGTTGATGTGCGATTTGGTGAAAAGTCATTTCTTTCCTTTAACTTTCTTCCTCAAGATTCTTCATCTTCAGGATACTCCTCCGTATTCTTCTTCTTCCTCTGTGATCCTTTTAAAGTCAAAATACTCCAATTAAATAAATAAATAGAAAATCGGTGTCTACAAAAGTTGATCACTCTTACAAAGCACACCACAACAAATCTCAGACCATTCTTCTTCATACCATTTTCTCCATCACGTGGAAATTCCGCCGACGACGACGATGATGACAGAAGCAACTTGACCGCGGTCGAGTGTTTTCGAAACCAAGCGAATTTTGCTTCCTTGTTTATTACTTGTTTATGCTCACCAATATTCTTTTTCGTGGCTTTTTCGTTAACAACCAGCACACTTGACATAAGTCATGTTCCTTGGCGATTTAGAGTCACAAAAGGAAATGACGTTCATTTAAAGGAAGTCATCAACAAACTGTAGTTAATTCTTTTCATTTATCATTCAACCTTTCACAGAATTACGTTGAATTCAATTGAGCGAAAATACAAACACTGTCTTTATATACGATGAGAAGAAATGAGATGAAAACCTTAAATGATGATGTGCTGTCCTTTTGGAACATCTGCAGAATCTTTTGGAAGATTTTTGATTAGATTTGAATAGAAAATAAGTGACTTGAGAGATGTTGTTATAGAGTATGATGATAAATAAATACAAATTTGGATAGATTAAAACTGATTTGGAAGATGAAAGGAAGAAGGATTCTCTCTAAAGAAATGCTAAATGATTGTAGACAAACCTATTGAATGGATAAAGATTTTAGATTAATTGTTAAATGGACATGAAAATCATCATATAAGAGATCCCCTGAGATGATAATAATAGATCATAATAAGGTATATTATATTATAAAGAAAAGCCAATTTGACTGAAAAGCCGAGTTATTTAGTTTTCTTTATTATCTTGTTGAAGAAAGTAAGTCCTAAGTCGTCCTTATACAATATATTATTAAAATTATCCTCGAATTATGACTACTTCACATCATAGAAGTACTTGAGATATAAGTTTAAATTATTTCACTCTATATTCTGATTCGGTTTATTTAATTCTGTTGTTGTTATTGTTCCTGCATCTTCTTCAAGTGTCTGAACTATCGGCACTCCAGCAGCAGGAAGAAGAGGAGGCGAAGAACTTCCTTCGTCAGCTTCCTTGGACTCTTTCGTTTTTCCAGTTCGTTGTTTATGCGTCAGTGATAAACTGCGACTGAAAGGCAAATAAGCACTTAATTGTCTCTGTAGCACCTCCTTATTAATGCTCGTCTCCAGGATTTGCTTATGGATAATGGGTCTGTAACGTATCTCGAAACTTTTCTGATGGCGCAGTGTATCCGGTACCTTAACAAGACTCTGTTCCTCTGGACTGCTCGATGTTAGAGTTGCATCCGTCTCTTCAGAAGACATTTTTACTTTTTTGTTCTTTTTGTTTTTTGTTTTAATATATTCTTGTTGTTTTTTACTATATTGTTATTGTTTTTCATTCTATCGCTTACGATTTAACAAAATCTTAATTCCGAAAAGAGAAACAAATTTTATCCGAACCAAACACCATTTTACACGTTTGCAAAGCGATTCACTGAAAGACTGAATCAAAACTCACAGAGAGACCCTTCTTGTTGCCTGACTGATTTTCCTAACCAACCCCTAATCCTAACCCCACTCCCCTTCCCACGTTACTTGTTCTTCTTTCTATTAATTAGGCTTTCGTTTTCCTTGAAATACTAGAAAATCACGACAGAGCAAACAATAAAATAACCTTATAAAACACTTTTTTCACAAAAGGCTTTCCAACTTCGTCGATACACGATTTTCATTACCATGCCATTAAAAACAAAAACTAAACTAAAATTAAAGCTCATGACTCATGCAACTAAATTTAACATGCTAAAAACAGCCTATTTAAGAATTTCTTAAGAAAGTTGTGTTGGTTGTGGTAATAATAGACAAAGATATTCGCGTGACAATGGTTCATGTGCTTTACCATTTGACAGCTCTGCACATACTATAATAAATACTGAAAACATTGCAAAACGTAAGACAATATTTATAAATTAGTTGGTATACCGAAGAAAAGAGGTATAAAGCGATGGAGAGGGATTTAAAAGCTTTAAGTTTCAATACAAGTAAAAGATGAAGCTATACTTTTTTATATAATCTCGCACAATGGATCTAGAGAAGTCTAAAATCAGTTATTATATTTATAAGACGGTTATTATATTTATACTCTTAAGTCTTAAGATGTTCACCTCTTCCAAAAGTTAGAAGACCTCTTTTCGGGTGACAATATTTACCCTAACTAGAAAATACTTTTCGATCTTATTTTTCTTAATAGAGAACAAAAATTACCTTGCATGTTGATCATCGTTAAAAGAAAGTAGCAACGATAGTTGCTGTTCTTATTCTTATTATTTCTCACGAGTACTATGACGGGTATATTTTCAGCTGTCATAAAATCGAAGTGTCATAAAATCTCGTGGAGGCTAATTTTTTTCTTTTGCCTATTATTACTTTACTTATTTTATGACTTTAAGGTTAAAGTTATCGAAGTTATTGCTTTTTTCTAACAATTTCTTCCCAATATTAACAACAACAACTGCAATACTCTATAAATATTAAAATTGAATAGAATTTCAATTGATTTGAAAAAATCATGAACCATGAACTGGAATATTTATTAACGAGGTACTAAATTTTCAATAAGAATAGAACAAACAATGACATAAAAATTAATTTAATGCTTCCAAATACTTTGAGCATGCTTTGTAATTTTACATTGAATTATATAGATATAAAAATGTATTGCAAAATATTTCTAATATATAATTTTAATAGTTTCGCTTAAAAGTGGGGAATTTTAAAAATTATCCGAAACAATAAAAAATGAAAAATCACAAATCATAAAGAAAATATAATCTCTCGATTGTGATACTACTGATCACGTTTCAGAGGAACTGTCATTGAAACGAATACTTTTCACGAACAAGAAGTGAAGTGGAGAAGTGTCCAGTTTGTTCTCTGCTTTGACAACTCATACTACTGATTTATAATATAATATGTAGCTGTGTATATACTTCAGTAAAATAGTAACAATACAACTGCAGTTCAGTTTAATTGCATTTCAGGTCAGTTTGAACTCTAGTTCAGTAAAGAACTAAAATTTTCACTCAACGGATTGCTTAGCAGACTGGCCACATCTTCGCCTCCGCTCGAGCTCAGCAAACTTCTTTTTACCAGATTGGGTATAAAAATGTGCAACTGTTTTTTAGAGTCGTGCCAACTATTGACGGTGTCCTCAAAAAAGTACTGAGGATGGTTACTCAAAATGTCCCCCAAGCAGTTGTGTTTCTTTCTTTCCGCAGCTTTGGCCTCTGCCAACGTCGCTGCTATAATTGCACTAGCACTAAGTGTTGCAGGTCTGTAATTGCGGTTTTCACATCTTGATGTTGCCAACGGTTTACGAACAGCCCGATCTGCACTGGCAACCAGTGTAGCCAAATCAATACGATGTGCCGCAGAACGATTTAAGCGCACTGGAACTGCACCTTCCTTGTTAAATATAATCGAGATGTGTTTCATGGACTCGGGACGTTGATGTTGATAATATCGCTGATGTTGTTTTCGATTTTGAAGGTGATGATTCTGTTGTTGTTGTTGTTGTTGTTGCTTGGCTGGATCACATAGCAAACGTCGAGATGAACGTGCAACCATGCAACTGCGTTTGCGAGCTACGTTTAGTTGTTGTTGTTGTTGCTGTTGTTTCAACTCTGTTAAAATTGGTAGACATGGCAACGGGGGCTGTTGACATCTCTGCCACGTTTTCTGCGTTACGTCTACGGTGTTCGTCGCCTCTGCAAAATTTGATGCTTCATCTGCTTGCGGAAGGGATGACGTTTTGCCTGCCAGATCCAACCAGTTGAGTACCCGTTCTGCTAAGCGTTCATCTGGATTGGAGGAAGCGGCATTCGAGAGCGTGGACTGAAGATCCTGTAATGAACTGCGACGCGAGTGGAGTTCTGGGAAAGTTTCATAGCTGCGACTTTCCGATGTTCCTTTGGATGGTGATGGTAGAGAAGGATGTCGCTGTTTGTTGCCGCTCTTGTAGTGATTCATTCTGCGTTGTTGTTGTTCTCTTTGGTGTGGAATTTGGGGCAGTTGAAATTTAACTTTACCGGATCCCAACATATAAAGTTTTTCGGACGAGTCATCGATAGCGTCATCGAAGTCGGACGACTCGGATGAAGAATAATTATCTGCAAT
This sequence comes from Myopa testacea, assembly GCA_949629155.1. Classification (NCBI taxonomy): domain Eukaryota; kingdom Metazoa; phylum Arthropoda; class Insecta; order Diptera; family Conopidae; genus Myopa; species Myopa testacea. The sequence goes on along the minus strand of OX451346.1, from coordinate 4,495,575 downwards.
GAATTCTGAATCGTTACAACAAAAAATGTTTCTGAATTTTACGTAACCAAAATTATTCCATCGATTGTTTAGGAAATGATTACTTTTTCAATGACGTTTCAATTATTCTTCACTTTCTTACTTTTCTTGTTTCCACAACGAAGAGATGATGATTTCATCATCAGTTCCTGATGTTGTCTCTTTTCCACTGGCCACTCATCGTAGTCCAGTATGAAGTGTCTTTGGAGGCCTCGTCTTCCGGCGACTGCCAACCAAATGGAGCGCACGTAAAGAGGTCGACCAGCGGTTTCCCAAATCGGTGGATCTCGCATGTTGAGACCTCTCAAGGAAATCTCTGTCACCCAACAAGACACAAACACACACGCACTTTGTCACATCATAGTGACACTTCTATGCTCCCATTAAAATGCTAATTAAATTCATTTTTTCTTATTATTTTTTCGTTCTCTTCTGAGGAAAACACACTTCTTTTTTATGTCCCGTACTAATCAAAATGTCGCTCGATTCGAACTGACTCCGTCGAACGTTTGTTTGCGGTTTCATCGGTTATCCTTCGGCAGCAGGATAAACATTGAGTGCCGATGTGGTTGTTAGACAACAACAACAACTATAACAACAACAATTACGAGCAAGCAAAACGTTTAAGTAAAGTTAACAAGAAAAAAAAAAAATGATTATTTCAAGTTGATTTCGTACCATGAACTGTCGCTGCTCTGCGACTGCTCTGCGATTGCACTGTGGAGCAAATTGTACTATATTTATAAATTTTGAATTTAAATTTTGAATTATTTGTATATGTATTTATTATTCATTATTAAATTTATTGAAACTCCTAAGTTTTTAATGCCTTATGAAGCAAATTGTGATCAAGTTCTAAATCTTTTGGGAAACTAAACTATGTACGTTATTTCGGATATTCTTCTTCTACTTCCAATCTTATTCTAGGATATTAAAATCAATAAATCGTATTTAAATTAAGGTAACCGACGTTAAGATTCGATACAAAAACCTACGTCCAAACCATTATAATTTAAAATTCATCATAAATAATTTGGAAATTCATTTCGGTTCATTCAGTTCATTCATCATAAGTAAACCTCCATTTTATTGGTAGAAAAACGACGATCTTGATCACAGTTTTACAACGAGTGCTTCATCTGCTTGCTGTTCATGTTCGGAGAAAGTTTAAATTGTTTTCTATGCTCATTATTCCCATGAAGCCCACGAAACCTGGCAACGAATGCGTCTAGATTTTGTTTGTGGTTTAAGTGTCCCCAGCACGCGAGTTACGCCTACTTTTTTTCCTGGCCCGAAGACTTCAAAGTCGGAAGAATTCATTGTTCTTTATGTGCAACGAACTTTCTTAGCAACGGAGTTTAGCGATTTTTTTTGCATACAATTTTCTGAGGTTTTTAACTTATTTTTTAAAATTTTATATATCCATCTAATTTAACATTTTTTTTTCATTTTAAATTTTCTTGCAATTAACGAAATTCTGAAAGAATTTATACATACCCACTTACACATACCCACTTACCCAACACTTTCATTACAACCACCACTTCTATAGACCACTTCCATGTACCAGGTAACACTTTTCATAGACCACTTCTACACACCATTTTGAATTATAATTTTATATTCAACATTCAACCACTTCAAGACTTCCAAGTAACAACTGAACAGCCCACCTCCATGTACCACTTCTAGGATATTTCGTCACTCCCAAGCCAAGTTAATTTAAATTTCAACAAGTTATCCATTAAATTAGCCTGCTAACTGAAATATGTAGTTCATTTTTATTTTTTTCTCTCTCAAGTTAACTGAAATCTACCACTACACAGCTGCTATTTCAAAGTACATATTCTAAAGCATTGAAAAAACTGCGTTTTCTACTACTTTTTTTTTCTACATCAACACAATTTTAACATAAATACGAGTACATAGATTCATAATAATGACGAACTGATGGGCAGAGGAATTAGCAGAAAGTCAGACGGACAAACGGAAAGACAGACTGACAGACAGACAACGGAAGCCCATTAAGCAGGTTGCGGTACCGTTATTTTAAATGCCTGTCTTCTTGTATTTCTACGTTACTACGTCGACATGCAACTCTGAGCCTTGCAATTAATTGAATTTTCAAAAGTTTACAACGATTTGTACTCAAACTTCCGTTATTGTAACCTCAACTTGAAGTTTATATCTATGTCTATATTGTTGTTGGGCTGTTGTTGTTGGATTTTTGTTATAGTTGTTGTTGGAGTGTGCGTTTTTGTTCCGTTTTGTTCCACTCAATTTATTTACCCTCGTTTTTTATTATTAGTTAGCATATTAGTAAATTGTTTGCGAACAAGAAACGGGTTTTTTTTTACAACTATCATTTAGATAAACGTCTCAAGTACTGTTCAAGTACTGTTCAATATTGCACAATAAAATGTATGTACGATGATATAAGCATGTATGTATATGAAATGCCTTCTTTGAGACTTTAGTTCCTTAAGATTATTCTTAAAATACGAGTATTTATATGAAATATTAAATAATTCTTGAGTGACACTTTTTTCCGTATTCTATAAAAACTTTATGTCCACCCTTCCCACCAATCTGTGGCTAAAACTGTTGCTAAGTTGGCAGCAACTTGTTGTAGCAATTAATTCTTGAGGCAACAATTATAATTATTCACAAACAAGGTTTCTAGGAACGTTGAATTCTCTGTCTCTCTGATTTCCCAACTCACTCGACAGTACAAACCAATTAAGCCCTTAATCGTCTACAACCACCACCACCCCAAACATTGTTTACCATCCCCTTCGCTGTTGTTTGTTCTACTTGTTTTATATTCTCATATTTTTACACTCCTCTCTCCTATTTTCTCTTTCTCTTTACAGTTCCTATAATTCCCGAGTTCCTTTACGATATACGTCACCCGGACGCTCCACTTGACAGTTTCCCGCGAACACCGCTGACGCTGAATACGCCGCCGCCACCAACTGTCTGTCCTTGCAACCAAGATGGTGACAATCAGCTAACACCAACCGTTGAGATGTCCACAATGAGTCCTGAAGGTAGGAGTATTTATGTACAACACTGAATCTGAATCTGAATCGAGCAACTTTAAAAGACTTTCGCTCGTTCTTCATGTAAACGAAACCGAAATCGAAATTTTAATTTCATTTCATTTAATTTAGAAAATGAAACACTTTATCGTGAGATGGTTGAACGTCACAACGAGTTGGTGGGCGAAACGGTTGAAGTCGGTCTCATGTTTGCATCGAAGGCTTTTGTACAGCTGCTGGTTAATCCAATTGTTGGTCCCTTAACGCACAGGTAAGTGGGTAACGTCTCTGAGGTACCTAGAAAGTTCACCGAAAGTTCACTAGGACACTAGAAAGTTCAAACTTAAATCGACCCAGGATCATCTAGGGTCTGAGTGGGTCATTAATTCTTACCATCCACCTTGTAAAGTCCCATTCGATAGAAATTTAAAGAGTTACGTTACTTTCTCCCTTCTACAGAATCGGTTATAGTATTCCAATGTTTGCCGGATTTATAATAATGTTTGCCTCAACGATAAGTAAGTTTTAAGAAAAAGCCATTAAGAAAGATCAAAGAAGAAATTTAAATGTTCCGAATTTTCTGCTTCCAGTCTTCGCCTTTGGACGTACCTACACCGTCCTCTTAATAGCACGCGGTCTCCAAGGTATCGGCTCCAGTTGCTCTGTCGTCTCAGGGATGGGAATGCTCGCGGATCGCTACACAGATGACAAGGAACGCGGCAACGCCATGGGCATCGCTCTGGGTGGCTTGGCTCTAGGTGTGCTCATCGGTCCACCCTTCGGGGGAATTATGTACGAGTTTGTTGGGAAGTCAGCACCTTTCTTGATACTCTCCGCTCTAGCTTTGGGCGATGGACTGCTGCAGCTGGTCATGTTGCAGCCTTCGATACAACACGCAGAAACCGAGCCACCTTCGCTTAAAGCTTTGATAAGTGATCCATATATCCTGATTGCAGCAGGTAAGAGTAGCAGAATCGCCATCTCGCCAAAGAAGTGATTCGATTATAATCCTTCCCAGGAGCCATCACATTCGCCAACATGGGCATTGCCATGCTGGAACCTTCTCTGCCTCTTTGGATGGTGGACAACATGGGTGCTTCCCGTTGGGAACAAGGAGTTGCTTTCCTACCCGCCTCCATAAGTTACCTGATTGGCGCGAACCTCTTCGGGCCGCTGGGACACAAAATAGGTCGCTGGTTGGCGGCTTGCCTCGGTCTGGTGATAATAGGCGTCTGTCTGATTTTGGTGAGGCGAATGAACGAATCCACTTTATAGGTTGTAAACTACTAAACGGATCTCACGTTCCTTTGGATTTCAGATACCCATGGCTACTGCTATCAATCATCTGATCATTCCGAATGCCGGACTCGGTTTCGCCATCGGCATGGTTGATTCGTCCATGATGCCCGAGCTGGGATACCTCGTGGACATCCGTCACTCGGCGGTGTACGGCAGCGTGTATGCTTTGGGTGACGCGGCATTCAGTGTAGGCTTCGCTGTGGGTCCCGCCCTTAGCGGTACTTTGGTCAAATCCATCGGTTTCGAGTGGATGCTTGTGGGCATCGCCGTGTTATGTTTCATATACGCCCCGCTGCTAACTTTACTGAAGAACCCGCCCACCAAAGAGGAGAAAAAGGTTGGTATCTCAGCGGGTGATGATGTTGCTGCCGCCTCAGACGACGCCACGCCCACAGCAAAAACAGTATCTGCTGAAAGCGGCGAAACGGCGGAAATGACAGTTTCGAGTCCTGCCAATTTGCATGCTGGAATGACCAATGCGGGCTTCGAAATTGAGAGACTTTGAGAGTAGTCTTTGCTTTTGTAGTGCTTATTGTTGTTGTTGGTCTTACGTATTACGTGTTCCGTCTTCTGTTACTGCTTAAAATTTGTTGTTACTTTTATGTTTATATTTTATAATTTCGATGTTTAGTTTAAGTTTCTATGATGACGTCGTAGAAGAAGCATGACAGAGTTATGGTTCTATTTATGTTTTAAGGTCTAAACTAAAATTATCTAAATTCTTATTATTTTTAAACTAAATGCCATAAATGAGAGTTTTTGGTTTACATTAAATTGAACTTTATTTCAATTGGAATTGCATTTGAATTGAATTTGATTTAAATTGGGTTCGATTTGAATTGACTTTGAATTGAATTTGAATTGAATTTGAATTGATTTTGAATTGAATTTGAATTGAATTTGAATTGAATTTGAATTGAATTTGAATTGAATTTGAATTGAATTTGAATTGATTTTGAATTGAATTTGAATTGAATTTGAATTGAATTTGAATTGAATTTGAATTGAATTTGAATTGAATTTGAATTGAATTTGAATTGAATTTGAATTGAATTTGAATTGAATTTGAATTGAATTTGAATTGAATTTGAATTGAATTTGAATTGAATTTGAATTGAATTTGAATTGAATTTGAATTGAATTTGAATTGAATTTGAATTGAATTTGAATTGAATTTGAATTGAATTTGAATTGAATTTGAATTGAATTTGAATTGAATTTGAATTGAATTTGAATTGAATTTGGATTGAATTTGAATTGAATTTGAATTGAATTTGAATTGAATTTGAATTGAATTTGAATTGAATTTGAATTGAATTTGAATTGAATTTGAATTGAATTTGAATTGAATTTGAATTGAATTTGAATTGAATTTGAATTGAATTTGAAATGAATTTGAATTGAATTTGAATTGAAATTGAATTGAATTTGAATTGAATTTGAATTTAATTTGAATTGAATTTGAATTGAATTTGAATTGAATTTGAATTGAATTTGAATTGATTTTGAATTGAATTTGAATTGAATTTGAATTGATTTTGAATTGAATTTGAATTGAATTTGAATTGAATTTGAATTGAATTTGAATTGAATTTGAATTGAATTTGAATTGATTTTGAATTGAATTTGAATTGAATTTGAATTGAATTTGAATTGAATTTGAATTGAATTTGCATTGAATTTGAATTGAATTTTAATTGAATTTGAATTGAATTTGAATTGAATTTGAATTGAATTTGAATTGACTTTGAATTGAATTTGAATTGAATTTGAATTGAACTTGAATTGAATTTGAATTAATCATGAATTGAATTTCAATTGCTTTTTTATTATTCGTATTTTTAGAATATTTTATAGAATTCATAGGATTGCTGCAACTCTGTGTCTCTTTTTTTTTTAATTCTATGTATTAAATTTTTTTTCTGTTTTGTATTGTGTGAAAATTTTAATGTTTAAATTTAAGCGACTTAATAAAATAATATTTCGTTTTTAAATCGTTTTCGTATTTTCTTTGTTTAGTATTTGTTCAACTTAATTTTTTCTAGGAATAAAAAAGCATGTAAAAAAACGTACAAATGTCATTAATTGAAATTTTCATAATTCGTATATTAAATTTTTCTTGGACAAATTTTCATTTGCAGTCTTTAATTATTGGAGAACGATCAGCTGTTCGTTACGTAACATATCAAAATTATGAAGACGATGAGTAAAACGGTTACGAAGAATGGAGACGATTAATGATAATGACGATGATGATGACGAAAAAGGATAATAAAAGAACATGACAAACTTAAAGTAAAAAATGACAGGTAAATTCATTGAAATCAGACGGGGAAAACAACCAAAAATATCGAAGATATCATATGAAGTATTTTTTTTTTTATTAATGGCAACAACTACAAATTAAATTCTTAAATATTATAGTGAATTATAAATAAGTATAAATTGTAACATGATAACAAATACAATATAAATACACAATAGAAAATATTCATGAAAAAATTTCAATAGAAGGAAGATCAATAAATTTGCTTTAAAAAGAGGGGAATTTTTCCCCCCTCAGCATGGATGCAGACCACCAAAAACTCGTTGATAGGAAGGAAGAAAAAAACTACTTAAACAGCAACAACAACAACTACAAGCAACCAATTCTATCAATAATGTTACAAAAATAATGTTACCAGTTGTTAAAATTACTTGTTCAGGTTATTATAAAAAATTCCCCATTCAAATTTTATTACTAATATTATTATTGTTATTATTATTGTTGTTTTTCTTAACATTTCAAAAAAACAAAAATTGCATTAAATTGTTGAATATAATATATGAATTATTCGCAAAACGGGTATTTTATAGAAAAATGGAGGAGAGAAATTTAATTTATAACTAAAAACTTTAAACCTTATAATAATTTTTAAATTATTTCAGTTTAGTTAAGTTTTTCACTAGTTAAATATTTAAATATATATAATAATATAACTTAAATATAAAAAAATTTACTTTATATATTTAATAATAATGATTGTTTATTACATTTTGTAATTTTACATGAAATTTAATTTATGTTTTATTGTATATTATTTTTAATTTATTTTAATTACTTCTTTTGTTGCCTTTTTCATTGTTTATTATTTTCCTACTATAACTGTTATTATTAATTATTATTATTTCTTATCTTATCTCTTTCTCATTCTTCTTATTCTTATTTATTATTCTACTTTAATTTATTATTATTCTTCCATTATTATATACATACGTGAATTATATTATACATATAATTAAACATATTTTATATTATTTCTATTATTTTTTTATCATCTTGCTTCTAATTTGTATTCCATTGAATTTCTTGTTTTTCTATTGTATTAAATTTTATCAAAGTTGACTATAATTTTACTAAAACGAAAACACTAAAGAATTCCAATTCTTACTCCCAGCAAAGAAGGCTGCCCGACGGCTCTGTTTTCTTTCGAATTGAGATGATTTAATGTGAGATAAAAGAAAAGAAAAACCAGGTTCTTTTTCTTGCGATTATATTGTATATTAAATAATTCCTTTAAATCCATTATAAAATTTCATAACTGTTCATAAATTTCAAAAGTTTCGAATGTGTATATTTTAAAAAATAGAAAAATTGTTCAATCAAAAGTGTATGCTACATAAGCAAAAAAAACCCTAATTTATCGCGTTCGTCTTTCAATTTTAATGATGAGCCTGCGTTACTTCGAGGATTTTGAAGACGAAAATTTTACAGTACGTAATCTAAACAAACGAGAACGACTTCGCTTGAATTTTATTCCGTATTATAAAAGCTTCGACGCTCGTGCGATTTGCTTCGATTTCGCTGCTTCGATTTCGCAAGCTTTCTTCAAGCTTTGAACGCTGAATTTACAATTATTCAAAATTCTTTGCACAAGAAATGTTCAAAGAATGAACAAAATTGTAAACGAAGCGTTTAAAACTTTCGCTGTTGAAACGGTTAATAATTTAAATTTGAAAACTTGTCAAACATCAGCTGCTGCTACTTGTCAAAGCTGCTGCGCACATTCGAGCCTTCAGAATCTTCTTCTTCCTCTTCCTCCTTAAATTTTCGACTCTATTCCCACTGCTACACCTTCTCCAAGCCGTTTCTTGTCCTTCTTTTTCAGCGTCGACCTATATTTGGCTTCTCTTTATATTTGCCTTTTTGTCCAACTTCTTGTTCGGTTTCCTTTACTTCTCCTGCTTCTTTTACTTGTTCTTATCCTCTTCTCCTTTCTCCAGTGGTTCTTCTTCTTACTTGCTTCGCTGTTCTATACTCTCAAAAGTCTGAGTCTGTCTGTAAAAACATTGATATTCACATTTAGCGGCGAAAGGCTCCGCCGCTCTTGACGCTTGCGATCCGCTGAACGCGAGGATCTGAACTCCGTCTCCGAAAAACAGTTCAAGTTGTTGGGCTTTCTCGGGCGACTCTCTCTGGAATCCTTCACGTTGCAAATCGAATGTTTCGACGCACCACTTTCCAGGCGTTTGCCAGATGGCGAGGCCGACTTCTTCACATCAACTGGTGGATCACTCTTGCGAATCACTCTCATTTCTTGGATGCTGCGACTCGTCCTCGGATCCTCGAACTTATACCGCGTCGGTTGATCATCGAAATGGTGGCGATTCGTTCGCAGATCCTCGAGATTGCGTCTTGTCATCAAGTTGAATATGTTGTGTTCCGCCTTCAGCGGCATCGTTTTCGCTGTCGGCGATGTTGGAGCAACTCTCCTGTGGTCATGCGACTGCTGCAGCTTTTCGTATTGTTGCATATTCTTCAGGTCGTTCAGACCCGACGACCCGTAGCCGGAACTCAAAATGCCGAATGCAGAATTTGCTTTCAAGTGGTCCTCGTTGAAACAGTTGCGCATATTTTTCTCCATGTTCCAAGGCATGACGCTGGGAATGCGATCGCTGAAGGATCGATGCGGCACAACGAAATGCGGTGCGGAAATTTTGCGGATGGCATCCTTGCGGGCGGGCAAAAGAAACTCATCTCGCTGGACGGTGCGCTTCGGTGAATCGCTCCTGAAGTTGCGAATCGAAGTCTTCGAGGACTGTTTGTCGATTTTGATCACGCCGTTGAAGTTGTCTATGGCGATAGTTTTGGACGAACTCTTTTGGCATATCAAATTATGAGTGGATGGAGTCTGATGTTGCTGTCTGCCTGTTGTTGTTGTGTACGATTCCTGCTGTCTGGCTGCAGACGGGCTGTCCTTCCTGTGGCTGCTCTGGCTTCTGTGGCTGCTCTGGCACTTGATGTTGCTTGAGCTGTTCGAATTGATTTTAATGGAGAAGTTCTCTCCCAGGGGCTTGTCGTCGAGCCCCTTGATATTGATGCTGATCTGACAACCCGAGCTGCAGCCAGAGCGTTTGCACTCCACGGTGTGGTTGGGGACGGAGACGGCGATGCCATTTACGACATCCTTGGCAGGAACGGGAAGTGGTTGTAGTAGTTGCCGATTGGATTGCGACGAGGATATTGGAGTGCACGAAATTTGGGCAGCTGTGATGCGCTGGCTCCCGCTGGTGTTGTTGTTGCTGTGGCTTTGGCTGTGGCTAGGGCTGTGGCTATTGCTGTGGCTGTAGCCGTTGCCGTTGCCGTTGCCGTACAAGCCATTGGCGGATCGCCGTAGGCCATCTGTGGAACCAAACCCAGATAACGAAGTTTGGCTACGGTGGCTGAATAGGTCTGTGCTGGTGGCGGCATTAACGCGGCTACCACTGCCTTGCTGCGGCTTGCTGTAGGTGCTATAGTCGGCTGAGACATGAGAAGTAGGTAGCGAGCGAAATTCCGGCAGGTGCCCTCGACTGGAGCCGGATCGTAGTGATGGTTGCGGGGTGCTGGCGCGGCTGGGGCCGCAGGGACCGTTGACGCCGCTGTAATTGAAGCTGCTGCTCCAGGCTGCACCGGTTTCTTTCCGGAGCAGGCTTGTTCGGCGAGGAGATTCGCCGGGATTCGATTCCGGGTGCGTGACCTGGAGCTGCTGCTGCTGCTGCTGGGTTGGCGCACTTTGTTGATGATCGTAGAGAAATTTACGTCGCCGAAATTCGTGAAATTTGTTTGCTGCAGAATTTTCTTTGTCACGGCGAGCAGGAGCGAAGTCATAATTGTAGTAAAAGGTTTCGAAACGTTTGTCGGTGGCTTGGGGTTTGGGTCGGCTAGCGCTGGTTGGCGATGGAAAAGCGGGTCTGTCTGCGTAGCGGAAGTTATACGATTGGATTTTGAACGGATCACGTTCGAACGGATCTAAATTTAGTCCTCGACTGAAGACTTTTACTTGATGTTGTTGATGAAAATCGCCCAAAGTATCTGTAAATCAAACAAGAGGAGGTGGTGCAGTGAGAGGGGGAGAGCGAGAGGGAGATATAAAGAATGAGTGTGAGAGAAAGAGATGGAGAGAAAAATTTGCAAACTCTATTGTCCCCATTTAGCGACGGATTTCTTGTTGCAATTCATTTTACTTACATATATTTTTGCGACGATTTAAACTCATTGCTAATTTACAAAATACAATTAATTTTTTTTAATTTTGTTAACTTTTTCCTGCTAAAGAAATTCTCAAAGGGCTCAGAAAAATATTTCTGGCTTAATTTTCAAAACAAACTTGGAAATTTCGATTAATGAAATGAAAGGTTTCTATAAAAATGACATGAAATGATAAGGAAAACATTTGAAGGTTTTTTAGAATAGAAAAATAAAAAAACCCGGGTGTAAGCTCGGTGTAATTCATTTATTCTCACATTAAATCATGATACAGATTTGTCTGAAACACCGTTGAGCTCTGTGTTCGCTTCGGACAGGATAGAAATTAACTTCAATCAGAAAGGAAGCTTTTTCTGCATCACAAAAACAGACACGACAAAGTCAAGAATTACGTCGGTTAGGTCAATGATTATAAGAAGAAGAGTTTGTTTATTAATCGAAGAAAAAATATGTATGTATAAAGAGAAAAGAACCACGATATGAAAAGGTCGAAGAAACATGAAAGAAAGTCGAAGAAACATGAAAGAAAGTCAAAAAATCAAATCAGTGGATGCATGGGAGTAGATATCTTTTACCACTCTTTTGGTGTTTGTATACTTTTTTGGGATATTTTACAATAGCTTTTGCATTTAATATTCTATAAAAATGTGTATGTTTAATTAAAGTTTAAGAGCATACTAGAATTAAACAGTATCTTTTTCTAGAGTTCAAGGAAAAGTTTTAAAGATTTGATAAATTTTTCAATAGTTTTTCACTTTCAAATTCGATGTTGTATTCGATTTAATATTCGATTCGATATGTGATTCAATGCATTCTCATTTGATTTCATATTCGACATGATATTCGATGAAGTTGATATTTGATGAATTTTATAGTCCATGAGTTTAATATTCGATGAATTTGTTATTCGATGAAGTTGATATTCGATGAATGTGATAGTTGATATGATATTCGATTTTGCGAACCAATTTGATTAAATTTATACACTTCGATATTTAAATTTCATATTCGACTTTGATAAAGGATTTGATAGCTTTAATATATGTTAATTTAGATTCAATTCGATTTAAAATCAGTGTCAGTTTTTTCAAAACTTAGAAACTTTTTTTCTTATAATTCTTGACTGGAGCTGTTTTTAGTCTTGGGCGATCATAGAAAACCTTCTTTAAGCAAATCAATTTCTCAAATAAAACTTAGTATTTATATATTAATATATGTATATTGTATAAACATAAATTAGAATGTTAGATAAATTATAATAAGAGTAATACATCCTTAGTAACTATATATTGTATATAAAAATACATACATATGAATGTTTATTAAGTAATTCTCTCAATTTAGCTGCTCTTTAGTGTTCATCTATTAAAGTGTTATCTATCAAATGTTTGTGAAACTTTCTCAATACATATAAAGTGCAATAAATACATAATCTTTTAACTTACATATGTAAGTAAGTCAAGCTTTACAAATTATAACAATTCGATAAAAAGTCGTAGTATAAATATAATGAGAAAATATCTAAAATCTGTTTGAAAGTAAAGCCTAAAAAACAGAGCCGAAAAGATACTTGATTAAATAATGATTTAAAGATAAAATTAAAATTCGAAAATATAGTATTGTATTGTATAAAGAACTGTACACAAAGCAAATCTGGCATTTTAAGGGAATAAAGTAGTAAATAGAAGAAAATATTAAATACATAATTTAAGGACATAATTTTTAATATTATGGATGTGATTTTTGTTCTTGTTTTCCCTTAAAAGTTAGGACATTTTTCATACAAACAAAATAGTTTTTCAATTTATGAATAAAGTAAATTAAAGTGTATTCATATTTATACATAGAGGATATTCATTCATATAAATGTAGATATACATATGCATGCTTATATATACATATAAAATGTGCAAATAAATTGTTTATCTCTTTATTATCTGATTTTTCTTTTATTCTTTAAAATTAACGTCTGGCTGGAAAACGCTGGAGAAATTTGAATGGCTGCAAGTTTTTCCAGCGTTCTTCAGATTTGCATTAACAAATAAAATAACAACAAAAATAACCATTAACCATTTTAAGCCTTTTCTCCTTCTTTATTTTATATTCTGGTCAAAAATTTACAAATTTTTTGCTACAATTAAAGCCAACGATCTTTTGCGCATTTATGAATTATATTAAAATTCTAAAATCTTATGTTTTATTATTATTATTATTAAGTAAATTGAAATAAATTTTTAAATTAAATTTGCTATAGGAAAATTGTGTATATTGAGCTATTTAAAGAAATGTATAACATGCAATAATACGAATAATCGTTTAAAAAAGGCAGAATTATTTTGCAAAACTTCTCTTTAAAAACTAGTAAATTTAAATATATAAAAAATTAAAATATAATAAAAATAAAAATCACTTTAACTCAAGTTCTAGCAAATAGAAAAATATAATTAAATCACAAACTAAGTAAATCGCAATCTTAAAAACGTGTACATAAAAAAATTGCTGCAGATTACTTATTTTGATGATATTGATGTCAGTATTTGTATTGTTCTTCTCCTCTAATATTCAATAACATTCTACTTTTATATTCTATAAACAAAAACTATATAAAAATATACGTATCCATGCTATAAACACTTTTTACGCTATAAACTTTTAATAGATAAACTTTTTAAAGAATTGCCAAATGCAATCAAATTTAAAAATTCAAAAAAGCTTAAAAATGATATTCAAATTACACACACTCGATGATCAATGAGAATGATTTATAAAACTTTTACGATTTTGTATTTATTCATCTTAAACTAAAATCAAAAATCTGATTTCTGATCAAATCTGGTGTTTTTCTGGATTGAAACAGAAAAAAGGTCTCAAAAAACAAGATGGCTACTCTAAGATTAAAGCGAAACAAAAACAAACAATAAAAAAGAACTTACACCCCACCTCCATCTAGGAAGCAGGAGGAGGAGGATAAAAAAGCATTCTACAGGGTAATCAAATGTTATTAAAAGCTGCTTACTATTGAAATTTTAGCAACTTTTCCTTGCTTTTTCCTCCTTGAAATTATATTAAAAACAAAAACATATTTGCTAAAAAAAAGAAATATTAATAAATAAAATACAAAATAAAATGATTAAATGAATAAATAAACAAATCAACGTAATCTGAAAGCATTAATAAATAGTTTTGTGAGAAACTACTTTCGAAGATTACAATAAAATGTAAAATTTTGAGAATAAAATGAATATATTAAGAATATGTAATGAAATTAAATTAAATAAATAAATAAATAATAAATAAATTAATATACAATTAATATAAATCAATTAACATATCAAATGATATAAATCAAATGATATAAATCAATTAACATAAATCAAATGATCAATCAAATGAATCAGTTAATATAAATCAATATATACAAATAAATCCAAATAATAAAATAAAAAACAAATAAAGTTACAATAGTATAAATATAAATGGTTATAAATATAAATAATAAATAGAATATATGATATTATAAAATAATTCAAAATAAAATACATTTTTATTAAATTAAATGAAGTCTTTCTTTATAATAAAATAAATAATAAAATAAGGAGAATAAAATAAAATAATGTTTGAAATAACATAATAATGATTAATAATATAATAATGATTAATAATATAATATTTATTAATGACATAATAATGATTAAGAACATAGTAAATGTAAAGTTTTCTTCATGCAATATATTATGAAATACAAGTTATAGCAGATTACTTGCCATAAATACACATTATGATTAAGAACATAGTAAATGTAAAGTTTTCTTCATGCAATATATTATGAAATACAAGTTATAGCAGATTACTTGCCATAAATACACATTAAAACTACAATAGAATATGTAAATGCTATAAATTTTAATACTTTGTATAAAAGAAAATTTTGTCCTTTTCTATTATTTATAAAACATCATAAAAAGGTGGACATTTTTAAAACATTTCCGTTCACAGATGAAATGGAAATCATTTCTAATCTGTGCTACAACGAATATCGCTTTTTGCTTGAAGTACTTACGTAGCTTTTGAGCATTTTTCGTTTCCTATAAAATACCACACATGGAAAGCTTCAAAGTGGATTCCATGGCGAAATAGCTCCATGATGTGTATTATTGTGTGAATTAGACAATAGATGAATATATGTATGTAGCTATCTTATTAGAATTACACATAAATACAGACAACATATTGTAATATTTATTTATGAAAAAATACAATCTAATTATGATACATTGATCATGGTATATTAACTATAATAATTTAAAAGGCTAACATTGTTTATATTAAATGTGGTATTAAAAATATTAACATTCAAGTTTATAAAGCATATATTAATAAAGATTATTTATATATAATATGTATGTATGTAAATATACTTTTTACTATATACGAAAATAACTTGAACTTAACACATCTACATATAAAATATTTGTAGTATATTAATTAATATTTAATCCACATTATGGATTCTATAATAATATTAGTCATTCATGTATGTATTTTAATTGCACATAATAATAGTAAATTCAATAAAATGCTGGTATGGGGTCAAACAAATTATAAATAATTCATTGCGACAAAAAATTTCCTTGAAATTTACTAACAATAATATTCTTTCAATGTCTATCTGTGTTTATATTATTCAAAACAATTCAATGTTATTAACATTTATTACGAAATCAGACTATTAACTGAATTTAGCAAACACAGTTTACCACAAACACACACACACATGTTCATGTGACATGTGTCTATTAAAAACCACATGAACACACACACAGGCTTTGTGCAAATACATATACATACTCAAAAAATGTGTAGAAATAAAAATATTCTACAAGAACAAAATAAATAAATCTCATGCAAACAAGCGGGCCATCGTTTATTTTAGCTGGTTTCTTTTTGTATTACTTTTATAATTATTAATATTTTGAATTGAATATTAAAAAATTATTGAATTTGAATTTTTACAGTAATTTTAAAAAGAAACCAGACGATGGCCCACCTCTTAAGTCAATATAAATCAAATATACATAATTGGAAACTATATTTATATACATATATATAATATTATATGTTATATATTATACATGTATATATTATATATTATACATTCAATTTAATGCAATTTAATGTTCAAATATTATTAATAATAACTATAAATCGTATATAAATAAATAAATATAAATATATATACATATATACCTATTCACATGTGTACATGAATAAATGGACACCATTAAAATATAATTGAATATAAATAAAGTTATCCTTAGAAATACAATTTTATCAATAAATGTATCAATAAAAAATACATAAACATATATAATCACTATTTATTATTACAAATAAAACACAAGCATTACCTAAATATATATACACGTGTGGCATACCTAAGTACATACATACTACATACATATTAACATACATATGACTAAAAGAGCTACAAAACTACAAAAATCGACGGAACATAGGCAACATAAACTTAAAGCAGAAAAATTTATTATCACGAAAGAAATATATTATGAATATTATATTATAGTATTAAGATAAACAAAACACTTATAGTATAAATATTAATAAATTATTAAAATACGTATTATAATGTGACAAAATATCTAGTTATATAGTTGAAATATGTGTATGTATAAAAACCTAAACATGAAAAATGCAACAAAAATACAAAAAAAAAGAGCTGAAAAAATACTCTACATGCTTATTTACCTAGAATTTATAATTATAATTATAGTAAATAACAAAAGAAATCGTAATGACGATGATGATGATTATGAAGATGTAAAAGTTAAAGTTGTTGGTGAATAAAAACGAGCTACGAAAAAAAAAATTCTGAGTTGTTGTTATTGTTATTCAAAAGCAGGTTAAGCTGTCAAAACTGTGGACAACAGTTGAGATGTTAAAACTGTGAATGGTCAATGCCCTGAAGCAGTCTGCAAACTTAACGAAAAATCAAAAACTTTTAATAAAAGCGTCTTTATTGCTTTTCCAAAATATTCTGTTTTATAATATATGCACTTTCATTCTTTGAAAGCGAATTGCAACTGACGCTTTCTGATTTACAAGTAACCAAGGTCTAGAAACGGTAGCGCCAACTACTGCCAACTTTTATGGATTTGCACAATTCCCCAAAACAACAACGCTGCTACTCCTACTCGCTGACACGTCAAATCAATCATTCCGTACAGCTTTCGTTGAAATTAAAGCTGTACGCTTACAAACACACTCTCAACCGCTCGCACGTACACGAGTTTAAGGACGCGCACAATTTTTTGTGCGTGGCAGCGTGCAACTTAAACAGCTCTTTTTGAGGCCGCCTCAAGATGCCTAGTGTGACACCCACCCTTCTCTCCTTGTAACAACATGGAATTAACTATTAAAATTAGTGTCGACGTGGTAAAACAAACATTTTAAATCAAAATATTTTAAGTTCGGAGCCGCTGGCGCAAAAGCCGTCCCCTGCCCCAACAAAAAATGGAAACTGACGCAGCAGCCGCCCCCGCCGGAACAGCAAATGGAAAGCGGCAGAAGGCGGCGCAGTAGCTTCCCCACCATAACAGCAAATGCTGCAGAACCAACAGCAGCATTTTTTTAACTGTTTTTTATTTTACAGTTTTATTTAATTTATTTATTATGTGTTTTATTTTATTAAACATATACATACATACATATTTACGATATAATACTGAATTTTATGCTGGAAGTGATATCTATACTGACAGAGTATAATATTTTCACTTTCATTTATAATCAATTAAAGTGATTTCTTGTCATCGTCATTAATTTGGTGGTATAATTTTATGAGAAACAAACAATTGTATGAGATGGTTAACCCTTTCAGACCTGTCTTACACAATTGTGCGGGTTAGACTAAAAAAATTCTTACAAACATTTCATATCCAAGCGTGTTAAGAGCACTTAAGCAGTTAAGAAAATTGTGCGGGGCCTTTCTAAAAGAATCTTGACGTAGGGAAATTTTTTCCTTATTTTTTTTTACTTTAGATTAAATATAACAGCTAGTCTGCAAAATTTCTTTGAGATCTGTTAACGTTTTTCTAGGTCTGAAAGGGTTAAAGATAGATGAGTCGATTGAAGATAGTAATGATGGTTGAAGACGGTTGGAGATGGTTGAGGTGGTAACAAATTATTGGAGATGATTGAAGTGATTGGAGGTAGTTCATTACGTTGATATTTAAATGCTGACTCTTTTAAATCAATAAATATGTAAATTTAAATAATAAAAATCCTATTAAAATATTTGATAATATATAAAAACATTTTTTTATAGAACATATACAAACATATATATGTTGTTTATGTTTCGTTTTATATGTATATTACATATGTATATACATACATACATATGCATACATATAATTAATATATACAAATTTTAAAATTAATTACAAAAACTAATTTCAATAAATTTGAGAAGTATGTAATACTAAAAATAAAGTAAAATAAAAAAATTTATGAAACTCAAAATGAAACATCAATTTAAAAAATCCGTATTTAAAGGCTCACCACGACTGGGGAGTTGTGATTCGTCGATGAGAGTAGTGTTTGCCCTCAAGCGAATTATTGCAACGCCCTCACGGGGAAATAAATTGAAAGATCTCTGTTAAATTCTTTAATTGTTGTATAAGTAGTGCGTCTTATTGATGTGTTATTGTTCTTTTGGTTAATAATGTTATTTTAGGAAAGCTTTGGAACACATCAAGAATGTGGACGGCAATTAAGAGTGTTAATCAAATTGCAAACTTGTTCTTTATAGTGAATGCGCAGAATCTAGATCTAGAATAAAGGATCCATAATTACAGTGTCCTCGCACGTTTTTCAATCTATCTACATCTATTATATACCATGACTTATCGAAATACCACATATCCTCGCATAACTCATAGCGAAAGTCATCATTTTAGTATTCTTGTTGGTAATATATACATATTAATCCTACACAATAACAAAGTTACGTGTATATTTTTAGTATATTATAAATACATTATATTATACATATATATATAAATATATATTCACTTATTTAATTTTGGACGCCTGGTTATTTGTAGCTACCGTTTGTTGAGGATCTTTGCTCAGCCTGATTGAAATTCAAATAATTTTTCGGTCTTCCTTCTTAATCTTATCTATTTCGATTTTTTAAAGCGCATCGCATCTGAGACTCTGCATCGATTCCATGTCACTTAGTACATCCTTTAATCGCATAGATATCTTCAGTTGGTGAAGCTCACATGTTTCGATAGAAGTAGCCTCGCGTTTAAGATTTTCAAGTCGTTCTGCGAACAGACTCATCCGCTAGCCACGATGTATGAAATATGCAACGATGCCAATCAAAATAACAGCAATCCGCATACTGTGGAAAATCGTAGACTGCTTCAACGGTATCCTCAGCAAAAAATGGCAATTGAATTTTTTGGAAAAGTATTGAAAAGGCGTTCTTGCCAATGTGAAAACAGAACACCGGCATTATGCAGAGGAAGTCCACAGTGACCAGAGTCGGTGCGCGCAAGACTTCATGCGCTTCCATGGTGATGACCGATTCACCCCTGAACATAGGGGTACTGCACCCAATTCCGTCACCACACTATCTAGATTCTTTACATTATGCCCACTCAATCTACCTTTAAATAATCTAGTCAACAAATCACTAACCATCTTCTGAATCGGACAGGTATTCTCTCTGTAACGCTGCAAGGAACCCAGAGCATCAGCACACAAATATGTCGGCTTATATCCATCTAACCCCTTATTAGTATAAGGACGCAACAAAGTACCTATCCAGGCCGACATTTTCTCCTCATAGAGACTTGAACACATCAGCACACTACTACTTCCCTTATCACTTTGCACCACGAGAACATTAGGGTACAACCTAAAAACATTCGAAGCCTGATTACACATTTTAAACAAAACTTTTTCCTTTCCTGTAAAAGACCTAACCCTCATTTCAGACAGTAGATTCTCACTTAAATATTCAACTTTATCAATAAGATAAGACCGGGTTCCATACCACGTAAAACGGCTTTATCGTACAGAAAAATACCGGCCTCTATCGCAGACTTCAACAAGAAAGAAAACTCCAAAACCAGAACACATACATATAAGACGTAGGGAAATAGAATATGAAAAAATTGAAATTGAAAAAATCGGTTTTGAAAAATTCTTAAAAACGCTTTTCTAATGAGCTTGTGTTGACTGAAAAATTCAATTAAACCTGAAATTAGATTGTTTTACTACAGTTTCAAACGGAGTTTTTTGCACTAAGAAAAGTGACATTTCTTATGGATGACGATTGTAGCTTCATAGGAACCCTTTGGGCCAGTGTTTTATTTAATAATAAAACATAGAATGTGCTGCACATATGTGCTACCCATTTCACAATGTGCTTCGCAAAGTGCTGCCATGCTGAGGCGGCAATTTAATAATAAAGTCAATATTATAAAATGTAACTGTAAATTGCATAATATAAAATATGAAATATAACATACATATAATATAAATATGATAGATAAAGATAAATTTATATAGGAAGGGGAAACAAACACAAAGTACTTACCATTCTTTGAGGACATAGCAACCACACGCGAGGAGAGTTAAACACATACTAACTCATGTGTCTGAACACACTCATGTGTTCGACTCAACTGCATACTCTATATAACAAGCGTGATGCAACTTTGAAATATCGGTGGGTGTTCCATGTCAACCTCGAAAAGCGGCAGGGTATTGGGTGGCTACGGACAATTAACAGAATGAGGGTGGAGAAGGGATGAAAAGAGGAGGAAGGGGTGGGGGAATTATGATAAATAATGAAAATGGAAAATTAAAAATAAATAAAATTAAACATTAAATTTAAAATTGAATTTAAAAATTAAAACCTTAACCCAAATCAAAATCTGAAGTAAATTTAAATTTCAAAATAAAACTTCGATTAATAAACTTTAAAAATTAAAAATCAAAATTTAAAAATTAAAATTAAAATTTAAAAATTAAAATTTGAATTTAAAAAATCAAAAATTAAAATTTTGAAACCAAATTTTAAATCCATAAATAAAAATTAAAATTGAAGAATTTAAATTTAAAAATCAAAAATTAAAATTCAAATTAAATTAAATTAAAATCTAAGTTCAAAAATAAAATTTTAAACAAAAATAAAAATTTATAAAGTAAAAGTAATATACATATGTATATAATCTTATTTATAATTCAGAAATTTTTTATATATACGTACTAATATACATATTTATGTATACGTATGTATACCTTAATTTTTATTGGCTAGTGAATGGCATTCTAACCATAGCTACCCTTTTGGAACGGCGAATGCGGAAGACATAACCCAGAGAACCCAGTGTCAAAAGCGCCCAGTTGCCTGGATCTTTATACCAGACCAGCCTAAGAGAAGGTCAAGAACCCGGTGGCGTGACCCTATTCATTCGCACCCCCATTACAATGCTCCCTAATACGATTATATTACGCTAGATAACCTGGATGCTAATAGATGACGCTGGACCCCGGCCATCCATCGCTAACATCAATGGTTTCTGAGTAAAAAATGTTAATGTTAAAATAAAAAAAATGTTTGTGAAAAATCGCGCGATTTTCATTCAAAATACCTTTCCAACAGCACTTCGTTTGTTCTAG
This sequence comes from Myopa testacea, assembly GCA_949629155.1. NCBI lineage: Eukaryota > Metazoa > Arthropoda > Insecta > Diptera > Conopidae > Myopa > Myopa testacea. The sequence continues at coordinate 4,473,990 of OX451346.1, read as the reverse complement.
CTCACTTGGTTTATGAGTACCATTTATTTGACCTTCAAACTGTCATCAATTCAATATGGCTGACCACCCCCCGAAAAAAACATGGTCACTTCCGGTTATAACGGTCTCAAATAACGGTAAAAAGAAATAAATCTGAGCTTGGCAGCTGTTCTGCATTTGTTGTTGTTTTTCTCGGAAACTCCAATAACAACATCGATTTCTGTCGCTCTTCATTTACATGGTTGAAATTAATCACACTAGAGAAAATAGAAAGATTATACTAATAAATTTAAATTTTATTTTCAATGATCTATACTCATATTCTTAAGCATCATATGATTCGCCAAATGGACGGAGTTGAATCATATCAAATCAAATAAACGGTAAACTTAAATTACTTTCACCTTCTGCGTGGATACTTTTTAAGCTGTAGCAAATTGCACACGTAACACAACCAAAGATTTCGAAAGTTGTTTACGTCTAATAAAAGTTAATTTAAAAAGCAATCATTATTTAAAACAAACAACTTAATTTTAATTCCTTTTTGATAATTATTTTTTTATTGTTTGTTATATTTGAAGTTTATCTGTCAATAAACGCTGGCAAAGAGATCAAACAAACCAATCAATTTGAACTCATCCAATCATTTGATTCAAACATCCTTATTAATCAGACGATACATATTTGGAAGTCCATCCTGAATGCTGATACGATTAAACCAATAAATTTTCAAGACAGGTTGTACCATTAGATGAGTCTTATTTCAAAAACTTTGAGGATTACCGAGTACGAAGACATCCAAATAAACTCAAATAGAAATTCTAGTGCAATTACGTATGTTAATAATAAAATAAAACTGCTTATGAAATTTTTAGAAACTTTATTAATAATATTCGTTACTTGATTGGTTTGTATTTATATTAATTTCAAATTACATACATAAATAAGATATGTACACAAGCACAAATAAACACGCATTCAAACATGCACATACCTATCTTTGTATGCTTGTGTGGGTGCGTGTGTGTAATTACGAGTGTATGTGTGACTGTGTGCATGTGTGAGTGTGTGTATAGGTTGGTTTAGATTATAAGTAAACATTTTCGAAATAAATGTTGGTTGCTTTTAGTATCATGATGAATATCTTAATATATGTACATATGTATGTAGTATATTTTTATAAACACGAAAACAGTAATTGTTCTCAACTTAAAACCAGGGTTCGGAAATGCTCGCTCTTGCTCGCTCGCACTCGCGAGCAGGAGCGACAAAAAAAAATTTTCAGCGCTCCTGCTCGCTCGAAAGAGCGTTTGTTTTCAGGAGCACGAGCGAGCAGGAGCAACAAAAAAAATTTTCAAGCGCTCCTGCTCGCTCGAAAGAGCGTTTGTTTTCAGGAGCACGAGCGAGCAGGAGCAACAAAAAAAATTTTCATGCGCTCCTGCTCGCTCGAAAGAGCGTTTGTTTTCAGGAGCACGAGCGAGCAGGAGCAACAACAAAAATTTTCATGCGCTCCTGCTCGCTCGAAAGAGCGTTTGTTTTCAGGAGCACGAGCGAGCAGGAGCGCTTGAAAATTTTTTTTGTTGCTCCTGCTCGCTCGTGCTCCTGAAAACAAACGCTCTTTCGAGCGAGCCGGAGCGCTTGAAAATTTTTTTGTTGCTCCTGCTCGCTCGTGCTCCTGAAAACAAACGCTCTTTCGAGCGAGCAGGAGCGCATGAAAATTTTTTTTGTCGCTCCTGCTCGCTCGTGCTCCTGAAAACAAACGCTCTTTCGAGCGAGCAGGAGCGCATGAAAATTTTTTTTGCCGCTCCTGCTCGCTCGTGCTCCTGAAAACAAACGCTCTTTCGAGCTTGAAAGAGCGAGCTAGAGCGGAAAAGAGCGAGCAAGAGCGAGCCTTTTCCGAACCCTGCTTAAAACTAAATGAGTCTCATTCATTCATCAATAATGGAATTGATAATTAAATGAGTTACATAACTAATCATCAAATATCGTACATTTGTCGCATTATGTAGATTTACACTTTATCTTGTGCAAGCGTGTCTATTTGTGTGTGTGTGTGTGTCTACGACGATGACTACTTTTATTTTTTACATTAAGAAGCTGCTTAGCAATTTTTTAAATTTATAATTATTTACATTTATTGTACTGTACTTTAATGATTTATTATCAAATACTACGTACATCGATACATCTTTTTATTATAATTTCAAATAGATTAGAAAAACAACAAGTAGAAGATTTAAAGAATTAAGAATTTTGCCTGTTTTGTGGATATTATTTACTAAACTTAAGAAACTAAAAAAAAAATAATTTAATGCGAAAGAATCAAATTTAAGTTTAAATCAAATTGACTTTCATTTCACAATTTATTTATTTTATTATTATTTACGACTTTGTTTAGAACGTTATATTTATGTAATATATATATAATATTAACTTAATTATTATTTTTATATCTATTATTATGTACTTTTATTTATTTCCGTATTATTTATTTCTGCATTTGTATTATTCATTCATTCGTCTTAAACGTCTCGCGTATGTCGTCCATTTTGTTTCAGCATCGCATCGATGTCATTAAAATTTTTATTCTTGCGAGTAGCTTGTGTCTGTGTTGCGTATGGAAAAATCAATAATTTCCACCAAACAGCGGCCAAGCTCCTCCATGACCATCTTCTCGGTCTGATAGTCTGGCAGACCGTTCTTCTCGCATTCATCCGCCTGTGAAATCATGCACTGGATGGTGGCATCGATCACCTCTTGTGTTATAAAATTGCACTGCTGCTTCTCGGCTGGCGTCAGAACTGATACGCAATTAGCAATATCATTCCTGTTGCTATTAACAGCGACCAGCGCCCTGGCGGCGTTGTCCTTAACCAATTCTTTATTGTTTTTGTCCATCTTTTCGTAGCTGCGCTTTTGCCCAGTTGTCATCAGTGCAGTCCCTCCGCCAGCAGCACCACCACCGCCACTACCACTCGCACCACCAACCATTGTCGCAAAGATCTTGGAATCGATGGGATCCATGTCGAGATCAGGACGATCTTCAACATTGCGACAGCCTGCATAAAATATATATAAATAACAAATCAAAATCGATGTTTCTTCCATCGAATTCACCAAACTTACCGAAACATCTGCAATTCGAAGAACACGGAATTTTCGCCTCGTAGCACTCGCAATAGTTTTTCAAACATCCGGAACGCTTACAATTGCAGCCTTTGTTGTGTAGACGCATGTCTCCGTGATCCTGTGCGGTTGTTATTTTTGGTCTAAATAAAAATTTATTGTATTCTTCAATTATTTATGTAGAAACTGTTTTATTTTCAGTACAGAGTCAGTTTTATTTTATTTTTCTTTGTCTTTTTAACAGCAAGAAAACTTTTTTTAATTCAAACGCAACGCCTGCTAAAGAATTTCACGTTCAGTTCGGCGAAAGTTTCATACATATATTTTTATTTTCAAATCTTATTCATGGCAGGCTTTAAGTGTGTTTTGAAATATGTTTTTTTTTTTTTTTGAAAGCTTTTGAACCACAGTGTGAAATATTTGAAACTTTTCGATATTAAACTGAGTTGGTCAAAGTAAGTATTTTTTTTTTGTCCGAATTTGAAAATTTCTAATATTTGAATTTTTGCATTTGATGTTTTTAAATATTTCTTCAACTCATTTCTAGTGAAGTTAGTAAAGCTTCTTTAGAGTTGAATTGGAACCTTTAAATAATTTATTGAAGACCTAGTTTAGGATTTCTATTATAACTAAATTTAAACCGAAATCTGCAATGAAAAGTAGACGAAAATATAGGGTCTATTTTTACTTACTTAAAAGCACTCGGATTGCGTTCCAGACAATTCCTGATAGCCTTCTGTCGCTCATCCTCATACTGTAGATTATTAAAGCAGTCCTTGCAATTGCAATCCTGACAGAACTCGCCATTGGCAAAACAATCACAGTAAAGTTTCAGACACTGCGACTTCGAGCAGTTGCAATGCTTTCGACGAATGCCCACATTTTCATCCTTCACACTGAAATCGCTGGTGGGATCGAGTGGTTCCAGCTTGATGGCGGTTAGCGCGGTGTTACTGGTGAAATGTTGCTGATGTTTTTTCTGTTGTTGCTGCTGCAATTTGAGTTCCTGCTTCAATTTGAGTTCCTGCACCATTTGAAACTCAAGGCGTTGCTGTTTTTTCTGTTTATCAAGCTGCTGTTGTTGTAAACGTTGTCTCTGCATTTGTTGTTGTAGCTGTTGATGCTGCTGATGGAGAAAACGTTGCTTTTGCAGTATCTGTTGTGCTTTTTGTTGCTGGTGTAGTTGATGGCTCATTAAAGCACGCGCTTGTCCACAAATAATCAGCGACTTGAGTTCGGCATTTGTTTTAATATCCACAGGATGAGGTTGTGGCACATTCCCAGAGGAAACAGCAGCAGCAGCAGCAGCCACAACCTTTGCTTTCAACACACTGAAAAGCTTCTTCGGTGCAGAAGACGAAGCACTCGTCGAGGGGGCGGCGGCTCCAACGGCTCCGTCTACCTCACTCACACTCTGGTCACTGTTGTCCCCACCAACATTTGCATTAACTTTGCTGGCGTGGTACAGCGGAGGTATGTTATTGTTGTTGCGCAACATAGAACGCGACATGACGACGACGCGATTTAATGCTGACGGTTTCTTGGTTTCCGATTCGCCGCTTGTAATACGTTGAATTTGAGCGTTGATATTTGAAATCTTATGCTTTGGGATGAGACCAAGATTGCAGCTTCCACCAGCACTGTTGGTGGTGTTGTTGGTGTTGCTGCTGTCGTTGCTGTTGTTCAACGTTTGGGTGTTGTCGTCATTTGTTGGGGAATCATTATCCGAAGTTACTGCATTGATATTAGGACTGCTTTTAGTGTCGGTAATTTTTCTCAAGGTCGGCACAGTAACAATAGTTTTTTGCTTTGAACAAAGTAGAGTATAGACGTTAATTAAAAGAAACTTTAACTTTAATTTAATAATTTAAAAATTTAATGAAAAATACAAGCATTTAGTTTACTCGAATTTAGTTTACTTAGTTTATCATAGTCTTTAATTACCTCTGTTCTACTCACCACTTTCGACGTAACCGGTGAAAAGTTCTTCGGCGACTGGGTTAGCAACATTTTGGTCGTACCTGCGACGGTGCGAACAACAGCGAAATTCTTTTGACCTGAATTTAAGATTTTCATAGAGGTTGCCGTCGTCATCGTTGTTGATGTGGCTGTCAAAGCTCCAGAACTACCGTCACCACCGCCACCCCCAGTAGCTCCAGCAGTAGTCACATTCTTCGTCCCTGATCCATTGCTTGCAGCAGCAGCAGCAGCACCGGATTTTGAAGTCGGTAAAACGCGAACATACTGCAAACCAGGTTTTCCTGGAATACGAATTGCTTGCAAATGTCCTCTAGATCCTCCAGTCGGTGTTGTTGCTTTTGGCGATAATTTAATCAAGTGTGGATTGGAAACAACAATATGTTTACCGTTAGAACTTTGAACCACAATTTTACCTTGTGTTTTATTCGTATTCGATGCTGTAGTGATCAGCTTGTGTTCAGCTTTCGTAGTCGTTGCGGTTTCGGTTGTAGTTGCAGTTGCTGATAAAGACGAAGAACTGTTTGTAGTTGCAGTCGTTGCTGTAGCCGTTGATGCCGTTGCTTTAGTCAATGTTGATATTGCTACGCTGGTTGTTGCTGTCGCAGATGATACACTTAGTTTGAGGGACGACGATGCCGCTTTTATTACAACTTGATTGCCAGAGTTTGTTATGATTTTTTTGCCAGCAATTTTCGCTGACATTGTCGGCGATAAAGTGAATGTGCTTTTTGCTCCTCCTGCTGCTGTAGATATGGCGGAGGAGTTGGCGACCACTGTTGCCGCAGCTGATGACTTTACAGGGATTAAGGTGCCATCTGATGAGCTTAAAACCTGAATTGATACTGGTTTATTGCTGCCAGCTGTTGACGTTGCATTTGTTGTGGTAGTGGCAACAACAGAAGTTGGCGTTGGTGTTGCTTTGGAGGGGGATGGAGATGTTGCAGCCAATCGAACTGCTGATAAACCTCCGATAGATTTTTGTAAATAATAAATTTGTCCATTTGATGCTTTGATTGTTGTTTTGTTGGCTGCCGCAACAGAAGCATTGTTTGAAGTTGTTGTTGTGGTCAATGCTGTTGCTGGTGGGTTGGCAGGCGCAATCGTTCTGCCAACAGTGGCAACAGTTGTTTTATTGCCAGTGACAAGGCCTGTTTTATTACCACTGCCAACAGTTGTTTTTGGGACAATTTTTATTGTTGTTGGAATAGTTTTTGAAAAAAAATTCTTGCCATTTAAAAGGTTTGGAGTTGCTGCTATTGCTGATGCTGATGCCGTCGTTGATGTCGTGTTAGTTCTCTGTAAAAAGTCTCGATTCAATATCTTTACAGTGGAACTCGGTCGCGTTGGTGTTGTTGTACTAATTTCATTAATTAAAAATGACGCTTGACTTGATGTTGAGTGTGGCCTCGATTTTGGTGTCGACAATGATTCGTCCTTTTTTCTGCCCACATACGTGAAGCGTGGCTTCTTAGGTCCAGGCGTGTTGAGCTCTTGATTCAACTCTAGGGGATCACTTAACTGATTATCATCATCTTCATCGTCCTTCACCGGTGAATCATCCAATAAATCATCGAAACTCAGCTCCGGCAAAGTAGGCGTGTCATTTAGAGGATCTTTGGAATTGGAATAAATAGAAATCCTTTTAAATCGATATATTTTTTACTATAAAAGATTGTAAACAAGCTTAAAATTTCATCTAAACTAACTACAGTAAAAAATATTTGTATTTAATTTATTTATTTCTTCAAAAGTTAACTATCTGAAATATTATATTGCATTTCTTCCTCATCACCTTCCTATACATCTTAAAGAAAACCAACAAAGAATTTTTATAACTTTTGTATTTAAGTCCCAGTACTTTTATTTTCGATTTCTCATCAATTTTGGGTTGAATTTATTTCCATTTCAAATTACATATATTCGTCTTCATACATTTCTAAAAAATTCGTCTGACGACATGATTTCACTGTTTAAGTGGGTAAAAATATAATAATACGCAATTCAATTCTTAAAATAATTAATTAAATTAGAGTAGCATTACAAAATGCCACATTTAAATACGAGGATGAGGTCATCGCTCATTTCCTGGCCAACTTCTTCTCGCGCGCCTTTTTGCCCTCCGTTAATTCCTCACGCTGCGTCTCGCTCAATAAGGGCAACACTTTGGTAACGATACCAGTGCCGAGTGTTCGATTACCATCACGCAGGGTGAATCGCTGGCCGTGCTCCAATACCATGGGACGTATTAGGCGCAGTATCAATTTGGCATCCTCGCCGGGCATAACCATGTCCTTATCGGGGATTGTCACCTGAACAGCACAATCCCAGGTGCGTGAAAACATCTGCAACTGAATGAAGGATGTGAACGGTTTCGAACGACCACCTTCTTCCTTCGATAGAACATAGACTTGAGCCTCCATTTGATCCAAGGCTTTGACTGAACCCGGCTTGCACATCACCATGCCCCGCTTTATGTCATCGCGTTTTATACCGCGAACCAAAGCGCCCAGCTGATCACCAGCCTGTGCTTCGTCCAAGATCTGATGGAACATCTCAACGCCAGTGACGGTTGACTTGATGACCTGATTGTAGCCAACAAATTCACAATCGTTGCCCTTCTTGACCACTCCACGTTCCAATCGACCTGTAACCACAGTTCCGCGTCCAGGGATCGAGTAAACATTTTCTACGGGCAACAGGAAAGGTTTGTCCAGTTCACGCAGCGGTGTCGGAATGAAGGTGTCCACCTCATGTAAAAGCTTTAGTATAGCTTCGGAACCCAGTTCGGGTTGCTTGCCTTCGAGAGCACACAAGGCTGAACCTTTGACGATAGGAATTTTGTCGCCGTCGTAACCCATTTCAGTTAAGAGTTCACGTATTTCCATGTCAACGAGATCCACCATCTCATCATCGGCCGCATCGACTTTATTGATAAACACAACAATGTGATTGATGCCGATCTGCTTGGCCAGTAGCAGATGCTCGCGCGTTTGAGGCATGGCGCCGTCAGTAGCAGCAACCACCAGAATAGCGCCGTCCATTTGCGCTGTGCCGGTAATCATATTTTTGATATAATCCGCGTGACCGGGACAATCAGTGTGTCCGTAGTGGCGATTTTCCGTTTGATACTCCACGTGCGCTACGTTTATTGTGATACCACGAGCCCTCTCCTCTGGGGCATTATCGATCTCATTGTATTTCTTACTTTCGGCCAGCTCCTTGTCGGCTAGAACTTTGGTTATGGCAGCGGTCAGCGTAGTCTTGCCATGATCCACATGACCGATGGTGCCGACATTGCAGTGTGGCTTATTGCGTTCGAATACCTTCTTTTCGCTGGCATAACCACGTAATAATTGCTGGAATCCAGTGGAGGCTGTACTTACAGCTGGTAGATTTTGAAAATTAAATGCTAATGAAGCAACTGCGTTGTTTCGGCTGAATAACTTCGTACTAAGGCCACGACGTGGGGTCGCAACAGCGCTGCAACGACCGCGCAGTATTTGTGGGGTGGCACGACGTGCGACTACGAAAGCTGACATGTTACCGCTTCCAAAGCTATTTGATTTGCTAGAATAAAGAACAGCTCAGTCCAGCTGATATTTATTACTTGTTAATAATTTTTCTTACAATGTTTTTCACAGAAAAATATACACAACTCCGTGAGAAGAAGGACCCAAGAAGATGTCAAAACCAATTGCGTAAAACTAACCCCAAAATTTGAAAAATTCCCCATGGAAATGACAGCTAGCAGGAATTCATACCGCCATCTTGCTGTGATGATATTTACGGAGGGAAGTTATCTAAACACATTTCACTTTAAATATTGCCAGTAATGTTTCTAATAACTATTTTAAATAGGCAACCTTCTTCACAGAGTCACGACGACGAAGATGTCGGGTGATTCTCTGTGCTTTTCCTCAATTACAAAATCAAAACCATTATAAAATGTTAATGTCGTCGAAAAGCACAAAGAGATTCACCCGAAATCGTTGTCGTCGTAACTCTGTGAATAGGCAGTTAATAATGGCACAAAAAATCAGGCGATAAACTTCTTCGGACACTTCGTCTGATGGTATTACTTCTATTATCATAATTTTAGAATTGCGAGATTCCAATTTTGTAAATTCGTTCGGAATTTCGTCTAGTTTGAGTTCCAAAACTCCTAACCCATACGTACATGGTATTGAAAACGAAAAACGTTTACTTTTCAAGAAAAATTAATTTCTAAATTCTAAATATTTCCTAAAACTTTGCCCAATTGCATCTCGTTGTTAAAATCTATGAACCCAAAAGGTTCGTACAAATTCTTTTTAGCGCTCCTATCAAGAGTAATAACAATTATTAATAGGTGTAGGAATTAATAATGCGGATTTAGATAAAGATGGTGTAGCTAGCGTTATGTGCATCAGAGCACGAGGAATCAAATAAATGACATTTTCAAGCCAAAATATCCGCATTATTAATTCCTACACCTAATACATTTAAAAAACCCAGACGAAATATTTTATATGATAAATTATCTGCTTTTTTTAATGATCTTCGATACACATGATACAGTTCTTCGATACACATGACACTTACACAGGTTTGACACAGGTGTCTATCTAGTTTATAGGTAAATTTTCACACATTCAAAAAACGTCAGAAATTAAAACTGAAAAGCGATTTTACGAGTATATGGCGACCTGTATAGTTCATGTAAAAAACGCGGTTAATTTTAGGCTACTTATGAAATATTATACAATGAAGTTAGGCGCGATTTCGAATTTAGCGAAATTTCCCTCGTCGTCCTTTTAATGAATTGGAAATTCAGTTCATTAAAAACAATTCAGCTATTACAAAAATTCGGATGAAGACAGTCTCTTCTACTTCGGTTATATAAGCTATTACGATCTGGCAATACTTTATAATAAAAAATTCCCTTTTGGGAAATATATAATTTGGGGCTACCTTCGCCCCCTATGACGTTTGACGTTTTATCTGGTCATTCCATATAGCAACCATTTGAAGGAAAATGATAATATATTTAATTTTTTAACAAATAACAATGTTATTTCGTTAGTATAAATTAGTAAGAGTTTGATGTATGTTTCTATGCTCTCGAAAAGATTTATCTACTCAAACTATCACTTTAATTATAGTTGCAGAAAATTTATTATTACTGAAGTATTTGAAATCGAAATTAAATTAAATATTGCATTCTGGCCAAGGAAGTATGTGAACAAAACTATAATTCTAAAAGCTAAACTCACAGGTCTAGTGATCGATTCCAAGATTCAATTTTAAATTCAAAATTGTGAAAATTCAATTGAAACTCACCTACAGCGCTGTTGTCCATCTTCTGCTGCTGTCCCTGTAGTTTATTTCAAATATTCCAAAATATATGTATTCAAAATAAAAATTCAAAAATCTTTATTTAGCCATCCAAAAAAGTTGGCGAAATGTGTAAGCTGGTGGAAGAGTAGAAGCTCCACCTGCGGAAGGGAATCGTCGTCCGTCAGTCAACAGCACTCGTTCTGTTTTCTGACGACAGTCGCAATCCGATTCAGCCGTCAGAAATTATTCACAATATTATGAACAATTTTTGACTTCCAATCTGCAACGCGCACTTAAACTCATCAATAAAAGTAATGTAATCACAACTTTGCACTTAATTCACTAAATATATTCTTCAATTTATTGTTATTGTTTTGCACTATATAACGATATTGCCATTTATTATATATAATTTGAATATATTTTTGAATGAATTTTCAAAAATTTTACTTCGCGACGAAATGCCAAGCAGCAAACGAACGAACATGCAAGAGATGGAAACTCTTCTATTTCTTTTTGTTCGACCCATCCGCTTTTTCTGTCAATCTCACATTTTGACTTCTCTATCAAAAATATACAGCACGTTACGGAAATTTGTAATGCCAGTGTTGGTAGCACTGCAAAATCAATGGCGTTTATCTCCAATATTGCATGATATAAATTACATTGGATGGGAAGAAAAGATGCCAATGTTTCAAATTATTTACAATAAGAATTGTGCTTTTTTGGGGAATTTTCGGCATAATCTTATGCATGCGTATGTATGCGGCATATATCTTGTGATTGTTGCTGCTTCCCACAAGACCTTCAACAAAAACCACAATTTGGCTCGCTCTTTCATTGTTTCTTTCATATCTCCAATTTTATAAAATATCTCTATGTTATTGGTATCGTTTAAATGGTAATCAAATAACCTTTCACATCACTTTTAGAGAAAAATAAAATTATTTTCTTCATTCAATAACTTATCGCTATGCTAAGAAAGCAGAGCCTCATAGCTTCCAACGCACATATAGTCACTAGAATCGGTGCAGGACTTTAGGAGAAAAAACAATTTAAAACTAAAACCAGAGTGTTAACTTCGGCTTGACCGAAGTTCATATAACCTACACTCGTTGGGTAAATTGATAGTTGACTTCTAAAATTTTTAACGGACCAGCGTTATCCGTTAAATTATTATGGCTGGTCTGAATTTTCAATCCCAAATAGCTTGTGATGACAGAGAATATTCGTGCCAAATTTCATGATTTCTACTGTAATCGAGTTGTCCCACATTCAGTTTTGTAGTATATTTTAGTCCGAGACGGTGGACCAACACCTTCGCTCTACAAGCTAAGAAATTGGATGAATTTGTATTCACTATAAAAAAAAAGACGGGGCAAATCGACTCAGGAGGTGAACTGACCACGAATACATATACTTGTACATACCTGTACGCCTCCTTTAATGCGTTACAAACGGAAGCACAAAGTGAATATAACATCAACACTTCGTGTGTAGGGTATAAAACCTCGCATGTTTATGAAAAATTGCAAATTTTTCAAAAAAAAAAATTGAAAAATTGCAAAATTGTATAGGTATCATAAATTTTAGGAGATATCGGCCGAAAATGTTCAAAATTTAAAGCGCTATAACTCAGAATCTATACGAGAGTGAACAAAATTGCTGTTTTTGTTGGAATCCTGGTGGAAAACAAAAACGAAAAATTTGAGCGCGATACCTTTCCTAGAAATGTACCGAAACGACGCCGCCGCTTTTGAATTTCTTTGCATAGTTCAGCTGAAGAAAAACTTTAGAACTGTGCCAATTTCTCGTTCTAGACAATAATGTGACTTTCTAAGTTTTATAAATTTATTTTTAAACCTCTGTTTATATTTTATCACATTAAAAAAAAACTCAAAGTTTTGAAAATATACCCGATATACTCAGCGCAATCGATTTAATTAAAAAATTTGCACACGAAAGCAGGATGAAATGCAGAACACTGACAAATCTGTCAAGAAAAATTTTTGACGTGCCTATACGGATTTATCGATATTATTTAGATATTTATTCGACATTTTTCTCTGTGTGTTTTGTGTATCAAACAAAAATACAATATTTAAAGAATAAGGATAGCCAGTGACTGTATTTGTTTAGAGTTCAGTTCATTTTAATATATAACAAATACTTACTACTATGCTTTTTTTAGTACTTACTAGTTTACTAACTGTTGTTTGCAAAAAGCGTTGCCGCGTTGTGCTGTTCAGAAAAAAGTCTCAATTAGTCGAGACGTAACGTAACGAGCGGTGTCAGATGTACAAATATTTTGCGGCTGTCATTGTAAATAATCAGTTATTGATATCTTAACAATGGCAGCCGAAAAAATATTGGTACAGTCCCATTATGTTAAGTCACGAATAACTGAGCATCAATTCTTCGATTGCAGCTTTCCAAATTCTCAAAAAACGTATGTCAATTAAATTTACTCTTCAAAATTGAATTCAGATTGAATTGATCGATTTTTTCGATTTATTTTTTTAATATGTAACTTTTTCAAATTCTGTTATTTAAATACTTAAATCTTATTGATTGATTTTTGGTAGATTTTGGTCGTCAGGATTTGTCTTTAATTTAACAAGTTACTTAAATCAAATTATATTATTTCAATAAAAATTTAAATAAATTTAGTTTCAAAAAATTTCAGTCTTATATCTCCAAAACTTCAGGAGATATCACAGCCCCTTTATGGTGTTTTGGAACAGATAGGTTTTACGACACAATGCCCACCGTTGTTGTTGGTTTTGTGTTGTTGTTGTTTTTGACGCATGACCCCAATAACAACCCAAAAAGGAGTTGCAACTTCCGATTCCGGTTTTATAACCCTTAGAAATTTGAAATTATGCTACCTACATCTCCTAAACTATACCACATATCGGATTGGCCTAGGTACCCTAGGCCATTAAGATACCCACCATTTATGTTATGTAAGATTTTGTCGAAAACCTTACAGTTTTCGAGAAAAACGCAATTTCATATTTTGAGTACTTTTTTTTCCAACTCATTATTTTTTTCTAAGTAAAATGCCTAATTAAGACATGTAATCATCACAATAATAATAAAGCTGGAATCTCTAGAATTCTCTAGAAATTTATTTGACCTTGATCATGCAGGAATTTAGAAAACGCAATTTTAGGGTCGCAAAGACGTAAGTTTGTAAGCACTGTTTTGAATTCTACTTTTCTTTAACCTTTTTTAAATTGTTCATACTATACAATTGTTGCAATTATTAAGGAATTATGTTCAAAAGGCATTGCACTTCGAACAATTTGAATATTTTGTCCGAATTTTTTAAACATGCTGGCTGATTTATAACCCGTCAGAGGAAAGGAATTCGGATAATTCGTCAGTAGATTCGGATAACAACGACGAGGAATGGAAGGTGAATAATCTGCCCTTTTCAGGGTATCAGAAAACATATAAAGAGAGATAGAAGTATTTTACAAAACACTATAAAGTAGCTGTGATATATGCTGAAGTTTTGGAGATATAGGACTGCAATTTTTAAAATGAAGTTTATTAAAATTTTAAATGGTGGGAAAAATGCCAAAAACCACAAAAAGAAAAACAACAATATTGGACAGTTTGTACCAACAACGATAAATCGTTGACTTAAAAGGCAAACTGAAATTTTGGCTATATTTAAGACATGTCCGGTGTGATTGTTGTTGTTTTTGTTGTTGTTGTTGCTTTTGTTGTTGCTGTAGCAACCCACTAAAACAAGCCCCGCCCCTCGCTCCGCCCCCGTTTAGAAGTTATAAGCCTTCAAAGTTTGAAGATTTTATGCTCTATATCTCCATAATCCCGACATATATCAATATACATCGTTGGAAAGGTAATTTTAATGTCTATAATTTATCGTTTTAGAGATTTTGTGGAAAAGCTTTTAGTTTCCCCGCAAATCGTACTCTTTATTAAAATAACCACTCTGTCAAATGCTAATATACCTCAACAAGAATTGTTAAATTTTTTTTTGTTGTTGTTTTTGTTGTTGAAATGGGCAATTTTTATAAAAAAAATCGCGCGATTTCGCTCATCGCTCATTTCAACAACAAAAACAACAACAACAAAATTTTTCGCCTGCGGCGCCAATTTTCAAACAAAACAATTTAACTTTACATGTTTTCTAATTTTTTTATTTACATATAAGGTCATTACTTAAATAGGTTCTTAACTGAACCGATTTCAATAAAAAAAACACGCTTAAATAGCTTCTTAACTCTACTTTGTTAAACTGCAAACGTCGATACAGGTTTCTGAAGAGCTTTATTTGGAAAAAATTAATAAATACTATAAAATATAGTAGTAAAAATAATAAATGCGATTTGCGGGGAAACTAAACGCTTTTCCATAAAATCTCTTTTAAATATTAAAATGACCTTTCCAACGATGTATATATCGTTCCTATATATGTCGGGATTATGGAGATATAGGGCATAAAAGCTTCAAACTTTGAAGGCTCATAACTCCTAAACGGGGGCGGTGCGAGGGGCGGGGTTTGTTTCTCTGGGTAGCTACAACAACAACAAAAACAACAACAATCACACCGGGCAAGGCTAAATCTTATCCGAAATTTTTTTAGAATTTCTCAATTTCTGCGTGTTTCGAATTTTTGGGCATTGCTTAAAGTGTCAATCCAAAAAACTCAATTGTAATTGTGAATTTTGCTTGTACCCTTGATTAGAAATAAATTTCAAATTAAAACTGTATTTCATTTATTTGCTTGATACCATAAATAAACTAACTCTCCCTAAAAGACGGTTTTTGTAACCATTTATATTAAATTATTGGTTACTAAGCGGCGATCTGTATAATATCAAGATTATACATACGTTATAGTTCGCCATTTTTTGTGTTGATAAGTGTAATATATAAAATGACAAATTACCAGAAACTGCAAGCTATAATACAAATTTTAAACATCGTCAACATTGTGTGGGAAGCCTATAATGCTTACTTAAGGAGTCCTTCTTCCAGACATCGTCGTACACTGAAACGCATTCGTGATGAGCCATCATTGTCCAATGACCCAACCTCGTTTTTTGAATTTTGCGCCCAAAAGTTGGAGCTCAATAATGGGGAGGAATTTACAAAAGCAATTCGGATGGATGCTTCAAAATTTGAATTGCTCCTTTCTTTGCTACAAAAAAGGTTGATACGCTTTTCACACCGAAGGCCGATTGCACCAGATTTAAGGCTGGCTGTTACACTTGCGTAAGTTTTCTCTAAGTTAAGGACAAATTCTTTGACTTTAGATTAGTTATATTCTTTACGTGTACCTGGTTGCGACTAAATTATATCAATTTACAGGTATTTGGCGCAGGGATACAGCTTCCAATTGCTGGCGCGGTCTTTCAAACTGGGTTTATCCACAGTGCGAAAAATTGTATATGACACGTGCGAATCTATTTGGGATGAGCTGCATCCAGTTTATTTGGCGATCCCGAATGCAATCGACTGGGAGCACACTTCACAAGTTTATTTCGAAAGAACCGGCATGCCGAATTGCTTGGGAGCCATAGATGGCAAAGTAATAAATATAATTTGTCCCAAACGAAGCGGCGACACAGAAGTGTATAAGTATAAGAAGAGATTCAGCGTAGTTTTGTTAGCGGCTTGCGATGCAGATTACTCGTTCACTTTAGTGGACGTTGGTGCTGTCGGTGGCCATGGTGATAGCGGTGTTTTTACTCGCAGTTCGTTTGGCAGAAAGATATTGGAAAACACTCTTTCAGTTCCAGAAGATAAAAACCTTCCGAGTTCAGACACTGTTTTCCCCCATTATTTTATTACCGACGGCGCATTTCCTTTGCGCACAAATCTAATGCATCCGTTTCCTGGAAGAGATTTGCCATTTGACAAAAATAATTTCAACCTGACTCTGTCGAAAGCGCGTGAGCCAATTCAAATTGCTTTTAGCATTCTGGCAAATCGTTGGACAGTCCTGCATACGACAATACCTGCTTCTCCAAAAAATATTGATAAGATTGTGATGGCAACTACTGTGCTTCACAATTTTTTAATGTTTCAAAGAGACCGCACATATTTTACGTCAAGTGATGCCGTAATTGAAGAGACAGATGAGAGCAAATTACCATCGACTCGGCTCTGTTATCCCAACAGATCCTCCCAACAAGCTTTTGAACTACGGAATATTCTAAAGGAATTCCTTTGTGGTAACCAAACTAAGCATTTCCTTTCAACTAACTGTCTAAACGTGATTTCTCTATCTCTCTCTTTCTAGATACAGTAGAATATCTAAACTAGAAGTACTCTCTACATGCGAATTATAATTAAATGACCTACTACTACTTACATATTACGTTTACTTATAATTTATTATTTTTGACTAGAATAGTTTTTTTTTTCAATTAACCATGTACATTATTTACGTATTGTTATTATTATTATGGGGGAAAATGCGAAGCTACCTGTAGGTCCATTGTGCCCCCTTCAGAATTCCTGAATATTAGTGTTTACTCCAGCCCTAAGGACGCTTAGTATGCCAAACGAGTTTAAGCTTTTAAGTTCATGCCGCATTCTTCTCCGAGTAACAGCCTTGCATTCAAAGAGCAGTAAATACACTCATAGTAGCCTTATTATTTAGACCAGAATCACTACTGACTTTTGGAAACTGAGAAGGGCGTTTAATGTTAACTTGTCATGAGGATGAATTGTAACCATTAATATAAAAGGCTTCATTAACTCCTAGTTTAAAGCTAACTTTATTGAGGTAAAAAAAGCGCGATAATTGCAATCAATATTACAATTTTTTTTAAAAGAATTGAGACAATGTATCTATATTAGTTATTGTATTCACTTATCAATGAAACTGTGCTAAAAGGACGAATATTTTTAATTTTATTTATTACACATTCTGTAAAAGCTAATTCGACAATTCCTCGTACTCTCTGTTATTAACCCTGCCTTCTTTACACGAGTCAACTTGTGCTGCTGCATCGGGAAGTGACTAGCAATTAAGTATTGAATTTAACTGTTTACTCTGATACATAACTTGAACTGATAATGTAACTTTTTTTGTTAAAATAAAATAAATATTCCGGAGACAGAACCTTAAAAGGTGGAGCGGCTATATTCGGCGAGTAGATTTCCAGAACATCCTCCAGATTTACGGGGCTTCTCCATGCTCTTTTTTTAAATGTTAACCGAAATCCGAAAGAAAAGTAAATCACAAAAAAAAAATTAGAACGGCCAATTCTGAATTGATTAGATTTGTAAAACTGTTCCATTTATTGAAATTCTACAATTGTTCTGTGGAAAATGTTTACTGAAAAATGTACTGAAGTTTTTAATTTATCTTAAACTTTTTACTTTAAATTAATTTCTCATTAAATAGATTGAAGCTTAATATATGCACAAACATTAAATGAATGCTAGTATATAACGTATTGCAATGCGTTATTTTATTTGATTTGAATTTTTCTTCATATTTATTTTTCGTGTACTTTTTGTGAATATTTTTATAAATGGTTCTCAGTTAAAAACAAATAATCATTAACATAAAACTACCACATATAAACAATTTAAAACAACAAATAAACGAGTATGAAATATAATAATAATAATATTAGAAATCGTCTTAGTTTAATAAAATGTTAATGATTCATTATGGAATTCACACGACGATCGAAGCGAAGCACAACTTTGCACATCTGCAGTGTGTAAGTACGTAAATTTATCTCCATTATCATCATCTTAACCTGAGAAATAAAAATATATATAAAAAAAGTAAGAGTATTTATTTAAGGACAATGTAAGCCACTATTTAAGTTTAACGAACCAGACGTATTGCTCTCAGCATCTGCTCTCTCATCCACTTCTTCATCTACTTTATTATCAGCTTCATTCCCATCGGAGTCGCTCTGGTCACTATCGATAGTGAATTTGTACTTCTTTACACGCAATTTTTCATTGAAAACGACATTCTTTGGATTGCCTGCTTTCGCTGTGCCGGGAGTTTTAAGTATCGATTTGCGTACTTTCGCTGCTGGTGGAGAAATGTTTTCAAAGGAAGGTGACGGTGTACGCAAAAGGACAGAGCGTCGTTGCATTTTTTCAGCTCCTTTGAGAGCGGACATCCAGAGCTCATTACGTTCGCTGCCAGATCTCTGCAAATTTTTGAGTTTCTGCTGAAATTCATCCACATACTTATGCAACTTGGGTGACTCCACCTGTGATGAGTGGTTGTGGTGAATTTGTGGAGTGAAACTACGTCGATTAGATGTGTTCATTGTGAGTATTGTAGGTACGGGAGAGTGAAATTTGCGATTTTTCAATATTATCGAAATGCGACGAGCTGATGACGGTTTGATACACTGCTGCGGAGTACCTGCAGCTTGACCATAGGAACGGCGTTTACGCGCTGGTGTAAGAACAACATCAGGTTCGCCCACACCGCTGTCTGCCTTTTTGGCTGCAGCCGCTTCCAGTGCTTTTTTCTTACGCATATCAGCGTGCATTTTACGTATTAACTGCTGCAAATCACTGCTTGGCTTAGCTTTTCCAACGATACTGGATTGGACCGTACCGCTTTTCTTTGATTTGCGAACTTTTGTCACTTGTTGTTGTTGCTGCACATGATCAGGATCAAGCCAATCATTTTCGCGCCAACGATCGAGATTCATAAAACGTTTTTCAACATTATCAATCTGTTTAAGATACAATAATATAATTATAACCTCAATTATAAGAAATAATAATTACTGTTACACGGAGATCCGTCTCACCTGCAGTCCTACCATAGACCAAAAGCCTTCCAGGTCCACTGCTGTAATGGGTTTCGTATTCTCGCTGCCATCGTTTATCAACAAGTCCGGAGAAGTGGCCCCCTTCTCGCAGCGATCAATCAATCCGCTGAACTGCATAAATTTCTTGCTGGTCAGCAACTTGGTTTGACCAATCGTCACATTGATCATGTCATCGCCGCCGGTTTCCTGAAGTCGTGCTAAATTCTCAGACTTGTATAATTCCCACTTGTCACAGATATCATGAAGTCGCTTCGTTTCATCACTCAACTGTTTTCGGAAGTAACGCACAGTTTCCAGAATACGTCGCATGGCAACTTCATCGTTATGTTCGGCTTCTTGAGTTGCGGCTGAATCGACGGCATTAGTCTGTAAATAGATACTATTGCGTTTTTCCTTCTCGATCTTGGAATTGACTTTGCCTCGTGTTACACTCACAAAGGGACTTAAGTAGTTAAGAGGGCGTTGATCACTAGCATTGTTATTGTCTTTTAAAGATGTCAAAGGTGTTTGTTCTATTGGAATTTCGGGATAAAATTCAACAAAAATAAATTATAAATTTTTACGCATGTATTCATTTTAGTTGCATCGTTTTCATTACCATCTTTTCCGGGTGTTGTCACGTCCCCATCAAAAAGTTTCGATGGAGTATTGTCATAGCGCACAAAATTGAATTTATTTTTCTTGCCTTTTTTAGGTGATTTTATTGGGTTATTTGACACCATCTCATCTGTGGGCGCGGTCTTTAATGGTTGACGTTTAATCGCTGAAACTTGCTGGTTAGGAATCGTTTCTACTGATTCTACCGGACTAATCGAATCAACTATATTCGATTCCGACGATAGAAATTCCAATGTGCTTTGTGAACTTGACTGTGACTTTCGTTGCGTGGAAGTGACAAACGCTCCGAAAGAATTCGTATTTGAGAGTACATCCCGCGGCGTTTCTACAATTGGAGCACTCTTTTCACCACCCACAACCTCTAAGAGTTGTTGTTTGCTCAATTTAAGTTTGGCAGGATTTTTTGTAGCTGCGGTTGCTTTACGTGTGGACACCGTAGAATTGACTTTCTTGGCTTTCATGCACACAGCCAGGTTTGGTTTGGGTTTTGAAATTGGATCTGGACGCTTAACAGAGACGGCTGCCGCTTTGACTTTGCCAACAGCTCCACTTTGTTTAACCACATTAGTTGCACCACCTCCGCCACGGATTGGTTTCACTATGCGAGCGCCAGTCTGAATCTTAGGCTTCGATGTAGTTGGAATTGATCGCTGAATTGATGGAGGTGGTAGTTTTAAAGGAGGTGGTAGTTTTAACGGAGGTGGTTTAATAAAACTGGTGGCTGGAGCTTTAGATTTAACCGAATTAAGTTTTTTAGTTCCGTCTACTGCACTGGGAGCAGTACTTTTCTGCGTTGTTATACTCGTCGGTTTTGGGACTGTGGGCCGCTGTACAATTGCTTTTGTTGTTGTTGTTGCTGTTGTTGTTTTCACTCCACTTAACAACAGAGGTTTTTGGGTCTGTGTTTTATTTGTAGAATGACTTGCCTTCAGAACAGCGCTTTTTGGACTTGTGCCCGGTAAAGTGGCACCGGGGCGCACTAAGTGATTGTTTGGGAAAGCTTTGCGTGGTATGTTGAATCTTTTAAGCACATCCACCGATTGCTGTTTCTTTTTGTCCGGTGTTGGCGCCACTGTATATATTGATTGCCTCTGTTTCGCATTGCTTGGAGTTGCCTGAAAATATTGTAGAAAACAATTCTTAGAAATTTTCTATTTGCTTCCATTTCCATGTTAACTACCTTAACGAGTGTTGAAACTGGATTTTTCAACCCCTCCGGCGGCTTAAATCTATGATTTTTTGGCGCAAATGAACTCGTTGCAGATGTCTGTCGAGTTTTTGACTCGGCATTTTTTCCAACAGGCACAAAAGGTTGTTTTTGCGTCACTTTACCATGTTTCTTAATTTCGTCTTGTTGCTTCTTCGACTGTCTCCACTCGATAAAACGATGCAGGAATTTCTCTTGACGGTTCAACACTTCTCCATTTCGATTACATGCCACTCTAGCTATTCTTGAGCTATTCGTCACTGCAGGCTCAACTTTAGGTTGCTCAACTGATGCTTGTTCCAATATATTTTCTTTGTTTTCCTCCGCAGCTTTTGCCGTCATAGCCGTCACTGGTGGACTAACTGAAATGTTTCGCCTTGAGATGAAGCGCTCGTTGCGCTCCTTGGCTCTAATTGCAGTTCGCTCATTAACACGGTTAATTTTAGGACTCAGCATAGACGATTTTTCTTTGTAGAGACTTTTATGGCGTTCCATCGCGATGATCTGTTGATAATAAATTAATTTTCAACTCACGAAACAATACGCAATTATTTTGAAATGAACTACAAACAAACGCCAAGTTTTGTATTCGCAGTCGCTTCAACGGACAACTGTAAAAAAGGTTTGAGGTTATCTTCGAAACTTCGAAAAAAGGATATTTTATTGTCAACTTTTCAATGCTGCCACTTTCTGCAATTAATTAGTTAAGCTGATGCTGTTGAAAATGTCGCCCCTGTTAGTATATTGAACGTGTCAAGATCTTTTTTCACACTGAAGTCTTGATATGAAAAACGTTTTATTCAAACGAACGATTTCTTTCATTTTCGATATATCAATTAGAAACCTGACATGAATAATCTTTACTCTACGAATATGTCTGTTCTCTCGCAAAATTTTGTTTGGTGTTGCTTTAATAAGTTTTAAATACAAAAAGTTGACGTTTCATACTGTTGAATTGAAATTTGACCATGTCGACATCAAATATTTTGGTTTGCCTCGCAACTTTGCCCATAAACTCTAGCTTAAAGTAGACAACTATGTACAGAAAGCAATAACAATTTAACAGTTTGACCCGATCGGACTCAATCATAGGTAGATCTTTCACGAAAAGTATATAAGTATAAAGTAAATAATAAAAATAGGAGCAGATTAGGCGCTTGTCGACCTAACCAATGTTATTGTTGTTTTTGCCGCTGAACCCAAGAACAACATTTTTTCCGTTCTCGTCTAGTTCTGGAGTTATAATCTTTTGAAATTTGAAAAGTGTAGGCTTATATTTCCGAAACTTTACGCGACACCTCTAAGTTATTGGTATTGTTGGAAAGGCACTCGAATTATCTTTCATTTATGTAAAGCAATATTTTGTCGAAAACCTCTCATGTATGAAAAATTGCGCGAACTTGAACACATTTTTAATTTTTTTTATATAAATAAAAGGTAGTTGAAATTCCTTTATTACGGTATCCATTATATCAACATTTCTTTAAGTTTTGGATATATAGAGGAGAGAATTTCAATTTCCAACGGACTATAACTCGATAACAATAATTGAGCAAACGAAGTTGTTGTTGTAATTAGCATCAAAAACTTCATAAAAATTGGAGTGTTTTTCATACGGTAGAATTGATTCCAATGTTATCTTACAAACCTTGTACTTTTGGAGAAACATTTAATTTTTCTTTACCTTTAATTTGCCCAACGGTCAAGCTGTTTCGAATGCTACCACTGAAACGCAGTGTTGCCATTCACTTCTGTTCAAATAAAATATTTAGATAAAAGAATCGTCATCCCTGATTAAGCGATCAAATCGAACCAAAGTATGGCAACATTCATGGCAAATTAAGAAGTTCCAATGAATAACGAAGACGAGAAACATTTTTTTTACATTCACCCGAGCGAGTCGGACATCTTTTCATTTAAATCGTTGAACGACTAGATTAGAAAATTAACTAAAAAAAATCATATTTTAGTGCTTTTTTAACAATTTTAAAAAAGTTTCACCAAATATTTGCCTTGCAAATATGACGTTAAAGTGTAAAATATATGGTTAGAAAAGTAAAGAACAAAGTGTAATATTATTTGATTGTGATAGCAGTAGAAAAGTTATCTTCGTTTTTCTTTTGCGTTATTGTTCGTTAGATGATGGTAGACGGTGGTATAAAGCAGAGTAGTAAAAGTCGTTTAAAGTAAAAAAAAGTGATGAAGACAAGCGGGAAGTAAAACGCGAATATAAGAAAAGCAAAGCAACAACAAAACGTCGCGCTCGTGCATGGACGGACGTTCACATCGTGTTTATCGTGTTTCGATATTTATGAATTATCGAATTTTAAATTCATTTGTTGACACCAAATTTCATGCATCAATTAATCACAGTAGAGCTGTGGATCATAAGTAAACGCTGCAAGTTTCAAACAACCAAATAAATAAACAAAAAGATGAAAAACCACTAAAATACAACACCCGCTGCAAAACACAGTTGTTATCTTACAATAGCAGCTACATACATACAAAAATGTAAGTACGATTTATTCAAAATAATAATAAATGTTTATTATAATCGTAATTTTGTCACAGCTCAAAGTAACACAAATAAAAACTTTAAAAAATATTAATTAATGCAGAACAATTTATCCTCAACTCGAAGGTGAACTCAGAGATTACTTGAGTGTCATATACCTCAAAATTATCTGCATATTTTTACAAACTTTGTTGAAAAGGGTAGATTTTTATTCAGTTACTTTTTGTGGTAGTTTGGTTATACTTGTGCTAAACTTTTTATTTTATATAAAAACTGAATAGATTAGAAAATTAAGATATTTAAATTTTCATAAGAATTCTTATACATATGTATATAGGAATTATTAATTCAAAAAGTATTTTAAAGACAGCAATTTAATTGCAGGTTTACTCACAAAATTTGCTTACAAAATCCCGAAAAAACTTTTGATTTTATTTTATTTTTTTTAATTTGTCTGGGAAATCTTTGAAAGCACATTTTTATAAAACAAACACTGACTATATTTTAACTTTCTCTCACATTTCATATATGTATATTTTTTTATATGCTGTGTAATGATACTTTAATGCTATGCAAAATGAATCCCGCATTTTAATTTTAATGCAAGGTGGCAGCTTTGACATTAAATATATGAATTTATTGAAAATAAAATCATATACATTAGTATATGTATTTATATGGACACATTTTAATTCTGAAATGTTGCATCTACTGATTAAATAATACCAATACTTATAAAGTAGTTTTAATTATTATCTTAGGTAGGTACTAATTTTTTTTAATTTAATGTATTTATTGTTCTTTTCCTTTTTGCTATCTTTTTTACAGTTTCCACTTCAACGTCTTTCGATCGGTGGTCGATCGGACAGATTTTTCGCTACTCCAACTTTTCTACAATCCTCTCCTTTTTATCTTACCATCTTTGTTTTCGATTCACTGATTCGTTAATCATTCAAAAGATATGGTTTCCACACGTCTCATGAGCACCAGCAACAATGCTGCTGGCAATAACAATTCGTCGTCTGATGAATCTACGCGACTGTCGGTTGTCACCAGGCAGAGCAGCTCCAACTATATGCTGGTCAATTGTTCTACTATTCCGCCGGGTCCAACACAGAGACAGCAGCAACATACAAGCACGTCATCGGCAGCAACATCTGTAGCATCCTCAACACGTCAGTCACATTTAACGCAGGCTGTTAAAGCGACTCACAATAATAATAACAACAACAACAACAGTAGCCCCTCCACGGCGGTGGTGGTTGCCACACAGAATCGAGCGCCGCCACAACTACAATTATTAGATTTGCCAACAGAAATACTTAGTAAAATATTTGTATATGTTGGTTATAAAAAAATCGGACAAATGCGAGTGGTAAGTAAAGAATTTATTATGTACACACGTATAATCGATTGTAGATTAAATAAATTTACCTTTTGTCATAATGTTTAAAGACATTAAAGGCGTTTTTAGCACTAATTTTATAGTACAACTTGTTGGAGTTACAAATAATCTTCATTATAGTTATACACAATAATCTCGGTTATATCGTTTCTATTAATTATTCAAATAATTATATGAATTCCCACAAGTAGTTCTATTACCTTTTTGTTGTTTGGCATAAGTTCTGCAATCACTTGTGTGGTAGTCATTAAGTTAAGAGTCACTTTAGTTTGATTTCGTGTTGTTTTAAGACGATTTAAAAGTAAACACTTGGAAATGTTGCCGGGCGAATCCGAAAAGTACGTACAATACGTCTTTGACACTTTAACAAAAGGGATCGGGTTTTAATGGCTCTTGAAAAAGAAGAATCTTTGGACTTTCAAAGAAATATATTGTGTCGAAATCAACAATTACTGGAATTAGGAGGCAAGGTGTTAAAATTAAGCCATCAACTTCATAAGTTTATTGTGGATCAGCCACAAAGAAAATTCTGCGAAATGTTGAATTCCCAGAAATGGCGGGAGAGTTGTACAAAGTTGCCTTATGCAGAGCAAAATAAATACCCATCTTTCATACTTTTTAGAAGAAAAATATAAAAAATCATATGTAATTTAACAAATAAAAGAAAAAATTGTAACAAATAAAAAGAAAGTCCATCTATTAATGGATGGGTAAACCACAAATGAGGCGACAAAAAAATGTCGGAAAAAATTCTGCCATCAAAGTATTGATTTTAATTTTTTTGTTCCATGGACCGAACGCCCCTCATATGAAGTTCGTGGGTATTGCTGTCTCCATAAAATATATTTACTGGAAAAAGTTACTGACACATTAATACGATTTTTGACTCAACGAAGCGTAAACGTTTTTTATACACATTTTTTTAATAAAGTAACTGAAAAAGAAGCGAAATTTATCGGTCACTCACCTCGAAATTCAATATGAAGGCTGTTAATGATTGTTTAATTTTCGCTTTTAAATTGAATATTATGGAGCATAATTACAGAATTTTAAACTTTTCGGATTCTCTTTGAATATTTGAATAAATGTTTCAGTTAAAATCTATTTGAAGGCAAAAAAAAAGACTACTAATAAAAATAATATAAATACGTCAGAATAATAGGACAGGTAACATGATACAGAAATAACATATACTGTCAACATGTATGCATGTATGTGTATACGTATGTGTGTTATGCTTACAGAAGAACAACAACAACAATAAAGCAACAACGAAATTGGCTACGAACGACGATCGAGGACATCGACTGTCTGTGTCGATGTTTCGAAGATGGCGTAACAAGAAGAAGCAGAAGGAAAAAAGAAACAAAACCGAAACCAAAACCATAAAGTTTCGTTTTAAAGAAATAACTGTAGAGTACCACTTAAAATTAAACATGCATACATACATACATACACACAACCATAAGTACGAACCATAGTAAGTATTGTAATTTAAAGCAGCACATAAATAGATCCAAACGCATTGCTTTGAATCGGACGAGTTTTATGCAAAGACTGGAGATGGCTTTATGTAAGCAAAAGAAAAAAAGGCCAACATTTTTTCATTTCAGTCATTCAAATCTAAAATTAATTCACTCTATAGTCTGTATACTCGTATAAAAAAAGGTTCCAAAGAGTATCCAAAGAACGGATAAAATTACTTCATCCTTGTCACTTTACAGCAAGAATTTTAAATAACAGCTCGTGGAATTTCCTTCCTTCTCATTACTCTCGCCTTGTTTTCTTTTGTCACAGACGATGATGAACACTTAATTTTAGATTTTTTAATTCAAAATGTTGAGTTTTAAGTATTCATTAAGTTTAAGTATAATAAATTAAGTATTTTAAATTTTAAGTTCAAGAAATTGTAGAGTATAAAAAGGGTGCTGATACGTTTTAAAAGGTTTAAATGAAAGGAAAAATGTAAATAAAATAAAACTAACTAAAATAAAATGTTTAATATTTCTAATATATTTAAATTGTCTCTTTAGTCTTAATCCTTATTGGATTACTATGTAATGTCCAATGATATATACATATTTCGTATTTTAACCTGTTTAATACTTTGAATTTTTTTCTTTTTTCTCCGATTTGTTTCTCTTGCAGGTTTCGCAGAAAATGAATGATGTCTGCATGCATGTCTTAAATTCCACCTTCTCTAAATTGATTACACAAACTTTTAATCGTTTCCATGCAATCAAAGCAAATATGCCGCGGCGCGAATCGGCGCGTCGGAATCATCCGCTTGCGTGCGAGTGCGATATCATTGAGACGTGTTACATGAGGTTGTCGTTGCTGCAAATGACATTTGGAAAACATATCGAACGTGGTCACTGTTGTTTTTTTCCGGGAGCAGTAAGTGGTTTTTTCTTTTCCTTTTTGGTTTCGATTTAACTTAATTATGATTGCTGATGCATTTTTGTTTAATTTAATAAATTATTGTGCAGATTTTAGATGAGGTTTATACAATATTAAACTACATTAAGAATACGCCACGTCTTGAGCGTCCCTACCGTGTTACAGATGAATTATTTGATTTGTCTACGATGGCCATGGAATATTTTAGAGATCGTATCGAAACAACCCTGCCAGATATCGCTTACTTTAATAAGGATTTCTTTAAACTTCATACAACAAAGAGACGTAATTATATCCATCGATCGATATACATATTTATTATTAAAATTCATGTTCTTCTTTCTGTACTTTTTTGCAGCTGCTTTAGTTATTGCATCGGATCTCTCGGATAGTTCTTCTAGCTCACCTTCCCCACCTCAAAGCAATATGGTTCTGCGTAAAGGAATACGCAAAATAAAGCAGGGCATGAAAATCTACAACAATCAGTTGTCTGTGCTGCGTAATGAGTTGCGTACTTGTAAACGCAAATCCTCGGAGCAGGGTAAACAAATTGCTGAACAGCAGAAATTGTTAACCGAACAACAAAAGCAAACTCTGGAATATGCAAATCGTTTGGATGAGAATGACAAGAAAAATGAGGAAATGTCGCGAAAGTTTTCCACTTTATTGCAGGTAAAAATTCACAGGACGGTTAATTTCTGTTGAAGAACTGATGATTTAAAATTGTTTTCGGTCGAATTAATTGAAAAGAAAGACTTCAATGAATTTAAACAGTTCTACAAATTTTGATTTATTTATTAGTTAATTATTATTCATCTTCTCATCTGCATTTAGGAATTGAATAAATGCAAAACTGAGCTACAATATTGGCGTTCGAAATCCCCTGCCATTCCCAGCTGCACATCATGCGGCCAGAAAGTGGCACCTGTGCTGCCTCCCGAAGATTATCAAGCGCTCATCAACCAGGGTGTGAAACCGGAGGACATAATTTTGAATATAAACGATGACACTGATGCCGAAAGCGATGCCAGCATGAGTGACAACAATCTGTCTTTAAGCGGTGAGTTTGTATTCCCCGATGAAACAACAACGGCGAAACTGTTGGCCGTGAGTACAGCAACAAAAAATTTAAAAAGACAACACACAACATTGTCGAACAGTTCGTCCATAATAATAAATACTGGATATGATGGTAATCATGAGGGTGAGGAAGAAATGCCAACCACATCCACAAAAGTCCAGCAGCAACAAAAACATCATCAGGCACACGTTTCTGGAAAACCAACAGAAATGACCAATTCTCTAGATCATAATGTTAATCAACATATAATCAAGACGATATGCACGCCCACCAGCAAAGATCTCATGAATAGCGCGATGAATGCTGCTGCATTCGCTTCACCAGCATCAATCAATGTTAATGGCTGTGATAATAATACTAGCAATAACATTACTTTCGTCCCTAGAGGAGGTGGGAATGAAGGAGGAGGAGGCGGTGGTCATGATGGATATCCTACAAGTCTATTCTATGGCACAAATGTGCACAAAGGTGTGATTGTAAGTCCATCCATGTTATCAAAAACCGAAATGAACTCAAGCGAGAAGCAACAGCATGTGACAGCAGCAGCAAATGCAGCTGATGCGTCGGCCGCTGCTGATGGCGTTGAAGAAGTTGCCACGTTGTATGCCATCACATCGAACGAGTCAAAGAAAGCACGTAGAGTACAAAAGGCCACAAGATGTTCCAATGGAAGTGGCAAACGCAGCAAATAATATTTTAAATGCACTTTCATTCGAATGAGGTTTTCTATCTGAAATTGTAATTAAAAAATCATAACAACAACAAAGCAGCAACAACATCAACAACTACATATATACTATTGTATTGTATTCAGCTTCGCTCAATTTGTCGTTTATTTCAAATTGAAAAATCAACACAAAATTTCTAAAAAACAATTTTAAATAATTTATGCAACGTATTTGAAAGAACAAGTTGAGAAAATAAAAAAGGAATGGATAGTTAATTATTTTTAAATTTTATAAGAGAGAAATGGAAAAAATATATAATTTTTAGATAAATTTCGGTCCAAGTGTAATTTCGTACTAACTCAGTGATTTGGTGATTTTCTCAGTACATCAGAATGTACATATTTAAAGAATGATACGTAAAATGCTTAATTCAAAAAGAAGCCAGCCAATGGCCCACACTTTATAACCATATCTAATATGATCTATGTATATTAAGTTTTTTCCTTTTTCGATTTTTCCAACAGGAAATTGTCTTTAAAAGTTCTTTAAAAAAATATTTAAATGAAATCAGCGTTTTTATCATTGATATGAAATTAAAAAATTCCAAATTATTCTCAAAATTTTAACGCGATTCGTTAAATAAAGAAATGGTTGTGTTTGAAAAATTTCAACTATTTTTCCCAGCTAAAACCCAACTTTACAAACCACAAAGAAACTCATGTCTGCAGTTTTGATAATCTTGAAGTTGAATGAAGATTATTGACGACGACCATTAAATCGGAAGAGTTTTTCAGAAGATTGAAATTTAGTGAACAGTGTATGTAGAACCTTTTAGGAAACAAAAGTCTACAGGCTATTTTTAATTAAAAACACGGGAACATTCACTAAAATTTCTCATGAATTCTTCGAAGTTTGGTTAACTTGTTTAAGCTTTTCAAAAATTCTGTAAACAATTTTTGTTTAAAGACTCAGAAATCTCTCTAAAAGTTCTTAAAAATTAAATTAATTTACGCCTACGTATTTAAAAACTTGATAAAGTTTAAGATTACCTTCACAGAGCTTTCAAAAGCTGGAACTTATTCTTAATACAATTGAAAATAGTTTGAAGTCTGTTATTTCTTAAATTTTAATTCAAAAGAAACTTGAAAAACTTATCTTTATAAATTCTGGAAGTATTTAGATTATCTCTCAAGGGTGTATTTTTTAAGGGAAGATCAAAATTGTTTATAAGATTCCAAAACTTTAAATTCGACGGTTTAATAGTCTCTGTTTATCTTATAATAAACTAACTTTTTAGTTTTAAACCTTTTCTTCAAAGGTTTGTCATGCATTCGGATACATTTTTAGATATTTTTAAACTTATTTAGATAACTTCCAGTTCGCGGTTTCAATAAATATCCGGTTCTGTAGTAAAAGGATGAGAAGGAAGCGATTTTAAAGATTATTCTACATGAAAATAAAAAATTATATAAAATTCAATTCATTCAAATTCAGAACAAAAGCAAATTATTATTTTTTTCATTCAACATTTATCAAAAAAAAAAGGATCCGAGCAAAAAGGAACAAGAAAACTGGCACTTTTAAATTTGAACACACACACACACATCCATACACAATACCGAAGTAGCTGTTATATACATATTACAATATTCTTAACTTAGATAAAAGCATATGAATAGATACATATGTATATTTATATTACGTCAAATACGAAAGCATAGGAATAAAAACATAACGTATGTAATACACAACAACAAAACCAACAACAATTGCAATTAAACACGATGACATTTTTTTACAAACCAATTAAACACAATTTTCCGGGCTTTAAAATCATACCACAGAAAGAAAGAAATTAACAACAAGAACAACAACAAACAAAGGAAATAGAAAACCTAAAATCAATATATAATAATATTAATAGAAACAACAAATAAAGATTTCTATATCTAGTATTTTTAATACAATGGCTTACAAATGAATAAAAGAAAGAAAGAAAGAAGTCGAGAAGAAAAAAAAAGATGATGAGGAAGAAGACGAAGAAGAAAAACCAACAAAATAAATAACAAAAACAACATTTTTTAAGTAGTTGAACTAGGTAACAATTAATTATTTTTAAGAATTATTATTAACAATTAATGACTAAAATTATTAGAATTATATAATAAAAAATTATTTCAATTAAGTATGTATTAACGAATGACGAACGACGATTGGAAACAACAGAGAGAGAGAGAGAGAGAAGAAAGCAAAAATCTCTTCTTTCGTTTCTAACAAAATGCTTTTCATGATTTATTTAAGCAAATTTATTGTAAATAAAATTTATTATAAAAACAAAATTTATTATAAAACATATAATTTGCGTGAAATTTATAAAAATCGAAATTCAAGTTCAGAAATACATAATTTATATATTATAATAAATCATAATATTATCATCATTTTATGATTTATTGAATTCTAAAAAATGACTATTTGTTGCTATTGTTTTGAACGAAATAACAAACAAACAGAATCTGTGTAAAACCAATCAATACAAGAAAAATAATTCATAAGTGAAATAAAACAAACCAAAACACAAACACACACTTAAACAACTTGGATTTTGTGGTGATTTCTTGTGGCTATTTTTTAGAAAGAGCACAAAATTTCAACTTAAATTAAATGAAAATGGGGGTAAATTTTAATATGTAAAATTATGTAAAAAAAAACTTAAATTTAAACCAATCTTATTCTCTAAATATAATTAAATCAAGTTAAAATTTGATTTCGAAAAAGAGTTTAATTTTTTACTATTTATTAGAAATACGTCAAAAGTTTGTTTAAATAAAAGAAATAGTAAAAAATCCTTAAAACTTATTCAATAAAAATTAAACAAAATTATGCATTGTATTAATTATTCAAATAATAAATTAACCAGTTAAAACAAATTTCAATTCAACTCTAATTTATCAATATTAACGCCTGTTAAAAATATAGTTGCTTTAAATAGAAATTTATTAAAGTTTTTCTTATTTCAGTCATATTAACTTTGATGTTTGTTCAATTAATTTTCATTTCATTCGTCGATAAAGGAAAAAAATTTAAAATACAAAAAACTACCCAAAATAATAATAGCTTTCTTTTGAACTATTAATAAACTATTCATTAATAGTTTAAAATAGTTTGAAAGTTTAATAATAAATTAAAAATAGTAATTAACTATTAATAAGCAACTATTAAAAAAATTACATTAAAATATTTGTATTGTTTGCAAAGTTTTAAGTAACACACTTGAGTAGATAATAATTATCTTCTTTTCTCCAAATGCAATTTGCAAATACAATAGTTGATTTTAAAAGTGTTCTTTAACAACTACAACAGTCCTCTCTACAATAGCATCTACAATAATTTAATATCTCAAACAAACTAATCTAAAATTCAAGCTCAAAGGTCATCACGATCAAAGTTGTTATTGTGTTGTTGTGGTTACAATAGCCGCCACCATAAAGCAAATCTCATAGCAAGCAATTGTTAATGATAGATATCTCATTAGATAAACCTACGTGTATACAATAATAATTAAATGTGCAATAAACTATACCAGATTACACTAAAATAAAAGCAAATAAACGCAAACAAGATCTGTCTACACAAACAAACAAACAATAGAATTATTTACGAGAAATATATACACATCTTCAAATACAGATATAAACTCAAAAACACACACAACAAACAATAGTAAAATAAATGCTGCAAAAATAGAACAAACCACAATTCGTTAAATTGTAATAACGCTGAAAAGGAACTCAAATAAAAAAACCTACATTTAAAACACATATTTCAATTTAAAAATCATTAGAAAATCCGTCTTTAAATTGTTGCACCCTATCGTAGGCAAACAACGACGCCCAAGCTAATTTAAAAATTGCATATTATAATTAATAAAAAAAAGGATTATACAAATTTATTTAGCTTTCGTTTATATTTAATCTTTAGGGTTTTTAATAATTTAACTTAATAATTAATTCTCAATCTCTTTTCCCCCTTCCCCCCTCTATATCTCGTTTTCTCTCTTCCTTTCTCTATATCAACATATATCACTCTCTCTGTCCATCGCTCGGTCCCTCTTTCGCTCTCTATCTCACGTTCTCTGGCTTTTACCCCCTTTTGCTCCAAAGTCAAAAGATTTGTTCTTTCTATTGTTTGAATTAAAAAACAATTATTTCAAAAAAATAAATTCAAAAGCTTCATTGTATATAGTTTAGAATTGATTAATTTTTATTTGACCATTTATTCTCAAGAGAAAAAACAAGTAAATTAAATTTTATCTTTTAAGTTATAATTTAATAGAAATATAAAAGAGAAGCACACAAAAAAGCGATAAAATCCACAAGCAAAAAAAACAAAATTATACTACATGAACGCAGATATGAAATAAAGTATAAATGTTTAAAAAATATAACTAAATCTTTTTCCTTAATCTAATTTAACTTTAGATATATTTAAATTTTTTTTCATTTTTAAGAATTTTGTATCGTAACTAGGACAGAAAGTCTCGAAACTGTTTTTATAGACAAGAGATGTATTAAAAAACTGAAGGGAATTATTACACTGCTTCAATATCATTTGAATAAAACTAAACTCTCAGATGAAGCCCTGCACTTAATCCTTGAATGCCCAGCTTTTTATAGAAATAGAAGGTTAATCTTCGGGAAAGAAATACTGGATGAAATTCATAAATTGGAATAAATACTATCATTACATGCGACCTGATACAATAAGCTATTTTAGACAAGTCGCAGTGTAAAGCTGCATAAGGTCACCCTACCTAATATAATAATCGTAATGGTCAATAGTCAACGTGACTCAGCCCAAGACATCATCCAAGACATTGGTTTGTTGAAGTGTCATAATTCTTCACTAACAATTTTTAAGCATTTCTAATATCTTTATTGACCTGCTTGGATTTTCGGTCAAAGGAATATTCCTGGGAATGAATTTCTGACTAGCTAAGGTCCGCTCCTTAGAAGGATTTCATAAAACTGAAGCTGGAATGCAAGAGCCAGGTCATCCAAGTTGGCCTCAGACATTAATCGGGCTTACGTTAGATATTTGGTCCATCTATTGTGTTGAGTTGTTGTAGTATTAAAATGACGCTAATTGTGCTATTTATGTTCGGTCCGTGCTCGATGCAACACCCACCGAATACACAATAAATTATTTAAAAATACCTGTCAAAGGTATTATTTTCGCGTAGATTTGTGAAACCGCGATACTTATAATAAACAGCTACTAAAAGCATTTAACTTTTACGACAGAGATAAAGTGCGTTTCGAACGATACGAGTACTGAAGGGTGCTCACTCGGCTTGTGCGGTTGAGATAAACAATTGAACAGTGAAGACTAATAAAACACATCTAAATACGTTCTTTATTACTCTGGAAAAAAATTCAAATTCAAAAAGTTTGTCTTTCTATTTTTATTATGTATTTTTATTATTACTAAGTATTATTTTTAAATAAACAATTTTCCAAATAATTGATTAACTTTGTAAACACTAATAAATCTATACTCATATTTATTTTATTTTATAAACACAACTAGATTTAATCTAGCCAAAAGAGTGAATGTTTCAATATGTAATTGCTTAGAATATGGTATGAATTACTACTTTCTGTCCACTTCTGTAGAGTAATAGTAGAGTCACAAAAAGTGCGGCAAAAATATAGCACGTATTATTTTTAGCCCATCTCAAGAATTGAGTAACTCTTCGCCGGGTCAAAACACCGATTAGTAAAAACAGCATTGCAGCTGCATGTGATGCACAATAAATCGTATTTTCTGCAGTTGTTTGTTGGTAGCCATAAGATTGAGACGTAACTGCCACCATCATCACTGAAAATTCCTAAAAAATAAGTGTAAAACCTTCCTTTAAAGAATGGAAGCTTTTAGCGAAAAATGTGAGGTTGCGGTTAACGAAAAATTGGGCCGGTAATTTTTGAATACATGACTATTTTTGTATTGCTACAAACTATTGCTTTGTATGTACGGTTACATGGACGTGTGTGTGTTTTTTTCCATTCCAGTCATTTTATTGCCGCTGTCGACATTTCTGTGGGTGATGTTATCCTCGAGGAGAAACCGCTGCTTATTACTCCACATTGGGAATGTTTCGAGATGAAATGCAGCCAATGCTATGACAATTCTTATATCATTTGCAAGTAAAATATTCTCCTTTTTCTTGCTTATAATTTATCAATTCTTTTCCTTTTTTTGTTTGTTTGTTGTTTCTTGTTCTTGTTAATTCAATATCGGTTTTTTTCTTTCCTCTTGAATATATAGAAAATGTCGAGTTTTTCCGCTCTGCCTGCATTGCGCGGCACACAATGAATTCGATTGTAATTTCTTTCAGAAGAAAGCAAAACACATTAGTAAAAATCTTTTGGTAAAAAATTATGGAATCTATGCTTTATTAAAGTTACTGTTGACCATGGAGAACCCAGCAACTTTTGGCCAGTGTGAGCCGCTGCTTTTCAGTGAAAAGTGTAATCTGGATGAATACCGTGAACGTGATCCGTTGAAATTTTTTGAGTTGACAAACAATGTTGTTGATCCCCTTCTGGATTCTGGCATTGTAAAACTCTTCACCAGCAAGAGCAGCGTTCATAAAATGGATGCAGATTTTTTGCTTAAAATGTGCATACAAATCGATGCAAATATACGATGTCTCGATTGCACCAGCGATTCGTTGAAGGGCGTTTATGTTGGTGCTTCCCAGCTGCCGCATAGTTGCGTTCCAAATACGGCAATCGCCATTGCAAATGATTTCCAGATGAAAATATATGCAACCGTACCAATAGAAAGAGACGCAATTATTTATTCTTCATATACAAATCCTATGATGGTGAGTAAATAAAGACATACATTTCACCCTACAATTTTAAAGTTTCATATTGAATATGAATACTCTCTTTTCACTTCTTCTTTTCACTTCTCTTTTTTGATCACCAGGGCACGAGCCAGCGTCAGCATCACCTTCTTGTCACCAAAAATATTAAGTGCGCCTGTTCACGTTGCCTGGATCCCACAGAATTGGGCACTCACATGAGTTCCATGAAATGTCAAAAATGCCTGGATGGATACGCCGTTTGCGATCTAAACAACACAAAGAACTGGATATGCACAGAATGTGCATCAGTTATACCGAAGACAGAAGTGGACAAGTTGCAGGAGAACTTGGCTGAGCAAATAGCTGACCGAAAGGATAACTTGGATGGGTACGAAAGTATCCTGGCGACTTATTCAACGTACTTCCACAGGCAACATTTCTTGATTATCGATATAAAACAAAATATAGTCACCGTACTACGAAAGTTTTTCTCAGTCAAAACCAGGTTAAGTAAAAGATTCCTGCAACGCAGAGTACAGCTATGTGGGGAATTTTTACCGTTAGTCCGCACGCTGCTTCCAGGAGTATCGAAGCTGCACGCTATCGCTTTGTATGAATATTTAATGCCATTCCTAGAACTGAATCAATTGGAATGGGAAGATGAAGACATCTCACTGGATGTGTTCTTGGTTGGTTGAGTAGTCTTGTGATTTCTTTTGATGATGATGATGATGAAAACAAATCTGAATAACTTTCTTTTCTTTCTTTTGCTAACTTTAGCGTAAACAGAAAATGGCTTTAGAAATAGCGACCGCTGCTTTGAAAATGCTATCCTTTGCGCCAGCCAATTCACCGGAGGGCGAGTTAATGGAACACATCGGCATGTTTCGAAGGCTCATCCAGGAAACTATTACAAAATTTAGTGTTGAGAAATAATTTATAAAGTTTTTTAAAGAATTTATATGAAATATTAAATAAAAGTTAAATAGAATATACAGTTTTGTGGAGTTTCTTGTTCTTATGCAACAACAATAACAGACATAACAGAAACTGCAACAATAGTTTAAAAAAAAATGTATTCTATTTTTATTAAATGTATGTGTGAGCTAATATTGTAAATTATAACACAAATATAATAGACAGCAATAGCAGCTAAAGGGCTGAGCTAAAGAAGTATATAATTGATGGGAACATAACTTGAACATTGTGAACATTTAGGTGCACAACAGAGATCTGTACTATAATTTTAAACTGCAACAGGATCTACAATTAGAAAAGTTATCTGTAAAAGAACAAGAAAAACAGACAAAGGAAGACAACAGACAGAGTAAAACAAGAACAAAATATGAGAAGTAATGCTTTTTTAATCGCATCTAATTAAAATTCTACATTTAATTTAGTCTTGTTATCGAAGGAGAAACAGAAAAACATAACAAAGGGACGGACATGCATAGTTTAGTCTTAGTGCAAACGTAACAGCAGCAGCAGCAACAACACAACGCATCATCACGGCATTGATATAATATCGCGTCGCACTCACTCGATCGCCGCAGCTACAGCGTGTCGCTTCTGTAATAATAGACACAGGGAAAAATTCGAATGCAATCATGTTTTCAATTTGCACTTCTTTAAAATAACTTATAATATAATAATAAATAATAATAAAAATTATAACCAATTTATTGGTAAAGCATTTTCTGTAAAAACCTTCTCACATAAGGAAAAGATTCAATAACTAATTTCAAATTTCTGTTGAGTGTATTTTCAACAGAAATAAGAAATTAATTAAAAGACTCTCCTAATCATTGGAAACGCATTTATTTAAGCAAATTAGGTACTCATCTTGGATGAGTAGTAAATCACTTAGAAGTTGTCTTGTTAAAAGGTTGATGCGCATGTCGCACGCAACGAAGTCGAGCGCCGCGGATCAATTAAAAAAGAAACTCGTGAAAAACGCACTAATAAATCTTCATGATTTTTTTGCTTTTGATTAAATAAATACATTTAAATAAATTGTTTGAAATATTTATTTGAATTTTCTCATTAAGTTTAATTGTTTTTCTTCAATTAAATCCATTACAAAAAATGGATACATTTGAAAAAAAGTGTCGAATTGAACGCAACGACGTGCTGGGCAGGTGATAAGAAAATTCTATAAGATTTTTAAAAACGCTGCATGCATAAGAGTTACATAAACACCTTTTATTAACGCATTTCAAATGTATGTACATCAGATATGTTAAAGCTGCCGAAGTTATCAAGGCTGGTGATACGATTTTACTCGAAAGTCCTGTATTGATCATGTCCTTTGGAGGCGACAAACGGTGTGCGAATTGCTTTAGAATGGCGGATAAATTTTGCAGGTAGTTAAAAAAAAACATTACAACAAAAGGACGTCAAGCTTCAACTTTATAGAAAATTTTAAACGAATTGCTGGTCTTCATTCCGAAATGTTTCCTTCCCTCTCAACTGCCTTTTTATTACAGTTGCTGTCACATCTTCCCGCTCTGTGACAATTGCAGCGAACACAATCAATATGACTGTCAACTGATCGCCCAAATGAAGGAGCTGCCTATCAATCAGTTGCAGCAGCACCACGAAATCTGTGGTCCATTAAAGTGTCTGCTGTTGGGCGAAAACAGCAAGACGGCCAACTACTACGAGCTGCTTTTGCAGTGGGAAGCCAATCAGGAGGAGCGACGTGATAGTGAAATCTGGTTGGAAGTCAGAAAGAAGATTGTCGAACCTCTCCTTGGTTCGGGACTGATAAAGCAGCTGGCACGCTTCTCGGAGGCGGACGAAGAATTAATACAGCGAATTTGCGGCATTGTTGATGTGAACTGCTTCGAGATACGAGCACCAGACACAAATTCGCTGCGTGCTCTTTACCCCAGAGCGGCTGTGTTGGCTCATAACTGCTTGGCCAACACAACCATCGCCATTGATGACAGTTACCAGATGAAAATCTATGCCAATCGAGACATAAGCGAAGGCGAAATGCTCACCGTTTGCTATACGAGTCCACTTCTGGTGAGATAGTCCACTGAAAACATACACAGAAATGGATCCACTTACTATGTACTCTACATACATACAAGTTACACATTCTATAATTATTTATTTCTCTATTTCACTATCATTCCTTTCCTTTGTTTTAATTTTCAGGGTACCGACGAACGTCGTCGACTCCTTAAGATCGGCAAATATTTTCACTGCATCTGTGAACGCTGTGAAGATCCGACCGAGCTGGGTTCACACATGAGTAGCTTTTGCTGTTCATCCTGCACTGCTGCCGGCCGACGCGAAGGATTCCATGTGAAGGAGAACAACCAGTGGCGTTGTGGAATATGCGGACATGTGATGGATAATAAAGCTGCGGACACTATATTGACACGTGTTAAGGAAGAGATTTTCTTTGCGAAAGAAGATATACGAAAATACGAAATGTTATTAGCTAAATTGGGCAACATTTTCCATCGTAATCATTACTTAATAATTGATCTCAAACAAAATATTGCCGCCATCTTGAGATCGATCATCCTGAATTCGGCATGTCGTCCGGGAAGAAAAGTATACGAACGGAAGGTTCGTCTATGCGAAGAAATCGTAGAGGTTTTACGTATTGTTCAGCCTGGTATATCGCGTTACAAAGCTATTGCTTTGTATGAGCTGTACAACTCTTTCGCCGAACTGACACGTTTGCGATTCAATGAGAATGAACTGGACGATGTGGAGTTTGTAGTACGTATGTAAATGATAAATAAGTTGAGGAGAGAGAGCGAAAAGTTTAGGATATCAAAAGGTTGACGTAGTGTCAATCAATTTCATTTCAAGAGTACAAAAATATTGGCTAAATTTATTAAGTAATTGATTAAGAAGCTAGCCAAATACTAAAACACGAAATGGCTAAGTTAGTTATTAAGATTAACTCTGTAATTAGTTATTATTTTATTGTTTATTACAAGCATTACTCTTGTATTTCAGAATCTACTACAACAAGCCGAGGAAATGTTGCGTGAATCATTGCGTATGTTGCTATATGAACCTGTCAACACGCCTGAAGGTCAACTGGCCCGAAATATGTTTAAGGAGTTGAAGGATTTACAAAATGATATGAAACTTGTAAAGATGAGAAAAATGCAGGATTTGTTACAAAATTAGATGCTCTTTTAATAAATAATCTTTAAAAAATAACTAATACATTTTTCCACACAATTCAACTGTCATTTATTTTAAATTCAAATTTTTAATATCTTTTCGATTGATCTTATTATGGCCAAAGCTGGTGCAAACCGATTTTCACATGTGGGACCCGGGCAATCAACACATTCATCGAGGTTCTCAATTAATTCCGTATACTTGGTTGGGATGGGTTGCAGGAATCCACCGCTGAGATCTTTCTTGAGATCTTCTCGCAACAACTGGCAAGCGGCAAAAACGTTTATGTCACTCTTCGAACTCTGACAGATATCCTGCGGCGCGTAGGCAAAACAATCCATGCATTCGATGTAATCATGTTTGTGCAATGAGGTCGCCGGCCCGCCGCGCCCCTCCTCTGCCCTTGAGTCTACAATATACACGGTATCCAGATCAACCAACGACAAGCGTTCGAGTTGTTCATTGTAAACAATATTATCAGCATTTAAATCGGTCACATAAACGCGAAATCCTTCGAAGCCTTCGGAAAATTGAATCATTGCATGAAGCAGTTGTTTGGCGATCCGAAGTTTCAGTTCGAAGTCTTCGCTGCTGTAGAAGCTACTCAAAGCTTGGCCAGCCTGTTGCTGAAAGATACTGAAGCCGCAAGAAGCATGATGCACGGGCACCGGAAACCGTTTGGCACTCAAGAGTGGCAACAACAACGGTTGTACATTTAACATCAAATACAGCCAAATCGTCAATTCGTTGTCGAGAGTGATGGACTTAAAGAGATCGACGAATCTCTGAATCGATGCGATGGGACAAAATTGCATACCATCTAAATTAGTTTCTGCTGCTTGCTCCTTGTGATAGAGTTGAGCGAGTTCCTCTTTCCTGAGTGATGATGGTCCAGCGACGGTGGTCCTCAGCTTATTCAACTTCTGCCTCTTGTCTCTGGACAGATATTTTGCGATTATTTTCTCGTTGGTGTTCTTAATTTTAAGCACACTTATTTCACGTCCTCCAATTGACAAAATGCTCAGAGGATGCTGCATTTCTAGTTCATCACTTGTTTGAAGGTTTTCGAAAAGTTTCTCACAGGTTTCATCTTGATAACGAAAACATTCGGGACAAAATTGAAGATCGTCCTCGAAGTGTTTTCTGAATTTCGTCGTTTCATCTTCTATCTGATATTTAAGCACAATTATTGAGAGTATCAGCCACTTTTGATAGGCAAAGAGGCGTGGTTGAGATCTGACAGAGTGACACATAACTGGACTGGAAAAACAAGGGAGAAAATAATGACTCGGAAAACGCCATAAAAGAATATCATAAAATAATAAAGAAAATAAGTAGTTTACCAGAAAACCTTTTTAGATACTAAAAATTACGATGACTTACTCGTCCTTACAGAAGATTTTCTATATTTTCTCTCTAGATGTAGATGATATGTATTCTTATCCTTCTGGATAATATATGTACCCACAAGCCGAAACAACCCGAATCTGTTAAATGATTTAACCACTTTGAATAACTTTTCAGAACTAACTTTATATTTAACATTGTTCCTTTATATACATTTCTATGCTACTTTAATACTAGTTCCTTATCTATATGTGTACATTTTTATTTGCCTTAAACTACATTTGACAATATATCCTATCTTCAGTTGCATTATCGGAGAAAGGTCTCCGTTGCTACTAGACGCCTGTTCATGTTTAAACTCCTTATCTTCTTCTATCCTACTTCCTAAAGATACAATATATTCCCATCTTATCTAGGGCTGTGCTTTTAAATCTTTTAACATGTCCTATCTCAGTTCATATTATGTTATATAAACGGTCACCGCCGCTATTAGAAAATGACGCCTGTTCATGTTTGAACAAGTCTGTTCGTGCTTACTTTTCAGGAGAATTAACCCATAACTTATCATCAGAATTGACCCATTTTAGACTGTCTATGTGTTTATTGATTTCAGAATAATAACACTTAATATTTTTATTTTAATTATGAAAAGTATCACATCAAAAAGAATTATCAAAAGTATCAAGTATGGTACAACATTCATAAATCTACTTAGGAATACATCATTCTTCATTGTAATTTTTCCAAAATCGGATTTGGCTATGAATGACTAATAGGA
Source organism: Myopa testacea (assembly GCA_949629155.1). Taxonomy (NCBI): domain Eukaryota; kingdom Metazoa; phylum Arthropoda; class Insecta; order Diptera; family Conopidae; genus Myopa; species Myopa testacea. The sequence goes on along the minus strand of OX451346.1, from coordinate 4,431,728 downwards.
AAACAATGTTGAGATATTCTAAAACATATCTGAAGTTAAACTGTTCTTCTAAAATTGTTTCTGTAAATGAAACCTAACCTAGAAAAACTTCTATAATGAAATTGCCAAATAAAAAAAATAATTGACATTAGATATGAATAAGCTAAGTTTAATGCCAATAACTCATTTTCGGTTTAAATCGAGTTAAGCGGTTTTGGTTTGTGGCCACAGATACATATAAATTCTTATGCTCCTAAAATACGTATATGAAACGAATTTCGTATCACTGAGACACGATTTAACGTAAAGCAGCAACAGCATCAGTGGCGGCATCATCAGCAGTAAAACAGTTGAAGATACGAAAGCAAAAAAAAAGTGTATTGATATTAAGTTGATTATTATTCGCTTTTGCCGGAAAGACGTTTAAATAAATGTAGAAATATATAAATTTAAAAAAACCCAGAACTATAACCAACTATTGTACTTTGGCCACAAGAATTCTTATTCTATGTTCAAGGTTTTCTCCAAAGGAAAAGAAACAGATAATAAAACTATCGTATCTGGAAGAATGATAATTTATACCTTACATCTCCGTATTGGTCAAAAGGGAGGAATTGCTACAATTTGGTTTACGAGGGCATTGACCTGGTACAGGCGAGTACTTTTTGTTGTTGTAACTGAGGTGAAACTTGTTAGGTTAGGTACTTAAAATATGCCGGATTTAATAACAACAACAATTCTATTTGTTTAAAACATGCCATTTATTTAACAAAAATTATGTACTCTGTTTCATTTTGAAGAGATGGTATTTAAACAGGTGATGCTTATTCTTTGGTGGTGTGTGGTTAAAAATTATTAAAATCATTGAACGAATACGACAATTCTCTAGAATCTAGACTCTAGAGAGAACAGAAACGGATTCCCTTTATATTCAATAACGTTTTTGATTGTACAATTGTACATATGTTCAAATATTTGTAGTTACAATTCATAATCTTAATGTTATATGTTAGAGGCCTCGAAGTAGTCATCTCTCGATATCAGGTTGATAATTAATACTTTTGTTACTGATCTTGATCTTAATACTTGGCCTTGATGTTGATCGAACACTTTATTATACCCTACACACGAAGTGAATAGGGTATATTCACTTATTGCTTCCGTTTGTAACGCATTAAAGGAGGCGTGAGCGGTATAGAAAAGTATATATATTCTTGATCAGCGTGACCTCCTGAGTCGATTTAGCCATGTCCGTCCGTCTGTCTGTCTGTCGGTCCGTCTGTGGAAATCACGATTACAAGAGAACGAATAGAGATAGCTTCTTCAAACTTGGCACGAATATAGTCTATCATTAGAAACTCATCGGTATTGAAAATGGGCAAAATCGGACCATTACCACGCCTACTTTTTATAGTGAATATAAATTCATCCATGCATATAACTCAATTTCCCAGCTTGTACAACGAATTTGAGGTTGAAATTTTGTCCAGAAGTGCATTGTCTCTAACCAAAAAAGACTACTACAAATGGGCGTGGTCCGCCCACTAATTAAATAAAATTCGATTACAGGAGAACGAATAGAGATATTTTCATTAAATTTGGCACGAATATTCTCTGTCATCACAGACACGATTTCACAATCTCACTGTCTGGACTCTATAGGAACAACACAAGGTTCCTACTGATAATAATATAATGGGTCACAGGCGAAATTCTTAAAAAATAGAGTACAGAGGTCACAGATTCGTACAGAGGCTGTTAGTACAGAAGCTGAGCTCAAATCGCCATATTTTGAGTAAGGTTAGGTATATTAACCTTACTGTGAGGTATAGTTGCGTTAAGAAATCATATTTTTGTGGTTGTGGTCTGTATAAAGAATATACAGAATATAACTAAAATGCAAAATTTACAGAAACATTTTGCATTTATTCGGATGCAGTTGGAGAGTTCGCCCTCGTAGCTTATTTATGAATTTCATGGCCTCATTTTGCATTCATTATGTACTTAAAGCAAAGCAAAATTAGTTAAAAGATAACGAAATATTTTTAAAACCAACCTTTACAATCGAGATCGTTTTATATTTTTATCTTTGTTCTAGATTTTTTTTTTTTTTAGATTTGGAAATTCTTTTTATTTTAATTTTTATTAAATACATTTTAAATCAGTTTCTTTTTACAAGTTTAAAAAATATAAGCTTTTATAAAAGTGTTGAAGAAAATTATTACACCGGAAATTTAATAAAAATTTTATAGGTAATAAGAAATACTATAGTTAAGCGTATGAGTTCCTCGACAAGATAGAGAGCCACTATAATTTAGTTTACTTCTCAATTAGGCTTAAAAGTCTAGCAGTTAACTTGGTCAAATACACGCTCATAGTTGAATCTTTCTTTCTATCCCTTTCTTTCCTCTTCCTCTCTTGGTCTTTTTCCCTTTTACACACTTACTCTCTTTCTCTCTCTCTCTCTCTCTCTTTATTATATTCCTGCCAATTAACTGAAGAGCATTTGTTCGGCTTTTGCTTTATTTTTATAGCATTTGCTATAACAAAACACACAGCTGTAGAAATCTTTTTTGCCTGCTATAAACTCGTAACGATTTCGCGATGTTGGAACACTTGACAGCTGCTCGTCCGGGGAAGCTGACTTGTTGTGTTCTTAAGAAAAATGTAAATACGAAAAATAGGAAAAAAGTTCGCGATTTGTTTGATTCGATTAGTTGCGCAGATGTCGGTCAAGTTCGGACTTTACTAAGCTCTCATACGTAGTATACCGCGATTGTAGAACAGATATAAATTCTATTTTTGTTCATCTTTAACACACGTTAAATAAAAGGCGCTAAATTTAATTAAACTCAACTTTTGGTGAGAAAAAATTGTATATATTAAATTAAATACGTTATATACGAGTATATGTATAAAAAAAGATAAAAATTTTGTAACTAAAAACTTTTAAAGTTGAAAACATATTCTTTATTATTCAACACTGTCGGAAAAATTAACAAACATCAAGAAATAAATAAAAATTTAAACAGTCAATTTTAAAAATTGTGAACGAAGGGATTTTAATTAAGGATTAAAACAGAAGTGAGGAATATTTTGTGAAAAAACACCTTAATAAACAGTAGAACAGAACAAGCTTATAAAAAAAATTAACAAAAACTTAACACAAAATGTAAAAGAAATAATTATAAAAATACATTAATAAATAATAAATAAGAGTAAATAAAAAACGAAAGATTAAAAAAATATTATATATAAGAGATGAATATAAAACAAAAATATAAATATGTAAACTAATAAATAAATTATAAACTTTATGCTTAAAGCGATATTGCGAATATTCTTATAAATTTTTACAGAATCATCAAGAAATTATTATTATTTAAATTTTAATAAAATTAAAGGTGAACATGTAAAAAACCACAAACAAGAAACACCAACAAAGGAATTAATCAATCAATTTGATAAAATCGATGTTTAAATGTGTTAAAAAAGTATAAAATACTTTATATCAATTAATACAAAAAAGAATTAATAGAATGATTAACAAATCAAATTCGAATTTAGAAGATTAAAACACAAACAACTACATGAAAAACACAAAAGAAATTCTGAAAGATAAAGAAGTTAAATTGACAAATAAAATGAATATATTTCCTTAATTTGCATTTGATTTTGTAAAAGCTTCAACAATTAAAACAAAGTAGTGAGTTAGTAAAAGGAATAAATTAATAATAAAGTAGAAAAATAACAATAAAGAAGTAAATTTGTTATAAAGTCGACAATATAGAAGTATTTACATATGTAAAGATAACTAAAGTTCTTCCATTATAAAGTAACTATTATAAAAATAAACTCGTATTCATTCTTACCCTTTAATTTGATTTCGATTTTTGTTTTCTGTTTACAACTGAAAAAATGTTTTTTTTTTAAATTAATAGTCATAAGTTTAAACTCACATTATATAAGAACAAATCGTCAATGTCATTAAATGGTATAACATGACGTACGCGTCACTCAACTTAAATCATCACGAACTGATTTCATAGACGGCGAGAGAGAGAAAGAGAGAGAGAGAGAAAGAAAGAGAGAGAGAGAGAGAGAGAGATAGAGTAAGGAAAGCAGCCGTCTCTCTGAGAAAAGCAACTGCATTTTGTTTTACAACTGTATTTTTATAATTATGTAGTATTTTTCTAAAGTTAGTTTATTTCAAAGAAAGAACGAAAAAAGCATTAACTTTTAGAGTAGTAAATATTAAAAAAAATATAATATAATAAAACCAAATAAAATTCTACGAAATAAAATCAAAAAGCAAATCAAGATTTCAATAGTTTCTGAGGTGTTTTTCTCAGTTGTGGTGAGCTTGCGTTGTTTGTTATTGCCTTTTAAGCTCATCTGTTGTAAATACATATATTTGAAACCTGTTTTTTTTAAAAAAAGTGTAATCTATAAAAAGCCGACAAAAACATCACAGAATCACCTTCTTTCATCAAGAGAAAAACGTGCGCTTCATTTAATACACATGTACAGGACTAGTATATAATATACATACATACACATACATAATAGATATCTATGAGAGTATTATTAATATTTATTACTATTTTCTTTACGATCTACAATTTTTTATGGTTAGTTATAAAAAGCACCTACAACAAAAAACATTTAATGATCATAAGAAATAATATAAAATGACAAGGTACAAAGATTCTAATACAATAGAATATTATCACAACGACATTCAATAATAACACATGTATACAAATAAAAAAAAAATATATTTGCGTTTGCAATATATATAGTAAATAAATGAAATAGACAAATCTTTTGACAGTATCTCTTGAGCATAACTTGAGTTTCTTGAAAAATGTATTCTAATAGAAAGGAATATATATAATAATAAGTACTTATGTTTGTATATATGTACAAATATAAAGAATTATACTATAAATTATTATAGACAAATTTTAAAGCGTTTTCAAATTGTGTTGAGAATTCTAGAATATGTGAATACACATCGATTTCGGTTATATTGTATAAACATAATGATTGCAATAAGTTCACTTATACAAAAATATACATATATAAAAGTCATGCCAGAAAGAAAAATGAATGTGTGTATATGATCATAGTTATTTTTCTTATAAAGATGCTTGATAATAAAAAGAAACTCAATTTATAAATCAAAACTGTTTATTTAAACAGTTAAGCAGTATTTTTTTTCATTTTTGTTGCAGTGTAAGTTTGTGTTCACAATTCATGGGACTCTTTTTCGCTCATCTATGAGTGAATATATTGAAATATGTAGTTCATAAATCCGAATTGGCAACTATGTTAGATATTTGAATTTATATTTTTAGTTTAATATTTGCACATACATATGTATTTGATTTTTGCAATCATTTCGTTGTTTTGCACTTTTATTTTAAATATACAACTAATTATCGGGGTGACATACCCAAGGTTACTGCGAGGAGATCAGACGATAGGAGATGAGAAGCGATGAGAGAACAAATATTGTTGTTTTTGTGCTCAACTCAACTCATTTCATTTAATTTGATTTTTATTACTGAGGAAGTTGAAAACTGTGATTTTTATGAAGTCATTTGAATGATGAGAAGGAAGTCGATATAAAGTATGTATTCAGGTATTTAAATAAAGATTGAACTAAGCTCTTGCTATGGAATTTGTTTAAAAAAGGAAGCGATTTCCTTAAATGTATTCTATTAAAACTGATTTAGCAGCTGAATAATTATTATAGTCATCAAAACAAATAATTAAATTTTATGCCCAACCATCAACTATTATAGACAAAAAACTAGATACTTTTTATGTTCACATTTTAGCTTACAATTCTTTCTTATTTCAGATGTCTGCGAAGGACTTTTGGGAAGGGATGAAACCCCAAATGAAACCCCAGCAACTGGCCAATCGTCTGATCACCAACACCACCGGCACGACGAATCTTACCACCGCCAAACTTTGTCACCGCTATGAGCAGCTGTTTCGTTCTGAAAAATATTGTGACTGCGTCTTTCGCATCGGTGGCACCTCATTGAAGGGACATAAACTGATTCTAAGCGCTGCCAGTCCCGTCTTTGAAGCCATGTTTTACGGCCCCATCTGCGAGTCGAATACTCAGGAAATCGAAATACTCGATATAAGTGCGGATGTCTTCTACACCCTACTGAGCTCCATTTATACTGGTCGCGTGGATTTCGACCAACTGACCCTTGAAGACACTATCGAACTTTACTACGGAGCAGAAAAGTATTTACTCACTGAACTCAGCGAGGATTGTCTGATGGCGATCAAGCGCAAACTCCGCTTCTCCAATATTTTACCCGCCCTGGAACTCTGTTTCTGCATGAATATGCAAGCGTTGCTTGAGATTTGTTTGAGTTTCTTTACGCGTTGTTGCCTCTGCGATCCGCAGTACAGAGTTCAATTGAAGCACAACTATGTGCATATATCAAAAGAGTGCATCAAACTGATCATTGCGACCACAGAGGAACTGCGGCATTTGCTATGGTTCGTCGCCGAGTGGTGCTCACAGGAATGTGCTGAGCAGAGAGAGGGGAGAAGTGATGATTGCAAACTGGGAATGGGAACTAAATTGCAATTGAATGCAGTTGAGCTGCAAGACGAATTGCTGAGTGGACGCGCTAGGGGTGAGGATGGCGGAGAACCGTTGACCGGTGTATGCCAATCCTTGGAGCGTAGCTATTATAAAGCTTGTCGGCCCTTCATGATAGACGCAGACCTGCACGAGTGGCGCGTCACTGTGACAACTGATCGTTTTATTTCCCTCTTGGGCATCATCATTCACAGTCGACTGACCCCATCAACGCCCATACAAATGCCACCACTCACGGCGATAACTGCTTTGGCAACGGAATATGAAGAAAATCTACTGATCGAAATACGATCCAAGAAAAAATCTTGTGCGATTCATAGTAACAGCGATGGCGATGATGATGAGGAGAATAAAGAAAATGAGAATGATTTGGGATCTGATCCGGAAGGCATCGATAGTGATCGATTATTGCCACTTCTTTGGCGTTACAATCTCAAGAGGCATCCAACAAAGTATAACTGTGACTTGCATATTCAATGGAAGGAAGACATCGTCTTATCGCCCGATGTTGAGTACCAAATAAAGCTCAGCTGGCAGTCCAACGCTTATGGAGCAGAATATCCCTGCAGCTTGAAATCGAATGAGGTTGATGGCATCAAATTCAAAGATTTCGATGCTCACTGCGGTAGCATCATCAAAGGATTACGTTTTTTAAATTTAGTCTAGTTCAGTAATTCTAATTTTGAATTTTATGTAGATAAAGTTAAAAAAATATACATATGTACTAATTTAGAAAGAAATATTATAATTATACAACTCTGTTAAATTATGAAAAAATTAGTAAATATATTGAGCACCTTAATTCTTAACAAAAATCAGTAATTATTAACAAAGTTCTGGCTCTTCTTATTATTTAAACGATTTTTCCAGTTATCTTTAAATAAATTAATATTACAACACACATAAAAACCAAAACGCTGCTTAACATGTTTTCAATTTATATACATATTTATCTTTTGAACCGCAAGTGAGGAAGTTCAATAAACCATAAATTTAGCAACAAAATTTCAACGGACGAGGTTTCGGTCACCCGCTTTTGCTTTCGTTACGATGAAGCAATACTTTGATAAGATACTCTTATAGTGAGCAGATGAATATTCAGCTTTGTTTTAAAAGTTGTATATTCAAGCTTTAATAACTTACTTAAATGGGTGGTAAAACTCTATGAGAGCCACTTAACAAATTCAATTATTCTTGTTCATTTATAGGTAGGTTTACAGTTGAGGTAGTAAATATTTGGCTTAAATAAAGCGCTTGTAGAGTTGGCCAATGCTTTTATTGTTTTGTTTTTTGGCGCTGACCCCAACAACAATTGAGGCTTCACTTCACGTTGAAGATCATGTTGAAATATACGTGGTAAAAGTACTTTAATCACAAACAAAAAATAAAAAAATTCAACCGGACATATAGTAAACAAAGAACAGCTGAGCGATAAGTCAATTTTAAACGTCAAAACAAGAATATCCAAAATAAAATTCCCTTCTCAGAGTTGCAAAACTTTTAAAAATAGTACTGTATATTCTTTCGAAAATTTACATTTGAGATTTTTAACATTAAAATGTCGTCTGATTTCCCAGTTATAGCACTTTGAAGTTTGAATTATACGAGGTACCTACATGTCACTGGCATATTCATGAAGCTGTTCTTGAACTTACATCGTTTTGAGATTTTAAATGCATTTACTTCTAAACTCCCACACCGATTCTAATGATGTTTATACCTTACTTCCTGAGTATGTAGGTTAATATGTGGGTTACAATGGGTTAAATTCCTACACCGATCATGGTCAAATAAATTTCTGTATAAAGATAATGACCTGTTCTTTCCTAGAATTTCTATAATTATATTGATATTATATTGATTACATATTTTAATATAATATTTTAATATATATTTAATATAATGATATAATTATATTGATTACATATTTTACTTAAAAAAAATAATTGAATTCACAAAAAAAGTATTAAAATTCTTAAATTCCGTTTTTCTCAAGAACTGTCAGGTTTTCGGTAAAATATCATATTACATAAATAGAAGATACTACCATACTACTACATACCAACGGGATATCTACTATAGTTTTCGAGATATGGGCATTTAAATTTCAATTTCAAACGGCTATAAAACCGTAACCGGAAGTATCCACCCCTTTTGAAATTTTTATTGGCAAAAATTCAGCACCAAAAACAACAACAACGACAAAAATAACAACGATATTGAGCATGTTCTACGGCGCACGATATATGCCGAGCGGTTTAGTGTTTCCATTTCACTTTATTTGCGCTGAATTTTTATTACAGGAATATTTTGCTTTAAAAAATATTTTGTAAACAAACTCAGTTGCCCTCTGCCGACGTCTAAAAGCTAGGAGATTTTTGACAATTCATTGCTGAAAGTTTCGAACTAATTTCAATTGCCTTTATAGCATAATCTGGCAATATTTTTTCTGCTACAGTCGAATTGGTTTTTCCTAATCTAAGAAAATTCAATATTTTTGAAGAATTGCATTTTCAATTAAACCAACTAAACATAATTTTAAAAGCAGTGCTTTGAACTAAGAATTTTGAGAGAAAAAAGCAGTCAAAAGATGAATATAAATTTACCAAATTTCAATATGAAAAATCTGGTCAAAGAGGCAGGAAGCACTTTTTCCAGGGTGGTTCAGGTAGGTGATGTTATTAATGGATGCCTATGGTTTTTACTGTTAGGACTTTCGGTTTCTTAAACCAATATTTCGATTTCTTGGTGGGATGATTTGTGGGGTCTTCTGGTCAGATTTAATGAGTTTTTTTCTTTCATAATTTTGTTTTAGTTGACTGAAGAAAAGCTTGGCACAACTGAACGCACCGAATATGATCCAGAATTTCAAAATCTTGCCGAACGTGCTGATGTTACTAAAATGTGGACCGAAAAAATTGTGCATAACGCTGAAGCTGTTCTCATACCGAATCCACAAAATCGTATCGAAGATTTTATATTTGAAAAGATTGACAAATCAAAGCCACAACGTTTAAGTAACTTAGAGTATCTAGCTTTGGACATGCTTGAAGCTGGAGGTGATTTTGGCCAAGATTTGCCTTACGGTCAGGCGTTAATTAAAGTTGGTCAAGCAGAGCAAAAGCTGGGGCTGTGTGAACGTGATTTCATAGCTTCATCTGGTATCTGTTTTACACAACCATTACGAAAATTTCTCGATGGTGAAATGAAAACGATCTCGAAAGAACGCGGTATCCTGGAGAGCAAACGGTTTGTCTTTTCATAAATCCATGTCGTCCATAAAAAATTTAACTACATATATTTTGTTTTATTGATTTTAGCCTTGATTTAGATGCTTGTAAAGGTCGTGTTAAAAAAGCTAGAAGCTTGTTGGGACAGCAATCGGTGAGGTTTAGATGAAAACTTTGTACATGCATATACATATACAGGGTGTAACGCATAAGGTACGCCAAAAAGCAGGACGAGTAAGTTGGATCGAGACAAGAAAAAACTGTTATGGAAGGGGGGATGCATTTTCCCCCGTTTAGGCGGGAGGGGCCATTTTCTAAAAACACGACTTAACATCGGAAAAAAAATATTCAAAAATAACGGTCAGATCTAGATAACTTTTGCTCACTGATTTTCAAAGCCAAATATCCGCTTCTTCATATCTTTTTTAAATTAGGTTCCTACGTCAAACAGTTTTTGACAAAATTAATGCCGAATTTAAAATTTGGAATAAAAATTCCAAAAAAACGTTTTTGATCGCCATTTTTTTTTAAATTACAGTATTAAGTATAAAAATTTTTGCGACCATAAAATTCTCGACCCAACCTACCCGTCCTAGCTTTTTGGCGTACCTTATGCGTTACACCCTGTATAAAGATATATATACGTATTTATACAATTGCTTATATATCTTAACTTTCTTAATTTCATTTTCCACATCATTCTTCAGTTTCATCGATTATTGTATTTTTTGATATTTGGAATAATTTTAGAATATTTAAGTACATACTTTATTGATGATGGCAAAATACACTGTTTTTAACACCAACATTTTATCTAAAATATTTATTAAATAACATTTTTAATAAATTATTAATGCGGCTAAATATATAATTTATCTGGATGGAAACAGAAAGATGGAATATCACCTGAAGCTGCTTTGGAGCAGGTACCTGTTTACCAATTGCGTATAAGTTCTAGATATTTAGATGCTTTTTTTATTATTAGATGAGAATATTTTTCTAGTTTATTTATTCTTTAAAAGTGGAAGCACAGAAGAGTAGACTCTTAAATTCATAATCGTAAGTACAATATGCTTAGACAAGCAGTCCTAGGCCAAAGGACATCGTGGTATCCAGCATTAGCTATAAGTTCCCATACTGGTCTTGATATATAGAGTTGCAGATCATCTGCGCAAGCATTTATTGTTACATTATTAGTTACGGAAAAAATATCATGAACATGGAGAATAGAACCTCCGCTTCTTATCTCCACAACTCTCCTTAATATTCTATAAAAAACAAATCCATAAATGGTTTTTTGTTTCCTTCTTCCCAGGCTGAGCGTGACTTGCGTGTGGCACAAGCTGAATTCGATCGCCAGTCGGAAATAACCAAGTTACTCCTCGAGGGCATCAGCACATCGCAGGCATCGCATTTACGTCATTTACATGCATTCGTCGATACGCAAGTTCGTCATTACAAAAACTGCATCGACGTCATGAATAATTTGCAACGTGAATTAGCAAGGTGAGTCACAACCCCACCCCATCTGAAGTCAATAAAACTATGTGGGAAAATTAAATTTGAAATTAATTTGCATAAGTGAAATATAGTAAAGCAAATGAAATCGTTGCTGTATTTATGTATAGCGTAATAATTAACATGCAATGCACTTGCGTAGTTCTAAGCACGTATTCCCTTTTCCTTTCGTCTTTTGTATTCGTCCTTCATCTTATAATCGTAGCAGCTAGTTTTACTTAAGTGTATAGATTTTATAATACATACATATGTACTTTTCTGTTGTGTTTATGTCTCTTCTCTTTGTTTTTGTTTTAAAAACAACAATAACTTTTCCTTATCCAAGTTAAAATTAATTGGTTTGCAGAATGCGACCAGAAATGCCACGACTACGTATTAATAGCGAAGATGTGGATGGGCCTCCCAATCCAATTCATTCAAATAATTCTAGCCATGCAACAGCAGCATCAGCAGATGATGATGAAAATGAATTCATAGATAATTTTAAGACAGTTGATATCAATAGCACTGAGTTAATCATGGCAGCGACATCAACATCATCTCAATCAATAATAAACACCACAAAAACCACACCCATTACAACAAATCCATTTGTATCGTCTGCACAGCAGCTTTTAGACGAATACGATATCGACTATATTACAAGCGCGATAACAACACTATAAACATTTTTACAAATTCTTAGAATTCTCAATAATAACCTTTCCATAAAATAAAATCTTATCCTTTTATCTTCTACGCTTCTCCACCTTCTACCCTTTTGCTTATAATAATATTAAATTGGATGTAATGAATATTAATTGCTTATATTAAACATATTTAGAATATTATGCATGCTCGCTCTTCCTGTGTAGTTCAGATTATTGATTAGATTACAAGTGTGTGTAAAAAATAATATATAGAAAGTTCTGACTGAAAATATGAAAGAAATCTTAAAAAATTATATACATACATACATATATACTCAAGATACTGAAAAATTGAAAATTAAGCTTACAAATTTATTCGAATCGCTGATAATTTGTACTAAAAAAATCGTTAAATAATTAGTTAAACTTAAATAAATAATAGCGAAAAAATAAGATTAAAATCAAAATTAATGATCACAAACGAGCAAAGATCAAAATTGTCATAATCGGTGTTAATATTATTAACAAAACGTAAAAGAAACGAAATTATAATAAGTAATAAAGAATTTAATCTCCAAAAAATAAAGAAAATCAACATTTTGTCTAACAATTTCGTCGTTTGTTGAAATATACTTATGTTGTTTTGACTGATGTTGAATGTTATTAATGTAGATTGAATTATTTAATTGTAGAAATGTAAAAGATATTGAAAATCATGATTTATTGTATGTACCTTAACTTCTCACCAAATTTTTTTCAAACAATCACTTTACTTTCAATTATGTTATATATTATATCGTATATATGTATTTGCATTTAATTTCTATCCGTAGTGTTGATTATGAATACAAATGATGACTTGGAATGAAAGTAAAATATAGTCAAATCCGTTATTTTAAAACTCGTATTTACTCGTATATGCATTTCAGAATAAAACCATCGAAATAATAGAACCTGAAGAAAAAACACAATTGTTTACAATTAAATGCAATTTAAAAATGCCACACGTAAAAAGCACTTAATCGTTCCTTTAATAAAATCCAAAAGAAAACCAAAAAACCCCATCCCAGCATTTAGAAAAAGAATAAAAGAAGAATTTGTTTCATCCAAACTCGCATTTTACATTCAATCAAAATTTTTCTGTGTGTATATATATGTATGTGTATCGAACATTAATAGTTTGGGAGGCCCGACACCTTACGTTCCCATCAATTTAAATGACACAACCGCAGGAGGTGGTAATTCAAGGAATCGCAACATCAACGATGTCACCGGAGAACAAATGAAACGAGCTCGTGTACTCTGCTCATACGATGCCAATGATCACACTGAACTGAATTTAACTGCCAATGAGGTAAAGACTATAATTCCTCTAAGCAAATTTTAAAAAAGCCAACTGAACATTAAAACTAAAACTAATTATCCTTATTTGTATCCCTTCACTTGTACTTAACTTAATTGCGATTTAAACTCATTTAAATTTGATTTGCTTTATTTATTATGATGTAAATATGTATTTTCTTATATTTCCACCAGGTAATTTTTGTTGCTGAATGTTCACCGGTCAATGATGATTACATGTATGGCAAACAGGGTTTAATGAAAGGACTCGTGCCACGTGCATTCCTTGAAATTCTTGATGACAACGAGCAACCAGAGGAAGGTGATAGCGATTATTAATTAATTAATGAATAACTTAATTCGTAGTAATAAATTTTCACATAATAAGAAACAATAGAAAAAACAAAATTATACACATACATATATTGTTTATACAATACGACCTCGGTAGACTGGATACAAAAAGTTTCAGTTGTATTTGGATTATTGGAATCAAAGAATATACCTTAATGCCAACAACTTGAAAAACTGTTCAGGTTTCAGTATAATTTGACCGACGATACAAAATTTAAAAATGTTCACTGCCTGGACTGCAGAGTTAAAAAATGTAAGCTCTCCAAATTGAAGAGCTGGTCGGATTATTGAATAGTCCGGAGTAGCACGTGTTCTGACTACCGAGGTTGTACTGTATAATACATATTTATTTATAAAAACACAAAATAATGAATTAATTTAAAAAGAACAGAAAAGAAACAACAATTCTTAAAGAGAAGTAAATCAATACTCTTAACACTGACCTAGAATGAAGAACAATAATATACATGTAGAAATATAGATGAAAATATAGAAATAAAGGAAACAACGCAAGAGAATTACATCATACAACATATACATATTAACATATATACAAGAGAAGCAAAGAGCGAAAAAAATTATTTAGCTGAAAGAAAAATCAACAAAACGCATAACTATATCAGTATTCATGTGTAGAAAAAAAGAAAGAAAAAGCGCTATTAAATACATAAATAATTAATAATAATTTATGAAATTACATACATACTTCCATTTACAGTAGATTATCGCTAAATTATGATTAACCGTATATATTAAAGGGATTATTTATTGGAGATTATTGATTGACTAGAAACGATTTTGTTAAAGGCACCTCTGATTTTTGTTTGTAATCCCATTATTCTTATTTTTTGTTCAATTGAATGGTGAATATTCTTTTCTACAATTTTTTTAAAGACCTACCTTCTCTCCATACCAAGCTCATTAGTTCATTATTTATTTCTTAACAAAAATTCAAATTTTAATTCCATTTTTTTATAGAAATTTATTGTATGTGCTTTTAAAAAAAAAAAATAAGTCTTGCAATTGTTTTGTTTTAATTGTAATTTAATATAGAATAAATTTGTTTTGATTTACTTAAATATTATAGAAATTTAGCTTAAGGCCGAACGCTCACTAGAGCTATGCGGGACGGTAGCGGTATCCGGTAAACCGCAACACCACGTAATACCGATGTAGTGCGTTGTTGTTTTTAATTTTGTTAACTGTTATATCCAATAAACATATTTTCTAAACTATTATTTGCACCCTAAATTATTATTCTTACTCTTAATTACATTCCTTATCTTTATTCCAAGTCTTTATTATACCTAATGCTAAAATGACTGTAATAAATAATATTAATGATACTCAGTATGATTATATAATTAATACTCAATATGATAATTGATAAAAGTAAAGACTTTCGACTTTCTTATTCTAATTTTATAATTATTACTCGAATACGAAGAGACAAAAAAGCGTTCAGTTGAAAAATTTCCACAAATATGTATGTAGTTTTAATTTAAAAATAATTATAAAAAAACACGTTCAATTAAATGCGTCAATTAAAATATTAAACGAAATAAAATTAAATTAATTCCGTAATTTGCAGTTGGTTCGATAAGAGGAAATGTTGTTTAAATTAAATTTAGTTAATGTGAAATTTATTGAATTTTGTTGTTATCCTTATTATGTCTTTTTTTATGATAAAATCAAATATGAAAAAAATGTTTCTATATGTAAAGCGTGGGCCATCGTCTGGTTACTTTTTTAATTATTTAATTAAATTTAAATTAGTTATTTAATTATTTTTAAACTAATTCTTTCATTCGAAAATAAATCAGCTGCCAGAGAGAAATAAGAAAACTAGCTCAAAAGTTCATTTAAAATTCGACTTTCTTTTACTTTTCTTGTTCAATTTAGTTCAATAACAGAAAATAGTAAATTATTATTTACATAAATATATCGTGTTCCGGACTGATATAAAAAAAAAAACACACAAATTCAGCTTAAAATTCGAAGAGCAAACCACGTTAAATTTGATTCCATAACAACGAAACATAAAAAGCATTAATTACCGTCTATAGTTGTAAAAAAATATTAAATTAAATTGTTTAAAATACAATAAGAAATACTTCCAATACTCAAAAGATAAAGATCTCATTTTCATTACTCTGAAGAATGATTTCTTACTTCTCTGATCTTATAAATATGTATGTTGTTCTATTTTTAAAATACATTAATTTAAATTGATAATCTATGTACCTTTCCCATAAAAATATATCTGCAGTAGTTGTTGGAACTTTGAATAAATGTTAACCTAACATATAAAAATAATCTTTAAATTTTACTTTTCCTCTAAATTTTTTTAAATAGCAGCGTTCTTTAAATAGCAAAAAATTATAAAATACTGCTTGTTATTAAAATTAAAAAATAATTATTATTAAAGACGTATGAAATAAAACAAAGTAATAAATTAAAATTAAATAAAAACTTTGATTTAAATCACTTTTAAAAAAATAATATTAAATACTTTATTTTCAAGAAAATGTATTTCGCGTGAAGCATCTAAATTTTTCAATATTTTTTCTTACAGGTTATATTCTCAAATGATAAATTAAAAAACAAAAAAAAAACGTATTACACATGTATTTCATGTATTACAAAAACACCCCTTACTTTGCATTTCAAAAATTTACAATTTTATTAATTGTAAAATAAGTAAAACCAACTTCAATGAAAAAGTTTACTTGATCCTCCAAGTTTTTTAAAAGTTTACTTTACTCTCTACCTCTCTTTTTGTGTTTCTCCTCTGTCTGTTTATATTCTATAAATATTGTTTGCTTTGTTTTTCACCACAAACAATTATTTTTTTTTGTTTTGTGGTTCATTTAAAATTTCTCCTGCCATTTTTAGTACACCAATTTTAAATCTCCGTTTTTGATCGTTATTCATGGCAATCATATCGGGACGAATACTTTTTAAAAAACCCATATCAGGATCAATGTCCAATGCTGAATAAGTTGTTGTTGCTGCTATTAAATTTTTATCTTTAAAATACTCCAGTGCAGCTGCACCCAATTCTTCACTTGTAGCTGTTATTGTACTTGTATTCATCGTACTATATTTAGTATATTTAGTTTTCTTGTTCGCGGGTCCGTCAGTGAAAATTAAGTCTTCAATTTGTTGTATGTTTGGTTTGGTTTCTGTGACGTCTTCTATTTCATCATCGCAAACATCATCACTTGTGTAATTGTTAGGTTCTAATGGTTGAGAGGATGTTGAAGAAATTTTGTTACAATTTTTTGATTTACTGCGCGTTTTCGTAAATGGATGTAGGAATTCTAAAGCCTCCGCTAGATAATACGGCCGTTTTAATTTTCCACCACTCGATGCCTTTAGGTTCTTCAGATGTCTCGTGTAAGAAGCACGCAAATTTTTCCATCGTTCTTTGCTTTCATCCACTGGAACAATACGCATACTATTAGTAAAATATCAATACATACACTTGTAAATAATGTATGTACACGTATAAAAATGCAACTAATAATAATTTTACTTGCTAATTTTTAGGAATTTTGCTGCCGAGAAACTCCCTTAAGAATTCAACATTTTATTACCTTTTGGGACATCAGATCATTGTGAGTGTATGGAAGTCGATCAAAAAGAGATACACACGCACACACACGGGACATCATTAATCAGTCCGAATACGGCCAGAGATGGGAAAAAGTTTGGCTTAAAAAGTTCATCACAACAAAGGATATTAAATTAAGAATCATTAAATTTGTCGAGCAAACTCCACACAATTTCTGTGTATTTTTTTTTTTTGTCATTTTTGAATGAAGTATGAACTATTTTTTTTTATGTTAATATTGAATTAAAAATTCAAATTAAAATCATTAACTGTAAGCTGTAATTTAATATCGAACATTTGTAGCTGGATATGTTTATTACTGGCACATGTCACACTAGGCCACTTGAGGCCGGCATCACTCATGCTGATTAGTTGGCCCATGTCACGAATTCTGCCGTGGAAATGAATAGGAAATTATTTTAAAAGTGTGGAAAAAGAATTGCTCGTGTAAAGAGAAAATGAGATTAAAAAATTTTGTGGGACCCAGGCTACAGAAAGATTTGCTCACCAGAAAAAAAGGGACTTTTAGCGGTCTATATATTATGTGGTTAGTGCTACTAAATTACAATCCATTGCTTTCCGATTCAATATTCAATAACTTTTTACTTACGTGGAACAATGCAATATTCTAGAAAGATTCTTTCTAGATTCTTCTAAATTGCGTTTTACTATAATTTATACTAAGATTTAAACTAATTATACTTCTAAAATCTTGCGTAGAGAGCTAAAGAACGCTACTTTCTTAGCATTGATATAATTATATGGGTTAATTATACATTTTCCTTAAAACAATTAATTAATGGAAAAAAATAGTTAAAATCCAAAATTTTATTTTTCTCCAGAAGTGAAAGGTTTTTGATAAAATTTGTTTTTATAGAAATCATGCACCAACGGTACTTTTCCAACGATACCAAATTTGAATTACTCGAGACAAAACTATGTTGTTAACTCGTAACAAACTTTAACATCAAAAAAATTTAAGCGTTAGGGAATTGCTCCATTTGTTCCTCATTCTTTGATTAATTTATTTACAGTGGCAGTCGCAAGATAGGTTGTAATAGCTGATACGTTACATTACGTATGATTGATCACCATACACACACATACAAACAAACATACACACACGAGTAATTAAAAACATTCTTCAAAGCAATGGCGAAGATTCAATGAGCACTTTGAAGTTTATCATTTGAACATAACGTAAGTTAGCACAGTGATAAAATGCGTTGCTTCTTTGATTTTGAATTGAAGCGCTTTAAATAAAACAGAAAAACCAAACAATTGTGTTTGTATGTATTGTTTTTAATTTACCTGTTGCGGACATTTGTCTTCCTATTTCTCTCCAAGCTTTACTCTGTATCATTTTATAATTGTAATATTCATGTCCGTGATCATAAAGGCAAGGATGTTTCTTTACTAACGCGATAAATAATAAATTAAAATCAGGATCTTCTTTCATCTTGAATCACACCAGAGCCAAAGCACACATAATACAATAAAATTATTTAACAGACGTAAAATGAGTTGCTTTGGCCGGTGTCAGACGGATTATCACCATACGTGCATCACTCACGCTGATTAGTTGGGCTGTTTTGGGCACTTTAGTTGGGCACTCGCCATGATTTTACTTACATATTCTTTCTTTCGGTTACATGAACACTAATAAAGGTAGAACACAAGATTCTGCATTGCGCAGGGTCGTTATCTTTTTCCGCTTTAGAATGATTTTCTTTCAGCCTCAACACACCACTTGTATCACCTCATCAAGATTTCAAAACCACTGTGACGTATATGCGCCGAACGGAACACTTTTATCCGGATGATTCATCACAAAACAATGCGTCGCAATGAAATGTTGAAAAATATTTGATAATTCTGAACCGAAAACAAGAAATTACATTATTTATATGAAAATCGCACGAAAAGAAATTTTTATGCTGAGGCAGGCGATAAATTTTTGCGAAGAATTGCTGTTGCGATGAATTCCTGTGAGATTAATTGCTCTGCGATGAATTGCTATTTCAATGAATTGCTTGCAATGAAGACTTGCAGAATCAGTCACGAATAAATCATCAAGGTTAGTGATGCACGCATCATTATGATACGTGTGACACCGGCCGTTGTATTACTCCAACGTCATATCAAATTTGAAAAAGCGTTGCCATACGAATATATAAATTTCTATTGGCAGCGCGTAAATTAAATGTCAAAATTTGTATGGAGAAAAATTTCAACAATATTATTAAATTTAAAGCATTAAACACAATTGGAGCAACAGGATACAAGATACATTTTTAGCTGTCAAATTTACATGGGCTTTTATGGAGATCGAGAAAAAAGTTTGCCTTCCAGTTTGTTGCCGTGGTTTGCATTCCATTTTGTATCTTGTCTCCGGGCTAATTTCTAATTTTGACAGCAACAGAATCATCCTTGTTCTTCTTCGGTGTGTTTGTTTACATTCTGTCATGTAAAATTTGACAATTTGCATTGTGGGGGGTGTCACACTAGGCATCTTAATGCCAATTTATTTAAGTTAATATTTAACGAAATTTTTATTATTATTATTACAAGCAATTTATTTCTGAAATAGAAAATATACGGCATTCCTATTTAAAAAAAATTACTCAAAATATTTATCAATTGCTAAAAGAAATGGAAAATCCTCTAAAAAAGTTTGCTGGAGAAAATGTAAAAAACAGTTGAAGGTTTTCTAAGGCGGCCTCAAGTGGCCTAGTGTTACACCACCATTAAGAATTTGACATATGAAATTTTTGTTGCTGAGCAACAGTTGCCCAGCCATTATAATTAACGCCATGGAATTTCTTGTTGCCTGGAAATGTTGCTGTATCCTGTTGCTCCAATTGTGTTTAATGCTTAACCAGCATTTTAGGTGCATAAATTTAATTTAGTCTCGTAAATTTAGCTTCACATTATCAGCGGTTTCTTAACCAGCACTTCACAGCACTTTACGCTGTAAAACAAAACAGCTGATCGATTTGTGCAAATCACACATATATCAAAAGGTGCACTCATTTTAACCTTTGTGTAAACGCGTATAAGTACAAAATTCTTAGGCTTATGTGTTTATATGAGTACCCTTAATATTATATCCGGAAATTTTTCTTACTTTTGTACTATTTTGCTTAGTTTTGGGTTTTCCAATAACCTAGTTTTTAGAATTTACAACGCTGAAATTATTGGTAATCCTCTTTTTGTTGTGATTATATTTGACAGATCGAGTTTATTTATCTATAGCAGTATGCATTTAGTTTTGTGCGATTTATTAGCCGTGGATTATTGTTTATTACTGTCGAGAGGTGACGAGGAATCCACGCTTAATAAAGTTGCATTAATAGAGTTCTAAAAGTGTAAAAGATTTCATTGCCTAAACTTGAGAGTATTTAAAAAAAGATTGCCAACAATTTTAAACTTGCATTTTAAATATCCTTTTAACGACAAATTATGTAAGTTTGTGTAATTCAATTATTTCTGTATTTACATGAACTTGATGCTTTAATATTAATTCAATAAAATAACTGAATATTTGAATATTCCCAATATATCGTATTTATTACGCAAAAACATATTATTTAATTCTTTACTTCTCTAAAATTTGCATTTTCATCATTTTAAAATACGATACGATATGCAATATTTTCTTCGATTAATCTGGGGCTCATAGAATACTCAGTGGTACAAAGTCCACCTATATATTTATATTAAATATCATTTTTTTTTTTCTTTCTACTTGATTATAATTTTCTTATGCATATTTTCCTTTGGTACTTGTTTGCATACGAAGGCATTAAAATAGTGAAACCAATATACATATTGCTAAAAGGGAAATTACAATAATTTGATTGCTACTTTGAGAAAGGCAAATAGACACATATGTAATATAATGTGCCATGTTCGCGCGATTTTTTGCACATATTGACCGCTTTTTTAAGTATAACCTTGATACATACATTGTTATAAAATTGTTTTCACATTGCAACTGCAATTAGTTTTATTAAAGCATTATTTTATTAAACATTTATTTGCTTAATAAATTATAATTATTTCAGTTCAATATAAAAACATGACTTTTCTCTGTCGCGTTGCATACGCTGTTAATTATTTACGCTTGACTTCTTGCACGATGTCGCCGTCGGCCAGAGCAACAACAACGGCCTTGTCTAAGTTCTTCTCTGGCAAAAAATCAATAAGCTCTACAACTGCATCAGCTGCTGCCGTATTATTTTGTGGTAATAAAAAACTGCCCCAAAAAATTTCCCATCCCTTCCTTCTTTACTAAAGCAAAACAAAAATAATGTTGCATTTAACTCGAAATAATCTCGTTTAATCGATATCGCAGTTTTTCGAAAACAAAAAGATTTACAAAAATCTATTGTTTTTCCTTCCCTCAAACAACCATAGCTAACCCCCTTTTCCCCCTCCACCGACAATATTTGTAGCTCTTTGCTCTTTATTCATTGTTTCGGCACTTCTTGAATCTTCTTGTTAACTACAACAACATATTTTTATGTTAGCTTCAAGCGGCAGACAGCAATCTTCAGACACAACAGGATTTAATACCAGCAACATTTTCAATCCTTGCCACAATCGTTTTGTTTGTCCACAACAACTATTCAGGAATTTTGCAAGTTTGCAGACTCAACCGTATAGACTTATTCACAATGTAAGCACGCATTTCATTTAAATATCTTCTTCTCAAAGTCTTTTTACTAACCTTATTTTTTCACTTACATATGTACATTCTTAATTAATTACTTATTTACATTTTTATTTCGTAATCATAAATATTCAGTATGTTTGTTCTCTTCTCCTTCATTAATTTTAAAACAATTTATTTATCCTTACAAAAATTTTACAAAGCAAATATATAGATTAGAAAATATAAAATAAAACAACTTCTATTAAATAAATATTCAAAAAATTAGAAGGAATTTTTTTTAGATTTTGATATTAGACAATTTGGTACCACATACAGTAGTAGAGGGTGGGCGTATCGTATTGTTTCTCTTTCAATTCGATGTTATTTGGACATTCGGACTAATTTATTCAAAATATTTGCCTAATATTTAGTGTCAAACACCGAAATACGAGATGAATCGATTTACAATTATACAACGGCGGGAAATTATTATGTAATCAGCCGTTTTGGTGATGTTATTTGACCTGCGCGGTGCTGCAGGTGCTTTGATACCGTCGGACTTGTTTTTGTAGGCTACCGTTTAAGATCAATGTTACGCTATTCGTCATGCTATGCTAAATAAGGCGGAATGGGCTACTGCAAAGCAAATTCGAGCCAGCCATTTTAAATTATGTTTCACAGCTAAAGAAAAGGTTCAATAGTTTTAATAAAACATTGATCTTTGAGAAATGTAGAACGATGTTGTTTTGTATAAATTTTAAAAAGAAACCAGCCGATAGCCACACTTTATAATGATTATGGAAGAGACGGAATATTTTGTTAATACATTAATAATTATGACTTAAAGGGCTTGCATTAATAAATGTAAGTAAAATTTTGATTTCAATTTTCATCACAGCGATAGTTCAAATGTCATCTTGGTGTTAAAATATGTCAAATATAAATGTGAATTCTTAAATTATATATAATGCAAAGCATTTGGTCTGAATTTATATTATTTATAAATTTAATTATTTATATTATTTATTATAAATAATTATTATAATTATTTATATTATTTATTTATTTAATTTATATATATATAGCTGATAGTTCAAAATGAAGTAGTTATGTGCATAAAAGTATAAAGCGTAAAATGGGTCTCTTCTGGTCTACTCATATCCCGTTGATCTGTAGACGATTGACCCTCACTCACTATCATTAACTTAACCTAACCTAACCTACTAATAATAACCTAATAACATGCCTAATAGTTATTATTGTTTATTTATCAAAATAATTAATATAATGATATAAGTGCTGTAAAAAGTACTCGTAGGTCATAAAAATTTAATACACTATTTATTCACACATGCGTTCAATTATGTTTATGATGATATGTATTTAAATCACGATACTTTGTTACTTATTGTAAGCGTAGCCGATTTTACATTTTAGGTTTTTTTAAACCTTTTCACTTCTCTGAACTAAAAATGAAAAGGTTAAAAATTTACAAAGCTTGGGACATTTTATTCACTCGTCGTTAAAATTCGTAGTTATCTTTCGAATTTAACATCCGTTAAAAATAACTACTGAATTGAAATCCTCAATTAACTATTGATAATTTCATTCACCCGTACTTAAACTTAAAAGCTTGTTCGCAATACGATAAAATTCCATATTTAAAGGTCTTAAACGATCGAATGTGTTTATTTAGCTAACAACGTTGTTAACTCAATTCGATCTTAAATAAGGTTGAAAAAAATTAATTCTTATAATTTCGCTTAGTAAATACGTATTTATATTTAACTACGAGTAAATAAAATGACCCCCGACTCAATATGATGGCCCCAATGGCCCCAGTAATATTATATATATATATAGTATTATAGCATATACTTGATACGAGAGCTCATTTCATATCAAAACTAATTCAATTTTTTATATTTCTCATCTATTTCTATTTCTAAAGTTTTATTTAATTCTATTTTTTATAGTTTCCATTAGTTTCTATTTTGTTCGTACATTTTTTGTCTATCTATGTAACGTTTGTTTCTTTTTTTTAGTTGAACGCATGGTTTGTTACTGATTTTCCGTACCATGTTGTAATAGAATACCTATACAGAGTGTAGATTTCCCAGAGAAGCCACAGAAAATCGTAGTTAAACAACACAAAGGCCTTCAAAATCACTTTTAATAATTGCATATATTGTATAATATTATTATTATATATACTGTATTTTTCACTCTTCAAATCAGGGCCACCCTAACCACAGGGCTAAATGGGCTAAGGCCCCAGGGCGGCAGGCCCTGTATTTCGTGTATTTTCTTATGAAGGGGCGCACTATTTTTAGTAGTCTACGGGCGCCAAATATCCTGAGGACGGCCCTGCTTCTCATCATGAATCATGTTAGATTGCTCTTTAACCAATTTACTCGTTCGTAATCGTAAATTCTAAAACGCGACCTCTGACATGCACAATTTGTTCATTCGCATCTTTATTCGTTCTTTCTTGATGCAATACATGTTGATATATCCATGTTGAATACGACACGTATATATTTACCATATTTATTATTTTTGTACTTAGATTATTGTACAAATACTATTATTACAAATACTGATTATTGTAAATACAGATTATTGTATTTATTATTAGATTATTGTTAAGAAATAATTTAAAAATATTTTAAAAAATCCGCTCGTGACATGAAATAAGATTTTTTTTATAAAAATTATTCAATTTAACGTTTTTTAAATTAAATTTGGAATAATAACTTATTTTGAAATATTTTTTATTGTATGACATTAATTTAAATAATCTTTAACACGAGTAACAATTTATTAGCTCTATAGTGCATATCGTTTCTTCTATTTTGCTGTTGCTTACATTAATACAAATCTTTTAATAGTAGAGGAAATATTGCAATTACGGGAAAAACAACAACAACAACATTATAATTTCATTTAATTTAAAAACCTTTTTGGTTATTTTTACAAAGCTTTATTTTTACTAAGAAACAACACGCTATGCAACACCTGTTCACATACATATCTATCTATCTTTATATCATACACAAGTTATATAGTTATATGTATATAAGTATATATAACTTTTGAGAAATATAATATCGAATAATCGAACGATTCACAAACTATTTCTAATAATCAAACCACTAAATATACACCCTTAATAACTTAATCCTCTATGTAGTTGTATTTAAAAAGCTTTCTAAACACCATTTGACATCAGTAGACTGTAACTACAGACATATACATACATACATATTATATTATAGATCGGTATATCGTTATTATGTAGGTAGATACAGGGTGTAACGCATAAGGTGTGCCAAAAAGCTAGGACGTGAAGGTTGGGTCGAGACAAGAAAAAATCGTATTGTGGAGGGAGGGGTGCGTTTTCCCCCGTTTACGCCAGAGGGGCCATTTTCTAAAAAACCGACATAATATCGGGGAAAAAACATTTTTTAAAATAACAGTGATAGCTATATAATTCCTAAATACTGAATGCTGACTTTTCTCATTCATATACACCATCATCGCCTTAGTTGTGATCATTAAGTTGGCTTTCCGAATTTGTCAATTAAGAGAGAATTAATTTTGTTTTTTCCCCTTTTTTCTTTTTCTTTATTCTTCTCTTCTATGGTGAACATTTCTATTTTATTTTCCAACCCTGCTTTTTTACCTTTTTGTCGATCATTGAGCTTTTTTTGCTTTTGAGGTGGTTAGCAGCATTCAAAATGATTTATATGATGATTTATATGATTTAATGATTTATATGAAACCACCAACCATCCCCTCGTCGATTCTCGTTTCCTGACACCGCCTTCCGTTAGTTACTAGAGTAAATCGTATACAAATTGGAAGAAATACTTGCTTATTATTGTAGTTATTGTTGGCTATCTAACATGCGACCACTAACAACAGCGAATGACATCTAAATTTGAAGAAAAAACAAAAACAAAGCACATTTATATGAATGGTTTTCATTATTAGTATGTACTCATATAGAAAGGAATAGAAATAGAAAGTATGTAATATTATAGCGCATTAGTAGATCAGAACACAATCGTAGTTGGAATGTTTCACCTTCTGAATTTCTATTGTAGTTTCTTAATAAACTTCCTTAGATGCGTTTCAAATTAACTCGCCTTTCTTAGGGAAAAACTCGGGTTTTTAGCAATTTTAGAAAAAAATATGTACATATATTTATAAACATACATATAAAAACGAACATAATAAAATCTTTAAGAAGGAAATATGAATCTTCTAATTAATGCAGTTTTATTACTTTTCATTGTATTAATAATACGGAAAGTTTCAAAATACTATTTTAAATATAAACATGTGAGTTTTTCGTGAAAAGGAAGTGAAAAAAGTAATTTATGTACAAATATACTATAAATAAATATCGGCTAGTTTCTTTTTGACTTTGAAATGAATTTTTCAAACTCCATCATCATGGAACGCTATCGGAAAACTTAAAAAATATGAAGAAACAAGGATAAACCATTTTGATGAAAGTTTTCATCGATATTTGAAAAGCACAGCTTCTCTGAAAAAACGAGAGATTCGAGATTCCGTGGTGTATTCTATCATGCTTTAGTTAAATCAATTTATGATTTAATAATAGTCTTAGACAGTTTTTAGTAATCAAATAAAGTTATAATTAAGTGTATTTAGTTTTTAAATTGATTCTTGTGTTCCTCTTCTTTCTATCGTATATAGTTTTCTTTAATTTTCTGCATATAGTAATCTGCATATAGTTAATAATAAATTCTCTCTCTCTCCAGAAAGACACTATGACTTCAACTAAGAATCACCGGTCCATTTGTTCCAAGCAAATCACCAAAAATATGATTCTCTACACAAATAAACCATTCGAAGGTGAAGTCAATCAAAGTACACTAGAGTAAGTATTAAGCTCCATTAAGAACTATAACAAAAACTAATTGAAACTCCCGATTCTAATCTTCTTCGCTCATTAATGAAGGTTTTCGAAACCCACCGGTAATCCTTTGGTTTTGATCCTAGCTTGGCTAATGGCGAAAGAGAAACATCTCAAGAAATATGCTCAGATTTATACGGATTTGGGATTCGATGTTATGGTAGCGACCATTACTACGTGGCAACTACTGTGGCCCGTCAAGGGTTCGCAGGTGAGGTGAAAGCGACATTTTTGTTTGTTTGATTATATTTATTTATGCTGGTTCTATATAATTATATGTATAAAATTGTACCCATTTAAACAATTAGATTATTGCCGCTGAAACGCTGAAATTTTTATCGAATAACAAATCATACGATCGAATGATAATACATGGTTTCTCGGTGGGTGCATATCAATTTGGTGAAATCATGTTACAGATGGCAAGAGACATGGATAGGTAAAAGAATGACAACGAACATTATAAAGGCCATCGGCTGGTTTCGGTGCTTTTTTGAAAGCACTTTTAAAAAGAAACCAATCGTTGGCCCATCACTAGCCCATTACTAGAAATTTACATTGAAGAGATAAATGAATGCTTATATTTTTGTTTTTCCTTTGCTCACCTCACATAGATATGGTGAAATTTTAGACCGATTTGTTTGTCAGGTTTGGGACAGTGCTGCCGATATCACTGAAGTACCAGTTGGATTGCCGAAATCCATCTTTCCACGGAATCAGCGTATGCAAGAAGTTCTCCGTAACTACACACTGTACGTTATGTAATAAACTAATAAACTAAGAGTACAATAAATACAAACTCTAAATATATTCATATAACTTACTCCTCTCTTCCTTCCATTTCCAGCTATCATATGAAAAAATTCCATAACCAAGCTACCATCCATTATATGCGTTCAAGTCAAATGTTTCACGGGACTCTACTTAAGAAGCCGGCACTATTCTTTGTCGCCGAAAATGATCCCATCGGTCCGCCGTCATCCAACATTTCGGTGCGTGATGACTGGGATCGTGCCAACATAAGTACAACATTTAAATGTTGGGAAAAATCTATGCACGCCTCACATCTACATACCCATCGCGATGAATATCTTTCCATACTGTTTCAGCATCTTGAAAACTCCGGAATTCTGCATTCGGGAAGCATGGATGTGAAATCGCGTGCGAAGCTGTAATTTAATTAAATTGAATTCATTAGTAATAATTTAAGTGGAACCTCATGAGAAATGGTAAACAAAAATGAGCAATAAGAGTTCTTTATTCTCATTTTTATTTTGTGAATGGATCTTTTTCTTATAATTTACCATCGAGATTATAAGAATTTTAGAATCAATCTTATGAGGAGAAAAAAGCACCAATTAACCGATAGACTGTGATTAGGTTCATGTGTTTTTGCTTTTCTTTTAACTCCTTTCTTCTCTTCTAAAGAGCTAAACTGATTTAGAAAATTTTAAAAATAAACTAAACTTAATTAGAATGTGAAAATTTTACTGTAAAAATAAGAAATTATTCAATATGATTTTATTTACATAATTGATTTTATAAGGAAGGCAACAAAGAGATGTGATCTTTAGAACTTTAAATCATCAAATTTGAATTTATATTTGAATGTAAAATTAATGAAAATAATTTGAATTAAGCATAATATGTATTTAATAAAGTGTAGAATTTGTTAAGTGTTATTTAAATGTTTTTTTTTCTTTGTTTGGGAATAAATAAATTTATTCAAATCATCACGGAGTCACGCAGACGCGGTATACGATACTAATATAATAATAATAATATAAGTACATTACTTATAGACCACAGCGGTCGTTTCGCAATTGCTTTGTTTTTGGTAAATAATTAAATGACTAACTTCGAATGTTTTATTCAAAATGGAGATCCAGTCCAATCCTTCTTTGATCCATGTAAACAACGGCTTCTTTCTGGGAAACTAAGGTTGCAGAAAGAACCTCCTTTGTCTGTCGGATCGCTGCCGATCTACCAATTTCTTTCTTAAACCGAATTTTTTGACGGTACTGTGGTTCCTGCCGACAATTTCACCAATTGTGCAGTGATTTGCGTTCTTTACTTAATTTTTCCACAAGCTGAGGAGTTTGAATTACAGTTTGTTCAGGTTTAAAATTTCTTTAAAACGGAAGATGTCTCGTCAACAGCTTAAATTATTCTATGCAATTTAAAGGAATATTTCAATAAAAGAGAACAAAAATAACCGTACTTCACCCGTTAAATAAATCTTACAAGTTATTTTCAAAGCTGTATAATTTTTTCGAAGCGTAAAAATATCAATTTTTGTGGTTTATTTAAAATTTAACTACATTAATCCTAATGTATTTTATTAATATTGGCATCAGAAACTTAGTAATAAAATAGATATTTCATTATGAACAAAGATATAATCAATCAACTGTGTTCTTTTCAATTGTATACTTTCTTTTGGCGTTGACTGTATTTTAAAACACAAGAATTTTATATGAAATAAAAACATTTTGTTATAAAACTATTTACGGATTTGTTTTTATATTATTCTTAATATAAAGATTATAATTTTTACTTAAAACTACATTTAATATAAAAGAAAGTGTATATATAGATAAAAGTCATCTCGCGATCTAATTAAGAGCCCACATTCTTGGGTGGTGGTCTGTAAACACCCACAACAACTGCGTGATCTCGCTCATACGGTTCCAGTGTGATTTGTTCCTGTGGCTTCAGCTTATCGGCAATCATTTTCTTTACTTCAGCAGCAAAAACCGCTTCAGGTTGCGCGGTAGAATCAATGCAGGAAGCTTTAATGGATATCACAAAATGTCCACCATTCTTTAGGAAATGCTGTGCATTCAACGCAACGATACGACCCTGATCCGGTTGTGCAACATCAGCGAATATTGTGTCCACCATGCCGACAAGCATGCGATACTTGTGCGGATGACGAGCATCTTCAATGATTGGAATAATATTCGTGCGTTTCTTAGCGACGTTGATGAGATCACGTCCGGAGCGATGTGAGAACTCAACAGCGTAAACCAGGCCTTCGGGTCCAACAACATCAGAGACGTGTGAGACAGTTGTGCCAGATGCAGCTCCCAGATAGAGCACCTTTGAACCAGGTGGCATGTGAATTTTGTCCACACCACCAAGAATGGCGGCAGCCAATTTCGAACGGAATGGATTCCACACTCTGTACTCAATTTTCTCCCCATCCATCTACAGATTATGTAGAAAGAAAAGAAAACTAAGCATTAGATTTACAAATACTTATGTTAAAACGAAAACTGATATTTGTATGGAAATTCAGTAGTGCATAATTCTAAAACACTCAAGCCACGCAAACTCCATCAACCTCGAGTCGGAGAGCTTACGATTGGCTTGAATGTCTCATGGCCACATTTTGCCATGTTCAGTACCCCTGCACAGAATCATCATAATATTATATATGTATAAAATCGAAACAAAAACATTAAAATTGTTTACAAACATACCTCTGCAGAAATGCGTTTCTCGCCATAAACTTCTGACCCAGGTACAAAGTTGCGCGTCACCAGCGCATCTTCTTTGCCTCGTGCAATGAAAACACCTTCGTGACGATGCGGCTCAATAACAACAGTCTTGCCTCCTTTGAATCCGCCTCCACCACCACCGCCTCTTCCACGACCTCCGCCGCCGCCTCGACCACCACGGCCGCGACCACCTCCACGATCACCAAATCCACCACGTCCACGACCGCCACCCCCCCGGTCACCGCCAAATCCGCCGCGTCCACGACCTCCGCCTCGGTCACCACCGCCACGACCACGGCCACCGCCCCTGTCTCCACCGCCGCCGCGAAAACCTCCACCTCCACGACCCCCACCACCACCTCTTGGAGAAAATCCTAAAATTAATGTAAATTTGGAGGTTAGAAATCAACTCGGAAGAATAATAAAAGGAAATGTTCAAACATATTTCAATAATATATAGATGCTTACCTGGTTTACCCATTTTCGCACTGCCTTGTTTCCTTTTTAACTGAGAATTAAACAAATATTAAACTCCTTTTCATAGGAGTAAAAAAATGGATGCGTTTTCCACGCACTAATAACGAAGAAGGAAGAGGAACAAAGCGAAATCAAAACACGTGTTGGTTTTATTGTTCGTGTTTTTTGGTTCCTAGTTGTTGGCTGCATTGTGATTTGTAAAATTTAAAGGTGTTATTCCATTTTATAATAATTCCTGGAAATTTATATAAATTTTATTACAGAAAACCTTATACTATATCTTTGTAATAATGCATTGAGTGGAACAGTTAGGTTCTACGACACAATTACCTACGTTGTTTTTGGCGCTGACCCCAACAACAACCCCAAAAAGGGGTGGCAACTTCCGGTTTTACAGCTCTTTGAAATCTGAAATTTAACTGCCTATATCTCTTAACCTATAACACATATCGGATACATACATGGCCTAGGTACCGTTAGAAAGTTATTAGGAATACCCTCCATTTATGTTATATAATATTCTGTTGGAAATCTTATAGTTTTCGAGGAAAACACAATTTAAGATTTTTAGTACTTTTTTCCCAACTTATTACTTTTTCTTAGTAAAATGCCTAATTAAGGCATGAAATTATTCCAATAATTAGAAAACAGAGATGTTTAGCTATGTTTAGAAATTTACTTGACCATGGTGCAGGAATTTAGGAAAAAACGCCTAGAAATGCAAAATTCGACAAAAAAGTACTAAAAATTTTAAATTGCCTTTTCCTCGAAAACTATATGGTTTTCAATAAAATCTTATATGTATGTATCCTAGCCATATAAGTATCCGATATGTGCTTTAGTTTAAGAGATATAGGCAGTTGAATTTTAGATTTCAAAGGGATATAAAACCAGAACCGGAAGTTGCCACCCCCTTTTTGGTTTTGTGCTTGGGGTCAACGCTAAAAAGAACACCAACAGCAAAAACGTAGAGCATTGTGTCGTAAAACCTATTTAAACCGAAAACATTTTTAAAAAGATTAAACAATAATATATCAAGTAGATTTCCAAAGCGAAGAGAAGAGAAAAAGAAAGAATATATATTATTTGTTGTTAATATTATAAAATTTATATCTTTATATATTTTTCTATTTCGTCTATTGAAATAAATAATTAATTTATCAGAAAAAATAGATTAACCGAACAACTAATGGGGGGGATAAAACTAATTGAATAAAATTTACGAAAAATTAAATATTATTCAATAATATTAAATACTATTACATATAATAGTATATAAAAATCAATTATTCATAATATAAGAAATACCCAAGATATTCGATGTATTTACATTTATGTATATTAATTATATATGTATTTTATCGAAAAAAAAAAGATTCGTTTCAAGATTTCATTACATAGTTTTAGGCTGCGCTGTACTGGTAATGTTTGCAAGTAGCAAAGTTAAGCTACACGGTGGGTGGCCAAGAGAAAACCAGAAGTGACCGCACTTCAATAAGTGGACCAGCTCAATTCAAAATAGCAATATTTCGCAATTTACTTTTAAGAATTATTAATAAAAATAATTCTTTTGCGGTTAAGCTTTTTCATTGTAGTTCTTCGTCCGTGCATTTGCATTGCTTTTCATTGTGTACCTGCACGTGTACTTGAATTTGGGATTCTTGTTTTGTTAATAAGGGAATCCGTCCAAAAATGAATATCCATGAAGATTATTGCGGACGAGATCGACAAATTAAGTAGTGCGTCTTATTGATGTGTTGTTGTTCTTTTGGTTAATAATGTCATTTTAGGAAAGCTTTTAAGCACATCAAGAATGTGGGCGTCCTTCAAGATTGTTAATCAAATTACAAACTTGTAGTTAAAAAAAAAATTCTTGTTTGTAATCTATTTATACATATTAATCCTACACAATAATAAAGTTAAGTTTATATTTTTAAATCAAATCAACATCCATAATTACAGTTTCCTGGCACCTTTTCCCAATCTATCTACATATTATATATCAACATGACTTACCAAAATACCACATATCCTCGCATAACTCATAGGGAACTGAAAGTCATCATGAATATTTTAGTATTTTTTTTGTAATATATTTGTACATATTAATTCTACACAATAATAAAGTTAAGTTTATATTTTTATATCGAAAGTTGTATTTATAATATTTTTATTTTTAGTATACACCTAATTCTGTTCTTACACGGTTTGAAAATAAACAAATTTTAAATTTTTTTACACGATTTTATTTCATTTAGCACGATTCAAAATCTTTTGGGCTTAAATTTTTTTGGTTAAATTTAATTTTTGCGAAATATGTTCATATCACAAATTTAGGGAAATTCCCTTTTTGCGGATACAAGCAAATTTACTGGTCAGCAATTGTAAATAGCACAAATTTAGGGGAATTCCCTTCTACACCTTTTCCAGATGTACTTCAGAAAACTGCAATTGGACTTCAGACTTGTCAATTGTACTTCAGATTATTACAAATGGACTTCAGAATAACGACATGGACTTCAGAAAATTGAAAATATATTTCAGATTTTCGAATTTAATTTCAGAAATGTTCAATTGGACTTCAGAATAGTCAATTGTACTTCAGATTTCTACAAATGGACTTCAGAAATATTCAATTGTACTTCAGAAAATTTCAATTCGACTTCAGCAAAGCTTTAATAAGATTTCACATGTACTGTACTACATACATAGATATTTAGCAAATTAATTGGACAATATTTAAATATTTGTTAATAATTTATTTATGTATTGATATTGATTAATAATTTATTAAAAAAATTAAGAATAAGTAACTAAGTTTAATTTTTAGGTAAATGTTAGTAATATAAGTTTTATAACAATCCTATTAGAAAATCCAAAATCTTCCAAATCCAAATTCAAATCTAATTAAGTTTTTAAGTAAGTAACTAAATAATATAACAAAATTATATATTGTATTGTATTGTACAATATCTATATTTACATATATATAAATGTAAAATAACTAATGTAATTGAAATTTTCTGAAGTCCATTTATAAAAATCTTAAGTACAATTGAACATTTCTGAAGTCCATTTGTAGAAATTTGAAGTACAATTGACTATTCTGAAGTCCAATTGAACATTTCTGAAATTGAATTCGAAAATCTGAAATATATTTTCAATTTTCTGAAGTCCATGTCGTTATTCTGAAGTCCATTTGAAATTTTCTGAATTCAACCTGTAATAATCTGAAGTACTTGTGGAAAAGGTGTAGTGCATACAATCATATTTATTTGTGGCAGCAACATTTTTTTTACATCACTTTTAAGCTTAGAGTGCATATTTTTTTTTTCTTTAATAACTATGCTTGTATAAAAACACATTATATATGTATGTGATTTAATAAAATAAACCTAAATAGTTGTTCTTAAAAAACCCTTGTTTTTCACTAATTTCAATAGGTTTTAGAGATAAGGAACCAAACACCTATTTTGCATACTATCAATGTCTTTTTTTACACGGGTTTTCCTGGAACCAATTTCCGTGTAAAACAGAATTTGTATTGTATGTGTATTTTAAATTAATTATATTATACATATCTATATGAATATATATTAACTTATTTAATTTTGAACGACTGGTTCTTTGTAGCTTCCGTTTGTTGGGATCTTTGCCCAACCAAGGAAGTTGTTACAAGTTCATGGAAAATTTCAAAATCAGGTGGTTTTTGGAAAATATTACTTTTTTCATTTTAAAATATTTCTACTTCAAAGTCAATTAATAATTTATCCAAAAGAGATACTAATGTCAATTTTTAATTAGTGGTTAGTTGTAATTTATCAATGGAACATGGTTCAACTTTGAAATATTTCAATGTTTGAAATACGAATAAAAAAATAAAATGTGCTGCACATATGTGTTACCCATTTCATAATGGGGTTCACAAAGTGCTGCCTTATAGAGGCGATAATTTAATAATTAATAAATAACTTAATATAATATAAATATAATAATATGAAATACAATACAATAATATGAAATATAATAATATAAATAAATAATAAATATATATAAATATACGAGTATATAAAGATTTATAGAGGAAGGGGGGGAAGAAACACAAAGTACTTATCATTCTATGAGGACACAGCGACCACACGCGACGATAGCTGAACGCATATTAACTCATGTATCCAACTTAACTGCATACTTTATATAACAAGAGTGATGCAATTTTGGTCGATGTCATGGAATTGGGAGGCTACGGATAATTAACGGTTTGAGAGAGGAGAAGGGAAGAAAAGAGGGGAAAGGAAGGAAAGATGGGAAGGGAAGAAAGAGGAGGGAAAATGATGATAAGTAATGAAAACAAAGTAAAATTGATAATAAAAAAAAAAAAAAAAAAATTAAAATCCATAAATAAAAATTAAAATACAAGAATTAAAATTTAAAAATCAGAGATCAAAAATTAAAATCCGAGTTCAAAAATAAATTAAATTTTTAAAAATAAAAAATTTATAAAATAAAAATAATATAATAGAATAATAAATATATATCTATATATATAAAAATAAGTTGTCCTATGTTCGTGATTTTATAACTCGAGAACCACTCAACCGATTTTCAAACGAGTACATGCGTTGGAAAGGTCTACTTTCACTGATGGTTTATAAAAAAAAACATCGATAAAATTTCTACGAATATGCGTTATACGCGCACTTTTATGATGGTGTGTTTTCCCCATATAAAATTATTTTTTTTCTTATGCGAATTACATTTTGTCGGTATAAGGCTCTGCTTGCTCGCGTCATTTGACTAATTTAATTTCTGTGTGTTTGTTGATTGTCATTTAAGTTTACAGTGCGAGCATTGACATTTTTTAATTATTGATTTGTAATCTTTCACTTAAAATTAAAATCTTAAAACTTAAAAATTAATGAATTATGTAATTGAAGCAACAATTTGAAATGGGAAATTCAAAGGCGAAGATGTTTTAATACCACGCATCCCAATGATTCCCACTGATATGCCATTTCAATTTCAACGATTACAGTTTCCCGTTCGTTTGGCTTTTGCAATGACTATTAAAAAAGCTCAAAACCAGTCGTTGCAAGTTTGCGGAATAAATTTAGAATTTCCTGTATTTTCACACGGTCATGGCAATACTAAAAATGTCGTTTACCACCAAGCTCTGCAATAAATATTTTCCTTTTTGATGTTCTCACTTTAAAAAATTTATATTATTTTTCAGTTATTTTTCAGGAAAATGTCTATTCTTTCTAGAAAATTTAATTTTTAATACAAAGACGTAAACGTATGTTATTGTATTGTCCAGCAACGCGGGCAGGGTTACTCTAGTAAATAATATAATCTTATTTATAATTCACAATTCATTTATATTTACGTTATTTCTTGCTTCTGTGAATAAATGAGATGAAGCAAGAAATGAATAATGTAAAAAAGTTGTCATATGGTGAAATTTTTTTCAGTTCAAGGAGGCGTGCCATGATATCGGGTGCCATGCTGTTGGCTTCGCTTTGCCTTTTGTTTTCAGCCCTTAAGGAAGTTACTGGAGTTGGGTTGCTTTTTGGTTGTTTGGATACGAGCTGAGCCTCATCCGCAACGAAAAGCGATCTATCTACTTCAATTTCAATTGCAGTATCCTGTATGGGTGTATGCTGCGATACGCCAAAAGAAATAATCTCATACTAAATTACATCAGTTATAATAGATACATACATCAAATCCAATTTCCAAAATTGCGTCGCCATCAACCGCTTCTGTTGTTGTGAATCGTGTCCTTTAACGGCGTCCTTGTATTGCTGCATACCATTAACCCCGCTTCTGCTAGCCTGGCGCTTCAGCTCTCAATATTTCGAATGTGCGTTTAATCTAAGAAAAAAATAAAAGCACTAAGCGATTTAAGTAATAATAAATTACACAACAAAATACCTCAAATCGATCCAACATTTTCTCCATTTCATTCGATTCTTATGGCCTCCACCCACTCCATTGAGATCCTCTGCGAGTGCCTTTCATTGTGCCTATTTATGCCATGACAGAGCCGGAATTAAGAGGTGAAGTAACATATTGTTTAATATTAAACATCATTAACAGAAACATCTTTCCTTACAAATATATTACCAGTGAACGCTGTGATCCACGCAGAAATACATGGACAGAGGTATTTTATCCAATGTATTTCATTTAGCATTTTATAAATGACTCAATATATCCATCTCTCTTTAAGATTTCCCTGTCTCCTAGAATGAGTTTATTTACTAAATGCGCCTCACTTCGAAATAAATTATTATAGTGATATTAATTCCGCATTTTATACGGTAAGCAGTGAAGGCAGCTGTGACAACCTGAATCTTCAGACACTCAACCCGCAGATACTTTTATTAGTTTCAAATACATAAGGTTGTTTGTAATTCGGAAGGAAGTTTGATTAGGAATAAAGTATAAATTTAATTTTAGATTCTGTTACTGTTGATAAAAGAACTAACTAATTTTAAGCAAATTTTCTATTTTAAAAATATAAGAAAGCAATATTCTATAGTGGAATGATGAAGACTTTTTGTATGTGCCATGTTTAATGATATATAAAGTAAGTAATTTCTGTCCACATATTTGCAGATCTCTTATGTTATAATCTGGCGCCCAAACGGTTCAAATTCTTATTTGTTTGAACAAAGTTGGTGAATTTACTGAAGGTAAAATGGTAGGTGCACGCTGAAGTTTGACCCCCAATTGCATCAACGATGTTTAACAATACTTAATTTGCAAAAATATTAGAGATGAAATGTAAAAATATAAATGCGACTGTTCTGGAGTTATTGGTAGTAATTTTTTTTTTTTCAATGGGCGAACAACTATGCATGTGCAACAAAAAATTAGCACAGCGACTACTTTATACCTAAATAAATATGAAAAATAAACAACAAATACTGTGTGAATTGTGGAAGTATAAATTTATTATTGTTATATGGAACTGGTAGTTATTAATTATAATAATAATAAATATGTAAATACAAATACTTAAAATTCTTATTATAGTTTTCTATTATATTATTTTTTTTTGGTGTTTTTTTCTGTTGTGGATTTTTTATGTTCCACTTTTTTTTAGGAAAATTGATTATTTCCAATTTTTTTGTTGTAGATTTTTTATGTTCCACTTTTTTTTAGGGAAATTGATTAGTTTCAATTTTTTTGTTGTGGGTTTTTTATGTTCCAGTTTCTTTTAGGGAAATTGATTAGTTCCAATTTTTTTGTTGTGGATTTTTTATGTTCCACTTTTTTCTTTTAATAGAAATTTGTGATTTTTCACTGCTTTTTTTAATTCCACTTTTTGGTTTTTTTTTTGTTATTTTTTTTTAATTCCACTTTTTGGTTTTTTTTGTTATGTTTTTTTTAATAGGAATTTGTTAATTTTCACAGTTCTTTTTCACTTTTTTTTACACGGTTCTTTTTCACTGTTTTTTTGTTAATCCCACTTTGTGTGTTTTTTGTTTTAATAGGAATTTGTTTATTTTCACAGATCTTTATCACTGTTTTTTTTAGTTCCCCTTTTTGTTCCCCTTAAAAAACACAGTTTTTTAAAGTTGGTTTTTTCTTTGTTGTTTGGTTTTTTTTTCTTTAAAATTGAAATTTTTTCTTCAAATCGAACAATAGATGTTTTCCTTTGCTTGGTTTGTTGAAAAATGACTTCG
This sequence comes from Myopa testacea, assembly GCA_949629155.1. Lineage (NCBI taxonomy): Eukaryota > Metazoa > Arthropoda > Insecta > Diptera > Conopidae > Myopa > Myopa testacea. The sequence continues at coordinate 4,393,145 of OX451346.1, read as the reverse complement.
TTGATGATTTAAATTGCCATTTCAAATCACAGTTGTTCTTTTAGTAATTTTGTCATTTTACCTGTAGATGGCTCTGTAAATAATTTGTTTTGCTACATATATATGGCACTTGAAATTGTGAATTGTCTTGTTCGTTTGCGTACATCTTTTATTTTATGTGTAGATGGCGCTTTACATGAAATTCCTCTGCCCGCTTGCCCGAATTCGAATTCTGTATTCGAAAAATATGGAATAAATAAATATTGAAAATAAAAATAAATAAATATAAAATAAATATATATGTATAAATCGAAGGCATACATTCCTTTTATTTGCAAATAAATTTAAATCGCATTAGTTGTTGATTATTTTAAATTTCCATTTAATTCCTAGAAATCAATATTTGTTTTTTTTTGTGCAGAATTGATCGATGTTACATGTTTTATTAACAATAAAATATTATAATATAAAATAATAATAATAATTTTATAATAATACTAGTATATAAGCCTGACTTCGCCAGGAAGTTATTATTTTTTATTTAGTTCGTAAAAAAAACTGCGAAATCTTTTGGACTTTCTCACCTTACACGTTTTTGGTTTATTTATTTTGGAGCATCAAAAGTAAAAAATTAATCGCAATTAATATCGATTGTTTGTATTTGTATTTCTTATTTAATAATATAATATCTAATATTTCTTTAAAAACAATATTTTTTGTGATAATCGTCGTCTCCATCAGCGGTCGACCTCCTTTTAAAAAGATGGCCGCGATTTCCGTGGAGGCCACAGGTAACGCTATATAGCCTTTCCTCGCACCACGCTCAAGAGGGTTTTGTATAGGTAGGTTTTTCCACTTCCCCCAGGTCCATCTAAGAAAAAGCATTTTGATGATCTGCTAGATGTGTATATTGCATCTATAACTTTATTAAAGCAACACCCTGTTCATCGTTTAACCATTCGACCATATTTTGACCTGTTGCTGTTTATTTCATTATATCAAGTGCTGCTCCGGCATCATAAGGCAAGAGTTTTAAGACCGATGTTCGTACAATTTTTACCATGTAAATTAAGAATTTCTTGAACATCGCCTAGGGCTAGATCTTCATAGTCTGCGTGTGTTCTACAATGATCCGGATGTCTTCCAGGTAGGTCTGCTGTAAAGTGGTTAAGAAACTTGTCCCACAATTTCTGCGGCTCAAGTAGGCACCCAAAATCACGGATCAAGGCACACAATTCTCTGAGCGCTTTAGGCATGCTGACTTTTACAGCCTCAGCCAGTGTGGCTTCCCAAACCGAATCGTCTTCTAAGATACCCAACTCCTTGCATGCCGTTTTGAATGTGACCCCGTGCATAGTTCTAAGGTTCTCAAAACTGATTTCTCCTGTCACATGTAATAGAAGTAGTCTTAGATAATATCGCTAACCTTCCGATTTACTCACTGTGTACATTCGTGCTGTGACTCTATCACTGTCTCTTTTTCTCTCTACCCAATATCTAATGTTCCTTTTCTAAACAACTAACACAACACCACAAAAAATATTCACAAACAAAACAAATTTAAAGAAATTAAACTATTATGAAATATTATTAAATTTTTAAATTATTACATTATTGAATTTTTAAATTATTAAATTTTTAAATTAATAAATTTTTGAATTACAAAATTTTTCATAATAAAATCTGACAAATTATTCAGCACAATCTAGGAAAAAAAATAAAAATTTCCTCCCAATCGGATTTTTTGCAAAAAAATGGCGAAGCCGTTTGGATTTTTGAAATTTGCGATTTTTCTCATCAACATTAGATGCCTAGGAACATCTGTGAAAAATTTCAGGATTCTAAGTGACGTGGAAGTCCCAAAAAAAGTCCCGGACATATTTTGCTAACAGAAACGCATAGGGATTTTATATATATAGATATTTTGTATTAACGTAAGAATAAATACACTTAATTAAACGAGGTTTAATTGCGTTGTTTATGATAGTCAATATTATAGTAACGGATGGGATCCATGGACCCGTTAAGGATGTCGCTCCATCTTCTCTGATTCGTAGCCTGCCAGCTTAACGATCTACAACAACATTTTGAAATTTCTTAGTACTTCTCAAATATTTTTTTTATTGTCTTACATTCTTTTTTTGTGTTTCCTCGTGCGCCCGGTTTCGAGAATCCAGAAATTTAATGATAAAAGAAACGACTACTATATTTAAAAATATATTTATATTTTAAAATATATTATATTTTCTTTTCAATGGTAAAATTTTGTATAATTCAAATTATATCTTTAGAAAACTGGTCGGGATTTCATAGATTATAAGTTAAGCTCAGGTTAACCTGAGAATATATCAACTCAAAAATTGGATTCAAACAACCTTATTAATCAGACGCTAGATATTTGGAAATGCATTCTGAATGCAGACACGAATAAACCAATAATTATTGATTTTATATGCTACAATGCGGCCTACGAACTGTACACCGATCTTCTTATGAGTTTTATCAGTAAGTAAATGCGTATTTTTTTTAAGAGAAAAGATGAGATATAAGAGAATGTTGTTGCGATTTCTAGGATGTTCAGAATTCATCTCGAACTATACAAACAATGGAGAGAAGTTCGTTTGATTATTTTCAAAGGTGACTTGAATTATCGAAAGCTTCTTAACGACTTTACCTGGGATCCCACAGAATAGTTTATTATAATACATGCTTAAGTATGCACTTAAAAAGAAAAGAAATTCGTGTTCGATTCCAAATACATTTGTATCATACAATACAAATAGCAAAAGAAAATTGTTAAAAAAAATAACAAAAATACCGAAAGAATAGAAGCTAAATAAAAATCTGAACGTTAAAATATTGTGCATAAAAAAGGAATTCTTTTTTTTCGAAGGAACTTTGTTATTATGTGATTTAAAATAGGTTTATTTGAGTTATTTAATGGGATCTTAAATGCAATTACTTGATCAGAAGATGTCAATAATCTAAGAAATATTACTATTAGAAACACAAGAAAAAAAATATATGAAAATTACAAACTTTGATAATGTTTTTGTTCGTGTTAATAAACAAATACTGAATAAGCAGAATTAACCCAACAACTAATTGGGACAAAAACTAATTGGATAAAATTAAAATTTACGATAAATGAAATATTATTCATAAATTATTTAACAATAATAAATATTATTACATATAAATATATATAAATCAATTATTCATAATATAAGAAATTCCCAAGATATTCGATATACGAGTATTTACATTTATATTAATTAGATATTTTAATTAGATTTAGAATCTTGAAAAAAAGATTTCAAGATTTCAAGATTTCATTACATAGTTTTAGGTTGCGCTGTAATAGTAAAGCTTGGAAGTAGAATAGTTAAGCTACATGGTGGGTGGCCAAGATAAATCCAGAAGTGACCGCATTCCAAGAAGTGGAACATCGAGCTCCATTAAAAATAGCAATAATTCGCAATTTATTTTCAAGAATTATTAATAAAAATAATTCTTGAGATAATTGCAAAAATCGATGCGGAAATAATCCTAGCCAACACGAATTCAAAAGGTATATAAACTCATCTTTTGAATTCAAACAGTCAGTTGTAAAATACCTATTAATTAAGATGAAAGTACGGCCAAGGAGAATTTTTTTTGGAATTTTATACAATAAACGTAATAATAATAATAATAAGAATAATAACCAAAGTTTTTTATTTCTGCTCCCTGTCTAATTCGGCACTCCTGCCTGACATGATAATTGCAATTTTTTTATTGTTTCAATTTGTTTTTTGTTTTTGTTGTCTATACAAAACTGTCAATTCCGAGTTCATCCGTGAGAGGAAGAGAGCCGATGAACTACGGATCCCGCAATCAAAAAAATTGCCGTCGACGACTCCAAATTTCAATTAAAACGGTGTTATTGTGTGGCGTGATAAAAAAGTTTGCACATTTTGGAGTAAAAAATCCACCTTTATCAGAAAAAGTAGTTTTGGGTGAAAATAATTGCGCAAAGCAACTCTTTATTTTTGCAAACAATTTCTGTCAAGTAAAAATATACTTCGTTGGCTGCGATTGCTTATTTGTTGTCCATTAAATTGAATTTGCTTAATCTGAGTTTCGTGCTTTGAACAAAACGTTTAGCGTTTTTCAATAATTTAAGTAGAATTTCCTCTAATTCTTTAATTGTTTGCATTTTTTATCACTTTTGATATTTGTAATGCCTGCAAAAATCGCAAATAGGTATGAAATACTACGCATAGTTCTAATACTATTTTTGACAGATGCTGTCAAAGTGATTGCAATGTAACATACCAGCAAATAAAATTTGTTGAGAGAGTAAAATATTGTAAAATATGCAGCAATCAAAAAATCGCAATGTAACATACCACTTATAAAAAAGCAATACTGTTTGTGAATATTCATTATATCAAACACTATTAACCCTTTCACTATTGTGAATGGCATTTATTGTATTGTATCTTTTTAGAATAGACCAAAGAGAATTTTCACCGGCAGTGATAATAGAGATTATAATATAATAATATATAAATAAAGAAATAGAGAACAATGGTTTTAATAACGACTATAATGCCACCGGAGGAGGGACTTGTTTTAGTAGCGGATAGCTTGAAGTTAAAAATTGGTGACAAGATCATTGGAGTTGGAACGTTGTACATCAGTCAAAGGTAAAGAGAGGTTAATGCATATACATACATGAACATGTATAGTAAGAGGTAATTTTTTTACAGCTCTCTGTCCTGGGCTCCAGATGATAAACTGGAAGGAATCTCCATAATGTGGAAGCAGATAAGCGTTCATGGAATATCGTCCAGCCCGACGAAATCCGTATACTTTATGCTAGATCATCAGTTATTTTGGAACGGCGTGTATGATGGGTTAGCAAACGGTCATAACGGCAATGCCGCAGTTGCTGATTTACCAATGGAACAGCACAATGACATAGACGATGGCGAGGAGGATGAGGGCAATGCAACTGATGAAGAGGATGAAATGACAGAGTGCTGGTTAATTCCGGCTGATGAAAACTCCGTCGACATAATATTTCAATGCATGACCGAATGTCAAGCACTGCACCCGGACTCTGCTGATAGTATATCCGAGGAAAGTGACTTCATGGATGACGAAGAAGCAGATGATGAGGTTGACTTTGATGCACTTGGACCAGCAGCAGTCATTGAAGACTTGGGTGCGGCTGATATTGCGGACGCAGAGGCTCAGGGAGGAATGGAGAATTTGAACATAAATGATGATCGTTTTGCTGACGCCGATGAGTGAAGCAATGTTTATAATAAGCGAAAGGCGACTATCTACACATTTTGGCTATTAGATGAAATCTGCACTTTATCATCATTTCCACATAATTTTTAAGCGATGCTTAATGGAGAACATACTTCAAGTATATTTTTTATATAAACTGAATATAAACTTATAAAGATATAAATATATTCGAATAATTTATAAAAGAACCAAACTAGAAATTCCATATTGCTTCAGTTTAAATAAATTGTTTAAGATAAGAAATTAAAAAATACATCAAAGATTACCCGTTAAAATATCAATGTGTAATCAACGATAAGAGTCAGGACACTTTCTAAGGACCTTAACTTAAATGTTGCTTTATTTTATTTAAACTAAAAGAAACTCCAGAATTGCTAACACTTTAGTTATTCGCATCCTCCCTTTTCTCGATTTCCTTGAGAACGTCTCCTTCAGACAAGGGTTTCGATAGCTGAAATCAATCGAAATTAATCAGTCCATCAATTACCTTCTTTTTTCTATATTTATATTTTTACCTCTTCAGCGATGTCTATGATTTGCAGTGCTTTCTTATATCCATCAGCTTTTGATGGTATTTTGTCATAGTTCCAATAGTGAAACTGATCAAAAGTTCCCGTTACTCTCAGGATGCGTTCTACATTTTCGTTGAGTGACTCGCGTGTCTCTTGAAAAACTATAGCACTATATTCCTTGGGAACAGAGAGCTGCTCCCCTTGCAAAGGGTATCCACGAAGTGAATTAGTTAGATATCCATCCTTCTCCTGTGTGTAACAGTTAAAGAAATTATCCACATTGGCCTCTCCATCCCCATTGATTTTTGCTGGCAAGAAATGCACTTTAAGTGGCTCCTTTCCTTCTAGTTGCTTGGAATTTATTTCGAGCTTTATTGACATTTTATCGTTTTGTATTTGTATTAAATTAATTGTAAAATATTAAACTGTATATTGTCTAATTTGTACTTTTATAAAGGAATATAATAAATATAAGAATAAAGGAATTTTATCTTACGAAGATTACAATAAACAAAACGAAAGACCGGGAACGTCATAAAAACAAATGTGAAACAGCTGCTTCGGCAAATTTTCTAACCGTTCACAATAGTGAAAGTCGGAGTATATTATGAACTCCTTAAAATATTAACTCAATTAAAACTTAGGTATTTTTATATATCAATCAATCCGGTTTTGTACCGTTTTACTTGTATGTGTATTTATAATTTTTGTGACTTTCAACAAAATTTCGTATTCACAACAGGGTCTGATCAAGCAATTAAATTCAATTCGAGGGGCTGTAAAAGAAGTTAAAGATTAAATTATTATATAGATTGTCGAGAATTTGAAATCTAGTCAGTGAACAGATTCATGTTTATAGTTTTACAAAAATAATGACCCATATTTTATAAATAAATATATATATAAAATATTCCACTAATTATTTCAAATACTTCCATAATAAGTAATAATTGCTTTTGGTTTGTCACAAAATTGCGTTTTCTGAAGAAGTAGAAATTTTGAGTTCTCACTCTTGAAGTGGATGATAATATACTCGTACATATCGATTTTATTACAAATGAAAAGTTATACAATTATATATACTCGTTTACATCAGTACGTTTCACAATAGTTAAACTTTATTAATGAACATACTCACATGCCGCCAAGTACCGTGAAAAACACCAAAGCAGTCCACAAAGCAAAGAAGAGGAAAAAGTTAAGGTAGTCAAGTGAACTCAAGAAAAATGGCGTTTTTCCACAAGAACTGATTCTGCGACTGCTGCAAAGTGTGTTATATTCCACGGAAAGATTCTCGAAAAATTCGTTCGTTTGATTACTAAGATAGGGTCCAATTGCAAAAGTGATTAATTAAATAAAAACAATACAATGTTTTACGAAGTAAATGTACAATAATTGTATAAATACCAATTGTAGAGGCGAAGTGTAATAAAAAAATTGTGAAAAAATACATATAACCAACAAAAAAAATCATCGCCGTGGTCGGTCGTTTCTCTGATAGACGTAAAAGTTCCTTCCTTTCGTGATGATATGATCTTTTTGGAAATAACAGGCGCCGCGACATTCACTAAACTGTCGTCGGGTCGGGTCAGTTGGTCATCAATTGACGTTGTGGGACGTTTATGACTGCGAATAAATAAATGCTTTTCTATGCACGTAAATCAAAAATCGATTATAAATGATAAAAGGAAAAAGTGAAAATAATTGGTAAATAAAACAAAAAAAATAGTAACAATTGAAACACTCAAGAATTTTATAAAAGCAAGAAAATGTTACATTCTGTTCATAGACAAGACGACAATTGCATTGAAGGGATGCAGCATCCTCTTTTTATGTGATTTTATATTATTAGTTACTGCAGTTTTGCTTTCGTTTTTACAATTTGCTTGCTGCTCTCCATTTATTCTTTTTCTTCTCTTAAATTTTACCTGTTCTTTATACATTGTGTTTTGGGTTAATCGTAAATGCAAAGTTGGCGGAGTAAAATATCCTACATCCTTGTTTTTTAGAACAATAAAGAGGACCAGAAGCATCAAGAGGACAAATTTTCAGTTGTATTTCTCTCTATGTGTGTGTGTAGCTCTGAAGTCTTTGGTTTTGGAAAGCTGCAATTTTATTCATTAAAAATATAATTTTCAACGCCTATTGTTTTTATAAATGCATTTTTTTTAAATATTTAGTTTTGATGAGCGTTCGTGTTTAAAACAACAAATCAGTGGTATTCTTTATTTATGTATTACAATAAACAAATTATCATCGCCTTCGTTATCATCTTTGTTATTAGTAGTTGCAGTTACAATAATAATTCTAACAAATAAAATTAACGTGGTTTACATATGCTCCTACAGTTGCAGCTACAAATGCAGCTTCAAATGGGTTTAATAATTCTTTTTTAATTTTTTATGAACTAATTTATAAATAAAATAAACACTAAATTCAAGTTTTTTATAATTTTATTACATTAAAGTAAAAATTATGAATAAATTGGATTACCCACGACGTAATGGAGCACACAAAATTCGAATAACAAGTGAGTTTTTATATATATTAAATATTATTCTCGTAAACAATTAAACAATTTATGTTTTTTTACAGTTCTGTGTGCCAGAAATTTAGTGCGCAAGGATTTATTTCGTAAGTATTTAAAACTCTAAAAATATGTATGTCTTTAAGTTTCTAATACATAACCTAAGTAATAATTGGGTAAAGTTTTTATAAACATACCATTATTAATAATAATAAATGGCAAAAAAAAAAAAATAAAGGAGGAAGAGTATTGTAGGTACTATGAACATAACCATCAAATCGCATTTTTATATTTTTAATTTTATCTTTACAAATTAGGTTTATAGTATTTCAGAAGCTAATTAGGTATAGAACTAATTAGTCGAACTAAATAGAACTTATTAGGAATATGTTTTAAAAAAGTAGTGATAGAAATATGATAGAATTAAATTAGCATCTATTTTCATTTTTCCTAAAGCCTCTCTTCCTCTTCCTCTGTGACTCACTCTCGAAATAGTATATGTTTTTTAAAATACCAAATTTTTTTTCTTCATTTTAGATGGGGTGGAAAAAAGAAGTAATAAACCATGTGTTATGGATGAAGTTGTTGTCTACTTTTGATGTTGCTGGTTTTTGTCATACTTCGTTGTTCCTCATTGTTGCCAACTGCTTCCCTTCTGCATGATTGTTTCCGTTTTTGTTGTTATTTTTATTATAATCGCTTGGTTGTCTTTGTGTAACGACACCACTCTGCACCATTTCACTGCGCCGGCTGTTGTGCCTGATAACTTCAACTATAGTTAATAGTATAGTTTTTTTGTTTTTAATTTTAGTTTCAGCGGTTGTTTTATTTTGTTGCTTTTGGGTTCGACCATGGTCAACGATGCGCTACAATATCGTTCAAACACCGGTATTAAGTATGTTAACACAGGCCATGGTTTATGCATTTGTATCTCTTCGATTATATTTTTCTAATATTGAATTTCAACTTTATTTTGATTATATTGAAGACAAGAAAATTCGTAGGAATATTTTATGTATATGTACATACTTCTAAAGATATCTTTCATTCCTGGAAATTATTTGTAATACATTGTTTAATGATATAAAATAAACACATACCAGGTTTAGAATTGAGATTGATTGCGAGACAATAACAGGTGATTATTTTAAAACTTCTTTTTTGTGTGTTACGTTCACTGAATAGAATTGTATTTACTTAAAACGTAATGCAATCGCGTTGTTTAAATTAATTTATAGTCTGATAAGCTTCCAAATAGACTTAAAATATTCTCTAGAAAACGTAAATTCTGTTTTTTATTATAGTTATTAAAGTTGCAGCAAAGTAATGCTTAAATTGCTTACACGTGCATTAATATAAAACAATAACGAGAAATCTAAAAAAATATAACCTCTGAAAAAGTGTAATTCTAAAGTATTTTATTTTATAATATTATTACTTTTTAACTATTATATTATTATTTAAAATAACATTCTTTTGAACATGTGAATTTGAAATAAATATTTCAATTTCAATTTCAATTTATTAATAGAAAAGGAAGCACAATAAGATAGATTCTTTTTTAGTGAATATGTATAAAACAAATATTACATGGCATTACTTAATAACTAATACTTAAGATGAGGTAGGAGTGAGAGAAGAAGAATAAAAAGAAAATGAAGAATAGAAAGACCGAGAGAGAAAGAAATGATATGTAAATGAGTGTAGTAAAATAAATAAATTTAAACGATATTAGTTGTAAAAGAGAAGTATTCCTCCAACAGTCTCCTAAAACGACCCCTACTGCTTACTACCTTCAGATTTCGTGGAAGATTATTCCACAGCCGAACAGCACTGACAAAGAAAAACCGCCCTGAGTTCAAAAAACAACATTTTGGTAATATGAGATCCTTCTGCAAGCGACTCGACTGACAGAATTGCAGTTTCTCAAAGAGATAATCAGGCTGCTTGGAGTAAATGAGATTATGCATAAACAAGCAGTTTCGATAATTGATGAAAGCTGAAAATGTATTACCAAGCAGTGCATTTCTGTGATCAGATAAGTGATCATACCTTCGTAAGCCAAATATAAACCTAGTCAAATTATTAATTAGTACTTCCAACTTGTGCAACCAGATTGAGTCAAATTGGCAGTATATTACCTCAGTATAAGTCAGTAAAGGTAGAAGGTAGTAAATATGTATGAAATAAAAATGTAAATTTTATCTTCACACAAATTTATTTTTTGGGTTTATTTAGCAATCAATTTAACATCAATATTTCTATTTTTATATTGTTATTTTTATTTTATTTGTATAGAAAGTTTTTATTTTTGAGGTTTCATTAATTCATTTGCCATTGATAAGCGTTTAAGAAAGAGTTTACAAAATTGTGCCTAATTTTTTCTATGCTGACTAACTATTCTTGTGCTGCTGACTAATTATTCTTCTGTGTATTCTGTTTGTTCAACCGAATGAGTTCAATGTTGTTAAAAGTACAACAACAAAAAAAGGTGGTTGTTAATAAAGCACACAAGTTACTACAAGTCTATATACAATGCAAAAGTAGAAAGAATGAATAAATGAAGCAAATCAACAAATTTAACAGCAAAGACAAGCACACTAAAAAAACGCAAATACTAATATTTGTGTTTAGAGTTTAGAATCATCATCACCAAATGACTCAAAACTGTCTGTATTCAATATAGATTAGCCTTTGTAACTGCAAAAGGATTTAAGTTTAATTAAACAATTAAAAGTAATATTTGCTTCAGCTTTTCTTTATTACTTTTCTTATAGTTTTGTTTGTTTGTTTCAGTTTTTTAATTTCTAATTAGAATTGTTGTTGTTTAAGGAATTTAAAATTGTTTTTAATATAAGATAATTTAATTTATATAAGATAATTTAATTTGTACTTTAGAAATGCTTAATGCTTCGTCTATAAATTATTTATTTGTGTTTGTGAAATTGTACTTAATTGAATTTTAAATGAACCGACGACATTATTATCAAATCAAATTACATTCACGTTTATTACTTAGTCTTCTATGTAGACTACCGTAATTATGCTATTTTAAACACACGCATGTTTTGTGGGTTGTGGACCAATATGTAGTTTCTTAAGAATTCTTTTTCTCTTTTTTTGGTTAAACCGTAAAACGTAAATTTGATTGCTCGTTTTTGTTATTCAGAAGGTTTGAAGTTTGAACAACATTCAGTTAAGAGCTATTTAATGATACCTTTTCTATATTGTATTGTATTGTATTGTCTAAATCAAAATTAGTATTTTATGAGTATTACTTATTGTTATAGATATCAAAGAAGAAAAGATTTTTTAGGATTTTTCAAACGTATGTATGTATTTGTTTAGTTTTTTCCTAAAGATCTAAACGTTGTGGTTACACGTAGTTATTTGATTCACTAAACCATTCACTAAGTAGGTTAGAGCTACAATAATAATTTTGCCAATTTTAAAAGTTTATGCATAATTACATTATAACAGTTTACGTATAATGAAAGAGCAGTTTTATTGTATTGTTTAGTTTTATAGTATATTATAATGTATAGTTTTATTGTACATTGTATTGTATAGTCTTCATCTTCGTGATTTATTTTGTAGTTTGGTTGAATATACTAGAAGCGAAAAGAGAAACATTTTAATAATGATAATTTCATTCGAAAAATTGCTCTATACTTAATATTATTGGCTGGCTACTCTTTATGCATGCTTATATAACCCCATAAATACCACGCACACACACACACATATACATAGGTATAAAAGTATCTATAAATTTCATATTGAATCATTTTTAATGTGTGAAACTTGCTTGCTTTTTTGCCATTTGGCTCATGCACTTCCGGTGTGGTGCTGCCTGTACGGTACGCGATATGGTATGGTTCGGTTTGGTCAGTTGGTCACTCAGACATTTATTCTTCTACTTATTAAGGTAGAGAGATGGCATTCATCCATTCAAATTACGAACTGAGCATTCCTTCTCGTACGTGTTAATTTTTATGTTCTAGATACTTACTGTTATTGCCATTGTTATTGTTGTTATTATTATTATGATTATCATTTTCTGGCTTGTGCCGTTTGGTGGTGAGCTGATTTTTTACGAATGAGGATATAGCATATTTTGATTATACTATAGAGTTCAATGAACTTACAGAATACTTACAGCCCTATTCTGGATGTAAATTTAAAAACGATGTATTAAGTTCTTGTTAATGTCGTTGGTAATTATGAGTATTTTTAAAAATCCTTAGCAACTCAAAAGCTCTAAAGGTTCACCACGTATGGTGAAATTCTGTGTTACAGGCAACATTTGTTATATTTGGCACAACAAAATAATTTGATTTCATGTTTTTAATGAAATTGATTCAATTTAATTTTATTTATTTATTTAACTATGTTGTATTATATTTATAGGTTCCTTTAAACAATTTATGTTAAACTATAAAAAACAATACAAACGCCATGAAATTGATATAACTTCCTTTAAATAACTCCCTCTAAGTTCCCTAAGCATCTTTCATAATTATCTTGTGGTGCGATATTTAAAAAAGTTTCTGTCAGGTGGAAGATTTTTTCTCTTTCTACATTTTTTCTTTCCAATATTTCTTATTTTTATATCTTTACTCATCTTTTTTCTTATTGATTTCATTAATAAATCTGATTTGATCATTAACTAAACCTTTCACCATCGCTTAAATGGCTTTCATTTGTTTTTCATTATATATTTTTTTATACTAGGCTAACTCAAATTGTTTTTGGGTTTAAAAAGAACATTTATTTCTGGAATTCTTTTTTTATATAAAATATACCTTAGATACTATTTTTTTGTTACCTCCCATCAAGAACTCCCAGTTAATTAGAAAAGAGAGGCAGTCATTAGCATTTGAAGGCTATTCATTACTCTAGCCATTCAGTTGCTCAGTAATTTCATAAATACATATACATATGTAATCATAATACATATGTAATCTTAAAAGAAGTAATAGTTCATAAAGACGTTTCCAATATCATGTGAAAAAGAGATGAGAAAACCTATATGTACTTATATGCAAAAATGAAAACATCGTGAAGTTATTTCGTGCGTTACGGCACAATATCTCAAAAATGTCAGAAGGAACAAAAACAAAAACTACAATAAGAATAATAACAACAAAAATAAAATTATATCAACAACAACAATAACAATAATAATAGCCAACAACAGCACCAGTAACAACAGCAGACGCACAGACAACGCAACATGATCGTCATCATGTGGTGCCTTGAGTCATAAAAAAGATCGAGCTTCGGTTACTCATTCACTGTGGCTCTTCTTGCAGTGGCTGCCTGCCAGCTACTTTCCTCATTCTTTCTCTACCTCCCTCTCTTGTTCGTTGACTCCCTTCCGCCTTCAGTTCCTCCCTCCATCTGTCCGTAGTTTTTCTACACTACTTATTTTTAAGTTTTCCTCAAATTTTTACAGTTTGTAGAGAAAAAAAACATAAATTAATAATAAAGTAAATAAAACAAAAAACTAATTGATACTGGTTACTTTAAGTGTATCCATTTGAACCACATGAACGAAATGCTAACTAAAGCATCTAGCAACATCTTCAATAAAATCTCATAGCTCACTAATCATTTAAAACTTGCACTTTAGCGAATATTAAAAAAACTTAAACAAATGGTAAGCAAAAAAAAAACAGAAAGAGTGTTAAGTTTAGTCTGACCGAAGCTCATATACCCTACAGGCGTAGGATAAAGTTATTGGAACTTCTGAGGAGTTCAGTTCTCAAATCGCATATATTGTGATAACATTAAAATTACTTAAAAAGTAGGCGTGAGAGCGGTACAATTTTCCCCCATTTTCGATATCAAAGAGCTCATGATAGAATATTAGTACCGAATTTCATGTTGATGCGTCTATTCGTTCTCCTGTAATCGTGATTTCCACAGACAGACTGACGGATATGGCTAAATCGACACAGGAGGTAACGCTGATAAAGAATAAATATACTTTTTCATACCTGCCAATCCTCTTTTAATGCCTTACAAACATAAGAACAAAGTGGTGTATGCTATAAAAACTATCTGATCAGCCTATTTACTTTACATTATAGAGCTAATAATATGTATGTATTTGAAAATTTAAAAGACAGTTTTGAAGCTTCTGAAGATTCGACTACATTTAAAGGAACGTTTAAACGAAATACAAGTACAACAAAAAAAGTCGCGGGAAAACAATGTGTTTTTTAATAATGGGTGCCGTTTTTTCAGTCTTGTAGTGTTACTCTATCTACTCGTGCTCTGTGGTATTTCTCAGAATAACAAATTCATTAATTAACTTTATTACAACAATCGACGGACGACACTTTAAATGATCAATTCCAACTTATTTACTTTCAAGTCCCTGAAACTCGAGGGACTTAAATATATCATACAATATCATGGCAACTAACATAAAGAGGCAAACAATGTCGTGGAACTTTGCGAGCTCTCTGTAGTTACCAGTAGTTAAGCAATTAATTTGAATTCCTTACAAATTGGTTTATTTAGGAATTGTTTCGGTCCTTCATTTTTACTTTCCAGTTCTCAAAGAAAAATACATTCGATACATATTTGTTTTCGAGATGCTGATCCTTACAATAAGTAACTATAGTATATCTGTATCTAGCCATACATTTTATTGAAAATATTTTAAATAGTTTCAATTAATTATGTAGTTAATTATATCGTTATATTAATTATATTAAATTATATAGACGTTTATTTTAAATAGATCCATATCATTTCTTTAATTTCCATTATTGTCTATCAATTAGAGAATCACTATATGAATGAATGAATGTTTATAAATAATTGTAATTGTATTTTTGTCTATTATAAGATTTAGTTAAGTTATTATCCATTGTATCGCACATACGAATACCTTATATCGTGCAGTTACTTCCATAAACTCGTTGGTACACATTGGCCATGTATGTATGAATTTACAAATGTATGTCATTTAATGCGCTAAAGTAGGTAAGGAAAATATGGTCTTTATGTCATCATTATGCGGTTATTGTGCATGCATCATAAAACGAAATAACTAGTAATCTGTGTAACTGTTTGTAGTGTAATAATCAACAAATTACATGGAACGTATTACATACCGAATAAGTGCGTGTGTGAACTAAGCTTGAAAATCATCTTTAATGATTAAAGGAATTTAAAGAAATTACTTTTAAATGTATAATAAATTAATAGAGAAAGGAGTTTTAGGATAATATTGAAGAACCAAAAGAGAATGTAAAATTCGTTATTATTAGACATGGAAATTAGTTAACAATACAACTACCAGTGTATATTAATTTATTTATAAGAAATTCATTTCAAGTGAGATGTAGTTGAATCAATAATTTACAGTTATATACATATCCATATATACATATGTATGTATATAGATGACATACTACTTTTGAAAATACAATTGAAAATTATGAGTTTGATTTTCATTAATTTGACTATCGACACACAAAAAAATTAACCCATTCATCAAATTAAAAACTAAAGTGTACCTTTTCTAAATCTCTTCAATAAACTTCAATATACCTAAACAATTTTTTAGGTTTATTGAGCTCTACTCTCTCTGTATTACAACTAATATAATAACACACCTAGGGTGGGCCATCAGTTGGTTTCTTAAAATTACATGTTATTTGTACATTGGAAACATTGATTCGTTCGAAATATTTGACAATTATTTAGTTTCGAACCCCAAAATACGAAATGAATCGATTTACACTTTAACAACGGTGGCGAAATAATCAAAATAATTAATTTCGTGTAATTAGACATTTTGCTGATGTTGCTAGGGCTGCGTGGAGCTAGAATTAGACGCCGTTGGATTTGTTTTTGTGAGATGCCGTTAAAGATCGATGTTACGCTATTTCGGAACGGTTCAGGCACTTAAGCACAATATCGATCGAGCTATTTGTGATATAGGGCCTCAAACCACCGACAGTGTACCTTAAAATTGGGTTGACAGTATGCGCTACAGGAAGCCAGACGAGGAGGACACTTGCATACGATTATATTCCACAACTAATCGGAAGTTTTACTTTTTTCAATAAAATACTAAATTTTTAAAAACCTTGAACGGTGTTTTTTACAGCAGCTTTGAAAAGAAACCAGCCGAGGCCCACCCTTCAAAATCCAGCCGATAGCTTACCCTTTCTATACAGTACATATAATTTTATAAATATATTTGATGTGTGTTATTATGCGAAAGTATGTAATACTTAAATGTGTTTAGTTTTGTGGCATAACATCGATATAATTTAAAATGTTTTGCAAATATTTCACACTCTCGTACATAACACTTCAACACTGGCGCCACCCAGAAACAAATACATACATAAGTTTTTTTCTTTGTATTTTCTTTTAATGCTGTGCATCATAAAATATTGCTTCATGCGGGAAATTTTATGCCGAGACGATTATGTATGACTCTGTGTGTGTGTTCGCGTCAGTGAGGATGAATGTGTTTAATTGGTACTAATATACAGGAATAAATTTAATTTTTCACTATTTATTACTTAAAGAAATTAAAAAAGGAAAAACAAAGAGATTCCAAATGATGTGTTTTTACTGTTGTACTTTACGATTCCGTTGCGTCAATTTTATTACATCGATGAAAGAACATGAGTTAAAAGTACAAAGGGTGAAAATGAAAAATAAAATAATACAAATAAATGAAGAGTAAATATTTAAAAAAGTATTTTTGATTTTATTACAAACAAATATGTTGCATTTATTGAAAGAGGTTGCTTTAGTAAGAAGTAGAAAAATATGCAGTTTCATTAGAAATACAGGATTTTTTGCCTGCTGAAATGGTTTTAATTTATCTCTATCTATTTCACTAAATTATATAAAACATTATTCTTATTCGATGTTCTAAAAATATATAAATCATTCTCAAATTCTGTTAAATTCCGATTCTCTTTCTTCTCCCCCTGTTACTTTCTATCCTTTGATAGATCTTGCGTTTGGATTAAATGGAGGCGTTGTCGGAATTCGTGTATTTTGTGAGTTTCCATGGCCTCTGCTTGATCCTCGTTCACCAAATGGTTCTCCGTTTACCATATTCGCCGCAAAAGCTATTAAAGCGAATATAAACACAATTGAAAATAATTTTAAGTTCATTTTTGTTCGCTAGTTTCAACGAATTTAGAATTTTTTTGTAAAGAAAAACGTGTGGTGATTAAATTACTGATTTCGCACACGCTTCTGACTCTTGTGATGAGCTCCTAAAACTGTTGTCCGTATTTATATGGTAATCACCTTCATAACCCACCCCCCTCCCCGTCATCCAACCGTACATTTTTAAACCGGGATTTACAAAAAAAAAAAAAAATACATAAAGTGAAGAAATAATAAATTAAAAAAATCAATCATGAATATAAATATTTATTTTCCAATACGTGCTGAAATTTTACTGATAACAGCAACGTCGATGAGTATTTTAAAGGGGATTTTGTTAAAAAGCCTTTATATACGTGTCTTCATGTATTATTCCTCAATGTAATCTTTTCAATTTGTATATTAATAAAAACAACAGCTTTTTTCTGAAGGCCTGTATAAAAAATCCCTTTTTCCAGATTGTCCCAGATTTTTTATTTTTTTTGCCATAGTAAGTAGAACTATAAAAGACAGTTTAAAAGTTTTTGATATTCATTCAATAAAGTTTCTGTTTTATAGTCAAGATGAATTTTAACATTTTTGTACTCGTTCTCATGTCTATATTGGCATTAACTGTTGCTGGTAGTACCCAGCTTTCAGGAAGGCGAGGAAATTCGGGACCATTTCAATCAACTGGACCCAATAATCCCAAGCCAAAACCTAGAAATACATATTAGTTACTCATTCAGTTTACTAAAATTTACGATGAAATATGATTTTACAATGTACTAAATTACGATGAGATTTAAATAAAACATTGGTTTTTTATTAAAAATGTTTGGGATTCTTTTTATTTATTCTGTACATAATCATTATACCTAGATTTCTTTATACTCACTCACACTTTATCGATTTATGGTTAAACGAATCATCGAATTTTCAGGCTCATATTCCTTCAAGTGAATTCCTTCATGCGGCTACTTAGAGTTCATTTAGCCTCCATTACAACACAGGTAAAAGATGCTAATTTATTTGGCTCCCCTCGAAAGTTTTATCTAAATTTAATAAATTTTATTCATTAATTTTATTTCAATTCAATTGAGTTTTTATTAGTCTATGATACTATAATATCTTATAGACAAAGCTTAACAGTTTAGAAGTAAAAGTCTAAAAGTAGCATTATAAAACATTACTCGAGGCATACAGAAATGAACATTATCATCATAAATACTATTTAAGGCACTGAAAGCTCTGTTAATGGGATCATTAATTGCTTAATTCATACTACATCCAGAAATATGAAAGAATTCACAAAATCTTAAACGTCTACGTGGAATATTAAATGAAATAGCCATTAAAAAGCATTCCACAGAATCAAAAGCTTTAAAATATTATTGAATAAAATATACTAATACAATAAATACATTAGTAAAAAATCTTTTAATAATATAGCTTTTATTTTTAATAAATATAGTGTACTTGTGATATTGCAAACTCATAAAACGTAGGGTGTTCATGGTTTGATTGAGATTCTTTACTTTGTGAACTTGGAATTGTTTCAAAAATTATTATGTAAGCTTAGCTTTACTTACCATTACCTTTATCTTACCTCAGAAAGAACCATATTCTTTAATTTAAACACATACATAAACCAATTTAATGGTTCCACTATTTCAGAACAAATAGAATCTCATCTAATTTAATGAATGTATTTAAAAATACATCATCTATTCTATCAAAATAGCCCTTTTATCAGGCAATTCATTTTTGTAAATGGAAAATATATTGTTTTATAAAATAAATTTCCAATTTAAATGAAAAATATCTTGTTTTATAAAATAAATTTCCAATTTAAATGAAAAATATCTTGTTTTATAAAATAAATTTCCAATTTAAATGAAAATATCTTTATTATTATTGTTAATTGTTGAATTGATTAAAACCACTAATGCAACTAAAAAGTTACACAAATTGTGTAAGCCTCTAACCACTCCTTACGTGATGGTTCCTCCTTGGTGATGGTTGACTCCTTACTCCTTAAGATGTATGCCCTATCTATTAAAGCTAAACACTTTTCACTGACATCCTTTTTACATTGAACGCATGTTAGTTCAATTATTTATTATAGAGATGAATCGCAGAGAGAAATATTTGAAAAAGCGATGAATTGGCACAGAGATGGCAAAAAATAACAGATGAAAGATAAATAAGAGAAAATAAAGTGTGGATACCCTAAACTGCAACACAATTTTGTCAGCTCTGTTCACCTTTTAGAATAGTCAACGGGGAAAACACTTGTTCACCTTTTAGAATAGTCAACACTTGATCGGGGAAGACACTTGATCACTTTACTGGATTTTCATCTTCTTGGATCTTCAACTTTTCGCGAGTGCACTGTATTTAATTTTTAAAATACCTTTTTTACTTTTGGTAGTTACAAAAAGTCTACTATATATTGTGTGTTATTGTGCGTATTTGTTCTGATATAAAGATACAATCGAGGATCAAGTGATGGCTGAAAGCGATTCGCACACCAGGATGTGAATGTCCTCTAACTGTAAAAGTATTAATAAACAAGTACCACAAAGCAGTCGATATTATGATTATTTCATGATTATTACGTCACAGATTATTACGTTGTACTATATATATAGATTTTCTAGATTCCTAGAAGTTTTTTATCTAAATATATAATATTTTTACTAAAAAAGATTGAATTACTATAGAAATTAGTATGAGACCGATTATAAACTATTATCGAATACAAAAGATTCTGAAAAAAAGAGAAAACAATAGAAACAAACTTTTATTCTTCTACCGTATTTGAAAATGTCATAATAACTGATTGTACACCGAACATTGTTCATATCTTATATCATATCACCTTAAAGAACTTGTTCAACAAAAAAACAAATTAACATACTTAACAAACTCGCTGCATTTAATCTGTATAAGATTTCATGGGATTCACGAGATGTGTGATTCACAGAGAAAAATTAAAACCTGATAACACAAAAGGTAAAAAATTGCATTGGGACTTCACAAAGCGATTATATTCTGTTGTAGTCACTCATCCACTTCGGGTGTTATTTGTATAAATACAACGGCAACAGAGTGAAAAATCATCAGTTTCATTACAGTATTCATTCAAGTACCACATCGAAATTTAATAAAAAGAAACATGTATATTTTAAAATTATCTTTGATTTTGGTATTACTTTTGTTGGGTAATTTTTACCAGTTATCAATGGCTGAACCAGTATCGGAACCGCCTACACATGTTGATGGAAATGTAAAAGCTGGTGGTAGAGGTGGTAATTCTGGTGTATCGCGTCCACCGAGACCACTGACACAGCCACTTCTAGTTACGAATACACCTGACCATCCAAAAACCACCTAGATGCTGAATGGTGACGAAAATATGCTATAATATATGTACACATATAATATAATAAATAATAATAAATACTGTAATAAATAAAGTTTTTTACCATGAATAATTTATTTGTTTTATTTAAATATGTTAGATTTTGATTATATTTAGTTAGCTCGATGTGAAGAAACTCGACACATCGTTCTCATTTAATCTGATTTCTAATTCAACATAATCCACTGTTTAAATGTAAAATATGTATAATATTTGATGAAAGGAAAGAATAAATCAAGGATGTTATATATAAGGAATAATTCAATGATGTATGTATTATAAATATTTGGAAACCTTTGGGTAGATATTTAGTATAATGACAAGTTATTTTATCTATTAACAAAAAAAAAAAGGATTTTACGTAGGACACACGATACATTTTCTGTATTTGTTGAATATTGCTTTTTTTGTTTAAAACTTTTACTATTGCTTTTTTAGGTCTTCCCGATCCTTTTGCCAAAGTGCAAGTGGATGGCACCGGTCAGGTGTATTCTACTGATATCAGTAAATCATCTTTGGACCCCAAATGGAACGCTCACTATGACCTCTTCCTGGGACGTGGCGATGCGATTACTATAACCGTCTGGAATCAACGAAAAATACATAAAGGAAGTGGTTTTTTAGGATGCGTGCGAATTCCAGCAGCGACCATACAGAGTCTAAAAGGAGCCGGATGTAAGTACAACGTTCACTTTGTTATTTTGTGGATTGCTTTTGTGTATATCGTATATATATGTATCTGTACTTTTATCCTCCTTTTATTTAGTCCAACGTTTGGATTTGTGTAAGCTTTCGCCAGATGACGATGAACTGGTGCGTGGTCAGATTATAATAGCATTGCTTTCAAAGGATGGTCCTTGTAGCGGCAATCCCTTGGCTATCGTAGGTCCAAGCGGTGATGTGCGCGGTCCTTCCGAAGAGGACTCATCGGAGGATAGCCTACCAGATGGTTGGGAAGAACGGCGCACCGGTAATGGACGTGTATATTATGTCAATCACACAACCAAGTCAACGCAATGGGATCGGCCAAGCGTTCAGTTACAGTCGAGAGCACAAAATAATGGACATGTACCAACGGGACCAACTCGTTCTACGACTTGCACGAATCTGCTAAATGGACGCAATAGTAGAGGAGGAGGTGGTGGTGGAACCGGTGGAGCTGATAACAACGGTGGTGAACAGCAACAGCAACAACAACAA
Organism: Myopa testacea; assembly: GCA_949629155.1. Classification (NCBI taxonomy): domain Eukaryota; kingdom Metazoa; phylum Arthropoda; class Insecta; order Diptera; family Conopidae; genus Myopa; species Myopa testacea. The sequence continues at coordinate 4,371,058 of OX451346.1, read as the reverse complement.
CAACAACCACCATCTCATTTAACAGCCGCACATCGACGACACTCTACTGAAATCCTTTCCACAAATCTGGGCAAAGAAAATTGCAGTCCAACTAGAACAGAAACGGATGATAGCATAACAGAAACAACAATCATAACAAAAGCAACAGCCACGCCCTTAACAAAAAAGAACAACAACAGCAACAGTCGAACACCAGTGCAAACAACACCAGGTCAAAGGGAACAAATAGGAACAACGCAGACACCGACAACAACAACGAAGACAACGATTACTGCTTCGAATACGTCAAGCAACGCAACACCACAACGTACAAGTAATGACGTGACGAGCAGCAACAGCAACAGCACTTCAACGACAACAACTACAACTACCCCTCGAAGCCCCCAACAACTCAACATTGATAATCATCAAGTGAAAACACCGAAGCAGAACAGCCATCACTTAATAACGACAACAACAACAAGCCCAACGGTGACAAACGGCGACTCAACGACCAAGCCAACAAATGCAACCACAACCCCACAGCGGCAAAATCTACAAAATGCACAAAATTTGGTGAGGGATTTTTGTTAATTTTTCACATTTTGAAAGCTTCATTTTGAAAGCTTATTAAAAAGTTTGGGGATAGTTTCAAAGAACTCCAACAGAATTGTCATTAAAATCGGTTATATTTTCAGGTCAACGGCAATTCAGCGGCCCAGCCACAAGCTGTTCATACAAACGGCTGGAGCAATGAAAACAACGATGGCCAACAAAACACCTCATGTAACAGTCCTATTACAACAGTTGCAAATGGCAATGTGCAGAGTCCCAACGCGAACTCCAATCCGGCGCCATCCACCACTTCTCCATCACCATCTTCCATACAGGCACCTAGCAATGCACTGAACAACAGCAACAACCAACGCGAACGTGAGCGGGAATCGCGTGAAACACGTGTTGATCATCGCGACGCCCCCCGCGAACGTAGCACTGGAATTCATTGCGGTGTCTCTTCCACGACGACAACACCTCCGCCACCTAATTCAGCTCAACGCTCTCAGCGACGTTCATCGCGTAGTTTGGAGGAATCGGCCCGTCGCCGTTCATCACGTAGTGCTCGTGGCCCTAACAGCGGCCATCGTAGCGCCGCTGCTGCAGCAGCTGGCAGTGGCGGCACCAGCAGTGGAGCTCCCAATTTGGCTACACGTCCTTTCATGGATCTTCCACCGGGCTATGAAATGCGAACCACTCAGCAAGGGCAAGTGTATTTCTATCACATACCGACTGGGGTCTCGACTTGGCATGACCCTCGCATACCACGTGACTTCGATACACAAAATCTGACGTTGGATGCTATTGGACCTCTTCCTAGCGGCTGGGAACAACGTAAAACTGCCTCGGGGCGTGTTTACTTTGTCGATCACAACAATCGCACAACGCAATTTACCGATCCCCGTCTTAATGGCAACATTCTGCAGATGATACGTCGTGGTGGCAACGCTGCAGGGACGCCATCTTCTGCTACTGCCCAAATCAACAACACTTCAGTATCATCACTGCCCAACACTGGAAATGGTAGTATTATGCAGCACTTGTCTACTACTGCTACTCCTGCTACTGCTGCTTCTTCACATCCTGTGTCCCCAGCTGCCGCCACAACACCGCATCGTTCTGGTGGCGGCGGCGTTGTTTCTTCCTCATCATCGTCGTCAGGTCATCACGCGCCACCACCGCCTCATACACCTCACAGTACGGTACCCGATCTACCACAGGGACTCCTCGAAGGTGCTGATCTGTTGCCGAAGTACCGTCGCGATTTGGTTGGGAAAATGCGCGCACTACGCACTGAACTGCAGGCCCTGCAGCCACAATCCGGTCACTGCCGCCTCGAGGTGTCGCGTAATGAAATTTTCGAAGAGAGCTATAGACTGATTATGAAGATGCGTCCCAAGGACATGCGTAAAAGACTTATGGTGAAATTCAAGGGCGAGGAAGGACTCGATTACGGTGGAGTTGCGCGCGAGTGGCTGCATTTGTTGTCGCGCGAAATGTTAAATCCACAGTACGGATTATTTCAATACAGTCGCGATGATCACTACACCCTGCAGATTAATCCAGATTCTGGTACGTTATCCTAGATGTTATATTCACTTTATTATTAAATTGTAATTATTGCATGAAATTGTCTTCTCTTTCCTTCAGGCGTCAATCCGGATCATTTGTCTTATTTTCATTTTGTTGGGCGCATTCTGGGAATTGCTGTCTTTCATGGTCATTGTTTGGACGGAGGCTTTACAACACCCTTCTACAAGCAGCTGCTGAATAAACCAATTACTTTGGGAGACATTGAAGGTGTTGATCCGGAGCTGCATCGCAGCTTAACATGGATGCTGTAAGTGAAGACGCTTTTAGCTTTCATTTAATATTTAATATTATTGTATTTTTCATTAGGGAGAACAACATAAATGGCATCATTGAGTCCACTTTCAGTGTGGAGAACAATAGCTTTGGTGCTTTAGTTGTGCATGAGCTAAAGCCTTCAGGTGCTTCGATTACAGTCACCGAAGAGAATAAACGTGAATACGTAAAGCTTTATGTAAATTATAGATTTATGCGTGGTATTGAGCAACAATTTTTAGCACTGCAAAAAGGTAATGAATTTGTTTGCTTCAAAAGTGTTTATTTTGAAATTTTTGTTTTATTAATCTTCATATTACAGGCTTCTGCGAATTGATACCAAGTCACCTATTGCGACCGTTTGATGAACGTGAAGTGGAATTGGTTATTGGCGGCATCTCCAGCATTGATGTGAATGATTGGCGCAACAACACACGCCTTAAACATTGTACCCCAGATACACCTCAAGTTGTGTGGTTTTGGCAGGTATAATAAAAAAAATTATAATTAATTTTACTTTAAATTTTTCATACTCTCTCGCTTTCCTGCTCTCCTTTTTCTCCCCTCTAAACAGGTTGTTGAATCGTATTCGTCTGAAATGCGCGCTCGATTGTTACAGTTTGTCACCGGATCGTCGCGTGTTCCACTGCAGGGATTCCGTGCTTTACAAGGTTCTACCGGTGCTGTGGGACCACGTCTCTTCACCATTCATCTCACTGTTGATGTGCCCACTCAGAACTTACCCAAAGCACACACATGCTTCAATCGCATCGACTTGCCACCCTACGATAGCTATCAGCTACTTTGCGATAAGTTGACGCAAGCCGTCGAGGAGACGTGCGGCTTCGCAGTGGAGTAAAAACGCATGCAGGCGGCACAGGCCTGTTTGGGGGCTGGTGGGTGACTGAAAGGGGACCTTATGTAGTGACGCTTTTTTGTCGCTACAATAAGACTAATGTTTAATGACTGTTGTTTATTGCTCTTAAGATTTTCATAGTTTCGCAGAGAAAAAACAGGATAAACCATAATAACAACAAAAAGTTCTTAAAAATCAAATCAAAATTAAAAATGAATTTTCCTTGATTCAAGATTACTTAGAGGATTTTTTTTGGAATATGTTGTATGTACTTTTATTGGTCTTTCAATCTTTATTTGTGTTCACTGTTCACTCGTGTATATTCTGTAATCTTTTTCTTATAAATTTTTCCCTTAAATCAGAATCTTTATTCAGAATTTATGTATTCTTTGGAATGCGTTCATGAATGTAATGAATTATTTCTTAGAAGTCCTTCAGGAATTTTAATATCTCATATTTTAGAGATCTTTTTATTAACATTTGTATGCACAAAGCTTTGAAACATGCTTCTGACCCTAATTTTAACAGATTTGAACTCTAACATCTCTGAAGATATGTAAATTATCAATAAGAATTTTAATTCGATTAAAAATCTTAATATTTATTATCTTATTAAGCGATACATCTTATCGCTTCAAATGTAATCTATCGTCTTGTCTATCGTCTTATATAAGTTGCACACTATTAAATTTTCTTTTGAGTTGGGCTTCATTTGAAATGTGAAAAATATGAAAATCTTGTAGCATTCATTAACTCAGTCAATAATTTATTATGAGATTTTGATTTAAATACCTTTTAAAAGGAAAACAACAACAATAACAACCACAAACAATATATAAATATAAACAATACAATTAAATATATATAATTATATTTATATAAACACATACTATAAATTATAAATATAAAAGAATAACAAATGATCGAAGGAATTTAAAACACAACTTGCATAATTTTTAGTTATAAACTAATGTAATTTATATCTAATGATATTTTATCAATGTATTTTTATCAAATTTTTAATATTATCTTTTTCACTTATACTTAAATCTTAAAACCTTCCGTTAAGAATGTAATACATATAAGTAGTTATACATATATATATATATACATTTTATACGTTATATATGTATACATACATACCTTATTTTGCATATAATTATTTTGTTTAAATTAATATCATGTTAGTTTTTATCTTTTGTGTTATAAAATTAGTATTGTATTATTTTGTTTTAAATACACTCACACTCACTCATTTATATACGCATCCAAAAACACTAACACTCATACACATACCAACCAACACACACACACACTTAAAAATACACAAAAATTTCTCTTTTAGTAAACATTTTTTTATATTTTTAATTTTTATTTGTTCAATTTTTATTTTTGTGGCTCAGTTTTAAAAGAAATCTGTTCTCAATAAGAAATTTTAAGAAGTTAGAAACTCCTTTTAACTTCACTTCAGATATTTATCTAAAAGAGCTTTGAACAAGATATTCTTTAAAAACTTTTCTTTTGCAGCATTTTTCATTTTTGAAGTTAATAAAAAAAAATGTTTCAGCTTTATCTAAGAATCCTGAAGCAGCTATGCAATGTTTTAAATTATTCCCTCGCTTATTTTTGAAATAAGATTTTAGTTTTTATTATTTATTTTTTTTATGTAATTTTGGACTAGGTTTGTGTATTTTTTTAGACAAATTGCAGACAAAAACTTAAGTACATACATACTTACAATGAAAAATATTTACTTGAACTACTTACAAATATAAATACTATATGAGAAAGTAAATTGAACTTAATTAATTTTGAGTTATTAATTTTATATTCTCTCTACTTGTCTAGATTACACTCAATAACGTTAGAAAAACCGTTGTATTTGTACCTTAACAGAAAAGAAAAACAAAAATGTTTTGCAAAAATGTCCAGTAGCAACAAAACTTGACTAAATGTTGCTATTGATATGTTGATCAGCAACATTTCTGTAAATGTTGTTACTGATATTAATAAAAATCTTTGTTTCGTATTTATTTTAGAATTAAACAATTGAAATAATATCCTAAGTTTGTTTTATTAAATTTGTGTTGTTGTTAAAATAAACAACAACAACATACAATCAAACGAACGCCACAAAAGTTAATGCGATTCGATACACTTTCAACGATTTTTAATTTTTAAATATTAAAATATTATAAATATATTTATATTATTTAGAAATTTAAACAAGTAGCATAGAATAATAAAAATAAAACAATACGAGTAATAATTTTGTATCAGTGATATTAGCAAAAATTATATTTACAATAATAATAATAATAAAAATTATAATTGAAATAATAATGATGAAAATTATAATAATTATCAATAAAACAAATCATTCTGCATTATAAAAATATATATGTACAAGAAATTTCTTTGGTTTTGTGAAAAAGGCGATGAAAGTTTTAAAATACATAAATTAAAAATATGAATTTATTTTCGTTGGGCGTGGCAGGTGTAACGGTTGGTTGGAGTCGGTGTACATTTTTGTAACATCTTTTTAACTAATTAAATAAAACGTGGCTGTAAAAGCGGAGTTTTTGTTAGCAAAATATGGTGGAGTTTAATTTAATCTCAATTCAATTTTAATAATAATAAAAGTTGAATAAAAACTAATTGACTGAGTTTAAACTTGACAGCAGAAAAAGATGCATTAAATTTATAGATATTTTTAATTCATTTGGTACTGATTGGGAACTTTCCCAAAATAAGTGTTACGAATTAACTATCTTAGCAATTAAAACTTAAAAAATCTTGTAATTAACTTAATTTTATTAAAACATGCATTAAATATTTTAATTTTTTTGTTGCTTTCAAGAGAATTTACTTGGATATGTTTTCTATCACTTGGATATAATAGATATAGCAAAAAAGAGAAGAGATTCCTCACTGAATGATTCAATACAGGAAGAAATGATTTCACACAGTTAAGAAATTATTTAATACACGAAGAAGACAATGGCTGGAATAAAAATTTCAATTTAATGTCGATCTAAAAGTAGAACGCAAACAATATAAAATAAAGTATTTCAATGTTTAAGAGAATACCAACCAACCAAACCTTGTGTTTCGCCTGAGAAAGCGTTTTTCAGTACAAATCTATTATGTATCATTATCGGAATGATAATCAGATCGATGCTTGTAAGAAGCACCTATTTTTTAACTTGTTTTACATATTTATTGACTGATTTATAAATAATTAAAAAGAAATTCAAAAAGAAACCAGTTGATGGGCCACCCTGTATTTGTTTATTAAAATCGAATTAGTGAAACGAATTTAATTAAATTTAAAATTTCTTAAATTTATCATAAGTTAAATTTTGAATTTTCGTGACAACCATAGCGCTTGAAGTAATTTCTTTTATATGTTTTTTCAAACTTTAGCTCATCAAAATTTAGTTAGTCACTTAAATAAATTATTAAATCCTTCCTAATTCTAAATTAAATTTAAGTAAGCAAATTCAAACCAATTTAGTGCATTTAGTTTATTTCATACATATTTATTTTAAATAAAATTTATTGATTTGTAGGCATTTCGTAGTTTTCTTAAATTGGTAAAAAGACACAAAATTTAAACATTTTATACATATTATTAAAAAAATTTTAACTAATAAACAAAAAAACAAATTTTAATAATAATAAATTTATTTAAAAATCCTAAAAATTATTTAAAATACAAAATATTAGGCAATTTTTATAAATTAAATTTACAACATTTTAAATGTGCGTTAAATTTTTTGTAAATAATAATTTGAATATTAAAAATATGTTTAAACATTAATAAATGACATATTAAATAACATATCAAGCAGTTGCATTTAAATGTAAAAGATTTAAACGGAATAAATAAATGTTTTACATATAAAACCCATATAAAACATAACCACAAATAAACGCAACTAAATTGATTGATACAAAGAATTTAAATTTATTTAAATAAAGGAAATAAATTAAATGAAAAATTAAATTATGAAGATTTTATTTTGTATTGAATGAAAAAAACACTGTTGTTGAATTATAATTAATTAATTATACAAAAATGAATAATTTATAATGAATAAGCTTAGAGAGTTAACACAAATTAATATTAAAGAAAAATAAAATAATCTATATATACATACATACATACATACTCGTTCTATACATATAATTATGTATATATTATTTGTGTCAATGAGTTCTGTATATAAACTATATATTTATCTAAAACAAAAAGTTAAACAAGATTCAATAAACTAAAAATCTAGTGCTAACAATAAATTCATTATTCCGCTGACTTTAATTTCATTGTAATTGTAATTTAGCAATTGAGTAAACTATGTTTATAAAGCATGATTTTAGAAATGTTTGATATGAAAATGTTTATAACCATATGCATCAGGAGTAACCATTTGATCCATGCAATCCACGCCAGCTTCATTTGCATTATAAAAATAAACTGAATTTGGTTTCAGTGCTTCGCCTTTACAACGTGTTGAATGGTGTACGATGTAAAGTAAATTTACAGATCTGTGCTTTTTCGGCACGTAACTGCAAATCGATACCAGATTTTCATGAAATCCAAAAAGGACGAAACACAGAATATAGGGATAGAACAATACAATAGAGATAAAAGAACAAAAAAAAAAAAAAACAAAATCGCGTTGCTTAGATTGTCAGAAATCTAAGCAAGTAATTCTGATCAAGTAATTGCATTTGAGAACCTATAAAACAACTCAAATAAACCTATTTTAAACCATATAATAACAAAGTTCTTCAAAGAAAAAAGACTGTTTTTGATGCACAATATTTCAACGTTTAGATTTTTATTTAACTTCTATTCTTTCGGTGGTTTTGTTATTTTTTTAACAAATTTCTTTTCCTATTTGTATTGTATTACTATTTTTTAATGTATTTATTTAACTAATCAATTTCTATAATTAATTGTAGAAATATAACAATAATTTAGTGATTTATTTACAAATTTGAAAATATCGTAATTTAGCTAATAACATTTCTTTAAACGTTCTAATTTTCAAAAGTAAGCCTCATCAAAGCATCGCTATTTCACATGCAATTTGCTTCATTTGTTGAACTTCTCACAAAATTAGCTCACTGCTCAGATCAGAAGGAACTTTTTAAAATTATATAAAATCGTTGTTTTTCTTTTATTTTGTGAATGAATTTCATACTTTTGCCAGGATTAAGTTGTCGAATAAATATTTCTTCCGCTCCTTCTTTGCTTTGGTTTTTGAAGATTTTGGTTAAATTTGCTATTTTATGGGATTACATTGTTTTGGTCCTCAGAATTTATAAAGCAATCGCAACCATCTGACGCCATGAATTGTATGACACCATATTCGCCGGTGGTCATCCAGTTTCCTTGCTTTTTTATGAGCGTATTAGCAACATCCACCTCAAGACCACATATCAAATCCGCTTTGATAGTTCGTAGAGTGCAAAGATTTGTGGGTTGGAAGCCTGCACGAAAAACAGCGAAATAAGCAGTTAAGAATAGTAATACAAATCGGAATGGAATCGAATCCAATTTCTTTTCTTTTTAAATGCATACCTCTTAAGCATGTAATAAACTCTTCTGTGGGATCCCAGGTGAAGTCGCTAAGAAGCTTTCGATAATTCAAGTCACCTTTGAAAATAATCAAACGAGCTTCTCTTAATTGTTTGTATAGTTCGGGATTAATGATGTACATCCTGAAAATCGGAATAATGTCCTCCTATTTCTCATATCTTTTCTCTTGAAAAAACAACGCATTTACTTACTGATAAAACTCATAAGGACTCGTCCAGAAGTGATCGGCGGGGGCCAATTCGAATTTGCCTTCGCTTAAATATCCTCTCCATTTCTTGGCAAGATTGTTTAATACAGCTGAATTTTGTTCTTGCAAAAATTTCAACGTCCATTCAAAATCCTCCGGTGTTACATCAGATATAAACCAAGGAATTGCTTTCACATTAAAGCGTATCTTCTGGGCTAATTTGTGCTGAATTAGATAATCGGCCAGCAGAAGATCGGTATATAGTTCGTAGCCTGCATTGTCGCATATATAATCAATAATTATTGGTTTATTCGTGTCGGCATTCATGATGCACTTCCAAATATCTAGCGTCTGATTAATAAGGATGTTTGAATCAAATGATTTGATGAGTTCAAATTGATTGCCGGTTTGTTTGATCTCTTTGCCAGCGCTTATTGACAGGTCACAACGATTTCCCCACAGATTTAACTTAAAATATAACAAACAATCAAAAAGGAATTAAAATTAGGTTGTTTGTTTTAAATAATAATTGCTTTTTAAATGTACTTTTATTAGATGTGAAAAAGTTTCCAAATCTTTGGTTGTGTTACGTGTGCAACTTGCTACAGCTTCAAGAGTATCCACACAGCAGGTCAAAGCGTTCTGTTTCTGTTTGGAAAAGTAATCATAGGTATTCAATGTTGCGGTTGCTTCGAAGAAGGATCGCATCTTGCGGTACATATAACATTCAGCATACAACCAGCAGGCATTAAAAAATGTACGGCTTTCAGGCGGTAATGAATTCAAGAATTCATTCCAAACTTGTCGATCAGGTTCTAGGCAATTCATAAAATTTTTAAATACATGTTGGAGAGAACAATGCAATGATTATAATTACCATTTCCTGTAAATTCTTCGAAACGTTTATCCGTTTGCAGTTGATACTTCAATTTGGAAAGTTTGCCAACAACGGTTTTAATCTCTTCGCGTGCAGGCTGAATTAGAAGAGGAAGAAGAACGATTATTGATATAATTTAATTGGCATTGTCAATCATGTTGAATTTATGTATGAATGGAAACGAGTTCAATTAATTAATTCCTTATACATTCATTATTAAAACATACACTTAAGAACTATTGCAGTTTGAATGAATGTATAAGTAAACAGATTTAATTTTATGGCGTTTCCTCTGGTGATAAGATAGCCCTTCTCTATTTTATATTCTAAATGTCTGTGATTTAAATATTGATTTAAATTCTAAAGACAGCATAACTAATCTAAATGACACTTCTTAGTGCACAGCGTATGCAAATCTATTTAAATGACCTTGAAATGTTCTAATATCCCCTCGATTACAGTACATAAAAATTGCAAACAAGAATTACCTCGCCAAAGCGATCGGCCAATTCATCCTTATCTTTAGTTAGATTATCAATGACACTCGTCAGGATGACAGGCAATCGTTCACGCAGCGTGTAATAGGCAAAGCTCCTATAAAAATCTCATTAATTTAGTTTCTGGTATTTTTAAAACGTTTGAACTCTTACTTTTTATAATGACCTGTCATAGCCACATGGCGTGGCGGATAATCATCAATAATGTTGTACCTATTATCAAATTCCAATGCACTTAGCACGGTACTAGTTTGTGGCATCTTTATCCTTTATTTTTTTATAATCCAATCGGTGAATAAATAAAAAATTAAAGCTAGAAAAAACTTTAACAGTACTTGAGTTGTTTCTGGTTTGCGTTGTTGCACGTCGCTTTTTATTTTAAAATTTTAAAAAAAATAAATATTGCAAAAAATATTGATTCTAATTGCCAAAATAACAGCCAATATTTTCCTGCTTTTCCCTACTGCCTCCAATGAAAAAAAATTTTGAAAAATCAGCTGTTTTACAAATTTCGTGTTGGAAAATAATAAACATTGTTGTTGTCATGACTTCCAAAACACTGGAAAATATCAACATGTAGTACATTTGCTAATGCCGTACTTTTAAATAATCGTATACCTGTACTAAATCCGGCGAAAAATTGATATCTTCAGAAAAAAATTAATGAATTGGAAATAGTACTAAACATCTTAAATTGCATCAGTGCCAAAAACCACAACAACTAAAAAAAAAACAAAATTTGAGAGTTTGTATTAAAACCGATTTAGGCCATCTATTTAGCACATACATATGTTTAGAGAAACCTGTAAATAGAATATAGAGATACTATTTTCTTCACACTGAGATATTTACTTTTTTCAATTTAGTTTTTACAAATCAAAATTAAAATTTCCATTCTTTCATTTCAGTTTTAAAATGCATTTTCTCCTAAAGTCCTGCACCGATTCTGATGATATATACTTTCATATAAAGGAAAGGATATTTTCTTAATATTGTGATAAATAGGCCAATTATATATATTTTATTTCTTACATTATTTATTTTATTTACATTTTACTTAAAAAAAATTAATGAATTCAAAAAAATGTTACTAAAAATCTAAAATTGAATTTTTCTCCAAAAGTAAACGGGTTTCATATAAATATTATTTTACATAAATGGAAGATCGTTTGAATAACTTTACAAGGAATCCAATGACATGTAGCTATATCTTTAGTTTAGGAGATATGGGTATGAAATTTCCAAACTTTAAAGGAACATAAATCGGAAACCAGACGAGAGCTCCACAACAAAATAATCGGAGTTATGCCACTGTGCCCGACTTATGCCGATATGAAACATATTTAAAATCCAATGTTTGTATTATATAATGCAATTGAATAAAATCAAATTATGTGTATTTGTCGAAACATACGATATTTTTTATTCCCATCTGGTGGCTATACTTCCAATTAGTTGAAGATATCGACACATTGCACGTCTCTAGCTGTATCGTTTTTCCAGTTTTGTTTCTGACTGATGTCATTTTCAGATTTTTGGAAAAATACGCAATTTCTTTTTAACGAACTGAAACTGAATAAGTACCAAAGACACCATGAATAGACTGTTTGGTAGAGGAAAAGCTAAGGAACCAGCACCGAATCTTAATGATTGCATTGCGGGCGTTGATACAAGGGCAGGAAACATTGAGGACAAGATTGCCAAGCTTGAGAACGAACTGCGAAAATATCGGGAACAGATGTCCAAGATGCGTGATGGACCAGCTAAAAATTCGGTGAAACAAAAGGCAATGCGGGTCCTGAAGCAGAAGAAAGCTTACGAACAACAAGCGGAAAGTTTACGCAATCAATCTTTCAACATGGAACAAGCCAATTATGCTGCACAATCCTTGAAAGATACACAAGCCACTGTTGTAGCCATGAAGGATGGCGTCAAGCAGATGCAGAAAGAATTCAAAAAAATAAATATTGACCATATTGAGGATGTACAAGACGATATGGCCGATATGCTTGAGCAAGCAGATGAAGTGCAGGAAGCATTGGGACGTACATATGGCATGCCCGAAGTTGACGACGATGAACTGGAGGCAGAGTTGGATGCTTTGGGTGAAGAGATAGCGCTTGATGATGACACCAGTTATTTGGATGATGTTGTTAAGGCACCATCGGCACCCGATAGAGAGCCCGGAGCAGATAGTATTAAACCTGGAAAAGCTACTATTGAAACCGATGAATTTGGTTTACCGCGAGTGCCGACTAGTGTTAAATCTACTTACTAAGATTACTTGATATGTCATTATTGCTAACATGATTAATTATTTTATGATTTTGCTAAATACTGGATATTTTATTGATTCAAATTTATAATCAAGACAAAAGAAAACTCTTGCAATATTTTACAATAAAGAAAAGTTCTTGAGGACTTTTTTATAAGTATATAGATTAGATAAGGATACAAGCCGATGAAACTACAATGCAGTCTATTCATGTGATTGCAGAATTTCCAGCGACAGAAGGAGGACCTTTGGTATAGAATTGTTAGAAAGATCTGAATAGGCAGAAATTATCTTTCACAGATTATTAAATTTTAAATTCTCTTAGGGAAATGAAGGATCAATCTAAGAGAGTGTCACAAGAATACATACATATGTACATTTGATAGATCTATAAATGTACATTATAATTCGATTGTTTAAAAACTGCATTAATCCAAATTCAATTGTCTAAATGAACCATTAGCACCAAATTCATAATTCTTTGTGAGGTCTGTGTTGCTGCTGCTGCTACAAGGAAATTTCCGGTCCTCGAAGACACCAAAGGAATTCTCTTCCTCCTTAAGAAATTCCTTGAATTTATTCAGTTTCTCAATCCAACCGTTTTGAAGACTTTCAATATCACACTCGCCACCGTACTCCTTCGGCAATATATGATGTGGTATATGCTGATATAATGTCTCACAGTTATTGGCATGTATGTAGAACTGAAAAATCCAAAGAAATTAAAAGCCAGTTAATTAAATTCACCTATTTAAAACTTACACGCTTTTTCAGTTTAACATTTATCACACTTTTGACCATATTGAAGAGTTTTTCAAACATTGGTGGTGTATTTATGATATGAAAACCTTTCATGCGGGTCGGTGATATTTTATTAGCCAAAATTATTAATTTTCTAACAAATTTTGGGTCGAAATTAAGTAGAACTGCAGCGGGTATATTGGCTAGATCCATAATAACCTTATAACCGGCTACGATTGCATTATCGTCTTCGTAGAGTAGTAAATCGGTTGCCATTGAGCCCACTTTAAATACATCCGGGATGCTGTGTTTTGTCATGTCGAAACAATTAGGTCGTATCATTATAACACGTGGTCCATCTACGGCAACGGGTTCAGGCAGGTGAAGTAAAGAGCTATAGTGAAGAGAATAACGCAACAATAAAACAAAACATAGTTCGACTATGATAAAGTGTGAATAAAGGATTTAATCTATTATAATCTAATAAATATTATTTCACAATTTCAAGACTCACCCCGATTTAATGATTGCCAGACTTTTAGGAAAATCTTCAGTTCGATTTTTAAATATTTCCGCCATACGTGAACGATATAGGTAGAAATTTTGTAATTTCTCTTTCGCCTTCTCCAAACTCCATTTGGAACTGCGCAGGAAAACTATGAGAAACTGATCGCTGGTGCGCGATTTAAAATGTTTTTGATTTTTAACCCAGTCGCGCAACGAATTTAAATAAAACTCAATTTCCGCCGTGTTTTCGCTCAGTTCCACAGCCGCTTTTTTGTACAAAGCATTGCTGAGTGGACGAAGCTGTTGCATTACGACTACGGAGATGTCTCTGTTCTCAGAATCTTGGAAATTAATCTCACTTCACTGGTAGTGATTTAGTGTACTTTTTACTGGTACGTATTGATTTTTTTGTTTAGGTATTCCGAGTGTTTAGAACGATCGTTTAGATGCAAGTGGCCCGTGTTTTTGGCCCGGTCTTGCTTTTATGCACTTTTCTAGTTGTTGGTTTTGAGTCTAGAACAAGAAATTACTGTCCAAATAGATGCTTAGCTAATAACTAATATTCGAACACTGTCATATTAGTGATCAGTTATAATAAAAAAAAAAATTCTAACATTAAAAAGAAGTATGAAAACTTGTATTTGCAAAAGAACTAGTTTTAAGAACTAAAAATAGGTTTTTTTAATAAATCTGTTTTTTAATAAAGCCTTGTAACAATAATTGAAAATTGCTTTTAGTATGCTTTTTAGTTTGCTTAATAAGCATAAAAGTATGCTTATTTAGTATAGAACCTATACTATAGATTATATTTGTCTTCCTTTTAAATTATATATAATAGCGTATATAAATAGTGTAAAATGCGGTGAGGTAAACTTGACCCTGACTTTGAGCTTTCTTACATTAAATATTGTAATAAACATTTTAATTATAACTCAACAAAGTCATGGAGAAATGTTAAAAGAAACCACTAAAGTTAGCCTCTTTATTCTGGACGAGTTCTGATTACATAAGAATTCTTAAGAAACTTGCGAAAATTCATTTTGGCAGTTTTCACAGAGCATGACCTCCATTTGATTCTAGAATTCATGGTTGATCATTGGAGGTTGGTTGGTTGAGTTTTTTGGATAGCTGGTTGCATTATGCATGAAACTTCTGTAAATGGCAAGAATCTGGTTTTCTTTGATATGGCGCTTGGGCCGGTGCATTAACTGGTGGAAATTCGTGCGAAGGTTACCTTCAAATTATTGCTTAGTAGCTTAGTAGCTGCTCAGTGTTGAGTTGATAATTTTTTCATTTATGAGTGCTTTTTCTAGATTTTACTTAAGAATTTTTAGACTTTGGAGTTGACTCAATTAAATAATTTAATTATGGTTTTAATTTGCGGTTTTACTTAGTTGATTCTTAGAGTAGAATTGTTGGTTTTAGTTTGCAGTCGGGTTTGAATTCAATGATAGAAAGCTTTCCAAAAAGATACTATAAGTGTTTGTGTTTGAATTGAGTACATCTATTTACATATAATATATTTCTTTATTACTAGACACATTTCGTGATTATATAAATAGTTTTTTGAGTTGGTTCATATGTTAAGCTACGGCATTTTTATTGTGATGAATCTTGCAGATTTTTTTTTCTCCATATTTATCATTGTGTTAGTTGAATATTTAATTGGAAGCAAATAACTTGCTTGGTTTTTAATTATTGGTTTTTATTGATAAAGTAAACGATGTTTTGTATGTTATTTTGTACATATTATGTACATATGTGTATTCTCTATACTTTTATTTTAACTTTATACGTCACATATTTCGGTAGTCATTAATTCCAGTCCATTAATTTTTCATCTAAAAACTCCTATTTTCTTATTGCTCGCTCATGCAGCTCAGGATGATAGTCTAAACGAGCATTTTTCGCCATATAAGGACTGCTAAATGAAGTTTTTATTTAAAGCAGAATATTAGCAACCCTGTTTATTAGAGATGAGTTTTTCATCTGTTACGATATCGACTGCTTTTTCACTGACATTTCATAAAAATTACGACTTGCTGTTTCTGTCAACAAAACTGTCAAGAAAAAAAAAAACGAAATTTTTCCTAAGTCTCATTTGAAAACATAGCTATCCAAAGAACTTCATATTGTTTGCGACCAAATTAACAGTAAAAATTATAAATTATTCATGTAAAATTCGAAATCAACAAGTTCCAGATTTTTACTTAAGCAGTGGCAGAAATTCTTTTAACTATCGTGTAAATTACAATGATATGATGTGCACATCCGTAAATCTCTGTTATAAACAAACATTTTACTTAATTTAAGGAATGACTTTCGTCCAAATTTTGTTTCGTATAATATACGTAACATATGTAAGTGTTTTAATTACTATTATTAATTATCTTATTTTGTATAATATGAGTAATGTATTTACTAAATATTTTGAAAAGATATTTTATATTTATAGTAGCTTACTCATAGCTATTGCTTGGGTTTTTTCCCTTATAACATTTAACCAGTAACAAGGGGTACAAATTGTACACGCAATTAAATATTTATGCCTTAAGATAAGATTATAATTGAAGATAAGATTGGGTTCACATGTACTTCATTTGTTAGTAGGATGATCCATAGTTCTAAAAAAGTCAAATACACTGAACAATAAAAATTATAAACAATTAACTTTATTATAGTGTATTTAATATCTACAAATACATAAACTCTATGAAGAAATATATTTCTCATCTACGAAATTACTTATTTTGTATTCACAGTTACGGTACTTTTTTGTTAATGGTTAACTAACAAAAAACCCCAAATTATAGATTGCAATTGATTATTTAAGCGGTTTTTGCTAATAACGTACAGTGTTTACTGATGTATGCATGTAATTTTAAACTACTGTAAATAAATGTAACTATACATTTCTTTTGTTGATTACTCTTGAAATTATTTCTGAGAGGTAATCTTGACAGTGGGTTTATTTATTTAGTATAAGTAAAAAGGAGAAAGTAAGATATATCCAAAGTTTAATTGCTTATTTAATCCATCAGCAACATTTTCTGAGTGTATAGTAAACTCTACATCTTTTGTTTATGATAACTGCAAGTCATACACACGATCAACCGTAACAAAAAATACCACCACAGCAACAAAATACGCGTGAATACTTAGAGCAGATACCAACAATTTTTGCAGCAATCGATAAATATTGACAGCCATAGCGTTGGCGCATGGTATTGGTTTCATATCTTATCTGCGATAAAAAACATTCATGAAGTAAACTTGCTTTAGTGTAATCGCCGCATTTGTTACGCTGAAAGTAAGTGAAAATTTAGTTTTCCATTAGTTTTATTTCATATTTTCAGGAAAAATGATAGTTTAAGTTCGAACAAGAAAACAAAAAAAAGAAACAAAACGCTAAATTAACAAAATTCCAAAACTTAACGTAAACAAATTCTGTGAAATTTCGCTCAACAAATAAAATTCGAAGAAACCAAACCCATTTGAAACCATGGAGGATAAAAATCAAACTCAAGCAAATCCAGCGCGTAAACTACGACCACTGGCTCCAGAACTGGCCCAGGTGGCACGGAGCCAACTGAATGAAGTGGACGCAGATGTTCCGAGGATTATCGTGGAGCTGCGCAGCTGGATCCTGCAGCAGCCACACCTGAAGACGCGCACAGACGACCAATTTTTGTTGGCATTTTTAAGGTTCTGTAAATACGATTTGGAGCAAACCAAGACTCGCCTTGAGTATTACTACACGTACAAGTCAACGACGGCGGTGGACATGTTCAAGGGGCGTCCCATGGTCGATGACGCTATGTTGGCTATTTGCAGGGCGGGGTGAGTTGCACAGATGACATTTTATTGTGTGTGAGTATTTCTGTGCTTAATAAGGTGATTTCTTTGTTGTGACAGCATTCTTGCCACGTTGCCGAAGCCAGTCGGTCCCGGTGGACCACGTATACACTTCACACGCATGGCCAAGATCGATACGTCCGTGCATACTTGCATAAATATTTTCCGCTTCCATACCATGCGCTCGGAAATTGAGATTAACACTGATGACAATTGGATCATCAGCGGCGTATTGGAAATCATCGATTTTAGTAAGATTCCATTTGCGCTTATCAGACAATTCGAAGCGAATTTATTCAAAAAGATGGCTGCTTACCTGGAGTACGGCATCCCGACAAATCTAGTGGGCACGCACATTGTTAATGCTTCCAGGGAGGCTCAACTCATGTTGGGTCTCGTACGTCTCTGTATGAAGCAAAAAGAATTGGTAGGTGACTGAAGTGGTGTCATAATTATATAGTATTATACACACTTACATTGATAGCTTTTGATAGCATTTCCTTGAGCTCTCATGGAAATAGATGAAATTTTAATGTTAAACTCTTTGGTTTAATATGAAAACTTAAAGTATTTCAATTCATTTTAGCTTTATATTCATTCCAATTTGGAGTCCTTACAAAAAGTCATCGGAAAGGAGTATCTTCCCACTGAGTATGGCGGCACCAATGGCAGTTTGGACGAGGCTGTGGCTAATTTCGAGAAACAACTGGTGTCATATGGACCGTACTTCGTCGAGGACGCCAAGTATGGCGTCGATGAGACGCTACGCAAAGGTGATAAAGAAGGTTCAGATTTGTTGAGTAGTTCGGATGGTTTACGTACATTGGATTTCGATTGAGTTCACATTGAAGAACAGTGACAGTAACCAGCTGACATTTTAAATAAACAAAAAAAAAAAAAACAAAAAAAGAGAAAACAAAAAACAAAAAACAAGAAAATTAAATAATTTGTGGTGTTCTTAAAAAATTCATATACATTTGTTCTTTTTCAAATAACAAAATTTAACAATATACGCTTGTCGAGCCAACGATTTCCGTCGATATTGACTTTTTTTAAAGCTAAAATCTTATATCTGTAAATAAATTTAATGCCGCCTTTTGTTCTTAATACATAATAATGATTTTTGTTTATTTTTGCAGTATGGATTTTTTTAATAATGAAATATTAATATATTATACTTATATTTGTTAAAGTGTTGTAGTAAGCAAAACATTTTTTTTATCCATTTGAGTTTATTAAAGTAAAGAAAGAATAATATACCGAGTGTTATAGTCTTTGATTTGTAAAGAGTTGTAAAACTTCCAATTATTAACTTCCAAAATTACTAATGACTTTGATGATTGTTAAGAAATTAAATATTTTTAAATATTGTAAATGCAGAGATGATATTATAAAATGGATAAGAAAGAAAAGTTTTGATGAACATAATTAAATAGTGTGACGTTGTAACTAATAAAACTATTTTTATTGATTTTTTTCTACAGGTTCATGAAATACTTGGCCTTTAAATATACATACATATATACATATATATATGCGACCTTTCAAATTTAAAATGTAATTAACAATGTAAGAAATACTCATTCTTTGAATGCATTTATTGAAATATGGTACATATATATTTAAAATTACCTTATCGCTTGTTTAATGAATGTAATCCAAAATATTTTCCGAAATATACATAAGCGTTAACGTAAGCTGTTAATTAAAGTTAATATTTATTGAAATTGCATTCAAATTCTTGTCGAGAATTCTAGAGCACAGCGCAAAGTCGTCATCGTGTAGAAGTCAACTTTTCTAGTAAACTGATCTAATAAATAGCATACATCGCATTCATCTGTGGAAAAATTGAATTACACGATGACGCTGAGTTTTGTGTGTACGTGTTTGTAATAATAATTTGCAGATATGATTTCTACGCTATGCTATTTTGAGTGGAGCGTTTAATGTACATTCTCTCGATCCCTGGGTATAGTTTTGTAGATTGCTTTATGAAGAGCTTCAGCAATTGAAGACATACTGATAATGTTCCATGTGCGAAGATAACGAATCATTCACATCCACGACTAAGTACTGGAAAAATATATTTTACTCAAAATGATGCGTTGCTGATAGATTCAACCATCAATCGTGCGATTTTAGTTGTAAAACTAAAAGACGCAAGTTGTAAACAAAAGAATTGTCCGTCATAGCGTTGATCTTTCAGTAGTTTTCATGTGCATAGCTGCCAACAAAACTCGTGTAACAACAAAGTGCATAAAAAGCAGAAAATAATAAGTGGCCAGTAAAAATGATAAGAAAAACAAAGCACTCAATAAAAAAGTGAAAGCTTATAATTTGAACTTTGAAACTTTCGGGGCGTAGAAAAATACTTACGTTCGATATAAATGACTTATAATTTCGTGTATTTCATTTAATTGCACTAAGATTTATTAATTGTAAAACAAATAAATGTCAAAGGCATTTAAATACTATTATGATTTGATGTCGCAGCCGTCGCGAGCGCTGTGGATCGCTTTGCGGCTGGGGAAGATCGATTATGAGGATTGTCCCGTAGCATTGAGAAAGCGTAAGTAAGCGTCTATTAATACCAAATTTAATGGTGTGTAATATACATACATATGTTTTTAAATGAATTTGTTTGTAGGTGAACAACTTACGCCGGATTTTAAGAAGAAGGTCAATCGTTTTCAGAAAGTGCCCTGCATTGTTGATGGGGACTTTCATTTGTCTGAAAGTGTTGCAATACTGCGGTAAATGAATATATAAATATATGTATATACAGACGCAATTAAACTCTTCTTTTATTCATGTACGTCTTCCTTTATTTCAATAGTTACCTTGCGGATAATAATAAATTCAGTGAACAACTTTACCCAAAGTCTGTCAAGGATCGTGCACGCGTTGATGAATTCTTGGAATGGCAACACTTGACGTTGCGCTACGGCTGTGCCATGTATTTTCTACGGCTCTGGTTGTGGCCCATGAATGGGTTGAGCGAGATGCCTTCGCCAGAACGCATCGCTAAGCTGCAACGCGAAATGGAACAGCATTTACATCTGGTCGACAGTATTTGGTTGGAAAAATCTAACTTTCTAGTGGGCGATAAACTGACGATTGCAGACTTATTTGGAGCCTGTGAAATTGAACAGACAAGTTTGTTTCTTTGATTTGATAGAAATTTAGAAGTATATTTTATTTTTTTTATTTAATTTTCATCATTCATTAGGATTAACAAAATATGATGTTAAGAAAAAATATCCCAAGATCTCCGATTGGTTGGAGCGCGTGCGCGAAGCATCCCATCCTTTTTACGAAGAAGCACATAAGATTATATACAAAAAAGCAGGTATCAAATAATCCTGGAAATCAATAGAGTTGGTTTAAAAAACTCTTTGTAGTAGTAGTATATGTAGTGTTCAAACTATATATAATACTAAATTAAGTATCTTGTATTTTTCACATTTAAATCCATTGATGTTAAACTTATATGATTGAATGTCAGTGGATATGATTTATATGATGTACATTTAACAGATTAAGTGATTTATGCAAATTTGCAGGCGATTCATAAAGTAATAAAATTATAAATACATCTGTTGAATGTATACATATATGCATGTAGTATGTGTATATTAGGAAAACGTTACGTTACAAATTCTACGATTTGTAGCTCCTAAATACTATAATATTGATGCAGTAATAAAATCATTTTTAATGGTTGAGAATAAATCAATCGGTCCGATAAAAAGTTGCAGGAATTTATAGCCATCCCAGAACTACAACAACCTCGCTTTCTTTTATTTGAATATTTGCTGTTTCGTTGTTTTATCTAAAATATTCAAATACCTTTAAAACTGCCTCGTTACTGCTGCATAAAAATAAGTGTATAGTTGTTATTGTTGAATGTAATACACAGAAGTCAATTTTTTTAAACAGCGCCTGTCGAGATTTTCACTCTTTAAAATCCTCAACATAAACCTTTTCTACCTTGTTGCTTACTCTCAGATTCTTTTCCAACTGTTAACTTAAGTCTGTCAACTTAATTTTTGTCTTAGTTCTTATTTATTGTTTAAAGAGATTTGTTCTCTTGTTCGCTGATTGAAATATGATATTAATATTGTATTAAATCAAATAATTTATATCTTTTTTTGTTGTTGATTTGTAATAATTTTTAACGTTTGCTAAGTAACGACTACAAAACACATCAAAAACAAAAAACATCCCTGTAAAAATTGTAAGGCAAATACAACAAACCAGGGTACACATATTTTTTCAAGGTGTTCTAAACGTTATGAATATTTGAGCTTTTATACATTGACTGCGTAGCGAACTCCATATTATTCCATATTAAAAGAAAAGTTTGTGTTCTTTAATATTATAATAAAGTGAATAATAGTCGAAATAACTGAATTAGATGGAGGTTTTTAATTTAAAATAATTAATATTTGTTTTTATTTAAGAAATCGTGTTTTCTAAATTCGAAATACTAAATTTCTAAACAAAATGGTTGTCTTTTTTTCTCCAAAATACTTCAATCAATGTCCAATTTTCTAAACGAACCCTCGATACCGAATAACGTCTCCGAATTGACCGGTTTACCAGATCGAAGTTTCTCATTGGTGCCGTACTTCACCTCTTCCTCAAAGTATGTCTGATAGCTCAACAGTTTCTTTTCCCAATAATTGATGACGTCATCAACAGTGCCGTTGCTGCCACCGTATTCCGCCGGCAGGCATTCCTTGGGAATGTGTTTGTACAGAGACTCATACTTGGAGTGAATGTGGAACTGCAGAGAAACAAATGGAAATCAATTTGAAATCGTAAAATCCTTATTTATTTTATTTACCCGCCGCTTAATCTTTTCGCTCATCAAACTCTTAGCGATTAGCAAAAATCTCTCCGCCGCCGCTGTCGCATTTACGAAGTGAAAACCCTTCGGTCGGTAGGGCCAAGCTTTTTCACCCATCACTGATAGTTTTTTAATTAACGCCGCATCGAACTGAAAGAAGTGTCCGGCACCGATCGATTCCAGATCGATGACCTCGACAAAGCCCATCACCATGGCGTTGTCATCCTCCAGAAATTGTATTTCACCAATCATGGTGCTGACTTTGATGACGTCGGCGATGGAATGTTTATTAGTATCGTACAAACCGTAACGGGAGATATGAATACGTGGGCCATCCTCGGAAAGTGGCTTGGGCAGTCGCAGTAGGCAGCTGTCAAGAAGGAAGAACCAGTTAGTCAGCCAGTTACTCGTAGTGTCCAATTAAGGACTCTTTCTTGATTCGCTTGATTCACTTACCCTTTCCTGAGGATTTCAATAGCGCTGTCGTTCACAAAACGGTTTTTGTAGATCTCCGGCACTGCTGCGCGCATGGCATAGAAGTTGTCGATCTTGAGTTTGGCTTTTTCAAGGCTGTACTTGCAGCCACGTAGGAAGGCGACCAAAAGCTGGTCGTTGGTGCGGGCATTCAGATGAGGCTGCTTGGCGATCCAGTTCTTGAGCGTCTGAACGTCTTCATCGATTCGTTCTGGTCGCTCTCCGAGATCGTCGTGAGCCCGCTTCGCAAGTTGCGCACTGAGTGGGCGTATATTTGACATTTTTATGGTGGGCGTGTTTGGGGCGGAAGGCGGAGGGTTGACGTACGAACCTACAATAAATTTAATTTTAATTTTGTTTTTGTAAATAAAAAATTAATTTTTTTATTCTTATGACATCCGATCATTTTTATACATAAAATAAATACAAAACAAAAATATTAAATAACCAAGAAATTTCTATCTGAATTTTCTATCTGAATAGTTGTTAAATTTTACAATAGTTAAATTTAATTTATGAAATTAAGGAAATGTGTTCTTAATAATGGCCTTGATTAAATTGATTGCTCGGTTTTTAGTTGTCATGTTTTTCATATTATATAAAAACATTTGTTTTGCTTTTATTTGATATCGATAAATGCTTATCACAAATCAAAGAACAAAAGTTCGGCTATGACTAATAATTAATAACAAAATATGGAAAAATAAAATTTATGTCAACGATAAGGTTTTTCTTGTTAATTTCATTATTTCAGGGTGAGCTTTTCGTGGAAATCATTCTAATAATAATAAAATAAAGATTAGTTGTCCAATGAAATCAAAGGTAAAAATATACAACGAAAGAAAAAATATTTGATTTTTATTAAAAAAACAACATTGAAGAAGAAGTAACACTTTCAGAGAATTTTACTAAAGTTAAATACGAAATATAATAAATGTAGTATACCAAATGTAATATACTAAGTGTAATATACGATACTACGATGATTAATTCTTCTATTAATTATTTCTGTTATATTTTAACAATCATGTTCAATATTTAACGTTTGCGTGAGTTCAGTTCTGGTGATGTTTTTTCACACAAATTAGAATAAAACTTGCACAAACTTCGATTATATAATTTAAATGAAAGCACATACAAATATAAAAGTACCCATGAATATACATACATACATACATACATGTAAAAGATTAGCTGTAAATAAAATGAATGATATTCAGTCATTTAAATAATTTTATAAAAGTCAAGTAAAATCTTAGGTGTGTGTATTTAAAGGAAAACATTTTTTATTACAAATTGAAAATGAACTGAAAGCTTTAGTTTTATATATTATATAATATGAGAAAAATCATAACTGAAATGAAATCTAATTACTGTACATATTTAATGAATGAATGAATATTTAATAAAATTTGATATAATGAATGAATGATGTATTATTATTATTTCTCTTCTATTAATATATTGTATTATTATTTATATTGTATTGAATTGCTTTAGTTTGAATGAATAATGAGCGAAATTTCGAGTTATTTATTTATTGTTTTTAATAAATAACTTTTTATTATTTCTTTATATTAATATTCTAACTTTTATGAATATTGTATTGGGTTATTGCAATAAAGTAATAAAAGCAATTTTATTTAATTTTTCTAGTTTCGCGAGTGCTTTAAAAGCCTGCCCGATGTCGAATTTGAACTTTGATTTGAACGTCGAATTTATAGCATGATTTTTATCATTAAAATCACTTATTTAAAAACCATCACTTAGTCTCACGTCAATATTAATCACGTTTACATTAAGATAACGATTATTATCCACTGCTATGTGTATATTCATTTACAGTACATATACTATACTCCATAAACAATTTTTTAATACAATATAACATCTTATATGTATATCACAGTGATTAGCAGTGTTGTTGGTGTGTTTTCAGTTGGGTTTTCGTTAAATCATTTAGTGATTCATGGTTAGTTGTGCTTGTGACGTCACTAAAATTCTACACAAACAGATGTTTAAATAATAGTTTTAACAAAATCGAGCTATCATTTCATTTGACGTACTTAATTAGTATCCACACAGCTTAATTAGTAAGTTTTGTGTTGGTTTTTGTTGGGTGTTTATGAGGTGTTTTGTTGGTTCCTTTGTTGGTTCTTTGGAGGTATTTTGTTGGTTTTTTCTTTGGTTTTTATGACGGGTTTTTTATGGGAATTTTATGTTCTCAGGTGCTGAAGTTTACTCAAGTGCTTTCCTAACAAATAGCGTTTTCGTTCGATACTGCTGTCCAAAAATTATAGTTTTGCCCACGATTACCACTTTTTCTGAACCGTAGACCTCGAAACCAGGTGAAAAACTGAGTGATAAAATGTGTTGAGACTGTTCGATAACAGGTATAATAAAAACAAAAACAAAATACTAAAATAACAAATAATAACCTACGAGTAACTTTGATAGACGTTCTTTTAACCTCTACGTTTGGTATTTCATTTCTTTTAACTGTGTACTAAAATTTAAAAGATTCAAGACTACTCAAGATTAGTGTTAAAATAGAGTTATTTAATGTGAGTTATTCAATAAATAATGCAAAATTTTAATTCTTTTCCGTTCTTATATGCATTAATTATTTTTAATAAAAATCTTCAGAGATGATTTTGAATTCTTGGTTTTTAGTACTTGTTGTTGTATTAATATTGCTTTGTATATTGTACATGAATTTATATGTTGTATTAATTATTATCTGCGTCTAATTTTGATTTTAGTTTTAGTGGTTTTTAGATTCGTTTTTTTTAGATTTAGACCCATTTTTTTTATTTAATTCCATTCGACCTACTATAAAATTTTAACGTGTTTTGTTATCTTTAAATTGTTGCTGTTTTTTCCTCTAGTTTAACAGCTGTGCCATGTCATTTGTTTGTTTGTCACGCCGTTGCTATTATTTTTGCAGTTTCATATATGTACATACATACATATATAAAGTTATACGTTTATAGTATGTGTGTATAAAGTGTTTGTGTATATTGGCGTTTAAGTTTATGTGCAATGAGTTCCGATAAATTATCTCCAATGATCTGCATTAAAGCGATTTTAATTTGTGAATGCGTTGTAAGGAAAAAGAAGTTTAAAGAAGTTTTGTAAAAATAGAATCTAAAATAAGGTTTTCAATAAAAGGTTTTAGGCTTGAATACAATAAATAAAATTTCACAGCTAATTGAAAATAATTTAATATAAATAATTTAATTTACTAAGGATTTAATTGATGTAGAATTTTTAATTTATTTTTAATTCTTTAAATTTTTTTCTTTATAAAACATTCATTCATTTGTTGGATTTATTTCTATATAAAAAATATTCTCATTGAAAAATCTTTTTCAATATTTATCACCTCTTGAATTATCATCGAAGTGCAATCTAATTAAAAAATATAAAAGCAAGATAAAAGAAAATCCATAACTAATGCTATCTTATCACAATGTTAATCTTATACATGAGTGCATTTCTTTTTTTTAAGTCTATTTTTTGGAATATAATTATATATTTTGCACTCATCGTTTACCCATCAACCAGGTGAACTTTGACACTGACAACAACAAATTCTTTTCTCTTACTTTCACATTCAACTCTCATACACTTTGCACGAATGCCTTTGAATATGTTAGAAGGACCATTTAGCAAAGTTGTTGATATGGATTAACTGACATCCGTACTTGCAGAATTCCCACAACAGCAACAATTATTTAAAATTTCTGATTCGACGTGTTAAAGTATCGTTTCCCCAGGTTTCTTCGTTTAGATCGAATTCGCTCCCAACTTTATTGCATTTTATGTCAAATAAGTACGTGAAATAAGAATGAAGTGTATCATAAATAATCATATACAAGTGCTCAATTTATTTTGCCAAATATCAATATTACTCTTTATAATAACTCTATAAACGAATATGTATATACATTTTACTTTTTTAGTGCATTTAGAGCACTTATTAGCCCTTTATGCCTCTTATTTCTAAATTCCGAAGAAGATCCTTCATGTCCTGGAATCTCTTTTGAATGCGTGAAGTTGGCTACATTCATCAAAAGTGAAGTGAAGTGAAAGGAGGTTCATTAAAAAAACGCAGCTATTAATTTCGTTGAAAGGTTTGAGTCTTGAATGAAACTCATTTGTCGTTTCACACACAGGCTGTTTCTGATTTTCTTTTTCGTTCTTGATATATAATTTTTTGAATTGATATATTTAAAAAAGATTTTAAATTCTTTACGGTTTAATTAATAATAATTTTGTTAATGCATTTCTTTTATTAATCGTATAAAAATTGTAAAGTTTTATTCATGTCTGCTAAAAATTTGGGCAACTATATAGGAAATAAAACAAAGTGTTTTTATGGTGTGTAAGTAATTAAGTAAAAGTGTTTTTTTGTTGGTTATACGGTTATTTTTCTTTTTATACTTTTTATACTTTTTATTAATGCTTAATTTGCATTATTAAAAATCTCACTTTCTTTCTTCATCAACGTTCACGTTTTTAAACCTTCCTTAATCGATGTCTAATTTTTTGAACGATCCATTTAAGCCCAAAGAATTCTCATTACAAGGTGGATTGCGTTTACGTAACTTTTCATCGGTACCATAGTTTTTCTCATCGATAAAGTAATCGCGATACTTCATTATTTTACACTCCATTCGATTGATGATATCCTGCATGTTGCCACATTCGCCGCCGTACTCAAGGGGCAAGTAAGCACTTTCTACGTACTTAAAAATGGCATCCGGATTTGCATTAACGGAGATCTGCAATAAATATAAACATAAGTGTTGAAGTATTAAAAGTTGGTTAACAATATTTTGAATATCGACACCCACTCGGCTTAAAGCTTTTATTGGAAAGAATGATTGCAGCGTATTGAAGGCCTTTTCGAATGGTGGCGGCACATTGATGAAATGTGTGCCTCGTTGACGCATCGGCATCGCTTTATCAGCAAACATGGAGAGTTTCCTTAGTAAATCTGGTCGCAATTGAAAGAAATGTGCACCAGTTACGTGAGCCATGTCCATGATCTCAATATAGCCACAGACTGTCGAGTTGTCATCTTCCAAGGTCATGATGTCGCCAAACATTGTGCCGACACGCAGAATGTCAGCAAACTTGAACTTATTAATGTCATATGAACCGACGCGTATAATGGTAATACAGGGTGTGGCTTCTGTGCTCGGCAGAGGTATCTGAAGAATGATTCTAGATAGGAAAATATTATTATTGAATAATCCTAATAAAGTTAATCCTAATGCGAAGAAGAATATGTGTACAAATGAATTCCTAAACTCTCACCCCGCTCTTATGATTTCCATTGCAATGGGATCGTCAACGCTTCGATGCTCATTGAAAATCTCCGGAATGGCTGATTTCATGGCATA
The DNA here is from genome assembly GCA_949629155.1 of Myopa testacea. Classification (NCBI taxonomy): domain Eukaryota; kingdom Metazoa; phylum Arthropoda; class Insecta; order Diptera; family Conopidae; genus Myopa; species Myopa testacea. The sequence continues at coordinate 4,342,536 of OX451346.1, read as the reverse complement.
GTAACGATCGATTTTTTGTTTGGCTTTCTCCAGACTGAACTTGGAGCCACGCAGAAAAGCGATCAGCCACTGATCATTCGTGCGAGCGCGCAGATGGGGCTGCCAATCGATCCAGGTGCGTAGATGGTAAACGGCCTCGGGCACTTGACTGGGCACCTCGTTTAACTCCCTTTCAGCCAGTTCTTGAAGTTCTTCAGAAAGTGGACGTATTGCCACAGCGGGAAATTCCTCCATTGTTGGCAATAATGAACCTTTGATTCTGATTAAGTTGGTGCTTTTTTGTTTTCCTCGAATTTCCTTCACTTTATAATGAGTTTAAAAGAATTTTACTACTTTTTTAAAGAAATTTAACTTTAATTTAGCCAATTTAATTGGCGGAACGACTGTATGATTCTTCTTCAAATAGTAGACTGTTGTAAGTAGAGCTAACTTTTAATTGTTCACCTTAATCGTTCGTAATGAATCAGAGCTTTGAATGCATTTTCTTCTTTATGTTGTAAATCATGTTGCTTTTTAGTGTTCTTGCAACTCCGTCGGTTGAGTGATTTTGGATTGGATTTGATTGGTAAATTTTTGGTGATTTATGAAACCAAAACCTCTTTCGAAGACGAGAAAGAGGCGAATTTTTATCAATTCTCTTTTATGAAGTCATAATAAATTCAACACTTTACAAAACCTCTTAATTAAACATTTATTATTATTATATTATTATTATATTATTTATTATTATTATATTATTTATTATTATTATATTAATACAATCAAAAATTAAGAAATGCAGATTTTATTATTAGTTTTTTTAATATTAAATTCACACTAAACTGTTCATAGCTAATCACTTTTTAATAAAGAACGTTGCTGTACGTTTGCGGTTTTGTTGGTGGTACAGACGGAAGTCTACTAACTGTGCATTAATTGAGTTAACAGGAAACAAGTGTTTTTGGTATGGCTTCCAGTAGCTAAACAGCAAAACCGCAAAATAGCAACAACAGGTAAGAAGTAGTTAGAAATTTGAATTCAGAAATTGATACGAGTATAATGTCCGATTAGGGATAAATTAAGAATATAAGAGGACAAACTTCGGCTATCGAGGGGAAAAAGTACTGTAGACAGTAGGTGAATAGCTAAAGAATAGAAGGAATAGAAAAATATTGATCCAGTGACGTACAGAGAAAGCTTGAAATTCTTTTATTTAGCTATAAAGTTAAATTTATATAGTTTTTCATTTGATTTTTGATTTCAAAATTTTATATAGTACAATTTTTCAGGCCTCTGATGATGGATTTAATATAAAACCAGGAAGAGTGCAATTTTAATACTCTGCCGGATAAGAATATATGTAGCTTAATATATACATATATAAGATCAACTATATAGTGTAAGTTCAACTATATTACGAACCGATCTCCACAATTTTTGTACAGTTGGAGACAATTTCGTAGATTGGTATTGGTATTCATTAGTGACCTACTCTGTGTTTTTGTTTTGTATGTCTTGTTTCTTGATTAAATAAAAATGCTCAGCTTAGTGGATTACCAAGACACTAAATTGACTGCTCAATCGATTTGATTTAACGTAAACATTTTTACTGTGTCATCGACGAGACGCATTTCTATTGCCATTTATTGATTGATTTCTTGTCCTAGTTTCTTGAATCAAAAATGTAGCAGCAGCAGTAATTAATTTTAATTACTATTTTCAGATATAAATTTTTAAAAAAGTGTGCCACACACACATACACAATAAACTCAATTTTATTGTGTGTATAATAAGTGCACACAATAAATAATTGTACAAGAATTTTCTTAATTTATTGAAGCTTTAAAATAAAATTCTTTAAAGAAAAACAAAATAATATTAAGATAATTAAACTAAAATATAAAATAATATGCGTACGAGTATTTTATAATTTTATAAAGATATTATATATTGTAATATAAAAATATAAGATACATCTTCTATAAGAATATTAATAAATCAATGGATAAAATTAATAGGAATTACATTAGGTGTAAATATACTAGTATATGTATATAAAGGAATTATAGCAAAAGAAAATTAGAAAGATTGTTATATAATAATTAATTAGAACAAATTACAAATATTAAAGGAAGGCCATATAAACCTTTGATAAATTGGTACCATAGTAAATACATAAAATGGACAAACAACTTTTATAAATTAAAAAATCCTTCCACCAACTTAAATAAAAATCATTACAAACATTATTAATATTAAAAATAATTTCTAAATATAAAATCAATACCATGATGATGGGAATTATTGCACAAGGATGAGAGTTAAGGATAAATGTTTGAAAGTCGCTTAAAACTAAGTTAGTTTCTATGCTATTCTAGTCGTCTCTTTTCTGCATTTTTGCATTCAATACAAGCCGGATGGTAAATCGGTGACCTTTGAACCCTGCGTGTAGGATCTCGTCCGCGTCTTCGCATTATTGATCACGGTTACGTTATTCGTATAGCTATCGTAACCCGCATTAAGACGTAGCGTCGGATTGCTGCCGAAATAGATTTGCTGATTGCAACGTGACTTCTCACGTCGCTCAACTGCAGTCGTTGTGGCGATTTCATTCATAGTCTCGTGACTGGCGAAAGCCGCTTCGAGTCGCTCAACGTTTTTGGTGACACGACGCGCATGTAGTGCCGCCGACACGTCTGGCTTCGGATACTTCTGCGCTGTATTCATGCCAGTCATGAAGAAGACGCCGTTGAATTGCTGTGCTGGCGCAGGCGGCTTTTTTGATGCGACTGCATTCGCTTCGGCGGCATTGGCGATAAAACTGTTGCGCTTAAAGTGCTGTTGATGTTGGGGATGCTGGTGATTGTTAGATGCTGCTGCTGCAGCTGGAGCGTTTGCAGGTGGCATCGCTGCGGCACCCTCTCTGAATGCTTTAATGGTAGGATCGTCTTCGGAATGACGCGCATTCATGATGACATCGAGCAGCTGACGCGTAGTGCTGGGTTGATTGTAAGCGGCATTGGCAGCCACTTCTGGGATATCGTCGGACACGTTGATCGCGTACGATTTGTCCCTCTCCATGGCATCGCAGTCCGTCTCATCGAAGAAAGTCTGCAAAGCTGTGACGCGTTCAACAGCTTGGTCAGCTTGGTTGTGCATCAAAAGCATTCCATACTCGGAACCATCCAGATCGGAGCCATCTCCTTGCGAGAGGAGGTGTGCCAGAGAGCGCGATTTGCGTGGCGGCTGAGGCACGATATTCACGGGGACGATTTTTTTCTCCTGGGCTGCACATTTGTGGCCGCCGCCTTCAGGATGCTGCTGCGTGGAGCAGATCTGGCGCTCTGCCTCGTTCACTATGTTATCCAACTCTTCCATGACATCCTCAATGGTGGCATCTTCAGCGTCGCCTTCGTTCGCTTCTGGATCGCCGCTTTTATCCTGATTGTTGCTGGCGACGGCGGTGCTGGAACGCTTGTGTTTGTACTTTTGTGTTGGCAACAATTTGCTGGAGGTGTTTGACTTTTGTGGCAGCACCAAAATCGGCACCGGACTCAACGAAGGACCTGTTTCGCTGCTGCTGATTCCCTCGTCTTCATGCTCCGATGAGTCTAGCTTGCTGTGAGTTGGTGGCACATGACGCGGCAGTGCGACCGGCTGCTGTTTGTCCAGCGACTTGAAGTTATTCTGGTTGTGAGCACCCTGCAGACGAAAGATTTCCCGTTGCAATTCGGCGCAACGCTCTTGCAGGCGACGCTCCATTGACGTAAGCACGGCTTTTTCCTCATGCAGAATCTGTGCGAAAAAGAATACATCCAGGATCATTGTTAGGAGAGAAACGGGGATCATTTATGTATGTTAATGTCACTATTCTGTACCTGAACACGTCTTTCCAGGATAACCATTTGGCTACGCACACGGTCGGCATCTCTGGCCTGCGTCAGCATTTTGTCCACATCGATTTTCAGCTCCTGGAAGCGTTTAATCTCGTTGCGTAGACTATCCAACCAGGGTGAAGAGGAGGATATGGTCTGTAAGAAAAAAAGAATCGATACATAAGAAGACGAGATCTTTGAGATGATGAAAAAATACAATGAGAAGAAAAGATGATGAGAGTTTTTTCAAGTGAAATCATAATTTATCATCTAATCTTAAATGAGAATAAATTTGTTGTAATTTTAATACTTTTCAATAACTTTGGATGCATTTGACACATTTTTTTAATAGAAACCAGTATAAGTCGTAATAGTTATTGAGCTCTGGTGATTAAAATGTTTATTAAGATCAATTATTTGTTTTGATTTGATGGAGAAAAGTCCAAGAAATCTTGTCATGTGCTACACGATCTTATAAGCTACACTTGTCAGATGGAACTTTTAGACTTTTAGGCAATGGTTTCTATATTAACTATATTAACGTATATTATAATATATGAGTATATATTCTACTCTGGGAAAAACTACTCCTTCACATACAACAGTAAAATATTCGGTGTCAGAATAAACGAGGCGCGAGATACGAGCTTCAACCGTTGTCGGTACTTCTGGGACTGCCCTCGTATATAAGATAACCATGATAACAGAATGAACATTAAGTGACTTCATTGTTCATTGAAAGTAAAAGGCCAATTATAATAACAGTACATTGTCAATAATAATAACAGTATATTGGTCAGTGGTTGGTCTCGAGTTTAATCCTGGTGACCTTGTAGCATATTCAGGATACTGTACTTTTGAATATTATGAAAAGAATAACGATATTTTTCACTTAAAAAAGAAATAATCACTGAGGAAGCATGTTTTTAATACCGTACCGTTAATTAAATTAACAACTTTTAATGACATTGCTCTATATAATGTGTTTATCGATTAAAAGCCGGTAAATTAAAGCGTAGATTAGCTACGAGGTGCAGAAGAAAACAATTCAAAATACAACAACAAATAATGGAACAGTCAGTTCAGAAAAATTCAGTCAACAAGTGTAGAGTGTATTTATAATGGAGATAAAAGCAAAGCCAACAGAAAAAAATTGATAAATGATTCGAAGATTACAAAAAATAAAATCTTTTAAAGAAAAATCATTGTCATTTCTGTATTATTTGACAATAAGGTTTTCTCATGAAAGAAAGGAAATTTAGGAAAGAATTCTCTAAAATTAAAAAGGTGCCGTATTTGAATTTCAGAAGCTACTTTTACGCATTAATACGGGTACTTGTTATGGGGGTATTTTATCGTCCACGTCTGTTTACGAATAAAAACCGACCAATCTATCGAGCGACCTAATCTACCGAGCGAACTAATCAACTGAACATCAATTAAACCGAGTTAAATTTTATCCGCTAAAACAAGCGACGACCTGAGATAAGTAAACCGCAAATAAATGTTGACAGCGACATCGAGCATTGATACATCGAGAGTACTCGTAAAAATTGGCGTACGCGATCGCACCCACTAAAACGGGTAACCACAAAAACCGATCATCAGTCGGTTCCTTTATCTTCGAAAAAAGAATAAATCGAAAATTGATAAACCAAGAAATGAGTTCGGATGTGGATACACTTCGATGTGGATAGAGGAGAGAATTGAAAAGAAGTGGAGAACTTTCAATCGATAGATTAAATTACAGAACGCATAATCGACGAGCAATAAACTCTGTCAATCCAGGGAAATCATTCCACGTTCGCTGCTCGACGACTAAAGTGCATAAGCTTTAGTTATCTCAGAAAAAGAAAGATAATGTTTATTTAACTTAGGCAAGAAAGTAATAAAAACAACAGAACACGCTAATAAACAAAATAACTCACCAATAACAACATTATTCGTGTAGAACATCATCATTATTATTATTGAAAAAGATTAAAGACTGTGGCACAGAAAATCACAGCCTACATTTAGGCTTAAGTTTTTCATAAAAAGGACTCTGATATGGATCAATCGACAGGAGTTAAAATTCGTCCGCTTTCTGCGGATTTACAAGAAATCGCCATACAGGAGCTTAACGAGGTGCCGATTCGGTTGGCCGATGACTTGCTATCATTACGTACATGGATCCAGAAACAGACGCATCTGCGCGCTCGCACGGATGATCAGTGGCTGGTCGCTTTTCTGCGTGGCTCCAAGTTCAGTCTGGAGAAAGCCAAGAAAAAGATCGATCGTTATTACACGCTGAAGGCAGCGATTCCGGAGATTTTCAATGAGCGACGCAGTGTAGATGATCCCACAGCACTGGAGATCATCAGAGCGGGGTATTTAAAAAACAATTTTCCCTCATTTTCCCCATATCTAAAAAGTTATCCCCTTTCACGCCCCTAGCATTATCCTTCAGATACAACTACCGTACAATGAAGCCAGACCCTGTATAACAATCATTCGTGCTGGTTCTTATGATACCAATAAATTCAAATTTGAAGAAATCATACGAGTCGGTACAATGTTCGGCGACATTATGACGCTGGAGGATGACAATTCCACGGTGTGTGGTTACACAGAGATCATGGATATGGCTCACGTGACGGCGGCACATTTCTTTCAGCTGCAGCCCGAATTATTGAAAAAACTATCCATGTTTGCCGACGAAGCGATGCCGATGCGTCAACGAGGCACTCATTTCATCAACGTACCGCCACCATTCGAAATGGGTTTCAACGCACTGAGGACATTCTTTCCGACGAAAGCGTTAAGTAGGGTAAGTGAGATGAGATATATTTTAGAAATTCGACATCGACATTTGAGCATTTATTATTTGTATCTGTATTCTTTGGGATAGATTTCCGTTAATGCTCAACCGGATGCCATTTTCAATTATGTACCGCGTGCTTACTTGCCCATTGAGTACGGAGGCGAAAATGGTTACATGAAGGATATCATCGATCGAATGGAGTGTAAAATATTAAAGTACCATGACTACTTTATCGATGAGCAAAACTACGGCACCGATGAGAAGTTACGTGAGGGGAAACCGTTCAATTTTGAAAGCTATTTCGGTGTTGATGGATCGTTTAGAAAATTGAATATCGATTGAGGAAAACGACAGTAACATTATTATTAAGTTATACAAATAATATAGCTACATAAAGTTAAATATGAAAACCATATTCCATAACCATAACCATATTCCAGGTTTCCATTTAAGAGTTTATACGATATAGTATACACCCATAAATACTCCTACTATGGATTCAAATATGTAATATTCTATAATGAAATAACATCATAAATAATATTATTCTCATCCTCTAAACTTACCTTGACCAATATTGTTGGCTCGAAACCTGCTTGATAAAGTTCAGCTTGCAAATACAAACGTTGCTGTAGATTCTCAGCGCTTTCCAAAAAAGTATTAATAAATCTGTTGAAAAGAAGCGGGGGAAGTAAAACACCTCGTTAAATCACTTGCTTCACTCTTCTATTTCAATTCTTTGTATACTACTTACTTCACGCCCACTGCCTGTAGTTCCCCGGATCCACCACCACTATTTAACATACCAACCAGAAGCCGAAATCGCACTGGTTCGCTACAGCGCAGTCGCAACGTTGACATCGCCTCAGAGACCGCAGTGTGACCTGCGTTGATATTCTTGTGAGAACCATGACCCAGCATCTGTTTGTCACATGCGGCCGTCATTAGTTGTAGAGCCAAAATACGAGCCCGTATACCCTGCCCGGTGGCCGAAGAAGCCAATGGAATGAGACCAACGGGTGTGGTTCCCAATCGTGCGGTTGCTTCCAACGAACGGGAACAACAAATGCTAAGGCATTGCCTAAAAAAATTGGAAAAACCGAATCCAGAAAGAAAGGAAAGAATATAATAAATAATCATATTTGGAAATATCTCACAAGTCTATTTGGACTCACAGACATGCCAATTCGTCCATCAACGCACGTCGTTGATACTGTGCGTTCCGTGGCATTGTTCCGGCTGTCCCTGCTTGTGCTGCAACGGGCGTTGGCGATTTCATGTTCTGTGACAGTTGAAGGGCGCGCAACACTTCCAGGAGCGCACTAACACCATCCATGGGGGTGCCAACGAATTCCTGCACAAAGCTGAGTGATAGAAAGAAAAAGATGAACAATGTAAGTATATCATATATGTAAGTGCATCAGTAACGTGGTATGTGAGTCCAATGCTGGTAGCTCTTAAGGCTCCAACCCATAAGTTCAGTCCATCAGATTTGGACTTTGTAGTTGTGAACTCTTAAAATGGGTTAAATGTATAGTATGCTTTCTTAAGAGGTGCTTTTGCCCCCTAAACAAAGCATTCGTCAACATGTGAAGTTGAAGTCGAAATTTGACGGACTCGGTCTGGAGTCTTTACCTGGGAAATGAAACGCGTAGATCGGCGCGTAACTTTGTTAGTAAATCGGTGACTGAGGCGAATTGTCGCAGCGACATTTCGCTGTCACTCTCCGGCGGAGTCGGAATGGGACTTCTGAAAAGCAATGGAGTGGAAAAAGACGTGTTATATATAAGAAAGAACAAAGAAAATAGTGACTTATAACATATACTCACTTATACGCGGTATGTTTGGAGGGAAGCGTAGACGAACGATGCTGAAGCGGCGGATCTTCTGGAGCCGCATCGGTTGTGTCGTAAATGGATTTGACATTAGGGCCATTTTGCCGCTTGCCGAATTTTTTCAATTTTAATGCATAATCTTCGGGATTATAGACGGGAGGACGTTGATTTTCCTAAATGAAGCAAAAAAAAAAAAAACAAATTATAAATTATTTATAAAAATAAATGTTTCAGTTACTGAGTTGATATCACACTATCATAGAAAATATATTTTTGTTGCTGTTGTATATAGAAATACACGATTTAGTGGTCCCACATCAACATCCTCGATAGTATAGTGGTTAGTATCCCCGCCTGTCACGCGGGAGACCGGGGTTCAATTCCCCGTCGGGGAGATGCGGAACTTGTTTCGCTTTATATTATTTTAATATTATTTTTTGTTTTATAAATATAAAATAATTTAATACAATAACAGTATTATAATTAAAATAATCGTATTAAAATTGTACCGATATTAATATAAGATTTCTATTAAAAGTGCATTGCTTTCCAGTTACCAAAGTATATGCGAATGTCATTCGACTTCCATTTTATAATATTCTTTGATAATACATTAAAAAGGAAGACAAGATTAGTAGCTGAATTATTGGGGTTATACTATGTACCTTTGTAGCGTGCATATTTCTATAGATTCTCTTGTTACGAACATCAGACATCCCGTATTGTCTAGTGGTTAGGATATCCGGCTCTCACCCGGAAGGCCCGGGTTCAATTCCCGGTACGGGAAACGGAGAACTTAATTTTTATTTATTATAATTACAATATAATATACAAAATATATAATTTTTTGATTATTTTTATATTTAGAAGACAGACACAAAATTTTTAAAAGTGAACAAATATAATAATATATGTAGAGCGGTCTATTTGTAGAGCGAATTATTTTAATCATTGGCTCTTGATTTTAACAGGTCAATTTTAAATTTGATAAAATAGTTGTTAAAATAAAATTAGTAAAAAAGGAATCTTGTTTCCCGTACCGGGAATTGAACCCGGGCCTTCCGGGTGAGAGCCGGATATCCTAACCACTAGACAATACGGGATTGATACAGTTTGTGGAACTTTGTTGTATTTCAATAATGTGTTTAATATAAATACTTATACGTATTTTAACAATTTTTGTTTTAAGGATCATAAAAGTTAAAAAAGAAAAAATTGTAATAATTTCTCGTGCTCACCTTGCTGAACACGCTCTGCGGCCAACTGTTCTCCGAGTTGGTCATTTTGTATGACGTCAGAGAGCCGTCGAGGCTGTTGCTACCGAAGTGGCTCTTTTGTAGTGTTGCAGCTGCTGCTGTTGCCGATGAAGCCTTATTTGCAGGCGTCAGAGTTGGTGAATTACGACAAATGCTGGGTGCCATTTGATAGCCGTCGCAGAAGTCTGGTAAATCACTGTAAATAAAAGGACCAAAAAGGAAACCATATTATAGAAGAAGAAATAAACATGAAAGAGTTAAACAAGAGCAAACAATTTAATTTTGTAATTTGTACAGTTATGTGTATGTAACCGTTATGTAGTTACATATGTGGCTCTGTACTGTATAAAAGCCGCTAGCGCAGATAGCGGTTGTTGTGGTTGTGGTTGCGGCTCACACGAAGCCGCCACTTTATTTTTGCATACTTAAAACCAGTTTTTTTTGCATATTCGACGTTGACGGCATTGATAAGAAAACGACAGAAATCACGTTAATGTTGGTATTTTTTTTTTACATTAAAACACTTATTTGATGGCCAACGCAAATATCAAAGCGATCAAAGCAACGCGTGCGCACCGCAACATGAGCTCGTAACAAGCAAAAATACAAGCCAGAAATATTTAATTTGGTAATTTATTATTATGTTTTTTTTTTGTAAGATTTTTATTTCTCCTGCATAAATTCAATTGAAATGCTTAGTTCAATTAATCCTCATTTTTCGCTTTTTTGTTCTCTTCATTGAAATTATTATTCTTAAGAACACGCGTGGGCCCAACGGTTGAACTAACGGTTTAATAAGAATATAAATATGACGGACGAGAATTGATCACTTCTTTTAATGGTGACCGTCGCTCGATTGACATTCAAAGCCACCATCCGCTGCATTGTTATTGTTGATTCATTGTTAGTTTTTGTATTGTTTTTTAAATTTTTGTTGTTGTGTTGTTGTAACCGCAACCGCTGCCTTTCTTGAAGTTTGCTGTTGACAGAAGGTCTGCCGCATTCAATCTGTTTGCATTTTTATGCGTTTCGTTGATTTTGTTTTGACGTTAATAGTAAGAATTTTTATTTACATATTTCTCTCTTAATAAAAGTACATGCAGTGAATTTTTATTGATCTTGTTTGGAAGGACAAATTGTGTAGGAAGTGGGCGTTGTCGCTATTAATTGCTTAATTTTATTGTCACTAAATAATAATTATGTGCATTCGTATATGTGTTGCTTTTGTAGAAAAAAATCCAAAAGAAAGGTAAAATTTTAGATTCATTAGACTGAAAAAATTAATCGGGAAATAAAGGGTTTTCCAATAAGAGGTGTAATTTTGATATTCAAAGAAAAATGCCATTTTTTGAGATAAATTATCGCATGTTTATTTCGTAATAAAGAGGAAGGTATGACGTTAATAATGAAAAACAACATCAGCCAAATGGCCACCACGACCACGCTTACAGGATCATATCCTTTTCAGGAAATTTTCCATAACCAAATCGCAAAGTGGCTGCCCTATGTCCTCGATAGCCTCACGAATTCCATCTTTGAGGTCTTGAACTGACGCTGGGCTGTTGGCGTAGACCTTATCTTTCACGTGGCTCCAAAGGAAGAAGTCGCAAGGTGTTAAATCACAAGATCTCGGTGGCCAATTGTGATCACCTTTTCGAGAGATAACACGGTCAGGAAACTTTTCCCGTAAAAGATCAATGGTTTCGTTGCTTGTGTGGCACGTAGCGTCGTCTTGTTGAAAGTAAACGTTGTCCAGATCAATACCATCTAACTCCGGCCATAATAAATCATTAATCATCTCTCGATAGCGTAATCCATTCACAATTCGCAATCATGGGTTATCCTCAACACTTTGGGCTACAGCAGCAATATTCTCAGTTGCTCTTGAGCAAGAATTGATTTTATGAACATGAAAATAAAAGTAAGAAAAACTAAAAAAAGTACTCCCCGGCGGGGAATCGAACCCCGGTCTCCCGCGTGACAGGCGGGGATACTAACCACTATACTACCGAGGACTTGATCCTTGCTCAGAGAAAAGGACTGAAGTTTTACACTAAGCCAGAGTTGAAGTCGCATTTAAGTCGGAGGTTCGACTGTGGTGCAAAGCCTGTGTTGAATTTGCGATTGAATGCTTTCATTATGGTTTGTGTATTTGCTAACCACTTTTTGCGTTATCTACGGTCTAGCGAAGTTTTTTGTTCTGTTATGTTCTTTAGCAGTTGCACAATGTTAACAGAAATTAAATTATACAGAAAAAAGAAGAAAGAAACTCTCTTTTCTAAAGAAACACAAGCATTAAAAAAATGATATCTTAGCAACATTTTAATAACAAATGACACAGTTGAGCGATGTTGTTAGAGTTTCTTGGCTAATTTGAAAAGCATATTTCAAGATATAGCTTTAAAAACCGACTTTAATGTTGATTGATATGCTTACACTAAGATCAACATGTTCTCAATCGCCTGAATTTTTTTCTATTTAACTATAATCACCATCAACACCATCCTCTAGTTTTTAGTTCAACTCTCACTTTGCTACTCGCAAAATATGAATCTTTTCATTCGAATTTACTTTATAATTCATAATCTTCTAGCACAAATAGATTTAGCATCTTCAGCAAATCTTCTTTGACTAACTTAAACTCTCTCACAGATGCTAATTTCTAAATCTACTTTTCTACTCTCGTACATACATGAATGAATATTCAACGTATATTTCAACGATTTATTTTCATTTCAATTATTATTTTCCATTTCTTTTATGATTTGGCTTATTGTGCTGATGTTGTTTCTTATTTGGATTTTGTTGTTGTTTTAGTGCTTTTCACATTTTCAATTAAATAGTGAAATTAATCTGATCTGGACACGTTCAGACCTTTTGTACCGAACACCGAATTGAGTTCAAACAATTGAAGAGTTGAATGTGTTGATTGAATCTTTCCGAGAGGGAGAGAGAGAGAGAGAGAGGGAGAAAGAGAGAGAGATGGAGAAAGAAAAAGAGAGTGAGAGAGAGACCGAAAGAGAGTACCACTAAAAGAAGATGTTGTTTATTTTCTCCTAGATTTAATTTCTTAAAGCAAAAACACAAAATCAAAGAAAAAATAAAGAATAAATAGAAGATTCTTATATAAGCTACAAAATTATCCTTATAATTATAAAATATTATAATAAATATAAATTATTTAAAATTACCTTATAAAAGAACTCGATAATATCATAGGGATAACAATAATTGTAATATTTATGGTTTATAGAATCGAGGGTATTGTGTATCTTAATGTAAAACTTTCAGTTGTTTGGAAACCTGACGTTATACCCTACAAATTCTTTGAAAAAAATACCCTAGCAAAGTTCAAACAGAAATTTATACTTGTTGCTTTATAAATACACTCCAGATTTTCTTTTCATTTAAAATGTTGTAGTTTTGTGATATTGTTGTCAATTTATACAAAATAAGTGAATATTACATAAAACAAACAGTTGCTTTCCGGACATTCTGATGTCCTCCCATATGGTCTAGTGGCCACGATATCTGGCTTTCATTCGCATTCGATTCCACTTCGTGAACATTTTTTTTACTTGCTTGTATTATATGAAATTTTCTTTCTTACAAAATAATTTGATACATAAATCCTAAAGCCAAAAAGTATTCAACTCGAGTGGATTGTTTTTTTTCTCTCACACACAATTCGTCACGCGTTTTTGTTAAAATTGCCCGATTTTAAATCGTTGGACTGTCGAAGAGGTGAGCTAATAAAAGGCAGACACTTATGAAAACCACACGTGAATTTTTCGAAGTTAGGAAAATCACAAAAACAAAGGGAAAAAGAAATAAAAGTTACAAAAACAAAAACCATAGAAAAATGTGCATAAACACAGAGCTTTAAATTAAGATCGCATGCGCGCCGACAGCAAACTTAATTGTTGTTTTGTTGGCTTTGTTCCACACAAAGAAAAGAAAAACAACAGACAATTTTAGAAGTGGCAAATTTTTTAATGTATTTTTTATATGTATTTTTTCCTCATTATATTTTTATTTCTATACAACTTCGGAGTTTTATCTCTTCATCTTTAGGTTTATCTCTTTTCATCATTGTTTTCTTTTTGTTTTTCAATTTCTTTCATAATTTCTTTTTCATTTACTACATTACGTTTCCTCTTCTTTAAGTAACTGAAATTTTCATGCATTACCATGGTTAATTGCACGATTTTATCATCTCAGCGCCATTCAAACACGCTTCACATTTGAATGAATTCAACAGCTCTTGTGTTGTGTTTAATAGCACAGCTCAAGCTGAGTTTGCCCAGCAGGCGATTGCAATTATATTGTCACATTTCTGGATTTACTACCTAATCCGGAAACTACCTCGAAGTAGTGTGGTAGAATGTTGTGGTGGGTAGTGAAGAAGAAGAACTGAAGGTGGGTAGTGCGATTGTATAGTACATAGTAGTTATATCAAAGTCAGTCATAAGAAGGCCAGGAACAGGAGATCAGATCAAGCAATTATACTTAATTTTACTTCAATTTATTACAGAAAGTCCAGTTGATACATATAATAATAAAAGCTGACACACCGGTTTATTCCGTTATGTGAATGTATAGTAAAGTTCTTAGCTTGTCTAAGAGGGTCATAAAATTGGGTATCACTCTTTAATTTACTTCGAAAGTCTCGAAATGGATTTGAAGCACTTAAAATCTATCTTTCAAGTCGATCAAAAAGGTCTTAGAAGTCTAGTTAAAAAAAAAAACAAATAAAGAAGCGCTTAAAAATTGTAGAATTGTTGGAAGGAGTGATGAATGTAGAATTACATGTTATTCTTGAATTACTTATTTGAGGAAGTTTAACTGATCTGAGGGAGATCTGAGGAAGAACTGAGGTTTGAAGAACTCATTCAAATCCTTTATTTTATTTTTGAAACCTCATTAAATCTTTCCTTTTATTAAATCTTTTTATATACCTCACTTTCACACTTCTTCTTCTTCTCCTTGAAGTAAGTTTCGTTTTTCTGTCAAACTTTTCTACTACATTTAAATATATTTCATCTCGTTAAAGTTCGCAACTCAACCTCAACCGCAAACTCAACTCTTAACTCTAATTAGAGGTTAATAAAAAAAAAACATAAAAAAATAAACCGCTCCATGCAATTATTCCCTCGCTGGCGGTGTTCACGCTATAGTGATTATTTTGGTTTTATTATTCAAGTTCATTGGTGTTCACCGCTCTGTGATATAATCATCTGTTTTTCCGTTTTTACGATCACATTAACTACCATCAGCTGTCAGATTTTATTAAACTACTTTAGTTGGGTCTCGACTTGAGCTTACTTAAGTCTTACTTATATAAGAAAACTCTCAGGAAAAACTACTACTGCTACCGTAAAAGATAATGAAGAACAGATGGAATTAAAATTTAAGATCAAAAGGAAACAATTTTGTACCTGAATTTAAAGCATTTTTTCTTCATTAATAAATCAAAACCACTGTTTAGAGTCGAATTTTTAGAGAATAATCTTTAGAGACCAATTTTTAGAGGCAAATTTTTAGAGTTCAATTTTTAGAGACTAATCTTTAGAAACCAATCTTTAGAGGCCAATGTTTAGAGAGCAATTTTTAGAGTATCTTAAACACTTATCCAAGAAAGTAACCATTGATTTTTTGGAGACAGCTGAAGGAGTGTGTGTGTGTTACAGTGAGTTACTAGATCCATTGAATATGAAAGATTTTGGTAGCGCAGCCTGTACACGGTAGCTTATATTGGGAGCTAGATAATAAGGTGAACGCGCAGTTCATCGACAGGTAAAAGAAATACAGCGAAGAAAATTAGCCAAGCTAGAGAAAAGTCAAGTAATTAGATGTTATAATTAAACAACAGTAACGAAAAAAAGAAAAAAAAAAACAATCAGACGATCATTAAATTAACACAAAAAAGCTATAAGAAAATAAAAACTCTTATCTATCTATATATATAAAAATGAGTTGCCCTATGTTCGTGATTTTATAACTCGAGAACCACTCAACCGATTTTCAAACGAGTACATGCGTTGGAAAGGTCTACTTTCACTGATGGTTTATAAAAAAAAAAACATCGAAAAATTTCTACGAATATGCGTTATACGCGCACTTTTATGATGGTGTGTTTTCCCTATATAAAATTGTTTTTTTTTATGCGAATTACATTTTGTCGGTATAAGGCTCTGATTGCTCACGCCATTTGACTTATTTAATTACTGTGTGTTTATTGATTGTCATTTAAGTTTACAGTGTGAGCATTGACATTTTTTAATTATTGATTTGTAATCTTCCACTTAAAATTAAAATCTTTTGCATAAAAAAACAATTAAAAAAATTATTCAACAATGCCGCGAAGAAGACGTTCACAAATTGGCCGACGAACTCGACACAGCTGTCAAATATGCTTAAATAGATCTAATCAGGATGAAGAACAGCGATTAGAAAGTAATGAATTAGCAAGGCAACGAATGGCACGATCAAGATCAAATCAAATCAAAAACAAAGAGAAGAACTTACAGTTTCCCGTTCGTTTGGCTTTTGCAATGACTTAATAAAGCTCAAGGCCAGTCGTTGCAAGTTTGCGGAATAAATTTAGAACTTCCTGTATTTTTACACGGTCAACTGTATGTTGCATGTTCACGTGTTGGGAAGCCGTCGTCTTTATTCATTTTTTGTGAAAATGGCAATACTAAAAATGTGGTTTACCACCAAGCTCTGCAATAAATTTTTTCCTTTTTGATGTTCTCACTTTAAAAAATGTATATTATTTTGCACTTCTTTTTCAGGAAAATGTCTATTCTTTCTAGAAAATTTAATTTTTAATAACAAGACGTAAACGTATGTTATTGTATTGTCCAGCAACGCGGGCAGGGTTACTCTAGTATAGTATATAAGTAAATCTACAGTAGATATTTTATCAAAGAGTAAAATTTATGAAATATCATGAAGTGAAGATTTAAGAAACCCCAGGAGATGGGGTCGGCTCACACACACGACTCTCTGCATGACGTGACAGGAGGAGGGGGGACATGGTTGGGGTTTTGGTTGCCTATAATAATATCAAAGTGGATATTATAAGCTACATACAAATTATAAGAATTAAAGACTGCGGAAAGAATAAATTATGTAGAGTCTGGAGCTAGATCACTCCAAGCAAAATGGAGAAATTTTCTGACAGTCTTGTGTGGCTACTTTGATCAAACTTTATAGCATTCAGCTCGGTAATATTAGTGCCATGTTACATTGCAATTTTTTGATTGTTTCAATTTGTTCTTTGTTTTTGTTTTCTGTACAAAACTGTCAATGCCGAGTTCATCCGTGAGTGAAAGAGAGCCGATGAACAACGGATCCCGCAATCAAAAAATTTGCCGTTACAGGTAGAATTTGAAATCTGTATCAGGGTTTCAATCCGAAAGATTAAAAGTCCATGTGTCAAAGATTTCTCACCTCAGACCTCGGAAAAAGATCAAAGATTACAAGATAACAAAAATGATCACTTTTTCGTAATGGAATATATTTGTTATCTAAAGTTGGAAGAAAGTTTTAATAAAGTTGTCATCTGTCATCTGAAAGCATCTGTATATCGAGTTCTGCTATATTTATCGTTCTTTAATTGGCATTTCTCTAAAAATACACATGTTGCTGTCATAATTATTTATTTTTTTAATGACAGCACTTATACTCATAATGCAAGTGATTCATTCAGTAAGTGATTTGCTTTTTCTTTGTGTGACTAGAAGACTTAATAACTTAATATTAATTTATGATATTGATATAACATGTTTACATTACTGCTAACCAACTCGAACAACTTATTTCTGAATTGCAGTACATGTCCGTGTCTCATATTTTTCTGTCCAAATACGCGTTGATACTCGGTTAGGTGTTAGTTGCACATCAGACTTTGTGGATCTGTTTTCGGTCTTTTCTACTTTGATTTGCCTGTTTGTCGGTCTGTTGGCTTGTCTGCGCTCTGCCACTCTGTTCTCTAGGTTCTCTAGTTGTTTGGTGGGTCCATTTGCTCAACTGTGGTATTGAGTGTCTGTTCGCACTTTGAATCTGTCTGTTGGACTGATACAAAGTACGAAAAATCTGTCTACCGAAATGGTTTGTCTACCCTGTTGTTTGACCGTTTTAACAATTGTTTGATCCGTTGGTTGATCGGTTGGTTGATCAGCCCGCCTCATGCTAATAATAATGGAGATATAGATGGATATAGCCCGCCTCTGCTGTGTCTATTTTATTGGTATTCCTTTCGTTTCCGTGCTTGTTGATCTATAGCATGATCTGTCTGTTCACTTGATCTGTCAGTTTGCTTGATCTGTCTACTTGGTTTGCAGGTTGGTCGATTGGTTTATCCGTTCAGTTGGTTTGTCTGGTCTTCTGGTTTACCTGCTTATCCACCTGTTCTTCGTTTTCTTGTCTCTTACGTGATCATAGTCTGTCCCTTGATCTGTCTGTACGCCTGATCTGACTGTCGCTTGCGTGGTTAGAGTGCTTCGCTTGATCTGTCTGATTACTTGGTCTGTCTGTCTGCTTGGTTGGTCTGTCTGTCTGCTTGGTCTGTCTGTTCGGTTGGTCTGGCCGGTCTTCTCGCTTTTCCTGTCTGCTTGATCTGTCAGCTTCTCTGGACATCTGCACTTCGCCTGAATAGTTTGTCGCTCGATCGCCTCGTCGCCTGATCAAAACTAGCGTATCTGGTCACTTTGCAGCTTGTTGGCTTTATCGGTCACTCTATCAACTACTCACCTGCACTCGTATTGTCAGCAATACTGTCAAGTCATCTGTCGTCATATTTTTTTATTAACTGGTCCAAGCTACTTTTTTAAATTTTGCTTTTTGTCATTTCTGCGAGATCATTTTCAATCGCAATTGTTGCTTTAAAACCAAGCCTAGTAATAATACTTTTATATATGATTTTGTACATTTATTATGTTGTGGTGCAGCAGACGAATATTTAATTTCACTTTGATATTCAGTCAACTTTTTGATTTGACTTCTTTGAGATCTGTTTCAAGATCAGCGAGTATTTAAATGAAACACACTACATACTACTTTAATATCGTCTAATAACAGAGTTGTTGATGAGAGCGTGTTAAATGCAATCAATTTGTTCTATTAAATCAGTGGCTTATGTTATAGCGTGGGCAGCGTGGGTCTAATCGGAGGTCATTCACCCGAAACTAGTTGGTGATTTTGTGGTTTAACCGATGACGACGACGATTTTGATGTTGAAGTTGTTCGAAATCTCGTCTGTAATACACCAAATCTTTGTTGTTTTTGTTATTCACTTTATTAGTTTACCAAGTTATTAGTTTATACTCTAGTTATTATCTTAAACTTTAGGCGATATCATATGTACTCCACTTTAGTTGATGTAATGGATATGAATTCGTATTCGAATATAGAGGCAAAAAAAAGTTTTCGTTTCTTTCGTTTCGTATTGTATGTAAAAAAATTAATGAATAATCATTAATAAAGAGGAGGGTTATAAAGGGAAGTTCACTCTACTAGATAATTACTAGATAATACTAATATTTAATTCATTTAGTTTAGTTCAATACTTAGTAGTAATATTAATGCTTTATTTATATTTTTGTTTTAATTTTTTGTAACACTTTACTATAGAAGAAAATCCATAAAAAGGTTGTTGTCAATAGTAAACAACTTAACAAAAAAGAGTAAATAGCAACTTCCATAAAAACAAAATCGATAGTAAAAATCGACCGTACAGAAACAGTGATTAACGCGTGTCAGTTTGCAAACATTTGTTTCTAACATGGTTAATGAAATGTGGTATATTTACACATAAAAGCCATATAAATAAATACCAATGTATCAATAAAGAAAACTTGTTTATATGCAGTAAATGATTGTGGAGAAAATAAATAATAAATATATATAAAAATACTTGCATATACAATATTAATATAAATATTAAAAGAAGATAATCGGGAAATTCCATTTTCTATTTTTACAACTTTAATGAATTACTGTGCCAAAGTTATTTAAAAATTCGTGTTAAATTGAAACTAATTGAATAATTAATTTGAATTGAATTACGAGTAAGTTAAAAATTAATAGAATCCGCTTTAAAGAATTTCATTATAAGAGTAAAATATTTACTGAGAAATATTTACGTATTTATTTCCTCAAAACGTTTCTCCATGTTGAAAATCCCCATGAAAATATTTCCACGAAATGTTGACAAATATGAGCAACAGAAAAAAGCAATAGAAAATAAAATAAATTCATAAAAATATCATTAAATTGTTAAGAAATGCAAACACAATTCTAAGACCAAAAAATGTTCACAACTGATAAATCAGAAATGCAAAAATGCATCTTTTAACATGACGTATATACAAACTGGTTGACAAATGCTGACAAAATACCAACGACACTTTGATGACAGCTGTCAACTGTTGCGGCTGCCGCTGCTTCTGTTTTGTTGCGCTGTCTTTGCTGGGAAAGATGAAACATGAGAACTTAACTAAAGTGGAGTTGTGGAGTGAAGAGTCGTAGAAAAGAAAATTTCCACTGAATAACTAATTTCTTTCCTTAGAAAAATATTGAAACAAAGAAGCACGAAACAAAAATTACAAAAACACTCTTGTCATTTGTGGGATTTTGAAAATGCAAATGTCAAAACAGTATTGTAAGCATTTCTTCCATGAAATGATGTCAAATCTAAACGACGGAAGTCTGTGTATATTTTCATGAGTTATGTCCACAGGAGACAATAGGTTTTAACAAATAAAACGTGGCAACTCTATTCTTTTTTATTTCTCACGGCCACAAACAAGACAACAACAACACTTACTAAATGGCGCCCAGAGATAACAAACTCTAAACATAAGTACTCTAAACGTTGCCACACTTTTTGTGGAAGTGTGAATAATATTTATAAACTGAGAAAAGTTTTAGAAATGCTATTGTATGCAAATTTCGTGGACTTTTAAAGGAATAAATAAAAAATTACAAGAAAAAATATTCATTATCTATTTTTTGTGGGTGTTTAACAAGTGTTTCTGTTTTTTTCTTACAAGTTGACAGCTTTTTTAATGTTTTTTCAGTTTTAATGACATTAGATGTAGAGGGTTTGTAGTACCTCCTAACTTATATTTAATTTACGGTTAAAGAATAGAAATCGAAAACAACATCTCGCATGTCAAAGTGAGAGATTAAATCTCTTAGCACACAAGTGAAAATGTTGCTAAGAAATGTTGTTAAAATATGTTGCTATGTTGCTATGTTGAAGCTGATGATCTTTGAATTTTCTAGCTTTGAGCTGAACTCACAAACCCACCACCCATTCATTTACGGTATAAATACGTATAATTTAAATACAGCTTAAAGAGCTTGGCTTTAATTTCAGCTTCGCTATCTTTTTAATAGGCATCATGATGATCATCCTGATTTTTCTGGGTTGAATGAGTGTTAGCCAGGTTAATGCAAATCATTATCATAATCGCAAACGGGCCAATGTAGGCAACATTTCTTCGTTTAAGTTTTAGAAAATATAGTATTAAAAAGCGTTGGAGTTTATATATACAAGAAACTTCAAATTATTATCTTCCTAAAATGAGAGAAGCTTGAAAAAAAGTTTTCATCTTTTAAGTGGTCAAAAGTTGTCTTCAAAAATGAAAGTCAGGAATCGGAGTTCGGTTTAGTTACTACGTATATTGCGCCTGAAGCTTATTGAGCTAAAGGATCATGGTTAATCAAATAGGAAAGAATAACAACAACAAGTTCATCATCTAGTAACTAGTAAAAGAAAGTATAAAACGACTTCTGATAATCTTCATAATGTTAACGATGAATAACTTGATGATGAATCATTTTTACACTTGCGAATTCCCAAATTTAACAAAACGAAAATGTCTAATGTGAAGGGTTGAGATACAGTTTAAAAAAAGAATATATATAAAATACGAATATATATACATACGGATAAAAAACATTCCGAATTTTACTGTTGCTTTGTAAACAACAAAAACAATACAAATTTATAGTTCTATTATATTTTGTATTGATTGAAATTACAGTTCACTTGCATACATACATGGTTGAATAAAAGTGATTAAAGAAAGCTTATATATTGAATGTAGATTATAGAAATGTGGATTATTTATAATTTCCACGAAAGACATATTAATATTCCGAGGAATCCGTTGTCGATGTGATTACATAACGCTCACTTACTAAGAAGAGAAAATTTTCCGATAATTATGACAGAGTTAGGGCCTTTTTGGCCATTGCTATCAGAGAATCGAAAGTCTCTACGGCGGTGGGCAAAATTTGTCTTCTTGGTACCTTCCTTATAACATTGTTAATTGAACCAGTTGAAGGACGCAATTTGTAGGTGAAAGCCATGCTAGCGGTTTGTGTGCCAGCAGCCCAATCAACACTGCTTCCAATCGTCATGGTTGGCATACTGCCTCCGGTATAATTTGTTCCATAACGATGCCTCAACGCGTCAAGGGACGCGGCGAGAACTTGTTTCACATCATATTCTTTCTGGAAATAGGCCATAAACATAGTATGTGGGTAGACTAATTTTTGAGAATATCCTTGTAGGGAAATATAGAGCTTCAAGTTGGATATGTTTTTTACGAATTTCGTCAAAACCTGAGTTTCTTGCTCAGACTCTGCTGTTGCACCGGAATAGGTATTGGAGCATGGTTCTTGACCACGCGTATCAGCATTCCAGTAGTATTTAAAGTTTCGATTAAGATCTACGCCACGGCAAAACCTAGTTTGTTTGCTTCGGTTTTTGCGCCATAGCGGATCGGTTGTGAATGAGTACTTGTAACCATCAGGGTTGGCAAACGGCACTATATACCAGTTGTATTTATCAACGATATCCTTAATCTCCAGGTCTTCAGTTGCCAACAGAGATTTAATGATGTACGTGGCGGTCGCTGGAGCAATCCATTCATTCCCGTTTATACCAGCCTCTATGAATATAGACGGCGTCTCATCTAGATCTATTTCGGAATTCGATTTGATTTCGAAAACCCACATTTCATTTGCTTTTGTTCCCACATTATAATATTCGGATTCAAAGCGAAACCTCTTTGACCAATCCTTCAAAAAGCTATGGGTGGTTTCTAGTGAGTAGTAATTAGTCCAGTCGTAATGGAAAGGAGTTTCCTTTTTTTTCTTCATAGGGCTGGTTGGCTTTATCCACAGCGGTTCTGGGATGGCTTCTGGAATAAAGGGAATATGCCTTTCGTATCGGTTTTTGGATGCATAAGATCGCGACCGGGATCGTTCCTTATTTATTTCTACCTCTGTCTGCAAATTTGTGTTCAAATACTCGTATTTGATTTCCATGTCGTTCATGATTTGCACAAAATCGGCAACCTTGTGTGGGGCCACAACTACGTTCGTTTTTTCGTCAATCCCATCGATTCCATGCGGAAATATTATAGAGTCAAAAATGCCATCTAACATCTGAAGCTCCTTCAACTGGGCTGCATTTGCAGGTTTTACACTATAAACGCGGTAGCCGTCGTAACGCACTTTAGCGGAGCTCAGACCTGCCAACAGTAGACCGAGTAGCCAAAGTTTCTGCAATTTCAACGACATGTCAGCCAATTTTGCGGACTAAATTTCGACTTGTGGTTAGATCTACAGCTACAGGGCTTTTATACTACAAATCGATATCGATTTTGGTGATCAATTATTACATATGACATTAAGTGATGTTTTTTGGTGTGTGGTTTTATGATCGAAATATCTTCGCTGATAAGATATAGCTTCGAATTAAGTGGTTCATGAGAACCGATGGCAATTACAAGAATAGCAATAAAGATAATGGAATGTATAGTGTATGTCGTTAGAAGTAGGGTCGCAATATATTACCTTCACTATAACAGCTTTTCGGCTGATTTATTTAGGAAATTGAAACCATATTTACTCCATTTCATCGATTAGGAACGGTTTTTGGTGGTATATAAAAAGCATTATTTTATTATTTTAGTGGTGTTCCAAAACACAGCTCAAATTATTATTTATAGCGCTCTACAAATTATTTCTTTTAGATTTTATGTTCATAAATTATTATTTTGTTTATTATTTTATGGTACTTTAAAAGGGGAAAAGAATATCATTTTCACAACATCATTATATCATGAACCAAACAAAGATATCATTATAACCCCGTATAAATGAATCCTTGGGCACTCAAATAAATAAAGTTGACAATAAAATGGAAGCAACGAATTTCCACGATGGATATGTTGCTAGCAACATGCCTCTATCATGTCCGTCTATAGATGAGTATACGAAGTAAGCTTAAGCAAAGAATATGTAATACTAATATTCATTGCTGATGATCTTTGAATTTTCTAGCTTTGAGCTGAACTCACAAACCCACCACCCATTCATTTACGGTATAAATACGTATAATTTAAATACAGCTTAAAGAGCTTGGCTTTAATTTCAGCTTCGCTATCTTTTTAATAGGCATCATGATGATCATCCTGGTTTTTCTGGGTTGATTGAGTGTTAGACAGGTTAATGCAAAATTATCATTATCATATTCGCAAACGGGCCAATGTAGGCAACATTTCTTCGTTTAAGTTCTAGAAAATATAGTATTAAAAAGCGTTGGAGTTTATATATACAAGAAACTTCAAATTATTATCTTCCTAAAATGAGAGAAGCTTGAAAAAAAGTTTTCATCTTTTAAGTGGTCAAAAGTTGTCTTCAAAAATAAAAGTCAGGAATCGGAGTTCGATTTAGTTACTACGTATATTGAGCCTGAAGCTTATTGAGCTAAAGGATCATGGTTAATCAAATAGGAAAGAATAACAACAACCCATTCATCATTTAGTAACTAGTAAAAGAAAGTATAAAACGACTTCTGATAATCTTCATAATGTTAACGATGAATAACTTGATGATGAATAATTTTTACTCTAGCGAATTCCCAAATTTAACAAAACGAAAATGTATACATAATATATTTAATTAACTTTTTAATCTTTTATTTTTATTTTTCTTGAAGAAGTGATTTCCTAAAGAAAGTAACATGACAGCAAAGAAGGGTTGAGGTACAGTTTATAAAAAAAAAAAATATAAACATTTTCGAATAACTATGACAGAGTTAGGGCCTTTTTGGCCATTGCTATCAGAGAATCGAAAGTCTCCACGGTGGTGGGCAAAATTTGACCTCTTGGTACCTTCCTTATAACAGTGTTAATGGAACCAGTTGAAGGGTGCAATTTATAGGCGAAAGCCATGTAAGCGGTCGGTGTGGCAGAAGCCCAGTCAACACTGCTTCCAGCCATCGTGTGTGGCATTAGGGTGGACCTTATTTTTCGACCATAACATTTTTACCACGCCGCCCCCTAAACTTGTGCTATTTCATGAAAAAGTAATTTGTAAAAAATTTCAGATCGATTTGACATCGGGAAGACGTGGCACATCGACCACAAAGTTTTGAAATAGAAATAATTGCGTTTCGATATTTATTTTATATCACAAAATAATAATGGTTAAATCAAGATAACTTTTGCTTGCTGATTTTCAAAGCCAAATGTCAGCTTCTTAACATCCTTTTTAAATTAGGTTCCTACGTCAAACAGTTTTGAGAAAATTAATTCCAAAGTTAAAATTTGGAATAAAAATTTCGAAAAAAATTTTTGGTCGCAATTATGCTAAAAAAACTATACTGTATCACAAATATTATGCATATTCTTGAATATGAAGATCATTTAACCATTATTAAAAATGTTTGCTTCATTCCTTTTCGTTGATACAAATTTCGCATTTTTGCAAGTTTCATATGAATGTGCCACGTCTTTCTGTTATCCGATCAACTTCATATTTTACAGAAATTATTTCTTGACCCAATGGAACAATTTTAGGGGGCGGCGTAAAAGAATGCTGCACAAAATTTTCGCCCAGTACAGCTAAGGTCCACCCTAGTGTGACATACGACCTCCGGTATAATTTGTTCCATAACGATGCCTCAACGCGTCAAGGGACGTGGCGAAAACGTGTTTTACATTAT
Source organism: Myopa testacea (assembly GCA_949629155.1). Lineage (NCBI taxonomy): Eukaryota > Metazoa > Arthropoda > Insecta > Diptera > Conopidae > Myopa > Myopa testacea. The sequence goes on along the minus strand of OX451346.1, from coordinate 4,316,752 downwards.
ATTCTTTCTGGTAAACTTCCACAAGGACATGATATGGGTAGACTAATTTTTTAGAGTATCCTTGTAGGGAAATATAGAGCTTTATATTAGGCTTAAAATTCGCGCAAATGTCCAATCTATCGATATAAAAAATAAAAAGGGTAAAAAAGTTTCGGGAACATATTTTTACATACAGATATATAGCACTTTTTTGTCTTTTTTCTTAAAAAATTCCTCTTTTGAAGTTACGATTTCAGCAAAAGCTTTTAAACTATCTTTCGGATTTCAAAGTAATGTTAGCAAAAAATATGCGTGCATCCTTCCTCTTTAATTTAATCTTAGTTGTAATCGAATCGGTTACATGTGCCAGTTGTAGTGGCTCTTCAAGTGGATGGACCCTAACGTAAAGTGGCCAAAAATTTAAAAACCGATTATCTCGAAAACGGCTCGTTTCATTGTTTTTATTTTATCATTTTTGGAATCAGCGGACCAAAATCCTTTAGAATATGTTGTCAAACAGCCCGTTACAAAAAAAAAGTGTTAATTTGTAGGCTAGTGTTGTTAATTATGACATTAAGCGGTGTTCGATCGAGAACACTCGATATTCGAGATCGAGATATCTGCGCTGATAAGATATAACTTCTAATTTAGATCTTCATGAGAGCCTTAGGCAATTACAAGAATAGCAATAAAGATAATGGAGCGTATATTGTATGTCGTTGGGTGTAGGGTAGGAATATATTACCTTCACTATAACTGCTTTTCGGACGATTTAAATTGGAAATTAAAACCATATTTACTCCATTTAATCGATTAGGGACGGTTTTTGTTGGTATATAAAAAAACATTATTTTATTATTTTAGTGGTGTTCCAAAACACAGCTCAAATTATTATTTATAGCGCTCTACAAATTACTTCTTTAAGATTTTATGTTCATATTTTATTATTTTGTTTATTATTTTATGGTACTTTAAAAGCGGAATAAAAGAATATAAAAAGAAAAAAATAAATAAAATTGACAATAAAATGAAAGCAACGAATATACATTTACTTATATACATACATAGTTTCTACGAAGGATATGCTGCTAGCAACATGCCTCTATCATGTCCGTCTATAAGAAGTCCAAAGAATTTAGACACGAGTTCATAATGGAAGGAAAGTAAGGAAAAGATCATATGTCCATAACTTGTCATCGCAGTGACAAATGACAAGACAAAATCATGTTAATTCAACGAACTTGACTTGGAGTTCCTTGGACCATCTTTATATTATAGAAACCATTGCTTAAAGGACACAGAGAAAACGTTCAGAATTTTACTGTTGTATTGTAAACAACAAAAACAAACTAAATTTATATTTTTTTTATATTTTTTATTGTAATTTTCCGATAACTATGACAGAGTTAGGGCCTTTTTGGCCATTGCTATCAGCGAATTAAAAGTCTCTACGGCGGTGGGCAAAATTTGAGTTATTGGCACCTTCTTAATAACATTGTTAATTGAACCAGTTGGAGGACGCAATTTATAGGTGAAAGCCATGCTAGCGGTTTGTGTGCCAGCAGCCCAATCAACACTGCTTCCAGCCATCGTATGTGGTATACTGCCTCCGGTATAATTTGTACCATAACGATGCCTCAACGCGTAAAGGGACGCGGCGAGAACTTGCTTCACATCATAATCTTTCTGGGGATTAGCGGCATGGGAAATATATGGGTAGACTAATTTTTGAGAGTATCCTTGTAGGGAAATATAGAGCTTCAATTTAGATATGGTCTTTACGAATTTCGTCAAAACCTGAGTTTCTTGCTCAGACTCTGCTGTTGGACCGGAATAGATATTGGAGCAGGGATCGACCGCAATCATATCATAATTCCAGTGGTATTTAAAGTTTCGATTAAGGTCTACGCCATGGCAAAACCTAGTTTGTTTGCTACGGTTTTTGCGCCATAGCGGATCGGTTGTGAATGAGTATTTGTAACCATCAGGGTTGGCAAACGGCACTATATACCAGTTGTATTTATCAACGATATCTCTAATCTCCATGTCTTCTGTTGTCAACAGAGTTTTGATGATGTACGTGGCGGTTGCTGGAGCAATCCATTCATTCCCATATATACCAGCCTCTATGAATATAGACGGCATCTCATCCACATCCATTTCGGAATCCGACTTGATTTCGAAAACCCACATTTCGGATCCATTTACTTTTGGTCCCACATTGTAATAATCGGATTCCAATCGAAACCTCTTTGACAAATTCTTTAAAAAGCCATGGGTGGTTTCTAGTGAGTAGTAATTAGTCCAATCGTAATGGAAGGGATTACTTTCACTCGTTTTCTTCAAATAGGTGTTTGGCTTTAGCCTCATGTTTTCTGAGTAGTTATCCCTGTTGTTCCGCTTATTGGACGCATAAGATCGGAGATCGCTCCTTACTTGTTTGTAGCTCCGTCTGCAAGTTTGTACTCAACAACTCGTATTTGATTGCTTTGTCGTTCATGATTTGCACAAAATCGGCAACCTTGTGTGGGGCCACAACTACGTTCGTTTTTTCGTCAATCCCATCGATTCCATGTGGAAAAATTATAGAGTCAAAAACGCCATCTAACACCTGAAGCTCCTTCAACTGGGCTGCATTTGCAGGTTTTACACTATAAACGCGGTAGCTGTCGTAACGCACTGTAGCGGAGCTCAGACCCGCCAACAGTAGACCGAGTAGCCAAAGTTTCTGTAATTTACACGACATGTCAGCCAATTTTGCTGACTTAATTTCGACTTGTGGTTAGATTTACAGTTACAGGGCTTTTATACTACAAATCGATATCGATTTTGGTGATCAATTATTACATATGACATTAAGTTATGTTTTTCGGTGTGTGGTTTTATGATCGAGATATCTTCGCTGATAAGATATAGCTTCGAATTGAGTGGTTCATGAGAACCGATGGCAATTACAAGAATAGTGATAAAGAAATGGAGAGTGTATGTCGTTGGGTGTAGGGTCGCAATATATTACCTTCACTATAACAGCTTTTCGGCCCGTTTAATTAGGAAATTAAAACCATATTTCCTCTATTCAATCGATTAGGGACGTTTTTGTTGGTATATAAAAAACATTATTTTATTATTTTAGTGGTGTTCCAAAACACAGCTCACATTATTATTTATAGCGCTCTACAAATTACTTCTTTAAGATTTTATGTTCATAAATTATTATTTTGTTTATTATTTTATGGTACTTTAAAAGTGGGAAAGAATATCATTTTCACAACATCATTATATCATGAACCAAACAAAGATATCATTATAACACCCTATAAATGAGTTCTTGGGCAGTCAAACAATAAAATGGAAGCAATGAATTTCCACGAAGGATATGATGCTAGCAACATTATTATGTCCGTCTATACATATACATACATATGAGTATACGAAGTAAGCAAAGAATTTTATTATTATTATTACGATTTTATTGTTATTATACAATGATATTGTATATTCTTTGGTCGGTAGGTAACAAGTTAAAATGTTGCAATTTTCAGTTTTCTAGCTTTGAGTTGAACAAACCCACCACCCGTCTATGTGGTTAAATATATATAATTTAAATATAACTTGGCTATAATTTCAACTTCTATATATATTTTTAATAGTCATCACCATCATTATTTTCTGGGTTAAATAAGCGTTAGCCAAGTTAATTCAAATCGGGCCAACGTAGACAACATTTCTTTTTTTATGTTTTATACAGCATTCCTGAAGTGAGTGAAACTTGAAACAAAAATGAAATGTTTTCAGCTGTCAAAAGTGGTCGTTAAAAGAAGAAAAGCAGGAATCGGTGTTCGATTTAGTTACTATACTAAGCCTGGATTTATATTGAACTAAAGGATTATCGTGGGTAATCAAAACAACAACAAAAGCCGCTTCATCATCTAGTAGCTAGTAAACGGAACAATAAAAAATTGCGACTTCTGTTAATCTTCATACTGTTAATGATTCATGATGACTTCATGATGATTTTTATCCTTGTAAATTTCTACATTAAACATAACCAAAGGAAAGTAGGCGTGACAGGCGTGCAGTTGATGATTAGAGAACAGGATTCATCAGGAAGAAAAAAAAAATTATAAACTAAGAATTCGAATTGTGTTCACACAGAGAAGCGAAAAGAACTAGAAAATGTGAATTAAATTAAATGAAAAGAAGTTTTATGTTTATTTTGCGAGAAGAAATGATTTATTAAAGATGTAACATGGCAGCACAGAAGGGTTGAGATATAGATCAAGAAAAAGAATATATAAATTGTAACAATGTACAATGTGAGATTGTACAATGATTGCTTAAACCAGAATAAGAAGTCCAAAGAATACAGACACGAGTTCATACAATGGAAGGAAAGAAAGGAAAAGATTACATGTCCATAACTTGTCATCGCACTGACAAATGATAACACAGAATCATGTTAATTCAACGAACTTGGACAACATTTCATTGTTCATTGTTGTATTTTTCTTTAGGTTCTTGGACAATCTTTATATTGTAGAAACCATTGCTAAATAGAAACAGAGAAAAACGTTCAGAATTTTAATGTTGTATTGTAAACAAGAAAAACAATACATATTTATATTTTTATTATATATTTATATTGATTACAATTGATTGATATTACAGTTCATTGGCATACATACATGGTTGAATAAAAGTGAATAAAAAAGTTTATACATATATTGTATGTAGATTGGGATTATTTATAATTTCCACTAAAGACATATTAATATGCCGAGGTATCCGTAGTTGATGTGATTACATAACGCTCACTTACTAAGAAGAGAAAATTTTCCGAAAACTATGACAGAGTTAGGGCCTTTTTGGCCATTGCTATCAGGGAATCGAAAGTCTCTACGGCGGTGGGCAAAATTTGATTTATTGGCACCCTTCTAATAGCATTGTTAATGGAACCAGTTGAAGGGCGCAATTTATAGGCGAAAGCCATGTAAGCGGTTGGTGTGGCAGAAGCCCAGTCTACACTGCTTCCAGCCATCGTGTGTGGCATACGACCTCCGGTATAATTTGTACCATAACGATGCCTCAACGCGTCAAGGGACGCGGCGAAAACTTGTTTTACATTATATTCTTTCTGGTAAACTTCCACAAGGACATGATATGGGTAGACTAATTTTTGAGAGTATCCTTGTAGGGAAATATAGAGCTTCAATTTAGATATGCTCTTTACGAATTTCGTCAAAACCTGAGTTTCTTGCTCAGACTCTGCTGCTGGACCGGAATAGATATTTGAGCATGGTTGGTGGGCAGTCATATCATAATTCCAGTAGTATTTAAAGTTTCGATTTAGGTCTACGCCACGGCAAAACTTACTGTGTTTACTTCTGTTTTTGCGCCATAGCGGATCGGTTGTGAATGAGTATTTGTAACCATCAGGGTTGGCAAACGGCACTATATACCAGTTGTATTTATCAACGATATCTCTAATCTCCATGTCTTCTGTTGTCAACAGAGTTTTGATGATGTACGTGGCGGTTGCTGGAGCAATCCATTCATTCCCATATATACCAGCCTCTATGAAGATAGACGGCGTCTCATCCACATCCATTTCGGAATCCGACTTGATTTCGAAAACCCACATTTCGGATCCATTTACTTTTGGTCCCACATTGTAATAATCGGATTCCAATCGAAACCTCTTTGACAAATTCTTCAAAAAGCCATGGGTGGTTTCTAGTGAGTAGTAATTATTCCAGTCGTAATTGAAGGTACGCTTATTGGACGCATAAGATCGTGACTGGGATCCCTCCTTACTTGTTTGTAGCTCCGTCTGCAAGTTTGTACTCAACAACTCGTATTTGATTGCTTTGTCGGTCATGATTTGCACAAAATCGGCAACCTTGTGTGGGGCCACAACCACGTTCGTTTTCTCGTCAATCCCATCGATTCCATGTGGAAATATTATAGAGTCAAAAACGCCATCTAACACCTGAAGCTCCTTCAACTGGGCTGCATTTCCAGGTTTTACATTATAAACACGGTAGCCGTCGTAACGCACTGTAGCGGAGCTCAGACCCGCCAACAGTAGACCGAGTAGCCAAAGTTTCTGTAATTTCAACGACATGTCAGCCAATTTTGCGGACTAAATTTCGACTTGTGGTTAGATCTACAGCTACAGGGCTTTTATACTGCAAATCGATATGGATTCTGAGCGTGTTTTCTAGTGTGTGGTTTTATGATCGAGATATCTTCGCTGATAAGATATAGCTTCGAATTTAGTACTTCATAAGAACCTATGGCAAGTGAACGATATAAAGCAATTACAAGAATAGCAATAAAGATATCGGAATGTATGAAAAACATTATTTTATAGTTTTAGTGTACTTCAACAGCAGAACTCAAATTATCAGTTATAGCATCTAAAATTATTTCTTCAAGATTTTATGACTATATGATTATTTATGTTTTTAGGTTTATTATTTTGTGGAGCATTGTGGGGGGAAAACTATCTTTATCTATCTTTAACCCCGTATATATGAATTCTTGGGCAGTGAAATAAATAAATTTTTGCAATAAAATGAAAGCAACGAAAATAAATTTACTTATATAAATAGTTTCTACGAAGGATATGCTGCTAGCAACATGCCTCTATCATGTCCGTCTATACATGAGTATACGAAGTAAGCTTAAGTTGCGAGCAAGCAGTATATTAAAATAATTTTATTTTTATTATTACGATGTTATTGTTATTATACAATGATATTGTATATTCTTTAATTGTTTGTTCTTTGGTAGATATATTCTTCGCTATTAGCAAATAAGTGAAAATGTTGCTATGTTGATCATGTTGCAATTTTCGGTTACCTAGCTCCCACCAACCGACTATGTATAGCTTAAATACTTATAATTTAAATACAGTTTAAAGAGCTTGGCTTTAGAAAATCGTGTATTAAAAAGGTTTGCAGATTATATAGCAAACTCCAAAGTATTATCTTTCTGAAGTGCGTGAAACTTAAAACAAAATGAAATGCTTTGAGCTGTTTTCGTTAAAAGAAGAAAAGCAGGAATCGGAATTAGATTTAAATACTATATTAAGCCTGAATTTATATGGAACTGAAGGATTATCGTAGGTATTCAAATCAACCCACGATAGGTGCCGTTAAAGAATAGAAAATAGGATTCAAAAGAAATGAATTGAAATTTTGTAAGGGGAGAGGCAAAAGAAAAAACAGAAAATGTGAATTAAATTAAACTAAAAGAGCTTTTATGTTTATTGTGCTAGACGAAATGATTTACTAAAGAATGTGACATGACAGCACAGAAGGGTTGAGATACTGATCAAGAAAAAAATATATAAATTGTACAATGATTGCTTAAACAAGAACAAGAAGTCCAAAGAATATAAACACAAGTTGAGACAATGGAAGGAAAGAAAGGAAAATATTATATGTCCATGACTTGTCATCGCAGTGACAAATGACAAGACAAAATCATGTTAATTCAACGAACTTGGACAACATTTCATTGTTCATTGTTGTATTTTTCTTGAGGTTCTTGGACAATCTTTATATTGGAGAAACCATTGCTAAATGGAAACAGAGATAAACTTTTAGAATTTTACTGGTGTATTGTAAACAACAAATACAATACATATTTATGTTTTTATTATATTTTTTATTGATTACAATTGATTGAAATTACAGTTCACTGGCATGGTTGAATAAAAGTGAAAAAAAGCTTATATATTGTATGTAGATTGGGATTATTTATAATATCCACTAAAGACATTAATATTCCGAGGTATTCGTAGTCGATGTGATTACATAACGTTCACTTCCTAAGAAGAGAAAATTTTCCGATAATTATGACAGAAATAGGGCCTCTCTGGCCATTGCTATCAGCGAATCGAAAGTCTCTACGGCGGTGGGCAAAATTTGAGTTATTGGCACCCTTCTAATAGCATTGTTAATGGAACCAGTCGAAGGGCGCAATTTATAGGCGAAAGCCATGTAAGCGGTTGGTGTGGCAGCAGCCCAATCAACACTGCTTCCAGCCATCGTGTGTGGCATACAACCTCCGGTATAATTTGTACCATAACGATGCCTCAACGCGTCAAGGGACGCGGCGAAAACTTGTTTCACATCAATTTCTTTCTGGTAATATTCCATAACGACATGATATGGATAGACTAATTTTTGAGAGTATCCTTGTAGGGAAACATAGAGCTTCAATTTAGATATGCTCTTTACGAATTTCGTCAAAACCTGAGTTTCTTGCTCAGACTCTGCTGCTGGACCGGAATAGATATTGGAGCAGGGTTCGTGGGCACTCATATCATAATTCCAGTGGTATTTAAAGTTTCGATTAAGGTCTACTCCACGGCAAAACTTACTGTGTTTACTTCTGTTTTTGCGCCATAGCGGATCGGTTGTGAAAGAATACTTGTAACCATCAGGGTTGGCAAACGGCACTATATTTGCCAACTATACCAGTTGTATTTATCAACGATATTTCTAATCTCCATGTCTTCTGTTGTCAATAGAGATTTGATGATGTACGTAGCGGTTGCTGGAGCAATCCATTCATTCCCATGTATACCAGCCTCTATGAATATAGACGGCGTCTCATCCACATCCATTTCGGAATCCGACTTGATTTCGAAAACCCACATTTCGGATCCATTTACTTTTGGTCCCACATTGTAATAATCGGATTCCAATCGAAACCTCTTTGACAAATTCTTCAAAAAGCCATGGGTGGTTTCTAGTGAGTAGTAATTAGTCCAGTCGTAATCGAAGGTACGCTTATTGGACGCATAAGATCGTGACCGGGATCCCTCCTTATTTGTTTGTAGCTCCGTCTGCAAGTTTGTACTCAACAACTCGTATTTGATTTCCATGTCGGTCATGATTTGCACAAAATCCGCAACCTTGTGTGGGGCCACAACTACGTTCGTTTTCTCGTCAATCCCATCGATTCCATGTGGAAAAATTATAGAGTCAAAAACGCCATCTAACACCTGAAGCTCCTTCAACTGGGCTGCATTTCCAGGTTTTACATTATAAACACGGTAGCCGTCGTAACGCACTGTAGCGGAGCTCAGACCCGCCAACAGTAGACCGAGTAGCCAAAGTTTCTGCAATTTACACGACATGTCAGCCAATTTTGCTGACAAAATTTCGACTTGTGGTTAGATTTACAGCTACAGGGCTTTTATACTGCAAATCGATATGGATTCTGAGCGTGTTTTCTAGTGTGTGATTTTATGATCGAGATATCTTCGCTGATAAGATATAGCTTAGAATTTAGTACTTTATAAGAACCTATGGCAAGTGAACGATATAAAGCAATTACAAGAATAGCGATAAAGATATCGGAATGTATGAAAAACATTATTTTATAGTTTTAGTGTACTTCAACAGCAGAACTCAAATTATCAGTTATAGCATCTAAAATTATTTCTTCAAGATTTTATGACTATAGGATTATTTATGTTTTTACGTTTATTATTTTATGGAGCATTAAAAGGGGGGAAAACTATCTTTATCAACAGCATTATATCATTAACAAAACAAAAATATCATTTCAAAGAGTATATTCATAGAATATTATTATTACGATGTTATTGTTGTTATACAATGATATTGTATATTCTTTGTTCTTTGGTAGATATTATATGTTCTTTGCTCTGAGAAAGTAAGTGAAAATGTTGCTATGTTGATCATGTTGCAATTTTCAGTTTTGTAGCTTTGAGCTGAACAAATCCACCTCCTTTCGGTTTATAGCTTAAATATGTATAATTTAATCAAATTTGCTTTAAATTCAACTTCGCTATATTTTTAATCATCATTTAGTCATCATCATCATTATTTTTTGGGTTAAATAAGTGTTAGCCAAGTTAATGCAAATCGGGCCAACGTAGCTAACAACGTTTTTTTAAGTTTAAGAAAATCTTGTGTTACAAAGTTTTGCAGATTATACAGCAAATTTCAAACTATTATCTTCGTGAAGTGAGTGAAACTTGAAACAAAAATGAAATGCTTTTGAGCTGTCAAGAGTTGTCGTTAGAAGAAGAAAAGGAGGAATCTGAATTAGATTTAAATACTATATTAAGCCTGAATTTATATTGAACAAAAGGATTATCGTGGGTAATCAAAACAACCCACAATAAATGAGGGGAGAACCAAACAAAAAAAAAAAGAAAATGTGAATTAAATTAAGCTAAAAGAGCTTTTATGTTTATTGTGCTTGAAGAAATGATTTACTAAAGAATGCAACATGACAGCACAGAACGGTTGAGATACTGATCAAGAAAAAAATACATAAATTGTACAACGATTGCTTGAACAAGAACAAGAAGTCCAAAGAAAATAGACATGAGTTGAGACAATGGAAGGAAAGAAAGGAAAATATTATATGTCCATGACTTGTCATCGCAGTGATAAATGACAAGACAAAATCATGTTAATTAAACGAACTTGAAGAACATTTCATTGTTCATTGTTGTATTTTTCTTGGACTTTCTTTGACAATGTATATAGCAACCTTTGCTAAGACACAGAGAAAAAACCTAATAAATTGTACAATAAAAATAAAAACGTTTTAAAAAACAAAAAAATTTATATATTATACAATATATGTATATCGTACGTATGTATGTATATGTATCTAAAAGCATACATATAACAATATTAAAATGAGAAATTTTAAGAATGATTAAATACAGCAGGCTCTGGATTATTTGAAGTAATAATGATAATCGAGTAGATCTCCTATCCTGTAAAACTTACTATATATGTATATACGTTATTCGTATTTAAATATCATGTAAAAGAGAAACGAAATTACATTATGTATGTCGGATTATTACTAAATCGGATTATAGATTAAGTATTAAATCCGAGAAATCTAACAAAAAATCTCCATTAATCCCTCAATAAGCCTTAAGAATCTCTATTGGGAGCTCTTCTGATCACAGTTCATAAAACCGATTCTTTTACATATGAAGTTATGGACCTTACGCTTAGTATGGTCGATCTAATTTAATGGAGGTTTTTAGTCAGCTTGAACTCATCGGATTAGTTACTTATAAATGTAGTTACTTTCTTGATTATAAGGTTACGTATGATTATAAAGTTATTTTTTGGGTTAGTATAAAAGAGATTAATAGATAATATATATATATTTTAATAAATATTATTGTGTATTTTTAATATACTCGTTAATTAAAATTCAAATTAAAGAGTATAATTTGAAGTGTACAAATTGACAAACGATATCGTTGATGATTTATAGAGAATTGTGTTGCTTTGTTATTCACTTGTTGTTGATGTTATTGTTTTTGTTGTTGTTATAGTTGTTGTTTTTATTATTATTATTATTACTATTGTGGTTGTTGTTATTTTATATGACAATAACAAAGTTGATGACTATTTGACACTCGAATAAGTCTTGCAATTTGAGCTGAGAGAGTTAATATGCAGGTTCAACTAAAAACCTCTGATCGCATGCTTAATGTAAAAAAAAAATTAAGTTATACTTAAGTTAAGTTTAAACTAAGACTCTCAGGTTGAATTATTAGCATAAGATTAAAGGAGAGGAAAGGAAAAGGGTTCTATAAAGAACATCACTCGAGTGACTGGAGCATGAAGAAGACATTTTGACGTATTGTCTGGTTGGTTGGTTGGTTGGCTCGGTTGTCTGGGTTCTTTAGACGTGGACATGTTTAACCGGCAGACAAACAAACATTCGTGCCACGAAGCGTTACACGGATGAAATCAGCGAAGCGTAGAGTTATTATAGAAAAAGGAAAAACCATATAAAGAAAAACAGAAATAGAATTGAAAAAAAAAATTACCATGCATTAAAAAGCTAAAAAGTCAGCAAATAGATTTTAAGAGGAGGCAAAAAAGAAAACCTGTAGGATTTTTAACTTTTTTTAATGAGAATCGAGAACTATTTCAATTTAGTTCTTAGTTTTATGCTAATTTCAGTTTTTCCCATCGTCTAAAATTTTTCCGTCGATGGTGGGAAATTGAAATTATGGCGGTGTCTTAAATGGACTCACTTCCTGTGAAGGAAAAACGATATCGTCACGAAAACTTCTCGTTGAACCACTTCTTATCTGTCAAATTGATGTGATGTTGACATGGCGTGAGTGTGATGGCAGAGAGAGAGAGAGAGTGAGAGAGAGAGAGAGAGGTGGAGGGAGAGAAAGAGAGAGCGAGAAAGAGTGGTGAGGGTAAAAAAGAAGTTGAAATAAATGAATTTAAAGTGCTAAACCAACCGTCCGTAAAACACCTGGTGTCAGTAAGTTCTACCTTAATTTCATCACTTTCCCCTCCCCCCGCTGCCCCTTTCTTTCGCACCGTCAACCACGTTGCAATTACAAACAGGAAGAAGCGTCCAACGATCCATCCATTTAGAAAAACGACTACTATTCAAGAAAATGGTATAGTGAAATGATGAAATATTATATTCTAGGTACATATTAGATTATATAACATGCTGACTAAGATCAAGAGCACTGGAGTTGAAGAGAGCAAAGAAAGAAGAAAGACAAGAGTCACTCCATGCATGATCATTCTAGATCAGAGATGTGGTAAATAATGAACACAGTTGGTCAATTATTGTGAAATAGTCGATTATATACTAGGTTTATATATGTTCTTATAAACTATACTATAATCATTCATATCATAATGAAGTTGGTTAATTTATATGGTTAATTTAAACACTTCCGAGATTATTAATATACCATCTTTGTGACTCTCACTATTAGTTTTGAGGTTCAATGAAGATCGTTTATTTAACTTACCTCAGTTAACTAAAGCTAAACTATGATCAAATATGTTCTACTATTCAATTATGATCTATCGATTGTTCTATGCTCTATTGATCAACTACGATCTACGGATCCTCTCTGATCCAATGATCAACTATCTGATCCTCTGATAGATCCTCTGCTGATCCTCTATGTTCTACAGATCTTCTTCTCCTCCTTCTAATGTATTATCTATGATGTATTGATCTACTATGATCTATTGAACCTCTATGATATACTCATTCTCTATGATCTATTGATCTACTAGGATTTACGGATACTCTATGTTTTACAGATCAAGTATGATTCATATGATAGTCAATGAAAATAAGGCAACGTATCTCAGTGATGATCAACCCAGCAACAAAACCCTTAACTTTCTTCAAATCTAAAATTTTGGTATCTAAATCTTGTGATATCTAAATTTTGTTATACGAGTATATCTATGGTAAGCCTTATGATAACTAAACCCGTTGATATCGCTGTAACAAGTGTTATCTAATTTAAGATCTATGTAATTATAAAGTTCATCAAATGTAATGAAGAGTTTCAGTTATAATCGTTACGAATAATTACGACCATTAGAACTGAGCATAATTTTAACCGTCACAACCATTACAACCATCACCTCACTCGTGCCGCTTTTAATGTTTCGCCATTAGTTGATGATAGAGATGCAAGAGAGAAATATGTATTTCCACCGAAACATTTTCAACATCGAATGACGATCATTCATTATCATCAATTTATGGCGGCGAGTGTAGAATGAAGAAATGTGAATAGATTCGTAGTAAACAAATAGAAAATTATTTACTCTAGACGATCGAAGTTTTTCTCTGATTTTTCTTTCTCGTTTCTTTGACCATTTTCCTGCGTTGTGTTTTTCACGATCCAGGGAGTTTGTAGGGACAAAGAAGGGAGGGGCGCCTTTATATAGGAGATACTAGTAGATGTCGGTTGGTTGGTCGGATGGCTGAGTGCTCGATGTGTACGCTGCTGATGATGATATATGGTACACACTCAGAATTCATTGACCGGTCCAAGTCATTGGCCTGAGCGGTGAATGCGTCTGAGTTATGATCATCGTCGCGATGCATTTGCTAGATATGAATGTACGAGTATGTTTGTTTTTGTGCTGTTATTTATCTATTTCTTTTTTGTTCTTGTTTCTTCTGCAGAATAATGAATAATTGAATATTATGTGTTCTGGTTTCTGTTTCCTGAGACATTCCGATTTGGACATGAAGGCGAAAAACAGTGGAAAACGAAAACTAAAAGTCGTATATTGAGCGATATTTTCGGAGATCAACAGAAGAGTCTCTTGAGAAAGAAAAGCTTTTGTGAAGGTGAGGAACGTCCAGCGAACCGATCAATTACATTAGATTATATCTTGATAACTGAGGCAATTATTGTACAATACATACAATCATCATTTAGTGGAAAAAATGTTGTAATATTGAAGAATTGATGATTATATGAAAAGATTACTTTGTGATCATGTGAGCTGTAGATCAGTTTTTACTGCAGATCACTGAATACTAAATTGATCAATCAAGTCACTTTTATAATCAGAATTCTTTGTAGATTGTGTTATTGAAGGAGGTGAAGGAGGGCGGGGGTGGGGGGGGGGGGGGGAAGGGCGTGGTTAATTTTGAGATCCTCTTTTGTTCGATTGTTCAATTTTCGAATCACTTTATTGATAAATTTGAGAGTAAATTTAGTTACTTCAGAAAGTCGGGTTGAAGTCATTCATGCTCATACTCATACGTTACCTTATCATCATTTACATTACATTTAAATTACATTACAGTCATTTAAATATAATTTACAGTTAAATTTTCTGATAGACTTTACGATATTTCGTCTTCAATCCTCCACTCCTTAAACTTTGGCCAATCACCATTAAGACATAAATCATTTCTTCATTCATTCAGTCATTCAATCATTCCTTCAACCATTCCTTCAATCATTCATTCATTTCGTCTAACAACCATTCGGACTGACCTCAAAATGGGACTTTAAAAGCTTTCACCAAAACTATTTTTCATAGAATTGAGTAACCTCTGTCATTCAATGGCCACTGAGCTGCACCTCCTCCTCCCCTTCCTCTCCTGATGTTCAGCCAACATTGGCAACATCAGCAACAACAAAAGTAATCTGCACACGATAATGAACAAGTATTCTCTGCTCCAAAGAAATTCACTTCAACTGAAGTTTGACCGTAGAGCTACGATTGAGGTTAAGATTGAATTCAGTCGTGTTGATTTATGCAACTCAAGAATTTTTAAGTCATTGTGAGTTCAAGGATTAAAATAGATAAAAAAAAAACTAATTGCCAACTCTTACATTTTTTGTTGTTTGTCTGGAGTTTCTTCTTCTTCGACGGTGGCAAGTTATCAATCAAAACTAATAATAAAAACCCGACAACAACAAAAAGTGCAGCATAATTTAATTATTACAATCACATGGCAATCCTTAGATCCAATCATCATGCACGCATGCATGCATGTCATCTTTTTTTTCTGGTTTTTTGCTTCGTTTTTATTGTAAGCAACGCGTCTAATAATAACCACTTTTGACTTTTAAGCTCCACTGAACTCGGTTGCCTTTCGGCCACCTGGCGATGCGAGATGGTGATAGATACCAAGAAAGTTATGGAGGGGGGGGGAGGAGTGGATGGACTGGAGGAGTGGAGTGGCGTATCGTTTTTTTTAAGAAATGAATGCAAAAGAGTTGCAACAATTAGCAATCACAAGCAGCTTGTGAATCATTAATGAAGTCGATGACGATGGCGATGGCGATGACGATGGTGATTGTTGATGGCGGCGGCTTTGGGGGGGAACCGACCCTCTTTGCGCCTGCGTCCGTTTCAAGTCTTTCACCATCGTTTTTGCTTGTGTCTTAAGTAATGGAAATCTTTGAGAAAAGTCCCAAGTTTATTGTAATGTAATGTGTAAAAAGTGCGTTTCGTTGGTGTGAATAAAAGAAATTAAATAAAATTAATAAAAAAAATTACAGATATTTGAACTTTATACCGAAAAGAAGAAAACCCAGACAGGTTCAAAGATTTTATTTATTATTTATTATTTTAAAAAAATTTCCATTGATTGATTAGTTTTAAAAAATGAGAAAAACAGTTAATAAATTACGAGAGAGAGTACAGAGAAATCATTAATTATATCGTATCTGAAAAAATACAACCATCACTACGATGGTTAATTTCGAATGTTTAATCAATTAAAGAAATATAGAAATGATGGAGAAGAAGAAGACACAAAAATATGTGCAAAATGTTGCACTAATCAACAAGTGAAAAATTGCATCTGCTTTTAGATGCGTTTTCTTTTTGTGTTAATTGAAAAAAACCAATCTTAGTGTTAAAATTTAATATTCACAAATCAACAAAATTAATAGTTGGCAACACTGGAGGTGAGATGTACGGCATGCAACAGATGGCATCATTAAGAAACCGAAAGCAAAAACAACTACAACACAAACGGAAGACGACGAGATACTAATGACAATAAACATAAAACAACATCAAAAATAACAATATTGTAAAAAAACAAAACAAAAATAATAACAAACATAAAAAAAACATAAAACAACAA
Source organism: Myopa testacea (assembly GCA_949629155.1). Taxonomy (NCBI): domain Eukaryota; kingdom Metazoa; phylum Arthropoda; class Insecta; order Diptera; family Conopidae; genus Myopa; species Myopa testacea. The sequence continues at coordinate 4,300,339 of OX451346.1, read as the reverse complement.
TAATAACAAAAATAACAATAATAAAAAGCATATTAACAATAAAAAATGCAATCCAAAAATAAAAAATTCAATTATAAACATAAAATAAGCATTTATAAACAAAACCTTGCCTTAAACTTAATCTGAATTTTATTAAAATTGAGAGAGAAAAAAAAGGAAGAAGATTAACGAGCGGCTTGCATGCAGCAAAATTTATGCAACCGTTTTTTATGTAGTATTATTTTAGTCACTATTTTTTAGTGTGTGTGCTTCTGTCTTTCTGACGTGAGTGACAAGAGCAAGTTTCATGGCCTTTTTGAATCAAAAAACAATCAAAACCACGATTAACAAAATTAGTTGAACTTTTAATGTTATTCCTCTATTCTTTTTCTTCTTGTGCGATTAAATTTTGTTTATTTACCTAGTTTATTTATTTAATTTATTAATTATTGTTATTATTTTTATAATTATTACGGGTATTATTGCTATTGTTATCGTATAAGAATTATCATTATTATTATTATTATTGTTAATTAGTATTATTATTATAATTATTAATATTCATGTTATTATTAATAATATTATTATTATCATAATTATTATTATTGGAAATAGAATTATTATTGATTCATTTACTTATTTTATACATCGTTTTTAAGAAATTTAATTTGAATGCAGATGTTAAATAAACATATTACAAAAATTCAAATACGATATAAATGCAAGATAAAATAATGGATTTCTTTAATATGTGCCGTAGAACCATTTCAAAGATTTCAATTATAAAAAAGAGTAGAATAGCAACCCAACCCAGAAACCAGAAGAAAGATAGAGAGAAAAAAAAAGGCACTAGACCGACTAAAGAGCGATAAAACATAAGATAACACATTAATAGACACATTATGAATGGAATTTAAATAAACAGTTTGATAAAAAAACGAAATAAAAAAGGAAATGACAACATTAATAACAAGATTAAGATTTGTAGTCAAAGGTTTCTTTCTATAGTCAAAAGAAATTGGCTAAAAGAACTGAAGACTTCATTTCTTCAAAAAGGAAGAAAAGAGAAGAAAAAATCGAAGACCGAAAAATAAAGATTAAAACAATGAACATCGAACAAAGATCGTAAAAAAACATTAAAATAAATTTACTCTTTATCTTTTATTCTTTCTTTTCATTGTTTTCCTTTTTACTGTTTAGATTTTGAGTGACCTATTTTAATTCAATAAAATTTCTTTTTATTTTAGTTTCTAGAAATATTTTGTTTGCATTTTGTTTCTTGGTTTTTTTTAACATTTCTTTTGAAAGAGAAACGGTTTTGTTTTTGTAATTACTTTTTAAATAACTTGAAATAATTTTAAATAAGTGATTTCTAAAGATTCCGTAATGATTACTTTGTAATTATGAATTGTCTTACTTAGTATAACATCCTCGATAGTATAGTGGTTAGTATCCCCGCCTGTCACGCGGGAGACCGGGGTTCAATTCCCCGTCGGGGAGAATTTGCAATTCTTTTTTTATATCATAAAGAAAAAATTGTATCGCTTTTAACTGAGAATATACAATAATAAACCTTTAATATACGTATTCATATATTTTATATTTAAATTTTAAAAACTTAAATCCATCAACTATGAGTTAAATAAAGAGTACAGCCTTTAAAATTGTTTTATTTGGCTCATGAAAAAATTTGTTTTATGGAAACTAAATTCTGTGTTATAGAAAACAATTTATTTTCTTTCTTTTCTTCATCTTTTCTTTTCTTTTCCTGTGTTTTTCTTTTCCTTTGCTTTTCATTTTCATTTTCTTTTCTTTTCTCCACAAATTTTACTTTTCTAAAGAAATGTTTTTGATTATATTCAAGAAAATAATAAACATCACCCCAACCTAATGATTAACTTAGTAAGTAGACCGTTAATAAATCAAACTAGTAAAAGCTGATCACGAGCCTAGCTTAAATAAATGCTTTTAGGTGTTATTTTTATATTATATTATATACAATAATTTATATATTATTTTATTCGAAAATTAATCTTCAGTTATTAATATAAATTGTTATTAAAAATACGAATAATATTGTATTTTCAGTTTTTAATGATTTTATTATTTAGTAATTTTTTTTCAATGATTTATTTTATTATTTATCACTTTTAAAGTAAGAAAAGTCGCATGGGATAAAATATTTATTTTATTTATATTTAACTCAATGTTATTCGTTATACTATAGTAAAAGTAAAAATAACTGAAAACATTAAACATGAAAAGATTGTTTATAAAACCATTTTCTTCACTGTTCAAGAATAATCAAGGACATTTTTAAAATTTTTTCAAATCTTTCATTCATTCAAAAGTGGTACTCAACTCTTTTCAGCTCTTTTCAACTCTCTTAAAGAAACTCACCAAAATACATCATCAATCAACAGCGATCACTGAAATTTGCTTTGACTTTTGACCAGTTGTTTGTTGTTGTTGTGTTTTAATGTTGATTTCTTTTAAGGTCATCAACTATGAGCGTAACCTGTTTTCGGTCGATGATGTTGTCGATTTCTTTCAAATATCTCTTTCTTTTACCAGCATCTATCAAAGATCAACTCAAAGTTGGTGTGTATTTTTAATCCCTGTCCATCAGCTGGTGATTCATCCATCCATCGCATGTCAATGATCAATGATCGTATGCCATTAATCTTTAATTCATTCTCCATTTGCAAGATATATCGTATAATTATATGAAATTACGAGTACTATTAGGTTAGTGAAACGTTTTTTGTAGATTCGAAATGTTTTGGTTCAGAAGATTGTCTTTCTTGCTTGTTAACTTATTTATATTGCCTTAAATTCCTTCACTTGTTTTTCAGACTTTTCTTCTACAATATCCATCGCTCTCAATCGCCCTCTATCGCTTTCTACCGTCCTTTATTGCCGTCTTTCACCAGTATTACACTCTATTGTTCTCCATTGCCTTCTATTGTTCTCTATGGACACCATCACCCTTCTATATCGCCTTCTATCGTTCCCTATCATCTCTCTATCGAACTACATCGCCTTTCTATCGCCCTTGTATCGTCATCTATTCCTTCTCTCTCTCTCTCTCTGTCTCTCCTTTTCTCTGTATCTTTCTCCCCCGGCCCTCTCACCCATTTTTCATCGCTCCACTGATCACATTTCTAATTCTTCTTTTACACACTTTTATTCATATTCATCGTATATGCGGATATGGAGTTACGGAACTTATGCGGATAAGTTTATAGGATACTGTAATCATATTTTTATTTACATACATATGTATGTATCAATGTACATGATGATATATCAAGAATACATGATGCAAGCAGCATTTCCTAAATCAACGGTTCTACAATTGTTTTGTGATTACGTTGGTTGGTCTTTTTTCTTTCAATGGTCTTTTGTTCCTTCCTCTTTTCATTCTCCTCTTCATCCCGCTTTCATCATCCATCCTCTGTTTATGCGGAACACGTTACTTTTTCAATTCAATTTCAAAACTTGCGCACATTCAATGGTTATGATGTAAGGAATTCCAACCAAGTGCAATACGTCTCTATTGGTGCGTGCTGTTGTTTGTTGTTGTTGGATTCATTTGTTGTCGTTGGTTTCATTTGTTGTTGTTGTTTTACTTAAACTGCATTTGCTGTACTTTAAACTCGCTCTTAACTTCATGGATGACTTCGTTACCATTCGCCATAAAATGATGATGCTGATGATGAACTCCTCTCATCTGCGATGAGCCATCTTTCGCTGGTGCCTTTAAATGAACAACTAGACACGAATTTTATTACTGTAGTTGTTAACTTTAGTTGTTGTTATTGTTGTTGTTGTAATTCTTTTTCTTATTTTTGTTTTTTCCATCGATTACTTGTTCAAAGTAAGTATTGAAAATCGACTGATTGGGATGATTTGCTTTTTTGGTTTTCTTATATTTTAACTTTGGTCTTGAGCTGGTTTTGTTTGATTTGGTGTTTATTGGTTGTGCTTGTAATTAACTTCATTTAAAAGTTAGTTTTATGGTGAATTATTTCGTATTTTTGTTAACGTGTTGATATGTTTTTTATTATTTGATTTATTTATTTACTTTCTGAGTCATTTGTGTGTTTTTAGTTTCTATTTTAGAGTTTTGCTTTAGAGTTTTTTTGGGTTTTTTAGTCGATGCCCTTTTTAGGTTTAAGAGTAATTAATTCCGTTAACCGGGTGGTCTGATTACAACAAATAAATATATAAAAATAGTAAAAATTGTAGGTTGATTTTAAACTTTTTTGCTGTTTAATTTTTCCTTTTTTTATTCTTTTGCCATTTTTTTAATCTTTTTCCTGGTTTTTAATTTCTTCTTATTTTTTAAGTTCCTTCTATTTTGAATTTTTATCATTTGGAAGAACAAAGTGAATATACCGTTATCCCTTGAGGTGTAAGTTATGAAAATAATAATAATAATAATATTTAGTAAGAGTTACAGCAATAACTATAGTTACAACAGCACAGTGTTGTTATAATTTTTGGAAATTTATAGATATCATCATCATAGCAACAAATAACAACATCTACAACAATAACAATAGATTGTACAGTTATACAAGTCCTCCAGTAAAAAAAGAAAAACATTTACAACACCCACCGTTATAATAACAAAGCGTTAATTAATTAAGATGAGAAAAAAAAGTGAGAGTTGAAAGTTCTTTAGTATAGTTTCCATATTTTTAGCGTTTTCTCCATTTTTTCCATTTCAACCTCAGGTAATTTTTGAATAATTTGAAGGTAAGTATTTAAAAATAAACAATTGCTAAATTAGACCGGAAAATTTTAAATTTTATACGCTAGAAAGGGATGGATGTGTGTCTGTTTTTGTGGTGTAAAAATTAACTGAACGAACGCAAATCATAAACGAAGCAGAACGCGTGCAGCGTTGCGCAGACGAAGACGCAGACTCGGCTCATTGTAACGGATTATTTTTCTTTGTTTAAATGATTATCGGGCGAAGCATGAATATGGCTGGAAAGAGCAGGAGGAGTGAAGAGGAGTGTAGAGGAGGGGAGGCAGGGAAAGGAGGGAGAGGTGATTTACTATGATGCTATCTTTAGAATCTGAGAGACGTCAATAAAATCAAATACAACAGCTTTTGCTCGGCAAATTCAACAAAAGCCAGACAAAGTAATAATAATAATAACAACAACAACGACATCTTCAAGGTTTTTAAAGCCTCTTTTTAGGTTTACGAAAGATCAACTTCAATGCAGCATAAAATCCATGTAAAAAATAGCATTAAAGCGAAAAGTCTGACAAATCAACAATGAAATAATATGGTAGATGGCAACACTGGCACACAAAATAAAAAATAATCCACGAAAATTGATTAAAGCATGACAAATTCAAGCATGAAAATTAAAGCAAACTTGAGAGAGAAAAGAAAATAAATAAAAATGAAAATAAAATAAGAAAAAAAAACAATGAAAATGCAAATGAACAAAATATAGAATCCAAAAAAACTTAAAGAAGAAACAAACTATAATAAAAATACACAATATAATATTTTCTTGAACTTTATTATAAAGATAAATAAATAAAATAAAAGAAATAAAATAAGATAAAAAGTTAAAATAATGATAGAAAGAAGCACCAAAACTTACCACTTGTAGCAGACGTAGCGGGGGTGGGGTGATGTTGTAGTATACTAAATGGAACAACAACAAAACCCCCAAACAATTGTATCCACCGTTTAATCGTTTTTCGAAATCGCAGCCACGAAAAATTAACCGCAACGCATTTTTAAATCTAACATCAATAAAGTAAGATTTATTAAGTCATAAATAAGGCGGGGCAGCAGCAACACAACAATAAGAACAACAACGAAAGAACAAATCACAATAATAACAACAACAAGTCGCACCTTTCTAAACTTTTCAAAACTTGTTACAAACACTATAAAGTATCTTCTAGAATCTTGTTCGTTTGTTTGTTCTTCTTTTTTGGCCAACAACGTTCTCAGTTAGACGTTTGACAGCACCATATGGGCCATCGTTAAAAAGATAACAACAAAAACAACACAAAAACAGAAAAAAGGAACAAAATTGGAAGAGATGTCAAGTGCAGAAGTGCAACGCGTTGGTAACTCTACAAGAAATGACTGGCACGATTTCGGAAAAATGAGGCGAAAACGTTTAAAAAAACATTTCTGCTGGCGGTGGTGCTCTGCTCCTTCTTTCCGTCCTTCCTTCCTTCCTTCCACACTCAGGATGTCGAGCGAGGAGATGCTGCCAAGATCAGAGATAGTTTTTAGAATGCACAACAACACAACGTAATGCAATGCAATGCAACGCAACGCAAGCGAACACAACGACGATGTAGCAATAATAAAACTCGCAGCTCCTGATACCGTTAGAATGCACTGAACGCGCCGCGTTGTGAACACGGTCAGTCCGGTTTTTTGTTCTGATTGTCGTTGTTCTCGATGGCGCAACGAATGTCGATGATGAGGACGATGACGACGATTGTGATGATGATGGTGACAATAATGATGTTGATGGTGAATTGTTGTTGTTGTTGATGTTTCTGTTGTTGTTGTTCTTATTGTTGTTGTTGTTGTTGGTGATGCCCCGTTCAAAGCTGGGATGAATTACAAAACGCGTAACGCCGCTCACATAATCGATGATAATGATAATGACGATAATGACGATCTTGACGCCGTGTTATACACAAATACTCGTTCATATGTATTTATAACTATTAGATAATTATTTATGATCACTTATTATGAACTTTTATGGACCATACATTTTATGGATGGACGTAGCAAACATTTAAATGGCTCAAACATTTACTCACAAACTTTTCTCTACCGAAACACAGCTTCAAATTCGTGTATTTAAGTATCTGTACTTGCGAGTTATTTTTTGTTGGATTCTTAGTAAAAATCAAATATCTTTCTAGTTCAAAGAATTTTCAATTAATGAAATTTCTGCAACTTACGGATTAATTTGGGGTTTAAAATCTCATCGACACGCTTTTAAAAGTCACTTTAAAGTTCACTTCATTTCATTTCTATTTCGTTTTCCTTGAACTTGGAATTTTTTTGGGTCTACGGTTGTTTTTGCACTCTATTTTTATCTGAGAGATTCACAGATTCAGTTCAAAGTTAATGCTACGCACACGTGTTATCCGTCAAGTGGTTTCTAATCAACTAAACTTGGCTCAAAGAAAACGGTTCGCCTTTGAGCCGCTTTCAACTGAATTCGTTACTTCTTTTCTTCTCCTTCTCCTTCGCCTTCTTCTTCTTTTTCTCCCCCGACGTTTTCTTCTCACTCTTCGGTTTTTTCTTCTTTTTTATTGTAAGCTTTTCTGATTGTGTTTATTTATTTTTCTTTTTGCTGACTCTCTTCGTTTTCATAACTGGCCTTTAGAGAAATAACCTTTCTTTCTCCTTCTCGTGTTTTCTTTCTCTCCTTTTCTCTTTCTTTGTGTTTCTTGCTGTTTTGCTTCTAAACAATCTACGATCGTTTTTCTTCTCCCTCTTCTTTGGTTTGTTGTTTCATGTCTTTCCTTGTATTAGTTACCAAGTGAAGCTTTTGTTAGCTTTTATTAAGTTGTTTTCTTTGGTCTCCGGTTTTGTTTATCATGGTTGATTGACTCTCCTTCTCTTTTTCTTTATTTTTGAGTTTGTGAGTAAATTAATTCACTGCACTCGTGCATGCATTCTGAACAAAGTTCAAGTCAATGAAGTTATTAGAGCGATTTTGACCATTCAACTTTTATTAGGATGTGATACTTCCTTAAACCGGAGATTAGAGGCTTCTTTAAAAATAAGATAAGATAAGCAAAGATAAACTATCTAAAGTAGATTCCTCTAACTTCTCCCTGACTTCCTCATGACTCCTTCATGACTTCTTTCTGTCTTCTCCCTGATTTCTTCCTGACTTCTTCTTTACTTCTCCTTGCCTTCTTCACGACTTCTTCTTTACTTCTTCACGACTTCTTCTTTACTTCTTCCTGACTTCTTTCTGACTTCTCCCTGACTTCTTTACGGCTTCTTCTTTACTTCTCCCTGACTTCTTCACGACTTCTTCTTTACTTCTTCTTTACTTCTTCCTGACTTCTTTCTGACTTCTCCCTGAGTTCTCCCTGACTTCTTCCTGATTTTATCACCATTTCTTCTTTACTTCTTCCTGACTTCTTCATGATTTCTTTCTGACTCCTTCTTGACTTCCTGAAGATAAAGAAAATCATGTAAAGCCTCTTTATTCTCTTCTTCTGTAGTATCTTGTTTTCTTCACAGAGCTGTTTGTCAAAGTTATCTAATATTATATTGTTTCTTACGTTATCTCATGTCTATGTCTACGTCTAAGACGTTATCTAGTTTAGTATATGAAAGTAAATTCTACGCACGTTTGAGCAGATAAAAATTCTCAATCTTTCAAGTTGAAGTTTTTATTCTGTGAAAAACTTTCAGTGTAGCATACATCGTGATGCTTTTTCAGACTCTTTGCAAAACTGAAAAAGAAGAAGAACAACAACAACTCTTATCACCATCCCACGAGTAACTCAATGTACCAGAAATGAATTCTATTGGCTCACAGAATTCAATACGTAATACAAGTATAGTCTATATTACGTCGCTGTGTCTAGTTTACAAGTCACGTTCATGGGTCACGTAGTCTTCGATAAATTTTTGAGATGTATTTCAAATGTATTTCATCACTAGCGGACTATAAATAGTACCCATAGCTGGTGTCTAATTCACGAGGGCGGAGAGGGGGACCTTGAAGACCCTCCACAAAATCTACTCAAAGATATAGACATTGTTTATATAGTTTTGATAGCTAACTATGGTCAGAAAAAGACTAATGTCAAAAGGTACTCAAATATGGTCTAGTATGTCTCTTAGAAAGTGTCGAAAATGGAGAAAATCGGACCACTGTAACGTCCACATTTTAAGTGCTTATAAATATTAATGCATCCGATTAGGGAGCTGAAGTCCAGCTAAATTTCTCAGCTAGTAGTAGATCTTGAGTCGAAATACTATTCCCAGATTTAGGGTTTCAGAGAAAACCGGCCGACGAAAAATTGCTCCAACTCAACCCCGTTAACGATGATCACGTTTATAGTTTATATCTCCACCTCTGGTTTTTACTAAGAATTCCATAGAATCTAACCATAATTTATTGATTGAACATGAATCTGCGTGCTTTTTTGCTAAGTTCAAATGAAAGGAGATTATATAATAAACTGTTCATAGTTTAGCAGGATTCATTGGGGGTATATATAGATGATATACTGAGGTGAAGACTTCATTCAAGAAAATAGTTCAACGTGTAAAGAAGAATCATATATACAATAATTGTGTCCAGATGAAACTGTTAATTTCTATCGTTAGTAGTTTTCTAGCAACTACTTTGACTGTTGTTAATTCGCACGGAGTTTCGGGTCCCTACGAAGTTTTTCATCTGCCGCCTAGAAATGGACCAGCCGCTGGACCTGGTAATCGTGCTGCAGGACCCGTTTGTGCTACAAACGGAAAAAACTACATTCTTTTTGAGGATGACAGTCTTTTGAATGAATATAATTATGCGAAACTACGTCCAGGAGAATATCGTAAGTGTTTGTCGTATTCTGTTCATCATCAAGTATCACAAAATACTAATGATAATGTCCTTAAAGCCTTTAGGAAAACTACAGTAGTTCATTGCTATAACGCATGTAAACATATTAAATGTACGTCGACGTATGCGCCTCTTTGCGTCTCTGCACAAAACTCAATGTTAAGAGAGACCATGAGTAACGAGTGTGAACTGGACCGAAGGTTTTGTCTCACCCAGACACGTAAGTACACCGATCTAAGGTCTATCCTAAGAGAGTTTAAGTAGCTTAACTCTAACTCTACTCTACTCTACTCTAACTCTACTCTAATATTACAACTACTCTCTGTCGGTCGGCTTAGCATTGATAATACTTTATGACGGACCGTGTATCAGTTCGTGTCCCGGCGGGTGTAGCAAGAATTATGTACCTGTATGTGCTCAATCTAATAGCAAAAAGTTAACCTTCGCCAACATCTGCAAGCTGAAGTGTTTCATTCACGAGAGCAAACAGAGTAAGTGGACTCAGTTCGATCGAATGCTAAATTAAAATGGCGAATATTTCCTTTCTAGAATGGACTGTAATACATGAAGGGCCCTGCAATACACAGACATATGTTTATGAAAAGAAAAACCCTAAAGAAACTTCAGCTATCGGAAGAACCAACGTTTATGGCCAACCATATAGACAACCATCGCGGGGGGTCTACGATGAAGCACCATCAAAAGTTATTCCACATGCTCAATCAGAATATCCTTCAAGCCACGTTCCTTCATCATCATCATTATCGCAGAAATATTCCTCAGACCAATTGTTGACATTATTATTGGATGCTCTGAAGTCATCATCTGGGAAAGAATCACCTTCAGTAGAATCGGGATCTACTAAAAAGTCTGGCAAAATTACCACCACTACACATGCACCAACCACCATTGAAGTGGAAACTCCTTTTGATCGTCGAATCGAAAACTTATTAAAACGTTATTTGGATTCCATTGAAAAAAGTTCCGATATAATAATTCGGAATGTTAACGAAATGTTAAATAACACATCTCTCAAAGCTAAAGCTAAAAAGCTTGTTAAACAGCTTGTTTTGGATTGGAAATATAGAGATTTACCAATTGGCAACCATGAAACTAGGTATATCAGAACCAAGAATGGTTCTATGGTTCCATCAACACCAACTTCCGTAGAATCACACAACTATTGTCGTTTGATAGAAGTGATTGTGGGTATGGTTAGAAAAGTTCTAAACTTCAACAATAACGCAACAGACACAGATTCGGAGTGGATTGACGATGATGACTCAGTGGAGTGGTTTGACGATTCATTAGAAACTGATTTGGAAGTGGATGCAACTACCACAACTCCGAACAAAGCAGCATTATCATCTACCACAGCTTCAAGGCTAAGGCCTTTCATTGCAAGAGTAATGCCATCTATATTCTTCACACCAAACAGTACAAATTGAAGAGTGGTGACATAAACTGTCTTGGATTGTATTGTAAGAGGTCTATATTTCATTCACTCCAAGTAAATCAACTATATAACATTAAAACATTATAAACAAACCTAAAAAATGCTACAAAACAACTTCTAAAACAGCAACATTAAGAAATGACGCAAATCGACCAACAACAACAAGCTGCTCCTTTTAAACCCTTCTGATAGTTTTTCCCAACAACCGGAAGTCAGCATTTTACGATAAAAGTTTTTTTGCACCATTTTAATGTGTACTTTCGTAGTGAGGTTGTACCTCAAGCGATATTTAACTTAATTGAATAAATTTACATTTTAACACGTATTCAAGAATATGACAAAAAATACAGCGACGTCTCTCAACGAGAACAAAGCATTAATTTTGACGTGTTGTTGCTTCCTCAAGCGAAGATGTGATTAAATGAAAGATAAGTTATTTAACAAGCTATGCTTCCCACGTATTGTCGTAATGGGTTAGTAAAATTGTTCATGGTTTAAATAAGAATTAACTTGTAATTAATTACATACATATATTATATCCTCTTATGATTGTTTTTGTATAACAATTAGTTTTTAAAAGTAGATATTTAACACCAACTCACAGACTAAATAAATCTCTCTATAATAATGGAATCCGATAATACTTTTGACGTTTATTCTTGTTAATTTAGCTGGAATCCGTTAAACAAATCGATAAAACGTTTTGGTAGTGTATTGGTAGTTGACTGTTAATACAAAGTTTTGCTGCGTGCAGTACCACGGCTTTGGAGTGTGCATAAATATATTATTTATACATACGAGCAGGAGATTGTCATCACTGTTATCGAAGACATAAACCTCAAACTCATTTGCTGAGTGCAGCAAACAAATTATTCGTTTCAAGAACTAATACTGTAAAATCCATTTAAAAGTATAGCGAAATCTAAGATAGCCTAAAAGTATGCAACATGAATAGTGGTATGCTCGCAATTCGGGTGGTAGTTTCTAACGTTCGCCGATAACTATGCAACGAATCTAGTTTAGCAGCTGCTCAATAGAGGTGTTGGTCTTCGATAACAATTATGGTAGAGTTTGAATCTTTAGCAAGTCTATTAGCAAAAATAACACTGGATGCACTGTGGTAGACACTTACATGAAATACAGTACACGCGCGTTATAGTAAATACTCGTATATAAGAACTACTCTACAACGTGAAATTGTGTGAATATGATAATTATTTTAGTTAATTTAATAACTTTTTATTTAATATACTTATATTACAATCACAAACACTTACCTCTCGTATTGCGAAATCGTCTGGCGATCGAATATCGAGGCCATCGAGTTTGCGATGCTCCGATTATCACCCATCGAACTGTAAACATTATTGTGGCCGACGTCATAACAATCGCTGCAACTACAATACGAATACAATGAGCCACAAAACGATGACGCCATCGATTTGTTAGCCAGAAAGTCGTGATCATCAAGGTCATCGTTGATGGTGACATTGGCACCGCCGCAACAGCTGTTCGAATCTTCGAAAAGACTGTTTGTCGGTGGAGCACCAGAATCAACAGAAGCAACACTGTGACGTGATCTAAACAGCACAGAAGAGGGAAAAAGAAAAGAAAAACAAATCATTTGAATAGAAACAACGAAATCGAAAGCAATTCATTCAAACTTTTTGCTTTTGCTGTCCATCGTGTCAACAACAACATTCCAGGTGCGATGTATCAAGTAAAGTAGAAAAAGCATACGTGAGGTTTCGCCGCTGGGTGGCGCTGTTGTCGTGCCGCTGTTTGCACGTGACACATTAACACGTTCGGCGCCGCTTTTTCGTTGATGACGAGACGGCAACGTTTTCGATTTCCTCTCATTTTGTTGCTGAACGAACTGCTGCTGCTGGGAGAAGTGTTGCTGATGCTGCTGGCAACATTTTGTTCTTGTGGTTGGTCGTGTTGTTGTACTGTTGGGCGAATTGTTGGTGAATTTGCTGGATCTGGAGTTGCCAATCACACTGCTTATAGAATTGCCCATGTTGTCGACGGGACTGCGTTGTACATAATTTTGTAAAAACTGACGATGATGAGTTGATTGAAGATGTTGATTTTATGATGCTTGCAGAAGACCGGAAAACTGCAAAAAGATTGAGTATATAAAGTAAGGAATTCTTTAGTATATTTCAAATTTAACTGTAACTGTAACTATAACTCTATAAGAATAATAAATTTAAAATGTTATCAAATAATTAGTATAAATCGAATTAAATAATTCAAAAAGAAACCAGCCGATGGCCCACCCTACTCAAAACAGTCATCCCTCGAATAGCACGGATAAAAATGACGGCAACCCCCGAATAACACGTAACTAAGTAACCACGTTATTCGATGGATGCCTGTAGTATATCGTGTATTTGGTGTCATCAACACTTAAGCGACAAACCAACCAACCGACCAACGCACCAGTTTTACAAACGTTCAATTAAGTCAGATCGAACACGCTTGATGATGCCGTGTAACGAACCGGTTGCCGTTGATCTCAAGTCAAACCGTGAGTGTCAATTATAAGCGAGCAGATTTTTTACATTCGTCATTAGTTTTTAAGTGCTGACGTTGTGTTTACGTTGAATTTATGCGGCATGCGGATGAATTAAGATCAAGAAGGTGATGAACACGACGAAGAAGAAGAAGACAACGACGATGAAGAAGAAAACAACGACGAAGAAGAAGAAGAATGATCTAATTCTCTGCAAATCACTAGAAGAAAATTTTGCATCTTATGGTTTATAGTGAGTTAAGTGATTATGGTTGATCAGCAGCGTGCGCTTCATTTGAACATGAATATAATCATTATTTAGTATATAATTATTGATCATTATAATATTATTCAGATTCTAGATTCGCTTAAATATAAATCCATACGTTTATTCAGATTCTGGATTCAAGTGACTCCAATTTAGTGGTCAACGGGGGTGTGAGTCTTAATTTTTCCAAAAGTGCAAAAGTCGAATATAATATACAAAAGTAAAAAATCCACTGATTGACAAATTATTAATTAATTAAGCTTTTACGATGATTTTTACGATGATGGTTTTTTATGCTGCTGATTTTTTATGATCACCACGTCAGATTTTCTTTAAGCTGCAGCTTACAAATGTTCGAAAAAAAAAAAACGCCAAACGCGACACAAAAATATTAAAAAAGTGCAAAAGATTGCTGTTTAAAACTTAAAGTTTCCTTTAATGTACTTTACATGCGATTTTACAACTCTTTTTATACAACATAAACACGTTTTTCCGTTAATTATAATAGTAATAATAATGATAATTAAATTTTTATTTTTCTTTTCCTTTTAAATTTTGCAAAGCATTATACAACATAAAAGTTTCTCTTTTCGGATCATGACAATGAGTTGAATACAAAATAAAATCATACGAATTATGAGCTGACAGTTTGATGTACTTACTGATGAATTCGATGGATGAAACGATGGATGGATGACACGGAGGAAGCATGAATTAAGTAAAGATTAAATGATGATGTTCAAGAAATATGAAATAATGTTGGCAAAACTTGATTGGGATTAACGATTAGATTAACAATTAAAGTACTGATTACTGAGTTACTTTGTTTGTTACCGAAAAGAAGAGGTAAACACAAGTGTCGACATTGAAGAATGTCGGTGTTTGATTTCCGGACTAGTTTATGAAAGCAATAAATTAACGATTTAGAATGCAAAAAAAAGAAAAAAAACATTGCACTCAGATAGACACTCAGACAGCTGGACAGACGGATGATGAGATTAAATTCGCGGTGAAAATCTAAAAAGACATGCAAAACAAATGTGCAAAAAGACTTAAAAAAAACAGAGAAATTATTAACTGGTTAAGTGACCGGTTTAAAATGAATGCTGGAAATTTGCTAGAACCACGACAAACAACGATAAAAATAGCAAAAACAACTACAAAACCCATGGAAATAACAACAACAACGACAATAATAACACCAACAACACTCCGTGGCTTGTCAGCGCCGGCAAAAGTGATCGTGTGTCTGTAATTCAAATATCGCAGTAGCATTTCTGGTTGGTTTAACTATCAACCAGAATTGGGTCACCTCCACTCAAGCCAAAAAGCAGAAAAAAACCAAAAAGAAATGATAAACAAACGCAAAACGAGGGCACTCAGTGTATGGTGACAAAACTAAAGCACCCAGAAACGAAACGTTGTGGCAACGCCAACGATTATTAAAAAGAACACCGATCATGAAGAAGAGAAGCCGATTTATCAACTCGATTTGATCTTCTTGGACCAGTTCTCAGTGGGACAAACTGGAATCACATTAAGAAAAGTGATAAAATTTATGTTAACAAACCATTTTTTGAACTGATCTTGAAATTGATCTTTAAGTTGATCTTAAAGTTCATCTTAAATTTGATCTTAAAATTGATTTATCCGAATTGACCTCTAAATGTTATCTGCAAATCTGTTTTTAAACTGATCTTAAAATCCATCTGGAAAGTGGTCTTTAAATTGATCTCTAAATCGATTTTTAAGTTGACCTCAAGATTGATTTTTAAATGGTTGAAAGTACTTTCGTTCTAATTGATCTTAAAATTAGTATTCGAATATTTACAAATCTTTTTCGAAATTAATTCGTTTTGATTTTAAATATGATCTTTAAATGTTTGCAAATCTGTTTTCGTGTTGATCTTCGATTGTTTTTTCTTTCGTTTTAGTTTATTTATTAGTTTCTTTTTTAACGTTTACTATTAAAACTCTGTCTACCTTTTTGCAGATTGCCTGTTTTCTCTATTATACAATTTTAAGCAATTAATTTTGACAACGTTGACAAAGTTAACGATCACTTTACGGAACCGTCACGAATCCAGAGTCTGTGATTCTTTTTCATCGCATTTATTATGATCTTTTATGGATTTCTTGATTTTGCTTATTTCGTTATTCTATTTTCTTTCCTCTTCATTTTCTTCTATTTCTTCATAAAAGTGATGACTTTATTTAAATTCTGCTAATTTGTTGAGTAACTTATTTGCAAACTTCTTTTTTTGTACTCGTAGCTTTCATGGAATTGAAATTTTATAAAAGAGACTGAATTAAGTACAATAAAATGAAGATTATTTTATACGAATTCGGGAATAAATCAGGTGAAAATCCACGGATTACGATTGAGAGCAAAAATATAGAAAAACCTGATTACTTATGGATCAAGTTTGATCATCAGATCAAATCACTGATTAAAATGAAGATCAATATTAAGTTGATTACATACTGAACAAGATTGATTTTCAGGTTAAATCAAATATGTAAATCGTTTGCAATCTCTTATCACATTCTAACAGTGTATAAAATAAACAGTTATTCTGCTGCCCAACATCAACATAAACTGACCAACTCAGTGCTCAACTAATCAGTTCATTATTAATTCAATACCATTACTGTTATTTACACCAATGAACATTATAATCATTAAAGTGAAGGAGGCAAAAACAAATGATTTTCCGCTACTGATTTCGGATCCGCTACTTATTAATGTTAAATAAAGTTTAAAGATAGAAATTAGGCTAAAGAAGAAGATGATGAAGAAGAAGAAGACAAAGAGGAGGAAAAATAACAAGTAGAATAACACGAAGATGATAAAAAAACAGTTTAATTTTATTATCAAAAAAGTTAAGCAAGCAATTTTTAAAATAGTGAAATTGATTTTTATGATGATTGTTATATTGTTCATTATGTTGATTGCTATATTGATCATTAAATGTTGATCGTTAAAATGAGTTAAGATCTTGGAAAGATTTTAACAGATAATTGTAAAGATTTCTTTATATTGCAGTCTTTTAAAATGCATTTTTTAATCTACAGCATTAATTTTTAAAGTAGTACTAAAGTCATTAAATATTTTCTAGCCTTTTGTTTATTTATTGATGCATTATTAAAGTCAATAAACACATTTCCAGCCTCTTGTTTTAATATTTTATAGAATAGCTAAAGTCAAAAGCCTTTTATTTTATATTTTAATGATTTACAGCATTACTAAAGCCAGTAATCATTTTCCAGGTATTAAATATTTTTCTGTCCTTCCGTAGTTTCTTTAGAATTCCATAAAAAGTAGCAAGGTTTTTCTTTGAACCACATAACTTTGGATAGCAAATGAATAAACTTGATTCGATTGCTCTTTGTTACTATAACTAAACTATAGAAAGTGATTAACAGAAAACCAATAAAAGAAATAGCAAAAAATATCTAGTTTCTGAGTGTTTCGAGTTCGAGATCGAGAGAGAGATCAATGAACATCATATTCGATCATAACAACACATGATATCGTTGGCACTTTCTTGTATCTCACAATCGTATCACGCATGTGGTCCATTTGGGACTAACCACATCCATAAAATGGAGCAGGTTTTCATTGTTAGAGTTGCCATATAACAAGAAAACGAGAAACTATGGCAAAAATATATAAAACTACATCCATTAAAATATTGTTGTGTCTCTCTGTTGATTTTCCACAATAATTCCACTAAATCGATTAAAATACTTTACATTTTACACTTAGCCACGGTTTGACTCTCAAATCGATCGATCTTCGGAGAAAAAATAAATGTTAATAATGAAGCTTGTCAAAAGATCTCAAGTTATTCTTCGTTCACAGAATAAAGTCAAAACAAATTAAGTTATGCACTCTTATTGTATCGTATCGTATCGTCGACAACCAAAGATGAAACTTGTTATGGAAAATACTTTCTTTTTTTCTCTCTCTCTTTCTCTCTTTCTCCCTCTCTTTTTTTTCTGTTTTCGCGATTGAATAGCTTTTGCATATGTATATAAAAGTAGAGCCATCGTCATTAAAAACCGGTCACTTATGCTGCATTTTCATTCATTTCATGCATTTTTGCCTCATTTGTTGCTTGTGGTCATGACGTCACGAGACTGTTGACAGCGAAGATTTTCCCATTATATTTTATTTATTGAAAAACACCAATTAAACATTCTTTTAAACATTCTTTTATTCTTTAAATAATTAAACATGAACTTAAAATTCTTATTTTATTACTGAAGAGGAACGGACATCCTCCAGATCACCGTCTCTGTCCCCCTCTGTCACTCTCTGTCCCCTTCTGTCCCTCTCTGTCACTCTTTCCCTCCTTTCTTTCTCTCTAATCTTTCTTTCTTTCTCTCTATTAAAATATTATTTCTAGATTTTCTAGTTTTACAGGAAAAGCTTAGTTTCTAGTGATCTATAAAATTAGCTTCTGATCACCAGCAGCAATTCTTACGATGCCATCGTTGTTGTTGTTGTTATGTTGTTGTTGTTGTTATATTGTTGTTGTTGTTATTGTTGTTGTTCTTTGCTAATAACAAGAGTGAAAATTTCTGGCCTGATGTCTTGTTTTTTGGTTTTTTTATTTGTTGTTTTCGAAAACATTTTAAAATTCTAGGTTAGTAGAAAAGCGTGGTGTATCACGTTAATTGATCTCCATCTTTTTTAATCGTATATAAAATTAATGATTTGTTGTTGAATTATAAATTCATGTGGGCCGAGTATCGCAGCTCAGGTGGGAGAGAGAGAGAGGGAGGGAGAGAGACAGAGAACAAGACCGGTGAAGATCAACATCAATAATAAAAGATTATCATCATCATCGGATAAGAAGGACACCATTAATAATAAAAGACATAGAATCCGATACCATCTCATATGAAAGTAAAACAAATTCCTTTCTTGCTTTTTTTGGTCTTAATAAATCTTCAAAGAAAAGAAAAGAGGAAAGAAAGAACAGAGTTGAAAAATAAGATAGGTTTTTTGTTGTAAATCGTAACATTTTTCACAACTTCAGTATACAGAAATATTTGACGTATAGATGGCGGTTGTTGCTTGAAAATTCAGGACTATTTTTATTACTTTTTTGGACTATACACTCGCATATAGGACACAAATCGAATAAACATCTCAGTGATTATTATAAAGGGTGAGCCATCGGCTGGTTTCTTTTTAAAATTGCTATTCTTTACAAGAGTTATTAGTAAAAAATTTTAAATTAACTGGCGAAAAATACAAATCATTATCGTATTATTAAACTATATTATATAAGCTATTTATATAAGTAAAGAGATACTATTAAATCTAATTTAAACGTACCTTTAAATTTGATTATTTTTTATCCAATAAATCCATTATTTATCCAATCAATTGCAAACTTGTGGCAAATTATGCGATTAACAAAACCGCATTTAATAGTTGTTTATTTATTTTATACACTTATTTTTTAACTGTACTGAAATTTGATTTATTTCAAAATTTGGAAAGAAATTCATTAATTTTTATTGTGATTTATTTTTGATAATAAATATTTTTGATAATACTTATTTTCGTAATCATTATTTTTAATGTTGATAAACGTGTTTATTTAATCACGGATGTTTTGAGAGTTTGTGAATAACAACACTAACAAAAATACTATTTAATTGTTGCAATTAAGTTATGATTAATCACTGAGATGTTTGATAAAACGTTTAAAAATCACTTCCACTCACAAAAAAAGATTTAAAAAACCACAGAAATTAAGCGCATCTTTCTTCAAATTAAACGTTGTTAAACTTCAACTTCGATAATAAAATAAATGCACAAAAATTTTAAAAAACTTTTATAACGATTTTAGTTAGTGTTTAATTAATTGTTTTCTTTATTTTATTTAAATTTTAAACACTTCATTAAAACATTCAAAAAGTTTCACAATAAAATTCCTTTTTTTTAAGTTTAACTTCAATTTTGAGAAACTTTAAAATATTTCTTTATAGTGGTTATAACGGTAAAATAAAAGCTGATATTTTTGCTATTTTTTCGGATTATTTCTCTCTTTTCTAATCGCATAAATTAACATCGCGTTCTTCTTGCATAGTTTTAAACTTTTTCTTCATTAATGAATATTTTTAGGTTATTAGTTTTTATTAGTTTTTCTTCGTTTTTTGTGGCTTTTATTTCTTTCTCTATTTCCTTATATTTATGTATATTTTTCTCGATTTTATGATTTCTATTTTTTGTGGTTTTTTATTTTATTTTTGAATTGTTATTTGTCTATAGTTTTTTTGCATTTCTTTAAAAGCAGTCAATCAAAATTAGATTTAGAATGGAAATAAATTCGAAACTATGAATTCGAAATTCTGTCGACGGCGACTGCTCGTTGTTGTTATGGTTCGTAGTCGAAATCGCGTCTTCGTTGCCGATCGTCACGCGAAGTGGTCTAGCTAACTCGCTCTTAGCTCGTGCGCGACTTGGACTCGTGTCTGCTCCGTTGAAGCCTTGATTGAAGACTGAATCTGACTGAATCTTGGTCATCGTCTTGGTAATGAAATCAACAGACGCCACACCAACGGAGGAGAGTTTTGATTTGCGTGGTTTTCGCGAGTGCGGCGCGAAATGTGCAGCAGCAGCAGCAGCAGAAGCTGTCGTCGTGGACGCTTGGACAACGCTTGCAATGAACCACAATGACGATGTATGCAACGAGGAAGTGGATCGGTTTTTTCATTTCTGCGGTTGTTGCTGTTGCCGCTGTTGTTGTTGTTACTGCAGCTGTTGTTGTTTTTACTGCATTTGTTGTTGTTGTTACTGCATTTGTTGTTGATTGTACAAATCTTTGTCAATAGAGAAATCTGTGAGTGTGAACTCGTTTTTTAACTTTTTATCACCTTTTAAGTTTCATCGTATTTTAAATTTAATTATCTTCAATTAATTGAGTGATGTAAATAATTTAAATTAAATTTATTAAATATTAAAAATTCTGTTCATTAATTTAAATAATTTGCAGTGTACTGGAATTTTGGTTTATTTCGAAACTTAAGTTCTTGCTTAATTTTTTTATATATCGATAGATTATAATCACTTCTTGATCAATTCAAAATGATCAACAAAAACAACAATAACAGCAACAACAACAACAACCCGTCTTTAATTTTGCTAATGATCCCATAGAAAGAGTGGAGTTCTTTGATCGAATAAATAGACACACGTTGATTGATCAATGATCAAACCGATCATCTTCGCAAATGAATGATCATCATTGATGAAGAGTTCGCTACTGTTTTCGCAAGATCACCAGCATAAATGGTCATCGAACCACCATCATCATCATCTTTAATCATCGCATGAGTGGATCGCGATTACGCGCAGCGATCATTAAGAAATCCGCATCCACTGCAAGAACTTACATTGTATTAAAAGAACAACAACAACACGCTGTCACGTGTGACTGGGTCAGTAGGATCAATTGATCGAGTCCAACAACAACAGCAACAACAACAGCAACAATCGTCGATTTAACTTCAACAGCTCTCTGTTGATCTTCAAGACGATCATTTATTGTTTTAGTGTTGCAAGAAAGAGTCTAGTAATTATAATGATGATCAGGAGGATGATGATCATTAGGATGATCATGAGGATGACGATCATGCGGATGATGTTGAAGACGATGATCTGATGGTCTGATGTTGATGACCATCGGTGAGATTTATTTATTGCACCATTTTTAGGAATACAGAGAATATTTTTTTAATGGCAGACTCAGACTATGGATGTGGTTTTAGAATGTTTTCCAAGTTTTTCTGCTTTCTTGTGCTCTCTCATGGATTGTAGAAAGATTTCTCTTGTGGTACTCTTGCTGTTTTTGTTGTTGTTGTTGGTCTTCTTATTATTGTTGTTCTTGTTAGTGTTGTTGTTCTTCTCAGTGTTGTTGTTGTTGTTACTCAGAATTTATGTGGTGTTTTTTATGTTGTGAGTTTTCTTGGATTATATGTGGTGATTGATGTTGTTGTTGTTGTTGTGGTTATCGATGTTGTTTATGTAGTGTTTCCTTAGTTGCAATTTTTTTAATCGGTTTCTATACATCTAAGTTTATTGATGACACACCTGTCCATCTTTCTGTCAAACGAGTTTCTATCGTTACCGTTTTAACAAACAATGTCTATAAAAAAGTATTCAATTTAGTTTAGTTCATTAGTACAAACGATCATCGTAGATGCTTATGGTAGTTCCCGGGGAAATGGAGATGCAATAAGGGAGAAAGAGACATGAGAGAGAGGGAAAAAGGAATAATGCGGAAGAAAGAGAGATGAAGAGAGAGATAGAAGTATACGGAAAAGTATAGAGAGAGTATAGTTGATCTCCGTGTTACTTATAGAATGTCTTCTGTCCCTATCTCTCTCCATTCCTTCTCAGTTCTCTTTTTCCCTCTTTCTTTCTTAGCTATTGAATATTATATTAGTTCTTCTTCTTCTTTTTTTTACGATCACAACTCGTATATAGATCAAGTCTACTTTTGCACTGCAGCGGATGGAGTTTTTAACTTTATTCTTTCCAGAACTTGGAAATATGATCAATTGTCAATTTTTGTCAATACTTGGAAAAGCGGTCGAACAATCAATTCATCCATTTAAGATGAATAATAATAATAATCATGATATAATAAAAACGATCGAAGAAAATGCTGTTATAAAATTGGAAATGTAAAAAATTCCTTTCGTTTTTTAAAATCATAAAACTTAATTTTAATTTTATTTTATAAATTCTTTTAATATATTTCATGGATTTGATATTAAAATAGATTTTTTCTTATTTTATTTAATAGATATTTAATAGTTTTATATTATGTAAGTTTTGAAGATGTGAATATTTGAATTTAAGAAAGAAGAAATGTTATTTAAATTTATGGGTCAATGGAATTAATATTAATTTAAGTCTTCATTTAATGGTTTCCATTTATTGTTCTCTTTTCGATTTCGATTTTAATATAGAAATTCTTATGATTTTCTTTTGTAATATTCAAGAATCTGTCACAAAATTAGACAATATCATTAAAAAAATAATAAAGAAAAAGAAAGGCAAGAAATTCGAAAGAGAAATGAGAATAAATTTTAGAAAAAGGAATTTTAATCGATCATTAGCAGGTAGTAAAGAAGGTCATATAAAGTATTCGTAAAAAAGCAAAATCAAAAAGACAAAAGAAACGAAAAAAAGACAAAAGAAAGAAAAAGTAAAGTTTTGAAAATAAAATAGATTAATAGAAAGATTATAAAAGAAAAAGTAAAAAGAAATGTGTCACTAATAATGAGATTGAGAAGAATTAATTACAGGTTTTTTGAGAGTCACATCTTCTTAGTAAAAAGTTTTGTTGGCGAACATGATTCGAAAGAAAGAAGCCACAAACAAATAATAAAAAACGAACAACAAACAATTAAAATAAGCAGCATCAACAACGTCAACACAAAAAGCAGCACCATCTCAATCAATCACATTAAAAGCAACAACAAAGACTTCTATACTAACACCTCCATCAACACCACCATCAACAGCACCATAAACACCATCAGCGAAATCAATGAATCAACCAAAATAATTGCGCAAAAACTTCGCCTACTAAGAAAAATACCAAAAAAAAGAGGTCATCTTCAAGGAGAAAGCAAATGAAAAGATTAAAAAGAAAAACAAAAGTATTAAAAATAATATATGTGTTATTAACATTTACGATTTAATGATATTTGTGATAATTTAATTATTTATTTAAATTCAACTTAATTTAAAAAAATTAATACAAAAACAATTTTAACGCAATAAAAAATAAAAAAAATCCATTTCCCATACCGGGAATCGAACCCGGGCCTTCTGGGTGAAAGCCAGATATCCTAGCCACTAGACCATATGGGATATATTATAATTTTGTAAGAGTTTGTATATAAATTAGTATTTGTTGTGCAATAGGGTGGGAAAGATTATTTATAATTAGTATTAAAAATTTTTTGGTTGTGGTATTTGCTAAATGTAAATACAGTATAAAAGACGTAGTTGAGAAAATAGTCGCTATATTTCGAAAGCGCTACAAGCAAAATGAACACAAACTAAATATTTTTTCATATCAAGCAAAAAATTCCATGTAAATATTTAGTTTCTTTATTTTTGATTAGGAATTTTCGTATCATTTATTTTATTTAAGTTTATTTATTTAAGTTAAGTATTTTCATTATATGGTACTTCATTGTAATTAATTTTATTTTATCGAATCCTTTGGAAAATTTGACGTTCATCGGTACAAAGATTTGGATACGAGATTCTGAATAATAGGACTTAAGTCAAGCTTAAGAGAGTCATGGATCTATAAAGGTACTGCGTAGAAAAGTCTCTGAGTAAGTTTTAAGAAAGATGTTTATATTGAAATCTGTAGAAAATTCATGGTCGTTTCCAAAGAAACCTCCATTGTTAAGTATGTAGGAAGATTCTTGGAAAGTCTATATAATGACCCATTGTTAAGTCTGTAGAAAAGTTAATGATTAAGTCTTTAGAAAGTTTCATTGGAAAGTCTATAGAAATACCATATATTTCAAACTATCTCTCTTTTTCTATGATAATAAAGTCAAATCTGTAGTCACATGTGTACGAAGACAAGACAGAGATGCTGTCTCTGAAGGAATGATACAGAAGATTTACCAAAAATGTATTACTTTCGAATGAAGTTAAAAAGAGTTCGGCATTTCAAATAGTTCTCTTCGCATCTATAGAGTCCAGTCCAGTCTGAACGGAGCAATTAAAATTATTCGGGCAAAGAAAGACATGGAAACTATAGTATAGTAGACTGCGCCATGAAACCATGGAAAATAACTACATTGAAGGAGACAAACTGAACCAAGAAAAGAAGTTCTCAGAAAAAGAAAGAAAGTCTAAAAGAAGAAGAAAGTAAAGAAAAAAATGCATCCAAAACTCGCAAAAGAGAAAGTTTGCAACTTTTAAGCTCTGGCAACAATGTTTTTAGTTGTTGTCAACAAGAATCCAATTCAATGTTTTTCGACTCAAAACATTCCAGGAACTTAGAACAACCAATAATTAGAGAGACATCGAGAGAATGAAAGAAATACAGATGCAACTTTCACTTAAAAGAAAGAAAGAAAAACAAATAATAATAAAAAAAGAAAGAAAGAAAAGAAAAACGAAGGATGAAATTCTTCGGTAGGAATCTTAAGAAGAAACCCATTATAAAGGAAAGATTTCTATCTTAAAACCATAAGATGAACTTCCAACAATTAAGACGAAACCAAAGGAAGAGTAAAGAGTAGAAGAAAAAAAAGGAAGGAGTAGGTGAAGAAGAGGAAGGAGTAGGCGAAGAAGAGGAAGGAGTAGGCGAAGAAGAGAAAGGAGTAGTATTAGAAGAAGTACAGGAAGTAGAATAATAAACCAAAGATTTAGTCTCCTTTGGTTACTTCTAAAGACAAAGCATCCAAAGAAGATGACGAAGCATGAAGAAGATTTCGAACATTTTTTTCTTTTAGTTTTCGGACAAAGAGAGAAAAAAACCAGAGAACATATCAAAGTTAAAGTTATGCGAGATAAATTTGAAAGTTTAGTTTAAAAAGTTTTGAGAGTTACAAAAAACTTTTCGAACAGCGACAGAGATACAAAGACAAAGACTGCAGACATCAGAGACATCTGAAAATAGACACACCGCAGACTTCTAAAGAAATTAAAAGAAATAGAAAACAAAAAAAGAAACTTCCTTCATAAACCGAGCATCTCTGAGCAGGGACAACGGTCAAGGTTTTGTTGAGATAAAGCAGAAGCTTAGAGAAGACCACCCATTTAGGGGGTTGGGGGCTCTGGAAGAGGAAGGGATACAGAGCAAGAGGGAAAGGAAAAGAAAGATGGATTGTATACTAGTTGAGTTGGAACTTCATTAGTTCGGAATGGAAACTGTTTTAATGATTGATGAAAATTCTTCTTTGCAGAATCACAACTAAGATCAATATTTCAGGGAAGTCACTCATATGAAATCTTTATTGAGAAATCTCTCGCTCTATGAATTCCTATTAAAATGTCAAACTGATTCAAAGTGGTTCTGTACTCTTTATCACTCCCCATACTCCACTCTTCCTTCTTCTAGAATCCTCGTTCCTTTATTAGAACTCTTAGGATACTACAAACTACACTCGAAGGATTTACATTGTTTGTAACATTTTTAGTGGGTGGGTAAAAATGGCTGATTCATCATGGGTCCATTCGAAAAAGTTCTCAGCGGATGTTGAAATAGTTTTTGTGTTTGTTCGTTGTCCACATTGTTCAGGTTTCACTGTGATTCGAAATTTAAATTAGTATTCAAAATTTTTAGAGTCAGAGAGGGAGGGAGAAAGACAGAGAGAGGGAGAGAGAGAGAGAAAGAGAGAGAGAGAGAGAAAAAGTTGTCAAAGGAGTAAAAAGAGCGTGGTTTTTAGTGAGATTCCGAAATGGATTATGTTGTGATTCCGAACAAATGAACAAAATTTTACATGGACAAAGTTTTCAACATTATTTTACTATTATAAGCTCTTTATATAAAGTGATCAAAAAGAATGGGATTTGAAAAAAAAAAAAATAAAACAAAATTTGCACGCTTCGTTGCATTCGAAGTTTTTGTGTTGTTGTTGAACACTTTTTTGTGTGAACTTTTTAATTATAGAGTCACAACTTAAATGAGAACAAACAAAATAACAAATTATAAAATACAACAACAGCAATAACAACAACAACAACAACTGTAGGTGCTTTTAATTTCGTGCATAAATTTGCAATTAATTTGTAATTTTGTTTTTGAAATAAGTTATGATTATGATAGGTGAAAAAAAATCTATTGAAAGGGAGTACGTATTTGCATTGATTAATTGTGTTGTTGTTGATTCTTCATAATTACACCGGTGGCAGGTGGTCCATCCCTCCATCGGAACCCGCCACTCATTTGTGATAATTATTTGTTTGCTGAAAATGCAAATTTATTCCCTACGCCTTGATTTTGTATTATAATTACTTCAGTCGATTATGAGCGATAAAAATTATCGCTTTTAATTGCAAGTAATTCATGTGATTTCAGAGTAAATAATGCAACAAAGCTGTTTATCATTAATTAAAATTGTTAATAGTTCTTTTATGTTTATGAATACTGCGTGTCTACAATTAAGCGAAACGGTGGGCGGTGACGGTGGGCGGTGACGGTGGGCGAGATCAGTCGATCCATCAGCATCATCATCATCATTATGAATAAAATATGTACATGTACTAATTTCTGAATGATTTTACAAACACGAAAATGATTTATTAGATTTATATAGAAGTCAGGATTTGTTTTTGTTATTATTAGTTTCAAAGTTTTATAATTAGTTGTGATCATTTAATTTTATATAATTTACATTTATTAAACTATTTAAAGGATACAAAAAAGGAGACGATGAAACTACAATAGTTGTTGTTGTTGTGCATTTCCTGTTGTACCTGGCAACATAAGTGGAATATTATAGATATGTACTTATGTGTGTTTTTTTTTTGTGTGTGTTTGTTTGTGAGCTTAGATGCTTACGTCATTTAATTTATTTAAATACAATTTCTGGCATTTCATACGCCTCACTGTAGCGCAGCGTAGCGTAGTGAAGCGTAGCGTAGTTTTTCACTTCGTTTCATTGCTCGGCTTCATTCGGGCATTCGGCTTCATCGTTGCCCCGTCTTACTGCCGACCACTGACTCCTTCCACCCCCCTCACCAGTCTTCTAGCATCCGAACACACGTCGTTCAGAGTCAAGACTGCAGAGTTAAGCAGAATTTTTGCAAATACAGTATGTTGAGAGTTCATTGTTGTTGTTGCTATTGTTGTTGTTAGTATTATTGTTGTTATTATAATATTATTGTCGTTGTTAGTATTATTGTTGTTGTTATTATTGTTGTTGTTATTGTTGTTGTTATTATTATTGTTGTTGTTATTATTGTTGTTGTTATTGTTGTTGTTATTATTATTGTTGTTGTTGGCACGTCATTTTCTATGGCATTCTGTTTGGAGTAAAAATTAGAAGCCGGAAATATGATTGTGCTTATGCTGTGATTGTTGTTGTCGGGGGTGTTCGGCGGCGGGGGAGGGATGATCGGGGAGGGTGGTTGTAGGTGTGGTCGGGTGCTGGAATAAATTGATTGTTGTTACCGTTGTTGGTGTTGTTATTCTTGGTGTAAAGTGTGGTTGTGGTTCTGTACGAATGACAAATACAATTACGAGTAACTTAACGTTGTGTGCGTGCCGGTTTGTTTGTGTGAGTGTAGCTCATAAGGTGAGTAGGTGCATCGGTGTGTGTGTGTCTGTGTTAAAATTGTTGTTATTGTTGTGCATAATTTGTTGTAAATTAAATGGGTTTTATTATTATTATGATAAAATAGCGAATGCAATTAAAAAGTTTGCCCACAACTAAAAAACACACACACATACACAGACAGGTATATATACTCAGTGGTTTAAAGAGGGACACACACACACACACACAAACGTTTAAAAACGATTTGCAAACACATAAAAAGTCAGTAAATTTACTGTTATTATGAGATGTTGCTTAAATATTTTAATGGACAGCCACAAAAAAATATGAGCAGCAGTTTATTTGACAGCGAAAGAGTGTCTGTGTGTGTGTATGTGTGCGTGTCTGTTTGTGTGCCTGCGTGTGTGCAGCCATAACAATGTGAGTGAAATTCGGCAGTGTGTTTGTGAATGTACCCCAACATTTAATTTGTTGTAACAAAAACAAGCATCCTTTCAGCTGGACTCTCGTCCTTGGATCCTGTCTCAGTAATTAAAAGGATTCAGCTATTTGAGTCTCTTAACACTAGTCCTCTTCTTCTCCTTCTTCTTCTTCATCTTCTTCTTTTTCTCTCTGATGCAGAACTTAATCATTCTTACAAATCCTTATGAAAATCCTTGTTGAATATGAAGAAAGAACATAATTAAACTTTGTTTGAATTCAA
The DNA here is from genome assembly GCA_949629155.1 of Myopa testacea. NCBI lineage: Eukaryota > Metazoa > Arthropoda > Insecta > Diptera > Conopidae > Myopa > Myopa testacea. The sequence continues at coordinate 4,271,527 of OX451346.1, read as the reverse complement.
CTAACAAAATGAGAAACTGTGAGAAATCTCTTTGTCTCTCTCTCTCTCCATCTCCCTCTCTCTGCCTATCGATCTATCGCTCTCTCTTTCTCCCTCCTTTCTTCTCTTTCTATCCCTTTATTATTACTCTTGTTTATAATTTAGTAAGGAAAAGTTTTCAGCTTTTTAAGGATTCTTCGGAATCTTTTGCTTTTGAATAATGCGAATCTTTCTTTTGATGCGGCGACACCCGCTTCTCTCTGTCACTCTCACTGCTTACTCTTTGGCCCTCTCTCTCTCTCTCTGCTCTCCCGCTCTCTCTCTGTGCTTCTTCTTGGATATTTATACTGCTTCTAGGGTCCCTTCTTATCACTCTTCTTTCTCTCCTCGCTCCTTTAATTTGCATATTTATTTTGTTCATCTTTTTTGAGTGATCCTTATGAACTTAAAGGATTAAAAAGTCATTCCTGCTGGGAAGCAAACCGAAACGAAAGAGTTTTTTGTACTGAAGAATGGACATGATGTCAAAACAAGATGACAGACATTTCTTTTGTTCTCATTTTTAAAGAAAGTGTAATGAAACGTATATCATGGTTAATTCAACAAATATTATGAAATTAACAGAAAGAAAATGAAGAAGAAAACGAAGAAGGAGAAGAAGAAAACGAAGAAAGAGAAGAAAGAAAGAGAGAAATTTTCTTTTATTTTAATTTACTTTATTTTATTGTATTTTATTGAATTTTATTGATTTCTTATTGTATTTTCTGGAATTAAATTGTATTTTATTGTATTTTATTACATTTTATTGTATTTCATTGCATTTTATTGTATTTTATTTTATTTGCTCTCATCACTTCATTCATTCATTTCATTATTTATTCCATTTGCTTTTATGTTAAAGACACTTAAAAAGTATTCCCTAAATTGAAGACAATTTTTTCTATTTTAATATTTCGAAGATTTGGAAAAAAGTATGTAAATAAATTGAAGATATGAATTTTTATTCAGATTCTGCTGAGTTCTGTTATGTTTATGAATTGAGAAGAATGAGAATAAATTTTATTTTATCGCATCGCTTGCAAATTGATAAACACATACTTGTACACATTCACACACACACAAACATTTCACGTGCATCGGAATTTTATTCCTGCAGGCATCATAATCATAATCATCATCATCGTCATCGTCACCATCAACAGAACACATCACATGTGATTGTCAACGTTTGACATTTAAGTGGTGTGACACAATAATTGTGCATGTGTGTATGAGTGACTGTGTATGAGTGTGTGTGTGTGTGTATGATTTACTACGTGAATGCAGGGGGAAATGTAATGAAAAAAAATTGTCGCTGTCGGTTGTTTTCTTGTGAAGGAAGAAGAAGATGATTTGTCTGATTTGTTTGTTTCCTTGTTTGCCTCGCAGCGAAGAAAAATTGCTTTAAACTTGAGTTTGACACTCGGTTGACATCCCATAAAGTCACGTGACATGTTAACAGTTAGTTTTTTTATTTGTGCAGTTGTAGTTGTTTTCTTATCGTGCTTTTTTATGCAGGTTTTCTTATAGAGCTGTCATAATCAGATCCAACCATTTGAATTCAACAAAATGGCTGAATATTTATTTTCAAGAAGTTGACAAACTCTGGCAACTCTGTCTGCAAACTCGAAGCGTCTCAATTCAAATGAAAAGAAATTATTTTTAAGCAGGAGACCGGAAAAATTTGTAGACTACTCGCTGAAGCGGAAACTCTGAGAATTCTTTCTCATCAATCCTTTGGCTCGTCTTCTTCTTCTTGTTCTTCTCCTTCTTCTTCTTCTCCTCTCCGACCATCCAATTTTCTTCTTTGCTAGAAGGAGTCACGATGCTCAACAAGTAGCTAAATCAACAGCGTTTTGAAAGAGAGCGAGTGAGACAGAAATAGTATCATAATTCAAACAACAGGTTAAAAAATTATTTCATGCATCGCCAGCCAAATTTTTTTGTGGTTTTTCTTTTGTCCTTCATTAAATGTTGAATAATTTTTCTTGCTTTATTTTTTGTTGCTTTGAAAGTCGTTAAAATAACTGTAAAAACCAAGCGAAGTGCAATGAAACTGCATTCTATTTTCTTCTATTTTATATTATATTAAATGCATTCGTTCTGTTGTATTTTCTTTAAAAAAAATTATCGTAACTGATGCAGAAAAATGGAGAAATGGAGAAAAAGAAGGAAAGTGTTGCCGTATGAACACATTTTAGTGAAAATGGAAACATTTTCTAAAGTGGCACATGGACACATTTTATAAAGTGGACACATGGACACATTTTCTGAAGTGGATACACGGTCACTTTGTTTTGAAACAGTTCACATTTCATTTAACCACATCATTTCTAAAGATGGACACATTTATTTATAAATGGACACATCTTTTCTGAAGCAGGCACAATTATTAATATGAAGCTAGCGGCAACACTGGCTCTGGCACTCAAGAGATCAGAGTCAGCTTCAGCACGATTTCTCAACAGCGATGACATCTCTTCGTTTTTTTGAAGTTTTATTCATCGAAATCTTTTTTATTTCTTTTAGTTTTTGTATTATTATTATTATTATTATTTTTTTTAATGTTTCTTATTATTTTTATTTCTCCTTTTTCCGCATTGTTAACTGTTGCAGTTAAAAGTTGTGTCCATTAATTTAATTTTCCTCTTGAGAGGTTATGTTGAAAATATTGAATGCAGTCAACCGGCAGCAGAGCAGCAGCAGCGCTCGCTCGCAGCATTAACACAAAATGGCGCCTGGGAATCGCGAAGATGGCAGAATTTGTAAATGAAAGAGAGTGAAGGGAGAAACAAAAGGAGGAGAAAAACCAGCGGAAAGGGAAATGAAATGGAAGGGAAAAATGACAAAAAATTCGCTACAAATTTTTAAGAATTGTCGCTGCTCTCATCAAATGACGCACAAGTGTTGCCCTACTGTTGCAATGTTGCACACGAAACTGCACTTGAAACTGTAATTTGAACCCCCCTCCAGAGTCATTTGGCTAGAAGAAGAGTCAAAAAGAACAGGAAAAATAATTGAAAGAACAAAGATAGTAGATTAGTTTAGAAGATCCGACTTCTACAGAATTTCAATTCAATCGGTTTTTTGTCCTTTTTTAAAAAAAAAATTAGTTTTAAAGAATCGTTGGCGCCGACAAACTTATAATTATTAAACTTGTGGGAGGGGAGACTGGAGGGAGGCGCCAGGGATGCGGGTGGAAAGACAACACATTCCAGGATGACGTAACAGAAGCCATTCTCATGTCATGTCGCAGACTTATTGTCACGAAGATGATAATTAATTATCTCCTAAGCTTGACATGTTTTTAAGAAGCGATGCGATGTGATGTGATGTGATTAAAAACGAAGGAAGGACGAATTATGGCAGGCGACACGATATGACAGAAAGCAACGCGAGGCGACGCGTAGCTGCCAAACAAATAAACTGCTGAAAAACCAGCTCAAGAAACAGACAACCCAGTGAACGAACCCAGTGAAGTAACCCAGTGAACCAACCCAATCAGTCAACCGAGTCCACCAACCAGCTAACGAACCAGCGCGATAACCAGCCGATGTAATCCTTTATTATAATCCAACCAAAATAATAGAAGTGAAGTGAAATCTATTCATGTGTTAGTGTTATCTGTGTGTGTGTATGTGTATTTTTCTCCGTTTGTGTGTGTTTTTCTCTGTTTGTGTGTGTTTCTGTGTGAATGTGTGTGTTTTATGTAGATTTTGTGCGAGTGCATGAGTTATGAATTGAGAATTTCCGGAGCTTTGGAAGGCCATGAAGAGGAAAGGAAGAGGAAAAGGAAGCGGAAAAGAACGAGGAGAAGGAAGAAGAAGGCTAAGTAGACGAAGAAGAAGGAGAAGAAGGGAGAAGAGGTGTAGGAAGAACAAAAAACAATAGCAACAACAATAGCGTAACGCAACATCAATTTAACAGCGCCCTCCATTTAACAGAGTTTTACAAATTAAGTGGAAAATGGCGCCGTTTGCATAGAAAAAACACACATACACATAAATATACGTAACACACACACTCTCATATAAATGTCCACAACCAACACTTTCATGTGTAACATATAACATGGCAGAATAATTAAGTAATTCATTAAAATTAAAGTTTTCAGGAGTTCGTTCATAATCAGGTTGTATGGCTTGTTTAGATATGTGACAGTGTGAGTGCGTGTGTGTGTGTGTTTTCAGTGTGTGTGTGTGTTTATATTATAGAGTGTGTATCTGTGTATATTTAAGTATTTCAGTGTATTTAATGACATTTCCTTCTCTGTTTTAGATTAAAATTAAAAGCCTCATAATTTTATTGCTAAAGATACGTGAGTACTTTTAGTTATTCGTTGTTTAAACTGAGTTTAGTTGTTATCGTATCAACACAGCTACAGAGCTGAGTACCTGTGTGTGTGTGTTTGAATTTTAATTTGCTGTCTGTGGAATTTTAATATCTTCATTTTGTTGCCTAGTTTTTTAGAGATTTTTGGTTGCTTATCAAAAATCTTTTGTCATTTCATGGATTTTAATGAGTTTAATAAACGGAAAGTAATAATACTGCAGTTATATAGTATCGATCCCCCCCCTACTCCCATCCTCTACACCCCCTCCATCTTTCAGTCGACTCCCCCTCGAAGTCATCATTATAACAAATTTAAGTAAATCTTAAAAAAGTCTCTTATAATCTGATAACGACGTGTCTTAACGATCCATAGCATTCATATTCATAAAAGATGAAAGATTGAATAATGATTGAAGCTTGAAATCTCAGTATTTAAATTAATTTAATTAAAATAAACTTGGCTCAGAAAACTCAGATTTTATTCAAATTTTTCATTCGGTTGTAATTTTTTTATTTACTTTTTTTATTTGTTTTGTTTTTCTATCTTTTTTTTTTTGTTGTGAATTTTCACTGTTGTGAATTTTCACTGTTGTGCATTTTCACTGTTTCACTGAATTCCCAAAAGTGTCTGAGTTTCCTTTCTATTTGTTTGTAACAATCTTGAGTCTCAATTCGTGTTGCTTAATTTGCATCAAATAAACAGAAGCTGCCAACGAAAGTAAAGAAAAGAAAATAAAGAAATAAAAATGACACCCGACTTGAAAATTTTGTGTCACCTTCGGGAGTGTTTAGCGAAGAGACGCGACAGAATGACGCACAGCAAAAGTTTTTGCATTTGCTTTGTTTTTGTTGTTTTCGGCTTTTGTTCGTGTTTCTAATTTTATTTCGTTGCGAAGTGGCGATGCTTATTTTGCACGAGTTATGACACTTTTTTGTTGTTGTAGTTGTTGTTGTTTATTCAAACAGAACAGCAGCATTCTATGAGACTTTATTAAGTTTCTTAGAGAAGGAACAGCGTAGAATACTCTCTACTGTTCTCTTCTGTTCCCGGTGGTTTCCTTCAGTTTAAAGACACAAGGATCCCGGGATGTATTCCTTTTCGAAGGACCAACGGCATGTTGTTGACACTGTTTTTCTTGGTTATTTTGTGAATATTTTTCTTTTAAAACGAAATTTTTATTGCTAAAATTTAATTTTATTTACTTATTTAATTTTATTTAATTACAAGAGACACAAGAGACACGAGAGACACAAAAGCTTCTACTAAAATTTCTATAATTTAATAATTCATAATAATAATAATTCGCATAATTAAAATTATTATAGAAACAAAATTTTTAACATATGCAGAAATTCTCGTCAATTTTTCATCAACATATTTACGCTTATTTACATACTTTATACTAAATTATGATAATACACTCACTACGTTTACGTACCCTTTCCCTGGTTTCCCCTCCCTGCCCCCCTCCACTCTTTCCAACCACCATGACTCCTAACCATCTTAACTGCTGTTAATAATCTGAACGCGTTTCTTGCTTTTCTTCATCTTTTTTCACTTTTCTTAAATGTTTTTTTTTGGTTTTCTCCTAGCAAAGAAGAAGAACGGAAAGAAGAAACACAAGTACAACAATAATAACAAAATAAAAAAAGCGTAATAAAACATGGGGAAAAATTAAATAAAAATAACTTAAACGATGTGGAGAGAAAAAAACGTGCAAATTATGAAAATTATACGAGCGAAGAAGGGAGAAGTGAAGAAAAGAGAAGAGAAGAGGACTGAAGAGAAGAGGTGAGAAGGATGATGATGTTCATGGGCGGAAGGAAGGGGGTTAGGTTAAACAATAACAAGAACATTTCATCATCAAGTAATTTTTGCCACAAGCAACACAAAAAGTAAAAAACAACAAAAAAAAAAGGAGGAAAATAAAACAAAAAATTAACAACAATAACAAAAATAATACGAAGAAAGAGGACAACAAAAACAGCAACATCATTAGAGGAACAGCAAAAAAACGAGGGAGTATAGCAACATTGTAACGTGTTTCGGTTCTTCCTCTGGTTTTCCCCCTCTAGCGTCATCCACATGATCTGCATTCACTCTCTCTCGGAGAGAGGGAGACTTTCTTTCTCTCAGTGGCTTTGCAACAACTTCATATCCTTCCTCACCTCATACTTGAACTTCCGTTAAAGCTACTTACGAGTGTATGCTAAACATGACGAACGGAAGCTACAAAATGTCGCCTCGAGCCAGGAGTAGCAGCTGTTGCCAAGAAAATTTGAGCGAATTAAATTTGACAGCGACGTGGTTGAGGAGAGGCAAAGAAGCGAAGGAAAAAAGGGTGGAGTGGAGTGGGGGAGAGGATAGTAGCGGTGTTCATAGCACTTAGAGTGTACCCCCCACTCAAGTATACCCCACACTGTAACCTACTCTACCAACATGTACCGACATACAGACATATTTTTCATTTCCAGGAGGTGAAGAATAAGCAGCGAAAAGTTTAAATGCACTTCCGCTTAAAATAACTATAAATAATCCAACTTTAAGTGAGTAACTGTGAGTAGTTGTGAAGGTCGTTAAACTGAACTCATTTATTTGATGTGTATAATTTATGTATTTATTTGAAGGTTAGAAATGCCAAACGCAATTCAGGATAATAGAGTTAATACACAGTTTAATTAAAATATTTGTAGTATAAAATAATTCTTAATTACTTTTTAAATAAGTTTGAGAAATCTTTTTTTAGAATATAGAAGTTTATACGGTGTAGTAATTTTAGTTCCCCTGCCCCCCTAACAATACCAAAATAACAACAACAGCAACAGTATTGAAATTGTTTTCTTTTTCAACAAAACTTTATAACTGTCACGTTAACGAAACAAATGATAAAACTTTCACAATAACTAAAAATAACAAGACGTTTAGGAAAACTCCAACAATAACAACAAAAACATGAAAAGAATTACGCAACAGTTTCAACTTTGACATTAATAATCACAAAATCAATCAACTGACAAATATTTCAGCTCCATTGAAGCCTATTATTAAGGGTAACATACAATATTTTGTTAGAGTCAAACATATAAAAGACATATGTAAGTATGAGGGAGAGACAGAGACAGAGAGAGAGAGAGAAAGAGAGAGGGAGAGAGAGAGAGAGAGAGAGAGAGAGAGAGAGAGAGAGAGAGAGTAAGAGAGAGATAGGGATATAAACCAAAATAGAAAAGCATAACGTATGCTCTGATAAGAAATACTCTGGTGGAAAGTTTGGGATTATGTCAGGGTATATTTTAGGGTGTATTTTAGGGTATAATTCAAAGTATATTTCAGAGTATAATTCGGGGTATATTTTAGGTTATATTTTATATAATAATTCAGGATATATTTTAGTGTATATTGGAGGGTATATTTTAGGGTGTATTTAGGGTGTATTCAGGAAATACTTCAAGGCATACCTCAGAGTATATTTGTGGGTATTTTCTGGGGAATACTTCGAGATACATTTGTGGGTACGCTTCAGTATATTTCGGGGTTTAATTCATGTCCACAAAAATGTGTGATCTGTGTACAAAACATGTTTCGATAAAGTGTTGTTACTTTGTTGGGGGAAATCAAGAAACTTTTAATAACATTTTGCTTGTATCTTCGACATCTCTCCCTCCTTCTACTCCTAATCTTCTTTACTCATCCACTCTTCTTGTATCTTCTTTTAGTTTTATTAATATTTGTGTTTACTTCATCGTTTACTCGTCACTCTTTTTCACCCTTGACGAAAAACAACGAAAACTTTTAATAATAATCATTATAACAACAACAAAAATAGTTTTCTTAATAATAACGAAAGAATCTTTTAGAAGCCAATAATTTTTCGGATGATAAGCAGAAAGAGAGCATGATTGGGGTGAAGACTGTGGAAGGGCGGTGGGTGGAAGAGGGGCAGAGAGGACGGAGGGGAGGGAGGGAAGGAATGAGCTTCACCGATTTCAATATCCAACCGATTCTGTTTATATAATCAAGATTTTTATTTTATTTGAACTTCTTATAACTTCTTTTCTTCTTCTTATTGCTGTTGTTCTCATGTTGGCAACAGCTTATCGTAAGCAGTGGTTTGTGTTGTTGTTTTTGTAGGGTGGCAAAAAGTTTACTAATGATGACAACATTACAGAAAGTATGACGGCGAGTAGTTTGAAGTTTCTTAAACATGATCGGGGGTGGAAATAGTTTCGAAAACACATAAGCACAATATTGACACTGATGATGTAATCGTATAATGATGAGGATGAGAAGAGTTGGTGATGATAATGATTGTGAGCAAACTTTGGGTTAGTATGGAAAAAAATTCAGTTTTAATTTTACATCGTTTATTGAGGGTCCGAATTAAAATAGAAAGAATATAAATTCCAAAAAAGCTCTACAACTAAAGTTCTTAAAGATACTCTCTATACTAAAACTCTTTAAGAAAACTCTATAAACTAAAAACTCTCAAAATAATACTTTAATCCGAAAACAGATCCAAGATTTCACTGTTGAAAAACAGTTTGAAAATTGTTTTTTTTCAATCTTCCGAAGTTCTCAAATTTAATGATGAACATGAAGGAAACCACTTCATTAACTTCATCTACTGTATGCACTGGATATCAACTTAATGCAGATGTGAGGAAAAATAACACCGATATTTTATGGGTCTACAACAACAATAACACCACAACCACCAACAACAACAACAACATAAACAACGGCAACAGCAATAAACCGCTACTGTTTAAGCCATGATTAATAAGGACCATAATAATAATAATAATAATAATAAGTTGCAGCATGGTTTTTGGTTGCAACTTGTTGTTGTTATTGTTGTTCTAGATAACCTTACAACTGAACTAAAGGACCAGATGGAAGACGGGAGGGGGGGGGGGGGAGGGAGGGGTACATAATTAATAGTATGTGGGTAGTGTAGCACATGAGAAAGAAGAAGATGATGATGAGTACGGACAGAGTGAGTTGCGAGAGGATGAGTTGTGAAAGAGTTCGTTGTTGTTGTTCCTCAGTCTCCTACTCTTCTTTTTCTTCTTCCTGTTTTTTTCATATGACTACGAAAGTCTCATCTCTGAACATTTGTTGAACGTCAGCAGTTTTATCAGAGAACATTATAACTTGGAAAAAACAAAAACAATAACAGAAGTATAAACAGCAACAAAAAAGGATGAAGAAGAAGAACAGGAAAAGCACAATGATGAACAAGTAACATGATCGGAAGTAACAAGAAGAACTACAAAAAGAAATAATGATAAAATGAAGGTTTCATGCTTGCATTTTCATGTGTGAAATATTCTCTACTTAAAGCACCACCTCATCATTCTTCACCGCTGTTCTTCCATCCCTCCCTCCCCCTCCTATCAGTCTCTCTCTCTCTCTCTCTCTTGACTTTTGATATCTACCGACCAGTATTGTTGGCTAAAATACAACCAACTCATGAATGCTTCTTACATGCTTCTTGTCTTATAATTTAAAGCATTCTGAGAGCTGCATAAATAGAGCCCCCTCCCCCGCCTTCTCTTCCAGCCCCTTACCGTTATCCTCCATGAAATTAATAGACATTAACAAATGTTTCGTCATTATTTCCGGGTCCATAAATTTAGCTGTATGCTTGGTTGTAGCAAAGATGCTGCTTGTTGTTGACCATGCGAGAATCTGATGGACTGACGAGATGACTGAATGGGTTAGTAACCGGATAACTGACCCACTGGATGACTAACTAGAAGACTGACGGGTTCACTGACTGGATGACTGATTCGCTGGATGACTGACTGAGTGGATGACTGACAGAATGAGTAACTGAAAGACTGGCTGGATGACTGATTAGATTACTGACTGAATGAGTAACCGGATGACTGATTCAGTGACTGACTGGATGACTGACTCAATGACAGACTCGCTGGATGACTGACTGAATGAGTAACCGGATTAATGACTCGTTGAATGACTAATTCGTTGTTTGAATGTTTTATTAGTATTTTTCTGCTGCTGCTGCTTCTTTTTCTTCTTCTTCCTTCCTCCTGCTGCTTGGTATGCTTCGCTGCCTCTCCGTGTTGGCCACTTTATCAGTTCGCTCTCTATTTTGCCGTAATAGATGACGGGTTATTTTCCTTTTAATTTACGCCATCACTTTGGACCACATCACAAATAAACGTAGGTTCGTCTGCTTCGCTGATTGTCCATCCACACGAGAGAGAAAGATAGATTACAAAAAAAGAGAGTGAGACAGTGTAACATTCCAGCTGAATCCCAGCAGAGTCTGTCTTTCGTTCTGTGAGTTTCTGTGCCAAACCGACATCATTTGGAAGGATAAAAAATATGCATGTGGTATATGAAGTGATAGTAGCCACCATATATTCTCTATAAACATACACACACTCCCCCTCTCTCTCCCTCTCTTACTCACTCTTTCTTTTTCCCTCTCTTGAGCTTGTTGTGTGCTTTATGTAGCGTTAATAAATTCATTTACGTAGAGTTAATAGATTTCTGGCCAAGTGACTTTTTTTGCTTTTACAGCAGCTCAGTGAATTTTTGGAGGATGTTGGCAGTGTATCACGAGGAATGTCAGAAGGTTGATGATATCAGACATGCAGGGCAGAATATATGGAGGCTATCTGTTGACCTACTATCATGTTTGATAGATAATAAATTCTTGTAACATTAGAATTAAAAGAATCGTTTTTATTCTTGAGATTATACAAGAGATAAATCTCGTTACAAGAGATAAATTTATGTTGTGTTGGTTGGGAAGAGTTAAACTGAGTTAAGTGAGAGAGAGAGAGAGAGAGAGAGAGAGAGAGAGAAGAGAGATAACGGGAGAGAGAGAGAGGGAGAAATAGAATAGAAGAGATTCTAGAATTTCAACATCCTACAATATTTTATTCTATTAAATTATTATTTCTTTTTTAATTACTTTTATTATTATTATTATAGTCATTATTATTAGTAAAGCGTGTTTTCCTCAACTAATCAATAAAAAACTTTCATGGATATGAATATAAATATTTATTATAATATACATATATTTCATGAATCCATGGAAAACTTTTCAATAATAACAAATAACCTACTTTCAATCGCTGAAAGTGAATAAAAGTGAGTGAATAAAAAAAAAACAAACAATCAAGGTAGAGAGGCTCTACAAACCAAAAAATAAAAAAAAACAGAAAAGCTTTCTTGACGTAATGAGTAAAAATAAAGGAAAAAAATAAAGCAAATGAAAATAATAAAAGTTTTTTATTTAAAATATCAATGAAAAAAGAGTAAAAAAAAAGTAAATATAGAACCGTTCTTTCATAAGGAACTTTTTTAAAGAGGGAGGGAGGAGGAGCGGGTCTCTACTTAAACTAAATTAAACAAATAAAAACTGTTGTTTTCATTTAATGGTACCTTTAATCAAACAGCATAAAAACAACATTCCAGGAATTATTCACAAAAATTAAAATTCTAGCATCACGTGGCACTTCAAGGAAAATCGTCAGAAAACAATAAAAACAACAACAACAGGTCTTTAATATATTTGGGTCAGATACACATACAATCAATCAACCGAACCCTCTCTCCTAGAAACCTAGATACGGTATACAAAAAAAGGTACCACTTCAAGAAAGTAATCGAAATCAATTACTTTTCAAAGACATAAAATACCGTTGCCCTTTTACCAATATCTCTCTTTACCCCTCACTCTTTCTTTACCCTTTCCATAAAATTTTATTTCCTTGCTTCCGGCCTTTTTTCCTGATCCTTCTTCCTTCCACCTTTCGAAATATTTGAACAACATTAAATATTTATACTTTGACTGTTCGAATAGCATTTAAAGATAGGATGCGATACGATGCGATGGGAGATACGAGCGGAGTGAAAAATTTCGAATTGCTTTTAAAAATGCGAATCGGATGTTTTTGCGAATGAAAATTTGTGTGGCCTCAATAAAAATTGATATTAACTATTTTCGAGCCCTTTTATTATTACACTCGTATCGAAACGGAAAGCAGAAAAGAGAAAAGAATGTCCGAAAATGCGGTCATTTTTTAAGATAAGACATTTTTGGATGCTGTCCAGGAAAAAGCGAATAAATAAGAGCATCAGCGAGTCGCATCTGCCGCCGGACTCCAACTCATTCGCTATGAGTTGGCAGTGTTTAGTTGGCCCTGATATTTGAAGTTGTGGGTCGGAATTCAATTTGGGGTTGGTGAAAAGTATTTGACCCAATTTTTGACGCTGTTCCATTTTTTCCTCATCTGAAGGAGTCTTGAATTGTGGACTCTTCTACTCGTATCTGGTTCACTGATATTCGGGAAAAGATAAGAGTGGTTAAATGACCATCATCCACCAATTTCACTTTGACCTTTATTCTTGCTTTCTATCTCTTTCTCTTTCTCTCTCTTACACACCCTCGAACTTACTGACACAGACTTAAAGACTATTATATAAGACTATTTTTAGTGTGGGTTGAAATGGGTTAAAATGGGTTATAAATTCATTTGTTGTTTTCTATAAATGACAGTGAATCTATTTTGATCTCATTTATTTTAACGACTTGTTATAATATTAAAACGAAATACATTCCTAACAATATATTTATAGAAACATGAAACATCGTAAACATTTAATTAAACTAAAAATGAATGAAGAAAAGTTTTTCAATTAAAATAGTCGAAAAAATAAAGAAAACTGAAAGAAAACAACACTCAAAACTAGCCGAAAATAGAACTCGAAAGTTGATTAAACTATAAAACGTTTCAAACTCTATAAAAAACGTACATAAATAAAAAAAGTTTGAAGTGTCCTTTGAAAAAATTTTAAAAGTTAGAAGAGTATAAAAATTAAAAATAAAAAAATTCCACTTCGATTGTATTTTCGTAGATGTTTTTCTGGGTTTGTTTCGGAACAGTTTTTCAGTTTGTCATCTTTGTTGCAATGCATTTGGTGCCATTTTTTCATATGGCAACACTTTTCCACCAACGCAATCACAATCGAGTGTAACGTGTTTAGCTCAAAGTTACCAAAAAAATTCAGTCACACTCAAAGGCAAAGAAAAGTCTGTCGGTCGATGGGTTGGTTGGTCAGACGGGTCGATTGTTGGGTCAGATTGTTGGATGGTTGGGTCGTCTGTCACTTGGTTGAGTTGTCTGTCAGTTCGTTGAGTCTTCTGTCAGTTGGATGGTTTAGCTGTCAGTTGGTTGGGGCGTCTGTCAATTGGTTGGGTTCTTGTCAGATGGTTGTTTGGATCTTCCTTTAGTTGGTTTATAGTCGGTTTTTTTGGCTGGGTCTTCAATCCTTTGATCGGTTCTTTTGTCAAATGGCTGCATTTTCTGATAGCTTTTCTGTCAGTTGGTTGGTTATTCTGTCAGTTGTTTGGTTGGAAGATCTTTCACTTTGTTGCGGTAATTTTAACAACATTTTGTTGTTAACAAACTCAAGCGGAGTTCTGTGAGTTAAAAGTTCTTTAGACTTCAACATTTAAAGCACAACAAAGACCAAAACCAAAGATATTTTTTTCTTTGGGGGGAGGGGGGAGGGGGGGGAACTTGCTTTTCTTTGAAGTGCTCAACGTGGCAACCTCTGTTCTTCGCGTTCATGTTCGTGTTCGCGTTCGTGCTCAAATTCGCTGTTTTCCGTTCCGTTGTTTATAATGCCTTCAAGAAATGTCAAAATTATGACAGCTCGTGCCATGATGAGCAACTGTTTTTATTGCAACCTGCAGGGAAACAAACACAGTAGTGTTTCTAGTTAATAATAATGCTATAATAAAAGCAGTTACACAGACAAAAACAACAACAAGAGGGACAACATCATGTAACAAAAGCAGGTGTATTTTTCCATAGAATCTTCTGTGTTTCCTTTCTTCCTTGTGTTTTCCTTCCTTTTTTGTTGTGTGTTTCCTTTTTTGTTGTTTGTTTTGCCTGAAGGTCCTCATCTCGGACGGATATCCAACTCCTGTTTTTCGCTGTTGTTCGTATCTTTCCGTCTTTTACGCGACGGAAACACTTCTCGCTGTCTGCTCTGCTGGCGAGAATGACGTTTATAAGCTGGCTGTCAGATTGCTGAAGGCAGCGAGTCGCATTGTTTGCTGTGCCGTTCGGACAGAGTTTCACCTCGACCTTGTAGAAACATCCGAACGATTTTTACGACTTCTTGTGTACTCAAGGAAACCTCGAGGAGAAAAGCACCAACTCGTCATGTTCACTGCAAGAGTTCACTTCTAAAATTATTTGAGCTTGGAGCGGTTGCCTCTAACTTATCGTCTTATCCTCTTATCTCTTAAGTATCTGAGTGCGGAAGTCAGAGAGACCGGACGACAAATAGTGAGAGAGGGAAAGAGAGAGAAAGAGAATCTAAAGCCAACAGAATGATTTCAGGTTTCTAAAAATATAGAAACTGTCTGTCAAAAAATATTTGTACCTGCCTTTAATATAAAGTCTCAGATACTCGCGGATATTTATACCAAGTTATCTTTTTTTTTTCTCCAATACTTTTTCTATACCAAAGATAAACTCTGCACTGTGACCTGTGAATTTTAGAAAATTACAATATAGTAATTTGCTTAAAATAAATGAGGAAAATAACGATAAAAGCGAAGTCAGTTGGTAACCCGCAATCGGAGACCGACCAAAAACCAGTTAAAGTTTCTTTCATGGTTCATGCATGCATGACTGTCAGTCTGAATGACTGACAGCTCAGCTGGGTAAAAATAATAAACTGGTAAACAGACTGTAGATTGTATAATCATATAGTTTATGTGTGTATTTTTATATCGTATTTGTTGTTGTTGTAGATGAAAAGTTTTTGCAGTAAATATTATTTGGCTTTATTTCACTTTTCCTGGAGTCACGAAAGACGTCAGGAATGTCGTAGCAACATCGGAAACCATCGTGTTCAAGGGTCTCGACTTCGTTATCAAATTCTCAGTCTTCAAGGTTTACTTATTCATTCTGAGGATATCTAAAAATAAATAATTTTAACTGTTCTTTAATTTCATTTTTTCCATTAACAACAACCTCGTTTCTATCTATACAAATACAGGTAATCTATTAAAGATAGAGGCAACTTTGACCTCTAATTGCTTTAATTAATTTCTGTTGCTTGAATCAACTCAGCGACCACGAAGCAATCACGTCTTGCGTCTTACATTCTACGTCATTTTATACCGCCCACTTCGCCTGAACCCACTCACCTGCTCTGCTTTCATTCTCCCATCCACCCTGCCACCTTCCCACTCCGCTGTACAATGAAACCACATACGCAATCCGATTAAAGCCAAAGCAACAGAAGACAACCGTCTTTGTTCAATGATCTGGAATTAATTACATTGGACAGGCAACTAAGCTCGCTGTCACTTGTATTTCTTTCCCTTCTTCCTTCTATCCACCCCTCCGCCCTGCTTCCTTAATCAGCGGTTATTCAGCTGCTTTTGTTTGGCGTTCTTCTCTGACCACGAGGCCAATAAAAATGGTGAGCTAAACGATTGCTTTGCGATTTAATCTGTCGACTTCTATACAACGTTTATTCTGCCAAATCCTTTAGTGATGCCTTGGCTAAGAACAGTTTTTTTTAAGTTGTTGTTATTATTTCTATTGATTGTATTATAGATGAGGGTAATAATGTTCTTTAGTTCATGTCCTTCGAAGGTCTTGGAAGAGCTTCCTTTTTGCTCTTCTCTTCACATCCTCTTCATGATCACCTTCCTTATCTTTATCCTCATCTCATCCTCCTCACCATCCTCATAATTTAATCGCAATCATCATCATCTTCATTTCCTCATCATCCTCATTCTCCCCATCATCCTCATTCTCCCCATCATCCTCATTCTCCCCATCATCCTCATCAACCACATCCGTATCTTTAATTTGACATGACCCAATTCTCACCTCTCACTTTTTGTGTCTTATTTACTAACTTAAATGAATATTTAATTAATTCCATTTTCCTTAATTTACATAATTTAAATTCCATTCCATTACATTCGATCTGAAGTCAGTTCGAATCGATTTCGAATTATCGAATCGTTTATTCAAATTCAATTTTAAGTCATTCCTTTAATTTTGAAGTCCTCATTTTGTCTTCTATTTTTTCCCTTTCTTCATTTCATTCAATTAATTTCGTTCTCATTTATATTTTTCACATTTTCGCTTTTTTGGCACAGTTTTTTTATTTTGTGTTTTCATTCTGGTTTCATCAACGTTAGCACTATTCTATCTCTACCCCCACTCCCCACCCCCCCACCGTCCTTTTTTCTGCCCTTTTAACTTCCATACTCCGACTAATTTGACGTCTCTTTATGTCACTGTAAAAGGAAATCCTTCTGTCATTTTCTATCCGCTGTTTCACAAAACGTGGATTTAATTAGTTCTCGATTGAATACTGAACAATAAATTAAAATCAATCTCAATAACTTTTAATTGAGTTTTATGCAATGAGAAGCGGAAGAGCGAAGGGAGGAGAGGAGGAAAGAAAAGGAAAAGCAACATTTTTACAATTAGAATTTGTACTCGTATACGTAAAACGTGATTGTCACCTCGAGTGACACTAGCGGTGTTGTATTGTTGTTGTTGTATTGTTGAGGTTCACCAGCTTAAGTTGTGTATAATGGTTTCTATCAGGTTTGCCAACCTAAACGATCTGGTTCTTCATTGTTATTAATTAACATTACAGTATACAGTCCCGTATATCGTACATATACTCATACATCCGAGCGTATACGAGGTACATGTGTATCCTTGGTTGACATCTCGCATATCTTTAGGTTAAAAGACGTTTCTGGAAAAGGTTAATCAGAGAGAATGGATTTCAATCAAGATGATTTTATTTGAGGTTTATTAGAAGTAGTTTAATCTTTATACATACTATATATAGGAGAAACGAACATACTATAGATCTATAAGCATGTGTGTGTAAGTATTTCAGTGTCTTTTCTGTTTGTCTATCTATTATCCTGGGTGTATTCCCCCTTTCTTTCATTCTTTATTTCTTTACCTGTCACTTAACTCTACTTCTTCTCTCTCTCACTCTTTCTGGGCTGAGTTTCTCTGTCTTTTTCTTTCTTTCTCGCTTTCTTTTGTTCATTTCTTTTATTCTTCTAGTGATTCCTTGGAAGAATTTTTATTATGCTGGCCTCGTTTAAAACGTGCAGCCGAGTATTTTATTGGATGCGACAGACACCCGGCTAAAGATGTCAACCGAGGATATTCCACTGAAAATAACAGTAATTCTTGCTTCGTAAACTATCCGCGTCCGAGTTTAATTTCTGTCTGTCTTCTGTCTCTCTGCCTCTCTCTCTCTCTCTCTCTCACTTTCTGAGACTGGCTCTAGTTGTCTGGATGGCTGCCATCGCAGTCTTGAAGCTGTCTCCAACAAGATCCTGTTTCATTCCTTTTAATGCTACACTCTTTCAACTTGAAGCCAACACCGATGCCGACGTCGACGTCAGCGCAAACGTCAACTGCGGACATTATTAAGCAGCCGGACTTAATTGTCCTCGCGACAGCTGACGTTGCTGAGCAAAAGAATGAGGAACAATTATGGAGAGCAACAGGGAAGGGGGTGGGGAATGACTACAAGAGGTTGGACTTTCTCGTGATCATACAAAAAAAGAGCGGTCGCCCAAAATAATTCCCTTAAATTGCAAAAAATACCGAAACATTAACAACATCGTGGAGCTAATAATGTGTTGGCTATAAAAAGGTCCTGGAGAACTAAAAAATTACTCCTTCATCTGCAGCTTTCTCTTTTACACGCTCTTCATTTTTGTCTCTTTTATATCTGTCCCTCTCTCTTTCTCTCTTGTTTTTTGTTTTTGCTTCTTTACTTCGACTTCCGTCGCGCTTAATTAAAAATTGACGTAGCGTAACCGAAGCTGATTAAAGTTTCTGCTGTTCTTTTATTAAGAAAAAAAAAAAATAGAAAGCAATAAAATATAACAACAACAAATGGTGTAAATACCCCGCAAAATTCTCCCACATTTTCTGAAGATTTCTGGTTTTTGTGTGTGTTTACTTATTACTTCATTGCTGCATAACAACTCGTTGCTTCTGGTCTATTTTTCTCCTTCTTTTTTTGGTTTTCTGGTCCAAATGACACGTCACAAAGCTACAAAGCGAAAAAACTTCCAGACACCCGCAGCAGCTGTTCAGTGTTGCCACCCGCCTTCTATTTTACACAATTTCTTAATTATTCGTAATGAACTTTAATGACATTACGTGAGCGCAATATTTTTCAAGCACATTATCGCTATATAAAGCTTCATTCATGAAGTACGATAAATAAAATAAAAATAGCTTAATTAGACAAACGCTTATAATGGGCTTTCTTCTATTCTTCTTCTTCCGATTCTACCTTTTGTAGTGTTCTTGTTCTTATAGCAGACAAATTTTGATCATAAATCAGTAGAGTTTAGAAAATATCTAGAGTCTAAAGTAGAGGATGCTTTATTATGGGAATATTCTCAGATGAAAGCTTAAGTTTAGAAGCTTGAGATTCAGAAAATAGAAGGAAGGTAGGGGAAGGGGGAAGATAGGAAAGGAGGGGAATCTTGAAGAAATGGCGGAACGTCAGAATTTCGGATATAAATAAATCAAGGATGAAAAGTCTCTGAAATAAATAAAAAACAAATAAATAATTATTCTTAATTAAATAAATAAATAATAAAGTAAATAAATAAATAAACAAATAAATTAATAAATAAATAAACAAATAAATTAATAATTAAATAAATAAATAAATTATCAACACCAACTCCACCGAAGTTAAGCACGAAACAAACCAAACTCGACAAGGCTTAAATCTTCAGCGGAATGTAAACTACTTGAGAATCATAAAAATAGAAAAAAAATGTTGGAAAATGTTGAAGGAGAGAGAATATTAAAAAAATTCTTAAGAGCAGCCGTGAACAAGGAATCCATAAAAATTCAGCAGCGCAGCAGAATTGATAGGAACCACAAAACGCAGGTTCAATGAGTTGGGAGGCTTGAAAACGGGAGCAGAAGGGCAAAAGAGTGAAGGAAGAAGGGAAAAGGACAAAGGGAGAGGCGCAAAGAAGAGTAGAACAAGAAAGAGCGGAGTAAGAAGCGGTGAAAAGAATGCAAGGAGCGCCATGAGCAGAATCGGGAGCAAGAACGGGAGCTGGAGAGTGAACGGCTTTCTGAGGACTCTTCTAGGAAATGCTTGAAGAATGAAAGAAGACCACAAGAATTATTGAAGTTGGCAGGATAACGAGTTCAAAGGCAAGACACGACGAGGATAACGAAGATGATGACGACGACAACGTTACCGGGAGTAACGAAAACGAAAACAAGGATGAAGAAAACGAAGACACCGCCGAAGATAAAACGCACGATAAGTCAAGTCAAGAGGAGTGAAGTGAAAAGTGTGGTTGTTCCGTTCTTCGACTGGAAGATGCGGCTTCCGAGCTACGTAACACGTAGCCAAATAAAATACGTAAAGGCAACTCATGAAAGACAGCGAAAAATTGCAACATAATTTTTAGAAACGAAATACGAACTCAAAGAAATGCATTTCAACGACGCGACGTTCGCTCGCAGATCGTGTGGAGGAGAAGAGGGAAGGAGGAAAGGAAGGGGCAGAATTTATTGGGGGTCGGAGGGTTTGAAGCGTTGGCAGCCAACATGACTGCCAACATGTAATCTGCAACATAAAACCGTAACAACTTGCAACATTACGTGAAGCTTACGTCTCTCGACTCGACAAAGCGAGACGCTTCGGTTTCAGTTTCGAAATTCGTTTCGGGACACGTGATTTGAATACGTTTCGGCAGTGAGAAGAACAAGAAGAGGACGAAGAAGAGGAAGAAGAAGAAGAATAAGCAGACCAATAAGATGCAAGAACAACAACAACAGATCGGATGCGGACGTGCGATGTGAGTGATGATGCTAAGCTTCGGAACAACCGCATGTTTGAAACAGTGGAACAGAAAGAAATGAAATGGAGAGGAAAAAATGGGGAAAATATGGAATATTCCAATATAGGTATACAACTCATTCTGGATTCTATGAATCTAATGATTCCAGGGAAAGAAATGAGAGATTTATATATTTGAAAACAGATTATAATAGACTAATATCCACATTTAGAGGTCATGTTAAAAGAGGGATAATCTCCATATCGATCTATATTTCTCTATCTTACTCTCTCTCTCTCTCTCTCTCTCTGTCTCTCTCCGTAAACAGGTTTTCATTCCTTCACATTCTCGAAGATGAACATTCGAACGTTTTTATCAACCCATCGACTAAATATGATCACTTTAAGGATCTAAACATTGAAATACAGAAATAAAACTTCGCTCAACCCTGCCTCAGCTTTGGTTAGATGTGAGTGTATGTGTTAATCTGTGTGTGTGTGTGTACGTGTCTCAGTCTGTGATTGTTAACGCCCTGGGCTTTGTATTTATTGTTGTTGCTGTTATTACTGTTCTTGTTGTTACAGTTGTTGTTGATGTCGCCTCTCGTCGCAAACTAAAAGGTTAACTTTTTAAAACTGCTGTCGCCATTTTATTTCTGCTTGAATTAAAATGAATGTGTTTTTAAAATAACTACGCAAGCAGACAGATAAACAAACACATGCACACACACATACACTCACACATATTCACACACACGTACAGAGACAGAGAGAGAGGCACGGAGAAACGTGAACACAAAAACACAGCCAAACAAATAAAATTTTTAAACTAAAATTTTTACCGAAGGAGGAAAAAACGGGTTGAAGTTCTCTTTGTAAGGGACGGAGGGGGGGTTGAGTAGGCTTCGGTGGGTTTCGGTCCCATCTCTGGGCCGTGCAATGGGCCGAGACACTCGTACAACATCATAAATTTTCCAGTTAAGAGCTGAATAACAGCGACGCTGCGTGCTGCTTCGTTACACATTTTAAATGTGTTGGTCGCTTGTTTCTCCCTCTCTCTCTCTTCTGTCTTCTCTCTTTCTCTCCTCTCTCATCTGGTCAGTTGTTTGTGCATATAAAAATACTGAAAGAAAGAGACACACAAACACATACTCAGGAGATATCAAACATTATTTCGCTTTTATATGAGACACACACACACAGACATAAACGAAGACACAAAAGCACACACACACACACACATACGTATATAGATACATACACACTCGTGCACTTTTTACAGCGACGTCTATAAAATGGTCTTAAAATAGTAACAGCCACCATATTAAATTTCTATCAACAACAAAAATCTATCTACACACATTCATACCCACACTCATACCCACACTCACAACGACACTCATTCGTGTTCACTCATCCGTGTGGCTGCCAGGCAGCCAACTTTTAAATGTGTGGGTGTTCGTTCGCTGTCGCTTGCTTGAGTGTCCGCTGTCGCTGCTAAAAACACGCTGCCGAATCTTTTGGGCGTGATTCATTTCACTCGAGATGAGTTACGCTCTCACCGGAAGTTGAAGTTGAAGAAGGTGCTTCCGTCCGAATTCGGCTACTTTTTTGCTGTAAGGCTTTTTCAACTTTTTTTCCAGATGCAGGTGCATTTATTTAAAAACCATCCAAAAATAATTTTTGTGCTCTTTTTCTGTGTGGCGATTTTTCTCTGAATTATTTTTTAACACGTTTTAATTTTTTTAATTTGAAACTTTTGCTGAATGTATTTTTTTGTAATGTATACGATACGAGTATATTTCGAAAATGGCTGCAAATACTCGAAAAATTATGTATTATTTAAATATTGAATTTTATTCAATTATGATTTTTATTAAAATTGAAATTCTTATTATTTTTGTTGTTTCTTATGTTCTTCCTCTTTTTCCATCTCTTCTTCTTCTTATTAGTCTTCACCAAGTAAACGAAAAGCTTGCGAAAATCCTTGCCATCCTCCGAAGCTAGTAAATAAACGCTGGATGCTGAAGAAGTTTAAGAAAAAGAAAAAAAAGCAAAAACAAGCAACTAATAAATTTTGACAAAACCAGTTTAAGTGCCAAATAAAAAAGTCAACTCCAGGTTTAATCCAAGTAAAAATCTACTCGCAGAGAGACAACAGAGACGTCGGTGTCGGTGGCGGCATCGTTCTCGCTGTCGACGTCAACGCCAACAGCAGCGTCGACGACAACGATACACTTTTGAAGCCACCAACAACAAACAACTGAAGGAACCTCCAAAAAATCTGGGGCGAAAAAAGAAAACAACTGAGAACTCGAAGAAACAAAAAAAGAAGAAGAAAAGAAAGAAGAAGAACCCGAAGAAGAAGGAAACGAAGTATAGTGATAAGAGAAATAAATATGAAGCAAAAAATTCACAACATTAGGAGCTGCAGTGCTTCTTCGGGTCTCCTTCAAGTTTGGATACATTTGGGACCGGTACCGTTGCCAGAATCTCGGTTGCAGAGATTAAGAAGATGACAACAGGGAAACAAATGAGTCAAAACTACAACAACAACAGTAACCACAAAGAGGATGAAAGAAGGAAGGCAGGTGGACTCAAACAGAGTATCAAACAAGTGCTTAAATTATAATTTTTTTATCCTTCCCCTTCTTTTCTTCTTATTCCAGGTTCCTTTCCTTTTTTCTTCTTCCTTCCTCGCACCTCTCACCCACTTTCTCTATCTCTCTTTCACTCTCTTTCTTCTCTCTCTCTTTCTCTTCCTGTTAAGCTTTTGATGAGCGGAGAGTTCTTAATGCGTATTTGTTTTTATTGTGTTTCTTCGTATTATTTGCATATTAATTTTCTTTCGCGGATTTGTTGTTTCAGCCTCATAAAAAAGTTGTATTTTTCTGTTCTTTTATTTATTTTTTTTAATATTTCTTTGCCTTTATTTCTATCATTATATTTTTTTAGTTTATTTATTTATTTAGTTTTGTTATTATTTGAAATATCTTATTTTTTATTATAAATTAAAAACTTCTAGTTTTTCGTTTTTACCAATATTTTTATTATTTAATGGCTTCTAGTCCATTCTTTTATTACTTTGTTTTTTATTATTGTTGTAAATCTTTAAAAATGATTCCGTTGGGATTTTAGTTTCTTTGTTATACACCCAGTTTTTTCAGTTTTCCTCAGTTTTTCTTAATGTTTTCTTAAATTTTCTCAAGGTTTTTCAGTTTCTCCTGATTTTTCTCAGATTTTCTCCATTTTTCTCAAGGTTTTTCATGAGTGTTTTCAGTTTTTTCATTTTATCTCAGTGTTTCTCAGTTTTTATTCCTCAATTCTATGAAATAAACAACAAAATAATCGCGTAAATTTTTAATTGTGTTTTTTTTTTGGTGTGTCGGGTTCTTGTGCCGTGTCTTTTGTTTTTCTTTTATCGCTCTTATTTTCTTAAGAGTCGAATTTATTATTGTATGTCTTTTAAGCTGATTTTCTTGTTGTCCCTCACTGTCTCTTTTTCTCTTTCTTTGTCCCTGTCTCTCTCGCTCTTCATCTCTTCCTCTCTCTAGACCATAATCTGGTAAATATTTCTTTCTTTCTTGGATTTAATTCCTACTTTTTATTTATGTTCTGATTTTCTTTGGGTTTTTTTGTGTTTATCTTTTCTTTCTTGCTTCTTTTCTTGGATTAGTTTTGTGTTTTTTTTTCCTACTTAATTGTACAGTTTTTTTACTACTGTTTTTCTGCGGTTTTTTCTGCTGTTTTTCTACTGATTCTTTACTGCTCTTTTGTACTTTTTTCCATAGTTTCTTCTTCTTTAATTTCCTTTCTTTTGATTTAAGTTATTCTCTGTGGCAACTTAGTTACTTGCGTCTTCTTCTTCTTATTGTTTTTTGTCTTCTTCTTTTTTATTCTTCTCATTCTTCTTTTGTGTCTTGCTTGTCTTCTTTTTATATTTCTTTTCTTCGTCCTTTTTTTCTTGTTTCCTTTTTTCATCGTGCTCTTCTTTTTCTTCATGTTATTCTTTCTTTTTCTTCCTTTTTCTTTTTCTTCTCCTTCTTATTTATCTTCTTTTCGTTTTTGTCTTCTTCTTCTTTTTTCTGCTTGCGTAGATTTGTAAATCTTATAAATAATTATACGTGGCTTATAAACCTCTTTTTATCTCTCTTTCTGTCTGTTTCTATCTCGGTTTTTGGTGCGTGCGAATGAGATGGATAATTATAAAGACTATGATAGTTGGGGGAAGGTTGTTGGGAAGGAGGGGCCGTCCCATTAAGGGGTAGCATTAAGCATTTTATTCCTAAACCCATTTAATTTGCCGACTGGGATTTTTAATTGCCGCGTTCTGATTTTTCCGGGGATTTATTTGGCAGTCGTTGGTGTTGCTATTGTTGTTGCTTTCACTACGCCTTTTATTCTTGTTATTCTTGGCAAGGGATTTAATATTTTCTTTATCTTGAATGGCTTTCTTATGCCATCCGTCATACGGCTTCATTTTTATTGCTTTTAATTGAAGGAAACTTTTGTGTCTTCTACTTCACAATCTCTTATACACTTTATTATCCATCTTCTGATTCATCTTCTTATACATCTTCTTCTACATATTTTCCTCTTATTCTTATATTTGAAGTGTTAGTTAATATAAAGTGTATTTATTTTTTAAAACTGTCTTCAGAGCGTTTTCGTACCCATAAACATCTCATGAGTACTCTTAAAGAATCGTTGTTTAAACGGTATTTCATTCAAATGAGGGTATATAATCGAATACATCATGAAGTGAACCCTTCTCCAAGAGTATCCCCCCCTCCCTGTCGCTGTTCTGTTAATCGGTGGATATATTTTTCTGATTCACCGCAAGTTTCGAGGGCGATAATAAATTTATCATGGCGAAGCTTAAAAAAGGATTAAAAGTTATCAGACAGTCAACGAGTCGGGCAGACGTTCGCTCCGCTGCAGAGTGAAACCATACGAGAGCAGTATAGCCCCCGTTCCATTCTACCCTCCCCCTTCCCTCCTCCTATCTATCGTCCTGTTATGAACAGTTTATTCTATACGTATGTCAGAACTGAGATACGAATGTAATTCGTTTGAAGATACAAACGTTGTGCGGAATGAAAACTAATAAAGCAAATAAAAAACACATTCGGAGAACATCCTCTGGTATTTTGCTTTGGTAACGGCAGAGGTACGTATAACGGTACAGTGGTTAATATCGACCCACTTTCGCTTGAGTGCGTTTGAAGCGAGATTTCATTGTCAAACCTTCGCCAAAACGTAATCCGGATTTCGTCTAATTAGAGTTTGTGTGCTCCTGAAACAGGACTGGAAGGAATGAATGATGGGGAGGGGTGGAGCAGGCGTACCAGCGGGAAGAACTGTGGAGACATACGTATGTTGTTGAGTCGCAAAAAATGCGTCGTTTTTCTAATCCTACAGAAATCCCCTTTTATGACTTTTTGAAAAACACGCAGACGTCGCTGCTTTCGTTGACGTCGTTTCTCTGCGAATCTGAATTCTAATTATTTATTTCTCTGAACGATGAACGGTGACGTGGTGAATCCCACAGAAAATCCTGCTCCAACAACAATAAACAACCACAGAGCTCATGTGAAGGGCGAGAGAAGGAGTGAGGACGGGTACTAGACTGAGAAGAGAGAATGCTAGAGAGAGGAGAGAGGATGATGATGATGGAGAAGGAGAGAGAGATAGAGAGTCTCGAATTTATGTTTATTTACACGTATGCATTTTTATGGCTTATACTCTGACTGATGGAGAGAAGGGTGAGAAGAGGGGACGGGAGGGCATTCATGTGAGGTGACTCTGTACTTATATACATCCACTGGCTGACCAGACTCCCATGAAACCAATCCGCTGCACCATTTGGGATGTCATAATTTCTCATTAAAAGAAGTCAACATTATTTTCATTTATTTTTCTCGAAATTAATGACTAGGATACCATATAAAAGAGGACTCTGCTAAAATCTAAAGGAAGCTGAACGAGATTAGAGTGTAATATGAACACAATATGAATTCATTTGTCTAAATTATGTGAGTAAAAATGTGTTGAAAAGGATCGAGGGCTGTATTAATAACAATAATACGCTCCGTGGCACTTTTTAAAATGTTCTCATAAATGTGCTCAAAGAACATATCAAATATTATAAACTAATTTAATAATTATAGTAAAATATAATGATAAAAAGGAGAAATAATAAACTAAAAATGAAAGAAAACGAATAGCGAAACACGGAACAAGGAGAAGCTTCACATTTTCAACATATTTTCTTCAAAAAGGCTTGAATATTTCAACGTTTCTTTATTTATTTGTTTGCCATCGAATTCTGAGTTATTTTTGTTTATTTGTTGCTTTTTTATTCCTTTCACGTTCTTCTGTTCTGGTTTTTTGTGAAATATTTGAAATGCGTGAAATACTAAAAGTGTTAACAACAGATTTGCGTTAAACAAAAGCACCGAAAGCATTCAATCGAATGAAATTTTTACATTTAAATCTTTTGACGTGTCTGACGGCAGGATGAATGATAAAAGGATAAAGAATGAAGGATGAAGGATGATTACCGAATCCAATTTGTTGACCAGTTGAGTCCACATAAATTGATGTTGAATGTTGTAAACTGAAAGTGAAAAAAAAAACAGCGAAAAATCAGATATTTTCGAAAGAAGTATGAGAATTGAGTGGAATAAATACATTTTTGATGCAAGTTTATTTGGCAAATTTTATTTTCGCATTTATTTAATTTAAGAAATATTAAGAAAATTTTAAATAAATGCTCAATATTTGATGAATTGAGTTTCATTCCTTTTTAATGTTATATTATTTTAATTATTAAGACAAGCAAAACTGAAAAACCGAACTACGAAAGCATTTTCACGTCGGTTTGATTCTTTTTTTGCTTAGTAGAAATCTCAGTTTTCAGTAAAACATGAAAAGAAAGAAGAAAAAGAAAAGTAAGAAGAAGAAAAAGGACAACAAGAACAACATTGTACCAACCAATTTAACCAAAAACGGAGCTCAACAACCGACAAGCATTGCCAAAGGTATAAATTTTTCTCGACTTGCCTAAAAGTATGCAACAACATTTTAATGTTAAACTGTTCCAGTTCACAAAGAACTTTCTTTTTTAATCTCGTTTTATATTACTTTACTTTCATACTTTTACGTCTTTTTTCTTTATTAAAACAATTAGAAGAAGTTTGCGTCATTTACGATGAAGCACTCTCCTCTGCCCTCCTCTCCCATGCCACCGGCCCCCTTCCTATCCTTGGTATTCTCCAGTCGTCCTTTTTTACAGTCACGCTGAGTGACTCGTGGCCAGTAAAATAGAGAGAGACAGAGAGAGAGAGCGTGGGAGAGAGAGAGAGAGTGGGAGAGAGAGAGAGAGAGAGAGAGAGAGAGAGAGAGAGAGAGAGAGAGAGAGAGAGAGAGCAACGTAGAGAGCACAAACCCAGCAACTTTTATGGTCCACAAAAGGGTTAACGTTATAAAACCATTTTGTAAAGAGTTACGATACGCTTCTGTTAAAAATATAAAATATAAAAAAGAGTGGGGGAAGCAGACGCTGATAGAGGATGGACGGAAGGATGTGGCGAAGGTTCAATGAAATGCGAATGAGTGCGAAAGGCATAAATTACTTTATATACGCACCTTAAGCTAAGTTTTGGCCTTAAGCGTTAATAAAAAATGTAGCAGGCGGTGGTAATAATTTCGATTATTGACTTAATTGCCAGTGAGAGGAGGACGGTGAAGGAGGAAGGCGTGGCAGAGTGGGTGAAGGGAAAGGAAACACAAGAAAAAGTAGTAAAAAAGGGCAGTGAACAAAAGGTTGTTACTGAGTTGAGCTTTAAGCGTAAACAAAAGCGTATTCCAAGGGCTCGTTTGTCGTAATCGTAATCTTAATATTAATTATTATTACTTTTATGATTTTAATTGTTATTATTATTAGTTTCTTGCGTCTGAATTTAAGCGGAAATCCATTAAAAATTAAGTGTTCCTGCTTCTTCTAAGGGAACAAAAGACGGTTTACGATAACATTTTATAGCAATTTGCACAAGAAAAAGTAGTAGAAGTAGAAGAAAAGAAAGAAGAGGAAAAGAAAGTGGAGGTAAAGAAAGTAGAAGATGAAGAAAAAGAAGTACAAGAAAATAACGAAGTTTAACGACCCGTTTTTTAACATTATTTCAAGCGTGGAATTAATTCTCAAATTAATTTTTTTCCCCTTCACTTTACTTTAGATGTTATATTTTCCTTGTGTTACTACTATTTTTCAGTTCTTCTTCTTCTTCTTTTGCTACTACTTTAATGCACTTGAGAGCACAAGTGTAGATAATTTGCGCCACTTTTTAATTACTTTCTACCCTGCTACTTTGTGTGGTATGTTTTTTTGTTGGTGAATTACTGGGTTTTTGCTTCTTTTGTCTTCTTTGAGATTGTCTACTCTTTTATTGCAACCCTGCGGATAACACACACGCAGACCGAAGCAATTTCATTCAGCCACAAATTAAATTAATTGCTGCTTTATGCCTGCCTCTGCAATGCAACGCTGAATGCAGTGCTTCTGCGCCGCTGAAAAGTGCACTAAATCTAAAATTTTAAATTTCGAGTACGAGTTCTTCTCAGTTTCCCATCGTCACTGCACTATACTCCACTCTACACTTATCCACTACTATTTACACATTCTTCTACTACTTTTATTGCTAGTACTGATACTGCTTTTTTTTTGTTAGCTTTTTTGTGGTATGTTTGAAAGTAATTTCCTCGAAAAATGCACTAAAAACTGTGGGAAGTCAAAGTTTCACCATTTGAATGTCTTCGAACATTGGGAAGGGCGGGGAGGGGGGCTTGAGTGAGGGTTTGGAGGTTAAGTTTGAGGCTAGAAAGACTACATTTTGTACTTAATGTGAGACGCTTCAAATGTAGCCAAACGAAGAACGCATTAAAAGTGCAATTTTAATAAAATGACTGCGTGTTCTGTACAAAAAGTTGTTTAATTGCTCTGAAGAAATTTTTAATTGCAAAGAAGAAATTTTAATTTCATTGAAGAAGTTTAAATTTAATTGTGTTTTTTTTTGTTTGGATGGCTTTATTTTGTATTATTTGAAATATTTTATCAGAGATCTAAAAAAGAATCTTTTAAGTCTTTTGAATCTTTTGAATGAGTTTAGAAACCCAATACAAGAGATATAAACCGACCCTTGACAGATCAGCAGATTCTTTTCAAAATCCCGTTAAACGGCTACAAGGAAAGTCAACCAGTTTCCAGGATGCGATAATTCGACTACGTATACATGATCCTACGCGACTCTACGGGGTTTAATAGGGCTCTGCAGGACTCTACAGCACTCTACGAACCTCTGTGGCACTCTAAAGATCTCTCGGTACATTTTGCTGTAGATTTTAGCCTGCAAAAGAGTGTTAATGGCTCCTAAGATATAAACGAATAAGAATCGGTGGATAGTCCTCAAAGAGTTATAGAGCAATCAGTCCAAACTTGGTGCCAAGTCCATATAAAGGCCTCAGGAAGCCGGTGATTGAAGGTTTCCCTTTTGTATAAACAATGAAATGAATTTCCATGTATAGCAGTGTCCTTATTTTCAGACAATAGATTTTTGTGATAAATAAAACTGAATCCAATGATTTCAGGCGGATAATGAAGGCTCACTCAAACACAGGGTGCTTAATGAGCAGTTTTAAAACAATTTAAAATTTCCGCTCGCTGGATGCGGAGAAAAAGCGTTTCTCTGACACTTTCACGTTGCTAAGTAAGCCCAACCATTTAAAACGTGGACGATGGTGATGAAGAGGAGGGGGAAACGCAAGCCAGACCGTGAACGTGAATTTCATGAACAGACAGACAGACAGACGGACACGTGAATCACGTGACACGAGCGGACAGACGAAGGCATCCACATGAGTGTTTCAGGTGATTCCATTAAATTGCAATACAAAACGGCGGCAACGTTAAGCAGAAAAGAGAGAGAGAAAAAGACAGGGCAAGAGACAGAGAGGGGGAGAGAGAGGAAGAGTGATTGTGAGCCGGGTGCGAGAGAAGAGAAAAGAAGCGAGTTAAACGAATGCGTGTTTATCAAATTATAAACAATAACTACGGCAACAGCAGCGAAAAACAGCAACAACAACAACAAGGGCAAAAATAATGCCTACAAAAACAAGTACAACAACAACAACAACAACAGTAGAAGCGCAACGAACGAACTTCGACAAACAATGACAAGAAAATTTCGTGAAATTATGAAATTTGCTGGTGTTTCTGTTGTTGTTGTTTTTGTTGCTGCTGCTTCTGTTAAAATTGAAAAGCATAACGTTCACAACATCACCTGACTTCAAAATTTAAACAATGACATCATTTAATTACATGCTGATGAACAACGTTTAACGTTGTTATCGTTGCTGTGTAGTTGTTTGTGTAGAAAGCAGCAGCTTTCGGGTGTTGTTGTTGTCATTGCGGTTGTTGTTTTGGTTGTTGTTGTTGTTGCTTTCTGCGATCTCACGAAGGTGATGTTGAACTAATGGCATGATGGATGAAAAACGAGTTGATGCCGATAGTAATGTTGTTGTTGTTGCATCTCCTATTACTGTTGTTTCCTTTAATGATGTTTTCTGTATTGTTATTGTTTGGTTGGTGTCGCTTCTGTTTTTGACAGTGCCAATGGCAACAGCGTCTGCTTCAGCCACAGCAGCATGTTTTTCGCGCTGCTGCTTTGTGTTGTCGATGTCATCGTTGTTGTTGTTGTTGTTGTTGTTGTTGCTTTTGTTACCGCTGTAGACTTGTTAATTGCAATATCCTTGGTAACAAAAGTTCTCATTGAATTCGGTCTCACTTCGTATTCACCGGGTTTCATTTCAAAGTCAAGCGTTTTAGCTAACGTCACCACCTGCAACTCCTCTGCCCACGCTACTGATCACAACCGAACGCAATTCAACACAGATTAACTCAGCTCCTGTCATCGTAACTCATCTCAACCCATCTCAACTCATCTCAGCTCAACTCAACTCATCTCACCTCACCTCAGCTCAGCTCAACTCATCTCAGCTCAACTCCTCTCATGCAGCTCAGTTAACAGTTCATTCTTCAGTCACGAAATCGTTGCTTTGGTAATTTAAAGCTATGAATAGTTGTTTGTGTTTGCTGTTGTTGTTGTTGTTGTTACGGTGTTTGTTAGTCAAGTTGTTGTTGTTGTTCCTATATTTGTAGTCGTTGTTCTTGCCAATATTGTTTCCACTTTAGTGATGATTTCAAATTCCATGCCATCGAATGTCGATTAAAAGTGTGAACATTTTTCACAGCAGGTCACAGCAGGGGAGCGGGGAGGGGGGGGGGGGGGGGGGGAGGAGTGAAGGAAGTAAATAATAACTTTTTTAATAACCTTTATAATAATAATCATTAAAATATTTCCAATATTTTCCGGTCGTTCAGCAAATCAGATCCAAATCACTTCAAGTATGGTCGGATTTTTATTGTAGATTTCTTTCCAGCAGAAGTTGAAAGTGAAGAGATTTATTATGACCTCAAAAGAACCTTTTAACTTGTTATTCGATTATCAGCGGCGGTGATGAGGAGGGTTGGAGGAGGGGAAAAGGGGAGTTTAGTGCAGTTTTCGCTACAGAAATTTAAAACCAGAAATAAGAACAGAAACAAAGATAGCAACAACAAAAACAGGAAAAACTAACGCACAAGCAACCAGTGGACGATGTAGAAACTCTTGATAGGTCGCCCCACTCAAGACCCATCGCCATCCCCCGTTATCCCTCGTCACCCCTCCCCATCCCTCGCCATCCCTCGTATAACCTCATCGAGAAGTATTCAAGGAAGGGCAGGAAAAAAGGGAAGAAAGTTCGGCGGAGTTCGGGAAGGCGAAAATGTCAGAATGTAGAAAAGAAAGAGAAGGAAGACGAGGAACAGCAGCAGGAACAAGCGTCAGAGTCAAGGAGAAGTCGAAATGTCAGAAGATAGTAATAACAGAAAAAAAGGAAAAAAAGAAAAAAAACAAAAAACTTGCACAACATTTTTTAATGAACTTCTGTGGCGAGAATGGAAAACTTTTTATTACATTCCTCGTTTTCCACTTAAAGCGTGTATTTTATTTGGTTTTCTCTTCTCCTTCTTTCTTTCTTTCTTTCTGGACTCTTGACTTTTGACTCTGGACTTTTCACTCTGGACTTTTGATCGTAGATAAAATAAATATTTTTCAATACTTGGTTTTTGATTTCATTCGATTATAATTTAATGCTTCTCTTTTCTTTTCTTTCTTTTCTTGGAGTGTTTTAACATTTCCGTGATTTTGTTGCTTTTTGGTTTTTTCCCTTGTGTTTGTTGGTGTTTTTTCTTTTCCTTTGATTAGTTTTGAAACTTGTTAAAAGCAACTCCGCTCTTTTGTCTGACGTTAAATAATAAATAATGTATTTATATTTATTATGATAAAATTTGATAAAAATGTGTTTTAAAGTCATTTCGGAAAGATTTATGAACTTTTGAACTCTGAGGAATTTCGACGTTAAATGAATTAAGAAGATGTGAAGTAAAAAATTGTTGTTGCATCACTTCTTCTAATGGAGATACTCTCCTTGGAAATCTCCTAGTTGCTAGGGCCCAGGATAAGCCACAAGGTAACCGTCTCCAGGTGGTGTGTGTGTGTGTGTATTTGTGTGTCTTGAGGTGTTGGTGAACGATACACTTCAGGTATTTCTTAGTCCTTTTATTGGTAGGAATTTTTAATAAAGTTAAGTGTTTCGTTCACATACAAACATGCAACATAAACATAAACGCAAATACTCTCAAATGTACTTAAGGAGAAATGGAAGTGAAAAAGAGTGAGAGAGAGCGGGGTGTGAACTCTTCACTCGCAAATTCTTCTTATAGTTTGTGATCGCTCTTTTGTTGTTGTTGTCCTTCTTCAGTTCTTCAAAAAACATTCCTCTCTCTCATCTTCTTCCTCTCTTTCCTTCTTCTTCTCTTTATCTTTTTCTTATTTGTTCTCAATTGTTTTCATTCATTCTCATCAATGGTTCAATTAATTAAAATGAAAATATTTAAATAAGTTTTATTGTTGTATTTTTTGTATTCTCTCTCTCTCGAATTCTACTGGAAAAAATCATTAAAAATTCTCCAGAAATTCAGAGAAAAACTTTATTTGGTTTGCTTATCGACAGAATGAAACTTGACTGGAAGCTCATTTTTAAGCGTGGAAATAAAAAAAAACTCAAGTAAAACAAGACTTATTAATAAAAAATAATAAAAAGAATTTATTTGTGTTTATTTATTCATTATAATTATTAATTTATTCAACCATTCATTCATTCAGATGAACGGAAGGAAGTGGAACGAATGCAACTTTTGAGTTTATCAGAGATGACAGCGTGGATGGTGATGATGATGGTGATTACGAAAATGATGGTAATGGTGTTGGTAATGATGTTGGAGCAGATGAAATGAAGAATGGAGAAGATGAAAGAAACTAGTAAAAAAATTAATGTGGATGATGATGATGATGGGCTGAGGATCAGGATGTGGTTCAGGATCAAGAGATTGGATGAAAATGAGGATGAGTATAAGGATGAAGAAGAGGATGAGGATGATGATAAGGATGAGAGTCAGGATGAGGATCAGGATGAGGATGAGGATGATTTTGAGAATGGGTATGATTATAAGGAAGTTTTAAATTTTTATCTGATAGTCAATTGAATCAAAGGATGTCCTTTAAAATTTATTCTTCCTCTCAGCTTAATTAAGTTATAGTAATTAATTGTTTCTGCTCAGCTGATTTTAGAACGTGGTTAAATTACGCTTTTAATATTTTTCTGGTGTGTTTTCTGCGTTTCAATCTTAAGTTTAATTAACTTAATTGGCAAGGCGAAGGCTTTTCTTCTTGACGAAAATCCAAGCTCATGCTGAAATCGCTGTAAAAGTGAGGATGTCTCTGAAAAAGAACGATCATAAAAATAAATCAGGGAAAAAAACGAGGGTCGCTCGAATTTGAGAGAAGCACTGATAGAGGGTAGAGTGATTAAGAGGGGCGGGGCGCGGTGGGGTTGGAAGGGGACTGGGAAAAAGGCGCCTTGTTAAAAAGCTGAAATACATTGTTTATTTTTTACTCTGGCTGTTGTGTTGGACACAATGTTGCCAGCTGACATGCTTTTTTGTGTCATTTTATAGCTAAGCTTTTATTTTAGCTCGTTATGTTGGCAATTATTTTTATGACTCTTGTCAACAGCCACGTTCTAGAATGACAACAACAACAATGAGAGCAGCGGCAGCACTGGAAGAGTGTGAAAGCTGGCAACAGACTCCGGTTGTGATCCGGGAGGGTGTCACGTTACGCATCAAAGCGTAACTCTTCGGAGATGACAGCAGATTCTGGATATTAAGTTGGCATTTTTATGGGGGTCTCATAAAAATGCTGCTGCTGCTACTGAGGTTGCTTTATTGTTGCTGTTGTTGTTGTTGCTAGTGTTGTTGTTGTTGTAATTTAACTAATTTGCATTTCTAAAAAAATGTGCTCCTCAACCAGAACAGCAACAACAACAACGACAGATAAAAGGAGCCAACTGCTGTTGCTAATTTGAGTTGTTGTCCTTCATAAAAGTTCAGATCAAAGTCCACCACAAGACCACCATTTTTAAGTTTTTTTCGTGACACCAGAATTTATGAATTTTAAATATTTATTAAGTGACATTTTTCTATGGTGTTTCTGTTACTTTTTTCTCTTTTCTTTTGTTTATTTTCTTTGTTTCCTTTCATTTCCTTTATAATTCGAGTTTTTTCATTTCTTGCTGATGTTAAAATTATTTATGAGTCTCTCACAGAGAACCTCTCAACTCTCTGAACGAATGGCGTCCTCTTCTCCAAAAAATTCACGTAAAAAACATCTGTCAAAACGAACGGATGGCAACATTTCGTCATTTTCAAACGAGAAAAGAGTCGGCAAAAGAATCTAAACAACAACAAGAAAACCAAAAGAAAAACGAGAAAAGAGGCATATAGCACGTACGTTCAGACGGGCGCCAACTTGAGCGTCATAATGGTGCAGTGCGACAACATTAGAACACGAACAAAAAGAAATCCCCTTAAAAACAACCGAAAAAAGAAACCCACAAAAAATAAAAGGTGGATAAATACACGGCTCTGGAACATAAACAACCACGTTGAAGGAACTTCATCCATTCACTCAGCTGCGGATGCTTTTCCTACAAGTCCCGTTATCCAAATGTAACCTTCAATCCCCTCCATTCCTCTCCAGTTCCCACCATTCCACTTCAGTTCCCTCCATTCTACTTCAGTCCCCTCCATTGCACTCCGATCCCATCCAATACCCTTCATTCTCTTTCATTACCCTCCATTCTCCATCCGATTCTGTCCCACTATCCTTCTCTTCTGCTGTTGGACGGCCCACTTCCTTTAACGACCTATCTTTTTGGACTCGACTCTGTAATTTTGTGGGTCTACCTGCCTGGGAATAAAGTAGTTGTTATTGTTGTCGTTGTTGTAACATTCATGCCAACAAAGTTGTTTTGATTTTGATTTATTCGCTCCGTTGACAGATGACATTCGTAAATGAACGGAGCGACGTTTCGGTGCGTTTTTCTTTTTTGCTCTCACTCTCACTGTCACAGAGAATGCACATTTTTCTCTTTTTCACCGCTCTTCTCTCTCTCTCTCTGTTCACTTCTCTCTTTTCTTTTCACTTCGTTCTGTTCGCTTTTTACCTTTCTTAGCCTTTTTTATCCAAACATATGGGCCTCCATTAGATGCAACTGGCACCAGCAACAGTCGAAACGCCCCGTTCGTTGCCTTGACTGACGATGACAGCCGCCACCCATATCCTTGAAGGATCATTTGCAATTTGAAATGCAAGAATTATGGCTCCGGCTGCCGCATGAGTACCGAAGGATTGCTTGTTTTTTTTTGTCTCTTCATTTGGTATGCAAAGCTTTGTGATAGTTTTTTCTTCTCCTCCCTCTGCTCCTCTTTCCCATTTTTTTAGTCCTTTCTTCTGTTTGCAGTTTACTGCCACCTGCCATGTGGCAACGCTGGCTGTGTATTGTTTGTTTGTTGTCCACTTTATTGTCAAACTGAAAAAGTGGCAGAGTGCATGAAGCATGCAACTTAAAAGGGAAATAAGTTCAAATACGTTTGCGTGCAACAATTGCTGCTTGTTTCCGCTGCTGAACAATGGGACAAGTTGACGTTTCAATGTAACAGAATTGTGGCCATGAACGAATCCATGACCATCCCATGAACAATGACATGAACGATCACATGAACGGTCAGATGAACGGTGCAATGAACGGTCCACTTGAGGCTCCATTAAAAAAACCGTAAAATTAACCTACCGTCCTATGAATGGTCCTAATGACCTCGAAAGTCTGAAGCTATTCTAAATCATTAATACTGACCTATTCAAACCCTTCCATGATATTTTTTAATCCAATCCAACTTTAGTCATAGAATTAGTCATAAAAGAATGACTAAGTGAAATAATATTTTTGCAATATTACAAAAGAGGTGATTTTTATCACCATATTCGCAGTGACAAGATGTTTGCACTTCGATTCTTCACACTTTTCGGTCATAAAGTGAATTTTTTTTCTCCAAACTAAAATGAGAGTTTCTCCTCTCCATTTTATGTTCTTCCTCCACGTTTTTTTCGTGTGGTTTCTTTTCGGTTTCTTCTTGGTTTTGACTTCTTTAGTTTCTTTGGTTAGTTTACGACTCTCGGGACGACTCTGAGTCGTTCGAAATCCACCAGAGTTCACTGGAGCTCATTTCGCTGTCGGATCCCCAAAGCTATTCCACGGTGGCCGAAGTCATCGCTTCCACATCCTCTTCCAATACAACGCAGGAACACGAGCCCGAGGAACACGAGCAAAAGTGCAGAAATTGAAATGTCAAAAGGCCAAAGATTTATTGCTTGACAGTCTTACTTACTTAGTTGAGTGACTTCAGCGGCCGGGCCACGCTATCCCCAGCTTTCGTCCTTGCACCTGCTCCGTCTTCAACGTCTCCTTTACCAACAACTTCTTCACTGTTGTAATTCATGTTGGTAACAAGTTTCCATTTCTATTACCGAAGAAGAGGAAGCAGCACCAGCAACGAGTTTAAAATCCTTTCCGTCTTTGGTCGGCGGGTGTTTTATGGACGTGGGTTTTTTACTCTGGTTGTTGTTGTTTTTGTTGTTCTTGTTATTGTTGTTATTCCTGTTGTGCTTTTTTTCCCCCATCGTTCGTAAGTAAAAAAGTAATAGCAAAGTTCAACACAAGATGGCGCTTATCTCTGAAGAATTTCGTACAAATGGTCAACAACAACGAGACAAGCCGATGTTTCTGTCGAAATGAAGGAGAAGAATGGAGGAAATGGAGGAGGAACTGAAGGAGGAACTGAAGGAGGAAGAAAAGGTGGGTGTAAGAGACCCGGCGGGCAAGAGTACTGGAGAAGTCAAGGCGATGGGGAAATGAACTTTGCTACTCTGCTCTTTTCCCCCGATTGAACAACTCAATTTTTGAACTTTTTCTACGACGAGTGAAGAATGAAGGCGGAAGCAAAGAATAGAAGAGGAGGAGGAGGATTGCATGTTTTGCCATGCAATGAATAGAAGAGGTTAAAAAGGGAGTGCAGAGTTGTTGTTGTTGTTGTACTCGTGTGCGATTTAACGCAAATCCTTGGCAAATGAAAGAAGATGCAATGCTAAGGAATAGAAAATCCAGGCCACGACATCCGAGAGAATGAAAAGGAATGATTGGGATACTCGGGTTTTCGGCTTAATCGAGGTAAATTGAAAAGTGTTGATATTTTGTACAGACGTCGTCAGTTTTGAGAATAAGTTTCGTCTGAATTGAAAAGAAATGAAAATTTACGAGCTGCATTTTATTGCCATTTGTATGGGTTAAGAAATGGGACATGATATCGTATTTAAAGTAAATCAAATGAACTCGATTTTTAGTAAAAAGTTTTTAGCATCGTTTAAATTCCTTATTTCCTTGGAAAATACAAATTCTCACTTATTTCGTTTTTAACCTTACATTCGTATATCAGATCATCAAAAGTTTTCCTTAAATTGCCTCTCTCTCTCTCTCCTGATTTATTTATTAGAATTCTTGGGACCTTCAACACTACGATGAGAATTTCGTGTGCTAAAGTGAACTCTTTTACTTCCTCCTGCGACGAAACCAACACTTTTTGTAGCTCCTTCTTTCTATTTTGTTACTCTGTGGAAATACTTTTGCAATACTTGTTACTCTATTCAATAACAATAACAACAACAACAACGATAACACAAATTAAATTTAAATAAAAATTAAATTGAATGTTTTGCATGAAATGGAATCGGAATCAGAATCGGAAACGGTAACGGAAACTAAAACTTTTACAGAAACCAAGTCATAGTTTCTTGTATACAAAACACACTCATACACACTCATTCATTCACACACACTCATTCACTCACACTCACTTGAACACATGGTTTAGCAGTTACAATGACAACTCTACGGCAGGTGAAGTGTTCAGTGAAGTCTTCCAAAACAACAACAAAAGCCACAAGCAACGTGCTACAAACTTAGAGGGTAACTTTAGAAAACTATGCGTGATATGAGTTGCACTAACAAACACACACAAATACACACAAACACACACACATACATATGTATGTGGTGTATATTCATCATTCTATTTGTAGATATTTTATATTCTTTACACTTTGTTGGTGTTAAGAGTGAGTGACTGAATGCAGGTCGTGTTGTTGGCTGACTTTTAAACTTTTGACAGTTCGGGTTGAAATGCGATCACGTCTCTCTTTCGGCTTCGTCGAAGTGCTGATCAAAGTGCTGCCAAGGCAACACATGACGTTGGCATTCATGGTTTATTTATTTATCAGGCTAAGAAACATTATTGGTAATTTGAAAAAACACTAAACATTCAAGGAGAGGAGGAGAGAGAGAGAGAGAGAGAGAGATAAGGAAAGACAGAGAGCGAGAGAGGGATGGAGCGAGAAAGAGTGTCAACTTTGAGCACTAAACGAAGCTGAAAAAATCTACACTCTCTTGATAACTGAGTGCTTTTAAAAGAACGTGCTTCGTATTCGATATAATTTACGAATTTATTACTTACTCCCTCAATTATACTCCCTTCTCCTTCAAAATGAAAAATAATATAAAAAGCGTAAAAGGGAGCATTATCATGCCTAGCTTTTTAGATCATACGTATACAAGGCGAGATTGTAGAATAGATCGTCCTAACCGATCATCAGGCATTATGTCATTTATATTATTACTTTTATATTATTACTTTTATATTACATTACTATTATATTATGTCATGCGTGATCAGAAATCAAGACAACCCATATTCATTTAAATATATTACGCGTTGTATACGACTATTACCATTTTATATTACGACTTTCATCTACCAGAGTAAGAGAGTGTAGGGTATTTAAACTTCGGCCAAACCGAAGATAACATTCTTTCTGGCTTTCGGTATGCTTGTTTTAAAGTTTTTGCGAACAAAGCCCTCTGAAAACTTTTTGTTCACAACGGTGTTTACGAGAACGACGACGAGGAGAACGACTGCAACAACAACATCGACAACAAGGAGTACGAGGACGACGACGACGATGACGATGACGTCGACGAATAAAGCGAAGACTCTGGATTCACGCAACGCTGAACAAACAAAGTAACGCAAGCATGCGTACTCGACGTATCACTTCAGTTTTTTAGTTAAGTTGGAGTTAAGTTGGTCGTGGATATTCTCCCTCTCTCTCGCTCTCTTATATCTCCTTTTCTTTTTTTGTACAAAAGTAGTTCCTTTACAAAGGACTCACGAAAGTTACAGGTGCCGTTATTGAATTAAGTTGTTAAATTGTTAAGTTTTCCAAGATGCCAAAAATTTCGTCGCTTCGTCGTTCGTATGCATGTCCTGCGTTGTATTTGTTCACAAAATGGGCCAAAGGATAAGGATGATGAAAAACAGAAGAGAACAAAAACGAAAATGAAAAGGACGAAGACGAAAGAACCGTCTTATAAACTCAAGCAGTGGAATCAGAAATGCAGCCGGGAGTTGAATAGAGTTTGTGGAGTAGAACCAAGTGGAAGTGAAGGAAGGAAGGAGAAAGAAGGGAAGGAAGGAGTGCAGAATATTCAGGAGTAGAATCGACATCAAGATAAGAACGCAGTGAATTAACTTGTTTATAATAAACTCGTCGTCGTCGTCGTCGTTGTATTCAGAAAAGTTTTGCGACTGTTTTTGTAGTGTTTTTTTCAGTTGTGTATTTTGTAGTTGTTGTTGTTATTTTTTCATATATTTTACCATGTTACCATGACAGGAATAGTTATACTCTTTATAATCAATAGTAGAAGTAGTGAGGTAATATTAAAAAAGTTGCATAGTTTTTTGTTTACTATTAAAAAGTTATTCAATTAAAGGTTACAATTATTGATATTATTTGGTATCCAGATTTAGATTATTATAAAACTTAATCAAATTACATAATGTCAAGTTCTCAAAAATATAATAAAATAAAAACATCTTCTCTATTTCGAAAATCAGTCTATAATATTCATAAATTTAATTTGTAACCTCCAAGTGAATCACAACAATACAGTTTTTATGTGTTTTTATCCTTGATCCTTTTTTCCTTTCTTCTTTTTTCCTATCTTATTTTTTTGGTAAAACGTATCTAGAGTACCTCTTGGAATTTTTGTTGTTGTTGTTGTTGCTCCCCAATAGCTGAAGTTAGACAATCTTGAACAATTAAGAGTAACTATAAAGAGTATCTTCAGTTTTCGTACTTCTTTGAAACTCCTCGCCTTCTGTGCGAGTTGCTTGGAGTTGGAAGGGATTGAAATAAGGAAGTATTGTTGAATAGAGGAGGGATTGAATAGAGAAAGGATTGAATTGAGGAGGGATCGAGTAGAGAGGGTATTGAGTAGAGAAAAGAAGGTTGAATAAAGAAGAGTATTCGTGCCAAGGCAAAGTTGTACCTGTAATTAAGTTGTCCTTATTGTCCTTGTTGTCTTGGCAATAATAAAGTATCTACAAGTTTTTGCAAGGTATTTTGAGTGTTATTAATTGGCTTACTTTCCG
Organism: Myopa testacea; assembly: GCA_949629155.1. Classification (NCBI taxonomy): domain Eukaryota; kingdom Metazoa; phylum Arthropoda; class Insecta; order Diptera; family Conopidae; genus Myopa; species Myopa testacea. The sequence goes on along the minus strand of OX451346.1, from coordinate 4,230,188 downwards.
GTCGTTTTGGGAAGGAGCGAGTAAGGAAAGACAATGATAGGGCAGGGGGACAAGGGACAAGGAGAGGGATAAATGCAAGGATAAGAATAAAAGTAAGGAGATGGAAAAGAAAGGCAACAAACTGCAGAAAAAGCTTAAATAGATTCCGACTTTAAATGTAGTGAGTGAAGCTTTAAAGAATTCTTATTAATGTAGCTGCTATATCCATGTCTTTATTATATTTCTTTTATTACATTTACATCCTTTATCGATTTCTTTAATGATTCCTTTATGGATCCCTTTTCTTTGGTACTTATTTTTGCCATCTTCTTTATGCCAGTTATTATAGTTTCGGGGTCTTTTTATGGATTCCATTCCATATAAGAGTCTGAAGAGTGGTATTAGGTGAGAAGCAGAGAGTCAGCCAGAGAGAGAGAGAGTGAGAGAGAGTGTGAAAGAAGAGCGGGAGAGAGAAATCAACATTCAGCGTGCATTCCATCAGCTGAAAATGAAGCACATTTTATGATTGCAGTTTTTAAAACCTTGCAGAGGAAAACGTGGTTAACAAATTGATTTCTGGGGCTATTTTATATCCTGGGTTTATTTTCAATCCTATTTTCTTGTCTTCCAATTTGTTAGCACTAAAAAGCGGTTATCGCTGCAGAGTCTCGTAAATCGTAAGGAGTGGAAACGAGAGAGAGAGAGAGAGACGTCGACGGGAAGAAGTGAAGAACGAGTGAAATAATAATAAAATAAAAACACTTTTCTTGTTCTTATTGCGATATCAATTTTTCGTTCATATACGACGGAACTATAAAGAAGTTTTTTTTCGAAATGAAGGCCCGCATATTTTTAGCCTGAGGCTATCAGGTTTTATTTTCACTCTGGATACCGCATTCGCCCTGGTGATGGTGCTGATTTTGGACTGGACGCTTGGTGGATGACCGAAAGCCTGTTGATTGGGTGTTGAGTGGGTAGAGGAGCGCGCCATCTTCTTGAGTTCCCATTTTGGGCAGCATTCAGCTAGGGCTTCAATTATTCAGCGTGTTATTCAGCGGAATTTGTGGTGATGTTATATTTTGGCGTAGGAAATCACTTTTTTTTACTCGTAGGTTTAGATTTCTTTGGTCTTTGTTGTTGTTTTTGTTGTTGTAGTTGTTGTTATAGTTGTTCTACCTTTATCTTGGCATGTTTTCTTGAACGTACGTGTTCGTGCATGAGCTGAATTTGAAAAATGTTTTGAGGTTTCCGCTGCATTGTTGTTGCGTCCATTTCGAAGATTTTAATATTTGATTTGTTGCTGTTTGCCACATTTGTATGCATTGCTATAGCAAGAAAGGGGAGGATGAGAAGGAGGGTAGGGGCGGAAGAAGAGGAAAAGCTGCTGTAAATAGATTTCAGTTGATTGCAGGTGGAACATGAAAACCAAACCGCAGCAACAACAACAACCATCAACAATCATCAATTTCGGACCAGCAACTAACTCGCCATGTAAAGCGTGACAAATGAGTTAGCGTGAGCAGGTTAAAATGGCGCCCGGAAATAGCTTGTTTACCTTTTCCCATTTCTGGTGAAGGATACCGTTTTTTCCCCACGGCTTCTATCAGTGATGTAAAAATAACACGAGCACTTTTAATAACATTTCTTTCTTTCAGAGGGCTTCTTTTCCTAGCCTTTTATAGGTTAATTTATAGACTTTAATGAATTGTTTTTTATTTTTTCTTTTTGCAATTCAACGAAAGAGGAAAGCAGAATTTTTAGTAGTGAGAGAAGTATTCGCTCAGGATCATAGAAGGATGGAAATATCCCTTTTTTCATTTCTATAATCATCTTATATACTATTCTTTTCTTTCTTCGTTCCTTCGCTTCTTTCTTTTTTAATAACACTTCTGTTTTTCTGAATGTCAATGCACCACTTTCCGCTAATCAGTGTCCTTGCAGCGTCCCGGCATGTCTGCTTGTCTCTCTCATTTCGGGAGTGACTTCTTTTCACTTTACAATATAATTATTATTATTTTTTAATCAGGGACACAAAATGAAAGCGACTAAAGTCAATCTGCCCGGGGAGTCCTTCGTAGATGTGCTCCAACACAATATGAGCGCCTGCAGCAGGATTCGTATTAAATTCAGCGAGTGTGAAGTATATGAAAGGAGCAAAATTACAGGGTGGATTCGGTATTCATGCCACGTAGGGGGGAAACCAACTTCATTAATTTTATGAATGTATATCTCACAGATTTTTTCAGAGACTTACTTGCACACCAAAAACGAAAGAGAGAAAGAGAGAGAGAGAGAGAGAAGGATAGAGAGAGAGAGAGAGAGAGAGGGGTTAGAGGTGAGTGAGTGCGGATTAGAGGCAGAGTGAGTGGAGAGAGATACAAGTTATACCAGTCTTTTAAATCCTATGCCACTTTTGGACCCCCAGTGATCCATTTGGTCCATCGAAGTCGGATATTTTTTACTACGAGTGATCATTTCCTTAAAATAATAACAAAAACAACAACAACTCTACAAAAAAACCTATTATTGGGTCTTGTGTCTTGAAATCTGGGCCTACCTTGTAACTTTACCCCTCGTTTTGCAGTATTTGTTGTTGTTATTCATTTACAATAAGCGAAAGTAGGTGTGCGTTCTCCCCCTCCCCTTACAGCCCTTCTCTTCTGCACCCTTTCCACCATCCTTTCCAAGAGGCGTTTCTTCTTCGTTTTCTCACTGTCGATGCGAGTTGATAGGCGTGGTTGCTTTTATATGTAATTTGCTTATAATTTTATGGTACGTTAAACTTTCTCATTTGTTTACTTGGCCCTCATATTAACGGCAGCCTGTGTACCGTTATATCGTATGTCTTCATATGTGCTCTGTGGCCAACAAAGTGTTCGTTTATAGCTCTCAGTGTGTGGCTTTTGTAATTATATTGGCCATAATTGAGAGTTCATTTTGAGGTATATTTCCCTCACCTCCCTCACCCCACCCCACCCTCCCACATGTGTGTGTCCTTGACGCATTCCGAGCCGATGGCGGTGTTGAAGGCGGTGATATAAAAAAATTCTTATGTTTATGATCGCAAAATATAAACCGCACTTTATTCGGCGACGATACTCGATTCGATGTGGCGCTGGTGGTGTTGTTGACCGCGGCCGGTGCTGGTGCCGGCGCTGATGTCGGTGCGGTTGTTGGCCACGCTGTTGACTCGCGATTGTTATGCAAACTTTATGCAGCAGTTTTCGAGGCTTATAAAGTGTCTCGCTGCGTGGTCGTAACTCTCAGTTAAGCATTAATTAGTGCTGCGGTAAGTTTCGAAAGTACAACTAAAGAGCAAGTTACACAGATAGAGTGAGAGAGACAGAGGGAGCGAGAGATAGAGTGAGAGAGAGAGACACAGAAAGATTATTTTATGGTTTTATTTGTTGTGCAAATTTTTTATCGCTTAAGTGTGGAATGGAGTCGAAATATTAAAACAGTTGGTTTAAAAGTCAGCAGGATGTCACAACTAAAGGAACTCATTATATACACTATAAATACGCAAAATAAAAGCTATACAAAGAGTACGCTATCCCTTAAAAGATATCGAAATGTTTGAGAACGAGAATTCTTATTCTTAAATTGAATTTAATTAAGTTTTTATTCTCTTGAACAGAAAACCAAACCAAAAAAAAAACCAAGAAAATAAGCAGTATTTATTTTCTTCTTCATCGTTGTTTCTTCTTCTTCTCTTCCTCCCCTTTCACCATTCCTCCCTCGAAAAAATCCAATTAAAGCAACCATAATTAAGTCACATTTTCAACTTTTCACATCGTTATCCTTTTTCATCTTCGTTTCTTGAGCTAAACCCACCTCAAACTCAAACTCCAACTAAAACTCAAACCCACACTAAGACTTAAACTCAAACTAAGACTTAAACTCAAACTAAATGCAGTTTTTAGGAATTTTTCTTTATGTTTCTCGCATGATGATAATGTTCGTGTTCGGTCCTTAACTGAACCCAAAAAACCCTGCAGAGGAAAAAAAAAAGAAAACAAAAAAAAAAAAAAGAAAAATTAAAAATACAATCAACAAAAAAAGAAAAACAAGGACGAGGACAATTTTCACATTGTTCGTACTTTCGGTCGTACATAAATACTTGGTACAATATTTAAACAAGCACTCGGAGTGGTTCAAAGGATATGAAAGAATGACTGAATGAATGTTGCATGTAAAAGAGCGCAGTGGAAAATATCCTGCAGGATCAGAAAAAGTTAACGAAAGCATGAGCTTAATTATTGCCACCAGGCACGAACGCTCTCGTGAATGTTAAAATATACCCTTTCATCCCCTTCTGCCGAACTCATACTCACAACGTCACACACAACGTCGCATGGCCACATGACGAAGGAGTCCTGACGGTCCTCAGCTAGCACCGAACTCCAACGTCCACTTTAACCATCTCACTCGCTGGCGGGGATCTGCGCTCATTGACCCAGAGATTCCTTGGGTACCGCCAGTGTTTAAATTCATGACAACGTCCTCGTCATGACCCGACCCGACCGAGCCACTGAAACCAGTGAAGCTACCAGTAAAGTCGGTGAAGTGTTACTGAGAAGTGTTAATGAAATCCAACCCAATTTAGATTTTTGGGGGGGGATTGACTGTGATGTGTATTGGATATGTGGTGAGTATACTTTCTTTTCTTTTCTCAAAAATATGTGAAGTATTTGCTGAGAATTTCATCACAAATTATGGATATCGGGAAAAGATTAGGTGATAAAATCAGAGTTGAATAAAAACGAAGAAATACCAAAAAAAGGAGGAAGAGTAAAAAATGAAAGATGAATAAAAGAAGTCAAATTATGATCTGAAGAAGACCTACATATATACCAACATATGTATATTCAATCATCGAGAGATTAAAATAGAGAGAGATTGAAAGAGCCTATTTTATGCACTTTCAGAGCCTATTTTCGGAATCTTTAGAGGGTTTTTTTAAATCTTTAGGGCCTATTTTAAGAACATATTTTATGAACCTGTAAAGCCTATTTTCTGTACTTTTAGAGCCTATTTGATGAACCTCTGGAGCCTTTTATGAAGGTCTAGAGTCTATTTTATGAACGTCTAGAGCCTATATACCCTCTTTTTATGAACACTTAGAAGAGGTGTAGCTTTAAAACCGCTTTTGCTCTTTAAAACCAATTTCATGTAACTTCAAAGCCGTGAACCATTTTCATAATGAACCATATTATAAAATTGTCATAAATAAAACTGTCAACAATGGGATTTCATAAGAATACTAAAGATAAAGAGCTGCCAAAACATAAAATTAATTTATACAATTACAGTTTTGTGTACAAAAGGAACCAACATTAGTTTAGATAACGATAAATACCTAAAATCACGCTATGGTACGAATATGGAATGTCCTGCGACCCTGAATAACCCTGAATAGAGTCTGAATATTCGAATGAGCCTCGCCAAACCCAAACCCGTATCCACTGTGTACTTCTTTTGGGAGGTACTTTTTTCCATCCGAAGAGGCTTAAAAGAATACCTTTTTTAAAGCACGCAATGTTTACAACAACAACACTTACAACTCCAACAACGCCCACAACTAAAGCAAAAAACTCGTAAAATGATTTAATATGTTTTTTCTCCCTTTTAATTAGGTGTTGAAAGGCAATGTCAAACTAGGTGGCAACACTGGTAGAAACTCATGAATACTACTCAAAGAAATTATGTACTCGCGGACGCAGTTGAGGAAAAGGAGTTAAAAAATCATTAAAATTGCCCTCAAAAGGGTGTTGTTGTATTTATGTGTGTGTTTTAGTGTATTCGTCTGAGTGTGTGTGTATGTGTGTGAGTGTGTATGAGTTTGTGTATCAAGGTCATCGTTCTATACGCCTATTTTGCAGACCCTACATAACTCTTGATGTTTAGAAATGGCTCATTACAACTCAAATCCATAAAAAAGCAAAAATGTCAACACGATAATTTAGTTTTTTCATGCTCATATTTTTTTGATTAACGACTTTTTGGCGAAATTCTTTTAAAGGAGGGGTTACTGTTTTTTTTCTTGCAAAAAAAGACTACCGTTCCCAGGTTTGAAGCCATCGAGAGTGAGGGAGAGTGATATAGAGACAAATTAATCTATGGCGTGTTTAATTCACTTGACGTGAGTGTAAATGACCCATTTAAGTGTTGTTGTTATCAAGAATTATTTGGATAGTGTTATAAATAAATAACTCAAATTAATATAGAAAAGAATATATTGTAGATTTTTCACCAGCTCATAAATATTTCAGAATATTTCTTTCCCAGAATTAGAAAGAGATAATGTTGAAAGCAAATGTCATCGTAGCAACTCTGAGTGGCTGTCAAATTCCTCTCAAACTCATCACATGACTACTATTTATTAGTGTTGTTATGTCACGCACAAGATTTGACAGCAGACTGACAATTAGAGGTTTATTTGTTCTTGGAGGAACCAACATTATTTAGTAGTCATTTGTATCTACCATGTATAATCTATCTGTATATATCACCAGTACAAAGACAACAACAAAATAAGCGAACTACTCTTCGAGGTTCATAAGAATCTCCTTCTCACATCACCTGAGGAATAACAAAATATGAAAGTTAGAAAGGGGAGAGAGAAAGAGAGACAGAGATAAGAAGAGGGTGAAGAGAGAAGGAAGAGTACCGACAATGAGAAAGAGGGGGAGACTGAGAAAGAGTGATTAGGGAGGGAATGAGTGAATATGAGGGAGAAACTAAGAGAGAGAGAGAGAGAGAGAGAGAGAGGGAGACTGGGAGAGAGAGAGAAAGAGATGGAGAGCGTATTGCTTTCACTCCAAATTGACTCCATTCGAGGGGAAAAGTTTTCACCGACTCACCGACTCTGCGATAGAAATGATTACCATTTGTCAGAGAAACTTGAAGCGAAACAAAGTGCTGATTGTGCTCGATGGTAGTTAAAATATTATTTTCATGAAGGCAATAAAATTTTATGATACCTAAAAAAGAAAGGAAAAAATATTCGTCCTGCGTGACTTCAAGATGACAAAACAGAAATGAAATGGAACAGAAGACAAATAAAAACAGCAATAATAAAGTTTAGAAATGCTACTAAAAGTATTACGACGGCTTCGATTGGCGAATTGTGACCATCTACTCTCTTCCAGTCGCCTTCCACTCCCCCTTCTCCCCCTGCCCCCCCTGCCCCCTCGGTGTCTTCACCAATACACAGGACATGCTAAGCAGAGGAGTGATCAGGGGAGCGGGCAGAGTATTCAGTCTCAAGGATTCGCTTAATAATTAAGTTGATGTTACTGTCTTCTATTCTTTTTTTCCTTATTGAAAAACTTTGTAAATATAAAAAGTATATTTTATACACCGAGTTACCACCGAGCCACCTTCGCGACAGCAGGACGACAAAACCCCAACTCCTTCAGGATTCTTAATTTTCATCTTCTAAAGTGTTTTTAATATTTTTTCTCTGTTTTTTTTTTGTTTTTCGTATCAATTCATAACATTTTTATGACTTAATTACTTAATGCTTTTATTATAGAACAAAATGGTTTTATTTCACTTAGATTTGTGCTGATGTTTTTTCGCGTTTAATTGTTGTTGTTGCTGGTAACACTGTCAACTAATAAACAAGGTCATAAAGCCATTAAACGTGGCTATAAAATATCTGTGTCATGGTATCTATAAAAAGTGTACTTTACGTTTTTATTAACCGTTTTTATCATTATCCATAATTTTCGCCTATAAAAATTAAGAATTCATAAATTTTTTCCTTACTTTTCTATTATTTTTAATGAAATAAATAATTAAATAAGAATTTTAAGTGAAATTAGAACGAGAAAAATATAAAATATATTTCTTTATTTTTGATTTATTTATTTAAAGCATTTATTAATTTATTTCTTTATTTTTGATTCATTTATTTAAGGCAATTATTCATTTATTTCTTTATACTTTACTTATGGTAAAAAGTGGTAAAATGTTTGTTTTCTAAATAATTTATTTAGTTGAGTTTTTTTTTATAGAAATTGAGTCAATCCAATTAAAGTAATAAAAACAAGCAATTTTTTTCTCCAAAGAAGTGAAGCTGCTGTACTTAAATTAAATGTATTAAAATTTTTAATTGGAACAATTATAAAACATGAAACTCATTTAAAATATTCCGTTCGTTTACATTCCACGTCAAACATTTCCTCTTTCTTCCTTCCTTAAACTACTCCACTCACCACACTCCCTTCTCACACACCCACACACACACACAAACGACCACACACACATACACACACACACGTTATGATGTATACGCATTAATTTGATTTATGTCCTGGAACATTTGTTGTTGCTCTCTTTGGTTAAAACTGAGAACATGCAAAACTTTTCTAAATGAACAAAATTGAGAGCGTCTACTATATTCGTATATTACACACATACAAACATATAAACATACATTCACACCATTCATACTCACACTTGGACGGAATACAACACATACATGATGGAATATCCTCATCTCATTCTTAGTATAAACATTATATAGTAGGTCAAGTTTACACTGAAGCTTCGTAGTGATTAAAAACTGTATACATCTGAATATTTTTCCCTGTTTGCCTTCGTTGTGTACCTTTATAATCACCCATTCACACTTCCTTTATATATGTATGTATAGAGACTATATAGAGTTTTTGTATAAAAAAATATGAAAGAATTTAAAGTAGTACAGACTCTTTGTTCATCACTTTCACGGACATTATAAACTATATTGTTAAAAATTGAGATAAAAATCGAGATAAAAATTACATACTTTAGAAAAGAAGACCATAAGCAATAGAAAACAGACAAGAGATAGAAACAACAACAGCAATAAAACAAAATTCCATAAAATAGTCTATAAAATTCATTTACTTTTCTCATGAAAACTTGTTGAAGAAGTCTTCGTTTTTTAATTCGCTTGCTGAGAGAAATGAATAAAATGAGTGACAGTTAAACAGGGAAATGAAATGCATAACAAAGTAATGAACAAAGAAGAGGAAGAGGAAGAAGACGGAAAAGTGAAAGATTCAAAAGTAGAAAAAGGAAGAAATAATAGCAATAAAACAAAGAATAAATTCTAAGGACGTCTTCTAAGAAGAGTTTATGATTTACTTAGTGTCAAAAGGTACAGAGAGGGAGAGAGCAACCGAGAAAGAGAGGGAGCGAGAGAGGGAAAGAGATAGAATGTTTAAGGAGAATACAGTTAGAAAATGAGAGACTAGATTAAAAAGAGAAATGGGAAAGGCATGGAATCAGCAGAGTCAAATTCTGTGGCCAAAAAATGTCAAAAAACTGAAAGTGTTAAGTAAGAACGGTGAAAATGTCATTCATATTAGAATGACAGGCTGCCAATTCAAGGATAGAAAGAGAAAGAGAGTGACAGAGAGAGAGAGAGAGAAAGAAAATTAAATGAAAAGTGACATAAAACCTCAAACTTCAGGTATGAAGAGTTGACAGTCCGTGATATATAATTTATTTATAATCAGACAGCTTGAAATACTGGCAACCCTTGAAAGTGATATGAAAGTAAGAAGAATAGTAGGAGACGAATAAGAAGAGGGAGGGGAAAAAAGATGGAGAAATTAAGGGAATTTGATAGTTGAAAACTTCTTCAAATGAGGGTTTTAAATATAATAAAATTGGAAAAATGAAGAAAAAGAAAAGGGAGAAGAAGATTAAGAGGAGAAAGAAGAACAATGGAAGAAATGAGGAGAATAAGAAGAGGAAGAAACTATAAAGAAATAAGAAAAGTAGTCAAATAATATAAAAAAAAATAATATATTATAGTATAATATAATATAAAGAAGTCCTTTGAACAAATGAGTTGAGACTAATTTACATTGAATTAAAGCATTAAATTTAATTAAATTATTGAATGTTAATGTTTTTTCTATAAAATAATTAAAAATTATTATCTTTGCTTTAATAGATTTATTACAATTTTAAGTTCTAACAGAGTTTTTGATTTGATTTTGATTTTATAAAAAAAATTTGATTTTCTATTTTAAATCATTTGTGTGTGAAATGTTATATTTATATATATATGTTTACATAATAAATAATAATGACTAATGACTCATTTTTCTTCCTCTATTAAATCTTATTAAATTTTTCTATTTAGTGTCCTTTTCAAAACCACACAAAAACAGGATAAAAGTCCGAAAAGTCAACGCAAACTTTTTGTAAAGTTTTAAGTTTAAAAGTTTAGATTTTTCTCACACCTGCTGTTGATGTTGCATTATATTGTGAACTACTATTTAAGAAGATGAAAAAAGAGACAAAGAAGAAGAAGAAGCGAGGACTTTATAAAAATATTAAAAAAAAAAAAAAAAAAAAAAAAAAATAAAAACAACAATAAAAATTTTCACAATAACCACTATAGCAAATAATAACAAATACAACCAACAACACCAACAGCAACAACAACAACTGGCAACTGACAAACACCATCGACAACAACAAATTTTTTTACTTAATTCGCTACAGAAGAAAAAAGTTTCCACCAACAACAAATAAACGACTCAACCAACCAACGAACGGCATCTTTTCGCTACAGGAAAGTTTTGCAATACAAAATTATAGAAAATTGGAAATCTTTTACAACAATAATAACAACAACAACAGCAATAACAACAACAACAAATACTTTACTCGGCATTCAGGTCCGCTAAATATAATGAAAGTCTTTAGAATTCTTACACGCCTCATGGATCAATTCTACTCTACTCCACCTCCTCTCAGCTCACTTCACCCCACTCATCCCTCCGTTACTTTCCCCCCCTCTTCCCTTTTTCATTTTCTCCCTTAGAAATTCTTTCAACTTCTTGCTTCTTTTGGCTGCTCCGTTACTCCGTGAAGATTTATCAACTTTTATCGTCAGATTGGCGGAAAATTGTTGTTGTCAAGAAAACTTGCAATAAGAAAAACCAAAAAAAAAAATTGAAAACAAGCAAAACAATCAGAACAACAAACACAACAACAACGGGAACAGCGACGGTGACAACAAAGAGGAGCAACACAACACTTTTCAAGCAAACGAATTCTTATTTCAAAAAAGGGGTGGGTGGCGCGGGGAGAACAACAACAACAAAAAGTTAGCAAACAATATGTGACAACAACAGCATCAGCAACAGTGACAACAACAGCGACAACAACACAAACAACAACAACAACGACGACGATAAGGTGACAACTAAAAAATCATTTCACGGCTGTCAAATTTGCTTCTATTAAAATACTTATAATAAAAATAAAGGCAACAAAAGCACAAAAATTCAAAATACGACAGCAACAACAACAAAAGTTAACCGTTGTTTTCCGTTGGTTCATTTCGGTGTTTGTTTGTTGTTGTTATTGCTGACACGTCACTGGGCGGCGGTTGCCACTGATATTGTTTAAATTTCGGTGCTTCTGCGTCTGCTTCTGTTTCTACTTCTGTCGTTGTTTGCAGAGACGCGTGATGCGTTGCCGATGCGGTTGTTTGGGAGAGAGAGAGAGAGAGACTAGCTTCATACTCCCAGCATGTCGTTTTTGATGACTGTAGTCTGTCTGCTGTTTTTGTTGTTGTTGCTACTGGTGTTGTTGTAGGTTTTGTTGTTGTTTTGAATGTTGTGGGCCACAACTTGTGGCTGATGTTGTTGTACTTCGTGGAGCGAGGTGTCTATTGTATCCCGTTCATTTTGAGTCCTGTACGATGGATGATGGTTTTCCTTCTCTTTCCCTTTATTTTTATTGTTGTTTTTGTTGCTGCTGCTGTTGGTTTCTTTGGTGATTAGAATGAGCAAAGCGGCGGCTTCACTTTACTTCTATGGTGGCTACACACCATCCAATAAATTCGACGTTAAGTGAAATGAAATCGTAAATAATACTTTATGAACACTTTTTGAATATTAAATGTAATTCCCCGTTTTTCATTTAGCAGAAAAGGCTCTTAAAATAGTCTCGAAATAATAATAATAAACTTCTAAATAATAGTTAAATGTTTAAGTACGAAAATCAGTGAAAAAGCCATGAAAAAGCGTCACATAAACAAAACGAAGTGACGCGATGGTTTTTATTCTCCTGTCAACTTCGGAAGCCAAATAAAAGTTAGCGGAAAAATCATAGTTTTTCCAAAAGATTGAACTCATTAAAATTTATGACAAAACGACGCTGAGACAATAAATAAACGACGAAAGGAGGATAAAGAAGAACGCTGCAAGCAACATGATCCACACACTTCACAACCGACACATCCCACATACACACACACAGAAACAAAGACACAAACACACACTCTCCCTCATACACACACACATACGCGCACAACGTTTACGACAACGTAAAGAAGCATGATTTTGAAAAACCGTCTTCAGGCGTCAGAATGACAAACATAAAAAAACTTTGGTAAGGGGCAAAGTAATGGCTGAAAATCGGTAATAAAAATAATCATAACATAAAGAAGCAAACTTAGTCGAGAAGAAAAATGAAAATTAGAAGAAAGAAGACGACAAAAAGACAAAAGAAGGCAAAAAGAAGGAAGAATTTTACTGTATTCAGCAGTTCAGAACTAATTCAACGCCCAACTCCGGGTCCATCTCTCTCCCTCCCCCTGCCGACCCTCCTTCCAACACTCCTCTAACGGGGCATCACTCACTTGCTGCGGGAGGGGGCGTGTTGAGGGGTAAATAATTCGTTTTAATGGAGGAAAAACACTGAAGATGCGTTGACATTTGCTAAGTAAAAAAAAAATGCTGCTGTTCATATTTAAGAGGAGAAAAAAGCAACAATTTATGTAAGTATTATTGTATATACTCGTATAGTATGTATGATTATATAACAGTCGCCTTTCCGTTTTCTGTGGTTGAACTCAGCGCCACTTCAGCTCATTTCTTGGTTTGTGGTGAATATGAAGAGAAACTAATTCAAGAAAGTTCCCAAAGCACAGAATCGCGTAATTTTTTGGGTTTTTTCTTCTGCAGCAAAAGAACTCAAAATAATATATAAAATATTATTATTATGACTTTTAAGTCATTCAGCGTCATCTTCTTAGTTTTTTGCTATCCTTCTCAGTTGATTTTTTTATAAACCAAAAGCACGGAGTGTCACTTGGTTTCGGGAGGGATACTAGGGGAGGGGGGAGTGGAAAGTGGGAGTGCCATGGAGCCCATGAAATGTCTTAACGTACTATAAATGCGATTTTTTTTGTAAACCCTATAAATGTGGGAATTTTTCACCAGTTGAAAGCTTAACTTTTAATGGATTTCTTTTGAACACGCAATCAAAATCTGATGGAATTCCTTTCTTCTTTCTTTCTACTTTTAATTTAGATTGTACAATATATTGAAATTCTATTCAATTTGTTTTCGTACAATTCTTTTGTCCATTTGAGACAATTTATCATTTTTATGCCATTATTATTTATAGATTGTTGACAAATTTATTGCTTTAATCCGTCATTCATCATTTATGACAAAATACGAGTATAAACATGAAATCATTATTAAATCATCATCATCTTTTATCATCATTATCAATCTCATCACCTTGTTTAATAATATTCTGAATTTAACCCAAGATGAGGTTCATATCTAAAAAGCAGATGAATGAAAGACTCAAAAGCCTGAAAATGCAATCGTAAATCTGTCATAAAATGAAGAAAAACAAGCAGAAGAATAAGAAGGAGAACAAGAAGAAGGAGAACAAGAAGAAGAACAGCAAAAGAAGAATAAGAAAAAGGAAAAGAAGAAGGAAAGGATAAACTGGATACGGAAAATAATAAAGACTCTTTCATTATTCATATTTAGAAGCAGTTTCAATACAATGCTTAAGAGACTTTAATTTAAATTAACAATCGTTATCAGAAATAAGAAAGATATCACAGTATCAAGCAACAACAACAACAACAACAACGCCCTCTCGTATCTCGAAACTCCGAAGAGGACCCATTTTACAATCATTGGTACTCAAGTCTTGCAGATCGACTCAACTCATCTGTTGTTGACTCGAAATTCTGTTGACAGTTTTAAATAATAATTCATGTTTCCGGTTTGAATGCCAGAAAAAGATTTACATACATGCTCATGGTACCCTGGTACCTCATGGCTCTGGGTACCACTTGGGTGCCACTCGACTGGAAAGTGGTTGTTGTTGTTGTTGTTGTTGCAGTGACTAACTTCTATGTTAAGTGCTTGAAAATACTTCTTTACATGCAAAATACATCCACACACGCACGCACATGTTAGGAGAGGATGATGACGGAGGAGGAGGGGAGGGGGGGGGGGAGGGGAGGGGGGAAGCAAGAGGGTCACATGCAGTGTGAGTGGTCTCGCTTTCGAGGGTATTTAAATTACCTTCGAGCAACCATTCAGGGAACCGTATAAATATAAAATAACTAGTAATAAATTCATAATGTCAACTGTCTCAGAACAGAAATTCTTTATTGTGACAAATTTATGGACGACGAACAGCAACAACAACAACAACAATGAGTATAGGACAACAAACAACAACAGCAAGCATAACAAAAAGAGTAACGACTACAATAACAACAACAACGACGACCAGCAACAAATCAAACCTCTTCAAACGAATGAAATTCAATTCAAGTGAATTAAATAAGTTTTCAAAATAAAACAAGATAAAAAAAAAGAAAAAAAAACAGGAAAAAATAGAAAAAGAAAACAAAAGTAAAACAAAAAATGAAACAACCAATAAAATGGAGAAAAGAATTACTTAAACCTTAAAAAAGGTCCCCCAAAAAATGTAGTAAATCGACAAAAAGTGGTTCTTAGAATTTGAAGCTTTTTTGGAGTCACTTCAAAAGTAAAACTTTTCATGGACGACATTTTTACTCATACAAATAAAAGAAAGTTCGAATACGAAGTGGAATAATAATAAAGCAATTTTATTGTACAATAGCTACTTAGTTGGAAAAGTAGTAGTAGTCGTTGTTGTTGTTTTTAAGGCCTCTCAAAAGGCAACATATTTGTATTGCTTGTAATAATGATAATAATCATGCAATGAAAAAATAAGAAAACCTAAAAGAAAACAGGAAAAAAACTAAAAGAGTAATAAAAAGAAATTATAAATAATTATGATAATAATAACAACAATAATTATGATAAAAATAACAACAATAAAATTAATAATAAAAGACTTTAATAATAAAAAAGAACTTTAATAATAATGAAGGACTTTAGTAATAATAAAGGACTTTAATAATAATAAAGGACTTTAGTAATAATAAAATAAAATAGACACTAAAAATTCAAAAGACACGCAACAAAGAGATTTGACAGCTCGTTTCGTTGATGGCGTTTCGTTGATGACGTGTGATTAAAGTCATATAACGGGGCATGAATATGAAGGCGTGGTTGAGGAGATCTCTGATGATGACTAAGTTTATGATGTGTGAAGGAAGAGAAGAAAAAAAAGGAAAGGAAAAATAATTATAGAAAAGAGAAGCGACAAGATAGAATGGAGTGCTGAGTAGAGAGACGATAGAAGAGATGAGGCAGGAAGAAAGAGAAAAGAAAGGATGGTTTGAAGCAACAAGAGTTAAGAAAGAAGAAAGACAGAAGAAAGAACTAAAATTTATCTTCGTCTTCAATTAAAGAATCATTTACAACAGATTGGAAGCAACTTTAAATGAAATCAAAACAAATCATGTTTCCAATCATCACAGATTACTCAATAGATGATTATTGATCGCTTTCGACTGGCGTCCTTCTCCCCACACCCCCTCCATCACAACCCACTTCACTTCGCCTGAAGCGTGACCACTTCGCGTGGCAATCATTTCAAATTCAATTAAATGTTGATCTCAAGCAACACCTGCGATAAATTAATTTGAATTTAGTAATTAAATAAGTGTGACAAGAGATGAGGAAGGAGAGGATGGGAAGAAGTGGGCGTGTGAGGGCGTTAGTAGGCGTTTCTAACGCATTCGCATTTCTAGCAAAAAAAATAACATCATGACCAACAACAACAACAGCGACAACAACAGCGACAACAACAACTATAAAAACATTATTAGCCAAAATAAACAATTATGGAAACGTCTTTAGTTGAAGTTGAATCCTGGTCAAGGAGGTCAAAGAAGGAGAAGAAGACGATGAAAAAGAAGAAGAAGAAAAGGAAGAAGAAGGAGAAGAAGAAGGAGAAGAAACCCCCAAAGAATCAGCTTTTGAGGAAGAAAAGAGAAACAACAACACTAGCAATAAAAGCTGAAGAAGGACATCAGGGAAAAAGTATGCAGTTGAAAAGGCATGTTTTTTTAAATAAAGCAAACAACAACAAAAACAGCTGCTACAACGACCGGAAGCGAACCCAGAAAAGAGAAGAGAAAAATCAACAAAAACACAACCAACAAAATAAATAAATTAAATACAAATGAAAGCCTACGAATATGAGTAAAAAAACACATAAAAGGAAGAGGAAAAAAAGATTAGTAACTTGAAAAAATTGGGCAACAATTTGGCCCTCAGAAGATTGACAACAAAAGCTTGAAGAAAAGCAGCAGCAGAAGAAGAAGAAGAAACAAATTTTCCAGAAAAATACAAACTTCCTTGAATGAATGTGTATTGAAGGAATGAATGGATGAATGAATGAATGGATGAATGGATGAATGAATGGATGGATGGATAAGTGAATGAACGTTTCATACTTCGGCCGGACCCTCGTCTTTCGTCATCGTTCAAAATGGCGGAACAGCTGTCACTCGGGACTCAAATCAACTGTTTAACCTTCTTCTCTCTTTTCTTCTCCTCCTCGTAAAGAGTCAAGAAACGACGTTGGTTGAGTTTCTTTGAAACCTTGTTGATTGTTGTTTTTGCTTTTGTTGTTCTTCTTATTGTTGCTCTTATAAAGTTAGCAAACAACCCAAACGAAGCAAATTAATTTAAAGAAGAAACGAAATTACTTTCAATCAAAATAATTGGTCGTTTTTTTGCCCATTTTAATTCTTCGCCTTTCAATTTTTTTACATTCGGCTGAGTATTCGGCTTTTTCACTCGTTCTTTGAGCTGCCTCGTGGGCACTTAATTTGCCCTTTCAAGAGTTGGGTAAAAAACAAAATGATCACTGATTGAAACGCATTAAATTCAATGCATTTCAAATACTTCATCATTTACAATAGAGAACATTGTATAAATGTCATAATTAAAATTATAATCTATTATATTTAATTAGATTATTTCTCACATTAATTAAAACAGAAAGAAACACAAGTCGAGCTACAAGAAGGGCTCATAACTGTCATTCTTCAACCCTCTCAAGTGTCATACGGACTAACATACATACGAGTATACGCTTCTATACACACAAACACACACATACACATACACACACTTACCATTCATTCATATTACGTTACACATGCGAGAGTAGGAAAGAGACGACAGCTTCACGTGACAGCTTTAGTTTTCAGTATGAGTTCCCTCTGAGACTTTATTACTGAGTACTTACTGTAGAGACAGAGACCGAGGAATAACTGTTACTTTACCGAGCGCTCTCTATGGAATTCACTCACCGGGAGCCTCCGCTCCCTCTCAACGTGCGTGTGAGTGCTCTCCACCTCTCATGCTCACGCCTTAAAATATGCAGCACACGTTTCGAAACATAACGGGACACTAATTTATTTAATTTTCTTTTCTTTTACTGCAATGTGAGAATGTGTGGGTGTGTGTGTGTGAGTGAATGAGTATGTCATTGTAAGAGTGAGTGAATATAAGTGTGTGTGTGTGTGTGTGAGGACAGAGGCTGGTGGCATATTTCATTATAAATCTGTGTAAATATATAGTGAAACTTCATATACACGAGTACCTTATTTATCATGATTAGGAATCTCCAGAGAACTCCAGAGTTCTGACACACTCTCATACTTACTGACACTTATTCACTCACACTTACTGACTCACACTTATTCACTCACACATACTCACTCAACTCTTACTCCCTCCCAATTACCTTGTAATTGTAAATTTTAATGAATGTATGAGCTGATGTTCGTTTATGGTGCATTGTTTTTACTGTAACGTGGGTTGGTCTCCGATCCTGATTCTCTACACTCTGCTTCACACCTGCTTCGGGAAGTCTTCGGACTTTTCACAGTAGAACCTCGTTCAGTTTTGATTTAAATAGAATACAAAATGAACTCTCGTAGAGAAATGAAATGACAAAACCTCGTTTGCTTGATTTTAATAATAATAAAATGGTGATAAAGAGTGTATATTACTCTTAAAAGACACCTATAAGAAAAGCTCTCTCGCTCTGTATTTGCAAAGATATTTCTGACCTGATATCCACAGGTGAGTAAAACAAGAACACCATAAAGGCGAGTCTTTACTGTATCTGTACCAACACCATTTTTGTGTCTGTGGAATGAGAGAGAGTTTGTATTTAATTTATTACTTGCAAACTGATATGACAGCCAACGTCGCTGATAAACTCTTTGAAAACTTGGTCGATGCTCTTTTCTGCACTTCTTTTAATAACTCGAAAGCCAAATAAATTGGTACACTTTTTTAATTCAACTATAAAATAAAATGGATATAATAACGTAGACTGTACTGAGTGATATTTGGCCTATTGATTGTCTCAATGACCCAAATAACTCCGAATAATGAGGGGCCAATAGACGCAAGTTAGACTTAAGAACGCTTTCTTTATCACTTACTTTCACTTTTATCATCATATTTTCGCTTTTAGTATATCACTAAAGTAGAATTTCAGGGAATTTTATTTCTAAGATTTTATTTAAAAGTTTATTTTTTATTCCTTATAAAATTTTATTTCAGTCTCAATATTTTAATTATTTTTAAAGCTTCTTCTTTTAGTTTTCTAACATTTTCTTGTGTTTCTAGGAGCAAAAAGTATTCTGGAGGTTGTGCGCCACATGAGACTATTACAGACATATGTACATATGTATGTATATATGCATGTATGTGTGTATGTATGTGTGTATATTTGTATGTGTATACATATAATACACGTGTATGTGTTGGTGTGTTTAACGTTTTTCTATTAATTGTTTGTAGAATAATAATTTGTCACTCGCACATGATCTCGTTTGTCATTTATTTAAATCACATGTAATTTAATGCGATGTTTTTATTTATATTCAAAATGAATTATTATTATTTTTAAAATACAATATTATTTAAGGAACTTTACTACTATTTATATTTTTACACATTTTGTCTTTTAGTGAAATTATTTTAATAAGAATTTAATTGAACGTATTTAAAGACATTTTAGATAAATTAAAAGTGTTTACAGAAATTACAAATTTAAGACGACACAAAATAATTAAAAATAAATGAAATAATTCAAATTCAAACGGCAAAAAAGCCGAAATCATTTTGTCTCCAAACTAAACTTAAATGAAACTCATTAAATTTAATAATTTCAAAGTATAACAAAAAAAAAAAAGGATCTTATAAAAAAGTTTAATGAATAAAAATGGGGACAATTTTTTTACCTGAGCTTTACGCTGCCAATGTAATTAATTATAAAAGATAATTAAATTTTATAAAAATAACTTATTTAAAATGATTATCCCTTGATTTTGAGTGTGATTTCAATTTTGTTCCTTTTTTCACAAATTATCACCAACACAACAACAATATTTTCATAGCGTTGATGTAATTAAATTGAAATAATAATTTTAATTCTTGACGAAACTTTTACAGTCATAATTATTGCATGTATATAAGCTTATGTACATACATTACGTGTATATACCATTCATATGTATGTACGTATGTATAGATATATAATTTGTTATTTTTGTTGCGCTTTTTTTTTTGAAAAAATTTTAATAATATTTTTATTTATTATATCACAAGGAATTATTTTTAATTCCGCGTGAATGAATGAGTTTTAATCACTGAAGCTGCATGACGAAATGTAAACACATCAAAATACAAAGACACACTTAAACACACATACACAAGTACACTTACACACATACACAAGTACACTTACATACACACACAACTACACTTTCATATTTCATTTCTACAGACGCTCTTTTTTCAGGCTTCATTTTTTTATGATTTAATCAGTGTTTTTACAGAAATGAAATTAATTTAATGGTCAACTGGAAGTGATGAAGGGTGTGCATAGTCAAATGTTCACATTTTAGACTCTTCCATTCCGCCCATCGGGATCAAAAATGGGCCGGAACCAAGTGATCTGTATCAATGTTAACCAAAGCAGCAGGTTGCAGGTTGTTTATTGTTTAAATAACAAAAACTAAAACTTGGCTTTTTTCCGAAATTAATATTAAAAGTGCACCCAATAAAAACCCAATCAATATCAGTTCTCTTTTCTCCTCTTCTTCGTCCTCTTTAATCATTCCTCATTCTTTTCTTTTTAAGAACGAATACATTTTTCCAAATTATTTTCTTTAGTTGTTTATAACTGAGCAATAATAAAGCTAGGTTTTTTATTACGATTATCAAATAAAATAAAATCCCAACAGACTGTCTGAGTGTCTGCGTCTGTCTGTCTGACGGTTGATGGTTTTTAATTAAATTATTAACTATAATTGATTTTCGACAGAAAGAATAACAACAGAAACCATACTCAGAAAAAGTAACACTTTTAATGAATGCTATAAAAATAATTGCCACTTCATGCAAAAGAAAATAAAAAATTAACAATAAAAATAACAACAACAATAGTAATAACAAGAGCAATTATAATAGCAACAACAATAACAGCAAGAGAAATAGTAGCAAAACAAAAACAAAAATAAACAATAAAACAACAATAGCCATGACAACAATAGCAACAAAAATGCTAACAAAAACAACAATTACAATAGTAACAAAAACAAAAACAACAACAACAATACTAAAAACAACAATAATAGTAACAACAACAACAATTATAACAACAATGGTGCTCTATAATATCACGATGTGTTGCACACTGAAGCGTATACATATATTGTATATACTCTTATATATTTGTACGTATGTATGTATATATAGTATGTATGTATATATAGTATGTATGTATATATAGTATGTATGTATATATGTATGTATGCTGTCAACATTTCAATTACCACAACGTGTCGGCGTCTGCAGCGTTGCCACCTCTTTGGCAATGAAAGGCAGCCACACAACGCTACCGTGCTGTTGGTGTGGCTTTTATCGTTGACGGTGATGCCAAATCAGTGAGCGTGAATTTTAAATTAATTCCGTCTGTAATTCATAATAACACATTTGTTGTTGTTGTTGTTTTTGTCTGTTTGAATATATCGCATATCCAGTTCATTCAGAAGCATTCATAACGACGAGTCTATCCATTTGGCTCCTCTTTAAATCACTTTACTTGCTGTCCCCGCTCCACCCGTCTACACGGCAACCACCTCAGCCGAGTATTCCAAGGAGATAACTGAGGAAATCCTCAGATCCGACAGTGTCCAGGGTTTATTCTTGATTTAATTACTGCTCGCCCAGAGATCCCTCAATCCTCAGCCATTTTGTTTTCATGGTAAGTACGATTTTCTGTGATCTCGACCCATCCTGGTTCAGGGGTAGCTCTACTTCTGAAAGTGGCAAGAAATATCTGTTCAACTACGGACTCTGACATCCCGTGGTACTGGAAAACCACGTCTGTGGCACTTTAAACCTAAACTCAGTGCGAATTATAATCAGTTCAAAAATGGTTCAGTTTGTTCATCACAAACCCATCATCACTCAATATCTATTGAGGCCCCATGGGGGTCTGTCGATTTTAATGCTACTTAACAGCAGCGTTTATGTGGGGGTTTTTAAAAGCATGGTGAGTATGTGTGGGCCATCGGTTGGTTTCATTTTAAATTACTTAATTCAGTTTCAATTAATTATTTAATTCAAAAAGATCTCAGTTGATGGTCCACCCTATGTAATGAAATACTATATTATGAAAATATTTATATTATATTTCTTAAGCAAGCGTTGTAGTTATTTTTTTAATACAATCATTTAATTTGTGTTTATTTTTCATGAAAAGTTACAAAATTCTGAAAACTTCTATTCAAAGAATTTGTAAAAAAAGTGGTTTATTTTTGTTTTATGCAACTCAACTTTCTTTCAAGCGAAAATCAACAAATAAAAAATCATATCCACAGAGAATTCTGTGGAAAGAAACACAACAACAACAACAAAAAGAACTGTTTTTATCATGACGACCCTTAAGAATCGAAGGCTCATTAAAAATTCTATTAGCGGCTGCACTTCAGTTTACACAAAAACGAAAACGAAAAACGAGGACGAAAAAAAGGAGGAGAAATCATAAAAGAGTAGCTAATGAAAAGCAAACAACAACAAACGGGAAACAAGCTTAAAAATGCACAAACAAACAATTTTTCTCTCGTCGCTGTTACTAAATTCTGATTTTCTACACCTCTCGAAATACACACACATACACACATATACACATGCATATATACACATACAAACACAGACACAATTACACACACTTTTCAGCTTCTCATCTCAAAATTTAAAAAAAAACGAGTTTAAAGCCACAAATTGTGCACAATAATAAACGAAAAGAATAGGAAAAAAAAATCATCGAATTGGCAACACTAAAAAATAGCAGCGCAGCGCAGAAAAACTTTTGAAAACGTTTACAAATCGAAAAGCGAAGCGAAAATGGAAGCGGAAACGGAAGCAGAATGCAACTCATTAATTAGTAACAAATTGTTTGGAAAGCTCGATATTGCGTGGGCGGCAATGAAGGGGGCGGGGCACGGTCGTGATTTCCAGCACGGGTTGTGGTTGGGTTCAATTGAGTTGAGAGTTCAATTGAACAGAAAAGCGCCGTGGAGCATGTTGAGCGCTTTGAAGAGGCAGCCATTTTTTGCTCAATACACTCAAAGAAATTCAATCAGGAAAAAATCAGGAACAACTAAAAACAATTTTGTTTTATTTTATTTTTAGTTCCTTTTTATTATTTATTATTAATTCTTTTAAAAACGTTTTATTTATTAATTTTATTTTATTTATTTTCTTTTTTATTTTATTTTTTTTAAAAACTGTCCATTTTTGTTGATGTTTCATTGAAACGAGGTAACAAAGCTTCTTTCAAAGGTCGATTTAATTTGTTTTTCTACTGAATTGTTCACGGATGTGATTTTTTCACAAATCAAAAGGTTTTTCTGAGAGATTTCATTCAACGAAACATTTGTTGAGTAAACATCAGTGTTTATAAACAAATTTTTCAGAAAGAATTAAAAACATATTTTTTATTATTCGAAACAATGCATTTTTGAATAAACATCAATGTTTGTAAACAATTTAATCTGGAAGATTTAAAAGAAAATGGTTTTCGGTTTGAATGAATCGAATCATTGATGTGTTGAATGAATGTTTATGGATTGCTTGATTGTTTAAATCAATGATTGAAGAAAAAATTCTTTCATTTTGAATCATTTCCTTGTTTTGAAACATTTTGTTGAGATATGAAAACCTTAAAATCACAGAGAGTAAAATATCATTGCATCATTGTTTATAAACATTGATGTATATACAAAAGGAATAAATGTTTATAAACAATGATGCAATGTGATATTTTTTTCTATGTAATTTTATGGTTTTCATATCTTTTGAACACCTTTTAATTTAATTTTATTTTTTGTTTAATTTCTGTTGTAGTTTCTCTTTGAATTTTCCTTTAATTTCAATTTAATTTCGATTTTTTTTCTAATCTTTTTCTATTTAATTTTTAAGAACTCCTTTCGTACAAGAGTCCCACTGTCGATGGTCGTTCCGGGACTCACCTTCACCTCGTGCAGTTGTGTTAACTTAGCTTAGCTTTGGAAATAGCACACTAGTTGAAAAGTAAACGCAAACACTCACATTATACAAACACATACACACATACATCTATAGTATAGATTTTAGTACAGATTCTATACCCACTTTCATTCACTTACGTATTCATTATATAAACACGCATGCAGGTTGTTTTTTTGTGTTGTTTATTTGTTGGTTGGCGCATTTGGCGTATTTTTCCGGCAGAAAAGCGAACCAGAAAAGGATATGAAATGAGTTTTGCGATAATCCTGTCCGCAGGCATAAGTTTGTGTTACTTTCATGCTCCCAATTTGTTGGAGTGGTAAATGTAATCGTATATCTTCATGTGTATGGGTGTGTGAGTGTGTGTGTGTTGTTTTCGTTGAGTGTATAAAAGTGCACAAAGTGAGCTATGCGTCTGTTTTCCTGCGTGTGTTTCCGTGGTTCGTTTAAATCCCCAGCAACAACTGCTTTGGTGCAGCCCGAGTATCCTTTTGCGGGTCGCGTAGAGATCCTTTGCGAGTGGCGACGTTTTTCGTTTGGTTTTAATAAATGTTTAATGATTTGTTAATTGGATTTTGGCTTTTGAGCCTGTCGCAAGCGGCGTACATCGAGTAAATGAACGGGTGAAAGAGGGGGACGGTGGCGAGGGCTTGATTGCTGTGTCCTGTTTTGTCAAACGCCCCGTTTGCCGGCTCTTTTCGTGTTCCACTTTTCATTGCACAACATACACTTAACCTTTTTTCGATTTTCCGGCCGAAAGAAATTTTGTACAATTTTTTGCATTCAAAGCACTAAAAAAGTGGAATACTTTTTGTTTCATTTAATCGAAAACCTGAAAATCATTTCTGGCTTTCTGGTTAAGCACTCTGCAACATGTGTATAGCAACATGTATGGGATACTTATATAAGAGTGTATAAGAACTTTTAACCCAGAACATTCCTGAATACTCACAAATTAGTGAACGTTTTTGTTATCATTAGCATAATTATTGTCATTGTTATCACTATTGTTGCTCTTGTTGTTGTTGTTGTTGTTGTTGTTATTATTATTATTATTT
The DNA here is from genome assembly GCA_949629155.1 of Myopa testacea. Classification (NCBI taxonomy): domain Eukaryota; kingdom Metazoa; phylum Arthropoda; class Insecta; order Diptera; family Conopidae; genus Myopa; species Myopa testacea. The sequence goes on along the minus strand of OX451346.1, from coordinate 4,205,347 downwards.
CTTGTTTCATCATCACCAAAAAAATTCTTCAAATAAAGCTTCCAACTTTGACTTGTGATTTTCAAAACAGTTCATTTAATATTAATGAGTACTTTGATTTCTCCAAGGATTCCTTTCGACTACACTAAATTGCTTTATTGTCCTTTAAAGAACTCAAAGAAGAATCTGTTTGCAACACTGTTTACACACTTTTAGCTCACTCACTCGTTCTTTCTTTAAAATGTCTACAAATTCCTGTATAATTAAATTTCGCTTTGTGCTTTATTTTGAAGCAATTCCCTTGGGTTGAGTTTTATAAAGTATTCAGAAGAAGCTGCTTGTTTGACTTTCAAGCAGAAGAAGAAGAAGCATCAGCAGCAGATTTATTCAACAGCAACAACAATGATGATGGTGATAATAATAATAATTATCTGCTATACAAATCATCATCGCACTCACCGTATTTTTGCATACTTTATTTGTTAAACATGCAGTCCTTAAATCCTGTTTGTTTTTAATTTCCTTTGCATGTTCGTTACCCTGTTTTCGGTTCACTTCGCTTATTTTCTCTTTCCTTCTCTTCTCTTCACTTTTCTGTACTGTTGTCATTTCTCTCCCTTCATCATTGTTGCCGTCGTTTGCCTCATCATGTTGTTGTCATCATGTTGCGTCATCATCCTTGTGTCAATATTTATTCGGATGAAACGTGTTCAAAACGTCTACAAGCAAAGTAAACATGTCAGGGGGGAAAACTGGCGAAAGTGAAATTGAAAGGATTTGTTTTCAGCAATCGGAGTGAGAGGACTTTCTTGTTGTTGTTACTATGGTTGTTGTATTGGTTTTGTTGTTGATGGTTTGCTGTTGAAACTTTAAATTCTCACGTGATGCACGTTTTTAACGAATTACTTCAGCAACTTCAGCTAGATTTTTGTTTACAAATACTTATGAGATAGATGAATCTGTTTTTCTTCTTCTTTTTCTAAAAATTCCATATTATCGTCTTCCTCTTCTTCTTTCTTGTTAACCCCTGAGTTTTGATTGAGTGTCTTACTTAAACGTTGATAAAGAAACCAGCCGATGGCCCACCCTGTAGTTTTAATGCTTTTTCCCTCAACTTTCAATCAATTTCAATTCACTTTAGTTTCTTGAGACGAAATCAATTTAAAAGTAGATGTGTTTTGTTTTTAACGTAATTAAATTCGTTCAAAAGAAACAAAGTCATAAAAACCAATAAAAGGAAACACAAAATACAACAAAAAAAAAACAAAGGATCAAAGAATGTATTCAATTAACTTTTACATTGTCAATAAGTTTTCTCTTTCTTTTCAATTCTCTGCTTTTAGAAAGCAGTATCGAAACTATTACAAAAAAACACCAAAAACTAAACAAAGAAACAATAAAATAAACGAATCGTTGATAATAGAAAGGATCAAATTAGAAGTGAAGAGAAACGGAGGGAAGATGAGTTGTTGAAGGATGTTAAAAATGTTGGTTCAAAGAATTGACCAGTACAACAATAACAACAACAATACTAACAACCTCAACAAGAACAATAAAGAGACAACACTATGAATGAAGCTAAACTGACAATTGTTCTAATGTTCTAAACAAAGAGACAAAAGAATTAGAGAAGAACTAAGAACACAAAAACAGATACATGAAAAAAACTAGCATTAAATAACATTACTAATCGGGAGTGGATGGGAAAGAGGAAGGAGCACAATACAAGTAATACAAGGAAGTCAAACAACCAAGCGACAAACCAACCAACGGAGCAACCGAATGACAGTTGACAGCTGACAGCCGGGAGGAAGCAGGAAGCAAAACAACTCGAACCACAAAAGAACATTCGATGTGAATCCTTGCGGAATCCTTTTAATATATCAGCTGACGATTGAATAAAAGCCGCAAACAAACAATAGACAAAAAAGGGAAGAGAGAAGAAGAAAGGAGGCGGAAGAGGAGAGCGAGCGAGACGGAGAGCTGGAAAAACTAAAAAAACGAATTAATAAGAAAAGAAACAATTCAAGAAACGAAGGAAGAAACGGAAGGAAGGAAAGAAGGAAGTCGCAGAAAACACAAGCTGACAACCGGAAGTGACAAAATGAATTATACGTCACCCATGCGGTGGACGGGGGTGGGGCGGGAGGCGGAGGAAGGCGCCTGACATTGTTTCTCACAGAACTGAACCAGCAGACCAGAGAAATCAGAAACCAAAAATATAGTGTAGAAAAATGACGCGAAAACAAAGGAGACAAAAAATGTGGGGATGTCAATCGTTGAGAAAACTAATTTCTTTATATAGAAAATAATAAGATTACTCTGTCCGTCTTTCTGTCTGTTTGTCAGATTCGAAAGGGTTTTTCTCGACGATGACACGTTGACAGTCTTCATGCATGTCTATCGTTTGTCTAGCGAAGCATTCAACGCGTCGAAACCATTCGACCCAACCATCAAACCATCAAACCCTCGATTTTCAAGCTTCTCGTATTTATTTTACGGTTTTTCCTTCCTTTCTTTTGTGCTTTGGTTGTCTGTTTTTGACACACATCAACCACGTCAACGAAAAGGATGTCGACGATGTGCGTCGTTGTGAAAGTGCATTGTTTCTGTCTAAACGGAAAAAATATACGCCTAAAACTAGTCTATCGGAAAAGTGGGGGAAAAAATTATGTGGCCATCAAAGAAATTGAAATGGGTTTTTGTTGTATTACAAAAGAAATACTTTACTTCATGTTCGTTTGAAATACTTTAATTTATTTTTGATTTGTTCTACTATTTATATAGTTTATACGATTACAAGTACATTAATTAAGTATGGAGGGCCATGGGCTGGTTTCTTTTTAAAATCTAATCATGTTATAGCCATTATATTGCAATCATTCAATGATTTATAAGCCTACTGTTTGACGTATTAACTTGGCACAAGTTTCAATATAAAGAAAATTCACTTTAGCTTATAGAAGCAAACTTTCATCAGTCCCTAAAACTATGCAATGTTTTTTAAATATAATTTTGGAGTACATATTTGGAAAGAGCAAATACCAGAAATTGCTTATGAAATACTAAAATTCGTTAAAGAATTTTATAAATAAATAAATAATTTATAATTTGAACATATATTGAAACTTTTCTTGTTTAAAATTTAATATAAAAACATTTCTTGAAGTTATTATTATGGGGTTATTATTATTATTATTAATGTTTAATTATTCTTTTCTATTAAATTTCAGGTTAAGAGATGTTCCATTACAACGAGAGTTTCTGAATGACCCAATTATGATAATGTACTTATGAATAACTGACTTCATTATAATGCATTGTAAGTAGAGTTTACTTTCTCTGCATAATTATAGAAACTTTGCATAGTTATTTGCAAATTGTGTGCAAAAATCAGCGTTTATTATACATACAATCACGCACGTTATATTCATTGTATCATATCGATGTCTGTCCGATATCTGCCAGTGCACACTTATACAGGCATTAATGTATCATGCTGACCCACAGACCCATCAACCACCGCCGCATCAACCACCGAACACGTGAACCACCGCGCACATGAACCACTGATCCATTTACCACCGACCCATCTACATTATAATCCGGTCCGGACCATTCTGCATACCGCCCGTTTCGACCGAGCGTTCCATCATTGTTTGGTTCATAAGCATTATCGAGAAATCGCCAGCCACCGTATTGCAAACCATTAAATGCAGCAGCGCCATCTGCTGCGAAGCTTTCATAATTAAATGGTGGAAAATTGGTCATTATGTTGTAGAGTGCTTCTGGGTGTGTTTGTGTGTGTGCAGTTTGTGTGTGCATTTGTGCAGTTCTCTATTAATAAATATTGTTTTATTGATATCCAGGACGCACGGAAGTGTTTATAGGTTACTCCAAACGTAGTAATAGCAGCAGTTAAGTATTTGATTTTTGATTTTTCATGAATATCTTTCCTTTATATTGAAGTATAAACAACTAAACAACTTTTAAATAATTTTCATAGACTTGTCTGGGGAACTATCTGAGATTATTTGAGGTTATCTGAGGTTAACTGAGGTAATCTGATTTAATCTGAGATGTTGACTTTTTTATTTGACAGTATATTCATTTTTCTTTCACCTCTTTTATACTAATTTGAATTAAAATCTGCTTAAATATAATTTTGCTTAATTTTTCACATGATTTTTAATATATTTTAATATATAATATTAGTAAAAATATTTATTTTTATAGATTTTTACTACATTTTTGCAAATTCGGAAATTTAGAAAAAAAATATTATATATTGAAGAAAAGAGTAACAGATTTGGCAAGACTGTAGAAGTTATACTCAAATCCATCGAAAATCTACTCCGCTTTTTTAAGAACCCTCCTAAAAGAATGAAAAAGAACCCTGGAAATCAAAGAAACACACATACAAATACAGAGAGACATACATACATATACAACCCCCTTCCCACCGCTTTTTAATGGTGGTATTGTTATTAATTAATTAACGCTATAAATGAATAATTAAAATCTGTCGGTTGTTATTTTTGTTATTATTTTTCTGTTGTTGTTGTTTTTATTACAGCTCAACTCTGTGCATTTTCTGGTTTTCTCTGCAGGCATTTTTATCAATAAGTGGGTCATGTTGCCATATTTTCTCAATATTTTCCGTTATTTTCCGTTCTCTCATTTTAAGGTTTAATTTTGTTGTTTTTTCCAATTTGATGACTTTATTAATACATTTCATACAGCTGATGCTGATGTCGTTATTGTTACTGATGCTGATGTTGTTATTGTTGCTGATGCTTTTATGGCTACTGTTGTTGTTGATTTTATTATTACACGTAGTGCCGTGGCTTTGCTATACCCTACATACACCGAAGGCATATTAAAGTTGATTAAATTTATTGTTTTGTAACATGTAAAAAAATTCATGATTCTGATTCTGTTTCATTATTCAGCTTATTATTTGGTTATAATAATTCGATATAATTTTGTCTTCGGTCATCAGTTCATCAGCTTCAATTTATCACAAGGCATCTCCATCAAAGGTTATCTCATCGAAGGTCATCTCATCGAAGGATATCACATCAAAGGTCAAGGAAAGGTTAAATGATAGTGTAGGGACTTTTAACTTCGACCAGGCTGAAGATTTGTTCAATTTTTTATGTCTAAATTGTGTTTTGTTATTATTTTTATATTTTTTTTTTTCCTTTAGCGTTATTTTTTTATGAAGTATGACACAACTTTATCAGAATTAATGAAAGTCAATTTTGATTTTTTTCTAATAAAAACATCACTTAAATTAAATCACTGAGTATCCATGAAAAAAAAATTCGCGAAAATGTTCTCTTCACACAAACTAAATGTGACTTTAATTTAATTTAAGCGTTAATTTAAAGTGACCTAAAATAATAATAATAATTTAAGAATAATTCACGGTGCATAATTTAAAAATAATACAAAAAACGTCACGTGAAATAATATCATTTAATTTATACTTCAAGCGAAGTAAATTTATAATTTAAATTGACCTCTAAAAGCTACGCTGAAAATTCTACTAAAAAAGATATAAAAAACAGAATTATTTCTATTAAATTTAATGGTTGATTAAAGTATAAAAACCGCTTAAAATAAAGCTAGAAATTGCAATATAAAAAATGTCATTTAATTATTCTTCATTTAATTAATCTTTATTTAATTAATCTTCATTATATAACATAGATTAATGTCTGAGTGATGCATTTTATTGTCTGAATTTTAAATATCGATTTTGAGTTTTTTGACTTTAGACTCTTTTTTTATTTCTCTATTAGTTGCTGTTGTTTGTATTATTTGTTGTTATAGTAGTTTTTTTTTTTGGTAGTAATTAAAAATGTAAATTTTTCATTTTTATCCGAAGACATCAAGTAATAAAAAAATTCTTAAAAAATTTAAAAAAACTGTTTTAATATATACAAAAATGGATTTTAAAAAAATTCTTTGTGTTATGTTAGTCTTTGTTATCTTCTTTCTTCTTCTTTTTCTTTCATCATCTTTACATCATTTATTTCGCGTGTTTTTAATATTTATTTCAGACTACTTTTTAGCACTTTTTTCTTTGCTTTTCCTTTTTTTGATGTTGTATTCGATTCTCTTCGCTTATTTTTCTTTCTTGCCTTGTCTGCTGTTATTTTTTATTTCTCCGATCTCCTCTTCTCTCTCACTCTCTGCTTCTTATTCCTAATCCAGATGGTTCTCCTTTTTTTGCTCTTATTTCTTTTGTGTTTTTTTCCATTTTGGAAAACGTCGACGAATGACTTTTCGATGTCATTTCGTGGATGAAAAGATTACAATAGCAAAGAAATAATAGGATTTCGCGCTTTCACCTTATCTGTCTACTATTCTTACACTATCTCTCTCTCACTCTCCTTCTCTCTCTCTCTCTCTCTATTTCCACCTCCTTTCTTTCCGTTAACTTCTGAGATTGAGTGTGAAAACATTCACAGGATCGTCTGTGAAAATCATCAGTCAAAGAGGCAAGCAGACAGGCAGAAGGGCAGGCAGACAGACAGCTAGACAGATATTCAGATACTCAGACAGTCGAGAGACATTTTGCGAAAGTCAGCGTCAGTGTTGCCAGCGTAAATCCTTGAGTATCAAACTTAAATAAACTTTCATGTTTTCACTGACTTAGAAGTTAAGGAAAAAAATGTCTTTTTATTTTTTAAATGGAATAATAATAATTTACAATAATAATAAACATAATAATAATAAATGATAATAATAAATGATAATAATAACAATATTAATAATAATAACAAATGATAATAATAATAATAATAATAACATTAAAGTATTGCAACAAAACATATATAATATATGTATACATATTTATAGAAAGTATATGGTATATACTTATACATAATTTAATAATTATTATTGTAAACAACTGCAAAAATGAAAAAACATTAATTAAGTAAATATTATTATATTATATTATTATATAATTAAGTATATTGTATTGAAAATCCATTTACTACGCTAATTATTTCGCTTAATTAAATTATGGAAAGTTTTGTGACATGCTAAAAACAATTCAACTAAATGGAGAGAGAAGCGGGGACAGCGAGAGAGGGAGTGAGAGAGATAGGAGAGTAGGAAAAAAGAAAAGTGAAGCGGAAGAGAGAAACGAAGAGAGAAAGAGGGAGAAATGCATCCTACATCAGGTACACATTAAAAAAAGCCGAATTTGAAATATTGTAGAATAAAATTTTAAGCAATTATTAAGAAAAGGATAGAATAAACAAAAAGAAAGGGAAAAAGGAAAGGATAACATCTTATCAATCTATAATATTAACAATCATTCACTTAGTCGTAGGGTGAAGCAATAAAATAAGAAAATCATTTGATTATCTAACAGCAGAAAAGTGATCTATAGCAATATAAATCACGTTCTAAATATAAATTACGATCTCAAAGTGGACCGTCATTCGATCAAACGACAGAAATGATTGACTAAAAACAAGATCCGTTGAATGCAGAAAAAACTTTGGTACTAATTTTGGTAACGCATCCCAGACACGTACATTTTGGCCAAGTTGTTTGAAGTCGAACAACTCTTGCTGTTATTCTAAGCGTGTCACTGAGAGAGATGGAGACAGAGACAGGGAGGAAGAGAGAAAAAGAGAAAGAGAGAGAGATAAAGAAATGATGACACAGCAGAATACCAAAAACCATTAAAACAACAACAATAATAATAGCAATAAAAGTAAGAATAAACACAACACTGAGCTGAGAACTTTTAAACGTTTGAGCTGGAAATTTAAACGTTTTTTCGATGAAAATCGTTAAAAGCAATCAATTAAATAATTTTTATCACTACTTAAAAGACAGAAATCACAAAAAAACCATCAACAGCAAACAGAAACAAAAAAGCAAAAAAACAAAATAAAAATAGAAATAGAATAGAAAAAAATAGAAAAAAAGAAATCAACCGAAGAAATATTAACCGCATTCATTAAATGAAACAGAAATAAAAAGAAAAATAAAAGCAACAAAATTAATACTAAATATAGTTTTTATTATTGTTGTTATTGTTTTGTAGATGGACTCGTTAATGAGAGGTTTTTTAAAAAAACAGTCTGGGAGTTTTTAAAATAAATGGACGAGTATAAAAGCATCTGGAATGCGAACATCAACATTCAGTCATCTGAAAAGCTTCGCGAACTATCGACATTTTCATCTAAAATATCTAAAATAATTAAATTAACATGAAACTTTTAGTGCTTGTGGTTTTTGTAGCTTTTATCGGACTAACTTTCGCCAATCATGTAAGTTTAGAGTGATGCGAGGACCTCACTGAAGGCCTCTCATAAGACTACCTTTTTGAAGACTTATCTATCTATCTAAACACTATGAAGACTTATCTAAACACTTCTCTGAATACTTCTCTGAAGATCTCTTGAAGCAGTCTGATTTTTATTAATATTTAGGGTTAATATGTAACATCTTTTTCATTTCCAGGGCATTCATTTGAATGAGGAACAGCAGAAGAAAGTCCACGGATTTTCTGTTGAGTGCATTGAGAAGGAGAAAACCACTCCAGAGGCTGTTAAAGTCCTAAAATCGGGTATCTTCTATCAAGACGATAAGAACCTGAGGTGTTTCACGAATTGTTTCCTCGAGAAGACTGGAATGTTTGTGGATGGGGCCTTGAAGGACGACGTACTCAAAGCTAAACTGGGCCCTCTGGTGGGCGATGAGAAAGTCAAGGAGATCATGGGGAAGTGTCTCCCTTTGGAGGGTGATGATAAATGCGACACCGCCTTCAAACTATCCGAGTGTTTCTACACTCTTGAGGTGGGAATCGTTTAAGTCGTATCGTATGCTGTAACTTTGTTAGTGGATCAATGACTTTGTTAGTGGACTGTGTCGTGATCTGATTATAATCTATAGATTCTGTTCGCTTTTCTAGGATATCTCGAAAACTTATCTATTCTGTTTTCTTTCTGTGTCTTGTCGAAGTTGTAAATAAAAAGTATTAAATAAATATATAAAATAAAAGTATTATATAATATTATTTTCTCGTTTTTGAAAAATGTGTTGGTTTTCGTATTGAAATGAACATTAAAAAAATTAAAGTGTTGAAATTTTCGATGTGGTTTAATGATCACGAAGAACACCATAAAGATCATGAATCATTAATGATCATAATCATGATGGGTATCTGCACCATAATTATTAGTATCACAACATTAAAATCAAATCATTAAAATATCCACATTAAAATATCCACATCACATTACATCATCAGCATTAACATCATGATCACAATATCAACACCATTACAGTTATCATAATTAACATAATGATCATCATATGATGGAGACAATAATAACTACAGAAAAAAGATAAAAGAATTAAAAACAATAAACATTTTTAACAATTAATTTTTCGGATGCAGTCTAAAAATTAGCTTAAAGGGTACATTTTTGTGCCGTAAACCTTTCAACAGGGTCGGATGAACTAAAAGATGAATTGACAGATAAACTGACAGATGAACTGACCGATGAACTGACAGATAAACTGAGATTTACTATAGATTGAAAGATAGACTGGCATGCGAACTGGCAGACGAACTGCTTGAGAGATTCAAAGATAGACTTAAAGATAGACCGGTAGACAATCTGAGAGATATACTGACACATTTGACAGACAGCTCGAAGCAACAGACGACAGCCAGAGACACTGACAAGAACGACCAACACAGACCTCCCTCCCATAGGTCAAAAGAAAAGTCCATAAAGAAACTGGGATGAAAGAAAAACTGGCGGAGACAAAAAATGAAGGCTCTCGAATTTTCTTATTGCAAACTTCAGGGTTAAGAAAACTTTCAGAAACACAGACTTCAGCTAAAGCAGGAAGAATGAACAAAAATGTACAACTTTTCTATATTTTTTTAATTTAATATTTTATTTTGGGTTTGTTTTGGTTTCAGTTGGGTTGGGTTGGGCCGCCATCGAGAGCAAACGAGCACAAAAAGTTGAGCGAACTGGTGACTGGTCATGACGGCAGCAAGGATCTTGCCGAAGCACCGGACCGGCAGCAGGAGCAGCTGCAGGACGAACTAAACAAAAATAACGCTGTGCAGTCATTTCGCAAAAAATATTCATAACAAAATGAATTTTATGTCCAGCAAAACTTTTATTATTGCTCGAAAGAGGAAAAAGCAGAAGGAGCAGATGACGAAGAGCAAGAAGAAGACGAGGAAGAGGAAGGAGAAAACGAAGAAGAAGATCGACGATGAGGAAAAAGAAGCAGTTAAGCAGCAGGAAGAAGGCAAAAAAGTCCACTTAAACAACGGCAGGGTAAACAATTTGATGAGATGAGGCAAGTTTGAGCGCATCAAACTTCAGTTTGGGAACATTTAAGAGCTGACAGAAGCATGAAGCATGAAGTTGAACTGAGTTTTGAAGTGGAAGTGGTGCATAGGGACGACGACGAGTTTTGAAGAGCCCGCTGCAATCAATGAATCCAAATGAATCCCAATGAATCGGTTGCGAAGGAACCCAACTGTAATGGGCTGTAATGGGAAAGCAACTTCAACTTCGAAGTGTGCTTGAAAGCAAACCGTCAACAACAAACCCACCGCCCACCAAGCAACCATTCGCCCATCCCTCAACCACCCGCCCACCTCCAAACCACCAATCAATTTAAACAATCAGTTTTGTTTTATTATATGCAATCTTCGTTTTTTGGGGTTATTTAATTTTTAATTTGTTCCTTTTTTACTGCAAAGTTACTATATAACCATCGACTGTATAACTTCGCTGAAAACCTCTTTAATATTTAGGCTAAAATCTGTGACTTGGCTTCCTTCATGCAGCCGATCACTTGGAAGGCGGTATCGCAATTGTTGGCACCCTTGATGCCGCTGCACTTCTCGATCGCTTGCCTTACGTTCTCCTCGCCGGCGATGGGTCCGAGTTTCTCCAGAACGAAGTCCTTCTGCACGACGCCGTCCTTCAAGGCGCCCATCTTCTCGAGGATGCAGTTGCCCAAACACTTCATATTTTCGCTGGGGTTGGCGTAATCTTTGTTCTCCACTTTGGCGGCATCCTCGGCGCTTAGATTCACCTCCGCTTTGCACTCGTCGACGGCTTGCTTGATCTTGGCCTTCATTTCATCACTGAATTCTGGAGCCTGGAATTACGAATTGTAATGAAATGAATTCGAATGAGATCTATTATCTAATTTAAGTGTAATTTAAGGAGTTCATTTGAATAAAGAGATCAATAATAAAAGGATTTAAAGGAGTTAAAAGGCAGGGTCGATTTAAAGCCGGTTTATAGACGATTTAGAAGATTTAGAAATGTTTATAGATTACCACATTATAGCAGAATTATGCTCGTTTAACCAGTGTAACTTAAGTAATACGATACTAAATTACATACTCTCAATTTCAAAAAAACGATTGACTTACTTGACAGAAAACTCCTGCGACAATCGCCAATATAATAACTCCAGCGAAGAATTTCATTATTGTTTAATGAAGTTTTATTGATACAGAAATTGATGAAATTTAAAATTGAAAGACTGAGTTGAAAGACTGAATTCAACTGATGTCTCTTAGCTGAAATTCTATCGCTTTTATAGGAATTCCACGGGACAGCGATTTAATTCGATGAGCTACGTAATCGAAATGCAAAGCATCTGCCTTTCCTGAGGTACCAATTTTAGGTCGTTTTTTTAGTTGCCGTATATTATCGGTTATCTAGAAAAACATCATAACAATTATCGAAATAAAAACCGAAATGAACGATAGCAAAACAATTCAATTAGAAAGCATTGTTGTAGATCGGTTGTATACAGTAAATCACAATATAATCGTGAAGATCATAAAAGTTTATACGAAGATAAACCGAACAACAAAACCCATTAAATCAATTATATGTACGGATATATTTATTTAATGCTATGAATTGAAGCTTTGATTTAATTGCGTTAATTTAGTTGTGGCGAACTTTAGTTGTGTCAAAATTTTGACGATTAACGGACGTGTCTAGAATCGAATCGAATAGTGTTGTTAGTGTGCAATTTGTTCATCATTTCATGGTCACTATTATAGACTCCTATTCTTTTTTTAGATATGGAGATTCTAATATTCAGACTTTAATGTGAGTTTTAAACTTGGATTAAGGTTTTTTCTATTGAAAATTCAAGTTTTGATTGAAAGGCTAAACTAAAAATCTTAAAAACGTTACTGTTACAAAATTACAACAGTCAATATTATAATATAATCATAATATATCTGATTTGTATTCTATTCTCATATTTCTATTCTTTTCATTCTCATTTCTATTCTTTTCAGTTTCATTTCTATTCTTTTTATTCTGTCATTTTTTATTCTTTTCTCATCCGAATGAAATTAAAAGTGATGCCAAGATGTGTATTATTTTTATTTTTTACTTTTTTCAACACAATTCTTGTTGTTGTTGTTATTGTTATTTTATTGCTATTGTTATCGCTTCTCTTTTTAATTTGATTTTTATTATTGTTGATGTTTATCAAAAAGTTTTATTTTTTAATTGTAATATTATTATTGATATTGCAATGTCATCATCGTCATTATCATCGCCATCATCGGCGTCCACATAATAATCATCATCAGCCAAATCATCATCAACCATATCATCATCATCATTGATAATATTGTACTTGAACTTATTCGATGTGCTGATTTTATTGCAGAGCTTATTCAAAGAAAAAAACCACACAAAACAACAACAAAAAAACAACAGCAACAAAAAATTAACCATAAAATATCACAAGTGCTCAAAAGCTATCCGAATTTTGTTTTTGTTTGAAGTTAATTCATTGGAAAATTTGACGTTAATTGGTACCTACGTCGATGTGTTCAATTATTCAAAATCAATGAGCGTTATTATTGCTCTGTTGTTATTTATTCATGATGAATGAGTAATTTTTATATAATTGATTTTGTTTCTATTAATTATATGTATATAATCATTTGTATATTGTATTTGTAGATAGGGTGCTAGTCATTCATTTAAACTCATCTGCAGTATTCTTTTCTGTTTCTGGTCATCGTCAATTTTTAGTCGATGACAAGAATGATCTCATCTTGATCAATGATCAATTTAGTTTACATAACACATACTATGAAGGCAGGTGCTTCCAGTTTGAAGGTTCGAATCCCATCCGAGGTAATATTTTTTTTGAGGAAAACTCGGTTTCCTTATTTGCGTTGAAATTAAAAGTGATCTGGAAATTTTTTGTATGTAATGTAAATTTCTATATATTCATTTCCTACAATAGATAAATTGTATTTTTATATGTCCATTACAAAAAAAAACAACATAAAAATGTAATAAAACAATAAGAAAATTTCTTATGTTGCTTGTTCATAATACAAGAAAAATTTGTAAGAGTAATGAGTTATAAATCGGGTAAAATAGCCAAATTATCGGGTTAGCTCGACAGCTTGTTTGTGTTCCAGAGCTGTAAAGAAAAGCAATATGTAAGTTTAAATTTGAATAATAAATTCCTTTCTATAGCTTTGTTATTAATAAAGCCTGCATTGAAGACTGCCGAACAACCAACGCAGTCATGTTCAGCGAGATGCTCGAGGGTGCGCTTAGCAACTACAATGGCCAATCGCACTTTGAATTGGCTTTCATCATTCACAACGATTGCTCTGGCGCTACAAACGACCTGATGGAGCCGCAGGAACAGGAGCAGTGGATGTCCTGCGTACAGGAAAATTTATATGCGGTTGTTTCGCTCAATCAGCAGTTCTTGAAACTTGTGTTGTTTGATGGTATTGAAAAGCTGTGTGTTAACATTACCTCGAGTCTTCAGTTGCATCCTCGAGTCTTCAGTTCGGTGAAATGCTTCTGTAAAAAAGCACGCGACATGTATTTCCGTTCAATGGCTGACGGTGAGGGCTCTGCGAAGAACATTGCCGTCGTGAGCTATTCACCGGGCATCATGGAAACCCATGTCCCCACAATGGATTCACACACCAACGCAATCGATGTGGTGGATTTCGATCTGGATGAGCGGCTGCTGAAGATGCCTCGTGTGACGCCTCTGCAATCCACACTCTAGTTAATTAACATCTTAGAGAAGATGTCCTTTTGTTCCGGTCATGATGTCGACTACCACGACACCTACCGCAGAAATGACCACAGACGAACCTTCTTGTGTCTCACTTCTGGCCAGGCGAATGGGTTGAATATTCTTCGTGAAAGTCAGGGGCTCAGCTAACTTCAGTAGAGCCACATCGTTTACTAAGGGCCGGTACTGTTCGTGGACCGTAATTGATTCCACCTCGACATCAACACCACCTTCAAATCGGTTATTAGAGCCAGCATAGACGGTGTATGCTTTAGGCGAGTCTCGGGAAGGAAACTTTAACGGGATCACTTACGGTCTTACCATTCCGCCTATTGTATCAGTAACACAGTGAGCAGCTGTAAGAATATAGTTTCTGGAGATAATAGAACCACCGCAAGTGTGTGAATCATGTCTTCTAAGCGAAATTTGATGTGGTAATTGACCTTTAATTGCTTCCTTACCACCCAAAATACGTCCTTCGGGAACGGCCTGTACGAAGGCCATCACGAAAGAGCAGATCAGCAACAGTGATGAGTACTTTGACATGTTTGGATTCAAGGTTTGGATGAACACTGCTTCCATTTGAAAATAAATTGCCTTTTATAGATCTCGATGGAAGGAAAGAAAGCCCCCAACTTCATGTGGACTCAGTATTCTTGAAGAGAGACAATCGTTCACAATACCGGTCTCAACGGTATTTGGATATATGTACATATAAGAAAGCAAATACGATTCAGCTGTTCTAACAATTTGACTGCATAGAAAAGCAGCAGCTTGTATGACCTTGCAATTAAAAATTTAATGGTAATCGATAATTGGATATCAATAAGAATGATCTATGTTAAACACCGGAGGTTTAAATTATATAATATGGAATAAAAACTCAAATAATTAAAAAAAAATAAGTACACAAGATTAAGAAATAATAAGTATGTAATATGTTCTTCGTTGTAACATCATCTTAAAATCCAATAGGAATTAAAAAAGAATGTAGAACCACCATAAGAGAAATTTATAGAAAGTTCTATTATTTAAAGTTATGACCATGAAACTTTCGATCGTATTTAGTAACAATCACGATTGTGATTATCGATACTGGTAATTGTCAAAACTAAGTGAAAAGACATAATGTATATTTCGGATATCCGAGAAAATTATATCAAAAATATTTCGAATGTTTAAACTTCTAGAATAGGTTTCATTAGCTTGCTGCTCTCAAAAGTAGTAAGTGAAATAAAAAAATTAAGAAATTCAAAAGACGAATACATGGTAAAAATTCCAGAATTGATGGACTTTCCCGTTGAATAAATAACGGGAAGTATTGTTCATAAAGCAAGCAAACTCATAAAGCATTATAAACGAGTTCTCCTTCTAGGAAAGATTTCGCACTTACATTAATCCATTTTTTGTCCCTAAATTAATTCAAAACCTTCAAATTCTACTAAGGTAAAAGTTTTTAAAAATTTCTCTCCGTAATAAATTAAGAAAAACCAAATAAGAACTCACATTTTGTTCTATGGCTACATATATGGTTATCATATAAAAATATATATGTACTTATGTATCATAAAGTTTATATCAGAGATGCAAAAAAAAAGATTAATAACTCTGAAAAAATTCGCTGTGATTTTGGATTCTTATTTTGCTTATCCGTATCTTTTTATATCACTTAAATACAGGTTTCAAGGTCTGAAATATGCTCTGAAGTTCATAGCTCTGGTTGAGTTCCTAATTTCATAAATGTTTCATTCCAATTTGGGCTCATGCTCCATGATTAGTTATGTATATTCATTGAAATAATAACTAATAAATTCTCTATAATCTGAGTGTTCCGCAATCCAGTCCAAATAGGGTAATACTCTAGTATAAACATCGGGTACTGTGCTACCGCAATCATTGTCACCAAACGAGCAAACTCCAATCAATTCTTCGTTGAAAGTCACAGGACCGCCAGAGTCACCAAAACAAGCGCCACTGCCAATTTCATGATCCAGGCAAATAGCAGAATGCCACAAAATTGGGAAATGAGTAAACCTTCTACAACTTTCTGTCAATCGAGTATACACAAAGGTCCATTGGAGTTCTTTTGCGTTGATCTTATAATTGTTTATGGCACCATATCCAGAAATGACAACACGGGCACCCACAGGTGGATCAGATCTCGACAGGAAAATAGGACGGATATCCCTGCTAAAAGTCAGCGGCTCAGCTAACTGCATCAAAGCAATGTCATGTATCCCAGGCATTTCGTAAAGTGGGTGGATAACAATGTCAGCTACCTTGATCCGAAGACCGCGATTAATGTTGTTAGAACCAGCAATAATGGTGAACATGTTGGTTGGTACTCTGCTGAATATGTGGAACTAGATTAGAATTAATATCTATATAATTACCGAGGAATGCCATGGTTTAATTACCGGTATCTATGTATAAAAATACAGTGCGCCGCGGTGAGAATGTAATTTCTAGAAATAATCGAGCCACCGCAAAAGTAGTCACCGCTTCTATTCATAAAGATTTGATGAGGAAACTGACCTCTGAGTGCAGTGTGTCCACTCAAAATACGACCTTCGGGTACTGCTTGTACCAGCGCTACCAAAATAGAGCAGATCAGCAGAACAACCGATGGATATTTCAGCATGTCGGGGATTTAAAATATAACTGATTATATTTGGGAGAAAAAATTGCTTTTATAGGCAAAACTTCAAGGTCTCGGATAACAGGTGTATAGTTAGCTTTTTAGTAGATAGTTGAAAATAATGATACTAAATTATATAACTAAGTAAATTAAACATTAAACTGTTCAAATGATTCCCTGGAAATTTTCGGTCGGTAAATTTTGCTTGCAAAGACGTCAAACACCCATCGAACAAAAATAAACATGGTAGTGGTATAGTAATATATATATATATGTAGTGATCTAGTCTTTATCTAGCAACATTTTAAAATTTTCTGAGAAATAAAAGTAAATATAAAAAAAGTCAGAATTATAAAAACATTTGTTTTGCGAAATTCCACTTAGTCTCAGCGTTGTCACATTTTAATTTAGCTTCTTCTTAAGCTAAATTAAACACATAAATATCAGACTTTTTGTTTTTTTGGAGTTTAGATTATTAAATGTGCTTTACTGTTATAATCGAATGTACCTAGAATTTACTGAAACTAAATTTTCTAGAAACCGTTTTTGCTTTTAAATTTATGATTTATTAAATGTTTACAAATTGCAGAGCGCATATCACCCTCATATTTTTCAGAACTGGGAAGAGTAATCTGAGTTTTTCTTAATCCAATCCAAATAATGTAACACTTTAGTATAACCATCGGGATAAATGGAACCGCAACGACCGATACTGAAAGCGCAGACTCCAATTAACTCATTATTGAAAGTAGCTGGGCCGCCAGAGTCACCATTGCAGGCGCCTTTTTTCGGTTTGTGAGCCAGGCAAATCAGTGAGTCCGAATACTCTTGAAAGATACTATTGATTCTTTTACACTCATCCATCGTAATATAGGACAAAACCGTCCACTGTAGCGTTGTTGGTGTAGGTCCGTAACTCTTCAAATCACCCCATCCAGAAATGACCACAGACGAACCTTCTTGTGTCTCACTTCTGGCCAGGCGAATGGGTTGAATATTCTTCGTGAAAGTCAGGGGCTTAGCTAACTTCAGTAGAGCTAGATCGTTATGAAAAGGCCGGTACTCTTCGTGTACCGTAATAGATTCTACCTCGATCTCAACACCGCCTTCAAATCTATTATTAGAGCCAGCATAAACGGTGTATAATTTGGGTGAGGTGCTAGATAATGAAAGAGGGTAAATGTATGTACATAGGAAAATATAAGAATGGTTACAGAATCGTTGAAGAGAACGGAAACACTTACGGTCTTATAACGCCGCCTATGTCATCAGTAACACAGTGAGCAGCTGTAACAATATAAATGCTGGAGATAATCGAACCACCGCACGCGTGTGAATCATATATCCTTAGCGAGATTTGATGTGGAAATTGCCCTTCCATTGCTTCCTCACCACCCACAATACGTCCTTCGGGAACGGCCTGTACGAAGGCGATCACGAAAGAGCAGATCAGCAACAGTGATGAGTACTTTGACATGTTTGGATTCAAGGTTTGGATTAACACTGCTTGCATTTGGAAAGAAATTGCCTTTTATAGATCTCGATGGAAGAAAAGAAAGCACCAAATTGCATGTGGACTCTTGAAGAGAAACAATTGCTGACAATACCGAGACTCAGCAGTATTTGGATTTATAGGAAAGCAAATACGATTCAGCTGTTTTAACAATTGGACTGCATAGAAAAACCGCAGCTTGTGTGACCTTGAAATTAAATTTGTAGATGGTAACCCTAAATTGGAGATTCAATAATCTATAGTATACAATAAAAGCGAACGTATGCTTGTTTGTTTTTATTTAAAACGAATGATCTCAAGAACCGCTTAACCGATTTTTATCCGGTTTTCTATATTTTATTTGTGGTCGTATAATAGGCTATTTTAAGTTTCAAAGTTTGCCGCTGGAAAGAGCTGTGCACCTTTTTATAGGAGCAGAATAATATAAAGGAGCATCGGGACGACCAATTTTAATGCCGTTTTAGCCGTACGTATGGTACTCATATTAAGTTTTTAAAATTATTCAGGGTGACTAAACGAACATGTTTAAATACTATAGTGTGACTTATTTCGAATGAAACATTTTCATACGAGTATAAATTCAACCGGAGCTATGAGCTGTAGAACGTATCTTAACTTAATAACCTCTATTTAAATCGTATAAAAAGATACAGATAAGTGATAGGTCTATCACTTATCATATCATAGGTCCACAATGAATTATCATTGATATCATACGTCTACAATGAAATAATTTTCAGTTATTATATGCGCTCCTCTTCTATTTTTATATAGGATGGGCCATCGGGTGGTTTCGTTTTAATACTGCTATTTATAAAGAAGAAATACTTATAATACTGCTATATAAGAAGAAAACATTTTTTTTTAGTTTAGTGTTTTTTAAATTTTTTTCAAAAAATTTCAAAATAAATTTATTTCAAAAAATTTATTGAATATAAAAATGAAAATGAAATTTGAAGAAATTTTAATTTAAATACTGTCTTGACACAGGTTTTTGTATAGGTTTTGATCCAGGTTTTGATACAGCTTTTAACAGGTTTTTATAAAGGTTTTGATCCAGGTTGAGATCAAGGTTTTATACAGGTTTTAAGACAGGCTTCGATCCAGATTTCGGTCCAGGTCTTTACACAGGTTTTGCTTCGGGTTTTAAGGCAGATTTTAGCACATTAATATAGGTTTCAGGTCGTAACCCAAAATTTGTTGAGCCTTCTCTGAAAATCGTTCAATTAAATTTTGCCACTCTTTAAAAATACTGTCTCTTTCTCTCTCTCTCTCTGTACGTCTTTCTCTTTCTGTCATTATGAATAACCTTAACTGTGTCCTTCATGCTTAACTTAGTCTGTAACTTGAGTTAGTCGTGTGTAAAGAAGAACTTCCGTTACTTGGGTATATCTTTACAACGGAAATCTTCTCGTTCCGTTCTCATTTCCGTTCGCAATTGAATTTATTTTAATTTCATTTGATATCCGAACCAGAATCAGGATCCGGATCCGGTTGTGACCATCAAATTCTCCGACGAATTCAGAAATTAAATGTGTGTACGTATGTAGAGTGATTCAATTGAAATTAAAAGGAAACAACAAAAAATATGTGGGTCATGCTTTTGTTGTAAGAAGATTAAAAGCCTTTGACCTTTGAGGAGATTTAAAAAATAAATCCGTAACAGTTATTTTTTTTTATAATTCGTTTTCGATAGATTTATTTTCAATATTCTTTTTCTGTACCTCTGTTCAGATATTTTTATGTGCATGTTGACAGTAAATTTTATTTGTTGACAATGGAACATTATTTTTCTTGGACGATCCTTTTTTGTTAGCACCTTTTTTGTTAGTCCTTTGAACAGAGGAATTATTCTGTGATAGAGTGAGATAGAGTGTGTGTTTAAGTGAGAATAAGAGCGAGAGAGAGGTTCTTCCTTTAGTTATTTTTAGTTCTTTCATGGTTCCTTTTGTGGACCTCACAAATTCTTGCATTCACTCGTGCGCTCACCTCAATTTTTCTCCATTTCACTTTTCTCTCTGCGAAAGAGCGAGTAGAGAATACATTCGGAAGGTCACGAACACGTAGTCTCATCCATCCAGAAATGTCATCCAATTTGGCAACATCTTAAAGTGCTTCCTCACCTTCCGAGCTTCCGAATTGATGTTGAAAACTTTACGAATGGCTTCTTAGAAAATTCGATTTCGCTTGAAGTCAGTTTTAAAGACTAAACTAAAGCGAATGATATTTCTTCCGGTTATATAAATATTGAATATCTAATCTTGTATATACGAATCCATCTTAGCTTTAGGAAGAATATGTAACAATAGAAAAATATCCTTCAGAAATAATGAAACATTCCTTAACATTGACGTTTACTACGCTTTGTTATTTGAATATCCGATATATGTATTTGGACACACACACACACACACATATGCCAATCTACCCACAGACAAACCCACATCCCAACATCAGGGATTCAAACTCTTAACTCTTCATAAATTCTCTCTCATGGCAAAAGAAGTGTTAAAAATGTTGAAATTGAATTGAGGATAAAGTTAAAGGATAACGGTGAACATAAGCACTGAAAAAAGGAAGCAGAAAGAGAGGAGGAAGAGTAAGAATAAGAAGACGAAGAAGATTGGAAAAATTCACGGTAAATCGAAGAAGTTGAAAGAGGAATCAGCATCAGGATAAAATTCACTTAGATAGGATAAAGAAAAATATAGAAAAAAACAGAAAATACTCACATAAAATGGAATTAAATACACTTAAGAACAAAGAAATAACATTCTCACACAATTGTTGTTGTATTTCTAAAATAAAAGAAATTTAGAAGAAAAACACTCAAAAAAGTGTATGAATTGTTTATATAGTGGTTGCTGTTCTTGTTGTTGTACTCTACACATCGGGGATATCCTGCTGATAATGATAGTTAAGACAACATGGAAAAAGCAATAACAATAACAAATACAATGTACGAGTATATCCACGATTGCAGTGACTCATCTCTTTCTCCGTGAGTCCCCTCAATATTCTTCCTCTGTCTGAGTCTCGCCCTGTCTGCCTCCTCCTCTTCATCTCGTCTCATCTTCTTCTTTCTTGTACCATCAGCAACATTTCGTCCTTCGAAGGAAGCTGCCGACCACAGCAAGTTTTGTATCAATATCATTTCCAATAAAAAAGTAACGTCAAAAAATTGTCTTAAATTTATTTGTCTGAAATGTGAAACGAAGTGTCGGAGATGAGAGTGATATTGAGTGAAGTGAAGGGGAGGAGGGGGTGGGGGGAGAGGATTGGAGTCACACTTCACGAAGTGAAAGCGTTCAGATGGCCAGAAAGGCGAAACGGTTTTCTACGGAAAAATTGTGTGTCGAGTTGAGAGACGAATCGCGGCGACTGCACGATTTTCACTCCTCTGAGGCTGCAAACAAAAACAACAACAATAGACTTCTTGGTTGGTGTTTTGACGTTTATATCTGCGGTAACTGTAAAATATCTGGGTGTGACTTCTATCTGTCTATCTGTTTATTTCTCAATCTGTCTATCTGACTGCCTGTTTGTCTGTATGGCTGTTTGTATGCCTGTCCGCATGTCTGTCTGCCTGTATGGCTGTCTGTATGGCTGTCTGTATGGCTGTTTATATGTCTGAATGTCTGTCTGTAGAAATACAGGCTTTTCAAGGCGACTTTATTATGGATATTTTTTTTTAGAAGACGTTTTTAGATCTCATTCTTTGGCTTGGTTTTATTTTTGGGTCCTTCAAGCAGTCATCGGAATCAATTCGAAATCGTGACATCCTCGAAAATTTAATTTCTTTTTATAACACTTTATTGTTGTTGTTATTATTGATTTTTCTTTTTTATTATTGTTGTTATTATTACATTTCTATGTACATACGAGTATATTCTGTTATATTACTTTATAAGCTTATACTTAATAATTTCTTCGTTTATTTCTTTCGTATTTTTATTAGAAAATATAATAGCTTCGTTATAATTTAATGATTAATCGTTTCGGTCATTCCTTTAGCTCAACGAATTTATTTCGACGAATTAATAGATGACAATAAAATCTTAACATAAAAGCTACAAATTTCATTCAATTTGTTAAAAGTTCCATAAAATGATTTTATTTCGAATTAAGTATTCATGAGATTAAACATAATGATGATGATGATGAGGATAAAAGATAATGAGTGATGGTTCCATATTTATTAATCCAAAAGATAGTCACAATAGGAAGTCCAATCATCGAATTAATCAATGAATTAATGAATATAATAGAATGAGTCATTGATTATACGATATTTCTGTGTAATGTAAAAATTTGTTATCCTTCCCCTCCGGCCTCCCCCATCTGTCCCACTCGATATCATAGGAAGTCGTTAAAAGTTGTTTGTCCAAAAGTCGACTGGACCAGGTTTAAAAGATTAGACTCTATCGTTAAGGACTCTATATCGTGCTCCGTAGTGTTTTTAGCCTTTTTCAAAGACTTTCTTATTCAGAATCCAATGCAATCCGGGTGTTTTTTCATGAGTTGTTGACTCCGCTCGAAGACCGCATCGAAATACTGATATAATAAATAATCCAAGAGGTGTGTGATTTCCGATCTGCAAAAAGCATTTCGTAAGCATTTTATGTGTGTTTGATATCATGACAGGAAGTAAGAAG
The DNA here is from genome assembly GCA_949629155.1 of Myopa testacea. Taxonomy (NCBI): domain Eukaryota; kingdom Metazoa; phylum Arthropoda; class Insecta; order Diptera; family Conopidae; genus Myopa; species Myopa testacea. The sequence continues at coordinate 4,182,450 of OX451346.1, read as the reverse complement.
AAAAACAACAAAAAGAATAGCAAGGAAACGAGCAACAACAACAAGAACAACAACTAAAACTACAGAAACAACAACAACAACGAGATCTATAACAGACTCAGTGAAGTCAACAAACTACGAACGTCATCGAGTAGCATCGAGAAACAACAACAAAGAAGACGTAAAACAATGCAAAGAAAATTACTATTCGATTTTCTTATTATTATTATTATTGTTGCAACTTCTGTTGTCCTTCCGTCCTGCGTTGAGGGCCGTAGAGTCCTTCGTAGTCCTGGTTGATGATTTTTCATGACGTTTGTTTTACGTGGTGACATCTTTTATTTGTGGTTTGTTTTTAATTTGGTTTTTTTTCATTACTTTTCCATTCCTTAGATGCCATCATGCCATCGAAGTTTCTTGTAATTTTTGTGTTGTTGTTGTTGCTGTTGTCGGAAATTCACGCCGCCTGCACGAATCCTGTCGCCTGCCATCCTGTTGACTCGCTTCGCAGACCGCACACGACACCAGAACGCGGTGTTCGTTTGTTGTCGTCACCGTCATCGTCGCCAACTGCGACTAAATTGAATTTCAAAGTTTGAAATTTTACCGTCCGCAGGACATCGCCGGCTGTCCGCCTTAATTCATTCCATACCGGCGCGTCCTTTTTGCTTGAGTCCTTTTTGTTCCTGTTACTGGTGCTTTTATTCTGCATATTTAACAACCCATCCAAGCTTTGGGTGTAACCTCACCACGCCACGCTTTACCATGCCTCTCGGCGCTTCACCTCGCCTCAATGATGTCTAAACAATTGCAAATGTCCTGCGGCTCTTCTGAAAGACGCTAAAATTTGTTTGCTTTCTTTTTGCTTTTCTTTTCTTTACTTTCCTTACTTTTGTCCGTTTCTTAGTTCATTTTGACGGCGAACTATGCTCGTGTAAGTGTGGGTTCTTATGTGAGTGTGGGTTTTTATGGGTTTGTGTGTGTTGGCGAACGTGGCTTTGTACCACTGGTTATTTCCCTCGCGGATGTTGAAGTTTTTGTCGCCAGCATTCATCATTCCTCGCCGCTTGACTGACTGACTGACTGGCTGACTGATGTGACATGACGTGCCGTATGTAAAGTCATTTAATTCAATTCAATTCAATTAAATTTCATTTTAAAGTTTAATTTCTCAACCCGAATTCCATATTGAGTTGATTTTATTTTCAATATAATTAGTTTTATAATCGTTGCCCGAATTAAACGTTGATTGTTTGTCATATTCTATGAAAATTGTTCCATGTGTTTTCCAAAAAAATTACCTTGACACCTCGCCAGCAGATGGAATGATTTCTGCCTTCTTTGGTGATGATTCTTCTCTTTCAATCTATCAAAATTTTGCCTCTCATGAACCCATGTTTCATTTATGATTATGAAACGACGAAAAAAATCTGACTTTAGTCTTGTAATACATCGCCAAACAATCCATTGAAACATCCTCACGACTCTGTTGTTGTTCTACTCTGAGTATACTAATATATATGATACACCCACCTTAGTTCTTGGATCCTGTGGGAGGGACACATCGGCACCCATCTTGTCATCAACAGCTAAACAACGAAGCGTTTTCAAATTTAAGTTTTATAATGGTGGATGCTATTTTCGGCTATATTACTATGTTCGAAAAACAACAACAACCGCCATCTATATACGTCAAGGTCAGGTGCTTCTGGGACAACCCTCATATATACTCAACAACGAATTTTTAGGTCAACAATGAATTAAAATTTTCTCTTGTAAGTAGGAATTAAAAGAGGCTTGAGGAAAAAAGGTCGCAGCTGTAATTAAGGATGCTTACATCAACAACATCCACGACAGCAACAAAAACAAGAACAGCAACTACCACAACAACAGCAACCACCACAACAGCAACAACAACAGCTGACATACAAGGAGCTGAAATAAACATAAATCCTTCTGAAGGCTTCTAAAGCAATTCAGGAAAAAGCTCAAAACTGCAGTTGAGAATAAATGCAAGGATAAACGAAGGATGAAGAAAACTAAAGCTGAGTTTGATGTGGATGGTGATGCTAATAATGATTATGATAATGACGATGATAATAATGATGATGATGCACTTGCAACATAAGTGAGTGTTTAAGTATTTGAGTAAGTAAGGAAAAGTATTTGTGTGTGTGTATTTATAAGTGTGTGTATGTATAGATGAGTGTGTTCAGCATAGAAAAGTCTGTGTAAATACACATGGCTAAGTGAAAAATGGCGTCTAGACAGGATCAGAGGATAATGAAGAGAAGAAGGAGTAGATGCAGTAGAAAAAACACAAAAACTATGAGAAGAAGATGAAAAAAATGGAAAGAAACAAACTAGAGCTCATTTTCACCAACAAAGGCTCACAATGAGGCTCAGCTAAACTAATGCTAAGAAGCAGCAACAAAAAATTATGCTCCTCAAATGTTTCGTTTTTTTCCTGGTTTCTTTATTCTTAGGCTTTTTTCAAGCTCTTCACAGGTCTCTTGGTTCTAGAATGACGCTCTTCACATGACGCTATGCTTCAGCGGCGGTTTTACTCTTGACGCTTCTTCGTTTTCGGCTTCTGTGGGTTATCCTTTTGCTGCTTCTGTTTCTGCTCTTCTTCTTGTTCATCTGCCGCTGCTGCTGACACACATTAATTTGCATACATTCACACTTAAGCGCTTTTTACATACTTAATGAGTGAGCGACGACAACGATGAGTGTTCGCAGCGAAGGATCTCTTCAGAGAAAACAACAACAACAACAAAATAAATCCGGAATCCTTTTACTCTAAATAATTGCTAGTAATTTGAGTGTAAGCAAGCCACCGCCCACCCCAACCCCCGCCCACAACACTCGCTACTGTGAGAACGCGGTATTTTTTAAAAATAAGTGTTGCCATGTTTAAGTATGTGTGTGTGAATGAGTGTGTAAAAGGTCACAAATACATATGCACATTCATTGAAGATGTGAGCACTATATAATGTCTGTAAGCGGAAGCGGAAACGACAACGTTTAAGCGCTTGAAAATTATATTATTTTGTGTTAATTTATGTGTGAAAAAGGATAACGAATGCATCAGCAACAACAACAAGAGCAACAGAAGCCACAACAGCGGAGAGAGGGAAGGGGTGGGGGGGGGAGTGTTGGATGAGAAGCGACGAGCAGCTAGAAAAGAAACATCACCGGAAACGGAAGCGCTTTAGGCGGCATAAATAAACCCATCACATCTGCACCAAAGACGACGATGATGACGAGGTTAAGGACGATGATGATGAGGATGAGGATGGTGATGAAGATGATGATGACGACGACTATCATGATGACGAAATGAGCCGGACCGAGTCAAGCATAAAAGAGGCATCAACATAAAAGGATTACATATCTTATTTTGTGTGTTTTTCTCCTACTCCCCTCCTTCTCCTCCTCCTCCTCTTTCCTTATCTCCTCCACGTCCTTCAAAGAAAATCTAATAAAATATTCAAATGAACAAAAAACATTCGCAAACACACACACACTCACAAAACTTGGACTCTTGGCACCTGGAAATCCAACTGAATCCTGAATGTCTGCCAACCGAAGACAACTCGCAGGATCGACAGGATATTAAAGGATGGTTATATTCAAATTTGGCAAACAAATCACTGCGTTTTGCATTTATAATGCGTGTGTGTTTCTCTCTGTGTCTGTGTGTGTGTGTGCCTTTATTTATGTGAGTGTTTTTATTTGTGTTCTTGTGGAAAATTGTAAAAATTGTTTCCATTTTGAATGGTATTTTGATGGTACTCTGCATAAATTTATAGATATTGAATTCGTATTAAATTGAATCTTGAGATAGCGAGAAGAAGCACAAGAAGAAGAAGAAGTAGCGAGAAGGATATCAAAGAAAAGGGCAAAACAGTTGCCAAGAAATTCTGTTTGGAAAACAAACAATGAAAACAATTTGTGAGCAAAGCAACAAGAATTCATTCAGTAAATCAGTCACTCATTCGTTCAGTTATTCATTCATTCCGTTATTCATTCATTCGGTTATTCATTCGTTCAGATACTCGTTCGTTCAGTTATCCGCTCGTTCATGGATTTATTTATAGTATATTTTGTTGAAATGCATCTTTATTTATTATGGCGCCAGGATTTTGTGGCGTCATTACACACCACAATTCGACAATTCGTTGGGATAACTGATGAATATCCTGGCAAAAGATTTCCTTCGATTGCATTTCAATTCTTGAAATTGCATCCCTGAAATGAAAGCTTTTAAAATTGATTTGATTAAAATACTGACTGAGAGAATAAAATGAATGGGAGAGTCGATCGGTCGGAGACGAAGAGCCACCACTCACTTCAAGCCAAAAGATTTGATTGCCGATTGGATGGAGTTAAGTATAGAAATGGCAATCCGATTTTAAAAATAGATACTTCTTCTCCAAACTGTGTTATCTTTGATGTTATTTTTAAAACTTTGAATAGGTAAGGGAACGAAATATAATATTATAACGATCGAATCTAAGCTTGAAATTGAAGTACTCGAGTGTATATTCGTCTGTATATTCGATTGTATACTAGACTGTATACTAGACTGTGTATTCGACTGTATACTCGACTGTATACTTGACTGTATATTCGACTGTATAGTGGACCGTATATTCAATTGTATAATCGATTGTATACTCGACTGTATACTTGACTGTATGGACGACTGTATACTGGACTGTATACTTGACTATATGGACGACTGAATACGCGACTCTATAAATCATTCCTCATCATAATAAAAAACCATCGAAAGTAATTTCACCAACATTTTTTTCAATTAATCATTTTCTCTAAATATCGTATATAGGAATGTAAGGAACATTAACTGAGTTAAATAGAAAAAGCTTAGGTAAGGTTTATTAAGCATGAAACGTAAATAGAGACAACAACAAGAAAAACTACAACAAAAATATAGAAAAATATGACAACTACGTGAAGCACGTAATAAGGTTAACTAAAAAGTGTAGAGAAACAAATAGAATGCGATACAGATACAGTTACAGACACGGATACTTTTGCTTAAATCATTTAAGTGAACAAGAGCAAAAGGAAAAACAAGACGAAGAGCGATAAAGTAAAGCCACAAACAAGGATAAATCACAACTTCTACAAGACCAACGATAGTCCTGAAAAAGAAGGACAATCAAAGGACACATCTGAAGGTGAATCCTAGAGATGGTGATGAGGCGGGTGAGGTTGATGGTGGGTGTAAAGGTGAAGGTAAAACGGCGTCAACATCATTAATCAACACCATAGAAAAAAGCACTCAAATAATTTTTAGGGATTGTGTCCTCTTTTCGTTGTTAAATTGAGAGTAACGGTGTGTAGCAAATCCTCACAAGCAACAAAAAAAAAACTATCCGAAGAACCACCACATGCGTCCTATTCTCCCTGATAATGTCAAAGGTGGGGAGGAGGCCAGGAGGAAAATAAAACATTTTCTTACAGAGGAATGAAAAAAAAAATTAAAATTTATTATTTTTTTAGTGTGATTTTCATGGCCTTTTAGAGAGTCAAAGAGGAGAGGTGAGAATCCTATGAAGGATGGTGAAGAAAGGAGGAAAAGAGGGATGGATGAAGGAAGGGAGGGATTAAGGGAGAGATGGATGATGATTCGAAGGGGGGTAAGGAGTGTCGGGATGGAGTGGAGTGAGAGAGAAGACACAAAGCAAACAGACAACACGTAATTTTAAATCACTTACTAAATTATCATCACTTTGTTATCAACTTTGATGTTGTTGTTGCTGTTTTTTGATTTCTTTTAGATTTTAATTTGATATTTTTTTAGAGTTGAGAATTACATAAAAATGTGTGTGTTTGTGTGTGTGCATGGATTAAGTCACGTTATGCAATTCGGTTTTTCAAAATTTCACTTTTGTATGTGGTCATCGTTGTTGTTGGGTTGCTGCTGTTGTTGTTGTTGTCAACTGTCATCGCCAAACAGACGACAGGCGCGGTAATTTATGTATCCTTCGCTCGCATATCTAAAAAGGACACTCGCAGTGCACCAACTACAGAGCCAGCGGCGGCTCGCGACCATCGGCCACAAATTGAACACAAAAACAAAAACGAAAAGCAAACAAACACGACAAAAAATGTTGCAAGCGTTTGAAAATTCAAAGAAAAATCGAGGAAAATGAAAAACCTCCTGTTTTTTTGTGACATTCTGATGAAATTATCTTGATTTGTGTTTGTTCAGTGATTAAGTTGGGTGGACGAGGAGGTGGGTGAGGAGGTGGGCGAGGGGGAATTCCTCAAAGGAATGCCATGTTCCATCCAGTCGGAATAATTAAAATAAATGCCAACTTCGTTTGGTGTTTTTTCGCGGTCGATTATAATGTTGTTTGCATGTCGTTGTTCAGGGACATTATTTACGTGTGTTTGCAAATAAAACATTCGTTAGGATAACATTTTCAACATGTGACAGAAAAAACTAAAAACATTGGAATGACATTCTTCTTTAATGACACATTGTTTCGTGTCGTTTCAAGAAAGACTTGCAACTGTACTGAAAACCATAAATTGAACAAAGAAACCGAAACCGAAGTCTGCTGCGTGTTTATGCAGAAAACTAGAATTGGAAATAATTTAATTTCTTTTAATACAATGTAATTGCACTGTAGATTACACAGGAATTGTTAAAGACTACACCGGATTTTTATTTTTTAGTTCTTGAAATTATGTCGCTTATTCAAATATCATATCATCAACAATATATATATTTTTGCTAAAACTCAAACATTTTTCTTATATTCTAATGTTGTTGAAAGCATTATTGAGAAAAATCTCTCTTTTAGAAATTAGATTTCGAGCTTTTTACAGTCAATCATGATTTATTTTATATGTAAATGTAATGAAATATTCCCGAATGCTCATCCGAATGGATACAATATTTTATGAAGCGGAAATGAACACGTACACACACATACACATCAATACATGAGAAAGACTTTTCTAGGATGACTGTTTTAAGGCTCCGTAAAAAATTGTATCCTCAAAGTGAACAATTTTTATTTTATTATTGAAATTAAATAAAGTGTTCAACTCTACTCAACTTGAACATCCTTCCGGGTGCTTGATACTTAGTACAACAACAATAAAAATAACAACAACAATAACAATACTAATACCAACATCTACAACAATAAAAAACTCCTTTAATTCTATTAAAATGAAGGCTCTTTTTATCCTAGAAACTTTATTTCCTTCAATCCACATCCCATCATTCGACATCCCATCATTCGACATCCCATCGATTCGACATCCCATCATTCGATATCCCATCATTCGATTTCCCTTCATTCGATTTCCCTTCATTCGATTTCGATGAACTCTTGAATTAACACAAGATTCATATGTTTTCGGCGCCATTTTTTATCATCAGTATTAACATGAACATCAACAACCTTATCATCTATCGAAAGCAAGGCTTTTATGCAAATTTAATTATCTTTTATTTAGGGTAAGTTTAAGCTTTATAATAAAATTACATTTGCTCTGTAAAATTTTATGAGTGCTCCTACAAAAGCATTTGCTTTTAAATAAGGCAACAACAACAACAAAAATAACAACAAGAGAAACAACAATGAAAGTTCATGTTCTTGCTTTTTATTTGTATTCTGACTTTTCTTTAATTGTTTTCTTGGATTCTTTTTCGGAATTTTCTTTTCCCTTTTTTCTAAACTTTTTCTGTGTTTTGCTTTTTTTCCTTTCTGTTGGTATCTTGGTATTAACGACTTAGTATTGAATGCGTTGCTTTTATGTTCGATTGAAATTGAAATAATAAAAAACTTTATGTATTGGAAAGCAATCACTTGATCCTTGTTCGAATGCTGTTCTGGGTAGTGTTTTGTTTTTACCCTACTGGCCACTTCTGGCAGGACATCAGTAAATACATACAAGCTCGTATGTAACTCTAGTTATGAGAACCTATCATGTTTCTATAGCTACATACCTGCTCTAGAAACCTGTAATTATTTCGATCATTTGAGATGGGAGTCAGAATGTCAGTCAGAATCCCATCAAAATTTGTCGGAAGATCAATCAGAGGGTCAATCAAAAGGCCAATAAGACTATAGTTAGATCAGGAAAAAATTCAGTCATAGGTTAAGAACTTGTTGAGTCAGAAGGTAAGGGAGAAGGTCAGTCTAAAAGCCCAAAGGTCAGTCAGTAGATTAGTCTCAAGATCTCACAAATGATTAGTCAGAATATTAGTCAAAAATTCCAACAGAATCAGTTGGAAGATCAGTCAAGATGTATGAGAAAGTCGGCCAGATGGTCAGTTTGAGGGTCAGTCACGGGGTTAATAATAAGTCCATAAAGAGGACTGAGGCTAATGAGTTCGAGTTTACATGAACCTTGATCAATTTTCTCCTCACTCTTAAAGCATGAGTGGTAAAGCACTTGATTCGACTTTAAGGGTGACTTCTTCTAATGTCACTCCTCCTTAAAATAGATACTACTACGATTAGCATAACACAACATCGTATAAACTCAGCTCTATCTTAATATGTACAGTAAGTAATCCTTTTATGTTGATGATGTCCTGAAGGAGTTCTAGGATATCAAACGATTTTGTACGTATGTAGCTTGCAATTCTTTTATGAAATGTTTGGGTACACAGTATTTCTAGAGATGTAGACCTTTTGTAGAAGTATTCGGTTTTATAAAATAACTTTGGCTAAAAAGTAATCAAGGAAGTTTCTAACGAAGACTCAAAATAGGGAGAAAATAAAGGAAAAACTATTGAAATTTCTTTATTTAATAGAGTAAATAAATGGATTTAATAAATAAATTAAATAAGAATAAATTATGTATGCAGAGAAAGGTTTTTTTTGAATATTGACGTCTGTACCCTTTTTTCTGACTCAAAAAACTTTTAATTTTGAAGACGTTTCGGTTTCATTTATCCCATAGTTTCCTAAAAACTTTTTTAATTAGTTTTAATTATCTGTATGATTATAAAAACAAATTAACACTGAACCCCAATCAATATTCTTCAACTTCTGTTCCTTCTTTTTGTTTTTCACAAGGATTTCCTAAAGACTGAGAATAGCTTAGATACTGAATAATAATGCCCCCAAAAAAATGTCCTGAAAAACGTCCAACTTTTACATCACTTTTTAAGAGATTTTCTTATCCTTTCCGCTGCTTTCCGCATTTCACGCAATTATGTCGCACAAAATGACAACATATGCAGAAAAGGAAAGAAAAAACAGAGAGAAAAGAGGAAGAAAGCAGAGAAAAAAAAATATGCAAAACGCAGATGGAGGAAAAAAAAGAAATATTGTAAACAAGCTGAGGAAAAAAAAATGCAAAACTGGCCAAAAGGAGGAGCAGGAGCGGGAATGGGATGGGAAGGAAAGGAGTGAAATAAGTTCAACATATTGTTGCATTATTCGGTACAGCGTCAAAGGACGTGGATGGAAAACACGAACACACACACAGCTTCAAACTCACCCCACATTCTTGGCCCAGACTGCGTCCGCTGTTTTTATTCCCCAGGATAATCGCTTGAGTGTGAGTGTAAAAAATAACGCAATCACTTGACATTGAAAGAGTGTCCTTTTTTTTGGTGCGCAACATGCAACAGTTGCGTCTAGTAGAAGAGTGTGGGGGGGGGGAGGGGGTGATGGAGGGAGGCAGCAAGGAAGGATTACGAAGTGGGATTAAAGTGGGAAGAAGTTCGTTGCTTTGCTTCGTTGTTGTTGTGTTTTCTTTCGTTTAAAATGTGCTTGCATGCGGAAAACTTATATTAAGTGGCAGTCTTTTACGTATAAATGCAGGAAGAGAGAGAGAGAGGGAGAGGGAGAGAGCGAGCGGGAGTGAGATAGCTAAAGAAAGTGTGTGTTTAAGAGTGTGATGTGTGTGTGTGTATTTGTTATTATCTGAATATCCTTTTAAACTTTTTTGCATATTATATCAACAACAACAACAAACAACAACAACAACACTAGCAGATTTTTACATTTTAATGTTTAATTCTGTGCGGCGTCATCAGAATCTCGTTAAGTCTGTGAAATCGTAACGAACGCGTATCTGTTGGGACCCAACCATCGACTGTATGGGTTAATATATTGCTGTTGTTGTTGTAGCTGGGGTTGTGGTGCACTGTTATCTCCGTATTTAATGCACTTTCCGTTCGCATGCACACCCACACACGCACACTCACACTATTTTACACAATTACTCATATATTAAAATGATAAATTTTCTTGAATCTCGCTTCTTCATTCTTGTGCCACTTTATTCTCATTTAATGTGGTTTAAAAGCACATTAAAATCTCTCTTTTAATGTTGATTTGTATTTAATTTCGAAACACATTAAATATGGTCTCTGAAATCCAGTTAATAATGTAGAAAAGTTGCTCTCTTCCTACAAAAAGGGAAAAAAACTTAGAAAAAGAAGATTAAGATGGGACTCTTACTGGCTGGAAATATAAAGGATTATATTACAGATATTATAGAGTTTCTTTACAAGTTTATGGATGTTCTACGTTCGATATTTCCGTTTCTTCTTATCAGAATATGTAGTATAAGGGTATAAACGACTTAAGTGATTCACTTGAAGGTTAGTTTTTGAATATAAATAAACCGACATTAATTTTCCACAAAATCTATAGGTTTTTATGCAGAAGTAATGCCAAAATATCGACATTATCGAATCATATAACTTCTCTTAAGGAGTGTTTATGTTAAATCCAGTCCAGAGACATCGCTTGTTCTTCTCTTGTATTTAATACCGATTTCGGGTCACTTAAGACGAAACCCATAAGTTTTTCCTTTCTAATAAGCTTTGTTAGGTTTAGCCAACTGTTGCAAACTTAATTCTATTCTTAATTCATCCGGTTAACATCGATTAAAGTAAACCGCAAGCTTCGCGGTGAAACTCTACTAAATCCACGTGACCCAAACACTGAATCGACGATGTTTCGCTTTCAAAATCCATTTAAAATAATAAAAATACGTTTAGCTCGAGGCTGGTGGAAGAATTGGCCATTCTAATGAGATTGATTCCGCGAAATCGAGTTCGACGACGATGTCGGCCACTTAAATTCAGTCGAGTTTGAGTCAGTGGAGCAAATAAGCACAATGATAACCTTTTACAGGGTAAAAATGGAAAATAGAAAAACAAAAACCAAAACACAAAAGACAAAAAACGCATTGCGAGCGAAGAAAAGGCGCGGGTGTCAGTTTTTATTTGAAATGACAAATCAAATGGAAAACCAAAGGCGACATCTGACAACGGATCGAAATGGCTCACCCTCCGCTACCCGCCATCTGCCCCTCAGCCCCCGACCTCGCCAATGTTTCAGTGGACATGGCAGACGTCTGCCAATTTAGGAATTTTGAAATGCGTCAGCACCAAGACAACGGCTGTCAAACTGACAGCAGCATCATTTCGACGCGGGCAAGCTTATTATTAATTTTCTTTTTCTCTTTCATTTTACTTTTTTCTAGTTTCTTTCACTTTCGCCAGCAAATTTACATTTTTTTCTTCTGTGAGAAATTGTAAGCTTCTATTTTTCTATTTTTAAATATTATTGCTTCGAGTATTTTGTAACTTCTTTTGCTTTCGCTTTTATTTTCGCTGGGAAAATAAGCCACGCGAATCCGTATTGAAAAGTGTTAATCCATCGGTTGTCGTCGACTTACGGAGAAATGAGAAAATTGTGCTGGCTAAAATGGAACAAAAAAGATAGACGGAATACTGACAAGTGTCAAGGAATAAAATTAAAGAAATCTGAATACCAAAAACACTGGAAAAGTGTCATGAGATAGGAAAAAAACTTTAGGAGAAATGAAAAAATATTGAGTAACACAGAATAATTGGTTCATCCTAAATTTCCATCCTCATCATTATCCGCATATTCACCTTCATATTTGTTATCATCATCCTCATCCTCACCATTATCATTCTCATCATCATTATCATCACCCTCATCCTTATTCTCATCCCTATCATCTTCACCTCACCGTCATCATCAATGCCGCCTCATCATCATAATCTTTCTCCTTCCCATCCTAGTGGTCATCGTCACTATCTTAAACATCTTCGAATTTTTAAAGTTTCCAGAAAATCTTGTACAAAAATATTTACTTATATGATTCTTCTTTTTATCACTGAAGAATTTTTGCAGCGCTTGATTTGAAAAACCATTTAAGTAACATTATATTATGTACGGTAATGCATCAGGAACATGAGACAGACAGACAAACAAACATACACACAGTTAGCGAAAGATAAGGGGAGGGAGGAGGAAGGAAGAGAGAGAGAAAGAAGAAAAACAAGATTATTAAATATAAGCACAAAACTTATATAGTTAAAGGAAGACACAATACTATAGCTAAGAAAAAACCAACAACAATAAATTGATGACGTCAAACATGCTTGAACTCAAGCAGAAGCTTGGAAGCACATTGAGAACCCAGCAGAAGAAGAAGCAGGAGTAAAAGAAGAAGCAGAAGTAGCAGCAAAAGCAGTATCAGAAGCAGAATCAGGAGCGGCAAAAGCAGCAGCACCGTCTTCATTCGTTGTACGGTTGATCGAATGTCATCAAAATGAAATTTCAAGAAAGGCGAAGAACCAAGAAGGATGCCAGAGGACGAGGGATAAAGGACGAAGCTGTAGGTAAAAAATCAATATAAGAACGTCGATGTCGATAAATGCGACTGCGGTGGCACATATTTTTTGTAGTTGTATTTGTAGTTGTATTTGTATTTGTTTGCTAGAACGTGAGTAGATGCTTTTGTGTGTCAACGACAATTTCTCTCTCTCCCCCCCCCCTCCCTTCATCCATCCTCTTTCGTCTTCTTTCTATCATCACAAATGACGCGCTTTACGTATGTTTTACGGAGGATTTTCCAGAGTAAAGCAAAAGCAAAGCGTCGTTAGTTTTTTGTTATTATCAGGACAATTTTTCCTTTTTTATATATTTTTATGGTTTATTGTATGTTTGAAGAATGAGTGTGTGTGTGTCTGTACATGAATGTGTGTGCGCTTCTGGATGTTTTCCTTTCTCCGTGTATCATTGAAGCAAAATTGGATCAATTGTATTCTTATGTTTGGCCAAATGAATGAATCGATGAGTTCGGATGTTTAAATGTTTAAATGGTGGATGGATGGATGGATCCATTGAACTCTATCCGATGTTACTGAGTCGCATTTAAGCTTTACTCAGTGAAATGTTGTAAGTTTATTCATTGAAAAACTTGTCTGAAAATATAATAATATTTTAAGGATTTTCATAGTCTAAAGAATGATATTTTAAATATGATCGCCCATAAAATATCCAGAATATTCGAAATATCTATAAATTCAATTCAAAAGTTCAACATTCAACACCACAAACGAAACAAAAAAGAATAAAAACGAAAAAGGAAAAGAGAAAATGAGATAAATTTAAAAAATAAACTAATAATATTAAATGAAATTAAAGAACATGATAAAGTTTATCGACCTGAAGAGGAAAAAAATCGATAACAGAAGGAAACCCAGAAAAGGTATAAAAAAATTACAAAAATAAAATCCAAACAACTAAAGAAACGAATTGAGGATAATAAATGTGTTTGTTTGTGAGTGTATGTGTGTGTTAGTTTGTGTGTGTCACTAAAGAGAGTGACAGGTCAAAAGCAATGAGGCAACATTAGAAAACAGCAATTTTTGGGCGGAAAAGCGTACACATGACATGAACAGCGGCCGACAAAGAAGCCGACTGACAAAAACCAGGAAAAAGAGAAAAACACACAAGGCTATAGAAAAATTACACCCCAACACAAAAACAAACTCACGCATATACTCTATCACACTCACACACACACACACACACTCATACTCATGAAGTGTATTAAAGCGCGTAACCATATAAATTAGTTTTGCGGTCATCTGTTCATGATTAATGAATGAAACGTTGTTGTTTGGGTTCTTTTTTTGATCCTTACGAAAATCCTTGACATCCTTGATTTCTAATGAATTACATTGTATATAAAACGCAAAAAATTAAAAAAAAAGATAAAGAAAAAGCAAAGAAAAAGCAAAAGAATTGAAGTTTTCCGAAAAATTATTAATATAATATTTTAGATACTCTTTAAAGATGTCCTTTCAAGCGAAAAAAATAGGTTAATTTTAAATCAATGAACAATTTTTGTTGTTCAATTGATTATTCTGTGGTTGGAAAAACCTTTTCGTTTTCTTTCTCGCCATTTAGAGGAAAATCCCAACAGCGAGGCGGAAAAACCCAACAACACGTCAATCCAAACGCTGGAGCGCCTTTCGTAGCACTGAGCTTCGGGTAGCTTGGGTAAATTTTGTGAGGCCATTAAAAATGTATGAAGCAGCGAAGCGGGTTGGTTTTTCCAACCACGTCACTTAAAGAAAATAATGATGTTGTACTCAAGAGAGTTGATTCTCATAAACTTACACCTTCTCTCTTTGTGATATAACTGAGCTTAATTGAATGCAGGGAAATATTCTCTTACAGGACTTTTACTCCCACTCACAGGAAGGGCTCTCTTTTTGTTGGCCAGCGAATGAATTTAGCTTTAGTTCCGCTAACCACCGTCGTTGGGATTTTTGGCAGCACCATCAAGAGTAATGGTTACTCTTCTCTCTTTATCAATAAGTCTTAAGGACTCTCTCTCTCTACGTCTCTGCCTCTCTCTCTCAGTCTCTCTCTGTCAGTCTCTCTCTCCCTCTGTCTCAATGATTGTCACTCATTTAGTTCATTCATCTCTCTCTCTTTGAGACTTTCTCTTGGTTTTTAAAGTAGGTTTCCTTTCTAAATATAATATTTACTTTTATTAAATATAATATATTCGATGTGATGTCCTTTAAATTCTTCCTCTCTCTTTATTTTTCCTTTTTTTAAGGAGTTTTCTCCCAACCTTTCGAAATATTCACCCTTTCCTTTGCTTAAAGACTCTTCATTTAATGTACTCTGCTTGGTTCTCAAATTGACTGTTTTTTCTCTTTGCCTATACACTGCCCCCTCCCTCCCTTTTCACTCCTTTATCTTTCTTTGTATTCTTCTCTCCATTTTAACAACACGTCGTCTGTCTGAGTGCCGAGTCTAAACGCAACGTGTCGTTATTCTTCGTCGTGTTGTTGTGTTTTTTGGCCCCGTCATCCTCGTCATTCTTTTTCACACCCATTCGACCCGCGTCTTCCACCCACTCTTTTTAAGTCGCTTTTTACGACTTCAATTTTTTCCAGCTGTTATCCTTGTTGTGACTTTAAGGATTTATAGATTTTTTTCCTTCTTCTTCTTCTCTCTCTTCTTTTCTGAGCTGTTGTTTATTTTCTATCCTTCGTCCTTTTGACGAAATTTCGTAAGTTTTTTCTTTTGCGTTGGAAGGCACAATTTTAAAGTGGTTCCGCTTGTCTATATTTCTAGCCTATTTGCTGTTGTTGTTGTTGTTGCTGTTGTTGTTGTTGCTGTTACTGTTGTTGGGTTCAGTGTAAATTATAGACAAGACTGATTTCAATGGGAAGCAGATTTCACTTGAATTGCGAAAAGTTTCGTAAGGTTTTCGTTAAACTTTGTTAAGTTCCGTTGAATTTTCTTATTATTCATTTTTCAGCAACTCGATACTTGACTCATTTACATCTTTTGCAAGATTTAATATCGGGGAAGATTATGGTTCTAAATTTTTTATGGTTTAAATATTTTATCTCTCTCTCCCATGCTTTTATATCTTCATCTTCCTTTATGGTGTCTATATTCATTGAGTATCCATGATATCCATGGAGCTAATCTCTAGATTAGAAGTACAAGTATAATTAAATTTCACTGAAGTATTCATAATTTTAAAAAATTGTATAGAAAAGTTACGAAATTTTTTACGTAATTAAAATACGTGAATAATCATGTCTCTAGATGCCATCGTTACCCTGCTAGTCCTTGACAGCTAATGATTCCAATTACTTGGCACCTTCAATTATTTGAGGTAGTTTTTGTACAGTAACTACTCAAGCTGTTATAAGTTCTTATATCTTATCCACTAAAAAAGTAAAGCCAAAACTACAACAACAATAAAAACAGCGGAACAACAGACAGAGATAGAGAGAGAGAGAGAGAGAAAAACGTGTAATCAACTCGTATAGAAAAGAAAATTAAGCTGAAGCAGTAGATACCACGTAGCAGTAGTTGCCGTTGTTGTTGCTGCTTCTGATGCTGCCAAACCACCACGCACGACTTGTGCGACACTTTGAGGAACATGTTGCAGCCATGCAGCAACAGCAACAACAAAAGCAACATCAACAATAGCAACAACAACAGCACAACAACAGTAACACCAGGAATAACAACAATAAGAGTACCAACAATACTATCCACCGTTTCAGTGGCACACCACAAGCAGCATCCGTATCAGAAGAACGTCAACAGAAGAAAAGAAAAGTTGGCAACACTGCTTCTGCCGGCAGCAGCTTCTACATGCCAACAAATGCGTCTCTCGAATAGCTTCCTAATTAAACTTTAATTATGCCACTTTTTCGTGTGCTCTCCCCTTCCCAGACTCTTCTTTCTCTCTCGAACCATGAGTTCTCACTCTTCATCATGTCTTCTCTCAAACACACTCGTTGAGAAAAGTTTGTCATGTTGTACTTACAAAAGATGTTGTTGTCAACAAGTTGCAGTTCATGTGTGGATGTTGATATTGTTCAAAATCGAATGCCAAATCGGGAATTATTCATGTTTTTATATATGCACATATACTCGTATAAGCCTCAAGAACTACTCATAAGTTGGGCCCGGTCCATTCTCCTTTTACTCCATACATCACGTAATAGAATGGGTCTACTATTCTTCACTTTACAATATTTTTTTACTTTAATTCATGGCTATTTTATTCCACTTTTAAGTTTACTTTTCATCTTCCTTCCAATTATTTTTCGCGGTCGTATCGCAAGAACTACAAGGATAATAACAACAACAGCAGCTCTTCCTTTTCTCATCTTCTTGTCGTACATTCCGTGTGCAGAATTAGTTACTCTGAGTAAAACACGTTGTGTTTGTGTCTTTTGGTATTTCCTCGTCCTTCTTCCCTCCCCCCCTCGTAGCTTAACGGCTCCTTTTTGCCTTTTAACCGACCCGCAACACTTCTTGTCATTTGTCTTCGTCTTCTTCTTTTTCCGTAGAATGATGGGTGGGGGCAGAGGTGCTTTATTACTGCCTAATGTGTGATTATCTACTCGCCAGCATGTCACAGAGACGTGCATCTCACGTGAAGTAACGGTATATCGTTCGTGTGAGTAGGGAGAAAGAAGAAAGGATAAGGCAGAGTGACAAGAAATGTTAGGGAATGATGGGAAGAGAAGAGGCAAAAGAAGGGAGAATGACCAAGAAGAGAGTGACGAGTGAAAGGAGGGATATGAGTAAAAGAATTAGTTGGAGAGAATTAGTTGGTGAATAGAGATAGAAGGGAGAGTGGTTGGAGAGAGTAAGGAAAGAGAAGGGAAAAAGATGGGATAGTAAATGAAGGGTAAGTAAGAGGTGGCAGAGAGAAGGGAGTGGGTGGGATGAGCGAAGGAAGACTGTAGGAAGAGAATGATAAGGGCAGAAACAGAGAAGGGGATGCGAATGAAGAGAGAAGTACGAGAAAGTGGAGAGTGAAGCAGATGTTTGTCTTCATCATCACCATGAACAGCATCAACATCATCATCATCACCGTTGTCATCATCATCAATGGCATCATCATTACAATCCTAATCATTATCCAGGTTGTCGTTCATCAAGCTTTCGTCCTGTCGAAATACCTTTCTTTCTTTTATTTATACGAGTAGCAGCGGGACCTGTTTCGGTTTTTTATACTATGTACTTGATTTTATCTCCTTCTTCTTCTTCTACTTTATATAATATAACAAGTAATGTTGACAGGATAAATAATGAGTTGGTGCAAAATGTGCGGCCTTTGTTGTTGTGCGGCAGGTTAAAATTAATACGGCTCTTTTAAGTGCTCTCAACTGCTGCTGGTGATGCTCTCCTTCTCGCTCTCGTTTAGTGTCTCATACTTGTTAATGTGTTTAAAGGATGTACTTAAAGGCGACTAATTCGTCGAAACGCTATTCTAAATTCTTCATAAGTGTGGATCGTCACGAAATGAAGCAAATTACGACATATTCTCTCTCACTCTTCTCTATAATTGTACTCTCAAAATAAAACGTAATTCTTAGGTTACTGATGCATATGTTAAAATTCATTGCGGACATTAGAATTGCTTTAAAAACCTTTTTTTAATTTAAAATTTTCTCTAAGCTAAAAATTTCATTGGAAGTGTTCTTCTTCCTCTTCTTCTTCTACTCATAATTCAATTTGGTCCAACGGAACACTATCTTTCTCCTGCTCACTCTCTGTCTTTTCCCCTTCCTCTCTCACTCTATCTTTCTGTTTTCCCTCTCTAGATTTATAACCTCATTAAAATAGAACACTTTTGAAGAATGTTATTGTTCCGGCTGTTGTTGTTGTTCTTCTTCTTTCTTTTTATTGTTGTTGCTTCTTCTTGTTACTAAGTATAGCACAGTATATGATATGTTGCAAGAAAGATTACAAGCCTGACGTGATAAACTCTCAAACGTGACGTGATATATTCGGAAATGTGCAACAGTGTTGCATGATGTGAACAAGATACTTGTACGCAATTCTTACTTGTTTTATGTGTAGTTTTCCACCTATTTTTTTCATAAAAATGTCTACAGGAATGTGTTTAAAATTTACTCTGTTTAAAACGTCTTAAAATTGTGTGTTTTTACGCTGTTATTAATATAAAAATTGAGAAATAAAAATATTAAAATACAACATGTTATTTAAATACTGTATATTATGCAATACCATAGTACTATATTATAATATAATAATAGGTTTTATTTAATATATTTTTTTATTTAAATTTTTGTTGCTTCACCTCTTTGTTATCGCTACGTCTTTGTATTGAAAGTACTTGTAGAGCTCTTTAGTTTTTATACTCATGTACCTTGTATTCGCCTCTTTTCGCCTCTTATTTTACCCTTTTTCCCAGAAGAAGTGTACTTTTCACCAGGACAACAGAAGCAGAAGAAGCCTTTGGCAAAGCGTTTGACTTACTATTTCTGTGACACAACATCAAAGAGAGTGAGAGGGAGAGAGAGAGAGGAACAGAGAGCTCAAAGGGGGCGGCCGATGCAAAGAGCCTTCAAGGTGAATGCAGCTCACTGCGTAAAAGTTCACTAGAGCCGTGTGATTGTGCGATTAGCAGCTGCTGTTGCTGATTTTAAGCGTTGCCATATCCCCCGCTCATCCCCCATCCCACCCTCAAACTATTCCTCCCCACTTCCCGCTCTACAACTTAAAAGCCCAAAGCGTTTCTAAACAAACTTGTCTTTCAGTTGGTTTTTCACTTGTTTTTATACTCATGCTTCATAAACCCCTAAAACTATGCGTTTAAACAACCGATTTTTTTCTTCATTTAAATCACTCTTTTGCACTAAATATACTATATGTATGCATAAGTATATATGTTATACGAGTTAAATCGGAGCAAAACAAGTTAATAAAGAAGTGAATCGGCTTGAGTTATTTTACTGGAGTTCTTTCTACTCATTCTTTTGGTACTTTTTTTAGTAAAGCGATAAGATATCTCTAAATCTCTCCGATAAGATAACAGCATCTTCAGTTCATTCATTCAGTGATAAGATACGATTATTTCTGAATCATCAATTATAATTAATAAACAAATATTAAATAATATATTCTCGTATTTTATGCATTATCACTCGTACACGGTCAAAAATTTAGATTAATTTCATCAACTCTGAAAGTTTGCCTATTTATCTTAACGAAATCTGAATTTTCTCTGTTATTCCTGCTTTATTCTACTAAATTGTTTAAAATCAATATTTAAACCCAACGAAATTGTTAGAGGTTTAAAAATTTAACACAAATTTTTGACAGTGTACTGCGCTTTATTTATCGCTATGATGACCTGAAATACTCGAAGATAAGAAAGTGCATCGATTAGATTTTAACTTATAAAATTAGTCACTTTTAAAAATAATCATTTCACTAAGTTTTCAATCTTTTCCACTTTATATACCACTGATTGTTACTTTCAGTTACTCAGTTTTAACGGGAACTTTGAAAGAGAAGGTAGTGAAAAAGTACGATAATTAAAAAGATACTAAATCACATCAGTTAGACACAAAAATGTACCAACTTGGATTAACACCATATCGAGCAGCAATGTCACATTGTCCTGGCAGATCACAGCATGGAGCTGGATATCAGCACGGTTCTCCGGATCATCATGGATCATCGCATCACCATCACGGATCTACGCATCATCATGGACCATTACATCATCATGGACTAGCAAATCATCATGGATCAGCACATCATCATCATGCGTCTCCACATCATCATGGTCCATCACATCATCATGGACCACCACACCATCATGATTCTCATCATCATGGACCACGGCATCACCATCAGGAACCATCGCTTCACCACCAGGAACCATCGCATCACCATCATGGACCATCGCATCATCATGGACCGTCACATCATCATGGATCGTCGCATCATCATGGACCATTCCACCATCATGGAACTCTACACCATGTTTTACCGCACCACCACCGCCACCATCACCATGGTCATCATTGTTAAGGAATGACAACTCTATAAACTCTTTCAAGAACATAACAAAAAACTGTTTTTTATAAAATACTAAACAATCATACGAGTAATTATCGGAAAAATTCAAAAAGGTATAAGATATAAAATATGACCAAATTATGATTTATTTTTTAAATTATTTTACTCTCAATTAATTCAAAAAGTGTTAAAGTTTTCAAATTATCTATCAATAAAAATAATGGCAAACAAAGTGTAATTTTTGGGTTTCTTCATTAAACATTATCCATATTATTATCTTACTACAGGTGTTAGATATATCTTTAGTTTATCCCATCGACTATCCTCTTTATTACTATACCACTTTTATTCTCTAAGAGTGAGCATTTTCGTTCAAACCCTCTTTTGTAAGGATATCAAATTCGAAATTATTTGAAGCTGAGAGTTTTGAGAGAGGTTTTCCAGCATATAATGGTATCCTGAAAAAGAAAATTATTCACTTATTTTTCGAGAAAGCTATGTCAAAACGGTATGTAAGGGTCAAGGGTATGTATCATTACCCATCATTGGCAAAAGTGGTTAACATGTCAATCAAATTGGACGCTACAAGTTTCTCATCCTCTCGAAGTGGATGATTTTTTCTTATCACGGTATCGAAAATTAAAAATACATCATCGCCATGAAAGGTGCCTAGAAGTAGAGAGAGAAAAGAGGCAAAGATAAGGAGGATACAGTAAAATGGAGAAATAAAGAGGAAATAATAAACAATTCAAACCACAAAAGGTTCCATTTATTTCTCACCGAATTTTATATCCTCTCGCTGTGTAATAATTTGTCCCGATCCAAAAGGCGGAGGATTATCATAGACTAAGCCATAGACTCCTGCAAGGGGGCTACTTTCGGAGAAAAGTTTGACCGCTCTATTCATATGCTTGTTGCTCATCTCTTCGTTGAAGAGACGCTGCAGCTCTTCGTATGTCTCTATAGAAATATTTTTGGAACCGAAATACGCCGCTTTATATCGCTGAGCTAGTGCCGTTTTCGCCTCTCTTGTGAGAGCGGGATTGAAGAACAACAGATATTCTGCTACTTCCGACCATCTGTCATTCAATTCATTTATTAATTCTTTACCGTGTTTATCTTTTCGCAGAAATTCGGCGGCTATAGAAGCCCCATCTTCGGCAGTTCTTGTGACTAGCCACGGTATATCGCGCTTCGATTTGTCTGAGACCCTTCTCATGAGGGTCTCCACGTCGGAGGTAAGAAATTTTGTGGCGCTCCGAGAGCGTTGGATAATGGGTCCAAATATAGCAAAAGGATGATTTAAATATTTGTAGAATTTCGGCACCTGTTGGATGATCTCGTCAGCATCTTTGCGCTGAAGACAATCTTTAATGCCTTGGTTCGTGGTTAATTGTTCCTGAGTGCAGTTCACATATTCAGCCATCAACTGTGCTTTTCGATGCGTCTCTCCTGCGTAGATAGTGTGGCAGGAACATAGAGCGGTACCACTGAATGAAGCCGCACTACTAAACCACTTATTCGAATCTCGCACTTCCGAAACTAGATGGTAGTGGACACTGGCACCGCCTGATGACCACCCCGCCAACAACACTTTCCCCTTGTCCCCTCCAAACTGTTCTATATTCGAATGCACCCATTTCAGCGCCATCGCTTGATCCTGCAGACCCATGTTACCGGCAATGACGTCATCCTCGGTGCTTAGAAAACCCAATACACCCAATCGATAGTTCAAGGTGACGAGCAACATTTTTCCCGTCTCCATGATTCTACGTTCCCCATAAAAATGCGCGGATCCCGACATGAAGCCACCGCCGTGTATGAAGACCATAACGGGAAGCAGCTGCGTAGAGTTCTGTTGCGGCAATTTCGGTGTAAAGACATTCAAATAAAGACAATCTTCGGTTCCCTGAATGGGGTTACTAGTGTCCATTATAGACCATTGCAGGCACTTCGGTGGTACTTCCGTAGTAGCATTCAATACTGCAGTCCAGTTGGTTTGCAGTTCCACTGGTGGCTCGAAACGTAATCCACCCACAGGTGGCTCTGAGTATGGAATCCCTTTGAAGGCGTGGTACGAGTGGGTGTCACTCTTGAGTGTGACACCTAAGATTTTTCCATGATCTGTGCTCACAATTGGACACGGAGTGAGAGCAACAATAATATAAGCACTTAAAATGAGTATTAAATATTTTAAGAAAACCATCTTATCTCTTTTTTATACGTTTCCAGCGAGCGAGGAAAGCGAGGACTGAAGACTGTTAATAAGAATTCCAGGTTAAGACTAAATATAGACTGAACTTATTATTATACTCTCCCCCTCTCTCCCTCTCTCTCTCTCTTCCTCTCTGCCTTTTTTGACTTTATTTGATTTGATTGTTCTTTTCTCTCTTTCAGTGATAGAATTGTTCTTAGTTATTTAGTTGTTGTTTATACTATGAATTGTATGGAGACCCCCGGAAGAGGGGAGGAAGAGAGGAAAGAATACATCCTAAGCGAACCATGATGATTAAAAATACTTCTTG
The DNA here is from genome assembly GCA_949629155.1 of Myopa testacea. NCBI lineage: Eukaryota > Metazoa > Arthropoda > Insecta > Diptera > Conopidae > Myopa > Myopa testacea. The sequence continues at coordinate 4,159,268 of OX451346.1, read as the reverse complement.
GACTCCCTGCCTTCCTCTGAAGTACAAATTTCTAATCTTTGACTATCTCTATATTTTTTCTATGTTTTTTCGCTAAAAGCTTCATGCACAAAATCATGAAATGGGCTCAAGTCAAGCGATTTTTTTGACCTACCAAATGAACGATAAGCAACAAAAACTCGAAAAACATGAAACAGGATTTCAACTACAATTGCAAGATATGAATGCAAAAAAAACAAAGGCAAAAACAACAACAAAAACATCGTCTATTAATAAAGGACCTGGAATACCTGAATGAACCGCTCATATCGCCGAGCAGGTCCGAGAATCGCGGTCAAACCACGTGATGTGGAAAATGTTCACTAACCATTCGCTTACGTGTGAAATTAATATTAAATATGGACATAAAAAGGACCCAAACTCAGCGGACCAGAGTGAGTTCAAACATGTACAACAACAACAACAAAAACTACAACAACCACTCCAGCAACACAACCACAGAAACCGAAGAGAAAAGGAACATTGAAGCCATCACTGATGCGAAGCGCTATAAAAGGATTATGCGATCGAAAGCGTTTACATGCCAGTGAAGTCAAAAAGGGTTGGTGGAGTGGTTGGAGGAGAGCAAAGGGGGGGAGGGGGGTCGCGTTGCGGCGGTTTAGCCGCGTAAAGTGCTAAGCCGCGTTAAATGGCTTTTTAGGACATTTGCAACTCTAACAGTTCAGAGATTTTTGCGTGCTCGCGATATGAGCACGACACGAGTTCACTATCGCACGATTGCAGGACATTCCATGTGGTTGGATGACGAGGGTTTGCAGCAATCCGGTGCGGTGGGGCACAGGGTAGTGAAAACTCTGGTCTGGTGAGGTGTGGACCAGAGTCTCAAATTAGTATCAAATGCTATAAAATGCGCTAGAGTGGTGTGGTTGTGCTGAATACGCGCAAATAAATACCACTAAAAGTTGAATGTTGTGTGAAAAAGCTTACAATTCACGCAATCCATTGTTTCGTAACACTATTATTGCTGTGGGAGTGGCAACCACCCACAAGCCTTATGAAAGCTCTTTGTTATACACAAAAAAAAATGTGGAAAATTGCACGACAATGTGTGCAAATTTGCTGCTAAGTGTTTCTTCCAGAGAAATTCTACTAAATACCCATTAATAGTAGTTGGAATGAACAACAACAACAATAACGGCAACAGCAACAACAACAATAACAGCAACAACAACAACACCACCAACAACATAGAAAGTAGGTAGGTTGTTGATACTTGCGGTAACAAAATTAAAATTTATTATACGTTAGAATCTAACGGTTAGATTTATAGCCGCGTTGAAGTAGCGTGTGTGAACATTGTCGGTGAGTAGGTCGGTCAGTGGGACGTCGGAGGGTATTCAGTGGGTCGTCATAGGGTAGTCAGTGGGTCGTCAATAACTTGGCGTTGTTGAGTCCGCAAACATCGCGTGGCTGGGTGTCAGCAATCGCACGCGGCTCGGAAGGATTATCCTCCATAATCGCCATCAAGTTGAGTGAATTTTAAGTGATTTGCTTACCACTCGTGATTGATGCGCTAAAATGGGTCGTCCAGCGAACGGGTGGGCGTATTGGTGAAGCGGTGTCCGGGTGAAGGGCGCAGTTCGGGTTCTGGGAGTGTCTTTCTTATGACTTTTAGCACAATACAATAGAGTATAAAACACATTGTTTTCCAAAGCATTTTCTCAAGTGTCAAATGAAGCTGTCAACTGTTGTACCTTGAAGTTGTCCCAACATGTTTGTGTCCTTGTCGGTCACGTTGATTTGTTGCTTGCATGTGTGCGTGCACATGCAAGAATTGCTTATTCAAGAATGGTGTCAAAAGTTATCGCATCATATGGAAAACATTGCCGACCTGAGTTATAGTTTTTTATATCAGATTCCATTTATTCACTTCAATTCTAAATCACGCAATGAATGCGGCTTTTATAAATTATTAACGGTCTACTAATTCGAGTTACTTGGGAGATTTATACTAATCGTGCCTCGTTCGAGAAGGTTTTCTTGATAAAGTTCTTAATTTTATTCAAAAATGTCGAAAGTGCTCACAGAGTGTATTACGATTGTTTTATTATTAAAGTACTTATTTTATTTTCCCATTCCTTATCTTCAAGTTTCTTGTATAGTAGAGTGTATAGTAGAAAACTTATGCTACTTCCTCGATTCGGTGGTTAATTGTTCTGAAAACTTCACTCCTGGCTTCCCTGGGTCCTAGGAATAGGTTTCTGGTCGAATTTCGTAGTTGAAAATAACACCAGCTGAGTTCCTGAGAGATCATCTCTATGGACTTCTTGTTTAATGCTTTACGGTACAGATTCCTCTAAGGTACTGGTACTGATTCCTCTAATATACAGTCTCAAACTGAGATATTATGACACTCTTGTCATTATTTAAACTTATTTGTCATTATCTAGAGTAGTTCATTATATAGAGTTTGCATAGATCCTTAATTTCTTGATGACTATTTTTGTTCTATATTTTGACCTATAAACAAACATCGTAAAAATATGAGTAAAAGTTTTTATCGCTCTCCAAATCGCCAACTTTGAACAAGGGCTCTAAAAGCTTCTTCTTTCAACCCCTCCCGCCACTCCATCTTCCCCTCCTCCTTCGAAGTCATAACTATAATCTTATTACTTATGGGACGAAAGCATGAAAGTCAGACGAATTCGAAGGAGGATTTAAATTCCTTTAGATTGACTCATACAATTTCATTATTTGTTGTTGTTGCTTGAGCTGTTATTGTTATCCAGAGCTTATCACTCCTTGAAGTGGATTTTCATGTTTGTGCAAAACTGGCATTATTTTTATTTTGCCTCGTTTCGTTATTTTCATAATATTATTTTCACTTCACTTTCCACTTGGCGACAATCGCTGTCGCTTTAGCAGCAGAAGTGGCGCCACACTCAACCCGGTAATCGTACGAAGGAGACAGATTTTGGCGCCACCTGTGGCGAGTTTATAGAAACGTTTATGTGGTACCTGCGATTCTTTTTGTAAACTTTTCTCTCCTGCGAAACGTCTTCGTGTCCTGTTGAAATTTATACGAGTGTGTGTCATTTTTCGGGTGGCGGTAGATGAGCGCCGGGCGGGTGGGGTGGTGAGGAGTTGGAGGGGGGCGAAGGTGAATTTATCAAGAAACGTTTATGTGTTTATGACACAAGACGACACCTCTGCGGCGGCGGCGGCAACGGCGACGACGGCGTCTCCGATTCCGGTTCCAGCATCGATGGCGGTGCCATTCTCGCCATCGGCTTCTGCGTTTGTCGTGGGCGAAGTTTTAATGGTCGGTGGTGCTGCGGTGAAAACTTTCGCCATTTCGTGGGTGTCTTCGATTAGGTGCAAAAACAAACGGTTAAAATGCCATAAAAGGAAATGGTTAATTTTCCCCTAAATTGGGGTTGAAAAGTTTCGACATTATTTTCGGGTTTATTTATTTGTGCGAGACAGGTTTGAATGTTCTTTCTTCCTCGAAGACAACAACAATGCCGAGGATATCCACTGAGACACGTCATGATCTAATAAATATCCCATAGAATACTATAGAATAATATATTCAAGAGACAGACCGTATATAATTTAAACATAGATTGCTTGTTTGGATCCTTACCTTTCCTTATTATTTCCGTTCCTTTCTTTCCTCATCCTTATCAGTGGGAATGTCAACGTTGCTAACGAGGTTCCCCAATCGACCTTCGCACTTCATGACAAACACTTGATTGGCTATTAAAATGTGTGAAGGACAGAAGCAAATGTAATTTTATCATGACATCAGGAAGATAAAAAGTGAAAACGGTTCAGCTGGAAATGCCTTTAGTCATGTTAACTCGTTTTCGGCAATGATCGGGGTGAAAATCAGATGACGGATCCTATAATGAAAATAATATTCACACTTTTAGTTCGGCTCTTCATTTTCCTTCTTGGTTTATAAAATTTAATGCCTGTTTATAGATTAAGATTGTACAAAATTAAGTTTTGGCATTTCATTATATGGTTTCTACATTTCTTGTATTTCTTTTAAGTATATCTTTAGTATAGTATAGTATAGTATAGTATTTCCTTATTTAGAACAGTTCCTGATTTCATGATTTACCCTTATTTATTTCCTTTGTTTCTTCCCTTCTTCCTTTATTATTCATTCTGTTTACTTCTCTTCTTTTTAATGTCATTTTCTCAACACATCTTGAGACTAAATTGATAACAATAAATTATAAACTCCTTTTGTAGTCTTCCTTGAAAATTCCTTCATATTAAGTATTCTTAAATAGAATGTCCTTTTTGCATATTCTTCAAGCGAACGATCCAAGATAACCATGAAAAAGCTTTACCAAAGCAATGGTAATTTTTTAGACTTAATCAGCGCTCAACTGTAACGCCAACAATTATGGAAGAAGAAGAAGAAAAATTGAACCGCTAAAGTCGCATGTGTGAATTTCTTGGCAGGCTTCAGAAAGGCTGGCTACAATCTTCATCATTCTGTCCTCAGAAGTGAGAGGGTGGTTGGGTGGTTCATGTTTGGTCCCATCTCTCTCCCTCTCTCTCTCTCTCTCTTTCTCTCTGACTGCTAATGTTTGGAGTTACCGAAACGCGACGTCATTCAATTCACTTTGACTGGTTTTCTTGAGCGGCATTCCTATTTCCGGCGTTGCCATTGTTTTGGTTCGTTGTTGTTGTTTATTTTCCGTTTTGTTCTCTTTCTCCTTCCTCTTTTTGGCCTTTTTTGCATTTCGTCCTTCCTTCCTTCCTTCAGAAATGATTATTAAGTGTTCAGAACCGCTGGCTGGCGTCGTACGCCGTTTGGCTGCGAGCTGTCACTTTGGCAGCGTTACAGGAAATGAGCGTTCCGTTTTGACGCTTAGCGCTCTGAGTGGGGGGAGTGGGTCCTGAGTGAGTGAGGGGTGTCTTGAGTTAGTCAGGGGTGTCCTGAGTGAGTGGGCGGTACGAAACGTCGCAGTTGTGTCTTAAATAAAATTTGCACTTTGGCTATGCACTTAAAGAAAGCTGCATATTATGCAATATAAATGCTTTTGTGAAGAAGGGGGAGGGAGGGAGGGAGGGAGGGTAGGCAGGGCGAAAGACGGAAAAAGAGGTGCCTTGCGTTTGAGTAAATATCACCACCCCCTCCTCCCCTTCCTGCGACTGGTATTGCGTGAAATCTTATATTAATATATTAGATATGAGGGTGTGATTCTAGGGGCGTAGGTTTTCTGCTAGTTTTCTTGTTGTTGTTATAATCTTTAAAGGGTGTGTGGGGAGTGTTTTTATGGAGTAGCTCTCAACTGTATTAGTTTCATTTTTCCGTCACATTTATTTTGAATTTCATTGCGTGCCAAGTTGTTTAGTTGCATGCCTTTTATTTGTTGTTGTTGTTTTTCTTGTGTTTGTATGCACTTTGCACTTTATTTAGAAGGTTGACAGCAACAACAAGATTTGCATACAAGCGAGATATTTATAGTCGGTCACCGACGACAACTTGGCCAATTTGACGTTATTATTTTTTGTTTAAACGAATTTAATTATCTCTGAAGTCTTAAAAGAGACGAAGAAAAGCGATCTAGACAATTCTATAGTCAAGAAAAAGATGAAGAAACAATCAAAGTATGCAAAACCCGAAAGAACGGAGTAAGAAAAATAGACCAATCATCGAAAACATCGAAAGGATGGAATATTAAGTATGATAAAACGATCGAATGCGACAAAACATAATAAGAAGTACGTTCATAGTACTTTCACATACAATACAATGTACTATTAAATTAAAACATTAATAATAGCCACATATCATTTGATTTAATGATTTCTTTCTCCGACATCCTTTAGTGAATCCTTGTTGCACTTCCTTCAAAGCAAACTACGCTGATCAACGCGTAGCATAAATAATTTTCAATATTTTCTGTAGTTGTTGTTATTATTGTGGTCGTTGTTGTTGTTACTTTTGTTGTTGCTATTTTTGTTGTTGTTGTCGTTGTTGTTATTTTGTTGTTTTTTATAGCTTTTGTTGTCTCTGTTGTTGTTCAAAGTATTAATATTTTAGTTCAGCAAGAATTGTCAAGCAGAGCCCAGTCATGTCTGCCCCAGAGTCCTGTCTTCTTCGTCGCTCTTCTTCTTCCTTCCTTTCCCCCCACCACCCCTTCCTTTCCTCCTCTCAAAGCCTATCTTATTTCCTTGTTTTGTTTTCTTCTGTAAAAGTTTGCCTTACGGCACAAGAATTCATAAATTTTGCAATATTATGAAAATAATAAAATTATAGCAAAGTATGGGGTGCAATAACAGTGCGGTGCAGTGAAGAGGGGCTGTTGTTGTTGTTGCTGTTGCCATTGTTGCAGCTGTTATTGATGTTGTTGTTGTTGTTGCTGTGGCAGTTGCAGTTGCTTCTGTTGCTGGTGTTCATATCGTCGGCTGACTAAAAAGCTATTTCGTTGAGTATCGTTGGCTGGGTTTCTTCAGATGGGGCCGATCTCTCTGTCTGTCTGTGTGTCTGTCCGTCTGGCTTCTTTAGCTGTTTGGCTGGTTCGTTGGTGTTAAAAGGATTTCCGATTCTCGTATATAGTTTGGCGCAAGCTAAAGTCGACTTTTGAAACTATTTGTCAGTGGAATTTATGTGAAAACTATAAAATAATTTGAAAAATTGCCCTCTTAACAGTAAACGAATGGAGGGAGGAATAAAAGGACGAATGGAGGAACGAATGAAGGAAAATGAAAAGAAGGCGAGAGACGACGGAAATAGAAAAAAATATTCAAAATACCAACGGATATATTTTTTTCATGGATATGATTTTTGTCATAACAATTTTTTTCTTTCATCATATTAAGAAAAAAACACGAGAGAAAATTAAATGAAAAGATGTTGAAACATAGAAAGAAATTCCCTTCCATGGATGAACAGGGAGCACAAAAAAAAATTAATAACAGAAATAATAGTTTCGAATTCCTCACACAAGACCGTGGAGTGAGGGGCAGACATTTCAATAAAGCTCGCATTTTTTAGAACAGTTTTTAATATGAATATCAACGAAAATATTATACTTAAGAATACCAACGACGAGGACAAAGAAAACACAAGGAATGAGGACGAGGACGTTAGGGACAACGGAGGTCCTTATAACGTACGTAAATATTTACGGATACAAATAATCGTAAGCTTGAAATTTATGCAACCCTAACGTGGAACCTTCTTTCCGCTTCATGGCCCCCTCCGCCTGCCTGCCACCATCCTTCGATACAATAACAGGATATTGTAAAAAAAGCTTATAAAATATTTATTTTATAAGCAAATATTATGCAAAGCAGTGAAATACTGAAGCAAAGCAAAGCAAAGCATTGACTTAATTTTGTTCCCTTCTTTCTCTTATCTTCATCCTTGTTGCTTTCCATCCCAAAGAATTCCTCTACGCAACATGAATTTTTTTATTTATACAAAAAAAAGAAAAAACCAACCTCTGACCCCGAAAGAACCCGCAAAAAGTAGGGAGAAGATGGAAAAAATACGGAAACAATTGTTGTGGCTTTTCGAGGCTTTCATTCTGATGCAAAGGACTCTTGTATGAAGGACATAAAGCATATCTTGCCACACTTTGGTCCTTGAAGCTTGTCTCCTCATTGAATTGGTTTATAGCGATAATTTTGTGGTTCACATTCGCAAAGGAAGATCGTCCTGTTTACTGTTGCCCCAGTCACGGAACCTTTAAATTTTAAATCATAAATTGTGGGGGTTGTAAATCAAATTATGGGGAATCACATAAAATCTAAATCGGTCATAAAAATGCAAATAATAATGACATTTTTTATAGGGAGGATCTGAGTTATTTTCCGTTTATTATATGATTTGAAATCGATTCGCGATAATTCTCAGTATTCGGCCAAAAAAAAGTTGAATTGAAGAATCTGTTTGTCATAAATATTTATAAATAGGTGTCATTCCAGGGTCAACAACATCAAGAAAGACAAGGTTTAAAATGTTCCTTATTATTCCTGTAAATTATTATATTATATACAGTCTATAATCTTTATATAAATCATCATACTTTAATTTAATTTTTACATTTTTATAACAATTTGGTTTAAAAAATATAACTTATTTTATGTCTTAAGTATTGAAAACATATTTACTATAAAACAATGTTTAAAAATATTAGCAGCCCCAAGTAACTAGAAAAAGTCACCCACACATTTTTTGTTGTTGTTGGTTCTGGGTTCTTCTACAAACGTCAGTGAGTTTTTGAAATTTTAATACTTATTTCTTTGTGAAAGCTTTTATAATTTCTTCCAATTCTTCTTGTTTTCTCGTCTCTTCTTTCACTCTTTTCTTCTTCTCTTTTTTAGTTCGTCCTTGTTTTCTTTTCTCTTCTTAATATTCTTGAAAACAGGATTCCTTAAGGAATTCATAATTCATTATTGTTCATTTCAATGTGTTTCTTGTTTATTTTAATGTTCAATGGCGAATTTTATTTTATCCTCACTTATTTCAAACCCTCATAAAAATCAAATCAAATCCAATCAATTCCGTCCGAATCTTGTCTTTTTTATTTTTCTTTCTTTTTCGCTGTAAAAAGTTTAGTGAAAGTGACACTTTAAATGGGGTCACTTTTTATTATAGTCTTTTCATAACTTATATTGAAATTTTCACTTATTTTTAATACAGATGTTTTTAGAGTGCTTTGAAATTTGTTGAAATAAAACAAAGAAATAAAAAAAGAGAGATATAAATTTAAGAGAGAAACTGGGAGAGAGAGAGCGATTGAGAGAAAGATGGAGAGAGGGAGGCAACATTTGGAGGATACGAAGGTAGTCCCAGAAGTACTAGCATTTTAAAGAGGGCCAACAGATGGTTTCTATTTGAATTACTTTTTAGTTATTGAATATCTAGAAAAGTCAACTGGTTGATATTCATATGAACAAAATCTATCATAAGATGTCAACAACAACATAAAACATCAACAAGACAACATTCACAACAATAATATCATAAATTCTACAACATCCATTCGACAATACGAATGCTAAAACACAAGTCAAAATACAACCAACTTTTGTCTATTCTCTTGATGTACTGTGTACCATTTTTGGATCGAATATTTTTATCAACAAATCCAATTTTATTTGAAGAACGCCTTGAAGTATACAACAAAAAGTGTCTAGGAAAACGGAGCGAGACGAATAACGACGAAAGTAACGAAACAAATTAATATCCAAGTGACACGTGCTCTCAACAAACACATACATACATACAGCACCCAATCACACACATTCACACAGACATATGTATATACGTATACTAGAGTACCTCGAGTAAATCGAATATGCCAGATCGTTCCCCGATGAACTTGACAAAGTTGGAGTTGCCACAAGCTTCACCTTGAATGACGATGACTGCGATGATGATGCTGCTGCCGATGAATGATGCTGATGTCGATTTTCTACTGCTGCAGCTGATGATGTTGTTTCTACTGATGATGATGCTGCCGTGATGATGATTCTCCTACTGATGATGATGATTCTGCTGCCGTAGATGATGATGATGATGTCGTCCTGTCTGCATAAGCGCAGGATGTTCTCTTGCAGCTCAACTCAGCTCTGTTATAAATCCTTCGCAACCAGACAACAGTATTGCGTTGGTGACAAGTCCTTAAAGGACATCAGAATGAAGGGAAATGAAAGAAAGGGAAGTGAAGGACGAATTGTGATGCGGAGGGTGGAGGAAGTTCCGCAGGGTGGAAGTGTTAAGCTCTAGCAGAAAGATCTGTTGCAGAGAATTTTAATTGGAAAACTCATGCAATGAAATTTGATAATCCCAAAAAAATAACAAAAATAAAAGGAAATACGCAATAAATATTAAATTGAAAAATTGTTTACCATACCTACGAGTATCGATATCAATTAAATAGAATATCAAACAAAAACTTTTGATTTAATCATTTCAAGAAGAGGAAAAGAAGCTTTTTGAAAGGAAAATCGAATTAAATTATGATACATGAGTAACCAAACAATCAAAGTGATGATTTAATAACAATACTTAGTGATGTTTTACTAGTCATGATTTGAGAGAAATGAAAGAGAAAGAAAAAAACCAGCACTGTGGCAACATCAGTGTATAACTTGAACAAATTTATTCGGTCCGATGATTTTATATTGAATAAACATGTTAAGAACTCATTTTAATACAGATAGAATAATAATCTTGGGTCTTCAGTTGATTCTTATGAAAGAAAGAAATTTTTCTTAGAACAAATTTGACAGGTAAAATGTTTAATAAACTTTTTGACATTTACACTAACCTCCGCTTTATAATTGCTCCCTTATTATTTCTTCTTCACGAATCCTCTTCAGGATTCTTTTTCCAGGATTCCTCTTCGATGATTATTCTTCACTCTTCACTGACTCCTTATCACTTTTTATGGTCGACGTCAATTTTGTGTCAGGAATTTGGGTTTCTCAAGCTTCAAACACATGAAATATTAAGATGTCGGCAAAAAGCAAAAAGTTACCAATGACTAATAATGCCACCCACCATATACCCCACTACTACCATCACCACGCTTAACCACCCCAAACACAGTGAATCCTTTTAACGCCTTATTTAACAGAAAATTTTCACGCAGAGTTTTGACAAAAAAGGAAAAACAAAACCCCGGAAAAAGTACCAACAAAAAAAAAAAAAAATACCGGGGGTCCGGAATCAGCAAAAAGAAAACAAAAAATTGCACTTAAATATTACGTCATTTTTTAAAAGGTACACATAAGAAAAAAATTTGCAAGTCCCCCCCACGAAAAGAGGAAAACTGATGGGAAATTTTTTGTTTCTAGCTGTTTTTTTGAACATTTGTTGGTTTGAATTCCTATCGGTTTCGTCATTGTTGTTGTTGTTGTGTTGTTTCACGAAAAATTACCTACAATTTAGATAACAATGCAAATTTAGTGATATGTTTTGTGTACACTTTGAACCTGTTTAACCCATAAAAGTACATTTGTCCATACAGACATTCATGGAAACACACTTACATGTACATACATAGACTTTTACGCCCTTCATTGCTAATTTAATTTATTACTTTAGTTGTTTTTCGGGGTTCTCGTAGATGAAAACAAGGATAACCTGAAATAATGAATACATTTTTTGAAGAAAAAAGGGGAAACTTCGACTTTTTGCGACATGAGTCAGAAGTGGCAAAAGCTAATGAAACAAAAAAATCAGACTCTTGAGGACTTCTTTTGTACCCATAGTTTTAAATAGATTTAAAGCAGTATTTTCCTTACATAGTATTTAGTATTATTTCCTGTATAATCTTACAAGATGTTTACAAAGCTTGTGGATATCCTTATCTTAAGTACCCTGAATATCCCTGGCCAAGAACACAAACAATCAAACCATACTGACCTCAATCGCGCTAATGTTCAAAGAGGCTCTCATGATTTTCCTTAACTCTTTACTTAGCTCTCATCATTTTCCATTTTCATTTTCTCCAAACCCTTCTACGGAGACATAACCTGAAAGTACCTTTATACACAGCCTTTAATTTCAACACTTATAATTCGCAAGCATTCACTTGTTTTAAGGTACCTCATTTTCGCTAATGAGTTCCAATTTCGAGTACGCTTTCTCGTGGTGCTTTTTTACTGCTGCTTCTGCTGCTACTGCTATGAATGTGCTTCTTACTGACTTACTTACTTACTAACTAAATTCAGGTGAATAAATATAATTATTATATTATGGACTTTTTTCCGAATCGTCGCTCTTTCGCTGGTAGTGTTGCTGCTGTCGAGTGCTTATCTTTAGTATCCTGACGTGCTGTCATTAAATTAAATGTTTACCGCATAAAAGGTCCTTTTTAATGGTGGCAATTTTTATAATTAACATTTTGTGGAACGCGACATTTCTGCATTGTTTTTCGTTGCAAAGAATTCGCTGATTTTAAGCATAATTGATATAAATGATCATTAAGGAAAATTATAACAATACATTTATTATAAATTAAGAATCCCCGTTTTCCAAGCATTTTCGTAATTATATTTGGTGACCAAGAGTCCAGTCATGTCTAAACAAGTCCAATCGTGTCCTTTGAACGAGTCCAGTAGATTACAGTTGGGTTTAAACCAATTTAATCGTGTATATAGGAGTCGATTCTATATTATAGCCAATAATATGACAGAGTATAGTATCTAAAATTCTCGATAGAAGTTCTTCCAAAAAGTTCCTTTAGATTGTGATGTTTCTTTTACGATGGAGGAAGTATCTACAGCTGTCTACAGAAAAGCGAATCTTGAGGGCTGGGTTGAGTACAGAGAAACATTAAGCTCATGTTCTCAGAATAAGAGAACGAATTCCCACCGAATGTAAATCTCCATCCAACCACAAAAGAGTTCTAAATGGGCAGAGTTATAATGGCAGATGGTCCAAGTACCGAACGTGCAACAAACCGCACCTGCACCACGAAAGTACCAGGGATCCATTGCGGTAATGAATTCATGATGGGTATAAAAAAGAGAGCCCAAGAAATCTTCTTCGATAAAAGAAAACAAATGAGCACAAAGCAAACATTACTCGTTGGTACACATATTGAAGTAATTTTTATGGTTCGGGGTCTTAATGAAGACTTACGTACGCCGTACGACTCGAGTATGTGAGGAGTGTATGAAGTATTTTGGACCAGGTACCAGATACACGCGCTTCCATTGAGCAACAGATAAACTTTCTCTTTTATTGAGTTCTCCAAGTGATTTATGCGCTGTTGAGCAGTTATTCGAAAATTCAATTTTCGGTCATTTGGGGGAAAATGGGGCCATCTTTTATGGTACTTAAAGGACCACGTTCACGCATATCGATGGTGGGGGAAAATAATATTTGTGGTTGTTGGGATCTAATAAAATTTTTACTAAATAATTGAAGAGCAGGTGGATTTTTAGAGCAGAAGATAAGGAATAGAAAGGGTGGAGAGGGAGTTGAGAGAGAGAGAGAGTGGGATAAAGAGAGATGAATTGTTATTGATGTTAGTATGAAGTGAAATTTAGTGCTTCACTAAGTTACAAAACATGCCTAAACGTAATTTAAAAACTTACTTTATCTCTATTCTTCCTCTCTTCTCCTCTCTCTTCCTTTTTGTTTCCCTTTATTTTAATTTATTTTACTGGTATTTACTTTAACCATTACAAAGAAAAGGAGAACCAAGCAAAATGGGGTTTTTATTGAGCGCACGTTTCAAGCACCTTATTTACACATTCATCACTTTCGGTTGCTTTGTTTGATGTGTTGGTTGGTCGCTCTGTCTCTCTCTTTCTCTCTGTCGCACTCTTCTCCCTCTCTTCCTGATCGTTTATTTTTCACTTACAGCATTCATTTATTTTCAGGATTTTGTCTCTAATGAAAGACAAACAACAGTCGTGCTTTCGTTCGCTCGCTTGCTCGCTCGTTCGTTTGTTCGCTCGTTCGTTCGCCCGCTCGTTCGTTCGTTTGTTCGCTCGTTCGTTCCAGTGTTCGCTCGATTCGAGTTTCCAAGCTTTAATTATTTCTCATCAGGATATGAATTTTTTTTTTGTACATGTGGTGAGTACACATTACTTAAGTGCTTACAAGTGGGCAAATTTTTACACAGCAAGTTGGGGGGAAAAAATGATTAAAATTGAACTATTTTATGACTCATGATATGGTGAAAATAATTAATTGATTGAAGTATTTAAATGAATCATAATATCAAAGACTTTTTATGTTTTTTACAATGATCAACGGATTTTTAGGCAATACATTTAATTTAATTTTTCTGAGTGTACAGAAAAGTACGTTGCATTTCTTTTGCCCAGATTTTTTTTTCATTACAAATTTACACTGCTTAATCTTCATTTCATCAGAACCGCTGCGGCGGCTGCGTTTGTTGACCTCGATCATGCACTAGAAATCTTTTATTTACACTTTAAACAGGGAGGATGTACAAAAAGAAAGTAAACAATAACAACAACAACCACCACCGCAACAACAACAAAATAAACAAATCTGATGCAGGCAGATTAAAACGAGGCGAGTTTCGCCAACAACAAAAACAACGAGCAGAAAAGCACGAACCTGAGAAGGAGCTTAACGGCAGAAACGAACAACAACAACAACAACAACTACCACTCGTACTAGTTTACATCAGATTCGCTGCCGCGTCTCTTAAAAAGTAGGCGTCACCGCAGGCTCAAGTCAAATAGCAAGCGTTTTTTGCAGGCAGAGTGGAATATTTGAACTTTTCCCCCTTTTAATTAACAACATTAAAAGGGAATTTTAAAGTAAGTCTTCTGAATTGAGAAAAAAACAACAACAACAACAACGAATTTAAATCAAAATAAATGTAAGCAGATGAAAACAAGAACAATGCACTTGTAACGGGACAAACCAAGGCAAGGCAAGAAGAAAAAAACGGACTGCATTGAATATTCTTTTGAAGAAAAAAGTTTGTCGTTTTATTATGTCATTATGTCATTATGTCATTTTATGCAACTGTGCAAGCGTGCATTTGGAGAGCTTCTCTACTTCGTCGTCTTCTCCTTCTTCTTCTTCTTCTTGTTATAGTCTTGTTCTTGTTATAGTTGGTCTTCTTCTGCTGCGACCAACACGGCCACTGTTTTGACTTCAATAATCGACCTGCTGATGCTGCTTTTGTTGCTGTCTCTGCTGCTGCTGCTTCTGCCGCTGCTTCTCCTGCTTTTTCTGTGCAATCAATCAATGCATTCACTTGTCTTGCTTAATTGCAAGGGGACGACACACCGCACCCTGTAAAATCACTCATCGTAATTATGTGTGTAGGTTTTATGCAAGGGCTGCTTGATAAATATACTTACGTCCATGTGTGTTTTTTGGAATTTGAGTTGAATTTATTAAAATGCGTCGTCCGTCGTATTGAATTCTTTCCGAATGTACTCGACTTCGGAATGCTTCGGAAATGCGTTTGTAGAGTTTCGATCGATTCGTTCGTTCTTCCCAGAACAAAACACAGCGACAGCATGCGACACATAATATGTGCGTAATGTAATCACAACAACAGCAGCAGCAGCAACAACAATAACAACACCAACAACAACATCAGTAACAATGCACGTACGCATTAAAAGCACAGTTCCCCAAATTTTCACTGATGATGAATGCATGAAACATGCTGCTGTAGCACTTGTAAGGGGATGAAAAGAAGGAAGGGATGGAAAAAGCTGTTTAGGTGAGGGGAAGGATGGAGCGGGGATGGTATACTGTCCCCCACACACGCATGCATAACAATGAAAGTGCAGCAGCTTAGGTGATTTTTGCTGTGAGTGCATGATTTTCATTTGTTGTTGTTCTTACTTATTCTTTTAACAATGCATCGAAACCATGATTAAAACTCTGTGCACATGAAAAATATTCCGAAATTTAAGACTTTTCAATTCATAGAATTCGGTACACAAAGAAAAAGAGTAAATTTCAGTTGAGAACTCTTTAATTACGATCAAACAACGAAAGGTTCTGTTAAATCGTGATTAATTCTTGGAAAAATGTTACTCACGCTCTCTCTCTTCCTTACTAAACGGTTCACTCTCTTTTCTTTAGCACTCTGTACTCCCCCTCTCACTCACTCTTTCTTAGTCAAGAGCAAACACTTGAATAGCTTCTAATTATTCACACTTGCAAACTTACTTAGCATATTTTTAGGCGTTTGAAACACGAACCATTCACAAGTACAACAACGGCTGTAGAACGAGTAAAAAAATCGTCTGCTGTGCGATTGAAGTGCGTAGCTAAACCTGTTGAAATGCAGCAAACACATTCACAGTTATTCAAACGTACAAAATTCATCATTCATCAGATCCGGTTGATCCGTCACGTGAATCCTCTTCATGCGGAAGAGAAACCGAATGGCAACCGAATGGCAACCGATGCTGTCCGGATGGTGTCAAAAATGACTGAGTTGGATACATGATGGGCACGTGTGTTGAATGCATAAAATGTTCAAAGCTCCACTCTTCCTCATTAACACCCCCCCTCCACCCACCATGACCCATCTCATGCTTCATTTATAAACATGAGACCACGAAGAACATAAAATAGAATACAGCTTCGTTATGGGTACCCTTGGGGAGGGGGAAAGAGGGATGGCTGTGGGGGTGGTCCGCTGGGTTCACCACACAGCCCGCAGAATTGATCTCTTTTTCCTTCTGTACCCTCTTCTCTACCTTCACCACTCTTCTCACTTCTATATTCTTTAATTTTATTTATGAATCTGCAGATTTTTATTAAAAAAGGTTGACTCTCGCACGGGTTCAAATGTCCTGGTAAAAAGTATCCTTATGAACCCTGCCATGAGGATACGAAATACGATGCTTGCTTGACTCTAAAAATCACAAGAAACCTCGCGTCCCTTCTCACAAAATTCCATCATGTTCTCTAACTTTATGCACCTTAAATGAAGGTTCTCTAAACAGGGTTACTTTAGTCGTGGTTCCATTTTCATTCACAATCGATCTCATTTCTTCGGAAAACTTTATTTCGAAAGTCAAAAGATGCGATATATTATTAAGCTATTTAATATATTTCATGTATTTTTTTATTAAGGAAGTTTTACAAAATATAAAAAATAATCTAAAAAAGCATTTTAATTTATATTTAAATGAAGTCAAATCAACGAGCAACAAATAAGAAGAAGAAGTCCCCAGTTTAGCATAAAAAAGGTGACCCATTTAAAATAAATGCTGCTGATGCACCAACAGAGACCGAGTAAAATCGAGAACCGTGAAGTGAACCAAAGAGTTTATAAAAATAGTTCCCCGTTTCCGGTATTAAAACAAGGACGAAGCTTTTGCACTTTAAGTGGCAAACAACAACAACAACAACAACAAAATTTATAATAACAGTAAAAGGAACAACAGCTAAATAAACAACAATAACAACAACAACAACAACAACATAATATGAATACATTCCAAGTACCGGACACCGAGAAGTGTACCCAACTGCGACGTAGCGCTCACAAGTGTCAATTAAGATTTATGAAGTGGAACTAAATAAATGGGGACAATGACAACAACAACGGCAACGACAACAACACCACCAACAATAATAGCAACAACAACTAAAGTGAACAACTGCAACATGATTATTGTGGATCCGTGAAATTGAAAGCGCAAAATTGTAACCGAACCGAAGGAAAGCAGATAAAAACAACGACGATGGAAGAAACGACATTAAAAGAGGTCAACAGAGGACAACATTTAGTCGTAGAGGGATGGGAAGAGGAGGAGGGGGGGGGGGGAAGGAAATTAATTCTGAATTTCAACAGTGGCAAAGAGTTCGAAAGAGTTACGAAAGAGGGACGAAAGAAGTATAAAAGAGTGTCGAAAGTGTCTGGAAAGAATGCCGAAGAATTGTCGAAAGAGGGACGAAAGAGGAACGAAAGAGTGTTAAAAAAGTACCCAGAGAGGGACGATAGAGAAACGAAAGAACAACGACAGAGTCAAAAGTGTCTGGAAAGAGTATCGAGAAAGTATCGAAGATGTACCGGGTTCGAAAGAGCAATAAAAGAGGGACGAAAGAGCGACGAAAGAGTGTCGAAACAATGGCGAAACATGGACAAAAGGGTACGGAAAAAGTTTCAAAAGAGTGTTCAAATTCATAAATCCATAAAACCGGAAATTCAATTCATAAAAACAGTCAAGCTTGTAAAAAGGGCTTCCTGCAGTAAAACGACAAGAAGAAAGCGATGCCCAACAGCAAAACTGCGACTCGTATATCCACAGACACAAAAACACATAAACAGACAGACGCACACATACACATAAACACCTACACAAGGATTTAGTAGCCAACACAGAAGCGTCATCGAAGCATTTTCATTGAAGCGAGAAAGTAATAATAATTTGTCACAACGCCATTAAATTGATGTTACTTTTGCGGTTTTGTTGTTGCTGATGGAGTTTTTATGGATTCCAGTTTCTTTGCGGTTTCATTGGTGGGAGATCCTAATTTTAAGTTCATTGACTTGACTTCGAAGTACATAAATTCGTAGATTTGCAACAAAAAAAGAAGTTCTTCTGTCTGAGGACCAACACAAGGACAGGACTCAGTGTCCTTCTATTAAATGATCTATGAAGTGGGTCTATAAGATTATATATAAAAAGATATATCAAATGATCCATAAAATTACTCATGGAATGATCTATCAACTGATCTATAAAATGATATTTCATATGATTTATCAAAATACGATGCAAAAACATCTTAAACGAATCCATGAATATGAATTCCAATGATTAGTCCAAAGAGAATTAGATTCTCTTTAAATCAACAGAAATTTAGAATGAAATTAAATTTCCGAATCTGTTTAACTTCGTTCAATACATTTGGGTTCAGATAACATCCAAAATAAAAGTATTCAAAGAATAACCTCAACATCATGGTCATCATCATCATCATAACCATCATCATAACCACCACCATCATCATCATGACCCTCATCATGCTGCTTCTTACCTTGGTTACGCTTATCCTTCGTTTCCCGAAAAAGGAATTTAATCTGTGTTGTGATGTGATGTGCAGTCAGTGTATATAAACAGAAAAAAAGAAAAATCCCACAAATTATAGAAAAAAAACATGATACAAAAAATATTATTTAATTTTCCAATTTTCAGGGAGCTTTGTTGAGGTTTCGGTTATGTGCTGGGACACGATAATCCATAAAGAATGTTGAACGCAAAATTACGAGCTTCAAAGTTTCGTCGTCTCCTCATCCTCGCCTCTTCTTCTTCCCTTTACCACCGCCAATCGATCCACCAACCTTCCAAACAACCTCGTTAACCAGCGAGTAACACATCCTGGTTTTATCGACATCATCGGATAATATTTTCGCTCTTGCATTTTTTTTTTTGGTTTTCTTCTGCTGTTTTTTTGTTCTGAATTTCTGCTGAATTTTTGCTAAATTTGTTCTGAATTTCAGCTGAATTTCTTTTGGATTTTTGTTGAATTTTTGCTGAATTTTTGATGAATTTTTGCTGAATTTTTGCTGAATTCTTGCTGCATTTTCACTAAATTTTTGCTGAGTTACTGCTGAATTTCGTTCGTTGGTTGGTTGTTTTCGGACTCGCTCGATGGATGGTGCGTGTGGTCATTAAACCACATAATAAGTTCACAAATCCAGCACAGGACAACAGTTACAACAACAACAACAACAACCTAAGTAACAGCATTACTATTACGAAAGAATATGTTCTAGAATAAAAGCTATTTTATAGCTTCCAAGACTTTGATTTATAAACTATCTACGAAATACTCGGAGTTATCTAAAGACGTATATAAAGAGAAATGGAAAAATCGGAGCGTGACTAATTTTAGGGACTTAAGAGATGACAAGACAATGACCCATGACCTATGACTTCAGTAAGTACCTTAAGAATTTATTTTAGCTGCAGTTGTATTGTCGTTTATGCTTTTAAGCTCGTATTTAAGAGATTTATATCAATATACTCGTATAAGTGACATATAATGTGTGTATGTGTATGTGTAAACATGTGTGTGGTTATTAGAATGTGTGTGTATGTGTCTGTATTAAAGATTCGTTAATAGGACTCCCCAACAACTATTATAAAAGTCTTTCATCGTTTTATTCTCCAGTAAAAACATCTTTCAGAGGGAACTTTTGTGACCTTTTTCTAGAGTACAATATCACTTTTTATTTTGAAGAGTCTATTAAGCTTGTTTACAAATATTTTATATCCTTTTTAATCCTCCTCAAAACATCCTTTAAGGAATATTTATAGAACCTTTAAATAATAAAGAAAAAAAAACATAGCTTCTTACAGAAGTCATGAAAAAGAGGACTGTATATTCATATATAGTATATGTATAGACTTATAGATAATATATTTACAATATTTGAATTATTCTATTTAACAAACTTTTCTAAATCTTTTGCAATTTCTTTTGAAGTTTTAAAGTTTAAGTTTAGCCTAAAAGTATACTTTTATGTATTGATTAAAAATTGCCTCATAGAGTTTTTTCTGGTGAGTTGTCAAGCTACTAAAAAACTGATTAAGATTCCTTTCAATGTTGATGCCTTTCGGGCATTTAAAAGAAAACCAAAAACAAAAAAACAATAACAAGAACAACAACCGAAATAATAGCAACTCAAAAATAACAACAACGTCAACCGTAACAATGACACTAGAATTCTAGCAACAACTTATTTGTTCCTTTTTCTCTTTTGTTTTCTTTACAGTTACTAACTGATTTTCGCCCAAACTTGTATTGACTTTGCTTTTCTTTTCGTACAAATGTCAAGAATAACAAAGATGAGTGAAAAAGATGAAAATTTATTTACACAGGACGACGACGTCGCCGACGATGACGTGTGACAGGCAGGAGACGGCTGAGGTTGGCAGGATATCATGAAAAGTCACTCGAATGCACTCCCACATATTTGCACACGTTCCACACAGAGGCAGACACATACACACACATACACGCGAGTATGACAGCCCCTCTTGCTCCCAAATGTTTGTCCATCCCTTTTCTATGGAGACCCCCCCGCTTCTCTTCTTCTCTACAGCGTCCGTGAATGAATGTTATAAGGAAAAAATTTTTGCGTCAACATTTAAGTTGACTTTAGACCGTCCGCTCCGATGACGGATGAGTGGGGACGATGTTATCATGGTCACCTCGTGGTCATGAACAGCCGAATCATGCATTTGTTGGCAACAGTTGAAAACGATGATGAACAAATATGAAGACACTCGTCGGTATTCCTTTTCATCTCTTCTCTTCTCTTCTCTTCTCTTCTTTTCTCTTTTTCTGGTTTTCTTTCCTTTTTGTTTTGCTAGCTTGTTTCTCTTCCTCGAAAAAAGAAACTTTATTTATTTTGGTCTTGGAAAATGTGAAAATCATATTTTTATTAAAATGTCATTTGCAGTGTATTTTTGGGTTTGTTTGCTAACCGGTGAAAAGGACAAAAAAACACGAGAGAGATAGAGGGACGGAGAGAGAGAGAGAGGGGAAAAGCGGGAGACACAGAGGAAGAGATCGAATGATAGGAAGGAGGAAAGAGACGCGAAGACAAAAGACAGGTCAAAGTCAAAGAAATGTTGGTTGAGTTTATTTGTGGACTTTTTGTTACGATTTTGTTTGTATTTTTTGTTTTATAGTTTAAACAGAGTTGAGATTTGGCAATATTGACCATAGAAACGATTTAATATGATTATAATAACAGCTTAGAAATTGAAATAATAATTAAATGAACATAATTGAGTAATAACTTCAAATAATTATTAAATAAAAGATTACCACATGAAATGTAACTATATTAATTCTCTATAAAAAACAGATATTCTATTGTATTGTATATTATACAAATAAACATAAACACACATTAAAAATATTGCAGTTTTTTGAGAGATTGACAACTCATTAAATTGCAATTTTTGCAGTCCATTTTTAGGCTGGCGAATAATCAGTTTACGAAACAATCCCAAACAATTTTCAGAAAC
This sequence comes from Myopa testacea, assembly GCA_949629155.1. Lineage (NCBI taxonomy): Eukaryota > Metazoa > Arthropoda > Insecta > Diptera > Conopidae > Myopa > Myopa testacea. Next base: position 4,137,785 of record OX451346.1, on the reverse strand, counting down.
ATTAACTTCATTAACTTAAATAGAATTTAATGAAGTGTCATAAAAATACACCGACCCACCCCTGGAGACCCCACCCTCTGCCAGGAACCACCCACCAGCCGGAAAACTCACCATACAGTGAATGAAACACATGAAATTACATGAATTGGGAAAAAAATCAATCATCGATAATCGACGCACGTGTGATTTGTGAAAAAGTGCAGACGGGGACGGAGAGTGAACGAGAAATTGTTAAATATTTCAACAATCGCACAGTTGTTCTTGTTATTGTTGCAACAACAGCAGCTGCATCAACAACAATCACTCATTTGCAGTTGTCACATTTTTTTTTGTGGGAGGTGGGGTAACAATGATGACCATTGTTAGCACTGGTGACCGTTTTGGCACTCGCCTCCTTCCGTCCTTTCTTTCGTTTTCCCCAACCTTCTGATGAACTATTGAATTGTCAGCAACAGACTGCTGTCGCTGCTGCACAATGAGCAACACTGCTGGCAACAACAACAACAACAACAACTATAAGAATAACAAATGCCGCACGTACTCAACCGGATGTGCGTCCAATGATGCAAACAAAAATAAAAGCGGAAGCATGACATGCAACTCAACACAGACGCACCCATTCGTATGTACGCACAGACACATTCACACTTTCGAACATTCGCACACGTACGCGTTCGTTCGTACGTTTGTGAGCTCGTTCATAAAAACATTTATTGTTAAGCGTTTTAAGGACGAACAGAAGCGTAGAGAGACAGACGGATGGACGGACAGACAGGCTGACAGATGAAAATAATGCACGCGTGCTTACAACGAACACGCATACGCACGCTTTCATTGCAACAACAAATTCATGAGAAGCTCAAAGCTGTTGCACAACGAAATAACAAAATTAATGTTTTATTTCATATATTTCATTTAATTCACGATATTAAATATCAATCAATATAATATCCATAGAGTTATAATAAGAAATAGAAAAATAAAAATAAAATAAAATAAAAAAATTAAATAAAATAAACTAAAATGAAAGAAAACAATATAAAACAAAGCATAATATACTAAAATATATTATGGTAAAATAAAATAAACCCAAGTTCAATAAAATAAAACAATATAAAATAAAATAAAATACATTAAAATAAAATAAAGGATATTAAAATAAAATACACTAAATTAAGATCAAATTATAACAATAATAATATAAAATATTGTAACATAAAATAAAGTACACTAAAATAAAGTATAATAAAATAAAACTAAATCAAATTGAATACAATAAAAGATTTTTATTTAGATTTTTAAGCAAAAATAAAGATAATTTGTGTCATTATACTGTGTTAATTAAAATTCAAAATTTGATCTAGAAAAAAACTTAAAAATGATGTGATGATGATGAAATATTTTGAAGTATTTCCATGGAAATATTTGTCATAAATGAAAGGCAAAGATGAAAAATCCAAGACCTTCTCTTTGCTGTGTGTGTAAAAACCCGGAATAAAGTCGAGTTTTTCCTCTTCCTGGAATCAATAAACTCGCTTGACTGCATTTAAGTGCAATAAAAATAAGTCAAACGTCAAAAGAACAGTTGACAGAACCTCACTTATTATATTTTTAATCACCTTTTCACTGAGTTCATTAGCACGAAGGTTTTTCCACATCAATAATTGCCTGTTAGTGGCTGGTTATGTTGTTGTTTTATTTTTTTTATACTTCCTAAGGACGACCCAAGGTAACCCAGCTGCATTAGAATATAAAGTATATTCGACTATTTCAATAAAAATAGAGTGCGAGAGAGCGACCCTTTAATTAATATGTTCGAGTATGCTACGCTGAAGGGTTGCCACCTATTTCAAGATTTTTATCATTATTTATGACAGTTTTATAGCTGTAAATTAAATTGATGATAGTCTTTTTAGTATTTATATAGTTTTCCTTTCGGTTTTTCGCCCCGCTTCTTGTGGATCCCTTCTTTTTATTAAATTAAGCAGAAAAACGGTCGGAATTGTTTTTTGGTTTTTTGTTTCCTTTGTTTTTCAAATTTCTTAATTGATATGTTGTCCTTAAAAAGCGTCAGTTGTTGTTGAGGGTGGTTGATTTTATATTTAAATTAGTCGAGGTTGTTAAATTTAGTGTTAAATTTGAAGCAAAGGGTGATTCTATGGTGTTGTATTTTTTATGGTTTTCTTTTTATTAAAGGTTATCTACGATATCGTCTCTGATGATAATGATGAATAACTTAGAATTGCTTTTGGAAAACAGCTGTGTTTGTTTTTTGGCGTTAATAGAAAATCTGAGGTAATAAATAAAGGAAAGTAAAGGACGATATCTGAGGAATAGTAACAACAGATGGTTATTGTAGTTCGTGTATCGTTCCTGTTTTAAAGCCAGTCCAATTTTTACTCTCTTTTTTGAAATATCCATTAATTTTATTCAAGCTAATAAGTGTTGATCAACTTCTTCTAAGTCTTGGACAGGATTTTGTTCGCTAAATCCACTAAACTAACGAAGAATAAAAGCCACAAATTAATAATAATATTGTTACGGACAACAACAACCCCAAAAACAACAACAGCAACTGTAATTAAAGGAACCTGAGGGCTGAATGTTAGAGAAGGAGAGAGAGAAAGAGTAGCAGAGCGGGTAAAGAGTAGAGAGCGATACACGGTTAAACATACAATAAGTTAGAAAGGTGCTTAACGCTTAATGCAGCTCGTAATGACGTCATTAGTTAAGGATATAAACGTAACAACAGGAATAACAAACAATCGACCCTTAAAGGTGAAAGAAACAACCCCTTCCCCGCCACCCCCCCCAAAAAAAAAGAAAGAACGAGGGATAATTTAGGTAAAAGGTAACAAATAATAATAAAAACAACAACGAATTTGAGAAAATATCAGCAAGGATAACGAACAACAACTAAAGCAAATGTTACACTCGTGTCACGTCCTCTCTCTCCGTGTGCGTAAGTCAAACGCAGCAATCAACAATGACATCGTATCGAGGCGATGTCTAGAGTCGTCCTCGTCAACGTCGTCATCGTCGTCGTCCAACGTTTCACGGGGAAACGCGTTTGCAACACAACAACAACAGAAACGGCAACACTGCTGACGCCGCAGGACATCCTGTGACACGTGAACCCGAAAAATGGAAGCAACCAAAAAAAAAAACAACAACAAGACAAGCCATGAGTACCCACGTGCGTCGCAGACCACTTAATGGGCCATCATTTTTTCTGGCTGACTGCAGACTGCACGATCCGAAGGCTGCTTTCGTCCTTTCCTGTTTCTCTCTTTCTCTCCCTCCTGCTCTCCCTAACTGTCTCTCTTTCTCGCTTTAATGCTGTTGTAATGCATCTCATTAATTTTATTATCATCAATTTGTGGCGATGGTGGCGTTGGTGGTCTTCCTGGTGCCACTCCTCAGTCGCGTGTAGTATCCTTGTTTGCCTTAAATGCGTTACGGAAATTGCTTGTGTTGTTGTGGTTGTTGTATTGTCACTGTTACTTGTTACAAATGTGAGGTTGTCACAACGCATCGTCGTGATATGTTGTTGTCAATTCGATGCTTTCCCTGAGCTTTATAAATAGGTCCAGCCATCGTGTCGAAATTCGTAGCTCAATTTAATTAGCTTAAGTAAAGTAATTTGAGACATTAAATATACAGACATTGTTAATCAATCTTAATCTAAAATAAAGATAAAACCCTAAGAAAGAATATTTTCGTCATACTTTTAACAATTTAAATAAATAAAATATTGAATCTACACTTCTATAAAAATCTTCTATTTAATATCGTTTATGAGTTTGAGATTTAAATTTGAAACTGAGACAGAGATTTGATCTGAGACAGAAATATGATCTAAGCAGGGTACAGAAGTTACTTCCTAACCAACCAAACCTAACCAAGTTAGTTCTTTCTTCCCCAAGTTTTATTCAAAAAATACCCGATTATCACTCTTATTCCAGAACCCAAATATTCCGCTATACTCAAAATCGAAAATATTAATATTAACCATTTACGTAAAAATTCGACCTAACCGCAATCGAAATGTTTATCGAAATCATCAATCATAATCAACTTGTTGATTCTCGAATGAATCGAATCAATGAAGTCACAACAGTGTTGATAATCTTGGTTTACTTCGGTACTTGGTTTACTTGGTTTTACTTGGTTTACTTCCGATGTTAGCTGAATATTGAAGACAACAGAATAAATGAAGACCTCTATTTTTAAAAGATACCCCATGAAACTGTTCCTGGAAAGGTTCTAATAGATGAAATTATAAATGATGTTGATTAAAGGACTGTCATCACTCACTAAAAACGGCATGCAAATTTGCAATCCTTCATAATTACAGTAACAGTTAGATGTCAGTTCAACAGATGTGATGTCAGATGTATGTATATTTTTCACTCCAAATTAATTATTATATTGAAACACTGAAAACCGATTCGAACCAAATCTAAATCTATTTATATAAATACATAAGTAAATATAGATTCCCATTAATATAGTATATCCAATACATATTTAAGATGACTCATCGTGACTCAATTCAATGTAAAGAGGGATGAAATTAAATGTATTTAAGTTGTAAGCAAAACTTGTGGTTATCATGAATCACATAAATCTATTTAACTCAAATCAAATCAATTTTTGGGGAATATAAAATAGAAACCATTTAAAATATTCTATGGTAACTAATTCCATCTGAGCTTGGGTGGTATAAAATAATCAGGGCGACATTCGAATACGATATGGAATTCAGAATCAGTGATAGAATATCAATGATGAAGATATGTCCATCAAAATGTTGTTGGTAGTTATTGCATACTCCCCTTCTTCCATCCAATCTCTTTCTTCTTCTCTTCTTATAGGCAATCAACAAGCTTTGACCTAAAATCTAAGTTAAAATTCAGTATTCATTCAGTGAATTGTAACCAAACCAAAAACAAGTATTTACCCAAAAGTCCAGGGCGTGGAAACCATTGAAGATGTTAGATACGAAAGTGAATGATAAGGAGTGGAAGGGGATACGTGAAAGTAGGAGAGTTAAGTACAAAAATATATGCGTATTAAATTAATTCGAAAAGCCAATAAAGGCCGAAAGTGATTGAATCTTTAAAGTCCCTGAGCGTATTCCGGGCCATGCAAGATATCCTGAAGACAAGATGTCAAATTATAGCAGGAAAGGAGAGCGATAAACTGTAAGGAAGAGAGAGTGAGAAGTAAAGAAGAAAAGACTTAAAGAAAGGATAAAAGGCTGAGTCATACAACAAAATGGCAATCAAGGGAAATGCGAAAGGACATACAAGGGACTTCATGATTGCTGGCTGTTCATGAGTATCTGTATACTCCTAGATAGATGGATAGATATCTGGACAAATAGCTGGATGATAAGTGTTTGTGGTCATTCGTGCTTTAACAAGACAATTAAAGATACACAGAGCACTCCGTTACCCTCTCTCCGTTATCTCTCATACAGAGAATGGAATTAATTCTTTCTTCCTAATCACTTCTCTGGATTGGATTCTCTTTTCTTGACTTGGAATTGAAATGGGACCGCGACTTAGATTGCGACTGAGATTGAGAGTGAGATAGAGAATGAGACTGATACTGATACTGACACTAAGACTAAGATTGAGACTAAGACTAAGAGTAAGACTGGGACTGGCCTGAAACTCTTCCCTGGAATGAAACTGGGCTCAAACTGGACTGAAATGGAGCTGAATTGCAAACGGTCTAAAGGATTAGCACCAACTTTAATCAGGCATCTGTGCGGTCAGATTCTAGAATGTGGAAGGACGCATTGGGACAGGGTGAACTACTAGTATTACTATGCACTTTCTTCCTTGCTGTTACCTCTCTTCTCCTGGGAGATCTTATCTTTCTTCCCTGCCCTTTTCTTCTCTTTTCTCTGCTTTTGTTCAATGTCTCAATGATTGAATCTTCTTTCTCTACGTTTATTTGTATTTCTAAGCTTTCATTTTTGATGGTGTTCATGTACGGCAGTTGTTACAACTTTTGTTTTAAGTCCTTCCGACCACTCCTCATCCCTTCTCGCCCTCTTTCAACCTTTATTTCTTTACTTTATTATAGTATTGTATCGTATTATTTGAAAGCTGTGTCGGTGTTAATTTGACACCGAAGCAATTTCGTTTAATTAAGAATTCTTTACGAAATCTTCTGACAAATCATGTAACGTTAAGAAATCGTAATTGATTGCATGTCGGAAATGAAAGAAAGAAAAGATATCCGAATACAGATACGGATTATATTCGGCTCAGATACTTTGAAATGCTTTATTTATTTACGATTTAAGTTCTTTGCTGTGGTTCTAAGCAAATGACCAAAGACTATTCTAAAGGAATTAATTAATATAGAATATTTATTCTCTTCTAAAGATTAGTATACGAGTTTCTCAGGATTTCTCAGGTCCACACGATTTCCTATTCGAATTCTGGGGCCCTTTTATGAGGCTTAAATATCTTTCCCTCTTTTCCTGTCTTTATCTCTACCTCTCTCCCTTTCTCTCTCTTTCTATTTAAATCTTTATTTCTTCTTCTACTTCTTTAATAAATTTTTTTCCACAATATTAGTAAAATTTTCCATATTTTGGTCCCATTCAATGTTATTTCTTCAGTTCAAAAAGATGTAAATGTCAAGAGCTCTTTCGAAAATAAGAAAATATGGAGCAGTTAAGCAATTAATTGTCTTAATTGTGGCTTTTATGAGTTTACAAAACCGAGTACCGAGAAAACTTGGTTAAAATTAGCATCCACATAAAATTTTAATTACCATCGTAAGAAGAGACAAAATAACCATCGTAAGAAGAGACAAAATAACCATAAAAACAGAATAACATTGTTTTTCTTAAGAAAACTCTTGGCAACTCCTTTTATACACATTAAGGAAAAAGGGAAGCATCATTAACAGGGAAACAAAACACCCTACATAACCTGAGAGCTGTTTAACTTCATATAAAGTGTCAAGATACACTTTCGTATTTTTGTGGAGACTTGTTTTTGAAACACACACACATGCAGGCTGCCCGCAAACACAACCACATGAGAAGGAAACAACACACACACACATACCACATCGAACATATTTTATACAAATAAAAATTAATTGGACCCAGAGCCAAAAACTTTGGTGACGTTTTGCTAATTTCACCAGAAACTTTAAGATGGCTGCATGTGGAAACCCTCTCTAAAAAGAGCGGAGGAGGTAAAACGGGTGGTCCGTGGCATTAAACTAGTGGCTTTGCAGACAGGAGGAAAGATGAAAACCAACTCCACTTTCCAGTTGTATGTGTGTGTGTGTTTAATTATCTCGTTGTATGTCTGAAAAATGTCACCAACATAAAATGCTGCCGTTCCGTTTGCATCCTGCTCTTCTTCCCTCTCCTCCTATACCTCTACTTTCCTTCTTCCTTCCTTCCTTCTTCGGACTCGTCTTCTTTGGCTTTGTTCCTTAAACTGTTTGCCCTTTGATGGTGGTGGTGACAATGACTATAAAAAAAGGATATCCATTCATACTTAAACACACTTAAAAACATACTCAAATACACTCGAACATTGATACACGCACACACACATGACATAAGTAGCTTGTATCTGTCTCCCTCTCTCTCCCTCTCTATGTCTCTCTCTCTCTGTCTCTCTCTCTCTCTTCAAATAGGAAAAAAGAAAATAAAGAAGAACATATCGCTAATTTACATTTACAACGCATGTTGCTTGTCTTGTTCACGTCTAACTGCTTGTCTGTCCGCCTGTCTGTCTGTGCGTCTGTCTGTATGAGTGGCTCTGTCTGTGTGTGTGTCTGCCTGCTGTGTCTGTACGCTGTGTATGTGTATGTGTCTGTCTGCGAGGAGCCTTTTTCCTTGTGTGAGTCTGTTGTCTGGCTATCCGCCCAAGATTCCCAACGTGTATGTGTGTGTGTTTGTGTCTGCGTCTGTGTATGTGTGTACATTATTGTGGTACTCTTTTGTGGTTAATTAGTGCTTCCGGTTCGCACCATCAGCACGAGTAAATCACGCATCCCAGCCAACAACAACATCGGCAACAGCAAAAGCAGTCAGTCGCCTTACGAAAGCCGCCTTTACGATGTCTTCCTTTTGCTTTTTTCTTTATAATTATCATCTCTTTTCCTGAACTGAACTCAACTGAGCTAAACTTTTGGCTAAAGCGAAGTGCATCCTTTTGTATTTCCAGCTGAAGGGAAGCTAATAATAAAATAACTCCGTTTGGATAACTTAGAGCAGAGATATCCAAGTTCTGTTTTGGATACCATTTGGATATGCCTTAAAAGTGTATACCTTATAATAAATTCACAGAAATAAAAACTAAAATCTCAGTTTAATAATAGATTCAGTTTTATGTTTTGGATGTGAGTATAATTTTTTATCACACTGATTAAATCATTCAGTCTCTGAGTTATTAATACAAATTATTCACCATTCTTGAGACTCTCTCAAGGCACGAGGTCGAATTTGTATAATTAATCATTATTTATGGCACAATATAAAGTGGCTAGACAGAAGAAGAAGAAGAAGAGAGAGTAGCTGAGAGAGAGAGAAAGATTGAGAGAGAGAGAGAGAGAGAGAGAGAGAGAGAGAGAGAGAGACATATAAGTGGCTCGCCGTGGCTTTAATTAATGCAGTAAATTCAGATTAATTGGGCGATAAACCGAAGTTTTTTGGTATTTTACGAGTATCTCAGCATAAATTGAGTATTTTTTAGGTGATAGAAGACTGTTTTTGCCAAAGTGTATATTTTTTTAATTAAATTCAATTTTTTCTTATTGCGAATTATGCTCTGATTTATTATATTGACACGCATGACATACAAGCATTATATCTAAAGTGTTTCTCAAAAAAATATGGCAAAAATAATAACCGAGGTTGAGTGGTGCAGTGATCAATAAAACGGTACTCATCATGTACCATTTGCTGATGTTACTGTTATGCTTAATCGATTTCGATTGCATTTTTATAACTGAACTGAACCCCTCACCTCCGATGAAGCACTGAGTCAGGTACAGAAAATAATCAAAATCGCAATAAAATAAAAAAATAAGAAAAGTTGACAGCCATGAAATCTAGAGCCCTTGTTTAATAACAGAAGCACACACAGACACACACGCATCTACACAGGCACACTTACCCACACACGCACACGTACACACACTTGCACATCACTTGGACTTATCTTTACATGATTGCATTTTCTTTTTTTTTTTTTCTTATTTTGTGGCAATAAATTAGCTGAGATTCTTATATTATTGCGTTTTGATCCTTGCACGTAGCTTAACGAAGGATGCAAACGTGACGGTGGGAGGTTAGGAGGTGTGGTGAAGATGCTTGAGGGTGGTTCGACCCTCTTGCATCCCAAAATTGAACCGGCTGCTTTTTATTTATGTTCAACTTCTCCAGAAGTAAAAAACATTCAGTTTTTATTATTTTTTATAACATTTAATTTTTTATTAATAATAAGAACAAATTTTATTTAATTCCAAAAGTGCACAACATCTGGTTATGTATGTTTTAATGTGACAGAATATATTGCAGCACAGTTGGGTTTTTTCTTTATATTGTCCGTTATATAACACAGCAGTCACGCCAGCGTTTTATTGATGACTCGGAAACAAAACCGAAAGATGTCCCCGACACTTTTTCGATCTCGAAATTTCCTCAATTTTTGGGAGTTAATAACCCATACCATAATTTTATTGAATGAATAGAAAATATAAAAATTAAATGAATTCAAAAATAATCTTAATTAACTGCAATTTTATTTCCTTTTCTTTTCTTCTCTTTTCTTTCCTTTTCTTTTCTTTTCTTTTCTTTTTTTTTCTTTTTTTTTCTTTTCATTTCTTTTCTTTTCTATTCTTTCCTTCTCTTTTCTTTTCTATTCTTTTCTATTTTTCTCTTTTGTTTTCTTTTCTATTCGTTTCTTATATTTTTTCTTTTCTTTTCTTTTCTATTTTCGAATTTCATATTTCAAAGACTTCGACAGCTTTTCACCTGCTTTCTGTAAAATTAAAAAATGTCCGTTTTCTACGTTTTGTAGTTTGAGTTTATACGTGTTCATCTTGTGTATGTGTGCGTGTTTTTGTGTACCTGTAAGCACGTGTGTATCTTCTGTCCTGTCAAAGTTCACTTGTTGATTGGCACTGGAAGGAAATGCAATCTTTCTCAATTCTTTCAAATAAATTAAAATTTGAACGTTGAAATTTTCTTCCTTCATCCTTCAAATCTTTCAATTTGGATGATAGAGTGTGGTCGAATGATGTGGTTGGTTGTCAGCTACGATCTGTGTTTATTCCTCGATCTTTTTTCCTCGAATTCACAACATTATTTTTCACCTCTTTAAATAAATTATATAAACACTATTAAATATTCCTCGAAAATATTTATTATATTGTTTTTTCAACTTGTTTCTGTCTGTTTTCCAGTTACTTGTTTATAAATTAGTCAAGAGGTTTTTTTTTGAAACTGACCGACGCAAAGTAACCGAACCGAACGAGTTCTCTGTGGCCGGCTTTTTAATTGAATTCCACAAATTATTATTATGTACTTTTAAATAATGTGATTAAATTTTGCAACATAATTAATTTTGAGGCTCGTTTAAGAGGCAATCAAAAGGATAAAAATTCAACAGGAAACGAGTAATCGGAATTGTGAGTCGAAGGAGTGGGTCAAGGGGAGGAAGGGGAGGATAGTCAGAGCTCCTACTTCATAGAAGTGTGTAAAGCTTTGTTTGGTTTCTCTTCAAAAGCAGGATTTTGCATGGAATTTAATGGTTGCCACGTTCCCTCATAGAGACTCACTCGTACAGAGTGAGTAGCCACTCACTTCTCTCCCCCCCCCCCTTCCCCCTCCCTTTCTCTCTCCCACTCTACCCACGATTCACCGATTTGCTAAACAAGGTGGTCAACAACAAATTACGCCAGTCAAACGATTTAATCTCACCACTCGAATGGCCAATAATAATGAGCAACGCACGTCACTGGAACGTGACTTAAAAGCGTTTACTTAATGGCTTTATAACAGAGTAGAGTAGACATCGGAGTGGTTGTTGTTGTTGTTGTTACTATTATTATTATTATCGTTGTTGTTGTTATTAATTGTGATTGTTGTCGTTGTTGCTGTTTTAGCTGTTGTTCTGGTTGATGTTTTGTTGGCCACCGAATCGATCGAAAACCCCTACGAACCCCGACCACCTTCAAAATTAATTTTAAATGTTTTCGTTGTTGTTTTTGTTTTCATTACTCTTCCGTTCTGCTCTGTTGTTAACTAAAATTGGCAAATTTATATACTCGCCGCTGCGGTTACCGAAATCCATTTAAAATGTTGACTTCCCTCTATTATTAGAGTCTATTAATTAAAAATATATATTGTTGCATAATAAAGTGAACCAGGAAACGAAGGAACAAACGAATGAAGTGAGTAATTTTGAAAATATTATAATTTAAATTGTTTTCGTTGTTTTGATGACTTTTGTTATATTTTCTTTTGTCATTAGAGCAGAATATAGAACAATTGATAGAACAGAAAACGGAGGAAAGAGTAGAGAATAGAAAAACTCAATTATTTAAGGGTTTTCATTATTCTAACTTCTATTTACCGTGTTCTATTATATAATAATAATAATAATGGTAATAATAACAACCGTATTATAAGCGTTCAAGTGATGTAAGCTGTTGATGTTTTATATTCAAAAATCATGACAATAATTATATAATATGTTTGCATATCCAATATTATAGGCAAACAAGTGGAACAATTATATCATTTATTATTTATTATAATGTCATTATTAAATTTAAAAGGGATGCAATTCTTTTGCTTTCTTTTTAAACGTATTTTTTTCCTGGAATAAAATTGGTCACTTCTGAGCCACTGTATTTTGTTCAATTGCTATTAATTATTGTGTTAAATTTTTGCCATAAGCTCAAGTGTTGCGAAAAGGTGAACAAATAAACCGAAACCGCAGCAAAAACAAAATAAAGCACGATTAAAAAAGAATAACAAAAAATATCATTGTATTACTTCAGAGAAGAAATATTTTTATGGGTGTTCACTTTATCCAGTACCCAGGTAAAATATGTGAAAGAATTGATGTCAAAAAGAAGTGCTTTTTTAGCGCTTTTTAGTGCAACAGAAATATTGTAAAAAAGATAAAACTTTGTAAATGATGAAGATTACGAATTAAATACTAAAAATTCAAAATTAGTTCCTTCCTAAATATTAAAATTAAAATCTCATAATCGTTAATAAAAGACTCCCTCCGTTTTGAGGTAAATCAAGTGCTTTTTAAGTGCTACTCAAGTGTTTGACTTAATACTGGGTTTGTCTGGAATATCATTAAGCATTCATAAAAACAACAACAACAACATGAAAATTAACAACAATTACAACAACAATCATCGCTAACACACTATCGCCTTCACGCAGATTGACTACTTTTATGAAATTTCATTTAATTCTGGTTTTATTTGTATTAAATTAAAAATGACCAACGGATGCGTCTGAGTGTGTGTGCGTGCGAGTGTGTGTGTGTTTAAAAAAGGCTGCTCTGTATGCAGTGCATCTTTTTTTGTGGATTGTCGAGTTTAATTTATTTAAACAATAATAAACAGCAACATACGAGAACCAATAAAAGCAACAACCACATCATGAATGCATTCATTGCATTCAGAAATTTTGCGGTGGATTTATGAATGGCTTTTTAATTAAGTGTGCACGCCACCGCCACTGAAGAGGCATTAAAAATTCATAGCATGCTTTCAGGTGGCAGGCAAAATATTAAAATCGCGTATTTTTACGGAAATCCAGAGAGAATCTGTAACGTAAAAAACAAAAAAAAAACCCATAAAAAATATGACGAAATGGAAATAAAATGAAGAAGGAAAACAGTTTATAAAAACGAAAACCCAGTTAAAGGTCATCGTATTCACACAACAGAAAGACAATAAAAGGGAAAAACCAGGGTCCAAAAGCTGTCATCCGAGGAGCGCCTAAAAGTATGCAATAAAACACATTTTTAAAAAACCCACAACATGACAGAAACTGACAGCTGTCATGCTGCTGTCAAAATGTTCTCGCCCAAAACAATTTCGCAATATTTTGGCAACTTTTCTGACCATTTCGCTGTGCAAACTTTTCTCTTGTGATTTAACCCGTGCGGCTGCTGCTGCGGCTACTTTAATTGTTCGTGTCATTTGGTTGCTCCATCCCCCGCTCCTTCCTCACCCCCATCAGCAGGCCATGTGCCAGTCTCAGCGAGGCACAAGAAGAACTTTTTTCCTCAGCGTGTTTCTTTAGTGTTTTCTTCCTTCTCATGATTGGTTTCCGTCTCGTTTCGCGAACAGAAAGAAAAAACATCCTTCGCATTGATAAAATTTGTTTTTTTCTTGTGGTTGTTGTTTTCCGCTTTCATGGATTTTATTAAATTTCCTCGCATATGCTTTGTTATTGCTTTGCTTTTGTTTTTGTTTTCGGATTTTATTTGACGATGTGCCATTTGGTTTTTTTCAAAATGGTGGCGAATGGATCACCCATCCATCCATCCTGCCATTCCTTCAATCATTCCTTCTTTCATTCATCAAACATTCAAGTCGCGTTTAGAACGCGTTGATGTCTCCCCGTCTAGCAGATTTTTTTGCCAAAAGGTTTCTCGTTGTCGTCATCGTTCACGTTGTCTTCGTGGCCGCCGCCGATGGGCACGAAAGCCGCAGCCGAATTCCACCAGCAAAGCCGTGAAACTAAAGGCACTGATGTGGAAAGTGGATGAAATACAAATAAATAAAATGAAATATATAAAAACAATGAAATAGAAAAGTTGATATGTTTGCAGAAATGTTTAACGGACTTAAAGTACTCAATAGTGAAAGCGATTTGTTTTCTATTATTCTGTGTTTCATTAATATTTTTGCATTAGCAATTTTTATAATATATTGTATATAATTAAAATATGTCACAAAATATAAACCTTAAAATTGATTTGTCGCGAATCACTTTCTTCATCAAGTACTTTATTCCACGAAACATCTCTGCAAACATTTTCTGCATTATTTACATGCTGCAAACATTACGAGACACCGGCATACATACAACAAGGTTGCCACAGCGACAGACAGGCAGACAGACAAAGAAACCACACCGAATCGCAGCGATTTACACAAATTTTCGCAAATTTAAGTTTATGAATTCCAGACAAGTCTGCGATGTGTTGCACGTGTTTAGAGCGTCAACATTAACGCGATGTGGTCGGCGTGGTCGTGAGGGGCGGGGAGCAGGGGACGCTATCTAACGGTAAGCAGCGAGAGCGACTCGCGTTATCCGAAATTCGGGTCCAACTTCGGATGTGATTTAACCACAGGGCACCGAGGAACCAAGCGGCACTAACGGAATCAAGTCGGAAAGCGTCGTAACTCTAGCTTTGGACATGAACAGGGGAAAAAAAAGAAATCAGCACGGCCAAAAACAACAACAACAACGAGAACACTTCTAATACTTGAATTCGACAGAGTTGCCAGCAACAAATAATGTGTAACGCGGCAGAAGAATAAAGGTTTAGATATTTGCGGCAACACGAGTAAAGTTCTTAGCACATGTACAGTTAAACCAACATAGAAAATAAACATGCACACAAATTATATATACATACATATACATATATAGAAAGAAAGAGAGAGAAAGAAACAAACAACCACTCAGAAGAGTTGGAGAGAGTTGGATAGAGTCACAGATGCAGAGACACTCATTCATTCAGGCAACCATCCGAACAACCATCCAACCTACCGACCATCCAACCAACCTATCAACCGACCAACCAACCAGCCAAGTGTGCCCATCTTTACAAACACACAATATTTTAAGTTCCCAAACGTGGTCTACCGAACCGCAAAAGGATTTATTTATAGCATCCAAAGTTACCGAAAATAAGTGATTTATGATGTTTTTGTGCCCTAGCATTAACAGCAGCGTGCTATTTGACAGGGTGTTTGAGGGGTTTTCGGGGGGTTTATGGGAGGTATCGGAAGCAGAGTTTATGTATCAGAACTGCTGCTGTTGCTGCTGCTGGGAATAACCAGATAACTGCATGGGGATAGCTGCATACTCCCATAGACACATGACAGGATAGATATGCGTAGATGTCGAATGTGCAAATATGCTAATAACAGCAATATATTTGGCAAATAGAAATTTAATGCAGACATTGATATTTGCACATTTGTTGCTGATGTCTGCGTCCGTGTCTATGGGTTTGGCGCTGCCGCTCTGTGGAGTTGGGGGACAAATTCTACTCTGGGGAATTTCGCAGTATTCAAAATTCTACTCTGGCAACAGTGAGGAAAACTAAGTAACACTCTAAAACTTTATTTTATTCTCTAAAAGCTACAGGGATATAGAGATTTCATTTACAGTGCACTAAAAGAAACCAGCCGATGGTCCACCCAATATTTTGGGTAACTTTTGGAACCAACTCACTTTCGCCCACTAAATGTTCATGAGTGATGATATACAGAACTCACGATCTTAAAAAAATTCAATTTTAATCAAATACCAAAATTCTGAAAAAGAATGCATTTATAAATTATGACCGCATTACAATCACCACCCTCGCTATCGAAACAAGAAACCTTCTGAAACCATCTGAGCACTAAAAAAATTTAATCGTCCCTAAAGAATTCTTCTTCTACATGTTCTTCTTCGTCTTCTTCTGTGACCTATTTCTCAATACTTTTTTGTCGATTCAAGCACACAAAATATTTGTTTGCAAATAATTTCGCAAAAAAAATCCCACAAAATGGATGTAAAAAATTATGGCTTTATTTTTAATGTTTTAATATTTGATCAGGGTTGCATGATAGTCGTACGTCATCAAGAATCAAAAAATGTTTTTTAATGCATATTAAGCGCGTTCGCTCTGACAACAACAACAACAGTAGCAACAACCACATCATTTTAACATATCGTTTAACGTGTTAAGATTCCATTCTTTTCGCTCGCTCTTTGTCAGCAATACGTTTTATGCGTATTTATACTTTAAGGACGTTACGTTTTATTTTATTACGTCATTTGCAAATATTCTGCAATAAAAATTCTAAAGCTTTTGCTTGTGATCGGAATTCTAACGGAAACCAAACCGTTATGGTTGCGTTTCTTTTTTCTCCGATGAATATTAAATGAATGAATCATTCATTCAACGTATTGTATTGAATCACGTTTTGCAAGATTATTATTATTTATTATTGCACATTTATAATGATGCATGAAATGCATGAAAATATTAAGGATAGTGGTACGGTTATCCTTATCAATATAAGCGATGAGAAAAAAGATAACAAAAATAACCAGAAATTTTGTGTTAATTTAGCATTTCTTATAAACAAAGAACCAACAACAATAATAATCTTTTCATATATATTTTTAAACTACTTCTCGAATAAATCGAAAGTGATAATCGAGAAATCATGATATCATGATACAGATTGATTAAAAAGAAAATAAAATAAAAGAAAAGAAAAGAAAAGAAAAGAAAAGAAAGGAAAAGAGAAGAAATACATTAAATTAAATGAATGAAAGGAAAATAACTAAAATGGGCAAATAAACTAGAGACTATTTGACATTAAATTTAATTTTATATACTTTTATAGAATAGAATTTTATTTTATGTCTCCGTCCAATGTTGACGGAGATTCTGTATAATCTACATAATGGCTATGATATCTGGCTTTCACACGGAATTCCCGGATTCAATGGGAATTATTTTTGTTTTTATTTTAAATAATTTAATAAAAGTTTAAAAAAAATTAATATAAAAATTTATTTATAAAAATTATAATTAATAAAAGCGAAAATAAATTTTAATATTAGCAAATAAAAATAACATCCTCGATAGTATAGTGGTTAGTATCCCCGCCTGTCACGCGGGAGACCGGGGTTCAATTCCCCGTCGGGGAGGAAAGCGTATGAATGGATACCATGAAATTTTTTAATGATTTTTATTTTTCGTTATCGTTCGAATCTTTTAATGAATTTTACCAGTATATTTTATATATGTATAATATAAATACATTTGATATCCTAAGCCAATATTATCTCAAGACAAATGGCTAAGTATAACTTTATACTTAAATGATACATAAAAATGTACAATTGTCTTGTATACAGCATATAATCCGATTATAGACTTTGTTTTGGTCATTTAACGCAGTATATTTGTGCGTCCTCACGAACCAAGAAGTTTTTCCTCCTTGTTTGTTCCGATTCGACAAGAGCGTCACTCAGCAGCGATACACATCATCACATGACACATCATCGCATGACGAATAGCACAGCCAGGGATGTCCAAGCATTAATCGCTTGGCTTCTTTAATCAATACGAACGTCAATATTTTTACTGTTTAACTTTCTTGACAGCTTATGTAGCCAATTCGCAAAGTATTCATGAAAGAAGGAAAATATATAGAAAAGACTATGTTATATCCTGCCTCCCCTCCCTTAAATTCTCTGGAAGTTCCTTGCAGTCCGCTTAAGCTTGGGCAGACAGACGTATAATAAATTAGTTGTTGATATCTAAATTAAATCTTCTAGAAGGAAGAAAGAAAGAAAGATCGAATCTACAACCAAATCACCCCCTCGTAAGGGTCACTTTGCGACTTATCGCTATAAAAAAGAAATAAGTAGTTGCTTTTCCGTCAAATTTGTTCATCCTGTTTCAGTGTCCTGTCATAGTTTCATCATCCGAAAGAGATTCCTTTCAACTGCACTTCAAAGCCGCTTTGCAGTAACCACCTCCACCGGAAGATTGGACGCTTGAGAGCCGCAAATATTGCGGACCGGATCAATTGATCCGAAGGTTTTGTGTGCGAATGAGTGACATGGCGACAGGGTGTCCAAGTGACTCTGTAGCTTCATTGTAGTCATGCAGAAAATCTTTCCTCTCTCGCTCTCGCTCTCTCTCTCTCTCTCTTTCACTCTATTCCACCCTCTCTAAACTCTTGACCAAAAGCTTTTACTTTTTCCTTCCTGCTTTTCTTTTGTTCCTTAATAACCAAAGATTATTATCTTGAAATATATCCTGAAAGGATATTTCAACACTATCGAAATTGAAGCTGTCAAAAATAGAGTCTGCATCTTTTTGCTACTCCTCTTCTTCATCATCCTGCAGTTCTTTGGTCCTTCATTTGTTGATCTGTGGACATGGGGTTTTTTCCAGACGACTTTTTCGATGTCATACTCAGTGTTAGGCGCGTGTTTTACTCTCACTTTTGATTGACTGACTGATTATTTTGAAGAATCTTTTTGTATGTTTGTAGCTTTGTGTGTATGCATGCGTTTATCTGTGTGTGTGTTTAACTAATTTGTCACGTTAGTCACGCTTCGTAGATTTGCTCTCACATCGCGTTTTGCGATACACTTTTGTTTGATTATTATTAAAATGTCACTCAATTTTTATGCAAATATTCAATGCAAAGAAATTTGAAGAGCATTCAATTTAAAATTTTATTATATTTAGATGTAGTAGTTTGTAACAAAGCAGGTTTTCAATTAGTTGGCCCTTTTATTTAATATTGTTGCTGCTTTATTCTCATTTCAATATGTTTATCGTACAAATATTCAACTATCTGGCAACCATGTTCGACTAAAGTGTCTACTAATTAATTTTTACAAACGTGAAATGAACAGTAAGTTAATATATGTATGTGTTTGTGTAACTACGAGTACGTAGATTGCAATATATTGTGTTTAAATTAAAGTGTGATTAAAATTGTGGTGTGTTGCCTTGCTTAGTTCGAGTACCAAGTTTGCAATTACAGTTAATCGAAGGCATCCCAACAACAACAACGATTTACCATTACTAGACAATAGTTACATATATAATTATAAATATTTCGTAGATACTTCGATAGATACTTTGTAATGTTGCCACAATTCGTTCACTAGTTAACGTATCTATATTTATTGTATTTGGGGCTAGTAATCATCTATCAATGCCAGTGATGCCATATTTTTCTATATCTATGATAGTCTGCATTTACTATGTTATAATCATCATAAATACTCTAGAAACACTCCACTTAAACATCTATTTAAGGCATTTAGTTTAGTGATTACAATTACAAGTGGATATTTGAGTGTGTGAGTATGTTTTTCTTATAGTACATTTGTGTGTCTGTGTTTTTGATGTGTGTATGTGTGTATTTATGTGTGTAAACCATTTTAGTATTCAATACATTTGCTACAAGCAAATAAAGACTCAAAACAAGCACCCGAAATAATCGATGCTTAAAACTTAACCAAAACCGGAGCTTGTATTACGAGTTGGTCTCGTTATTGTTAGTGATCAAGTTGTTGTTGTTTTTCTTGTTGTTGTTGTTATTATGTTTCCTGTTATTTGCTGTTGTTGTATTTCGAGGAAGGAACAAGGAGAGCGAAGTCAATTCGATGCTTTTATGGTACTTTAGAGTTTATTAAATGCCAATAATCAAAGTGTGCTAAATTGGATACACCTTCTGTGGTTGTTGTTATTGTTGGTGTTTTACGGTGGTAATGTTGCAGATTCTGATGTTGATAATGACAATGCTGATGCTTTTGTTGTGCTTCGATTTACAAAGTGTTCGCACAGTAGATTTATTGCGACAACAAAAAACGTAAGATTAACAACTAAAATAACAACAACAACTGTATAGCAATAATATTAACCGCACTCTGTATAATCTATTTAAATACCTTCGATTCGATTATAGCCTATATAACGCTACCAAAACAACAGGGTCTCAAACTTGTTTTATTTTGATTCAGTTCCGATACAGACCCAATTCAGAAACGCCTATGGCTCACACCAGGCTCACTTGAGGCTCACTTCAGGCTCACTTCGGGCTCACTTTAAGCTCAGTTCAGACTGGCTTCAGACTCTGTTCAGACTTAATTCAGATTCAATTCAGGCTCCATTTTTAGCCATTTTAGACCCTGTTTAGACATTGTACTGCCGCTTAACACTTGTATGAGCCACCACATTCAATTATACACACACACACACACACACATATAATACATATACACATACGAATACATACACATTCATTTATTGATATCCATTTCTGCCAAAGAGCTTGATGACGATTTATGGCGAAGAAGTTACTAAATTACAACGAGGTTAGGTTACTCTGGTTAAATTGTAGTCGTTGTAGTGTTGTTCTTGTTGCTTCTGTTTCTAGTGCTGATGTTGGTCTTGTTAATGTTGCCACTGTTGTTGTTGTTGGTCTTGTTAATGTTGCCACTGTTGTTGTTTATGTTGTTGTTGTTGTTGTTGTTCTTCTTGATATTATTGCGGTATTCCAAACATGATTCCACGTGGTACACGTCGCCTGGTTGGTTTCTAGCCTATTAGTCTTAGGCTCTAAATGGACGATGGTTTTGGTTATTAATGCACGACCAGCAACATCAGAAACAACAACAACAACCACCCATTTTGTAATTATATTTGAGGTTAAGTGCAATCTATCGCTTTTGTGCCGTTCGATTCGAACTAAAAGCGGGTGATTTTCTTGTCGTTCGTTGTTGCTGTTGTTGTTTCCACTTCCGGTGATGTTGTATTTATTAATAGCTTAATGTTATTATATTGTAGTTGTTCTTGTTGTTGTTGTTTTGGTTGTTGTTGTATTATTGTTGGTAGTATGGGTTTTAATAATTATACTATAAGTGAAAATTAATATTCAGGATATTGCAACAAATTTCCGTGATAATCACATGACAACGACAACAATAACAACAACAACTGGAACCACACACACACACACCCACTCAATGCTGCAATACATTCACACTGTACACCACAAACACATCGTCAACACGATACACGTTTGTTTCAAAACCTCATCGCTTTGAGTAGTGTAAATTTTTTATTTGATTCCCAGCAGCTGAACAATAAATCGTGAAGGTGATGCTTAATTTTAATGTTAGTAACAAATTTGTTCGTTTATTACAAACACACACACACACACACACAGATAAATCAAATGTAACATACTTATGTATGTATGTATGTGTGTTTTATTATTATACGTATACTATATATAATTTTACATATGCATGTATGTATGTAAAAGCGTTCATTACTCATTATTGTCGTTGTTACTTCTATTGTTCTTAGTTCTGTTGTTGTTAGTTGTTTTGTTGTTGTAACCAGTAAACTCATAGATCCACATAACCTTAGATTACATTATTTCTTACCTCAACCGCAAATCCAACAGATGGTATGTTTCTAAATTTTCTCGTATTTAAAATAATTAAATTCTCGAAATATTTCCCAAAGAATTTGAAAGCTCGAATTATTATTATTATTACAATATTTGTTAATTTATATTTATTTAACTTCATGAAGTTATTTCAGTTCTTTAAAAATTCCTGAAACTTGTGGGCGAATTATTAATATAAATAAATTCACCTTTAAAAGTGAATCATTGTTTGAAAATCTTATTTTTAGATTAAAGACAAAAACCAGTCTGAGTCAACGACACTCCGAGATCCCATATGGTCTAGTGGCTAGGATATCTGGCTTTCACCCAGAAGGCCCGGGTTCGATTCCCGGTATGGGAAGTGAACTTTTTTTCTAGTGTGTTTTTTTTCTATTTTCTATTTATTTCATTTTTCTCAAGCAATGTTTTTTCGCTACTTGAAACAGCTGGAAATAATTTGTTTGAAACAATCCTGAAATACACCTTCAAAAATTATTCAATATTTTAATATTGAGCAACACAACAACATTTCAGTGAATGTGAACCTCAGCAGCTGTTATTCTGATTCTCTGCTTTTCCACCGTTTTGTTGGCCATCCTTTCGAACATCAGGAATCATGTTTATTTGCTGAGCAGACGGATCATGAGGAGGAGCGCAGAGTAGAAGAGAAGGAAGAGGAATGGGGGAAAAATTCAGACGAGTGAAAATTTGATTTTTGACAGCATTTTTAATGCATTCGCCAGAAGCAATCAAGCGACGTTTGAATGCGCGTCCGCAGGGTGGCTTGCGGGGGAGGGGGTCGCAGGGGGTGTGTACGTAACTCCGACTACCGTCAACAAAGTGTTAATGAATTTTTAATCGATTAACGTTGTTTACTTAGGATTTTCAGATTTTAAGTCACCGTATTTCGATACAGCTCTTTTTTATCCTCCTCTTTTTTATACTCCTCTTCATTCTTTTCTCATATTCTTTTTTTGATACTCTTTCTTTGATAATCTTTTTTTGGGTACTCTTTTTTATTACCCTGTTTCGATACTCACTTGTTTTAATACTTCCTTTATCAATCACTGCCTGCCTTTATCATCATTTCTATCGCATTCTGTTCTGCAGCAGTCTTTCGGCCAAGTGTAAATGCAAATATTTACCGTTAGTCCCCATCTGTCCCGGGATTTATTTGTTTTTGGCTGTCATGTAGAATTTGTACTCAATTAAGACTTGTTTCAATGTTCCAATATTGACATAAAATTTTAATGCGAAATGAAATCAAATGCATGCAAATTGATGTGGTACTTCTACGTTCCGTTCTCTCTCTCTCTGTCTCTCTCTCTCTCTTTCTCTCCCTTCACTTCTCTTCTCTCGACCATTTCGATAGAGACTTTGGTATCTCTGTGATGAGGAGACAAACTGAATAAACCGCATTTATTAACAGCCCGCACATGTTTTGAAGGAGTTGGTCTTTTTTACCCTTCCGCTCTCTGGGCACAATATCATCAATAAATATGGCCGCATGTCGATTTCCGGCTGAGTGCCACTCGATATGTAGAGAAAACAAATTTACAAGCCGTGGAGCCATGATAGAAGAGCTGTCAGACAGGCGGATAGATGGACAGACAGGTAGACAGACAGGTAGGTAGACAGACAAAGTAGATAAACACAAAGAGGCGAAAAGAGAGACATACAGAGCTACAGATGGGCAATCGGGTAGATGGATGGATGGTCAGAGGTGTATAGATGAATAAGACAGAGAAAGCGATAGAGAAAGAGACAGAGGAATAGAGGCAGACAGGTAGATCTAAGCGAATAGATACGAAGATGTGTAGAGCGATAGATGACTGAAGAAGAAAGCGAAAAGAGGGGCCGATATACCGATACATGCCGAACAGAACCAAAACGCCCCATCAAATGACAGCAAAGAGACACAGACACGCACAGCTGTTATCCCACCTCACCACCATACGCCTTCCCCCTCCGCTCCCGACCCACTCCCACAGAAGGACATACTCGTATAATAGTCAAAGTGTCAGTTCATTGGTCTGAGTCACCCGCATGTCTGGACTTTGGTTTTAATCAATTGCATGTCATACCTTTTGGTCAACAGCATCCACAACGCGAACCACTCTCCACAACCCCTTCAGTCACTTCACCTCCGCTAGCCACCAGATTCCTCCCTCATACATCTCAGTACTCATCCGCAAATAGTCAAATCTTCGTGTTTGTTTTTGTGTCTGTGCTGTTGTATATCCCCAAAATGCTCCCCGGAGTTCCCCGAATTGCAATATTTGCAATTATAAAACATTTGTTTGTTTATTTGTTTAAATTTTCATCTTCTTGTTTTGTTATTGTTTCAGTTTGAGGTGATTTTTGATTTCATTGGATTCGGTTTCGGTTTCGATTGGAGTTCGACAAATTTATTGTTATTTTTTGTTTTCGTCCCGCATTATTTGTTTTACTAATTTGAAAGCTGTTGTTCGCTTTTAAATAGCGTGAAATCCAGTTAAAAATCAAATGTATTTCATATTTTCTGATTCTCCTTTTATACCCTCTCTCTCTCTGTGTCTCTTCTCCCATCTCTCTCACTCTCTTATCCTCTCTCTTTTTGTATCCCACGATTTTAATGCAGTTCGTGTTAACTAAAAATCGTCAACTCGTCTGGCTTATTTGAATTTTTTTGCAACTTATCGGGACAGACAGAGAGGAAGAGGGAGAGAGAGTGTATAGTTAGGGTTGCTGGAAGAGGTGGACTCTATACAATAACCGTGAGTAACCACCAACTTGATATGCGGTCGGGTCTCCGGTGGCTCGCTCATGTTGGGGCTCAATCACTGGAAAATTAGATTCTTACACTAAATATTCAGAGGAAACGATGACGATGATCTGATTTAACAAGGAAACTAAACATAGATTAACTTCGATAGTAGACCATAAATATTACAGACATGGTAACGAATACTGATATGAAATCTTATGAAAAAAGTAAGAGTATGTTACGGAGGTTGAATCATGATTATTTTCATATGAACTTCATGAGTTTTTATAAACTTCATGAGTTTGTTTGCGTTTGAGTTATTTTTATAAACTTCATGAGTTTGTTTGCTAAACAAATATACTAAAACTTAACTTTTGTGTTTATATATCATAAAATTTTCTTGAAATTTATGCAAATTATTAGATCTTTACGATTATTATTCCGCCAACTTAAAAGAGGTCCCACTTAAATTAACTCGTATTTTAAAAATATCTTCACTCTAACTATGCATCAAATTGAATCGAGTTCCACAATTTTATAGTCCTTTAATTTATGGTCAAACAACTTTTCGGTGTCGTCTTTGAAATCTAATATTTATTTCACTTCCTTCTCTTATTTTCTCAGTATATTTGTTGTTCTCTTTGGTTTCTATTTCAGTCTGTCTGTGTTGTTGTTGTTGCTGTTGCTGTTTTGTTGTGTTTGTACCTCTCTAGGATATCCTTTAAATAACGGCAACTTCGAGCAATTGAGACGTCTGCAAACTTTGCACCTTAAGCTCTCGATAAACTTTGACCAAAAACCAACCAAACCAACTCCAATAAAAAACAAAAACAAAAAATATCACGACAAAAAATCACCAACAATAACAACAACGAATAAAGTGTGTGTGTGTGTGTGTGGACTGAAAATGGTTCCACAGCAATTGAAACTGGCAACCATGACCTGCCCCTAAAAGTATGCAACAGCATGTTGCCAATGTTGATGATGATGATGCTGATGCTGCTGTTGGTTGTTTGCTCTTCTTGTTGCTGCTGTTGTTGTTGTTTTTATTGGAAATATGAAACGCATACTTCATCAATTTCTGTGGCATCGCCAGCAGCAGGAGCAACTTTTTTCTTTTCCGCTGGCAACCCTTTTTGTTGTCCTGCAGCTCTGCCATATTTTTTAGTGCTTGTGTTTTATTTGTTTTTCGTTTTTAGCTGGGAAGCGGGTTCTGTTCTTCAACGTTTTAATGCCTTTGCATAGTTTTTGTTGTTGTTGATATTTGTTTGTTTTTTTTTGTAAGGTCGCATATCCTTGCTTCATTCCGTTTCGTAGTCACACGTGAGCATCCTGCAAACATTGCCAATTCCATGAGTGCCAAAGTCTTAACCGTGCTTCGTGGTATACCACACCGGATATCGAGCTGCACACACAGGATGTAGAGGGCGCTACAAAGGGCGTTGTTGTTGCTGTTACTACTGCTCACTTTGAATGACCTTTTCGAGACTTCAGTTGAAAGGACGAGAGTGGGAGAGAGAGTATTCGTTGGGGCAAAAATTAGCAACACGTTGAGGAGATTGGCAACCATCCCCCCCTTGGCAACCATCCCACCCCTTGGCAACCATCCGCCTTCCCTTCAGTTTGTTACTTTTTAAGGACCTTCAATTGGAAGGCTTCAAATACTTACAGCTATCTTTTTCTTTATATTTTTTATATATACATATATCTCTCTCTCTCACACACACACTGCATTTTTTTTTATGTACTTTTTCTTGCTTAAAAAACCGATTTATTTTCATCAATATTCAATGACACTGAAATTTCTTTACATCACTCTCTCGCTCCGTTCCCATCCCACCACCAGAATCGGTAACGAGGTTCCTTTCGTGAAGCTAGACAGTCAGGCAGACACAGAAAAGTAATGGTACCAAAACGTACAACTCTGAAAAAGTGCTAGAGTGCTTCGTGTTAGCCGAAGCTAAAATACCCTACATCCCTGTGATTTCTTATGAAAGCTCCTTTATATCGAAGCTAAATGCTAATGTGCCACACCAGGTAATCGGGGGACTTTAAATTACAAATGTTTAAAGGGCATCGAAGGAAATAGTGGACGGGCCACGCCCATTACTTTCAGGGTATATCGGATTACTACTCAATTAAGAGATGTCGAATGTTGTCTTTGTAGCTTACTTCAATCTATTAAACGGAAATCTTCGTCGAAATTACTAGGAAACAGATGATTTAATTGGGGCCGGATCACGCCCATTTCTGGTGGAATAGTAAATATTAACGTTAGGTCTTCGATACTGAAATTTTTTCCTAATAGCTAACTTCCGTTTGAAAACTCGTTCCTTCAGATTTAGAATATTGGGTCTCTGCGTTTCAAACGGAAGGAAACTTAACATACCCTGTCTTCACCTTCGGGTGTAGGGTATAAAAGACAGAGTTATTCCAAAAGACAGCCAGTCATTCGGACCCGGTTCAAATGTGTTTCCAATTTCGTCTAATGCATTCTTAAGCTTGCAACTTGTACTTGGCATTGGATTGCTGCCACATTTCGTAGCTTTTTCTTTCCAACATCATTTCAAGTCACCAACCTTACATGACTCCTCTTTGCCTCTCTCTCTCTCTCTCTCTCTCCCTCTCTCTCTCTCTTCCCAGAGAGTATTCTTCTCTCATGCATACGTGCAACGTTAGTCAATCATTTCGAGTGCTAGTTCCATGTCGTTGAATATTTAACCAATGTGGCCAGACAGTGAATGGGTGGATGGTTGGTTGGATGGATGCATGGATTGAGTAGAGAAGGTGGTGGACCAACGGACCAGTGAACAGATGGGCAAAGAGCCAGCCATGCGATTGACATACACAAAAATAGTAATCTTTCTCTACTTTAGAGAGCTGTCTTGGTTTTTTGACCTCTGACCGCGTATGGGTACAGTTTCTGGTGCAGTCTTCGAGTTCAACTTATCTGAGTGCACTGAAGAATTCGACAGACGGAACATTGATTGATTTGCACAGATCAAAAACAGCCGGTTAAAGAATGTTTTTTAATTTTCAAGCATCATCAATTTTAATCAAACACAAAAAAAACAACAGGTCACAAAATCCTTTCCATATTTTAAGATTACATCATCTAAAAACGATTGGATCTCTAAAAACGAGGGTAAAGAGTCTTGGTTATGAGCACTACGAGATGTTAAGATTTCATACGGAGAGTCTTTCAAAAAAGGGTCTTTAATCCATAGTTCTATGATTATTTTTGATCATTTAATTTAAAATTATTATTTTTCAAACATGTGTGTTTTATTGAAGGCTGCTTTGGGACTGACAATGAAACTGCCTGGCTTCAAAAGTCTTTAAAAAGAGGAAGTTTCAAGCATTTATCTAAATTAAAACTACGAGTACCAAGAATTGAATTCAAGAGCCTCTTCTCTGCTCTCTGAATAACTCAGAAACTGAATTGAATTTAAATTTAAATGAAATTAAAATTTTAAATATCGGTCACAATTAAATCGGTAACAATCGGTCCCAAAAAAAGAGCAACTTAATTGTAAGCAATTAAAGTGTATGAATCAGGTTTTTTTTGAAATGTTTCCAATTTAATAAGCGACCAACTTTGCACCATATGGTTCATTTGTAGGCCCCACACAGAGAAGTACCAGGTACTGACAGAGTAGAGGAGTAGATCCGGAAGAGTAGAGTAGAACTCAATGCAGCAGAAATCGTTACCAGAGATTCCAAGTGAATCGACAGTTAGTTGGTCGGTCGGTCAGTTGGTTGGTCGATTGTTTGGTCGGTCGGCTGCAGCTGCTGCATCCGGTTCCGCAGGCGACTGAAGGGTCATCAGGCTGGCTCGATAATCAAACACGAGCGACACTCCCAACACACGTCGAAGGGGCTGACTTTGTTACTGATGTTGGTGCTGCTTCTGGTGCTGGTTTTGGTCACTAATTGGAAATTTTATGTACTTAGTTACTGCAAATGAGTGGCCCACGAGTGAGTCCACCAACTGGTCATCGATGCATCGATCCATTAAGTGGGTGGGTGACATGAATGTTTCAGGCAAGAACGACGAACTTGTTATGTTCTCTTCATTTCTAGGTCTCTTGTTCTCTCGGCGGCTTGAATCGTGGCCCATACAACAACAAAAACAACCGGTAACTGAAATGGCAGCATCAACAACTGAAATGACAACAACAACAACTGAAATGGCAACATCGTCAACATCGCATCGGATACAACAACACAATCGAGAGCACCTCTTGAAAAATTCAATCAAATTAACGAATGATTGAAGCCGTTCCTTGTTTTTTTGGTATTTTCGCCAAAGTGACACTTAAATTTGACTCTTCAACTACTCAACAACTACTCAATTTTCCGGCTACTCAAATCACATTAAATAAATTATTATAATTTAATTATGTGAAAATTTTTGATTTTCCATTTTTTGTTGTTTTGTTGATTGGACACTCTGAGTTAATTAATGTACGTATTTATTTTGCAGTTTTTTATTAAGTTTTTGATTTATTTAATGGATTTTAAAGGTTTTTTCAATTTATTTGAATTTTTTATACCACAAAAAAGACTAAATGACTTATCAACAGCTTAAATTCTCTAAGAACGTTTATAGTTTCAACAAATTGTTATTGATATTGTTGTTGTTGTTGTCTTATAGGTGTATAATACCAAAAAATGCCAGAATTTAAATTGATACTTAAAAATCATCTGCTCTCTGCTCGAAAATGCAAGTTTTTCAAAACAAAACTAAAATAAAACTTAAAATAAAACTAAAAAGAATACTAAAAATTAAACTACAAACAAAATGAAAGCAAAAATCTTTAAAAAACACCCAAAAATTGTGCACAAAATGAGCTCAAAAGTGCTCTTAAGCGGGCGAAGTGCGCTTGATACCACTTTTGAACTGCAATATCGACACGAAGGCAGATAATCAAACGAAGACATATAATAAAGGAGAAGAGCGAGACAACACATACTAATTTGTATACTAATCAAGAAGAAGAAGAAGCAGAATGATGGCAAAAGGAAAGGGAGGAGGAGAGGGAGGGAGAGCAGAATGGGAATGAGGAGTTTAATAAGAAGCCGAAGAAGATGCTTTCTTCAGGTTACTTCAACTTTAATGACTTCGATAAGGATTTCAATAGAAAGACACAAACACACACGCAGTCGCACAAACACACACGCAGTCACACACATACACTCACACATACACTCACACATACACTCACTGTCCTTAATACACTCATGAATTGGCATTAATGTCACCTGAAGCGTTGAATTCTCATGCTTCTTCTCGTGGTTCCTCCAGCGCACTAAAGAATTTGTCGATAATGAAGTCTTTGTAGAAATTAGCTGCTGCTGCTGCTTCTGCTGCTAGAAGCGACTCCAGCAGCTGCTTCAAATTCTCATAAGAAGCTGCTTGCTTGTACCTGCTGCCATGCGTTGCGCTTCATCCTTTCCTGGCTTCCGTTTCCGCTGCTCACTGATTCGCTGCTCCGCCGCTTCTGTCACCGTATCGCTGATTCCACTGCGGGATTTTGTCGTCATTTTAGCGGCTGAACGTGACTCTACTAAAAGTTTGAATATCTGAGCAAATATGTGTTTAGTGGTGTGTGTGTGTTCAGGTGTATTAATATACGTGTATGTATGTGTATGTGTTTGCATTCTGTTCGAGTTATTAACTGTTTCATTATCATTTAATGCTACGTTTAACATTTAAGAGAGCGCGAAATTGTAATGTGTTCATTTAACCAACAGAGACAAAGGCACAAACACACATACATACACACATGAAGGCACACATACATAAACACACACATTAATATATACAAGTATTAATACTCTCATGATTCAGAATACTCATCTTTCATTCGAAGTGTTCTTTCAAGCGTTCGAAGGCTTCTTTTAGAGACTTCTTTAGACTGAAAGATGATTAATCATTCATTCGTTCATTGAATCATTCATTTCGTTCATTTGTCATCTGCTTCTTCTTCTTCTGCATCCGTTTGTACCATTTCCGGGTTGTCGGTTGTGGTTCACCAAACATGGTTTCGATAACGAGGTTTCTTTGCTTCGACGTCGTTCTTAAATTTTGAATGAATACTTTTGACATTTGTGTGTGTGTATGAGTGTTTATGTGGGTGTGTCTCTATAAGTGTATGTGTGTCTCTATAAGTTTATGTGTGTCAGTCATTTAAAATTTATTACCAGCGAGTGATCATTTAAGAGAAGCTGAAGAAACTTTTTCAATCTGCTTACGCTTTGCAATTAAATGCTTTAAATAGGATTTCATAATTAGTCTCAAATGAGGGAAGCACACGGCAAGAGAAGATAAGAGAAGTGAAGAGGGTGCATGAGAGACGCTGAGGTGTAGTGAGTTGTGTCAGAGTCCATCTCAGGTGAGCTGAATGGGTACTCATTTAATTCTGCATAATTTCAGGCCTTCAAACGAGGTGTTTAATTGCAATGTACACCGCGAAAATTGCTGCTTGCTATTTATAAATTTTGATAACTTATTAAAACTTTGAACTAATACTGAAAATTGTTGGTGAAAATTGCAACGAAATGCATATTCAATGTCCACATCAAAAATAAGTTGAAATATGAATAAATATCTATGAGAAAATATAAAAGAATAGCTTTAATATTTATATTTCATAAGAATAATAATTATAAAAGTAAAAACTTAAAAAAAATTAAGACTAACAACAATCAAAGAGGATAAATGCTCTTCGACAACAACAATTCAGCTCTTCTCATCCTCAGCGACACAACTCAAAACACGAAATGTTTACCAACATGTTTCCAGCTTGTTTGCAACATGTTAACTAAACATTTTCGTTTCACATCGAATAACAACGTTTGCGACTACAGAATGTTTGCTTTGCTCGTCCTTTGCTTGTGTTTGTCTCGGTTTCTAGTCGCTCGCGTGGAGCAGCAATTAATTAAGTTCCATTAATAATTCAAAATCAAAGCAATTAACGTATAACAACCGTGAAGACATTAAATTAAGCCTGTGTACTTAATGCGTCAGCACACGCACACACTTCTCTAGAACACACACTCATACACAAGCACACAGCTAAGTGCACATGGTCATTGAAACACACCAGCACACAAACACACACACACACACACCCACACATATACACACACATAAATTACACGCATTAATATAGGAAGTACGGCGGCATAATTTAAGAACTGAATCGAAGAACTTTTATATGAAAGTCAAAACATCAAATTTGCTGGATGAGTGAAGAAAATACAAAAGATTGCGGTGGGTAAGAGGAGTATAGTGAGGGCAGGGGATGGGAGGGTAACGGGTGTCGTTGGGGGATGGATTCTAATTAATATGTAGAGTAAATATAATCGATGAATCGGAAAAATTATGCACGCACACACGCGCTCACGATGTCAATAATGAATGAGTGACTAAGTGACTAAATGAACGAATGAATGTTAAACACAACACGTGATAAACTACGGCAAAGAGGGTGGGGATGAGAGAGGAGAAGGGGTAGGAAGGGGGAGGAAGGAATGAAGGAGGCATCAGTAAAGTAACAGCAATAAATACTCGAATTGAGATGGAGAAGAAAAGGAAGAAGATTGGAATAAGAAGAAGGAGCTGGAGAAGTGAAAGTAGTAGGATCCGGTGGAGGCATAGAGAGGAAGAAGAAGAAGAAGTGGGGTTCCCCTACTCCAAAGAAGTTGAATAAAAGTGTAGAAACTTCCGTGAAATGAAAACACTTATTTTTAAGGTCATTCGAATTACTGCATCATATCAACAAGAAATCCCCATTCTGATTCCTGCCTTTCTCACAGGATGAAGTACTCATGTCTTCGCTTTTTGTGATTTTTTTGGAGAAAAATACAAGCGGCACAAGCAACAAAAACTGACACTTAAACTCACCGAAACAAAGCAATTTTTATTACAATTATAATGAAGGCAAACATCTAAACAACAACAACTATTAAAACAAAAACAACAATTAAAACAACAACAATAATAATAAAAACAACAAAGACTGTCCTTAGAAGTAGTGTTAATCAAGGAAACCGAATGAGTTTAAAGGAAAAAAACATAACCTTCGAAATCAACCGAAGAAAAGAGGACGAAGAGGACGAAAAATACACCAAACAAAGGAATGAGTGAGTCCATAGCGTGGTCTGTATACGTATACGTGTGTATATTTGTGTGTGTATGTGACCTCATGTGAGCATTTATGCATAGAAGCAGAATAACAGGCTATCAATTAATTAATTAGCTCGCAGGACACTTTCAAGAAATTTGTTAGGCGTTCTCACAGCACGATTTATGGCTCCAGGGTGCTTAAATTAACAAGAAGGGTGCTTTATTTTAGAAGCTGTTAAGTAAGACTCCACGTTAACATCAACGACAGAGAAGTAGCAACTATTATTAAATAACTTAAAAACTATTTAAAGAGCGTTGGTGTTTTTGCTAGCTTCTGGTTCACTCTCAAGATTACGAGTGCCTTTTCTAGAAGGAGTACTTCAACATCCTTGCATTACCAACATAAGAGGGAAGAAGAAAAGAAAATAAACACTCACGAAGAAAAACACAAACAATCAACAAACTTGATAAATAGAAAGAGAGAAGAAGAAAAAAGAAAACATAATCAACCTTTATTGTGTAACTGGCCACAAAGTTGCTAAAGTACAAAGTTGCTAAAGTTCATCGGCAACAACAACATGTATCTGGTTGCAGCACCAAGTAAAGCATGAACAGCTTTTTGCTATTATTGCTTTTATAATCACCATCATAATCATCATCATCACCACCATCATCATTGTCATCATCATTACCATTATTGTTATCATTATCTTTATCTTCATAATCAGAAGTGTCTATGATCATTCACCATCATTCATGTGATCACTCGTCATCATAATCATCATTACCATCACTGTCACCATCATCATCATCATCATCATCGTCATCACTACCACCACCACCATCCTCATCATCACATTCTGATCATCACTTCACTTTGTAGTCACCAAACACAAGGATCAACGCAACACAGTTTTAATGCCGAATGACATCTCGGCTTTTGTGTTGAAATTAAGTAATTCTTAGCTGCTATTCGTGGTCCTTGTCGTCACCTTCGTCGCTGTCATCCATCGCGTCGAACTCCTTACAAATCCTCTTTCTGCCTTTGTGGCTTTTTAGCAGAAGAAATAAGAAAAGAAACTTGAAATTGTAACATCTAAGAAAATGAAACGTCACAAAAAAAGACAAAAAAAAACTCTTGAAAACTTTAAGTTTTTATTTCTATCTTTTTACGTTCGCTTTTCTAAGTGGTGAGTTTATAGTTTGCCCTTTCTTTGTTACTTTTCTTATAGCAAAAGAGATTCTTTTTACAGTGAGTACCATTTTAGTGCCTTTTGTTCGAATTCTTTTGTTTTGTTTGGTTTTGGTTTTTATTCTCTTTTTATTGTTTGCCCAGAAGTTCAGAAAGCAGAAGAAGAATTCCATTACTACATGGTTTTGGGTGGCTTTTTTTCTCAAAGTGGCAACCTGTTGATTTAGAAAAAAATAACCAAAGGAATAAACTGTCTTTGACCAAAGACTTTATACAGTTTATAGACTAATAAAACGAGAGAGGAGGGAGAAGAAGAGAGAAGAAAGAAAGAGAAAAGAAGAAGAGGCAAGATACGAGAAAAAATAATATAAAAGAGGAGAGAATAAAGAAGAGTTGTTTATATAAAAGTTGTATAAAAATAATGCATATCCCTTAAACACCCTTATGATTGATGATAGTGATAATATTGATGATTATTATAAATCCTATGACTTGTTATTTTATTTAAAATTACAGAACCGTCACTTAAACGGATTTAAATGACTTCAAATAACAAAAAACGTTCTGCAAACCCGAAAAAATTCTGACATGTACATTAACACTTACTTGAAAAACTCTTTGGACTATAGTATAAATGTAGCCACATTTTATTTTCTATAATTGTATATGGGTTGATTAAACACCATCCAATTCTGATCTATCATTTTATTGCTTGTATTGTTAAACTTGTTCTATTAAAACTTTCTCTGGAAATGTCTTTGAACTTTTGACATGGGACTGAGCACTCAGAGAGTTTAGAGTATTTCTAATGGATCGAGAAATAAAATAAAAAGAATCCATTCATTCAGCATTCATTTAGAAATGGTTGACTGCTGTTCCTAATGCTGGTGTTTGCCCTCTAAATACAGGTCAATCTATACTCTACTCACGTTTAATAGAAATCAGGGAGAGAGACAGAAAGAAAGGGAGACAGAGGAAAAGGGCGAAGTAGATAGGAAGGACGAAAATATAAATCAGCCTCTACTTTTGCTGCATTCATAAATTAATATCCAGCAAAATTAACCGACTTATCCCTTAAATACCTCAACAAATTGACGGATCCCGTGCACCAGGAAATCCTTTAATGCATCAATTCGTGGTGCACATTTTTCAAGCACAACAAAGAAGGACGACATCCCGCCAATTAAGGGATGTAAGTGAAGGCAGAGGGTGCAATAATGGACTCACTACCCTTCTACACTCTCCCCTCTGCTATCAGCACACTATACACCGCACCACGCTGCACTACATACGGTCCTCCACGATGGGTTGGTTATTTTGTTTTATTTTATTTTGTTTGGCTTTGTTTGTATTTTTAGATCGCATCGTCGTCGTGCATCTGTTAGGAAAAAATCTGTGTGAAGTAGAATTGAAATTTGTTTATTGTCTGTCGTGGACGCAGAGGAGGGAGGGAGGGATGGGGGACAGAGCAGGACCAGGACCACAGCGGATTTTACGATGTGCAGATGTGAGGGCGAGCGGGTGGTGTTGGTTATATTTTCGGTGACATTTCCACGTTCCCGAAATCGTTGTTCGCTGAGTCGCCGAATATTTGTTTAATAAATTAAAATGCACAGCAGCAGGATTTCAACTGTGCAAACATCGTCCTCGTACGTAATATTTTTGCATTCTATTTGCACAAATGGTTAGATTTTTGAGGCTTTGTAGGAGTTTTTGCATTGCATTTATTTTTAAAAGTATTCAAATCATGATGAAATGAAATTTTTCAATAAACCGAAAATGGAGTTGAAAAAATTCGCAGATGAAAGTTAAAAAAGTCCATAAATTTAATAGAAACCTTGCATCATGAACCTTAAACCTTAAACCTGGAGCCTTGAAAATAACCTTAAAAAGAACCTCAAAAAGAGCACCAAAAACAATAAAAATAACGTTTAAAAGAACCTAAAAAATAACTTTTAACAAGTACCTTAAAAAGGAGGTTGAATGTTATCATTTAAATGGAATAATAAAATAAAAAATCGGATTTTTCTTATCAAACCAGTAAAAGGTTAGATAAATTAAATATCCAAAACCGTCTAGAGATGTATTGACTCATTTATTATCAATTTCTTTCCCATTCCGCAGATGTAAAACTTTAATATTCAGTTTTTCAATATTAATTAAGTCCAGGATCTAAAAATTTAGGTTCACAAAACCTGCTACCCTTCAAATGTATCTCCCAAAATGTGCATCCATGGTGCATCATGGTACACCATGCTACAGGCTGCATTTAGTGCCCTTCAACACTCACGCACTTTTCGAATCACTCGAATGACAAAAGGCGCAAAAATCAATCACCACAAAACGTGACAATCAAATATATCCAGGGTCGTCCAGCGACGAAAGAGGGCTCGAAACAATTAGGAAATTTTATTGCAACACATTTTAGAGGTTTTGCTACATGTGTTGAATGCGTTTGGGAGGCTTAAAATAAATGAGAATCACTCTGTAGGAGGTCAGGTCAAACTTAAACAAGATCGTCATTGAGTAAATAATGGAGAGAGTGAGTGAGGGAGAGAAAGTGAGGGAGAGAGTGGGCGAGCGAGTGAGTCCTGCTCTCATACTCTCAACTCGGAAGGGTCTGCTTATTTAGGGTCAGTCCATGTTTGGAGTGTGACAGGGTTGGTTGTTTGAGAGATCAAGAGCGATCCTTTTCTTTTACGATAATCCATTTGAGGACATTTCGAGGTGTCGAGACTTAAATGTGTAATTTGGTCATATGGCAATAATTTTTGTTGTTGTTGGATACGATTTGAGGATGTTGTCCTTCGAATGACAAGTGTTTAATTGCTATCATTGCCATGATGCACCATATAAACATTGAATTAAATGAGTTTTATTGAGCTAATCGAGAGCAGAATCATCATTTATTGACAAAGGGAGGATTTTAATGGTTTTTATAGAAATCTACGATATTGTTAAATAGTGGTGATAGATTTATTAATATGTTTTCTTTAATTTTAACTTGATTCGTAGGATTCATCAAATATTGAGGATTCTCTGAAATGTGAGAAGCGATACTACAGAAAGTCTATAAATGTATCTCAACTGGGACTCAACATGAAATACTTAATCTCTTGGATCCCGGATTCGGAACTTGGACTTGTTTAGGTACCTAGGCTCATAGCCCTTCTAATCCAACCTCCTTTCAACCCATTCATTATTTTTTCCTCCATCAAAAATGTCCTTTCACAAAATAATTTTCCAATATATCCTTTAATTTGTACATTTGCTGTAAATCCTATCAATTTTCCATTGAAAGAACCTTTAATTTTCTATTGATTGTCACATCTGTCACATCGCTGTGAATTTTTGTGACACTTTATTGTCATTGTGACAGTGAAAAGATCGATGTGATCTAAACCGAAATTTAATATCACAAAATTCAGCAATAATTTGATTTATCTGATCAAAAAACTTTTATGACAACAACAAAAATTTTGCACACACCCACAATTGAAGCCTTTAACCCGAATCGGATGTGACCCCTTTTTGGCAGATTAATATTCGGATAGGATTAAATGTTGAACTAACGCATGTGACGATTTTTATTGATCCTTTCGTAGGGAAGAAGATCTTCAATAACCTTGAATTTCAGACGAATTTTGTTATTAATTATTTAATCGTATAAACTTAAATATACTATAATAATGTTTATACACATATAAACAAAAATAAATATTAAATTATGAAATATTTTCTCATTCCATATCATATCGTATCTTAAGTGAGTTTAGATATCAAGCCATTAGTTTGATTTGTTGTTGGTATTGTTGTAGTATTTCTTTTGCTCTTTTTTTCTTCTTGTTCTTGTGTTCATCAAGAAGATTTCTAAAAATTAGCTCTTCATCATAAAAAGTTGTGGTTACGTGGACTTTGATAAAACTTTAAATTGAAAAACTTCGTTGATTGTCAGAGAAAATAATTTGTTACGCGATTTTAATTTAATATAAACTTAGCCAGCTACAAACGAGTCACTCAGATAGCGAACCACAGAGAGACCACAACAACACAAACGATACCGACAAACAGACAAACAGACAGATGGACAGGATTAAGGATGGAGCCGTAGTTGCTAACGATGATGATGATGATGATAGTGATTGTGACGAGGACTCCAATGATAGTGATGCTGATGATGAGATAATCAGAGCAGAAGTGCGGAAAATATTAGAGCTGAGTGGATAGTGAAGCTTGTGGTAAGCAGTGGAAAACTTGATTTGATTTTGTATCGTGGCCATAATCAACAGAAAACAAATTCATTAATCAAAAACTTTTGTGCTTAAGCTCGTTGAAGTAGAAGATTAGTTGAAAGAAAGGAGGGATGGAAAAGAAGAAGAAGAAGAAGAAGAAAAAAAAAAAGAAGAATTGACGAGAGAACGCTGTACTTTAGTCTAAACTTCATCTAACTTTAAGCTACGTTCAGTCCGTTTTACTTTAATCTATAGCATTCTACTCTTTGGTCGAGTCTGTGATCTGTATGGACTCTATGGACTCTATCTACTACTCCAGAGTCTATTCTACTCTACGATCTACTCTACTATCTACTCTATAATCTATACTACGCTCTGTTCTATGATGTACTCTTTGGTCTACTCTATTCTCTACTCTATAGTCCACTATATAGACTATTCTCTACTCAACAATCTACTATCTTTTCTAATCTGTGGTCTACTCTATTGTGTTCTATAAAATCTACTCTAGGCTCCACTCTGAACTCTCATTTAGACTCTACTCCACTCTTTAATAGATAGACTCTTTATTAGATCCTCTTAAATTTTCAACTACTTTCAAGTCTATTTATTTATATCCTGTTCTTAAAGCGACTGAACTTTTTTTTTATTGAACACAACAAAATTCTCAATACGACAAGAAGAACTTTTAATTAAATTTGTAAAAATTAAGCATGACCAGAAACAGAAGAAGTTTTTGTTGTAAGGATTTTTGACATCGGGAAACATACCACAAATAGTTCTGGAAAAACCAAGACTTTGTAACTTGTTTAAACAACATCAGGATACAAAAATTAAATTCTCACTACGAAAATGTTCACATACTTTTGTGAGTGTGGGTGTCTGTTTGTGTGTGTGTAAGTGGCTGTGTGTCCATGTAAAAGTATTCGGAGTGACTTCGTCAGCATCAACATCAACAACAACAACAAAAAAAGCTACAATATCATCGTCAACGTCAGCATCAGAGAGAAAAGCAACAACAAAACAATAGCAACAAATACCAAAAGAAAAAAAATATAATAGTAACAACAAAAACACTAACAACAAAAACAATAAAAAGAAGAACAAGCATAAGAACAACAACAACACTAAACCAGCAATTTAACACATTTCTATAGACATTTTTACCATTTCGTGGTAGCAAAAATTTTATTATATTGTATAAATTTATTTATAAAGTAACCACGTGCTCCATTCAGACACACACACTGGCAACGAGTTGTCCTGTCTGCATTGTTTTTGTAAATGAAAAACAAACACAAAACAATCAAAATACACAAGCAAACAGAACGAAAAAAACCGAAATCAAAAACAATCAAGTTTTTTGTGCAGAACTTTTCTTTGGCACTTCCATGACTTTTCATCACATGTTTCCCCATACATATAAATGTCTGTATGTATGTATTTATTTGTGTGTGTGTGAGTGTGCATATGTTCGTGTATGTGTGTGTTCGCAGTTTTAGTAAAGGTCCAAAAGACATCCAAAGTTTTTTAATTCGTTTTTCTTGGTGGACATGCTTTTTCTCTGCTTTTCCGACGCTATTCATACGTATATGAAATTTAGACGAAGTAACGAAGGAATGAACAGACGAATATCCTTGTATGTCCTTAGGTATGTATGGCTGTTTGTCCAAGTCATTGTTCTGCTGGTTTCCTTTCCTTTGTTTCTTGTATTTTACTTTCTTTCTTTATTTTATATTTCTTGTTTTTTTGCGAAGTTTTGTAATCTTATTATTTTCGGATAGATATTAAAACCGCAACACATGTCCATCCATGTTGCACAGTGGAGCAAAAAGACGGGCGAGTGACCCAAAGTAACCTCCAATAGTAATTATTTTTCTGTGAGCATTTGTTGCAGTTCCTTGGTATTGTATTTTACTTAATTTAATTCTATTTTATTTTTTGTTTTTTATTTTATTTTATATTATTTTTTCATTTATATTATTGTATGTAAGTATCATTTTATTTTATTTTCTTTTCTTTTAGTATTGTATTTTATATTCTTTTCTTTTATTTTGCTTTATTCTATTTTGTTTTACTTTATTTTATTTTATTTTATTTTATTTCTTATTTTATTTCGTTTTTTTATGCCATTCCTAAAAATATGCAACATTTTTTCTTTCCACTAATTGTTTCGTTTCGATTCATTGCATTGAAAATTTAACTTGTTTCTTCATTTCTTGGTACATTTTCCTCATTTTTTATGCTTTCCTGCCCACAGTGTGCAGTTCGTTACTCTGCCCCATTCAGATCCATGCTTCATTCATGCTCCGTCTCTTCAAGATTTCTATAACTTTGCTTTTATTGTTTTTCCTTTTTGTAGCTTTTTCTTAGCTCATGTTTCTAGAATGTCTAAAATGCATTTTGACCAAAATACTTATGGTTATATAATGGTTGAGGTTCGGTTGCGTTCTCTCGATTCATAAATGGACCAACCGTTTTTTTCTTTCATGTCCATTCTTCTGGAAAACTTTGAAAATTTAATAATTTGACCAGCGAAGTGTTGATATCAGTTGGAAAAACATTCAAATTTTGTGGAAACAGTTTATTATTGAACTTAATTTGAAACTCTGTTCATAAGAGATCTGTTCATACAGGAAACCCTGAAAGGAAGCTTACAACACGTTTGCCGTAGACCTCAAATATTCTAAAACAGGTTCACAATCATTCAGAAGAAAACTTGAACTGAAAACTTATGAAATTTCTTCCAATAGATGAAGGAAGGAGTTTCTTCTTTGTATCCATAACAACGAATTTGCGAAGATGCTCCGAAAGAACCTCCACTCATGTCAAGGACTTGATTATCAGGAGCATAAACTTTAATTAACATTGAGTATATTATTGCAACTACTCAAGTAACACGAAGCAGCTCAAGTTCAAGTGGATGTAAT
This sequence comes from Myopa testacea, assembly GCA_949629155.1. Taxonomy (NCBI): domain Eukaryota; kingdom Metazoa; phylum Arthropoda; class Insecta; order Diptera; family Conopidae; genus Myopa; species Myopa testacea. The sequence goes on along the minus strand of OX451346.1, from coordinate 4,097,296 downwards.
GCTCAATCCTTGAAAGGATGAAAGATTCCTTTTACACTCTAAATTGTTGGTATTTCGAACTGATTCTCGAGAAAGAGAAGGATGAAAAGCCACAAAGAAAAGGATGAAAAAGCACAAAGAAAACGGAATAACTAATTATAATTTAGGAGCCAGACGATTATAATTAGACGTCAGCAAAAACCATCAGCAAGGTCAAGTGATGAACGCCATCCACCAGAGCATCATCGCCAGGAGCAACAACACAGCTGTTCAAATGATGATAACCGAAGGCGTTGATGTGACACTCGGATATTCAAATAGAATATTATACCGAATTAGAAATTCCATTTTTTGTCAGATCTTCCAAGGCGAATGCGAATCAAATGAAATTGGAAAAAAGATAATGAAAAGGATAATGAACAGTATAATTAAGAGGATAATTAAATTTGATTATGATTATGATAAAAAAAAGATACTTTGGGACGAGAAAGAAAAGAGGAATTTCTTGCAAATTCTACACTTTTCACAAACGTAAATAACAATTCGCAATACAGAAAAACTTGAGAGACCGAAAAGAAGAAGAAGAAATCGCCCACTTGATGTCGACACAAAGACGTTAGAATTACTCAGAGAATAGAGTAAAAATTCCACTCAAAATTCCATTCATAAAAATATCAAAAGTAAGATAAATGATGGTGAGGATGTGGATGAAGATGAGAATCAATGAGGATGGAGATGAAGAATAGGATGAGGATGAAAAAGAGGATGGGGATGAGAATGAGGATGAGATAAAAAGAAAAAAAATATTGATTAGGGATGACATTGGTCACTCATGCCGTTCTAAAGCCACTTCAGCCACATGAATGAGGTTATACTGTAAAAAAATGCCTCTGAATATTCATTTCCGTGTCTCTGCCCCTCCTTCCACCACACACCCTACTGCTCCTCCCTCTTGTCCACGATTCACTCCACAACTTCGACTCACTGGAGTTAAAAGTCTCCTAAGAAGTCTCTGGAGTTAAAAGCAAAATAAGTTCAGAGATGAGGGACGTCATCGTGGTGCGTGTCTAGTTGCTTGCTTACTTCTTCGGCTTTGAAGTAGCATCACTTAATTGAGGCATCACCATGGATGATGCTTCTTCAACACTACTTGCTGCAGATTATTTGCCCGGGGAAACGAACAGAAACCGTAACAACAAAGTCATCACCATGGATAAAGTTGCAATTTCATTGCTGGCGTTTCTTCTTCTCAAACCTCTTCTCATGCTTTTCTACATCCTCCTCCTTTTCCTTCTCCACCTCTTCTCAAGGAGGTTTTCTTTTCATCTAATACCCCCTCTCTTCCTCTGCTTTTACTCATCTCTTTCATCTTGAAGTGGCGATTTATAGTGTGGTACATTAAAATCCTTGAAACAACAACAACAACAACACTGAAGCAAGACCAACAACTCATCATCACAACGCAAGATAGGAAAGCAAAAGATTCTGAGATAAGAAATGATCCTTGCGATGACTTTTATTTACAGTTATTATATAAGCCATGAAGTGATGCTGTTGCTAATGCTGTAGTTGTTGCCACACTGAATAAATGAATAAATAGTTGAGTGAAGGAGCAAGCGATTGAATGAATGAATGCTTGAGTGAGTGAGAAACTAACAAATGATGGCTTAGTGAAGCAACAACAAACAGCTTTCTATTGCTTGTGTTTCTAATGGTTGATGTTGTTGATGATTACTTGTTGTTGTACTAGTAGTTGTTGTAGAAGTAGTTGTTGTTTTTGCTAATGTTATTCAAGATGATTCTGCTGAAAGCTTTTCTTGCTGATGATTTAGCAATTTCAATATTAATTTCAAATAAAGTAACTACAAATTTAAGTACGTCTTGGATAAATATACACATACATGCTCACAATTATCCTTAAAATAAGTTGCATCGCTCTTTCGGGTTTAAAGGGTTTCATTCGAAATCTGAGTGTATTGAAGCTTCGTTCATTCATTAACCGTAACATTATCCATCAGTAAATAAAGTAATCAATCAATAAATCAAGTAATCAAGCAATAAAGCAAGTAATCAGTTAATAAATCCAGTAATCAATCAATAAATCAACCCAACTGGCAACTTTTCAAAATACTTCTCAATCGTTATCCATCTTAAAATTCGAATTCACCACAACTGCTTTCTCCCTGAACCGCCCAATCACGAAGCAGCCCACCCCACTTCCTCTCTTCTTGAATATTGTAAATTCTTCGCAACAAAATCAAAATCACTGCAGACCCAAAAAACCATCCAAACCAAATCAGACCAAAAATGGACCAAAAATGGGCCAAAACAGTAGACTGAGTGGACTATAAAGTAGAAAGTCCAAAGAAGAGTAGAGTTGAGAGTAGAGTAGAATGGAGTACGAGTATATATGAGTAGAGTAGATTAGAGTGGAGTGGAGTGGAGTGAAGAACGAAGCAGGGAAGCTTCATTCGGAAGGATTCAACATCACAAAAGCCACGTTTGTAATTTCAACGATTTGAAAACGTGGACAAACAATCCGAAAATTTGTAGTAATTACAAAAGCCTCCTCTGTGTTTTGTTGTTGTTGTTTTGCGTTTGTTGTTTTGTTGTTGTAGTAGAGTAGGAAAGAGTTGGCAACACGCTCGAATGCAATGCAATGCAATCGCTAGCAACATTTTTTATTCTTGTACTGCAAGAGAAACAGCCGGTTGAAGGAGGGGAGGAGGAGAGGAAAGAGGTGTATGGTGGAGAAACAGAGGGTGACCAACAAAGAAGAAGAAGAATAACAGGAAGGAGAAAAACAGTGGGATGTGCAAGAGCACGACGAGGAGGAGGTGTTCCGATGATGATGCGATTTGTGTTGTGTGCTGAAAGTGGGGCTTATAAGGGTTTAGAACATATACACACACACATTCACCTATTTTAGAGTCAGTGAATACTTTTTCGGACCAAAATCGAGATCCATTTGTGCGTTAATGTGACTACAAAACGGAACGAACCAAGCAAAAGCAAAACAGCGATCGACAGTTTTTAGAGATACCGGATTTTTATTTTTGTCTTTTATTGGTTTGCTACAAAAAAGCTCTATTTTTATATTCTACCAGCTTAACTACCCGGCGTTGCTCGGGAAATAAAATATTATTTTTTAATACTACATTGTATTTTTAATTTTGTACATTACAAAAGTAGAGGTACCGTGTTGTAATGTACCACTTTATACACTTTATACACTAAATTAGAGTTTTTGCCATCAGCTGCTAGCTCAACCAAACTGTTAGGTGAGCTAACTCTCGAGCAGGCGACGTAAAACTGCCCATGTGAAAAGCAGTCTTGCCTAAGATCAAATCCAGCTATTTTCAGTTAAGTTTGTGAGACGGTAGACCAGGTGGGTTAAGTGTATTTATGAACTCCACAGGATAGTGTATAGCGTTATCTATGTGCAATACTGTGTCCACCGATTTGTACAGATATTCTGTTTCTTCAAATGACTTCAGCAATGTGTCATTAATGGTTGATGCCTGATCGTTCTTAGGTGTAAGAATCGCACGTTCGCCCAACCACTCTGTTGTTTTATGGTGTAGGTTTTGGAGATCCAGATATATTCGTTCTATTAGCTCGTCAACGGTCGACACAACTGAGTCAAGATTTGGTTGAATTTGAATTTCGCCATCAGTTTTCGGATATTCTCCGTTTCCTATTTGCAGGAGTAGTTTGGAGAACTGGTCAGCAACAACATCTCCCTTTAAATGCACCCGCATGTTTTTCTTAAGGTGCAGTTTTTATATTAAGGGCCAAAGATTTGATGGCTGTACTTCGTCAGCCCAAGTTCCGCTCGGCACTATAGACGGAGTCTGGCGAAAGTCTCCAGCTAATAGTACAGTGAGTCCAGCCATTATGTCATCGTTCACTGTAATATCTTTTAGAGTGCTTAGAAGCTGCTTTTATGTGCCATTGTACTTTCATCCCAAACTAATAATTTACAATCTCTCTTGAGCGTAGCACTCTGTTTTGAATATTGTAATAATATATTGTAATACATATATTCTTTGGTACTTGACTAAAATTCATAACATGCTTCGTTTTATTTTATTACGTCATTGGGTGTATTTTTACCAAACGATGTCCTTTTTTTAACCTTTAGCCCTTTGAAGACAATTGTTGCTTATAAGCAACTTTTAAATATACGGCTCTAAAACTTTAGATTGGAATCTCTGATTTATAACGGTAAATTGAATACAAAGAGGGATCTTTCTTTAGTAAAATGACACAAGAGTAAATGTTCTAGTTCTTTTGGTTCTTTCATTTTGTTAAGTTATTCAATGCAACTGTAAGAAAGAACACGTACGAAAAAGGTGCCCCGAAAAATATTTTTTTTTAAATATGTAGATAATAGTTACAAAACTAAAATTGACACTATGTCTCAATATAAAGGTAAGCTATTTTATTTATGAATTTATTTGGAGCCAAGATGTTGACATTAGTGAAATTTGACTTCAGTGTTGCTTATAAGCAACATTTCACAGGACCTCCCAAGAAGGACATAGGGCTTTGAAATTTTATAAATAGCTTGCTTATGGGTAAAACATAATGGCCGGCAACATTGCGAATTTTTGACACCACAGGTTTAAAAGGTGTCACCAAATGGTTAGAGAATGAATTTTGAAAAATCTTGAAAATGTTTTTTAAGCATTTCTACGCGAGATGTTTTCTTGAAAAAATAAAATCCATATTTGATGGCTAACAAAAGAGTTATGTGTTTGTCCTTTTTGAAGTCCTTAGAAGTAAAACTTCCGAAAAATCCTTTCTTCTCCCTTGTATACATCATAAAAAAAACCTCCGTGCAAAATTTCATCTTTTTAGATCTAAGGGTTTAGCCTGTGCAAAGAAAAAATTCTGTGTATGTCCTTTTTGAAGTCCTTAGAAGTAACATTTCGAAAAATCCTTTCTTATTCGACGTATGCATCATAAAAGAAACCTATGTGCAAAATTTCACCGTTCTAGGTCCAAGGGTTTAGCCTGTGCGTTGATGGGAAGTCAGTCAGGCCTTTCATTTTTATATACATATATAGATTAGGTTGAATTTTGTTCAGATTTTTAGAGACGATCGAATTATTTTAATTACTCTAATTAGTCTAAATGTATCACAAAAACAACTATCAACCGTTGCGATTTTTGTTTTAATGACGCAGTAATTATTACAATTTTTCTAATGGAAATCTTTTGTCTTTTTAATAACATTTCATCAATTGTAATCAATTCGAATGAATAGAATAGAAAACAAAACAACAAAAACTATTGCAGTTCGAATATATTAGTTCTAAAGCATTAGGTATAAAAGTGGAATGTTAAGTATAAGCAACATCATTTCAGTCATTCATTTTCACTGAATTGAATTGAATTCGAAATCATTTCGTTGCTTTTTAAATAATAATTTTGAACGCTATGAAAATCTTGGTTGCTGTCGTTGCGTTGAGTTTCGTCAACTGCAGGTTCACCTCCTTGGACGATTTTGCCAGTCCCACCTTCTACCTTATTCTGTCCGTTCTATACACAATACATATATCAAATTTAGGGACCTCTGTTTTATGTTTCAACCGTACTTTTTTTAACTCTATACCTTCAGCGTATAAGTTAAAGATAGGTTTGGGAATTTCCAGTTATATATTCTTGTAGAAAATATAAAGAAAACTTACTTTTTCAATTAGAATAGTACAATGCTTTTTAGGGAAACCCCTCACTTGGATTTGAAAGTGGAAATGGTCCTAATGCAAAACAATTTGTTTTTTTTTGTAAGTTTGAGGATGAGAGTTATTAAAATAAATAAATTCTTACCAGGAAAAGCTGATGCCATAACGATTATTTGGGCATTTTATTAGTTATAGCATGTGATCTGCTTTTCTTTGTTTTTGTGGAAGTAGAAAGACTTTCTGTCGACAGAGGTGTTAAATGTATCACACCAACAACCGGTGCAAATTCTGTTATGATATCACAATAGTAATTACATTTTAGCAACGGAACGAATAAATATAATAATCATTCCGAACGGAACGAATGAATATTATAAGAAACAAAAACAAAAGCATTGCAATTCTAATTTAATGGTTCCAAAGCACTACCTATAAAAGCAGAATATCCAAGTGACATCGTTCAGTCATTCATTTCAATTGAATTGAGATCAATCGAAAATTATTTTACTGTTTTTTCTGCTGTAAATAATTTTGAGCGCTATGAAAATCTTGCTTGCTGTCGTTGCGTTGAGTTTCGTCATCTGCAGTGATGCGGATATGGTAAGTGTTTCTCTCATCTCATTCTTATTCTCTCTCTCTCTTTCCTCCTCAGACCCTCTTCCACAGTCTATCTCTCACAGTCTCTGTTTCTCTGTTTCTCTGTTTCTCTCTTCATTATTGATTTAGTTTCTTGATTTTGTCTTAATTCGTCATCTTGCTTCTTGGTCGTGATTCTCGATCTTGATTATAAACTGTTTCATGGTCCTGGATTCTGCTTTCGATCTCTATTTTGATCTTGGTTTTTGCTCCTTAATCTTGATTTTTGATTTTATTTCTGATCTCTTTCCTTCCGTAAGGAAATCTTTCCAGCCTTGGTGCACGTGCCTAAAATCTTAAAATGCTTTGAAAACGTCGATATAGAGGATTATACACGTTGGAGTCATAAAGATATTAAGCCAACCGATGTGTCCGCAGAAACGAGGTGTGCCATCAAATGTATTCTGGAGACATACAATCTCATTGATGAAGATACCGGAGAGCTGCTACTCGAAGATTTCAGAAATTCAGGATTACTTGATGAATATATTGATGACTATGAATGGAATAAAATGAAAGAACCATGCAAACATTTCACAACCGAAAATACATGTGATAAGCCTTTTAAGAGTTTAGCTTGTTTGGATTTGTACACTCAATTGAGACGCTAAAAATAAATTTAATTTTCTCAAATTAAATATAATTTTAATGAATTTTTAATAAAGTGGGTTATTCCAATAAATATTATTAAGTAAATTGACAGCTAATTTCAAACTTATACCGAAATCGTAAGCGAAACCTAGGACTAGAACTAGAACTGGAATTGGAACCACCCTTTGTCGATGTATAAAGTGACGGAAAGAAAGGCAGTTACGTCTTTAAAAGGGGCGTGGTAGATACAGAGTAAGTATATACATATGTACATATATCCTTGGTCAGTCACTGGTCACTGCCTGTCTGCCCGTCTCTCTGCACGTCTGGGGTGCATATTATTAACGCACTGCTGTTATACGAGTATACACTGCTGGACAAAATAATAGGTGTGAGAATATTTTTTCAAAGAAGTTTGGTATATGGAAGTTTTATATATTTTTTATTATCCCTCGAAAAATAAGTCAGTTAAAAAACATATGTAAATACTTCAGCTTCATAATAAAAAAGAAAACGCTTTACTAACTCTAAAAAATAACTTAACTTTTGGTTAATTGATGAAATACACAAATTTTTGGTTGACCAAAATAATAGGTGTGCCGAACACGCTTAGTAATAAATATTGAAATTCTGTTAGTTATGGTGCCGTATTTGAATAAATTAGTTAGATCGCATTTAATACCCCGTATATCCGTCATTATTCTTCATGACTGTTTCTATTCTTCCGGGCATAGACGACATCAAATTTCTACAGGAATATGGTACCAAAATTTATTTTGTATATCAATGCATCCGATTTTATACCTGAATTTTTCAATTTGTATTCCATATCTAAAGTTGAGGTTCAACTTTAATTCCCGACTTTAATGTATCAGAGCAAATCGGAGAAAGAGAATAGGTGGCATCCACCCACAGAATTCAAGCATAAATTTGTCCTACGGGTGTAGGGTATATGAGCTTCGGCCAAGCCGAAATGAACACTCTTATTTCAATTTCAATTAAGTTTCAAGTATTTTACTTAACTCCACGCCATTCCACGCTTTCTACCACTCTAAAAAATAGAGCCGAGCAATCCAGTGATTTTTCCGGAACAGCACCAACCTGCGGCTGTGACAGCCCTGTCACAGGTACAAAATCTTGTGACACGTGACAAGTCACTAGCTCTGAAACGAGTACGCAAAGCAATATCCATACAGTTTTACGAAAAGTTGTTTATATAGAGAATTACTATTCAAACTGCAAGCTGTTACACCATTTAGATTCCCTGCAATACTCGCTGCAGCAGAAAACTGTGCTGGAACGATGCGAATCTTGATGCTAGTTGAAGCAAAATCACAATATCATGAAAATATTCATTGCAATGGACCTGTGATTCAGACAATCACAGGTTCTGGTGGTAATTGTTGGGTACAGCAACGGGAACGTTTTTACGAACACTGAATAGTTTCTCGTGCAAAGCGAATGTGCGAGCAATCTGACCAGCGCACATTCGCCGGTTTTTCAACTTAGCGGTCAAAAATCCATATCTTTTGACTCTCTTGGAATATTTTATTTCGATTTTTTTGTTGGATTCTTCTAATCTTAAGCTTTAATGTGAGACTACCATCATAAAAATCATAAAAATCGATCATTGAAAACCAGAGATATGAGAGTTTCGATCAGGGTACCTACTAAAATTTTCTTAAAAGCCTAAAAAAGAAAGAAAAATAATACGATTCTTTTTATTTAATGATTAAAGACTTTTTATTATCAATAAAGAACATACAAATGAAATAGATTCATAAAAATAAGGTAATAAATAAGGAACTAATGCAAATTAAACAATTTTCAAAACATTCATTGATAGAATTCCGCTCATCCAGTAGTAAATTTTGTGCATCACTATCTAACTCGAACTATCGAACTCGAGCTAGATTTCCATTTTTGACTATTTGAAATATATGGATCCGATGTGCACAGCAAAACTGCAAGCAGATTCTCATTGGTACAATATCTTGAAATTTTCCTTGTGTTGTGTTCACGAAAGAATCTGTAATCCTTGTTTCTTTGTTCTTGTGCTTCTGCAGAAAGATCACCTAGTGGAAGTAGACTATTTTCAGTAATTTGCTCGTCATGATAAAGAATTTTATGAATGGTTGATGGAATATTCCTCCAGGGATATATTTCGTTGTAACTTTTTTGGCATCAATCATCCTGCTGCATGTTATAACTTTTATTATTATTTTGAATCGCTTAATTAATTTAACGTCCACTCCTGTAATGAAAGCTGCCGTCTCAGGATCTGAGAAAAATCTTGTAGCGGTGTTTCCATCATTCGTATTTCCCTCGCCTTGTTTTGGCTGGTCAATTATTAGCCCTATTTCACGATATTGTTCCTGTATTTGGCTTTTTTCAGCTTCCGTTTCTCCTTATGCACTGCAGTTTGTCTAACCGTTCCTGTTGTGTCGAATTCTAGAGCATAGCCCAATTTGAGTATATGTTCCATGCAACGAATTCTAGGCGACAATCCGAATTCGTATGCCTCCTCAGAATAATTGGCATCTGCTGGTGCTTGGATTAGTATACTCGCGGGTTGATGGCATATAATACAGCTAGAGGATGCCTTAGTATCAGTTAAGGCTTGTTCGACTTTTCCATCAATCATGATGAGCAAAAGTTTGAAATCTATTTGAATAATATGGCCATGATACTTAAATAGCCGCGGCTGAAGTTCATCAATTTGCCTCTTAATTTCATTAACTTCTTCGGTTATCACATCTTTTATCACATCCCTTACAAAGGCCAAGACTTTTCACATAATTCTCTTCCAATGAAAGCAATAATCTGTTAACATTTACAGTACATATGCAATAAAAGCTAATTACCTGATAAAAAAACCTAATTACTGCAACTATCCCTGTACCTTTCCATACTTTGAAATATACATACATATATATAATTTGAAAGAAAAGTATAACACTAACAAAGAAAAAAATAAGAGAAAACATGTTAAAAACGTTTGCAGTGTGTGACTTGGACTCATATAATGGGCTCTAACGCCCGGTGGGGCAAACCGATGCAAACAGTAATGGGTGGGAGCCTTACTCAGCCTTCAGCCTCGTTTGGAAAGCACCTAGAAAAACGTGTGGCCTGAAAGGGGGAGGAGATGTCCGTTATGTGGAAGTGGTGCTAGTTTCATACCCAGCCCGTCAGGTTGAGGAACCTGAGCAGTTGCCTGGGATGGAATTTGGGGACTTCCTCCAGTCCGTTGAAGCTGATCTTGCCCCAGGTCGTAAGTCTGGCCCGCATGAGTGCCGGGCATTCGCATAGCAGGTGGGAAACCGTCTCTTTCTGGGAGGTGTCTCCACAGCTGCGGCAGGAAGCATTGTAGGGCAGGCCCAGACGTTCTGCGTGCTCGCCAATCGTCCAGTGTCCACTGATCACCCCGACGAGCCTGGCTATGTCTGCTCGGCTCCTGTTGATTAGCCATTTCGTCTTGGCCTTGTCATATGTAGGTATGTATGTATATGGAAGGTCTCTCCATCTGACGTTGGCTTTATCGCAGAAAACGCGGTATAATTCTCCTTTTAGAGTGTTGAGTGGTTTGTTGATGGGGATTGCGTTGTCCAGCAACATGGCAGCTCCTCGCCTGGCGACCTCATCCGCCTTTTCGTTACCGTGGATGCCCCTGTTTCCTGGGATCCAGAGTAGCTTTACCTCCGTTTGACGGCAGAGGTTGTTGAGGTCCATGCGGTACCCTTGCACCATCTTGGAGTACGTGATTGAGGCCAGCAGGGAGAGAATAGCTGCTTGGCTGTCGGCGGCTATGCTTAGCCTCCCGCCGTTGGTTCGCACTTCTGCTAATTTCTTACAGGCTTCCCTTATGCCTGATATTTTTGCCTGGAGTACACTGGCATATTCTGGAAGTTTCAGGGAGATCTCTATAGGTGGTCTTTGCGAGTAGACGCCTGCTCCTACTCCGATATCCATTTTGGACCCATCGGTGTACACTAGAGAGCTGCACAAAATGTCTTGAATTGCTATAGGCACCATGCCACAGTATTGCCTTGCTGTGCACTGTCGTGCATGAACGATTTGACACGAACACTTCAAAGCAACTACCCGAACAAGCCGTGACTGCCTTGCCGTCTACCTGCTTCGCACAACGCATTGTGTTGCGTTGCTTTTCTGTGAAGGCAATGAAAGGCTTGAATTGTAAGAAAAGGCAATAGTGCCTTTAGGAAGGCAACAAGACATCGAAAATAGCAATACTGCTATGATGTCGGCAACGATGCGCAGTTATATGAAGCGCTCTCATTCTTTTGCATGAGTCTTCATTTGAGTTTAGCACCATTCGTTGCTTTACATTGCCATGCGTCATCAGTTGTCATAGCAATTGTCATGCATTGCTATGCATTGCCTTTTCGTTCAAAAAAGCAACGAATGGCAATGAATACTATTGCCTTGTTGTGCTTTGCTATCAGCACGCTTACGGCATTCAATGTCTTGATTCGAAAGCAAAATAAGCAAGCAGTGCAAGGCTTGAAATTTTTGTTGTGGCTTGATGTGCGTTTCAAGACATCTTGTGCAGCTCTCTAGTGTACACAATGGCGTCGCAGTCTTCGGTAAGGAGTTCCGCCCGCCTTTTCCATGAGGATCTAAAAGGAATTTCGGCCTCGAATCGCCTGTCGAAGTCGGTAGTTTTCACGAGGTAGTCAGTGCTACTGTTTTCCGGCAAGCTTAGAGTCAGATCAAGGCCGCTCCAGTGACCATAATGTCCGGGATTCCAGTTGCCGGATTCTCTTAGTCGCAGGGCAGCGATGGTTGATACGAATTTTATATATAGGTCTATGGGGAGGCTATTTAGGATGGCATTTAGGGCTTCTGTTGGACAAGTCCTCAGAGCTCCTAAGGCCCCCACACACGCCGTGCGCTGTACCCTCCCTAGACGTATGGAGTGAGTCTTACTTGAAGCCGTCCACCAAACCAGCGATCCATATGCCAGGATTGGCCTGATGATAGCGGTGTACAACCATAGTAAGTAAGTAAGTTTGGGATTTAGTCCCCATTTCTTTCCGAAAGTTCTGCAGCAGGAGTAATAGGCGATATTCGCCTTTTTATGTTCTATGTTTTATATTATGTTTTCGCTCCAATTCAGTTTGGAGTCGCTTGTCTCGAAAGGTGTAGCTCCCGTCCGTGGAGCTTCGGTAGCTTAAATGGTTGAGGTTTATACTTATTTGTGAATAGCACTTGCTCTGTTTTGGAAGGGTTCACTCCTATCCCTCTTGGAGTAGCCCATGCGATGATCGTTCGGAAGGCTCTTTCCGTAACGGAGTTTAACGTTGATGTGCAAAAACCGGAGACCAGTATAACTAGGTCATCGGCGTAAGCTACGGCTTTGATTCCCGCTTTTTCGAGCTGTTCTAGCAGCGGGTTCATTACCAGAATCCATAGCAGCGGTGAGATAACCCCCCCCCCCTCCCTTGGGGCGACCCTCTGCTAACATACCTGACGATATTACTGTTCGCCAGTGTGGCTTGGATCTCTCTTGTACGCAGCATTAAAAGAATCCATCGTATGAGAATGTCCTCGGCTCCTAAATCTTTAAGGGCCTCCTGGATGGCAGAGGATTTCATGTAGTTGAAAGCGCCTTCTATGTCGAGGAATGTTCCCAACATGCTTTATAGTTTACATTAGATAAGTAAATAAGAGTTATACAATTATATTCAATTCAAGAATTCAAAAGTAAGTTTAAGATTTTCTTTTCAGCTAAATAGTCAGTCAAGTTAATGGCTTGGTAAACCGAATTAAAATCTAAGCACTCCTAAGCGGTTCATGTTGAAGGAATGTTGACCTGCAGAAGCGTGAAGAATGAATGTGGAGGAATTCACATCTTCTAAAGGTGCAACGAGGTGTGCTAATGTTAATATTGCTTTCATGAGCTATACTCTATAAGTAGTGTAAGTTATTCAGGAAGTTTATATATTTAACAATATAACCATTGACCCTCTTTTTCCTTTGACAGTTTTCAGCGTTTAGATATGTGGAAATTAAATCATTGATTTGCAATAAATTCAATACAATAACAATACATATATACCTTTCTATACCAATCTTCTCTATTTCTATGTGTTACACATTTCATGACAAATTGAATATATCCTTAACCTTAAGGTGTAGGGTATAATATTAACTTCCTGGGGAAGACAGCCTTATATACTTGTGTTTGCATAACAAAATAAAAATAGAAAATATTTCAAACTTTTTAATAAACCAAACTTTCCCCTTGTTAAGCAGTTCGAAGGAAGCAATTCCGTTATCGAGATGGTGTGATAAATATATGGCTAACGCATTTTGATTCGAACAAATGACAACCTTTCATTGACATTTCTGCCTTTAAAAGCAAGCCAACATTAAAAAACAATATATCTCTGTCTCTATCCTGTCCTTATCTCTCGTCCTCTCCTTACTGCTCTCCATCTCCGTCTAAATTTTTAGTTTATCAAAAGAAAAATGAAATTTTTGGCTTTATTATGTTGCTGTATGCTGTTGTTATTTGTTGTTGCAAATTTTGTGAACCATGAGAAATCACTGCAATCCAAATGAATTTATTGAAAGATGTCTTTTTCACAAGCAGACAGACATATAGACAGGCTTTAGTTATTTATGATTTATATTTGAACACAGACCTTTTTTTAAGGCACCATTTGTTCGCATTCTATATTACTTCATTTGAATTAAAACAGCGATCGACAGTTTTTAGATATACCGGATTTTTATTTTTATCTTTTATTGGTTTGCTAAAAAAGCTCTATTTTTAAATTAGCTTGAAGTTTGTTCACATTTTTAGAGACAATCGAATTATTTTAATTAGTCTAATTAGTGTAAATGTATCACAGGAACAACTATTAAACGCTGCGATTGTTTTGATGATACAAGAATTATTACAATTTTTCTAACGGAAATCTTTGCTTTCTATCAATCAATGCTTGGAAAAGAACGAAGACATTAAACAGGAACTGGAAGATGTGAGAATAAAAAAAATTATGCCTGACCAAGTGTCCGAAACTTTTGAGTGTGCTATGAAATGTATCATAGATAAATATGAGATCATAATACCGGATAGATACCGGATACTTCTATTCTAGATACTTCTATTCTAGGAGTTCAAAGCCAAATTCATTGAAGAGGCGCATGTTGCCGATGACTTGGATAAAGTCGTTGAAGCGTGCAAAGATTCCAATATGGGACTATGATGTGTATGGCAAATTACAATGTTTAGAAGACTGGCCAGACAGGAGCCATGACAGAAGGAGAGTCTTTTTAGGAAGATATTGTATTAAATTTAGTTTGCTCAAATTAATTAGAGTAACGTGGGTTATTCCAATCAATAGTATTAAATAAATTGACATGTAAACTCAAACCTCGAACAAAATCGCAACCGAAACCTGGGACCAGAACCTAAACCAAACTAAACCAAACCAACTTAAACCAAACTTATTCGATGTATAAAATGACAGGAAAAACCAACATGACTTAACCATTTTTAAAGGAAGCGTGGTAGATATAGCAAAGTATATATATTTTGATCGACATCATCTCCGGGGATGATTTTGCCCTGTCCCACCTTCTACCACCTCCTAATTCTGATAATAGTCCTTTCTAAAGGGTTTTCCAATAAGAGGTGTAATTTTGATATTCAAAGAAAAATGCTATTTTTTGAGATAAATTATCGCATGTTTATTTCGTAATAAAGAGGAAGGTATGCCGTTAATAATGAAAAACAACATCAGCCAAATGGCCACCACGACCACGCCTACAGGACCATATCCTTTTCAGGAAATTTTCCATAACCAAATCGCAAAGTGGCTGGCAACTATGTCCTCGATAGCCTCACGAATTCCATCTTTGAGGTCCTGAATCGACGCTGGGCTGTTGGCGTAGACCTTATTTTTCACGTGGCCCCAAAGGAAGAAGTCGCAAGGTGTTAAATCACAAGATCTCGGTGGCCAATTATGATCACCTCTTCGAGAGATAACACGGTCAGGAAACTTTTCCCGTAAAAGATCAATGGTTTCGTTGCTTGTTTGGCACGTAGCGCCGTCTTGTTGAAAGTAAACGTTGTCCAGATCAATACCATCTAACTCCGGCCATAAAAAATCATTAATCATCTCTCGATAGCGCAATCCATTCACCGTAACTGTTCATCCAACCTCATTTTCGAAAAACTAAGGCCCAATGACCCCGCCGGACCATAAACCGCACCAAACAGTCACACGTTGAGGATGGAGAAGCTTCTCAATAATAACTCTTGGGTTTTCCGAGCCCCAGATGCGACAATTTTGCTTGTTGACGTAGCCACCGAGGTGGAAATGGGCCTCATCAGTCAAGATGATTTTTCGATGGAATTCCGGATAATTTTCATGCATTTCAAGGACCCAATCAGCAAAGACACGATGTTGTTGATGATCGGCCGGCTTGAGTTCTTGTGTTAACTGAACTTTATAAGCCTTAAGATCCCAGTCTTTATGCAAAATACGGTGTAATGATGTTTGTGGAATGCCCAATTCCAAAGAACGACGAGGAATGGACAAACCTGGGTTATCCTCAACACTTTGGGTTACAACAGCAATATTCTCAGTTGTTCTTGAGCGACGTGCACGGATTTTATTCTTCACATCACTAACTTGTCCCAACAGCTCGAATTTTTCCACCAATTTCTGTATTGCGGTCCGACAAGGTGCTTCACGACGACCCAAAAATGCTTTAGTTTTGCGAACTGTGACTGCAAAATTTTCACCATTTTTGTAGTGAATTTTAATAATTTCAATGCGTTGTTGCAGCGTGTATCGTTCCATTTTTAGTAATGTCGTAGTTTCTACTTGTCAAATGTCAAAAATAACAGCTTCAAAAGTGACAGCTACCGAAATAGCGGGCTATTCAAAATTACACGTCTAATTGGAAAACCCTTTATATACAATATATCAAATTTAGGGATTTCTGTTTCAACTTTTTGTTAACTCTAAAGTTTAGATCTATACCAGCGGTAACTTTTTTAATCATTACCCCAAATTATTTTTGTGTAAGTTGATATTAACCATGGCGGAGCAATCAGAGTTTCATTTTTACCCCCAAAAATTTCATTTTTCCCCATTTGGGGTAATTTACCCCGGTTCCCCGACGGCTGATCTATACTATACAATCTATACTATAGATTGAGAGTGTTAACGAAATCTCGTCAGTAGCTTCCCAGCCATCGACGCGATAGGACTGTATGCCGCGCTTCTTTGATTTTGCTACACCCAAAAAATTATCGTTGTTTGTCTTTATGACAAAGTTTATGTAAATTTTACCTTTATATTAATAAATATTATTGTATTATTCAATTTACTTCATATTATAAAATATTATTGCATTATCTACTTTATATTATAAAATATTACATATACATTAGTCATTAAAAGTTAATTTCCGATCGTATGCTTCAATCGCAATGTAATGCAATAATCCAAATATGTAGCGTGCAGACAAACAAAAATCCAAAAATATTCATTTTTTTCTCAGTGCTAAGTGAAAAAATTTGCAATACACACTCAAAATGTGATAGTGTGCGTTTGGACATCGCTGTCCAGATCCAGTTATTTATTCCTATAGAAAATGTCAAGAGAGAGAACTTTTTCTATTGGAATACAATGCTTTTTGGGGAAACCACTCACTTGGGGTCCTAATGGAAAATAATTTGTTTTTTTTGTATGTTTGAGGATGCATTAAACTGCATTAAAACTCACCATATTTTTAATTGTTTTACCAGGAAAAGCTGATGCCATAACGATTACTCAGGCATTTTTTTTGCTATGCCATCCAATTTTGCAGTTATTTTCGTTTATTAGCTGTAATGGGTGAATGTGTGGTATACAGCGCATTCTGCTTTGTGTGTGCAGGTAATTATTTTGAATATATACAGGAGATCTACTGTGTCTACGTATCGTAAAATCTTCTTTTTTAATAAAATTTAACAAATACGTGATCTGCTTTTCTTTCTTTTAATAGAAGGTAGAAAGACTTTCTGTCGGTAGAAGTGTTAAATGTATCACACCGACAACCGTTGCAAATTCTGTTATGATATCACAATAATAATTACATTTTTCCAACGGAACGAATAAATATAATAATCATTTCGAACGGAACGAATGAGTAGTATAAGAAACAAAGCAAAAACCATTGCAAGTCTAATCTAGTAGGTGCAAAGCACTACCTATAAAAGCAGAATATCCAAGTGACATCGTTCAGTCATTCATTTCAATTGAATTGAGATCAATCGAAAATTATTTTACTGTTTTTTCTGCTGTAAATAATTTTGAGCGCTATGAAAATCTTGCTTGCTGTCGTTGCGTTGAGTTTCGTCATCTGTAGTGATGCGCATTCGGTAAGTGTTTCTCTCGTCTCGTTCTTATTCTCTCTCTCTCTTTCCTCCTCAGGCCCTCTTCCTCAGTTTATCTCTCACAGTCTCTTTCACTCTCTCCTACTCTTTTTCTTTCTCTCTTCATTATTGATTTAGTTTCTTGATTTTGTCTTAATTCGTGATCTTTCTTCTTGGTCGTGATTCTTGATCTTGATTATAGACCCTGTTTCATGGTCCTGGATCCTGCTTTCGATCTCTATCTCTATTTTGATTTTGGTTTTTGCTCCTTAATCTTGATTCTTGATTTTATTTCTGATCTCTTTCCTTCCGTAAGAATGACTTAGCCATGTGGCGCGCATCTAAAAGCTTAAAATGCTTTGAAGACGTCGATATAAAGGAATATACACGTTGGAGTCATAAAGATATTAAGCCAACCGATGTGTCCGAAAAAACGAGGTGTGCTATCAAATGTGTTCTGGAGGCAAACGGTGCCATAGATGAAAATACCGGAGAGCTAACTCCAGATGATAACTATACCTGGATTAATATGGTTAAGGAATGCCAAGATATCAAATCCGATAATACATGTGATAAGGCTTTTTTGGCTTTGGCGTGTTACGATTTGTACCATCAACTTGTAAGGTTAACATAAATTTAGTTTTCTCAAATGAAATGTAATTTCAATGCATATGAATGTTGAATAACGTGGGTTATTTCAATAAATAGTATTAAATAAATTGACAAGCAATCTTAAATTTATACCGAAATCGTAAGCGAAACCTAGAGCTAGAATTAGAACTGGAATTGGATCCACCTTTCGTCGATGTTTAAAGTACCGGACAAAAAGGCGACGTAACCCTTTTAAAAGGGGCGCGGTAGGTATAGAAAAGTATATATGTATATCCTTGATCAGTCACCGGTCACCGCCTGTCTGTCTGTCTATCTGCACGTTTGCCGTGCATATTATTAATGCACTGCTGCCATAAATATTAATGCATCCGATTTCAGAGCTGCATTTTTCAGCTTGTAGTCCAGATCTAAAGTTGAAGTTCAATTCCCGACTTGAATGTGTCAAAACAAATCGGATAAAGAAGATGGGGTGATTCACCCACAGAATTAACCATAAACTTGACCTACGGGTGTAGGGTATATGAGCTTCGGCCAAGCCGAAATGAACACTCTTATTTCAATTTCAATTAAGTTTCAAGTATTTTACTTAACTCCACTCCATTCCACGCTTCATACCACTCTCAAAAATAGAGCCGAGCAATCCAGTGATTTTTTCCAGAGAGCAATCCAATGGTTAATGTTGTGGGGACTTCTATACGAATAATTATTTGATAATGAAATCTGATATATGAAATTCTATATGAATTTTGATTCTGAAGATAGTTATTAACAGAATTTTGGGGTTGGTAGTTTTGAGGTCTTGGATTTGATCCATAAGATGGGGATTGTGCGGTGTAGGTTACCGGTGTATTATTGAAAGCAGTTATTACGAATTTTGTAGTTATTGTCGTTTGCTAGCTGGTATATCTATCTATCTGGTGGTATCTAGCGTATTCTGTTTTGTGTGTGCAGGTAACTGGATAACTGCTCTCTTAGTAACTGGATAGCAACATACAATTGACTAGCAACTGCTTCCACATAAAGGAACGACGAGATTTATCTAGCGATCTGGAATGAAATTATGGTGTGTCTTGATCAAGAGTGTGATAAGAAACAAGGATGGGTAGTGCAAGAGTCAAAGGTGCTGCTGGAACTAAAGATCGGAATTCATCTTTCATTTCATTTTTTCACCACACTCTAGAAAGCATGTTATTTATTATTATTTAATAATAATAGGCGGGGATCCAATTGATCATATGCTAATTGAATACGACTGTATGACCCATTATCGTCAATATAACACAAAAATATGTATGCAGATGATGTTCAGATGTATTTAACTTGCAGCATTGACCGCATAAACGACTGCATCAATAATCTGAACTATTATCTATGTAAGTAAAATGGTCTCTGCCTGAACCTGACAGAATCAAAGTGTTTATTAATATCCAAGAAATACATACTACATTATAAAAATCTAGGAATAACCTTCAATTGCTGTCTCTCTCTCTCGTGAAATAGCCAAGTTAATCAGACTTGTAATCAGTCAGTAAGGTGGACGGTATGCTACGCATGGTATGCTTCACACAGAGTTTCGCCCCGACGAATATGATTCCTACTTGCCAAATCCTACCTGCACTCCTTCATGGATGTTAAATTTTCTCCAAATGACTCTCTCAACCGACGCACACTAAGAGTGCTATTTAATCACATAATCAGATATGTATATTAACTCAAATCTCATGACCATGTGTCT
Source organism: Myopa testacea (assembly GCA_949629155.1). Lineage (NCBI taxonomy): Eukaryota > Metazoa > Arthropoda > Insecta > Diptera > Conopidae > Myopa > Myopa testacea. Next base: position 4,077,654 of record OX451346.1, on the reverse strand, counting down.
AGTTACGTGAAAATCTTCTGTCCCTGACCTTTGGATGCCCCTTAAACTCCTATTAGACTTTCGTACGCTTATCTTATGAAATAAAGTAGTTCTACCCTCCGGACCATGTTATTTGTACGACAGGCTGTAGTTTGTTCGCTCACAAAGGAATAGAAATGTTAACCAACATTCAGGTCAGTCCTTGTTGTCAGGTCAGTTTTTCTTTTATGCTGTCGGGCTCTGAAGCTCCCTCCGCGTGTCCGTTAAAAAATCTAGCAGCACGAAGCAGTTTAAATAAAACTCGAGTACTATAATCGAAGATGACTTCAAGTACCGGAATTCTTCTATTAGAATTTGCTGTTAGAAACGCGCGAATTAGCGAAAAAATTCCTCAGACATCTACGATAAACGTACCATATTGGAAAACCACCATAAATCTTGTAAAATGTGTAGAAATATGAATAAAGGACCAAGATGAAGGACCGAGATTTGTAAGGAACGTGTATGTTTCAAAAAATCTAATTTTTTAGTAAAATTTAACAAAAATTTAAATGGAAGATGGAAAGACTTACAGTCGACAGAAGTGTTAAATGTATCACACCGACAACCGGTGCAAATTCTGTTATGATATCACAATAGTAATTACATTTTTCCAACGGAAGAACTGTATACAACCACTAACCACATAACACATACACATGCACATAAATATACACATACATGCTCACAATTATCCTTAAAATATGTTGTTGAACTTATTTATGAGGTGCACTATCGCTCTTTCGAGTTTAAAAGGTTTCATTCGAAATCAGAGTGTATTGAAGCTTCGTCCATTCTTAAATGCAATATTATCAAGCAATAAATCCAGTAATCAATCCATAAATCAACCAATAAATCCAGTAATCAATCAATAGATAAGGTAATCAATCAAGTAATCAGTAAATAAATCCAGTAATCAATCAATTAATCAACCCAACTGTCAACTTTTCAAAATACTTCTCAATCGTTATCCATCTTAAAACCCGTTGATCGATCATTTAAATACGATCCTCGATTCTCGAATTTTAAACGCATCCTTTTTTCAGTTGACCATCTTTTGGCTGTCATTCCATCAGAGTGAAGTCACAAGTCTCGAAATCCACTTCAAAGTGATCTCTCGCTTTACAGACAATTTTAATTCCAGAAAAAAATACCACGTAGAAAGCGATTATATTCAGGAACTTCGAGTATAGCAGTGATACACACAGTGTTGCAAACAGACTCATAAACAGTGTTCCAAGCAATGAGTTTCAGCGTTTATTTCAGCTAATTCACCACAAGTGCTTTCTCCCTGAACCGCCCCTTCACGAAGCAGCCCCCCTTCGAAAAATATTGTAAATTCTTCGCAACAAAATCAAAATCACTGCAGACCCAAAAAACGAGCCAAACGAAATCAGACCAAAAATGGACCAAAAATGGGCCAAAACAGTAGACTGAGTGGACTATAAAGTAGAGAGTCCAAAGAAGAGTAGAGTTGAGAGAAGAGTTGAGAGTAGAGTAGAATGGAGTACGAGTATATATGAGTAGAGTAGATAAGAGTGGAGTGGAGTGGAGAACGAAGCAGGGAAGCTTCACTCGGAAGGATTCAGCATCACAAAAGCCACGTTTGTAATTTCAACGATTTGAAAACGTGGACAAACAATCCGAAAATTTGTAGTAATTACAAAATCCTCCTCTGTAATACGTTGTTGTTTTGCGTTTGTTGTTATAGTAGAGGAAAAAGTTGGCAACACGCTCGAATGCAATGCAATGCAATCGCTAGCAACATTTTTTATTCTTGTACTGCAAGAGAAACAGCGGGATGAAGGAGGGGAGGAGGAGAGGAAAGAGGTGTATGGTGGAGAAACAGAGAGTGACCAAAAAAGAAGAAGAAGAAGAATAACAGGAAGAAGAAACACAGTAGAATGTGCAGGAGGACGACGAGGAGGAGGTGTTCCGATGATGATGCGATTTGTGTTGTGTGCTGAAAGTGGGGCTTATAAGGGTTTAGAACATACACACACACACATTCACCTATTTTAGAGTCAGTGAATACTTTTTCGGACCAAAATCGAGATCCATTTGTGCGTTAATGTGACTACAAAACGGAACGAACCAAGCAACGAATGAATGCTGTTGCTGTTGAATTACCACCGGACGTGGTAAGCTAAATAACAGTAATAACAACAACAACTACAACAACATCAACTACAGTAACAACTACAACAACAACATCAGCAACAACATCAACAACAACAACAACATCAGCAACAGACAATATTGCTGCCGACCGTTTGTGCTTTTTGAATACTCGTTCAGTGGATGCGTTGTGTTTATTGTGTGAATGTGTGGGTGTATTTAGAATGGAAAGTGTATGAGTGTGTAGATGTATGTGTGTGTGCTGTGTGTGACTGTAAGTTACGTGAGCCATGAAGTAATTTCCAACATTTTCCTATACTCGTTCTTCCGTCCCAAACGTATTCATGCAGAATAAATTTATTGTTTGTTTCATATGAATGCGTGCCTCTCTCTGCATATGTGTGCGTGTGTGTGCCTGTGTATGTGTGTATGGGTGAGTGTAGTTGACACTTCAGTCTCGCATTCCTCATTTATTTTAAAAAATAAAATTTTACATGCAAACTTATTTGAACGCTTTTGCATCATGAGAAATCAAAAGTAAAATAATAATAAAATAATAACGAAAAACAGAAAGAAAAAAAATAAAAACAAAAGGCAGCACTGTAATTTGTTCATTTCTGATCTCACTCTATTTTTGGAATTTTTTTATATATTTTGTTGTTGTTAATACGAAAAATTGAAATGTTTTCTCTCTTCGAGATCTCAACGATTTTGTATTCCAACAAATGACAAATTTATCGCATTGGCAACACGAGCAACAGGGACAGAAGGAGCACCGGAATGAGAAGAAGGATAAGAAGGAGCAGATAGAGTAGCCGAGCGTCCTTTGACGCGTGTAGGGTGTCATAATTGGAGCCACTCAGCTGGAATATTAATTTTAACGCGTCAAAAAAAACATCGACGTCAATTTTAAGCAATCAGTCAATAAAACGAGTATGGGAAAACAATAGAGAAGAGAAGAGAGTGAATCTGAAGGTGCAGAGGAGAGAGCGGAGAACCTGAAGCTTGTTGCCTCATCGTTTGTCGTCTGTCGTCCGTCGCTTAAATGGGCCAATCATCAGACGCACGACTGACGCACGTTCAATCAGCGACTCGTTGGTTTGCGATGAATGAAGAAAACATCCACATCAAGCATCAGCAGCGATGATGGCTGGTGAGTTGAGTGGTGGAGTGGTTGGTGAAGTTGTTGAGGCTGGTGAGGTGGTTAAGTTGGAGCGTTGAGTTTAGTTGGGTTGATTGTAGGTGGCTTGTTGATGAGTCGGTTGTCGTTTTAAGTCACATGAACGGAAATTAACACGAGCCTGGCCTCACCCCACCTCCCGCCCCACTCCTTCGATTTCCAATCCTCATCCGTTGCTAAGGACGTCAGTGAAAACGTCAAACATCGAAGAAGAAATCCCGAAACTGAAGTGACCCACTTTTGAGTGCTATGAAATAATTAAGGAAGAAGAGTCAAGAAGAAGACCTCAAAATAATCTGTTCGCAGCCACGACATCGACGTTGGCATGAAACAATGATTAATTGTTCACATGGCAATCACAAGACTACCTCCCTCTGCCCTTCCCCCTTCCCATCCTGCCCAACACACACACGCCCCACCTGACAGTAGCAGGTCCTTGAATTTTCGCTCCTTGCTTCGTTGGCGTGATAAATGATTTCGTGGCTGTTGAGCTGACTTTTGAAGGTGGAACCGCTGAAGTCGAAAAAGTGACGGCGACGACGATGGTTGCGGTACCTTTTTTTGTGTTTCATGCCTAACCGCCCCCTCTCTCTCTCTCTCGCTCTCTTTCTCACTCCTTGTAAATAACGAGTGATTATTTAAAGTCATGTGTTTCTATTGACGTCTAATTTTCCGGTGACAAAAAAGCGTGTCTTCCGTCGCCTTCAACCTCCATCCTCATCCACTCCTTCTACTCGCTCAACTCCCACTTCCACGCCCACTCGTAATGAATAATTATTAAGTAGTGAGTAATTTTTTTCTCTATGATGGTTTTGATGCTGAGTTTTCATTTCTTTCTTGTTTGTTTGTCTCTCTGAGAGACTCTCCCTCTCCTTATTGAGGAATTACTGAAAGTGTTGTTGTTTTTAACTACTCTTTAAAATAATCCGGAGATTCCAGTACTCCGAATGAAGCCGTTACTTTTTCTGTCCCCGGATTAGCGAGGTTGTACAGTATATAGACCCTCGTGTATCTCGTACATCAAGTAAACCCAGACTGTTGCATTATTTTATTGGCCTATTTTCCTTGCAACAACAAACCAAATGAAATCATATCGCAATCATATCATAATCAAAAGTAAATCGGAAAAACTTGGGAACTCGGTTTCGTGTGAAAATTTTTAAAATCACATCAATTTTCTTTCAAGCAACGAATGCAGTGCATGCATGTTCGTGCATGACACGGAACTTCTTCGCTTTCCACTCTCTTCGGTCTTCGCTCTACTCTCTTTGCTCCACTCTCTTCCCTCTCCTCTCTTTGCTCCTCTCTTTTCACTCTACTTATCGTCCATCAATCAACAGGACTTTCAATCATCTTTAATAAAAAAACGTGCTGTTTTATTAAAAGCAAGATCAAAAAAAGCAACAGCAACAACAGCAGCAACAGCGACTACAACAACAACAACTTCACTATAGTTACATAGTAATTCCATTAAAGTAATGATTCTTAATAATTTGTTTAACATACACACACACACACACACACACCGCCCTCTCTCCATCCCACCTCGTGTCACATCGCAGCCCATTCTTCACACCATCCTTTCCTCTTCTTATCCCCTCCCTCCCTTCTTCCTCTCTTCATCCGGTCTTCATACTGGCCACTGCTTTCCGCTCCCTTCACGTCTACGCCCCTGACTGTACCTCTTTTCACATTCCTTCACTCCCGCCCTGACCAACTCTTCCCTTCCCCCACCCCTTCCTTGCCGCATGCAATGTACACATATTTATTTTGTGATTATTTTAACGCTTTTAGCCGACTTTTTAACGCTAGACGGCAGAAAATAGGTGGCAACGTTGGTCGATAGTCGATGCACGCAATGAAACTGTTGATGTGATTGCTGTCCAGTTGTTGGTGTTGTTGGTGTTAATCGTGTGCTTTTTATTGTTGCACTTAAAATTTGTTGTTTCTGTTGTTGTTGTTGCTTCTTTCGATCGGGGCAGAAATGTGTCAACAATGCAAAGTAACGGGAAAAAATCAAATAAAAAAGAAACAAACAAGAAAAAAAAAAACGAATTGCCACAGATTTTAATTTAGTTAAAGTTGCATAAATACAATAATAATAACAACAACAGCAAAATTACACACACTCATGGAACATTATAAGTTCTCATATGTATATGTATGTGTGTATGTGTGTGTGTGTGTGTGTGCCTTTGTGGGTGGTTGACTGTGTTTCTGCTTTAAATTAAAAATTCGCTATGAAATTTTCAGCAATGATTTCAACAAGACACGTCAACCACACCCACCACGTCCGACGCCCACTTGTAAGTAAAGCGATTTTCAAACGCAAAGCAAACACAAACAACGCGTTCTCCAGATTATTATGACGATGATGATGATGATGATGATGACGATGATGATGATGACGACAATGATGATGTTGGATATTTTTTACCGTCTGTTGTTGTTTATTATTGTTGATTGTTGTTGTTGTCGACTGTTGTTGTTGTTGTTGCTCCAAGCTGATGACCAGCAGGTGTGTCAGTGGGTTGTCGCGTAGTTACGCCCACTTTTGTAAAGCACGGTCAAAGTTGCAAGCAATTCGAACAGCTGACTGCTGAAGGTGAACGCGTGTTGATGAAAACTAACGCAAGGGAAGGGTTAATGAGTGAAATGGTGAAGGGGGAGGGGGGGGCGAAGAGCAGAATGCAGAAAAATTATGAAGAAAAGCTTCAGTGGTCAACAGCAACCTGATTCCGTTCCATCGCTGTTTCCACTCGCCGTCAGTTGGTCATGATTTTTATCGCTTGAATGCAGTATAAGTTGCACTTTGTTGTTTTGTTGTTGTTGTTATTCTTATTATTACTAGTTTTTTAGTTGTTGTTTTTATTATTATTGTCGTTGTTGTTGTTGTTGTTATTATTACTTGGCTGCCACTCGCAGCCATCGCAATTCTATTGTGCTGAAGTGCTTTTCCATGTTTGTTCTACTTTGTTGTTGTTTTTTCGTGCTGTTTTTTATTTCTCTTTTAAATGTTTTTCCTTCTCTTCTTTCAACATTCCCCGCCCTTCCTTCCCCCTCAACTATTTTATAGTGCTTTAATATTGCAAAAATATTTAGAACGCAACTCGATTATTTTATATTTTGAACACTCCCTCTTTATGAGGGGTTTAAACACTCACTCATTATTAAATTATTAATGAGGAAAAAATTTATAAATTTTTATATAATGTTATTTAATAAACAAATACATATAACAAATTATAAAAAAATAAACTTGTTTCCCATACCGGGAATTGAACCCGGGCCTCCCGGGTGAGAGCCGGGTATCCTAACCACTAGACAATATGGGATGGATACTACTTTCGGGTTAGAAGCGAATAAATTTTAATGCAAGTAGAAAAACTCATTTGTTTAATTCTGTATCCACAAAGTAGCCTCTACTTTTCTTAATTCCCGGTATGGCAAGCAATGAGTTTCCCACATGTTTTTAATCAATTATAATTTTTAACATATGAATATTGATTGATGCATTTTTTTCTTTGAAAACCCTTACGATTACCTTTACAGGTAATCCTTTCCAACAACCACGTCTTCAACAACTAATTTATATGGCGATTTGCTGTGTTTTTCTTTTCCTCGTTGGCCTAGAATACATTTCATTCTGTATTTAATTAAAATGCTTTTTCCTCTCGTGCACCATGTATGGATTGTAAAGAGAGGGATTGTATAACGTTTGGTGGAAATCGCTGGAAAAGCGCTGTGAATTTTTGACTTTACTTTGTTCGGTAAAATCTGTTAAAAAAGTAGTTTTCATAACTTTGTTCTTGTTATAACTCAGGCAGTTGTTACCTTTTACACCATCATTTGCTCTTAAATTATAAAAAAAATATAACGAAAATCTAAAATTATAAATACATTAAACGCACACGAGGTCGATTTTGGAGATTGTAAAATTCCTCTCTAATGAACCTAATTTTAAAACTCTATTTAACTCAAATCTAACTTAAAAAAATATTTTGTAAATGTCAAATATTTCTATTTAATTGCCTCGTTATTTTAAAATCTCGAAAGTACATATGTATTAAAATTATTAAATGTTTTTTTCAAATTGGTCATTTAGGTCATCAGTTAGTGCCACTAATCCCAGATAGGAGCAACCCCATCGGAACCGCAGGAGTGATTCTAATCATAAGAAATCATCATCCAGAAACATCACGTGACCTTATTAATAGGGTAGAACGTCAGTTCATCTCTACTAAATGACAAACTTTTCGGACCAACAGCAGGTCTATTAAAGCACTTTCCACCCAAACCAACTATGAATTATAAGAACACAAACGAAATTATCACCATTATATCAGGGATTCACAAACTAAAACTGAGTATGAACATTTTATTCCCATTTCTTTTCTTGGTTCATGGTGCAAAAAACGAAATAATACAAAACGTTTTAAGTTAAAAAATACTACGAATTCTATGACTGTGTATTTTTATAAGAATTTATAAAGAATTTTTTAAGGATTTTAGTAGAAGTTTCCATATCTTTATAAATAAATTCATTGTGATTTGATATTTTTCTCTAATTTTACTCTACTGATTTATATACACACAAACGTTTGGGAGTCTCTGCGATTACTGTCAAAACAACAACAACAACAACTTTGATAACGAAGACGCTGACGACAACGACTGCTTTTTAAACAGCAGCGAAAAAGAAACAAACAATCAACACAAGAAAACAACAACAAAAGTAATTGGTTCGTGAGTGCATAAAACAACAACAACTGCATATGTACTTATATTAATAATGATTTTATGTATACGGAGTCTACTGAAGAAAGAATGAAATGGCGCTTTTTACACGTCGCAATGTTCATGTCTGTTCTTTCATTTGAATAGTTCTGAGTAGCTTCATCGTAGTTGTTGTTATTTATTATACGAAAAAATCTTTCCACGTGTTTGTAGGTAGATAAAAAATCGCTTGAAATAAATTAGAAATTTAAAAAGGTAAAAATAATGCAAAAAAAGTTATTTCCCATACCGGGAATCGAACCCGGGCCTTCTGGGTGAAAGCCAGATATCCTAGCCACTAGACCATATGGGATATGAAATAATATGTCATTTCAATTGTGTTAAATGAAATATTAAGAAATTTTTATTTACTTTATTGGATATAAATACAGTGAAAACTCTACTTGCGGACACCTCCCACAGGCGGACACCTCTAATAAGCGGACAGTTTCTTCAGTTCCTTGGATTTCCGAGTATTTTTAGAACAAATTGCACTCTGCTAGACGGACACTCCCATGGCCGGACGCGGACACCCTTTTTCTATAAAACCCCACCTGTAGACGGACGGAAAAAATATGTTTGGAGAAAAGTACAAGAAATACACACATTAATGCTAACAAAAAAAAAAAAACAGAGCAACACTAACGCACATTTACTGCTTTTTAAGTGGCATACGGACTTAAACATATTAAATTGTGTGATTCCCCTTTCTTTAAACCATTGACAGTTTGTTGCACAGTTTTTGTTAATTGTTGTTAACAATTGTTAACTAAATAAGGTCGTGTAACGATTTGTCGACAATTTTTTATCGTAATAATGGCCGGCCGAAATTCCCTTTCACTTAAAGAAAAAATTACAATTACAAATGTGCATGAACAAGAAAAACTTTCTGTGCGTGAAATTGCAAAAAGGTAAAAAGATATAACATTTTGAAAAAAGTATCTTAATTGTGTAAATTTTAGATTTAATATTGGTAAAACCCAGTCTGCAAATAGTTTAAGAAATAACTTATGTTTTTTTCTGTTAATATACCAATAAACATATTCTGTTAATATTCTGTTAATAAACCGACCATTTTTAATCAACTATCCCGTAGGCGGACACCTCTCGCTAACGGACAAACCTGCTGTGACGATCGGTGTCCGCCCACGGGAGCTTTCACTGTAATGTCAAAGATTTTGAATGAAACTGAATAATTTGTATTATTTTTTAATATGTATTTCATTAATTTTATAAATAATTAAAATATGTAATGATTTTAAATAACTAAATAAATAATAAAGTCTGAAGTTTCATTGAACAAATGATATCGGCCCATAATTCAATTTAAATTATTTATTTATTAAATTTTTTGCCAATATTGAGGCATCCAAGAAACCCTAAGAAAAGTAAGAATATGTATTGAGTACCCTGCAGTGATCACCACTTTCAGTATTATTGTTATGTTTTCTATTCTTATTATTATTATTATTATTATTATTAATTCTTTAATTACATTTTTGGTACACAGAAAAGTTCTCAAAAAATTACCACAGAAAATGTTAAACATTTTTCGTTGCTCGTTTTGCATTTTATTGTCCTTGTTTAATTCTTTCTGTAAACATTTTTTGTTGTTTTTGCCATATTCGTCGAGTGCCAAAACTTGTTCGTTGCTCAGGTACATTTTCTTCTTGTCTCTGTTTTTAAACTGAAGAATGTGCGTATTTTTGAGGGTAACGCATACTTTTTTCTTATTCTTTTCTTTAGATTAACTTTTATTAAACACATCTGCAACTCCTGATAATAAGAAAGGGTTGAAGAACCCGGTATCTAAGAATTGAATCTTTTCCTTGAAGGAGGAAAGAAGGAAGGAAGTGAAGAGCGATTTTAATAGCTGCAGCTTGAAACTCACGACTTCGTTGTTCCTTCATTCCTTCGTTTCTTCGTGTTTGTGGTTACTTTTATTTTTTGGCCTGTTTTTTACCCTCTTTTGTTTCATTTGAGAACAGCATAAAAACATTAAATCCTTGAAGCTAAATTAAGTCCCACGGCACCGTCGCCATCGCCGTCTCCTGCCTCTTCTTTGCCAATAAAAATATCAGTATGGGTAGAAGAGTCGCATGATGTGCGTCTCTCGTGTTTATCTTTGAGCACATAATCTTGGAAAATTGGCGCCCGTCTCGACAAAAAGCTCTCGAAGTCCCTTTATTTCGGTTTTGTTTTATTACTTGTGTAAAATTACCTTGCAGGCGGTTTGTTGATAGCATTGTTAGGGAAGGAGGAGGGGGGAGGGGCAGCCGTGTATCCAGAACATTGAATGCACTCGCTGTAAAACATTTCGGTTGCTTGATGTTTTTGAGTTTCTCGTTTTTGCGGTTTTGTTGCGTGTCTCGTTCTGACAACGCAACCATTTTAAGAAGGAAAGACGAGTCCCCAAGGACAAGAACACTGCGATGATTTTCCGGGTCTTACTACCACCAACAACAACACCAACTCCACCACCAGCAACAGCAACAACACCACTAGAAGCAGCACCACCTCGCGGCTGTTTCAGACTTTCTTGTGGTCGATATAATTGACTTTGGTTCTGTGGTTTTTCTCTTATTATATTAATGCTTCTATCTTGTTGTTGTTGTTGTTATTGTTGTTGTTATTGCTGTTGTTGTTGTTGTTGTTGTTGTTGTTACTATTCGTGTATGTTTCTATCTTGTTGAGGGTGAACTCCTCCATTATTAAGTTATAAATTATTTAATATTGGCCACGTTTAAAAATAATAAAAGTTTTCAAAGTTGTTCGCCTCGCCACTGAAATTGAATACAAGCTTTTTTTTCATCTTTTCTAATTTAATTTTCGAAGCTTCAACAGTGAAAATAAATGAATTTTATTGTTAAACGTGACAATAAACATTTGTTTCAATTTCATGAGTAAAAAAGAAAGTAAGAAGAGTAAGTAAACTAAAGACAATAAGATAAAAAATTTATAGAAAAGAAAAAAAATTACATTTCCCATACCGGGAATTGAACCCGGGCCTCCCGGGTGAGAGCCGGGTATCCTAACCACTAGACAATATGGGATGGATGTATAATTATGTTTTGCAGCGTATTTATACAAAAGTTATTATGTAGGTATAAATTTTTTTATTTATTACTATGGTTATTAAAAGATCGTGTTGAGTTTTCATAACTTTGTTGAATTTAAATTAATTGCAAACACGTGTTTAGGAAGCAACAGAAATAAAGAGAGAAAGAGATGCTTATATGGATCAGTTGATGAATCACTATGATGAGCAGTGTTGCCGCTAACCAAATATTAAATGTGTTCTCTGTTTAAGAAAACTGTGTCCATTTAGAAATAAATGGCCACATGAAATAAATATAATGAAATAAATAGAATTTAATGGCTCAAAGTTAACATAATTATATTTATTATTGTTTTTGTAGTTATTGTATAGTAAAAAGGCGCAGACTAACTTTGAAGTCTGATTTATTTCGTTTAATTCTATTTTATGTAATTTCTTAATAAAAAGTTTAACAAGAACTGGGAACTAGAAAAAACAAAAAAAAAAAGAAACCAGACACAGAGCAGAATAGACAGCATAGAATAGAGACAGATACAGAAAAAGAAAGGGAGGGAGAGAGAAAAAGAGAAATAAATGAAATAAAGCAAGTACAAAATTTTAATTAAATCGTCTGGAGTGGACATTTTTTAGCTCGAAATCCCTATCGTTTCAACAAACACCACCAACCCCCCTCTTCCCGTGAAACCCCTGAATTTCTAACTCATTCCTTGTTTATCTCATGCTGTTTTCTATACAAAACCTTATAACAAAAAATAAATGCATGAAAGATCCTCTCTGTGGGGAGTGGATAAGATGGCGATGGTGTGGTATGGAGCGTTGACGGGGTGAGGGACGGGACGACATGACACGCCTTGGTCATTTATAAACGCAAAAACTTTCAGATAAGTCGTAGAGTGGCATAGAAAAACAACAACAACAATAACAACAGCAACAACAACAACGTTTAACAATTGCAACAATGCGCCCCAATGACAACAACAATAGTAAAAACAGCTTAACCAGAGTCCAAACAAGAGTAACATGAGTTAAAATTAGCAACAACAATAAGAGCATGAGTAGTAATAACAACAATAACAACAACAACGATAGCCACAGAAGACAACAACAGCTACAGAAAGCAAAAACAACTACCAAAGACAACAACCGCTACATAAGACAACAACAGTTAAACAAGAACAACAACATCAGTAGGAACAACTAAACAAGAGTGACAACAACAACAACAACAGCACGCTCGTTGACAATAAAAGCCGTAAAAAGCTACCGGAATGATGTTGAGATCGTTGTTGGTTTCTAACGCACTGAACGGTGACCCATCGACTTGTGTAGAGTGCAAGATGGATTTTTGGGGGTCGTTCGTTTGCTGCTGCTGCTGTTGTTGGTTTTTATGACGAGGGTCTGTAGTGCTGGAGGAGTAGTAGGGGGTCAGGGGGGAACTCAACGTTCAACGTTTAAATGAGTGCCATTTTTATATGTGTTCATACGTGAACATACGTGAATGTATGTGTATATGTATGTATGTATGTATATGTGTGTTGTTTGTTTGTTTAGCCAACGGAAATTATTATGCAACCGAGACAAGAGGAAATGCAATTTTTTTGTTGTTGCTTGTTTCTTCCTTTCTACTCTTCCGTTGTTTATCTGTCTATCTGTATGACTCTTTGACTGTGTGTGTGTCTCTGTCTGTCCGTCTGTCTCTGTGTCTGTCTGCATGCATTCCTTTTTTTTGTAAAGTTTTAAATAAAATAATGAAAATGTTTCCCTTCAAACAAATGAATGTTTTGTTATTGTCTCTGTTACTGTTAATGTTGGTGTTGTTGCTGTTATTTTCCGTCTGTTGTTGTTGTAGCACTGGACATCCACGTTTTGTGCGGAAGTTCCTGCTGTACCCTGCACAAAGTCACAAAATTAATGGCGCCCCGGAAGTCAACGCATTCAGTGAAATACGAACCAAAAGCAACAAAAAAGAAAGTTTTTCCCCCTTTTTTATTAAGGTTTTTTATGAACTAATTAGTTTTATGAAAAACATCCAAAAAACAATGACTAATTTCACAAAATTCACTGCAAAAAATCCACTTTACGAAAAATTAAACAAAAACTTAAGACAAGAAGAAGGAAACAAATTAAATATTTGATGGATTTATGCAAATGTTTAAATATTTTTTTAAACAATAACAATAGCATGGTTTGTACAATAGATTGTTTCTGCAGCGCCCTCTGGCCAATGCTCCAGACAGATCTCTAGAGAAGAAACTAAAGAAAGAGACAAACACAATACACAGAAAATACATGGACACAAATAATGGACACAAACATGGACACAAGAAAAAACCAAACTACGGTAATAAAATCTGTGAAAAAAAAGTGGTTGGTTGTAAAAATATCAAAGATACCAAAAAAAGTTATAAAAATGTTTGATTTTCCCCTGCAGTTGTTGTTGTTGTTGCAGCAGCTGTTTTCGTACGTTGTTGTTGTAATGTAGTAAGTGTTGTTTTTGTGTGAATTGTTGTTGTTGTTGCTGTTGATGTTACTGCTATTTTTACTACTATTGTTGTTGTTTGATTCTCTATTTTTTTCTGATTTACTTTTTCAGTTTTTCTATTTTTTCCTTTTTTTTGTTGTTGTTTGAAAAATAAATTCAAATTTTCCCCTTTTATTTAAATGATATTTATTCCATATTAAATATTTTGTATACAATTAAAAGTATTTGAATATTTTTAAATTTATCATTCGTTTTCTTATCAAACACAATCGAGTGTTTTTAAGCTTTTGTTACGTTTTCAGAATCAAAATTTTAATTAAAATCGAAGCACAATAAAACGAAAAACAGCAAAAATATCAACCACAATAAAGGAACAACAAAATATTGTGTTGTATTAAATTGCAGTGAAAAAGAAATCAAATCATCGTCGAATCACGCGTGTCACAAAATCACGTCACATCACTTCACAGCAACGCTAGCAACATGATTTCAGTGTAGATAAACAAACGTTGAATGACGAGAATCTCTTCAGAGATGAAAATTAATCCATAAAACTCGATGCGTAATAAATTCAAATCAAATAAAATAAAACAACGCAATTTTATACATTTTTAATGGTGTTTGTTGAACAAATTGAAATTTAGTAGTATAATTTTAATGAAATTCGCACATAAATCAAAGGATCTACACACACATATGTAAATACGTACATATATGAACTCTTATGTGTATGTCGAGATGTCTGATTAAAGATTTCTTGCATAATTATAGTCGTATGCAAATTAATTGCATCTGCTTATTAACAACACAACGCATTTGAGACAAATTATAATAAATTACTTAGAGGTGATGTTTTGTAGCTGGAGTGACTGCGACGCGACGAAGCTGCAGCAGCGGATTAGAGCAGAGCAGAGCAGTGAAAGAGTGAAGCAGCAAATTAGCAGAGTAACTGAGCAGCAGAGAAACAGAGCAGCACAGTAACTGAGCTGCAAAGAAGCAGAGTAGCATAAAGCTGATTGGTGTTGTTTTGTTGTTGTTACTGCATTCGTGGGCGAGAACATGATTCGCATGTAGTTTAAATAGCGGAGTCCTTAAAATGGTGACTTTTAGATTAAGCACAATAAAAAAAAACAGCGTCCAACAACAAAAAACAGTATCAAACTAAGAAGGAAAGTCACAGGAAGACGGTGGATGCGAGGAGTAGAAGCAGAAGAAGAAGTGGGAGAAGAAGGAAGGGAAAAAGCAGGATAAGAAGAGAAGAGTGTGTGTTCAAGAAGGAGAAGAGAGGGAGTGGCGCAAGATGTAGTGGAGAAAGCAATGGAAGAAAGAATAATAGATAGAAAAAGCAGCTGAATTGAACTATTATGAAATCTGTGTCACATCTTCATCGCTCAACGCTTCTCACTCCGCAAACGCTTTTCAACACAACGAAAAGCAGTCGCCAATCAACAATGAAAAGCTTTTCATTTCATTAATTACAGCAGATATGAGCACTTTTCAAGCACGAAAAGTCGAGTGCTTGGCAACAACAATTAAAAGAACAACAACAATAATGAAATCAAAACCTGCAGCCATAAAAACAACGACAAACAGAAGTGAACACATCAAGCAACACACGAAAATAGTATACAAAGCAACGCAAAGCTGAAGTTGAAGTTTGGCAACACTTCAACATGATTATTTAAACGAATGCAAAAATTTCGGAAAACCCTATCGGAGCCCGGCTTACATACAGACCAACGGGCACTCAAAGAGCCGGACCAACAGACAAAAAAGAGTCGGGCAGAGAAAAGAAATGCAGATGAGCAGAGACTCCAGCGGACACGCAACTCCAAACCTTGACGACGACGTAGGTCATCATTCACATTGATGAACAGACAGCATACCCGATCTCGTTCCCTCCCTCTTCCATGCTGGATGTGATGCCAACGTGTTGGTGGTCGTGGTTTTAGGGTGTTGTTTGTGTTGGTGTTGTTGTTACTGCAGCTGTTTGCGCAAATTGGCCGTGACCGTGGCAACGCGCTGAGCTGCCAACTTTTTTGCCAAATTTACATAAAAATCGCATTACATTTAAGAAAAAAAACAACAAACAAACATGATAACCACTTTAACAAGAGGTTCATAGTTTACAACATCAGCAGAAGCAGCAGCAGCAGCTGTTGCTCCGGTTCGTTGTGTTGGCGCTGTGATAAGGCGAAAAAACACAACAACAACTTGTGAAAGAACAGGCGACTGTTGTTGGTGGATGATGATTCTGCTGAATTATTTCGAACTCCTTAAAACTCCACTTCTTACAATGATTTAAATCATTTCGTTTTTAGAAAATTTAGTTAAATAAATTTAATATTTTTTTTTAAAAAGAAAAAGAAATAGACTGTAGTAATCTTTCCCATGCCGGGAATTGAACCCGGGCCTCCCGGGTGAGAGCCGGGTATCCTAACCACTAGACAACATGGGATACTGAATTCAATGTGCAAAAACTCTCTTTTCTAGAAACTATTCCTTTAATTATTAATTTAATTATTATTATATACATTTCTAAGTTCATTAATATTGAAATATTGTATGTTTTATGTCAAAATAAGAAAACCAAACTACATTATTTTTTTTTTTATTTTTTGAAATGTTTTGAATATATTCTGAAGTGTATAATGCAATATAAAATAAAATTTTTAATATAATAATATATAAATGTACGTTATAATCTTTAAAATAATAACTTGTTATGATATACTTTTTGTAATATTATGTGAAATAATAATTAAAGATCGTTTTATAATCTGGTGGCGCAATAATTGTTCCGAAATGTGGTTCAAAATCATCTATTATAATTTTATATCTTCTGTTAATAGATTGTTTAATTGTCCATTTTTAATAAAACTGACCGTTCGGACCCGAGTTGAGGAAATCGTACACCAAAACGGACACCAAAATGAAGTACCACACTCTGAGTTTTACTTTCTCACACACACACTCTCTGTATCATTATACTTTCCTCTCTCTCTCTCTGCTTCTCTCTGTCGCTCTCTTTCATGCCATCATATTGTTTTCAATTCCTATTTGGTTTCCTTTTGGCTGGAAGAGGGATAAAGCCGTTGGTGGAGGAGTGGAGAGAAGGCGTTGTTTTGGTGGGGGTAGGAATTTTTTTGGTATAGTCGAAATAAAATCCCAAAAATGCATTCAACTGAAATAATTGGAAAAGGGTCGCTTTATCGAACGGTAACCGAATCGTTAAAGTGGAACAACAACAACGACAGAAACATATTTTCAATGATACCCCGGAAGTACGATTGTAGTATAAACGACAAAAAACAACAACCCATCCGTCCGATCCAGCGACCCTCTCAGGCCCCCTCTGCTCTCCAGGTCCTCTTTCCGTCAACAAACCAAGGCTCCACAATAACTACGCTGAACATGAGCCAATAACTTGAACCGACCCAATGGACCATGCATGGGAAACCAAAGAGGGAGAGAGAGAGAGAGGGATAGAGTGCGATATATACGGGAAAGTGACAGGTAAAGAGAGGGAGAGGCCTGGGGGAGAGAGTTGTTAATGACATCGCCTGGTTCTCTTCTCTTTTCATATGCGTTCAAAAGATCATCCGTTCGTCTGCTACTCTGTCGGTCACTTCGCCTTTCTTCTGTCTGTTTGCATTGTATTTCTGTTTGTGTGTCTCTTCCCTCCGTCTTCGGTCTCTTTCGATCCTTGAACCGTTTTCACTCTCCACTTAATTCAAGCCTCTAAAGTGGTCCTCTTTTCATTTGCTCGATTTAGTTTTGGCTCGTGTTGCTTCGCTTAAAAATTTTCTCATCATCCTCAGCGTTTATAGTCGGATATCCGTATTCCAAACAGACTACAATAAACATATGTTTGTCTGTGACTTGTGTCTCTGTAGTTCTCCTTCTCTCGTTTTCACTCTCTGTCCATAACCGACCTGGTCCATGCTTGACCATTCAGTGTTTTTTCCCAGGCTCTCCTGTCGTTTGTGGCTTATTTGCCAAATTTAACATTCACCTCCCCATCCTCCTCGCACTCCCCTCTCCTTTTCGCCACTCTCCCTCGTTCTGAAAATATTTGGAGCTCCATTTAAGCCATTGTTTGCTAGGAATGGAAATTTCATATGAAAGAAAACGATGACGACGAGAACGAGGACGAGGAGGTTCCAGAGCAGAATCAAGGAGGCGGATGCTGATGAGAATGAGGAGGAGGAGGGAGGACACTCGGAAGAAGTGTGCACACTTTTTGCACAGATTTAAATGGATTTTTTCTTTCCTATCTCCCAGCAGAGTCACCTTTGAGGTCCTTCCAGCTACAGTGGGTTTGTTTTCATATTTTTTGGTATTTTTTTACCCAAAACCAAATTTAAAACCATATTCTTCATTCGATTGGTTGAGTTTTAAGTATTATATGAGAATTGAGTTTAAATTTAAGGCGACAGCGAACCTTCTTTTATTTTCTCCAGGGGTCACTTCTTTATGGAGTCTAAATCCTTAAAAAATGTGTATTTTTCAGAAATTTCGATAGCTAAAAAGAAAAAAAACTTTTTTAGGTTGACTTTAAAATGGTTTTTGAAAAGTGTAGATTTTAAGTGTTTCTTTTTACAATTCTGTTTGTCGAATAAAAACTTATTTTTGGTACAGCATCTGTAAGGAAAAATGTAACCCCTCCCTCTCCCCCTTCCCCTTAAAAAACTCAATAAAATTTGAGGGTTGCCGTTATTAGTTGCCATTAAGAGCTCGATAACCTCAAGTGCTAAGTGCTTCATTAGATTCATTAAATTATATGCTCATATGGTTGCTTCTTCAACCTCCCTGCGCACCCTTCCCCCCACCACTTCCCTGCTTTGCTTTTACCCTTTAAAAAGTATCAACAAAAAACCGAAATTCAATGCAGTGATTGGAAAAAATTGCATTATGTTGTTGTTGTTGCAAATCTAATGAGTAAAATCAACAAAGCAACAAAGAAAGAAAGAAGGAAAAACTTGGAAATGTGAAAAAAAGCAATAAATTTACCCGGCTAAATGCTAAAAACATAACCACATACAAGTCAAGCAGATATACAGACAGACGGACAGACAAACAGGCGGATGGACAGACAGCTACCAGCGAAATTAATAACCATGCAGTATTTAAGCAATTTATAACATCTGTTGCCGAGTTGCCATTGTATGGAAAATGGCAAAAATTGGCAACATTACAAAAGTGAAATGAAAATATGTCGATTTAAAATTAAATACAGGAGCGTATCTAATAATATTTTACAGTTATAAAAATTAAAATGAGCACAACAAACGAGCTGAACGAATGAATGCACTTGTTATATAGGAGGTGGTCTGGATTTGTTGTTGTAACATCGTAGATACGCGTACCATTCGATGAAGGGTGGTAAAGCATACAGACACGTAACAAGTTTTACGTCGAACCCGCACCCTTCATTAAATAGTTTACAAGGCCCACTTGCTCACTCTATCACTCACTGCTTTACTGCTTTACTCATTCACTCACTCTTTTACTCAGAATTTAATAAAAGAAATATGAAATTTTCTAAAATTTATTTATTGCATTTAGCACTAAGTAACAATAATTGTAGATCTCTCCCCTGCTCTACTCTCCTCTCCACCCCTGTACTCTCTTTACTATTCACTGGATGGACTCGGGGGACTTCCCCCGAGCGTTTATGGCTCATTGAATTAATAGAAACCGCAGACTTTTATAAAAATAATAAAAAAATACACACACACAGCTTCTGGTTCATTCTCCATCCCTTCAGCATATTTTTATTCTTCTTCTTCTTCTCTATTCTTGTTTCCAACATCCTGGCTTTGAGGCTCACATTATCACAAATGTATCCAATTTCCTGGCTTAGCGCACGCCTTCACCCCGCAAAGAATGCTGCAATATTTTGTTATACCCTACAATCGAAGATGAAAGGGTATGTTAAGTTTGTTCTTGCATTCGTGTCGTATAGAAGGAGACTTGGAAGATATAGAAAAGTATTCTTAATCAGTACTCCTCCACCAAAAATGGGCGTGCCCCACCCCCTCAAATACATGCTCTGTCAATTAAGTTTAACAATTTGTTAGGACTTGACAATCTACAGCAATAGCTATTTACAATATAATACTTCTATCTACAATATAATATTTCTAATGGCTGATTCAAAGTAACTTTCCAATTATGGGTGCGCTTCGCCCACTTTTTCATAATGAAATCCCAGAATATTCAGGGATAGAGTTATTCAGGTTATTCACAACCTATTTAAGGTCCTCATGGGCCCTTTAACTCTAAGTATATAAAGGCCTTTAGCACTTTCTTCTACACCTTTTCAATTTTGCAACTTTTCACCAGAGGTTTCGGGGTTATGTAGGGTATCTCAGCTTCGACCAGCCCCAGGGAGATGCCCACTATTTTTGGTTTTATTTCACTCCATCCACTTTTCTTTGTTTTCCTTAAAAAATTCGATTTCGATTGCAATTTCAATTTTTTTCGCACGACCACCGCGTTTCCGAACTAATGCATCCAATCTGCGTAAAGTGTGTATGAATGTCTTTCCTCTCTCTCTCTTCTCCTCACTTCTTCTTCTTCTGTATCTCGGGTGTCTTGAGTTCCATCTGTTACAATCCCCCTTCAAGGTTTTTTTCTAAACCACCAACCCACGAAAATTTCCCCATCCGTTTTCCTTGCTTAACGTATTCTTCTCTCAAATTTTATGTTACAATAATTAATAATAAGATTTTCATCGATTTCTACGAATTTGTATTTCATTCTACTGTACTTCATATTTTTTTCCATATCTTATTTCACCGTCCGGTTGCATTGGCAATCTTTTTTTTCCTTCAAAAATTCACCCCTCGGATTTGATTAAAAAAAGAACGTGTGCCATTTCTTTGCGTATCCTTAAAAAGTTCTGTATTTCATATCTTGTACTTTATATTGTAGAAGTTAATTTGTTCAGGTTTTTTTTTCTTAGTAGAAAGGAAATTTTTGGTAAGGGGTGGGCGGAGGTTTTTAGAACCTTCAGAGTTTTCGTTGGCCTTTGTTTAGATTTCTTCATAAACAGATACTTGTACTTTATCATTATATTTTTAATGAACATTAACAGATATAAAGTTATTTTCGTTTTTATTTTTAATTATGTTTTACTTTAGTTTAATTTTGTTTTGTTTGTTTTTAAAATTGTATTTGAATTTAATTTATTATAATTAATAATGTTAAACAATGTGTTACAATATCATTAGAAAATTTCATTTCCATTATGGATTCCCATAAAAATGGAATGAATGAATGAATTTTATAGAAATTGTGTACATTAATATTTCGATAATATAGAAGCTCAAAAATAATATCACTTTAATTGTGAATCGTATAGTTTTGTCATAAATCTATTTTATATACGAGTGCGTACATTAATATACTTTTGTCATTAAAAATTATTATAAATATGATTGTGAGTGCTTTATAATTAATTTCTAAGTTATAAAAATAAGAAATAATTTAAGAAACTTCTGAAAGAATGTATTCAGGAAATATTTATCTATATTATCCAAAATATCAAAAACGATCGAAATAATATCCAAATGTTCGATATAAAAAAGTTTGCTTAGTATATCTATTTAGTAGATTTTTATAAATAAATTTGGAAATATTTAAACAAACGGATTGTTTTATCTAATTAATTAATTCGAGACTTATAATTAATCGTTATTCTTATTTGAATCGTTGCTCTGATTCTTTAATCCTTGTTTAATTAATATTATATTACTCACTAATCTTATCTGTCTATTTTATCTGTATATCTATGTATGTATCTATATACTGTTTTCAAGTGTATTTTTGTCCATGATTTTCGTAGCTCAAAAAGTCATAAATAATAATTCCTGCTACTTTGCTTTCCTTTTCTTTAGCTTAAATAATTTGACATGCGGATGAACAAAATTAACTCCTGCGGGAATAAAAGAAACACGGCTTAAATTGGATTCATCAGTAAGCAGATAGAAATAAAGACAGAAACAGACATAGACAGACAGAAAGACAGCAGGCAGTCTTGATATAAAACAAAACCACAATATATATACATATATACATATATACAATATAATTATATGTACAAAAATACCATCAAATTATCCAAAAGAACAACAATAAAGAACTGCATTAAAATCAACAGGATATCATCAGAATATACTATGTAATAACCATAAAGAAATTCAAGAGAGGGGAAAAATGAAAGGATCAACGGACTGACAGTCTAACTGAGGACGGAATAGACAAAAGCTCAGTTTATTCGGATAAACAGAAGTACTCACAGATACACAGACATGAAGACAAACAGATCTACCTTCAAATTATCACTACAACAAGGAAAAGTGAAAAAATAATGACTTTTGCCGCAATACCGCAAAGTTTCCGTCTGTACAATGAAACATATACACAGATGTACTCGTATAGACACATATACAAACATATGTACGAGTATCTAGGATATAATAAGGAATCATATACAAACAACATTAATATTTAATGCAATGCATTTCGTTGCGGTTTGTTGTTGTTGTCGTTGCTGTGAATGCGGCAAAACACGGTGCAATTTTAATTTATGTTTGTCCTTGTGTCAGTCTGTATATAAGTCTGTATGTCTGTCTATTTTCTCTGTTTGTAAGTCTGTCATACTGTATATCTTTCTGTTTATTAGTCTGTGTATCTGTCTGTCTGTATGTCGTTCTGCATGTCTGTCTGGTGTCTGTGTGGTGTCTGTGTGGTGTCTCTCTGTTGTTATGTGTCTTGATGCAATAAGTTTGTCTTCGTGTATTTATTGTTGTTGTTTGTTGCATGACTTTAGTTTTATATCCTTCGGGATTTTATTGTATCTTTTTATTTTAGTTTATTTTTTCTGTTTATATTCTTTTACTTCTAAGTAACTGAGATTTTTTTACTCTCTCTCTCTCTCTCTCCTAGTATCTCTCATACATATTTTATAGTTTAATGTCTGCTCTAGAATTATGATATTTTTAAGCCTTATTTTCTTAAAGATAATCGATTTGGCAAGGAAATTTAAAGAAATTTTTTGAAAATCTGTTTTTCTTTAGTTTTTTTCGGAATACTTTTATTATGTCAAAAACTTTTGCTGGAATGGTAATTATTTTGGAATAAAAGCGAAGCTAATATATACGGATATGAATCCTTTAAGATTTGTCTGTCTCTTTTAACCCCATTCTATCTCCTTCCACTGTTTCTTCACCTTCCTCTATTTTTTTCTCCTCTCCTTTTTTCACCCCAGAAGAATCTTAATCATTCATTAATTCTCATTACTTAACTTTTACGATTTCTTTTATTATCTCTTTTTTTGTCTTATAAAATATAACCACGATATGGAACTGAAAGAAAGGATGAAAATGAGAGGAAGGGAGGGAGTGAAAGTGATTGTGAGCATCTGTTTGAGTGTATGAGTGGATGTGTGTGTGTTGTTCTCCAAACGTGTCTTGTTTGTTTTCCTTTTTATCACTATTTATTTTGTTCATTTTTTTAATGTTTGGTTACCTCAATATTTCTGTTTTTTAGACGACGTCTGTTGGCTTGCTTTCAATATTTAAGAACACCCTCGGGAATCGGGTTGGAGGGGTAGGTGGTGGGGGTAGAGGAAGGGTGAGAGAGGAGGATAAAGATGATTAAACGTCAGAGACACATAAATTTTACGTAATTCCCTGAGCTTTGAAAACTATGAAAGTCAATACAAGCAACCACACCTACAACAACAATAAGAGAAGCAACAACAACAACATCTACAACCACAACATCCCATTCCATACCATCTACACTGATAAATAAATACAAATGGCATAAATTAAAGTGTGTTTTTGTGCTCAGCTCGAATTTTTCTGTGCCACGCTTCACGACTTCAAGTTCACAGGAGCACGTAAAAATGCTTGGAACAAAAACAACAACCGAAAAGTAAAAAACGCTCCTTAATGAGGTGGTAACCATGACCAACCCTTAAATTTATGGATGGATTAAAGTGTGCAATGATGTCAAAATAATGTGGAAAGTGAATCAATATACGGGAGCACATACACACGTCCTTTGTTGTTGTTGTTGTTGTACTGGTGACATCTGTTTGAAATATTTGTATTTCTTTTTAAATGAGTATTTTTATTTTGTGGTCGTTTCCGTTGTTTTCCCTTTCGATTTCCACTTCGAACAAAAGAAGAGTTGAAAAATGTGTCAAACGTTTTACAGCTGAACTCGCTGTCATTTTAACGTTTTATCATTTTATTGTGTGTGTGTGTTTTATGGCTGTGGTTTGTAGAATAAACACTTATATACATACATGTCTTTACTCATATGTCTGTATGTGTGTATGTCTGTCTGTTCGATTGAAACAGTGAGAGATGAGCTGAGAACATCTGACAACATTTAGTTCGGGTTCGTTGATTTTGTCTAACATAAGAAAAGGTCACAAAAACATTTTGGACTTTTTTTTCATGAGCTTAAAACAAAAGGTTTTTATATTGTCGAAAGAAAAATAAACATAAAAGATACGCATAAAAAAACAAACAGAAAATAAGAGCAAAATAAAGAAGAATTTTTAAATTATTTATTATTTGATTAAGTTTAAATTATGTGTAGAATATTTGCTGATGTAGGTAGGTCGCTGGTAGGTCCATTGATTAGTTCCGAAAGGTCTCTGATAAATACCGGGTACATCCTTAGTAATCCCTGGTAGCTTAGTAGCCAAGACTTGCTTGTAACATTTTATGTTATAATACTAGTGAAGTCAATTTTAAGTTAAATTTTGAAATTGAAATTAAAAAAAAATAAGAAATAAGAAAAAAAAATTGATTGACCAATTGATCTCCCCGACGGGGAATTGAACCCCGGTCTCCCGCGTGACAGGCGGGGATACTAACCACTATACTATCGAGGATCTTTGAATATACGTGTTTATTACTGTATTTCAATATAAGAGACGAATATATTATATTGTAGGTATACATAATATAAAATAAAAAGATCTTTAATAATATCTATATATATAAAAATAAGTTGTCCTATGTTCGTGATTTTATAACTCGAGAACCACTCAACCGATTTTCAAACGAGTACATGCGTTGGAAAGGTCTACTTTCACTGATGGTTTATAAAAAAAAAAACATCGAAAAATTTCTACGAATACAAGTTTGCGGAATAAATTTAGAATTTCCTGTATTTTCACACGGTCAAGTGTATGTTGCATGTTCACGTGTTGGGAAGCCGTCGTCTTTATTCATTTTTTGTGAAAATGGCAATCTAAAAATGTCGTTTACCACCAAGCTCTGCAATAAATTTTTTTCTTTTTGATGTTCTCACTTTAAAAAATTTATATTATTTTGCACTTCTTTTTCAGGAAAATGTCTATTCTTTCTAGAAAATTTAATTTTTAATACAAAGATGTAAACGTATGTTATTGTATTGTCCAGCAACGCGGGCAGGGTTACTCTAGTATTATATAGATTTTAACCCAAAAAAACAAGTAGCTCTCATTACAACAATTTCAAGGTGAAATAAATAATAAAAAATTTATCAGTTCTTTTTACATCTTTCACATTCTTCTTTGGAACTCATCATTTCACCTTATAACATTGCGGAAGCTGGTGGTGAGTTCGATCCATTTGCGTTTAGTTGAGTTGAAGTTGAATTGAATCTGAGTTGAAGTTGAATTGTATCTGAGTTGAAGTTGAGCTGAATATGAGTAGAAGTTGAATTGAAGATGAGTTGAAGATGAGTTGAAGTTGAGTTGAATTTCAAGAATTCGGAAGATTATTTGATCCATGATCGTCTACTTATTGTTGTCGCTACTTTCTCACAGATGGCGCTGAACGGTTTTTGTAAAATATTAAAAGAAATGGAGTCAAAATGTTGTTTCTTTAATAAATAAACTTGTAAATAATATAAATATGGTAAATAATATAAAGAAAGTAATAAAAACTAGAAAGTAACAATAAAACATTGAATAAATTTGACTTAAGACTAAAATTAAATATCATAAATAAAGATAAGGAAAGATATATGTATATGTATATGGATTTTTTTAAATGTATGAAATCTTAAATACAAATAATAATAATAACAATAAAAGAACAACAAACAATGAAATAAAAGCCACTTAAAATCCTTTTCCATTTCGTTCAGCATTCGTGCAGCTGTTGTGGTTGATGAAAACTATTTGACTCCGTTTAACCGAAGCGCCTCAAACATTTAACACCGCAAACATGAGCAGAAAGCAAAAATTAAAACAATTAATAAATATTTTGCTGGACATCAACGTGTTTAACAACAGAAACAACAAAAGAATATAAGCTTTTATCCGAGTGAGCTATAAATTTGCAAATAAATAAATATTTTAAATGCAATGCAATGCTTTTTGTTCTACAGACACACACACATACACAAATACACACACACATACACAAATACAAATACACTCAGATATAAATACATACTACATGCATTCATGCTTTTTCTGACCTCTGAATAAATTCCACATTTAAACAAACCGGCGATTATACGGAAGCTGCTCCTTACCAACCACAACATATACACCCCGCCTCCTCATCTTCCCCCTCGGCAACCAGAAAACTCTCAGCTGCATCGTTGCGAGCGATGCCAGAGTTTTCTGTACGTTTTTTTTTCTGTTTTTAACCATTTTTCCAAAAACAATTCATTGCGAAGAAACTTCATTCATCGAAAACTTTCAGATTTTCATCGTTTATCGTGTTTGAAATGGTTTCCGTGGTTTTTGTTGTTGTTTTTCTCTTCTTTTCATTTTATTTTTTATTTTATTTTATTTTAGTTTTTAATTTATTTTATTTTACCTGAATTTATTCTGTTTTATTTAATTTAATTCAATTCAATACCATTTACTTTGATTTTATTGTACTTTTTATTATTTGATTTTATTTTATTTTAGAGAAAATTTCAACCATCACGAAAGGAAGCCGAAGAAGAAAAGAACCTCAAATAAACGGTTGGCAACGGATATTAAATTGAATGAGAAAACGTATAAATTTACACAGCGTAAACCCAAGAGTACTTTCTAAACACACACTATACTCAAAGTTACACACACATCTATACTCCAGGTTATACACATACACACATAGAGACACATACACATCGATATACATTAAAACACAGCCAACAAGTTATCCACATTCAGTGTTTCTATCACAGCGCAACATCTTTCATTCGCTGTCAAAACTAATTATCAATTTTCTTAATTAAACCGCAATTACAACCAGAACAACAACAACAATAAGAACAACAACAAGAACAATACCACCAAAAAACACCATCAGAAACTTCAACTTCAACTTTTGTGAACCCGAAAAAGGAACCAAAAAAAGAAGCAGCGAGAAACGGAAGTAAATGTTTTTAACACCAAAAGAGAGGGAGAGAGAGTGGGAGAGAGTGAAAGAGAGAGAGAGAGAGAGAGAGAGATAGAGCAGAATAGGTTTGGCAACGGATGTGGAAATTCCAGTGAAGTGATTCACAAGTCACAAGGACTCCTAGCTGTTGGTATATGGATAGGTTTTTGTAGTTGCAGTTGTTGTTTTTAGCTTATGAGTAGAGTATGGAGGAAATGCATTTTTGACTTCTGGGAATTCAACTCAACTCAAGTTGCAAAAACAATAAGAACAACAAAAGAAGCAGAAGAAAAGCTCAACATGCAACATCCATTAAAATGTTGCTTCAAAAACTATCCGCCGCTGTTGTTGTTATTGTTGTTGGTACTGATGTTGTTGGTGTTGATGTTGTTGTTACTTCTGGCAACTAATTTTTAGATTAGTTCAGTTCTCGCTCTAGTAAAAAATAAAATCTAAAGTTTTGTCTGTGTTTTTCTTGTTGCATTTAGGTTGGTACATTGTATGGTGTTGTCTTACGTTATGTGGAGTTGATTATATTTATTTTATAAATTTAGGAACCTTAAAGAAAGTAAACATCTCCATCTCAATCCTGATTAATCATCAGGACTATGATTGCAAGATCATCGGGATTCATTTTCTTCATGTTTATCTCAGTCAGGATGACGAATTCAGGATCATTTATCAGCGATTTAGTTACTATATACTCGAATCTTTCAGTCGCCTCACACCTTGAGTAAAATGTACTCCTCTTATTCCACTGCAATGATTAACCTCTTGTGAATTGTTATCATAAGTGAGCGTTGAATGCAATTTATACGCAAAAATGAACGAAAATCCAACGCATAGCATTCGACCGATATTCATTTTCCAAAATTTTTCGATTTCTTTCAGTAGCTGGCAGATCATTCGATTGACCAACGACGAACTAATTTTAAAAGACCATTTCTTTATTACTTAATTATAATAGACTGAAATTAATTGATATAGATTCCTTTAACTATATTTGGAGTTAGGTAACTCGGTGGGTAACTCCTTTTGTGTTTTCCCAGTTGGGAGATTTCAACATAAATAAATCAACGATGTGGCCACAACTTAGAGGAACATTTTTTATTATTTTTCTTGGAGGTTGCTGTATATACATAAATGCCACAGATATATACACAAGTATATACATACATTATTCGGTAAAATATTTCACACTTAATTGTCCACAAATTAGTGCGATGGCATCTATGGCGATGGGTGTCTCGGAAGGGTGGAGGGGGCCTGAGGGTTGACAAAGAAAACCGCTGGGATGGACAGGAAACATTATTCTACAACAGCAGGCTCTAAAAATGCCGGTCATAAAATATAGTTAAGAGTAACAAAGACAGCAATAAAATACAGCCACTTCCTGGTAGAAGAAATGATAGAAAAGGAAGGACGGGAACGGAAGGAAGAAGAAAGAGTAGTATAGAGAGAGAGGTTATGGACTGGAGAGGCTGAAGAGAGGAAGGTGAGCAGATGGAGTTCAAAGAAAACTATGAATAAAAACAACAACAACTCCCACAAAAAACTTGAACAGCTTCCAAGGACAATATAATTTGTTATCCTGATTTATGAGATGCAAGGCAAAATATGGCAAAGTAACACTAGAAAATCTCGAGCCTAAGTACACAGAATAAAGTTGTTTTTTTTTTCTTCCATAGCAAAAGGAAGCTACAAGGACCAAAAGAGAAAAAGAGATACAGACACACAGGGGCAGATAGAGAGAGAAAGACAGAGAGAAATATAAATAGAGAGGGAGGGAGAGGGACAGATAGCATGAGATCCGGATAGGTAACGATTACAGATGACCAAAGCTCTGCTATGAACTCGGGTGCATTTATTAAGAAATATATGGGTGCCTTTCGACCAGAATGGAAGCTACGAATCGAGGCTGAGGGCTAGGATGGAGGATGGAGCAGGGAGGAAGTAGTGTGTATGTACACATGTGACTTAAGCACTATAGGAGCCAAAGTGCCGGCCAAGCGTTTCCGTTTCCGCAACGATTTTTAATTTGTAACCTTTTACTACCATATCAACTTCCGTTCTTCCTTCCTTCCTTCCTTCGTGCCTTTCGGGCTTTCATCCTTTCCAGCCCCTTCCTCCCGCCCCTTCCTCCTTTCAGGCTTCGTTGTGTGCAGACTTTTTGCATGTGTGTTCATATTTATTGAACATTTTGTCTGGTCGAGCTCCGGAACATTCATATTTTATGCTGTTAACGCAAAATTCTTGCCAAAATTGGTGCCTTGAATCTCTGAACATGACTTCTCGGATGGAGAGAGGCACTTAAATGGTTCTGTTTTTCTTCAGTGACTGCTGCAATTGATATTAAAAAATGAAGTGGTCATTTAAACTCTGGTCATTTCTGTTGTTCGCACAAAATCGATCTCTTTTTTGGTGATGTAGAGTGTACAGTCGAACAAAAGCAGACATTGACGGTGTTATAAGAAGTCTATTCGAATACCTGTAAAATGTTTAGAGAGTTCTACAATAGATTTGAACTCTTCCTGGACGGATACTTCTGTGGAAGACCTGTAAGATCCTATCCTATGACTATAAAGTACTAAGGTTCATAGAAAGGAGAGCCTTTTGAAGTTGTGAGGACTATCCTGGAAATTGAATAGACTCCCCACACTTGTCTGTATAATTTGGAAATTTTTAAAACTCTTCTCTAGAAAGAAAATAAAGAACCGAAATTTGCTCTCATTTGCTAGATACAGATCTAAAATATACTTTGCGCAGTAAGACTGTTTTGTATATTAAGAGATTTCACTATATTTACTGCCAAAACTAATTGAGGCATTAAATGTGAAGTACAATCCGGGACGTAAGGACGTCTTCCGAATGTCCTTTCTTCCGCTTTCTTTCGTCTCGTCTTTCAACAGCATCTGTAATTTCGAAAGACGTTCTTTTAATAACGAAATATATACTAAACAGCAGGATAATCGCATCATATCGCATGGCATCACATCACAAAGTTAAGCGAAAGCATTAACAAATAAGTTGCTCCTGCTGTTGTTGATGCTGCTGCTGTTGTTGATGCTGCTGGTGCATCCGCTCATTCAGCTGAGGACCAGCAGAAAACAGCTCTGGCATCCACCAGATAATCAAAGACTTGATTCGAATTGAATGCAAATGCAAATCGCGTGCATAACGAAAAGTATGCAGCAAAGGCAACTCAGTGAGCCATGAAAATAGATGAAGGGTGAAGAGGGGAGAAATTAGAGAAGAGCAAGAAATTAGGCAGGAGGGAGGTGGAGTGTTTAATAAAGAATTCCTCAACTCAAGCAACTCAGTGAGCCATGAAACTAGACGAGGGCGGTCGGGGTGTTTAAGAACTGGGGAAGGGAGATGAGAGCGAAGGAGAGTGAGGGAGGGAGTGTGTGCAAAAAGAATTCCTCCTCTGTAATGCATGCAATTTTAATACCATTAACTAACGTTTATACTCTTCGCCGTCGATGCTATGTTTGTCGTCTGTCTGACAGGATGTATGGGTCGGTGTGTGTGTGTGTGTGTGTGTTTATATCTGGATATGAGCGTGTGTATATCGATACGGGTGTATAATTTTGAACACTTTTCGGCGTAGTGCTTTCGCGTTCTTCTGCTTTTGCTCTCCTTTTGTAGAGTCTCCGCGAGTCGTCCTTTGTATGTAATAACATAGAATTTCATTGCATTCAATCGTAGCGTATCCGGATGTGGCGCCATTCGCCTGTGAATGAAATCCATTTGTGCGGAAGAATATACTTAAAAGGCAGCTCAAACGCAAATTGGTTGTTATGCGAAATTTCAAAATCAGAAACATACTGAAATATAGTCAAGGGAAAAGTTGATCGTAAGGAAACAAGTCAAAATTATATCCACCTACGACATGGGATTACATGGAGGATCTTTGGATCTTACAACAAATACTACATGCATCAAATATCCTAAAGAAAAAGAGGAAGAGATAGAAGAAGCGAGAGAAAGACAGAGATTATGATTGGACTTCTATTGATTACTTTCTTTACGGTTATTGGAACAGTAGAGTCCATGAGACCAAATCCTATATGTTTGCAGAATTGACACTATACAACATACTATATAATCCCGTAATGTATCGTAATGCTTATAATTTGATAAGCTTTCTTCAAGCTTTCTTTAACCTTCCTAAGGATCATGTAATGATTTAAAAGTCTAAAACATTTCTATTTTCTTACGAACTACTAACATTTTTGTTTGGTTGTGAGCTATCTAATTTAGAGCAGTATATAAGTAAGAAATACAGTTATCCTACTTGTTACCGTTACATTTCATCGAGAAATCTTTGTATCATCGAAAATCTTTGCGCAAATAACAGATTTCGATAGAAATGAATACATATTTTAATGCACTCTAATGTTTGGTTTCTGAATACTACGGATCTGGTTATATTTTTGCACTTTTGTTGTTGGGTCACCATTGTTGTTGTTGTTGTTGCTATTGACTACTGCGATTAGCATGCAGCATAAAATCTCTCTCCCTCTCACTCTCTCTTTCTCTCTCTCTCTCTCTTGTGTGTGTTTGTACGTCATTGTAGTTTATATCTTTCTTTCTCTCTCTAAAAAAATATCTAAGACATTTTTGCTTTCAAATACTTTCCAATTTCTTTGAATGGAATACGATTTTTTAAGATTCTATGAAATGTCAAAAAAATAAACAACTTGGTGATTTTTTTCTCCTTTTTTAAGCTTTCCTACCATAAGATTAAATATAATGATATGAATATTTTTCAATAATATTACGTAAGTGAATTGAAACGTAAAGAAATAATAAGTGGAAGTTGGAGGAACAGAGTCAGAGATAGGAGTATGATGGAGAGAGGAAGAGAGCGATAAAGCGAGAAACATTGAATAAGAAAGATAGAGAGGTTTATTCATTTATTTAATGGTTCAAAGTTCAGCGAAATTCCATTGGATTTTCGGTGGATAACCTTTGAGCAGCGTTTAAAAGCTGATTATTCACATGTAAGTAAGTACATCGAATTATTTCTGGTCAAATCAACAAAGTGGTTTATGAATCATTTCTTAATGGCTTCAAAAATCAACGGAATTCCATGAAGGATTGAATGAATGAAGGATTTCTAAATAAAGAATAAATTTGGAAACTTGAGGTTCTTTACAATCAACAACATTTGTGTTTTTCTCCCAATCCAAAAAGTTTTTTGCAACATGTTTCGGGGTTTTAAGACTGTAAAACATGCTGTGACGCAAAAATACTTAAAGTAGTTAATATAAAAAATGCGGTAACAAAAAAAAAAAAAAAAAAAATAAAAATAAAAGGAACACCTGTAAAAAAAAACATTGATATATTCCTTGAAACCGAAGGGAAGAAGGAAAGGAAGAACAAAAAGAACTAAGAAGAACGAGGAAGGCGGAAAGAAGAAAAAAATAAAATCGAAGAAGAAGATGTTGATAAATGATGTTTCTTGCAAATGTGGTTAGTTATTCTTAAATATATACAGGATATTTGGTGTTCTATTATACTTCATGTTGCTGTTGTTCATGTTGCCGTTGTTGTTCATGTTGCCGTTGTTGTTGTTATTTTAGTGGTTTCTCTAAATTGTTGTTTTGTTTGTTTATGTCATGTCTCAGCTCTGTAAAAGGTGCAAAACGTGTGACACGTTTTATTTGAATGCGTGTCTGAGTGGAATAAAAAAACGCTTCAAATAAAAAACGTATTTTGTTCTTCTTCCATCCTTTATTGATAAATGATGTTAAATTGTTGATGATGCTCTTTGTTTTTTTGCTTTAAGATTTACATTTAGTGAGAAAGTCAAGGTTATTGAAAGAAAGTGTTTGAAGTCACTCCAAGAAAATATTCACTCCAGTCGAGAATAAGAAGCAGTAGAAGAGGAAGAAAATATAGTATTACAATCACTATCGACATCATCACGCATCACCTTCATATCCTTAACCTTCCATCCTCACATCGATATATGGAAGCTTATTCAAATGCATGCGGTGTCATTCTGTCGTCATATCGATGTCGTTTCATCATAATCACCAACATCAAGTTGAGTGTAGAAAAATGTTACCTGTGGGAGAAGAAAGTCATATAAAAGAGGCCAGAAAAAAACAAAAATAAAGAAATATAAAAAGTGTGTACAAAAGTTACGAAGTCATCATCAAGATTCAACACGAAAACAACAACAACCACCACATCAATACACAGAGACAACAACAGTAATAGCAAACATCATCATAATTATAATGAAACAACAACAACAACCTTCATCAACGACACAACAAAAACACCACTTCCACCAACAACAACAACCATACTGCAACAACTCACTGTAAAAATATCATAAAATTTCTGTTCTTGTAGTCGTCGTCGTCGTCACTGTATTTGTTGTTGTTGTTTCTATGCTCACACGTTACATCCTTACTTTATCCTTACCCTCTACACGCTGCTTAAGATCATTCTTTCACTCATTCGACGTTCGTTGAATTTTTTTATTCTGGTTTTGATTCTGGCAGCTTCTGTGTTTCGTCCTTCTCAGTTGATGTTCTTTTGCCATGTCGACGATGACGTGAAACAGCCTTTCTTCTGTCTCTTTCTCTCTCACTCACTAGACTACTCTTTCTCTTGCTCCGCTCCCGCGCTCACAGGCTCTTCTTCCTTGGAAGTTGACAGCCTTTTCTTACCATCAGCTTTTGCCACGAAGTCAAGGACAAATAAAACTTGACTTTGTTCCACAGAAAGAACGTGGAACTCCTTTACTCCTTTTTCTAATTTTTTTGTTGTTGTTTTATTTTCGGGTATTTTTAAGTTCTCTTAATTTTTGTTTCCTTTTGATATTTATTTGTTGTACTTTTTTTTAAAAAAGTTTTTCTATTTCTTGTTCTTATTATTAATCTCATTATTTTTGTTAAGGTTTTATTTATTATTATTTTATTTTTATTTATTCGCTGTATCGCTGTGTATTATATACGTCGTCGTAACTCAAGGTATTGGATAGAATTCAAAAAGAGGCTGAAGGGAAGATATTCCTCAGGATATCCATCCCGGACATGCCATCTGTCCTGCAGACTTTACAAGACATTGATAAACCAGCAACGACTACGAAAATCACGCCTACGTGTAAAAATTGAATAACTCTTTTAGGCGAAGCTTCTCTCACCGAAACACGTGAGCTACACGAACTGAAGCTCAAGCTATTGGACAAAATCCAGTAGTTGAAGGGAAGATATCCAGGACATGCCATCTGTCATAAAGACTTTACAAGACATTGAAAAATTGGTATCGGTAACCAAAAGTCACGTCATGCTATCTGTCCCGAATCAATTTATTGTACTTTTCGGAAGCTACAGGACAACTTCTTCTATCAGCCTTACGAAATATTATAAAATCAGTAAGTGACCAGAACAAAACCAAAAGTCACGCCTACGTGTACTTGAATAACTGTTTTGTTTATTACTCCAAAATGTCACCATGTTAGCCCAACATGCAAAATTACACATACGAGCAACGGGCCAAAGTAAGTTTTACTTCTCTAATGTGCATCATACTGACGCAATTAATCGTTTAATTGCACGGTTCCGATAACAAGGTTCATTGTCAGATGTGCAGGAAGACCGTGAATAGTCCAGAAACAGGTGAACACTGATCGTGTACAGGACAGTGTTGAAGAATACCCAGAAACATCTGGACAACTGGGCATGTCTAGAACCTCACTTTGGCGGATTTTGTCTCGGCATTTACACAAGCATCCATACCAAGTCCAATTGGCCCAACAACATGTACCAGTTTTACGACTAGTTTGGCATCACGTTTCCAGAAGTTGGGCGCAGAAAATAACTGGTCTCTTAACAATTTCATTATGAGTGATGAAGCATTTCAATCTTAATGGATATGTGAATATGCAAAATATGTTATTTTAGGGTACTGCAAACCACAGATTTGTTCACCAGCGACAATTGCATTCGCTCCAGTGAATGAAGTTGTTAATGCAGCGACGTTGAATCGGTTCAGGTACCGTACTATGATCAATAATTTTTCACGCCCTATGGCAGGCATCAATTGATTGTAGCAACAGCATACTCGACCAGTACCACAATTGCTCTTCTAATTTACCAAATGATGTCACGGAATCCAGGATTCATTCGCCCGACACGTTTACCAGATCCAACTCGGATTATGAAGACTGCATTGGAGCATTGAAAAATCTTACACATTGTCCAGAATTCTCCCTGCAAATAATTCAGAAAAGCGACGCAATTCAATTGGATGTGACCCTAAGGGTCCCTGCACACTGCAGACTTTTTGACGCCCGATAGTTTGTTTACCTTCGTGTTTGTATGCAGATATGCTCATAATCGGGTCGGTGTAGTGTGCGCGCTTCCATATAACTCCATGCTGATTAAGAATGTAAACAAACTATCGGCCGACAAAAAGTCTGTAGTGTGCGCGTAGCATAAAAGAGAATACAGACGTCAGATTTTGTGATGTATTTATTATATTTACCTGAGGGTGGAACATTATTATTGACTGTTGTAGGATGTTGATGCGAACCAAGTCAATGAAAATATTAATTTAATTTTTAGAAAAAATATTTTTGCTGTATAGTTTGAATGTTGAACTGAATGATATGAAATCTTAAACAGCAATGAACACACACATATGTATGTATGTAAGTTTATAAATTGAAAGCTTATTTCCAGAGAACTTGTCAAAAAAAAAAAATAAAATAAAAATAACAAAGTATACAAATTCTTAAGTATTGTATATATTTACTCTACTCGAAAAACTGTTTTCAATCATGTTAGCCTTGCGTTTTTTTTTGTAAGAGAAGTAAAAAAAGACGAATCGCACCGTTCTTCTCATCGCCCGTTGACTCCACAACTTGAATGGATCTTTCTTTCACACTTTACCTGGCATACGACTGCTGGATTAACTCTTCTAACGCACATTCGCTTGAATTGTTAGTGCAAAATAGCAGAAGCAAAGTCGATCTTCCGATCCCTTCATACTCATTAAAAAACATCATCCCCTCACTCATTAGTAGATCATATAATATTGTTTTGCTACCAACGCAGAATACAAACGAAGTTTTATATTCTGTAAAGAACTTCGTTTTTATCTTCGGTTTTCTGCTTTACAGAGCTGGTGTTTGTTAACAGTGCTGCTAATTAGCAACACTAAGATATTTAAGATTCGGTCAGGCCGAATATAGCTAGCACTCTTACTGGTTTTTGCTTAGGTTCTTATGTCAAATAGTTTTTGAGAAATTATTTTCAAACTTCAAATTTGATTTTTCTTTTATTTTCAACTTTTAATTATTTATTGTGAAATTTTGTTGTTCACTTTTTAATTTCTTTTTTATTTTGAAGTTTTGCTTATTTTTCTGTTTTCTTTGTTATTTTATATTTTTTTTTTTATTTATAAAAGTATCATGTATAAAATATAGCATAATATACAATAGTTATGTTTAGTTAATTTTTATGGGATATCAGAAAATTGAAAGGTTGATCGGTTCATAAGTGCAGTGGTGGGTCCGGGGTCCTTTTTGATGTATTATTTGGTAAAGAGTGTAGATGATTTCAGATTAAGTCGAGGATACCTGAAGCTTAGCTTTTTATGGCTCACGCTGCAATCATCATCAACATCATCAAAACACGTGACTTTTTGTGATCATCTCTTCCTCTCATCTTCCTCCCTGTCGCTTCCATCAGCATCATCTGCCAGACGTCGCACATCCTTTACGATCTCTCACTTTTCTTCTTCTGCTTTTCTTTTCTCACAAGTCTTATTTATTTAACTTCAAGAAATTCTTTACGAGCTCCGCAGACGTATTTTTCTTCTTCTTGTTTATCTTGATTGTATTCATCTTATTCTGGTTCTTATTTTCCTTCTTTTCTTATTCTTCGCTGTCTTCTTCTCTTTTTGTTCGTTTTTCTTGTTTGGTTATATTTTTGTTGCTATTTTGTTAATTTTGTCTATCGTTTTGTTCATTGTTTTGTTTATGATTTTGTTTAGTTTTGTTCATTGTTTTGTTCATCGCTTTATTCATTAGTTTGTTTACTGTTTTCTTCATTTTCGTGTTCATTATTTTGTTCATTTCTGTGTTCATTATTTAGTTAATAAATTGGTTTATGTTTGGTTTAATGTTTTTATAGGAATTTTTTGACGATGCGGGTTTTTCGATATTCTTTAATTCATCTTAAGTAAGACCTCGTTTCAATCATGAGAAAAGCATAATTAAAGTGACCTCATACTGGTGACTCTTCTCTACGTCCTGTAAAAAGTCGCTGTAAAAGGGACCCAAAATTGACCACATGTAGTGCAATCGATTGAATTGAAATGAATTCGCCCAATAAATTATTTTATAGAGAAAATGGAGTTTCCTGTGGTTTAATTAAAGACGGGGGCAGCTGAGAAGATGCAAAGATGCTGGTTGCTTGGTGGTTCCTTAAGGATCATCGCGATGTTCAAGTAACCCTGCAGGGTGCCCACAGGACGTGAGATGAAGGAGGAAAGCAGGAGGTGGTGGACGTGTTTATTTTTGGTGGTATTAAAAATTAGTGGAGTCTCTATGAGAATTAAATATAATTTTTTGCCGAATTTCAATTTTTGTAAAAGAAATGGATATAAAAAAACTATTCTTGTAACCCAACAACAGCAGAAACCCAAATCAAAATCTTGGGCTTGGCCAAAAATTCGCTTCACAGCGGTTTTGTTTTTATTTGAAGGTTTTTCTTTTGATTTCATTTAATTTTCTTCGGGTTTCATATTGTTTTAAATGTGGGTTGGTTTTTTTTGTGTCTGTTACGTTGGTGACTGATTGATTATGATGCTGCTAGGTAACAAAGTCAAAGACAACACAAGACCTTGAGGCCAAGAAGATGATCCTTGAAGTATCCATGACGCTGGTTGAAGATGAGACGCTGTTTGGAGCTTATTTTCTGTTTTAAAATGATTTTTGTGTGTGATTTATTTAAGAACATTCAAAAATAGGTCCATTACAACTCCACCCCCGTCGCCCCCCTTCCACCCCTTCCCCGAAGTTTCCCTTATCTCTAGGATTCCCTTCAGTGAAAAAGGATTCCCTTCCCTTGTTTCAGCTCATCGATAGTGAAATAGTTGCAAGTACCTTGAATGCAATCGTTGAATTGGGAGCGACACTTGCAAGGTTCCACTTCTCACTTCTCTCCCAACTTCACTCTTCAACTTTCACCCTCCACCCACGCAGATTGCATTTCAATGATACGAAGAGATCCTGTGAATATCCTGGTGAACATCTTGAGTCCCATCGTTTCATTTCTTCGTGTGTTGAAGTCGAATAGAAAGGATGAAAGAGTAGAATAGAAAGGATGAAAGATAGAGAATGGAGAGAGAGAGACATGAGAAAGAAGAGATATTGAGAGAGAGTGAAAGAGAGAGAGCCTTGGAGGGAGGAAGGAAACACAAGAAGCTGTGAATTCATGCGAACGCATTTGCGTTTATTGTATTTGTAAATTATTCACACAAGGATATTAAATGTAAATTGTAAAATAGACAAGAACAAAACTAAATATAAAACAATAACAACAACAATAATAATAATAAGAAAGAAGAACAAAAACAATGTCAATAACAATTGTAAATGCAACCGACGAAAACAAATGAAAACGGAAACGAATAAAAGAACTCGACGCGTTGACAAGTAGAGACACAACAACAACAAGAAGAACAACCAGAAGGAGAAGAAGAACTACGTTAGCAACATCAGCATATTTTAGCTGTAGTTGAAGTATTTTATTAGAGTCTTTTATATTGTAGTCATGGTTGTTGTATGTTGTTGTACGTTTTTGTTGTTTGCGAGAGTCTTCGACAATCTAAGGACGAGAGTTCCATTCTTTTGATGTTTTTGTTGTTACTGTTTGTTGTTTGCATTTTCGAATTCAAATTCAAATATAAACTGACAAAGCAACGGAATTTCGTAAAATTATTCACAACTCTTAACAACAGCAGCAACAGCAACAACAACAGCAACAACATTGACAGCGTCAACAACTTCTTACTGAATGCAGTCATACATGAGTGATGATATGTATGCGTAAATTGGTATGTGAGTGTGTGTGCGAGTCCGTGTGTGTGTAACATTTCGAGTGCAAGAAAATCGAACTGTAAAATTTAAAGTTTTAGTGCAAAATTTTGTGTCCTCAAATTTACTAAATTTAAAATGATTAAAATATTTATGGAAACATTATTATATATACATTTGTTTAAATATTAATGTGTACATCATAGAAAATGTTAAACATAATTATACGCAAATGGTATGTACATACATACATATATATTGGTATATACATACATCCATACTTGCATCATGTCAACATCGAACTCGAACGTGTCACGGATTACAAATTAGTTCTTAATAATAATCATCGATTTTTGTAATCATTGCCCATTGCAGTCCCTCTCCTGTTTATCAATCACAATATTTGCCATTACTGTAAATGGATTTTCGTCCTTAACTTCATAGTTTCATTATGATTGAAAGCAAAATCTAAATAAACAATTTCACAGGCAGGCTTAAAATCGAATGGATTCGATTTTGTACTCAAAAATCAATACAGAAATTGAAATGGTTTCGTTTATATTTTGACATTGTGCCCGTGTTTACACAACGATAGATTTTCGAAGATTTTCATGGAGGCGTTCATGTTGTTTCATGTTTTCTATTTACTGTAACCCATTCGGTGTGTCCCACTTCAGTCTTGTTATCTGTTTTGCAATTTCATTTTAATTTGATTTCCATTTAGATTTTCACAGAAGGAGAGAGAGAGAGAGAGAGAGAGAGAGAGAGCGGAGGGTCGGATTGAATTGGGACACTGTTCTAGTGGGTGTGATGCAGGAAGAGAGCGACTCTCCGAGAGAGAGAGATGAGCGTGCTAAATGAGCTGCCGAAAATTCATAAACTTTCGCATTGTTGGCAACATCGTTGTTGAAGTCTATGCTGCTGCATTTATAGTTGCATTTGTTGTTGATTTAATAAGTGTTGTCTTATTGTTGTCCTTGTTGTTGTTGTTGTTGTTGGTGTCAAAGATCTACAAATTTGCATGGTAGATATGACGGCAAACATATGACACTCGTTGTTGAGCTCGTTCTTTTCTTTGTTAGTATTAATTTTGTCGAGAAGTAGTTATATTTGTTGTTTTTGTTGTTGTTATTTCGAATGACAGTAGTCGTTCCCTTTTCATAATGCAAAAAAGGGAAAACAAACGAAATTTCAATTTGTTTTGCAAATCTTTGTTAGGAAATATTTATAAAATCCATTTACAATATGTACGTGTGTCACTCGCTATCTTTCTTTCTCTCTCTCTCTCTCTCTCTCTATCTCTCTCCATCCCTGCCTCACCCTCTCCCACTTGCCTTCTCCTACCCTCCATTCTCCTTTTCTCTCCTGTCACTCTTTTTGTCGTGGATATGAAACAAATCCCATCCCATTTTGATCCCAATTGAAGTCCTTATTGCATCTTCCATCTCTGCGGCAGAGAGAAGAAGAACCACTCCCAAGATTCCCTGCACCACTCACGCCCCCTGCACCGATGACAAAACTTTGCTTTGTAGCTTAAATAGTGTAACCTCATTGTTCACTGTCAGTGTTGCCAACATGTACGTGTTAATGTCCCAGCATGTTGGCAGATTTGCACTAGTTTTGGTTGTCGGCTGTCGCTTGTTGGTTCACTAAAATTAGTACTACGAAAATAGAGCATTTTTAGGGAAGGGGAAGGTTGTAGTGTTCTTCCACTGTGTTGATTAAGATTCTAATTGTGTTTGCTTGTTTGAGTCGAGTGCAATTAAATCCGATTTTTGGGTTAATGGAGTTCTGTACGAAAGAAAGGAGTAATTATGTGGGTCATGTTGCAAAACGGGTCCCCCTCCCACACACAATTGATTGCCGGACAGTTGGTTAGATTCAGATTTCAGAAGGTAACAAGAATGGGTAAATTTTGCGGAATCGAATTTTTTTGGCTTTACTAATCGGGGTCTCAATTCTTTAATACTCGTAAAGCAGTTCCATAAAAACGAACTTAAAAAGGAACTTAGAACTTGAAATCTTCTTTGAATC
The DNA here is from genome assembly GCA_949629155.1 of Myopa testacea. Lineage (NCBI taxonomy): Eukaryota > Metazoa > Arthropoda > Insecta > Diptera > Conopidae > Myopa > Myopa testacea. The sequence continues at coordinate 4,036,521 of OX451346.1, read as the reverse complement.
AGATTCTTTCATATTCTCATATTATAGATTCCACTGCTTTTAAGCTACGGTATTTAAATAGACAAATCTTTCCGCGATGAACTTTTCTCGAAACTTCGGTAGCTGGCTGGCGGCAGCTTCAAACAGTATTTCAAACACTACCAGAAATTCAATTATAAGCATTTAGTTTCCTTTCTTTGACAGAGAACTTATTCCTCGTCTTCTTTCTCTTCCTCTTGCAAATTATAATCTGTTTCCTCTTCATCTCCTTTCTTAACCTCGTCTTCCTAATCGTCCATTTGAATACTTGAAACTTAATCTTCGGTGAAGTCTTTGCGAATCCCCGAGATGCCAATTACAGTGGAATGTGGAAATCTACTTATTACGTAACAGAATTTCCGTATCTTTCTCATTTTTTCCTGCCACTTTCCAATGAAGCCAACCCATTCGCATCGCTTGCAGAGATGAATACAACTCGTGACGGGAGGGAACGAGGCGAGGCGAGGCGAGGTCCTCAATCAAACTACACTTTAAAATTATTTATGCTCCAATTTCTGCCCGCCCCTCTCCGCACCAAGCAACGGGTCCAGAACAAGTCTAACAAGATGATGATTGCACGCCAAGATGACCCTCAAGCGATGTACAAATCATCGTCATTGTGGCCCACTCGGCGGCAACACTGACGCCGTCTTGTGGACGTATGTTGCAAGTATGTTGCAATAATACTCAACGAAGACGAAAGAGAAGGAGGAGAAGAGGGAGGAGGGAAGAGATGAAGAAGGAAGAGATCCTCCTCAACATGGCGATGAGGCGGGAGCAGAGAAACCACACCACAAGATGACGAGTTGTCCGCCGAAGACGCGCGGCGGCTTAAGACAACTGATTACACTGCAACACTTGGCGTAATCAGGGGCAACTGGCCCTGGCACTGGCAATGATCTCGGTGCAATGCATCAACAGCAGCAGCAACTCAAATTGCTACAACAACAAAAACAGCAACACGACCGTGAATTCGACGCCAAGTGTTCGTTGCTGCAACATCGAAGCACGACAACAAATTGCTATACTTGAGGTCAAAATCGGGCGAAATTATCGAGCCATATACTTATCGGTTAACGGTTTCTCCATTTCTCGATTTCTTTGGCATTGCCAATGCTGTCGATTGTCGATTTTTCAGTTGTAAAAATCAGTTGACAGAAAGAAAAGTTTCAACTCGATCGACTTTGAAGAGTTCGATTTAATGAAATCCTCCTACTTTACGATTGTTCAATGTTGGCTTTCCCTTAATTTTTCTTATACAGCAAAGCGTAGTGAAAAAGTTTGAAGAGCCCTGCAATAGTTGCTGTTCTTGTCCACTTCTGATGCCCACTTAAAAAACCAATGGTTGATCATTAACACCAACAGCGATAATTTTCTTTGATTTATTCTTTCAATATTCGAAGACTTCGGCAAAAGCGGCTTCACGTCTAATTTACTAACAAGTTCCTTTGCTACTCTCCCCAACGATTGTACAGTTACTTTGATCCTATCGAACCAACATACAACCAAAATTGTTAGTATAGTTTGTTTAGTCGTAAAATGAACGGGATTCAGAGGTTGGGAGAGTTCTAAGAAAACTGGATTCACTGGGATATCGGGAATGATTTCTTAAACAATATTTTTGAAACTCTCTGGGGGCTCTCTGGGGCAGGGGTCTTCCAAAGAAGTGGTTCATATACGAATTTATTATCGTAGAATTCTACGAAGAAAGTGTTAAGATTCTTCCGGTTGTTTCGGGAAAGTCGCATGGAAACTGTACATCGGCCATTCGCCGGGTAACTGAATGAAATTTGGAACACTACTTTACATCGGGGTCTCTCTAGAAACGCGGTGTATAGGGCACGATTTTCTTAAGGTTTCTAAGATCGTAAACGATTCAAGAGAAGTCTGCATGAGGAAAAGAATTTTGAAAGCCCAAATCAATGATTGTTATGCTATACGAAATTTTATGTTGGTCGTATTTCTGCACTTCCTTTTTTCTATACCTTCACGTTACCTAAATATCCAGGCAGTTAACGGAAAAAAAAATAAAAATACACTCTAACATATCGAAGCATATACAGATAATTCATGCTTCGAAGATTTCACGTAAGTAATAAAATTATGGTCAAGTAAAAAGTTCCCAATAAATTTTCCCCGAAAGGTGTGAGATTTATGTCTGAAGATTGGTTGGTCTGACGGTTGGAAGACGCTTAAATTGGCGCGCTGATAAAGTGATCTGACGCTGGATTCGATCTCTTGTGATGGTGAATCTCTGGTTTTTTTCTCGTGATGTTGTTCTTGAGACCGACGAATAGATGTGTAGATCTGCTGGTCCGTCTTTCGACCCGCCGTTTATTGGTGTTGACGATGATGAATTTCCTCGCTTAAATCAGCTCAACAATCAGCAGCTTTGATGGAATTTCCATACGCTAGAAGAAGTCGAAGATCGATTATGATCGCATAAAACTGTACATCGAGACGTTTAACTCGGACAACTCTGAGTTGTTGATATGAGCTTGAGAACTGATTGAGGCTGATGGAAAAATGAGGCTGCTGTGGAAAAATGAGGCTGCTTTGGAAAAATGCTGGTGAGATACAACGAACTAAACGCGATGATAAAATTGACATGATAATAAAATTGTCTGAACTTTTATGAAATGCGGAAAATTCTCCTAGATAATAAATCAATAACTACTCAAAGAAGGAGAAGAAAAAAAAGATGTGGGTCTTATTTTTCTTTGAGAATAGCTAAGTTGCTCTGATGACGCAAATACAAGAATTTCCTTATAAAGTGTTAACTTGAGTCTGATTTTATTCACGAATTCAGGGTCTATCAGTATAAATCTCTATTAATTGACTGATTCGGAGACTGGATCTCCTCCAGCTGACATCAGATCAATCTTACTGAACAAACCTCTAAATTATCCGAAGCATGAGGAATTGTCTGAGTTTCTGTTTAAAAAAGGAGAATTAAGACGGATCTATGAAAGTCTCCGTCCACTAGAAGACATCCGATAAAAGCTCTTAAATACGAATTCAGGTCATACATCTTAATATATGCCAATTAAGAATACTTAGTATAAACTTGTGATACGTATAAATTAAGTGATCACATGAAACTTTTGAATTACAGAGAAATAATTGAAAAAATCGATATAAAAGAAAGCTTTTCCTCGAATTCCCCGACTTTCGGTAATTTTGAAGTGTGTTCCTATTTTGTCAACATGTCCAGAACACGCCACAAGATATCATCAATTCATCACTTCGCAACATCGTTGGCGGTGACGCGTCACTTGGTGTCACTTGGCGCCAGAATTGCGTCTAACAACGGCATCAAACTCATCAGCGACAATCAATCTTGCGAATGTTCAGCTAAAGAAACAAAACGAAAGTCAAAACAAAAGCAAAAACAAAGCAAAACAATAGCAAAACCAGAAGCAAACAATGATGAAAACAAAAGCAAAATAATAACAAAAAAAATAACCAACTGATTTTGTTGTTGTCACTTGAATTTGCTTTTCTGTGCTGATGACAATACTTGAACGTGTTGAAGGAAAAACATACTTTCAAGTGTCAAAAATGGAAGAGGAGCAGAGTGAGGTGGTGTATAGTGGGGTGGAGAAAAGGGGAGTGGAGTGGAGTCGAGTCAGTGGAGCAGAGGGCATGTCACAAATGAAAGTCTTCTCATCTGCATTCTTCGCACAGAGAGCGTCTAATGTTCGCAGCTTCAAATTGATGAGGAGGTACCGCTCCCGCCGTCATGTCACGTGTCGTATCGCTCACCAGGGGGTGCTTTCGTGCTGCTGTTGCTGCTGCACAGTAGGACTTTCATTAGACATCAACAACAGCAATTCGGCTTTCATTTTTAAGTCTTCTTATTTTCTTAAAAAGAGTCGTTGTCCTCCTGGTGAGTATTGAAAAAAACTTTTGCTCGTTGATCTTGGAAAATTTTAAGATAAATGAATCGGTTTCTGTAGAAACAACAACAAGCTTAGTTGAAGTTTTAGCTTTATCAAAAGCAGTACCAACGGCAGCAACAACAACAACAACAACAAGAAGGAAAACAACAACAACGACAACAACAACAACGGTTCAAAGTGTCAAAATTCTGCCACGGCGAAAATGTCTGTCGTGGGGCGAAGGAACCAAAGAATCCTTGTTGACTGCCGCAACTCGTTGATTCATGAAGTCCATGACACCGAAAACTAATGATTCGAGTGGCCGCTGACGGTTCTGTCTAATTTACTTGGCGACTGGCGACGGTTGAGGCGGCGAATAAATAATGAAACTCTTCAAGAATCATTCAAGGAAGAGTAGAGTCACAAGACAGGAGATCAGGCTGGATTTCAGCGCAGGATATCAGCCCCGGAAATCAGCCCAGGATGTAGATAAAGATTGACAGCATATTTTGTGGTTACATTTACATTTATTGTATTTTATTTATTCACAATTTTGTTTGAAATTTCCCTCAGTTAGAAGAAAGTGGAAATGTTATTAAATTCAATGTTAAGATTAACACTCTTCTGACTTCTAAAAAAATAAAAGATTCGTTTGTTTGTCTTCAGTCTGTGGTTTTATTGTTGTAATCTCTCACAACCCTCTCCCCTCTCTCTCTCTCTCTCTCTCTCTCTCTCCCACTCTCTTAAAACTTCTAAATTTAAAGGGTACTTATAGGAGGGCGAAACATTTCTTTCCTCTATGTTGAAATTTTACGCGCAATTTGATCGAAATAATAAATCATTCCTTGTGTTCGCGTCAGGAAAACATCTTGGAAAATCAAATCAACGGAGAAAAAACACATGAAGCAGAAAACCGACAAAAAACAGCTGCAAGAAAAATGAATAAATGTTAAAAATGTCCTGCTTCCGGAAAGAAGTCATTCATCAATCGGAAAAGTGAAGTGAAGTTTATTAAAAAAACAAAACAAATGAACAGAGAGAGAGAGAGAGGAAACAAATTAAAGCAGTATGGTGGGGGGTGAGGGGGCAGGGGGGCAAGTTAAGGTAAATTGAGAGTGAAAACAAAGTATAATAAAGAAATAATAAAAAAGGAAAAAATACTAAAACGAAAATCAACCAAATCAATCAAATTAAATAAATCGGAAATAGAAAATAATTTAATTAGTTTATCAATAAACGCTATTTATATTATACAAAAATGAAATTTTAGGATTTTAAAACTAATATAAAAGAAATAAAAAGAACGGAAAAAGAACGTGGAAAGGGATGTTAAAAGATTGTAAAAAATAGAAATTCAACTAGAATGTAATTAAAAAAATAATGTGAAAAAACTTACAAAAGAATGTAAAAATATTGTAGAAGAAACTCACAAAAGAATGTAAAATGAATGTAGAACCATGTAAAAAGTATAGTTATTATTTTTCAAAACTTTTATCTTTTCACTTATTATGAATGAATAATGAACTTACAATGAGTTCATGTTGCATGGTTGAATTTTGTTTCATTTTGACTTCTTTGTTTGATTGATCCACCTTCTCTCCTTCCTCAACCTCCTCCCCGAAAATGCTTTCCTTTTTTATCCTTTTATCCTTCTTTTATTTGAAACTAATCAACGTAGAGCAACAAAATTCATTCGTTCAAAGTCCGTTCGTTTCCATTCATTCATTCATTCATTCTTTCATTCATTCATCTTTCAGCATCATTCATTTGCAGTTAGAGTTTGTAATGGGTATAAATTAAAAACACACACCAAATGAGTAGAATTAATAAAATGGAGCTACTCACCGGAGCATCCGAAGCACCGTTATACCAATGTACCGTTATTCCGACGTATATATGGAGTTATTTATATTTATTTTGTGGAATCCAACCAAAAGCCGCATTGGAGCCACAGACCAAGCTTGCTACCTGCTTCATTTTCATTTTGGCCTTGGGGCCAAGTTTTATATTTAAATCTGTAAAGACTTTTATTTACACTAAGTAATTATAAGGTTACTATAGTGGGGGGAAAGGGTGGGGGGGGGGGGTGTAGGCGTGACTTACCCTTTAACCCTTTTTCAAGTGAGATGAACTGCTGTCGGTTTGCTTTGTTAGTTATGGTTCTTAGATGGGGCGAAATGAGATAGGACAGGGAAGAAGTGGGATAGGAAAGGAAGAAGTGGGGTAGGAAAGGAACAAGTTGAATAGGAATGGAACAAGTGGTATAGGAATAGAATGGATAGAGTCCCAAGGAATTTAGGAGAAAAAGAAAAGGATAGCATTGTATATAAATACCAATGTTTATCTAGTTACTCTGTAGACCAAAGTTATGCGAGTATTTTTCACTACGCCTATTTGTATGCAAAGGAATGTTTTCAGGCGCAAAAGCATTGACATTGCAGAGATGGAGAGAAAAAATAATAAGCACAAACACAAAAGAAAAAAAGGGACTTGTGAACCAGCGTTGAAGCTGCAAAAATTAAGCAAGGAGGGAAAAAACCATGATGGAGACCAAGAGCAACAACAAATTGGATTAGGAGGGCGGAGTGGGGAGGGGGAACGAATAAGGGGAGAAACAAATAAGAGAACAACAAAAAGGGAGCAACAGAAAAGGGGAGAAGCCTATAAGTATGCAACACTGGATGAAATGAAAGGAGCACGCGAGAACGAGATAGAATGAGGGAGCCAACCTGACGTTATCCTCATCCTTTTTCTTCTTCCTCCTCATGTTGTTGCTATTTTTGTTTTTGTTTCTATAGGGACCAAGCAGAGTCCTGTTGATGCTACAGCTGCTGCAACAGCTCGGTTGCGTTTTTATTATTTGTACCATTTTTCTTTTTATAGCAGTCAGCAGCTTAAATTTTTGTATACTTCCTTTTGATTTAATAATTTTGTAGAAAGCACCAATCCACCAACACCCCCACCCCCAATTCTCCCTCTTCCATAACCCAGCTTAGGGACACATACATATCCCCCATACATATATATATTTCATTATATATATATATATATATATATATATTTCATTATATATATATATGTATATATATATTTCATTAAACATACGGCGTGCGCATCTCATGGCAGCGGCCTCTTTCTCCTTCTATTCCATTCCTTCTCTCTCCAGAGGGTAAGTTTTGGTATCTAAGTCCAGGGTAAGCTTTTGAGATGCTCTATGCATTTTTACAAGGGTTCTCTTTTTCTCTTTCTGTCTCTCTCTCTCTCCCTCTCTCTCTCTCTCTCTCTATCTCTATCTACATAGGCTTTTAAAACTCGATTCTGTTCATTATAGGGTATTTCAACTTATTTCAGTTTCAACTTATTTATTACGCTAATCAACACTGAATTTTAAATCAATGTTTACACTTGTGGTGATTCCATTTAATGCGCGTTTCTTTATAAAGGTGCGTATGACCGAATGAATGACTGGGTGACTGACAGACTGACTGGGAATGCGATATACTTCAATGCCTCTACTGTGGGTCCCAAACAATGTTTTTGCTTCTACAGTGGACGGTGATGACGGCGGGGGTGGGGGGGCGACGGAGGTGGGAGAGGTTTGCAGGAAGCTTTGTGCCGATGCAGTGCGTCTTCTTTCGCTGATGTTCCTTTTACTCCTTCTGCTGCTCTTTCATTATTAAGCCCCGTAGGTTCTTCGCATTTCTTTGGAACAACAATCGAGGAAATGAATGTGTGAAATGAATGAATGAGCTTTATTCAAGTTCATCAATATGAAGCTACGTTGAGAGGGACTACAAACATGAAGCCAGGCTGGAAGACGTCTTCTTCATGGTTTCCACACTCAGAAAACTGCATAGGTAAAACCAAGAATTTTATATTTAACCACAACAAATTTCGTTGGTCATTTTCTACCCAACAACTTCATACTCTTGAATTGAAAATTATGAAGTTGTTGATCTGTCATTTTGATCCAACACTAAAAGTATTCATCAGAAGTTTGAAAATTGTTGGTAATTGAAAGTGAAACTCTTTGCGTGAAATGCGTTTATACTTACGTCAAAAATGTAAAGTTGTTGCAAAGGAAATATTTAATATTTGATTCAAGAATATAAGTTATTGAAGATTTCTTTGACACAAATACATTAAATACTTGGTTGAAATAGAAGCTTGTTGAAAAAACAAATATTTAGATGTTTGTAACGAATAACATATTGTTGCGTTGAGAGTGGTATAAAAACGCTTTGCTAGTGTGATTTCAATGTTTCAATATTTTATTTGTACATTTTAATATACATACATATCTTGGAATCTTATATAATTTAAGCAATTACATAATTTAGAATCTTAAAATTCTATTCTAATTATATTCTATAGTATAGTATAATATAATTCTAATTATAAAAGTTTTGAAAATATTTGTTGCATTTGTTAAATTTACATAAATATTGAAAAAAACAGGTCGCTTTTTATATGTATGAACAATTTTTCCGATAGATTGAAAAGTTCGTCGCAAATTGAGCAAATATGTGTATTAGAGAGGAATTCAATCGACATTGTTTAATTTAGTTATAATATTTTGAATTTTAGGTATTTTTTCTGAAGGGGGAATTTCGTAAAAATATTGTTGCAAAAAAATCCACACATATTTGCTCTTCGCGGAATATTCTAAATTGAACACAAAGCATATTTTTATTACTAAGTCCACGGCGAGAATTAGGCTGGGAACCTTGTGAAGTATATCGCTAAAATAAACATAGAATTCTAAAAAAACCTCGGTAGATTCCCCAATAACAAAAACTTTTGGTTGGACTTTTAGCCCTTCTTTGGCAGCAAGCTCCTTCAATTCGGTTTCCTTCTGCTTAAGATTGTTTAAATTCACGAGATGAACTATCATGTCGTTTTGTGCGTCCGATATTGATGGCTTGTTGTATCTATTAATTCTCGGAGGCAAAATAATGGCATGAAGCAAATTGAGAAGAAAGAAATGTCTGGTATCTATACGGTATGAAAAAGAAATAATATAAGTTTTAATCAAACTAAAAAAAATTAACAAAATAACTTACATGTTTGAAGTTCATGCAAACGCATTTGGTTATAATATTTCATGTTCAATTTGTCCTTTATATGGGATGGGAAAAATACTTTATTGATTCTCTGTTCAGCATCTTCAAATTTCATTAACATGTGGTTTTTTTTTGCCTGGATGAAGCGTTTCGAAATCGATATCTATTAATTCATGCCTATTTGGGTCTTTAAATCTTGGCCACTCTTCTGAAATAGTACTAAAATTTTCGCAAGAAAGAGATTGTAGACGCATATATGAACTTTGCTCCCATAACGTGCATAAATTGCTCGGAATGTTATGCTTCAAGAACATTTTCAATGATTCAATGATTTTCAATGATTTGTATTTAATCAATATATCTTTTCCTGATACAGTTTTTGCAAGTATATCTTGGATATTTAAATCGTTGGAATCTGACTCTGCTGAAGAATTTACCCACTGTGTGACACTATTTGGTATCGTTTTGTCACTTCCGCAACAAGACAAGAGCTCGTACTGAAATTGATTACAATTATTAAATTACGAATAAAGATTATAATAATTAGATAACGTGGGATTCACAAGAAAGACACAAATTCACTTCAGTATCGGCAAATTTCTCTCGTTATTCTGAAAACCAGAGGTACAATATTCTTTGCCAGTAGTCAATGACCATATAAAATATTCGCCATTATATGTAAATTTCTGCGCCGAATATGAATCCAACCATTATCCAAAAATGATAACTTACATTATTTTCAATTCGCCACTTTTGAAGACAATAAGGAAATTTAATTTTTTCACCCATCATTCCACGCGTGTTAAAAATTTCATCAATGTCATGGCCATGTATTATTTTGAGAATTTCCACAGAATTTATGCCGCACTCACACAATGTTTCAATAGCTACGCTTGATAATTTCCACGACATAAATAGATCGAAACTGTCATTATCAATATTCAAAACAACTTGATTACTTTCTTCAACACTCATTTTTAATAAAATTTAGCTAATTTTTAGTAAAACTAAACTTCACTGAACTGATCGCCCGAAATAATGATGAACTCAAGTGACGCTATGAAAAAAGATCCAAAAGTGTAGATCTTTGCGACAAATGCGAAAACATTATTTTGACAACGTCCATCTTGGAGAGTACCGTTAGTTCCCTTAGAAATCAATAATTTTGTGCTTTTGACAGAAGAATTTACTTTTATGGCAACAGTGTCACATTAAAATAGCATAATCTAAGAGTAAAATTGTTCTGTTAACAATTTTTCGCTTAGGGTAAGTACTTTTGAATTTAATATTTTACAACAACTTGGTCGTTGTGGTGTCGAGGGTGACGCTTTTGTTTTTAAAGGCAAAATTCTATTTGGATCAAGTTTAAATTCTCAGTTGAACAATGTTACACTTGTCGCAAATAATTTTACGTGACATTTTTTTAACGGTCTGAAGTTGTTGTATTAAAGATTTTTTTTTTTCTCAGTGCAGTTTTTATGGATTCGGTTTCTATGACGCTAGCGATGTTGCTATTGATGCGTCTCGCTTCTGTTGCTTTCTTTTCTGCCGAATTCGTTCTTTGATTGCTTTTGTTTACGATCCATTCGCCTCGTTCCGTGTCCTGCGTCCTTTGTTGCTGTTGCAGGAGATAATATTTCTATTGCAGGCTCTGTGTGTGTGTGTGTGTGTGTGTGCTTGTATGTGTGTGCGTGTCTGGCTTTTGGATGCAGACAGAGTTAACCCATTACTTACCATTGTCCTATATATATGACACCATATTTGGTTAATTTTTTCTTGTTATATATCTTAAATATAATACTATTTTCTATATTATATCATATTTTACATCAATTCTCTTGCGTATAGAATTTTTTAAAAAATTTTTTTATCAATGTGTAATATTTAATAAATCTCTTAAAAAAGTTATGTTTGCTATTAACTTTTATTGTCTTGCGGTCTTGTGCTAAATGTGACAAAACATTGTGCACTGATTGTTTTGTCCCTTATCACACGGAGTAGGCATTGCATATATGCATTCGAAATGTAATTCCAATATTTATTCTGAAATAAAATGTATCTAGTAAAAAATGTGTCGTCTTATTTTATTACCATCGTCCTATTTATAGGACAGCTTTAAAAACTAACTTCTGAATGAAAATATTTTTTTTTGCTTCAAGAATCTTAATTTCAGTTGCATTTAAGGACAGAGTTTTAAATATCACTGCAGAATTCGCAAAATTGGACTGCTTGGGATTTAATGGGTTAAGAGAGTAACCGTCAAGTTGCAGCATCAGCATCATTGTTTGTTGTATTGCTGTTGTTGTTGGTGTTTTATTCATCCTGCACCTGAATAACATGAGTTTTTTTATTGCATTTGCAATTCTACCGTCGATATTGTGTATGTGGTTATGTTTGTGTGTGTGAGTATCAATGAGTGTATTTTATTTCTTTGACTCTTTGCCTTTCTGTCCTCCTGCTTTACCGTCGTTCTGTCAGTCATCTGTGACAAATATGGCCGCAAATTCTTCTGTAATATGTATCATAACCATCCTTCCCTTCCTTTCTTCTCACTCCTACTCCTCTCTCAATCACCCCCAACATTTCTATATCTCTCTCTATCCCTCTCTCTCCTCCTCTCTGCCTGTTCGAGGCTGTTGTCGGTTTTGACTTTCTGCTGCTTAATTGTTTTGTTTTTTCATCGACCTTTTTTACTTTTTAACGACTTGATTTCATTCAATTTGCTTCTGTAGGCTTCCATTTTGTTGTTGATCCCATCCTTGTTGTTGTTCTTGTTGTTATTATTATTGTTTGTATTAATTTGCGTGCGATGGCTTTCATGGTCTACGGGAATTTCTAGTCCTCCTCAACTCCATTTCATTCCACGTCAGATACGTCTCTCCTCCAGGGTGGATCCAACCACACCTCCTCCTCTTACCTTCATCATCTCTATTGTCGTCTTCTTTGTGGCTTGTTCTCTCCTTCTCACTCTGCTTCTCCTTAATTCTCACCGTCTCATTTTATTTAGCAAAAGATGTCTTTTTCACTAATAAACAGACAGATAGACGGAATTTAATTACTTATGATTATTTATTTTTGAAAACAAACACTTTTCAAAACTCAATCGAAGTAACGCTTTCAATTTTTGAGACCTGAACCGTAGCTTAAATTTTTTAAGTGTAACTTTTGACGTGTTGGAAAAACGTGTTAAAATTTTTGTTGTCGTTAAAAATTCGTGTTGGCTTTTAATAATTGTGGTTTATCTTAAAACAGCGATCGACAATTTTTAGAGATACCGGCTTTTATGGTATTTTGCTCAAAACAAGAGCATTTTTTCACAACCTATATTCTATAAACATGCGAATTGTTTTGGTTTTTATATATTTCATATACTCATATTTTGTATTCTAATAAATAGAAAAGCGAACGAAAATAATTATTATTCCTTTTATTATATTAGATGGAATTATTTTAATTATTCTAATTAAATGTATCACAACAACAATTATTAGTCGTTGCAATTTTAGTTTTGATCACACAATAATTATTACAATTTTTCTAACGGAAGTCTTTTGTTCTTATAATAATATTCGTCAATTTAAATCAATTGAAATGAATAGAATCAAAATAAAAACACCACAGAATCTAGTGCAATTCTAAAATTAGTTCCAAAGCTTTAACTATAAAAGTGCAATGTCCATTATAAGGAACATCATTTCAGTCATTCATTTCAACTGAATTGAATTCAATCGAAAATTATTTAGTTGTCTTATTTTTTTGTAAATAATTTTGAGCAATATGAAGATTTTGGTTGTTGCCGCTGCTTTGATGTTCGTCAGCTGCAGTGTTGCGGATTTGGTAAGTGATTCTATTGCCGTCTCTCTCTCCCTCTCTCTTCTCGTTTGATTATTGATTTAGATGCTTGAGTTTGAGTCCTTGTTGACATTTGATTTTATTAATTTTTATAAAATTAAAGCATGACGCAATCGAAGCAAAGATGATGAAATACTTCAACGAATGTATAGAAGCGAACGATGCCGATGAACAGGAACTGGAAGATTTGAAAATGGATAAAATAATGCCAGCCGATGTGTCCGATAATTTCAAGTGTGCTGCGAAATGTGTTATGGATAAATACGAGGTCATAGATACAGATACCGGAAAGCTTCTACCCGAAGAGTTTAAAGCCAGATTCACTGATGAGATGACTGCCGATGACCTGGATGAACCGATTGCAGCGTGCAAAGATTCCAAAGGCGAAAATCCATGTGATACGGCTTTCATCAGTGCGTTCTGTATGATGCGTCACAAAGATTAAAAGAGATGCCAGAGAGAAGCGAGCGACAGAGAAAGGATACTAAGGAACTTATCTTAAAATTAGTTGTCTTAAATTAATTTAATTTCATTGCACGTGAATGGTGAATTTATATCCTTCTACTGTTGTCAAAATTATAATATGTCTGCGAGATAAAATTTTGAAACAAATAATAAAACTAATGATAAATATCATAACAAACTTCAAACCTTTCAATACAGCAAACTTTCTCCTTGTTGATCACTTCGAATGAAGCAGTTTTATTATCATGAAGGTGTAATAAAAGTGTAACCAAAGTATATATAATAAAAGTATATAATGCCCCACGAGACACGCCTATCGCACACACACACATACATACACACGCGTGGGCTACTGAATTCCCACTGACCCATCAGGCATACATTCTTGTATAACATATTTTATTTATTATTGTATAGATATAAAAAGGTAAAAGGTAGACATTAAACAGCAACTGGAAGATGTGAGAATGAAAAAAATTATGCCTGACCAAGTGTCTGAAACTTTTGAGTGTGCTATAAAATCTATCAAAGATAAATATAAGATCATAATACCGGATAGATACCGGATACTTCTATTCTAGGAGTTCAAAGCCAAATTCATTGAAGAGGCGCATGTTGCCTATGACTTGGATAAAGTCGTTGAAGCATGTAAAAATTCCAATATGGGACTATGATGTGTATGGCAAATTTCAATGTTTAGAAGACTGGCCAGAGAGGAGACATGACAGAAGGAGAATCTTTTTAGGTAGTTACTATATTAAAGTTAGTTTGCTCAAATTAATTAGAGTAAGATGGGTTATTCCAATCAATAGTATTAAATAAATTGACATGTAAACTCAAACATAAAACAAAATCGCAACCGAAACCTGGGACCAGAACTAGAACCAAACTTCTTAAATGTATTGTATAAAATGACAGGAAAAACCAACATGAATTAACCATTTTTAAAGGAGGCGTGGTAGATATACAAAAGTATATATATTTTTGATCAGCGTGACCTCCTGAGTCGAATTTATTACCACATAAATAAAGTTTAAAGTTTATTTTGTTTGAAAACAGGTAACGACCACGCCTACTACTTATACAATGACGTAGCTAGGACTCATGGAGCCCGGGACGGTTAATCAACTTGCAGCCCCAAATTTTCCTAGAATTCAATAAGTCAATACTTGATTTCCAAAACTGCGGCCCCCGAAATCGTGCTGCCCCGGGCGGACAGCCACTCCCGTCCCCCTAGATACGCCATTGTATTTATACCCTTCTGTGATTAAATGTGATTACAAGGTAGCTTTCCTTATAACCACATATTTCCTCTAGTTTCAGTTTGTATTTCACTGTATGTTATTGTTCTGCAATGTAAAATCTAAATGAATTAAAAATTTAAATAAATAAGTTTTCATAATTAATTAATAATAAGATAATTTTTCAAAACTTTTAGGTGTAGGGTATCTAAGATTCGGCCAGGCCGAATATATTACTTTTACTGGTTTCTATTTCTGTTTCAACCGTACTTTTTTTAACTCTATACATTCAGCTTATAAGTTAAAGATAGGTCTGGGCAGATCCAGTTATTTATTCTTTTAGAAAATGTCAACATAACATAACTTTTTCTATTGGAATACATTGCTTTTTGGGGAAACCCCTCAATTGAAGTCCTAATGGAAAATAATTGGTGGATGGTTTTGAGGATGGTTTGAGGATGAAAGCTATGAAAATAAGTACATTATTACAGCATAAAAAAACACTACATTTTGACCAGTTTTACCAGGATACCATAACGATTATTCGGTTATTTTTTTTTTTTGCTATGCCATCCAATTTTGAAGTTATTTTCTTTTGTTAGCTGTTATGGGTGAATGTGTGGTATACAGCGCATTCTGTTTTGTGTGTGCAGGTAATTATTTTGAATGTATAAAGGAGATCTACTGTGTCTGCGTATCGTAAAATCTTCTTTTTTAATAAAATTTAACAAATACGTGATCTGCTTTTCTTTCTTTTAATGGAAGGTAGAAAGACTTCCTGTCGGTAGAAGTGTTAAATGTATCACACCGACAACCGTTGCAAATTCTGTTATGATATCACAATAGTAATTACATTTTCCCAACGGAACGAATAAATATAATAATCATTTCGAACGGAACGAATGAATATTATAAGAAACAAAAACAAAAGCATTGCAATTCTAATCTAATAGTTCCAAAGCACTACCTATAAAAGCAGAATATCCAAGTGACATCGTTCAGTCATTAATTTCAATTGATTTGAAATCCATCGAAAGTTATTTTACTGTATTTTTTGGGTGTAAATAATTTTGAGCACTATGAAAATCTTGCTTGCTGTCGTTGCGTTGAGTTTCGTCATCTGTAGTGATGCGATAATGGTAAGTGTTTCTCGCTCTCTATCTCTCTCTTCCTCAGGCTCTCTGCCTCTCTCTATCTCTCACACTCGCTCTCTTCCTCTTCCTCTTTCTCCCACTCTTTCTTCTTTGTCTCTTCGTTGTTGATTTAGATTCTTCATTTTGTTTGTTACATTTTTATCTCAACTTCGATATTAATTCCTGATCTTTCGTGATCTTTCTTCTTGGTCGTGATTCTGGATCTTGATTATAGATCAAGTTTCATGGTCCTGGTTCCTGCTTTCGATCTCTATCTAAATTTTGATCTTCGGTTTTGCTCCTTAATCTAGATTATTGATTTTATTTCTGATCTCTCTCCTTCCGTAAGTATATACACAATAACGTGCCTGAATTCTTAAAATGCTTTGAAGACGTCGATACAGAGGAATATACACGTTGGAGTCATAAAAATATTAGGCCAGCCAATGTGTCCACAGAAACGAGGTGTGCTATCAAATGTGTTCTGGAGATATACGGTACCATAGAAGAAGATACCGGAGAGCTGCTACTCGAAAGGTTCAGATACAGATTACTTGATGTTTATATAAATGACTATGATTGGAATAACATGATTGAAGCATGCCAACATTTCAAAACCGAAAATACATGTGATAAGGCTTTTAAGACTTTAGCGTGTTTCGATTTGTATACTCAATTGATACGCTAAAAATAAATTTAATTTTCTCAAATTAAATATAATTTTAATGAATGTTGAATAAAGTGGGTTATTCCAATAAATATTATTAAGTAAATTGACAGGTAATTTCAAACTTATACCGAAATCGTAAGCGAAACCTAGGACTGGAACTAGAACTGTAATTGGAACCACCCTTCGTCGATGTATAAAGTGACGGAAAGAAAGGCAGTTACCTCTTTAAAAGGGGCGTGGTAGATACAGAGTAAGTATATGTATATGCCTGCCTGTCTGCCCGTCTGTCTGCCGTGGATATTATTAACGCACTGATGTCATACGAGTATATATCAATGCATCCGATTTTATAGCTGAATTTTTCAATTTGTATTCCAGATATAAAGTTCAAGTTCAATTCCCGACTTTAATGTATCAGAGCAAATCGGAGAAAGAGAATGGGCGATATCCACCCACAGAATTCAAGCATAAATTTGTCCTACGGGTGTAGGGTATATGAGCTTCGGCCAAGCCGAAATGAACACTCTTATTTCAATTTCAATTAAGTTTCAAGTATTTTACTTAACTCCACGCCATTCCACGCTTTCTACCACTCTAAAAAATAGAGCCGAGCAATCCAGTGATTTTTCCGGAACAGCACCAACCTGCGGCTGTGACAGCCCTGTCACAGGTACAAAATCTTGTGACACGTGACAAGTCACTAGCTCTGAAACGAGTACGCAAAGAAATATCCATACAGTTTTACGAAAAGTTGTGTATATAGAGAATTACTATTCAAACTGCAAGCTGCTACACCATTTAGATTCCCTGCAATACTCGCTGCAGCAGAAAACTGTGACTGGAACGATGCGAATCTTGATGCTAGTTGAAGCAAAATCACAATATCACGAAAATATTCATTGCAATGGACCTGTGATTCAGACAATCACAGGTTTCTGGTGGTAATTGTTGGGTACAGCAACGGGAACGTTTTTACGAACACTGAATAGTTTCTCGTGCAAAGCGAATGTGCGAGCAATCTGACCACCGCACATTCGCCGGTTTTTCAACTTAGCGGTCAAAAATCCATATCTTTTGACTCTCTTGGAATATTTTATTTCGATGTTTTTGTTGGATTCTTCTAATCTTAACCTTTAATGTGAGACTACCATCATAAAAATCATAAAAATCGATCATTGAAAACCAGAGATATGAGAGTTTCGATCAGGGTACCTACTAAAATTTTCTTAAAAGCCTAAAAAAGAGATTATAAAAATAATACGATTCTTTTTATTTAATGATTAAAGACTTTTTATTATCAATAACGAACATACAAATGAAATAGATTCATAAAAATAAGGTAATAAATAAGGAACTAATGCAAATTAAACAATTTTCAAAACATTCATTGATAGAATTCCGCTCATCTAGTAGTAAATTTTGTGCATCACTATCTAACTCGATTGAGCTAGATTTCCATTTTTGGCTATTTGAAATATATGGATCCGATGTGCACAGCAAAACTGCAAGCAGATCCTCATTGGTACGATATCTTGAAATTTTCCTTGTGTTGTTTTCGGGAAAGAATCTGTAATCCTTGTTTCTTTTTCCTTGTGCTTCTTCAAAAAGATCACCTCGTGGAAGTAGACTATTTTCAATAATTTGCTCGCCATGATAAAGAATTTTATGAATTGTTGATGGCATATTCCTCCAGGGATATTTTTCGTTGTAAATTTCTGCGGTTTTCTTCACATATTCACCAAATTTCTTGGCATCAATCATCCTGCTGCATGCCATAACTTCTGTTATTATTTAATCACTTAATTAATTTAACGTCCACTCCTGTAGTGAATGTTGCCGTCTCAGGATCTGAGAAAAATCTTGTAGCGGTGTTTCCATCATTCGTATTTCCCTCTCCTTGTTTTGGCTGGTCAATTATTAGCCCTATTTCACGACATTGTTCCTGTATTTGGCTTTTTTTCAGCTTCCGTTTCTCCTTATGCACTGCATTTTGTCTAACCGTTTTCTATATTCACTGTAGCACATATGGCACCCACCTTTATTTACTTTATGGCGACCGCCCGCATGCATTATATTCTCTGCGGCTATCAGGAATAAACTCCTCATTATCTTCATCTTTTCTGATCGACTCTCCCAAAATGGACTCTATTGCATCTCTCTCTGCAAATGTTGCAATCGCATTACTATTACTGTGTCCTCTTTTATATTCCGGGAATGCAAAGTTTCTCACCCAGACGTTGGAGAAAAGTGCGTCGACCACTCTGCCTGATGGCTACAAAGCTTTCTGGGTTGTTTTCACGGAATATAATATAGGCAGCAAGCGATGATAAGTCCAGCATGTTTTAGAAGACTACTAAAGGCCATCGTTTTTTTTTCTGTTTGCTTGTATATTGTTTGAGCATTTGGTCCATTTTATCTACTCCTGCTTTTGTGTGTGGTATAGTAATGGATAATTTTCGGTTTTTTTTTTTGTCCCGAGATATCAGTTAGCGAATTGAGTGTTTCACAACTCGCTGTCCTAGATTGACATCTCTGATGTTATTTATTTAGAGAATATCTAGTTGCAGTATAATAAGCCCAACCAAATTTAATGCCATATTTACGTGGTTTGGAGTTTGTGTAAATTTTGTGCGTCCTCTAAAGGGAAAGAGTTGCTCATATACTGTTATTGACTCTGACGGCCTGCAGAAAAATTTTAGATTGGCATTTATCATCTGGAAAATATTCCTTATTGGTGCTGCCTTATCAGATCTTATACGAGCCTTGCGTGTAATTTCGGAATCAAATCGAACGATCATTGTAGCTCGATCCAGTGGAAATGCATTTGCTTTCCACAGCTCATTAGCCTCGAACTCGGTCAAGCCATAAACGGTCAGAAATGCCATTGTAACGAGTTATCATAGAATCATCCAGTAAAATTGCATTCAGAATTTGCTATTTCCCTCTCTATAAAACTCTTCATCCTTTCACAGATATAAAAAATGGTTCAACAGGTATAAAAAAATAGATGCACTCAAATTTCTGGTATTCCCCATTTGCCCTAATTACCAAACAACAGGTCATACTCGAAAGTATCCAAAAAATATTTCACCAGAATCTTTGCTAGCGATACAGTTCAAGTATGTAATGATAATCTACTTCAATTCCATTCAAAATGCTTACATATCACTTTTCTCTACCCGGGTAGTTACTGTTCATCAAAAGAGTTAAAAATTGCTGTTCATGTGAGTGCTAACAAAGAAAAAAATAAGGGAAAACATGTTAAAAACCTTTGCAGTGTGTGACTTGGACTCATATAATGGGCTCTAACGCCCGGTGGGGCAAACCGATGCAAACATAATGGGTGTAGGCTTTTAGAGAAAACTTTCAGATTTAGGTAGGTAGGAGGTGGCGCCCGAAAAAGAACTCGATGTCGGGTAACAAGTAAGGCTGAGGAGCCTTACTCAGCCTTCAGACTCGTTTTGAAACCATCTAGAAAAACGTGTGGCCTGAAAGGGGGAGGAGATGTCCGTTAGGTGGAAGTGGTGCTAGTTTCATACCCAGCCCGTCAGGTTGAGGAACCTGAGCAGTTGCTTGAGATGGAATTTGGGGACTTCCTCCAGTCCGTTGAAGCTGATCTTGCCCCAGGTCGTAAGTCTGGCCCGCATGAGTGCCGGGCAATCGCATAGCAGGTGGGAAACCGTCTCTTTCTGGGAGGTGTCTCCACAGCTGCGGCAGGAAGCGTTGTAGGGCAGGCCCAGACGTTCTGCGTGCTCGCCAATCGTCCAGTGTCCAGTGAGCACCCCGACGAGCCTGGCTATGTCTGCTCGGCTCCTGTTGATTAGCCATTTCGTCTTGGCCTTGTCATATGTAGGTATGTATGTATATGGAAGGTCTCTCCATCTGACGTTGGCTTTATCGCAGAAAACGCGGTATAATTCTCCTTTTAGAGTATTGAGTGGTTTGTTGATGGGGATTGCGTTGTCCAGCAACATGGCAGCTCCTCGCCTGGCGAGCTCATCCGCCTTTTCGTTACCGTGGATGCCCCTGTGTCCTGGGACCCAGAGTAGCTTTACCTCCGCTTGACGGCAGAGGTTGTTGAGGTCCATGCGGTACCCTTGCACCACCTTGGAGTACGTGATTGAGGCCAGCAGGGAGAGAATAGCTGCTTGGCTGTCGGCGGCTATGCTTAGCCTCCCGCCGTTGGTTCGCACTTCTGCTAATTTCTTACAGGCTTCCCTTATGCCTGATATTTTTGCCTGGAGTACACTGGCATATTCTGGAAGTTTCAGGGAGATCTCTATAGGTGGTCAATGACGTCGCAGTCTTCGGTAAGGAGTTCAGCCCGCCTTTTCCATGCGGATCTAGAAGGAATTTCGGCCTCGAATCGCCTGTCGAAGTCGGTAGTTTTCACGAGGTAGTCAGTGCTACCGCTTTCCGGCGAGCTTAGAGTCAGATCAAGGCCGCTCCAGTGACCATAATGTCCGGGATTCCAGTTGCCGGATTCTCTTAGTCGCAGGGCAGCGATGGTTGATACGAATTTTATATATAGGTCTATGGGGAGGCTATTTAGGATGGCATTTAGGGCTTCTGTTGGACAAGTCCTCAGAGCTCCTAAGGCCCCCACACACGCCGTGCGCTGTACCCTCCCTAGACGTATGGAGTGAGTCTTACTTGAAGCCGTCCACCAAACCAGCGATCCATATGCCAGGATTGGCCTGATGATAGCGGTGTACAACCATAGTAAGTAAGTGAGTTTGGGATTTAGTCCCCATTTCTTTCCGAAAGTTCTGCAGCAGGAGTAATAGGCTATATTCGCCTTTTTATGTTCTATGTTTTATATTATGTTTTCGCTCCAATTCAGTTTGGAGTCACTTGTCTCGAAAGGTGTAGCTCCCGTCCGTGGAGCTTCGGTAGCTTAAATGGTTGAGGTTTATACTTATTTGTGAATAGCACTAGCTTTGTTTTGGAAAGGTTCACTCCTAGCCCTCTTGGAGTAGCCCATGCGATGATCGTTCGGAGGGCTCTTTCCGTAACGGAGTTTAACGTTGATGTGCAAAAACCGGAGACCAGTATAACTAGGTCATCGGCTACGGCTTTGATTCCCGCTTTTTCGAGCTGTTCTAGCAGCGGGTTCATTACCAGAATCCATAGCAGCGGTGAGATAACCCCCCCTTGGGGCGTCCCTCTGCTAACATACCTGACGATAGTACAGTTCGCCAGTGTGGCGTGGATCTCTCTTGTACGCAGCATTACAAGAATCCATCGTATGAGAATGTCCTCGGCTCCTAAATCTTTAAAGGCCTCCTGGATGGCAGAGGATTTCATGTTGTTGAAAGCGCCTTCTATGTCGAAGAAGGTTCCCAACATGCTTTATAGTTTACATTAGATAAGTAAATAAGAGTTATACAATTATATTCAATTCAAGAATTCAAAAGTAAGTTTAAGATTTTCTTTTCAGCTAAATAGTCAGTCAAGTTAATGGCTTGGTAAACCGAATTAAAATCTACGCAGGCACTTCTTATCGGTTCATGTTGAAGGAATGTTGAACTGCAGAAGCGTGGAGGAATGAATGCGGAGGAATTCACATCTTCTAAAGGTGCAACGAGGTGTGCTAATGTTAATATTGCTTTCATGAGCTATACTCTATAAGTAGTGTAAGTTATTCAGGAAGTTTCTATATTTAACAATATAACCATTGACCCTCTTTTTCCTTTGACAGTTTTCAGCGTTTAGATATGTGGAAATTAAATCATTGATTTGCAATAAATTCAATACAATAACAATACATATATACCTTTCTATACCAATCTTCTCTATTTCTATGTGTTACACATTTCATGACAAATTGAATATATCCTTAACCTTAAGGTTTAGGGTATAATATTAACTTCCTGGGGAAGACAGGCTTATATACTTGTGTTTGCATAACAAAATAAAAATACAAAATATTTCAAACTTTTTAATAAACCAAACTTTCCCCTTGTTAAGCAGTTCGAAGGAAGCAATTCCGTTATTGAGATGGTGTGATAAATATATGGCTAACGCATTTTGATTCGAACAAATGACAACCTTTCATTGACATTTCTGCCTTTAAAAGCAAGCCAACATTAAAAAACAATATATCTCTGTCTCTATCCTGTCCTTATCTCTCGTCCTCTCCTTACTGCTCTCCATCTCCGTCTAAATTTTAAGTTTATCAAAAGAAAAATGAAATTTTTGGCTTTATTATCCTGTTGTTATTTGTTGTTGCAAATTTTGTGAACCATGAGAAATCACTGCAATCCAAATGAATTTATCCAACGATGTCTTTTTCACAAGCAGACAGACATATAGACAGGCTTTAGTTATTTATGATTTATATTTGAACACAGACCTTTTTTTAAGGCACCATTGTTCGCATTCTATATTACTTCATTTGAATTAAAACAGCGATCGACAGTTTTTAGATATACCGGATTTTTAGTTTTATCTTTTATTGGTTTGCTAAAAAAGCTCTATTTTTAATGTATTATTATTATAGTATTGAATTTTCAATGCAAATTAATTACTTAATTTGCATATTTCCAAACGTTCAGAAATGTGAATATATTTATTACATTATATGGGTGGTGTAAAAATACATACACCGCCCATATTTTTCCGGCTTCAACGTTTTTCACTTGCAATGGGATTTGAACTCGCACAAAAACACAAATGCAAACAAATTTGACAAAAACAACTTGTGGTGTGTACAATTATTTGCTTCTAAGTCTCTTTTAGAGCTTGTAATTCACATTGCAAGCGACGAAGCTTATATAGCGAATGTTGTACAAGAATAAACACCGACAAAGGATTGCTGATGAGGAACGTTGGCATGTTCCGAAATAGCTATACAATCTTGCCAGTCAAGTTGCGAAAATAAATTCTTTTCTAAATTCTGCGCTTTGTGTTTCAGCGCATATATTTTTGTCAGTGCTAAGTGAAAAAAATTCCAATACACACTCAAAATGTGATAGTGTGCGTTTGGACATCGCTGCTCTAAACCTTCAGCGTATTGGTCAAAGATAGGTCTGTCCAGATCCAGTTATTTATTCTTGTAGAAACTGTCAAGAGAGATAACTTTTTCCATTGGAAGGCAATGCTTTTTGGGGAAACCCCTCACTTGGGGTCCTAATGGAAAATAATTTGTTTTTTTTGTATGATTGAGGATGAGAGTTATGAAAATACATGAAAGTACATTGTTACTGCATCAAAACTCACCATATTTTTAATTGTTTTACCAGGAAAAGCTGAAGCCATAACGATTACTCAGGCATTTTTTTTTTGCTATGCCATCCAATTTTGCAGTTATTTTCGTTTATTAGCTGTTATGGGTGATTGTGTGGTATACAGCGCATTCTGTTTTGTGTGTGCAGGTAATAATTTGTAATCAGAGCCTGAAAATAACTGTTATAGCAATGGCCTTGAGCAAAAAAGTCAACTTTTAACTTTTATTTTAAAAGTTAAAAGTTAACTTTTAACTTTTATTTTAAAAGTAAAAGTTAAAAGTTAACTTTTAACTTTTATTTTATATTTGCTTGAATTCACGATTCAAAATATAAGTCCAATAATTGGTGCCCTGTCAAATCATACGCAGAACATTTTCTAGCAGGGCTCAAAAACTGAAACCAATCCACAGTGTTCTGTACCTTCTATTTTGGTTACAAAATTTGCCTTTGCTCCAAATCAGCGACGCAAAAGTATTTAAAATCATAGATATTTTTTAGGTATAAAATTATAGTGACAAAAAAAATCTCATCTATAAATACGATTGGATTAAAAATTTGCAATACAATGGTGAAAACCGCATCGAAATCGGTGCAGCCGTTTGAGAGTTAACTAACTCTAAAGTGACATGCGACTAACTAGATTTTAATACCAATAACAATTTTTCGATCAAAATTCATTGCATTAGTAGTTCTGCTTTAAATCCTTTATAGCCCTATAACGTAAACAATCAACAATAACAACACAGTCATTCACACACAAGCTGAGCAATGTGTTGTTGTTTCAAAGCATTGTCGCCGCTGTACCCGCTGCCGATAACGGCTTCGTCCGAGATATTGATACACACACGCAGCGTGCGCTGAGTGACGATTCAAGCAAATATTCTTTACTTCGCACCAAATCTGATAGCGATATACATATGTATTCACTCATGCTCCTCCAGAGTTCGCCTCAGCGCATTTCTTCTTCAAAAGACTTTTAAAAAAGACTTTTATTTCAAAAAAGTTAGAGGAAAAAGTCTTCAAAAGACTTTTTCCCACGACTTTTAAAAATAAAAGTCACAAAATAACTTTTATTGAAACTTTTAAATATAAAAGTCACAAAATAACTTTTATGAAAGACTTTTAAAAATAAAAGTCTCCAAAAGACTTTTTTCAAAGACTTTTAAAAATAAAAGTCTTCAAAAGACTTTTTTCAAAGACTTTTAAAAATAAAAGTCTTCAAAAGCCTTTTTTCAAAGACTTTTAAATATAAAAGTCTCAAAATAACTTTTATGAGAGACTTTTAAAAATAAAAGTCTTTGATAACAGTTATTCAAAAGACTTTTTTGATAAAAGGTTTAAAAGTTTCAACCTCTGTTTGTAATATATAAAGGAGATCTACTGTGTCTCCGTATCGTAAAATCTTCTGTTTTAATAAAGTTTAACAATTACGTGATCTGCTTTTCTTTCTTTTAATGGAAGGTAGAAAGACTTCCTGTCGGTAGAAGTGTTAAATGTATCACACCGACAACCGTTGCAAATTCTGTTATGATATCACAATAATAATTACATTTTTCCAACGGAACGAATAAATATAATAATCATTTCGAACGGAACGAATGAATACTATAAGAAATAAAACCAGAACTATTGCAATTCTAATCTAATAGTTCCAAAGCACTACCTATAAAAGCAGAATATCCAAGTGACATCGTTCAGTCATTAATTTCAATTGAATTGAAATCAATCAAAAATTATTTTACTGTTTTTTCTGCTGTAAATAATTTTGAGCGCTATGAAAATCTTGCTTGCTGTCGTTGCGTTGAGTTTCGTCACCTGTAGTGATGCGATACTGGTAAGTGTTTCTCTCGTCTCGTTCTTATTCTCTCTCTCTCTCTCTTTCCTCCTCAGGCCCTCTTCCCCAGTCTATCTCTCACAGTCTCTTCCATTCTCTCCTACTCTTTTTCTTTCTCTCTTTCTCTGTTTCTCTCTTCATTATTGATTTATTATAGTTTCTTGATTTTGTCTTAATTCGTGATCTTGCTTTTTGGTCGTGATTCTCGATCTTGATTATAGATCCTGTTTCATGGTCCTGCTTTCGATATCTATCTATATTTTGATCTTGGTTTTTGCTCCATAATCTTGATTCTTGATTTTATATCTGATCTCTCCTTTCGTAAGGATACACCACACTTGGTGCGCGTGCCTGAAATCGTAAAATGCTTAGTAGACGTCGATATAGAGGAATATACACGTTGGAGTAATAGAGATATTAAGCCAGGTGATGTGTCCGCAGAAACGAGGTGTGCTATCAACTGTCTTCTGGAGTCATACAATGTCATTGATGAAGATACCGGAGAGCTGATAACTCCAGAAAGTGAGGATGACTATGATTGGATTAAAATGATTAAGGCATGCAAATATTTCAAAACCGATACTACATGTGATAAGGCTTTTATAACTTTGGCGTGTTTCGACTTGTACACTCAATTTGTACTGCTCAACCAACACCTAACATAAAATTAGTTTTCTCAAATGAAATGTAATCTCAATGCATATGAATGTTGAATAACGTGGGTTATTTCAATAAATAGTATTAAATAAATTGACAAGCAATCTTAAATTTATACCGAAATCGTAAGCGAAACCTAGAGCTAGAATTAGAACTGGAATTGGATCCACCTTTCGTCGATGTTTGAAGTACCGGACAAAAAGGCGACGTAACCCTTTTAAAAGGGGCGCGGTAGGTATAGAAAAGTATATATGTATATCCTTGATCAGTCACCGGTCACCTCCTGTCTGTCTGTCTATCTGCACGTTTGCCGTGCATATTATTAAGGCACTGCTGCCATAAAAATTAATGCATCCGATTTCAGAGCTGAATTTTTCAGCTTGTAGTCCAGATCTAAAGTTGAAGTTCAATTCCCGACTTGAATGTGTCAAAACAAATCGGATAAAGAAGATGGGGTGATCCACCCACAGAATTAACCATAAACTTGACCTACGGGTGTAGGGTATATGAGATTCGACCAAGCCGAAATTAACACTCGTATTTCAATTTCAATTAAGTTTCAAGTATTTTACTTAACTCCACTCCATTCCACGCTTCATACCACTCTCAAAAATAGAGCCGAGCAATCCAGTGATTTTTTCCAGTGAGCAATCCAATGGTTGATGTTGTGGGGACTTCTATACGAATAATTATTTGATAAGTAAATTTGATATATGAAATTCTATATGAATTTTGATTCTGAAGATAGTTATTAACAGAATTTTGGGGTTGGTAGTTTTGAGGTCTTGAATTTGATCCATAAGATGGGGATTGTGCGGTGTAGGTTACCGGTGTATTATTGAAAGCAGTTATTACAGCGCAGTAATACAGTTACGAATTTTGTAGTTATTGTCGTTTGCTAGCTGGTATATCTATCTATCTGGTGGTATCTAGCGTATTCTGTTTTGTGTGTGCAGGTAACTGGATAACTGCTCTCTTAGTAACTGGATAGCCACTTACAATTGACTAGCAACTGTTTCCACATAAAGGAACGACGAGATTTATCTAGCGATCTAGAATGAAATTATGGTTTCTTATCAAGAGTGTGATAAGAAACAAGGATGGGTAGTGCAAGAGTCAAAGGTGCTGCTGGAACTAAAGATCGGAATTCATCTTTCATTTCATTTTTTCACCACTCTAGGAAGCCTGTTATTTAGTATTATTTAATAACAATAGGCGGGGATCCAATTGATCATATGCTACGTGAATACGACTGTATGACCCATTATCGTCAATATAACACAAAAATATAATGAAATAATGTAGATGATGTTCAGATGTATTTAACTTGCAGCATTGACCGCATAAATGACTGCATCAATAATCTGAACCATTATCTATGTAAGTAAATTGGTCTCTGCCTGAACCTGACAGAATCAAAGTGTTTATTAATATCCAAGAAATACATACTACATTATAAAAATCTAGGAATAACCTTCAATTGCTCTCTCTCTCTCTCGTGAAATAGCCAAGTTAATCAGACTTGTAATCAGTCAGTAAGGTGGACGGTATGCTACGCATGGTATGCTTCACACAGAGTTTCGCCCCGACGAATATGATTCCTACTTGCCAAATCCTACCTGCACTCCTTCATGGATGCTAAATTTTCTCCAAATGTGACTCTCTCTCTCAACCGACACACACTAAGAGTGCTATTTAATCACTTAATCAGATATGTATATTAACTCAAATCTCATGACCATGTGTCTAGTTACGTGAAAATCTTCTGTCCCTGACCTTTGGATGCCCCTTAAACTCCTATTGGACTTTCGTACGCTTATCTTATGAAATAAAGTAATTCTAACCTCCGAGCCAAGTTATTTGTACGACAGAATGTAGTTTGCTCGCTCACAAAGGAATAGAAATGTTATCCAACATTCAGGTCAGTCCTTGTTGTCAGGTCAGTTTTTCTTTCATGATGTCGGGATCTAAAGCTCCCTCCGCGTGTCCGTTCAAAAATCTAGCAGCACGAAGCAGTTTAATTAAAACTCGAGTACTATAATCGAATATGACTTCAAGTATCGGAATTCTTCTATTAGAATTTGCTGTTAGAAACGCCAGAGAATAATAGTTTGAAATACGGAATAGCGAAAAAATTCCTCAGGCATCTATGAGTAACGTACCATATTGAAAAACCACCATAAATCTTGTAAAATGTGTAGAAATATCAATAAACGATAGCGGAAAACAAGATAAAGGACCAAAATTTGTAATGAACGTGTATGTTTCAAAAAATCTAATTTTTTAGTAAACTTTAACAAAAATTTAAATGGAAGGTGGAAAGACTTACAGTCGACAGAAATGTTAAATGTGTCACACCGTCAACCGTTGCAAATTCTGTTATGATATCACAATAGTAATTACATTTTAGCAACGGAACGAATAAATATAATAATCATTTCGAACGGAACGAATGAATAGTATAAGAAATAAAACCAGAACTATTGCAATTCTAATCTAGTAGGTGCAAAGCATTACCTATAAAAGCAGAATATCCAAGCGATAACGTTCAGTCATTCATTTCAATTGAATTGAGATCAATCGAAAATTATTTTACTGTTTTTTCTCCTGTAAATAATTTGAGCGCTATGAAAATCTTGCTTGCTGTCGTTGCGTTGAGTTTCGTCATCTGTAGTGATGCGGATTTGGTAAGTGTTTCTCTCGTCTCGTTCTTATTCTCTCTCTCTCTCTTTCCTCCTCAGGCCCTCTTCCCCAGTCTATCTCTCACAGTCTCTTCCATTCTCTCCTACTCTTTTTCTTTCTCTCTTTCTCTGTTTCTCTCTTCATTATTGATATATTATAGTTTCTTGATTTTGTCTTAATTCGCGATCTTGCTTTTTGGTCGTGATTCTCGATCTTGATTATAGATCCTGTTTCATGGTCCTGCTTTCGATATCTATCTATATTTTGATCTTGGTTTTTGCTCCATAATCTTGATTCTTGATTTTATTTCTGATCTCTCCTTTCGTAAGGATACACCAGACTTGGTGCGCGTGCCTGAAATCTTAAAATGCTTTGCAGGCGTTGATATAGAGGAATATACACGTTGGAGTCATAAAGATATTAAGCCAACCGATGTGTCCGCAGAAACGAGGTGTGCCATCAAATGTATTCTGGAGTTATACAATGTCATTGATGAAGATACCGGAGAGCTGCTACTCGAAGAGTTCAGAAACAGATTACTTGATGAACCTATTGATGACTATGAATGGAATAACATGATTGAACCATGCCAACATTTCAAAACCGAAAATACATGTGATAAGCCTTTTAAGAGTTTAGCGTGTTTCGATTTGTACACTCAATTGAGATACTAAAAATAAATTTAATTTTCTCAAATTAAATATAATTTTAATGAATGTTGAATAAAGTGGGTTATTCCAATAAATATTATTAAGTAAATTGACAGCTAGTTTCAAACTTATACCGAAATCGTAAGCGAAACCTAGGACTAGAACTAGAACTGTAATTGGAACCACCCTTCGTCGATGTATAAAGTGACGGAAAGAAAGGCAGTTACGTCTTTAAAAGGGGCGTGGTAGATACAGAGTAAGTATATACATATGTACATATATCCTTGGTCAGTCACTGGTCACTGCCTGTCTGCCCGTCTGTCTGCCGTGCATATTATTAACGCACTGATGTCATACGAGTATATATCAATGCATCCGATTTTATAGCTGAATTTTTCAATTTGTATTCCAGATCTAAAGTTCAAGTTCAATTCCCGACTATAATGTATCAGAGCAAATCGGAGAAAGAGAATGGGCGACATCCACCCACAGAATTCAAGCATAAATTTGTCCTACGGGTGTAGGGTATATGAGCTTCGGCCAAGCCGAAATGAACACTCTTATTTCAATTTCAATTAAGTTTCAAGTATTTTACTTAACTTCACTCCATTCCACGCTTCCTACCACTCTAAAAAATAGAGCCGACCAATCCAGTGATTTTTCCGGAACAGCACCAATCTGCGACTGCTCTGAAACGAGTACGCAAAGAAATATCCATACAGTTTTACGAAAAGTTGTGTATATAGAGAATTACTATTCAAACTGCAAGCTGTTACACCATTTAGATTCCCTGCAATACTCGCTGCAGCAGAAAACTGTGACTGGAACGATGCGAATCTTGATGCTAGTTGAAGCAAAATCACAATATCACGAAAATATTCATTGCAATGGACCTGTGATTCAGACAATCACAGGTTTCTGGTGGTAATTGTTGGGTACAGCAACGGGAACGTTTTTACGAACACTGAATAGTTTCTCGTGCAAAGCGAATGTGCGAGCAATCTGACCAGCGCACATTCGCCGGTTTTTCAACTTAGCGGTCAAAAATCCATATCTTTTGACTCTCTTGGAATATTTTATTTCGATTTTTTTGTTGGATTCTTCTAATCTTAAGCTTTAATGTGAGACTAGATTTCCATTTTTGGCTATTTGAAATATATGGATCCGATGTGCACAGCAAAACTGCAAGCAGATTCTCATTGGTACAATATCTTGAAATTTTCCTTGTGTTGTGTTCACGAAAGAATCTGTAATCCTTGTTTCTTTGTTCTTGTGCTTCTGCAGAAAGATCACCTAGTGGAAGTAGACTATTTTCAGTCATTTGCTCGCCATGATAAAGAATTTTATGAATGGTTGATGGAATATTCCTCCAGGGATATATTTCGTTGTAACTTTTTTGGCATCAATCATCCTGCTGCATGCCATAACTTCTGTTATTATTTTGAATCACTTAATTAATTTAACGTCCACTCCTGTAATGAAAGCTGCCGTCTCAGGATCTAAGAAAAATTTTGTAGCGGTGTTTCCATCATTCGTATTTCCCTCTCCTTGTTTTGGCTGGTCAATTATTAGCCCTATTTCACGATATTGTTCCTGTATTTGGCTTCCGTTTCTCCTTATGCACTGCATTTTGTCTCTTCAGAATACTTGGCATCTGCTGGTGCTTGGCTTAGTTTACTCGCGGTTTGGTGACATATAATACAGCTAGAGGATGCCTTAGTATCAGTTAAGGCTTGTCCGACTTTTCCATTAATCATGGTGAGCAGAAGTTTGAAATCTATTTGAATAACATGGCCATGATACTCAAATAGCCGCGGCTGAAGTTCATCAATTTGCCTCTTAATTTCATTAACTTCTTCGGTTATCACATCTTTTATCACATCCCTTACAAAGGCCAAGACTTTTCACATAATTCTCTTCCAATGAAAGCAATAATCTGTTAACATTTACAGTACATATGCAATAAAAGCTAATTATGTACCTGATAAAAAACCTAATTACTGCAAACTATCCCAGTACCTTTCCATACTTTGAAATATGTATATAATTTGAAAGAAAAGTATAACACTAACAAAGAAAAAAATAACGGAAAACATGTTAAAAACGTTTGCAGTGTGTGACTTGGACTCATATAATGCGCTCTAGCGCCCGGTGGGGCAAACCGATGCAAACATAATGGGGCTTTTAGAGAAAACTTTCAACTTTACAATGGTGTAGAATTCGTTTTGGAGTCTTTTGGAGCAAAAAAGTCCTGCTCCAAAATACGACGAAATTTAACCAAATTTGGAGCATTTCTGCAATCTTGTTACGTAATAACTATACCGCAGTTTTACTCAATTGTAACAACATTTGACAACGAATATGTCCAAGAATTTAATAAAAACACCGGAACTTAATATCTGAAATATTGACAGATATATGGATATCTAAATCTGGGAAAAGTTTAAAAAATGTGTTTATTTTAGTTGATAATAAAAAGAGCTGTTTTTTATGGCATAGTTACTAATGAAATAATCAAGATAAAGCTTTAATTTTTTGGCTCCCTAGGTTCTCAGGTTTCCACTTTCATATGACCTAACCTATATGTTAAGTTGAAAAACCGGCACCGGTGCAGCGAGGATATAAAAGATTCAAGAACAAGTGAAGGCGGATCAGTCAGTGCGGATTACTGAACGAGTATCTATCAGTGAGCGAAGGCAAGGGAAGAGAGAACATTCAGTGCGCCGCAGTCTGTGAACAACGAGGACAGTGATCATCAAAACCCAGAGGACAGCGGATCAAATTGAGAAAATGATTACAAGTGAACATCGATGAGCGGTCACCGAGTAAGAAACTTTTCCAGACATTTCATTGTGCAAACTTCCACCAACACCAGCAAGTTTCTACCGGGCTACATTGCTTCCGTAACCAAGCGGTGTTCATGAGCACAGGGCCACTGTGATCAAGGCAGCCAAGTCAGCCATAACAAGAACTGCTTTATCATTTATTATTATCATATCATTATTATATTTATCATTAAATGCTTTTCATTTACTGCTTTATTTATTATTATTTATAACTCTATTAGTATTTGAGTTTAGTTAGTTTAATAATTATTTTAATAATTTTGTCATTATAGCAATTGATCTTTTGTGGCTTGTTTATTAGATTTAGGTTTTGTTTATTAGATTTAATGGAGTTAGGGATATTGAAGGATTCAGAGTTTTTGTATTTAGGAAATGGGTTTATTTTTTCGTCATGAAATGTCCGTAAATTTTAGTGTCGATTAGAATGTCTGAAAGTCTCGGGTTTTTGCGTTTATGTTTTCTATTATGTTTATGATGTTAAAAGTACTATAAGAATTTTCTTAATTAGCTTTTAATGTTACTTTTGTGAACAATTTTCCCTGTAGTCGTTACGACAGTGGTGGTTTTACTTTCTTTGACAATTTCCTTCCTAAACTGAGGTGAAATTTTAATTCCTAATCTTTTATTTACTTTGACGTATATAATTTCTCATGGTTTATATTCTCTAATTGGTTTCTTTTTCTTGTTTGTGTGTTTTAAATCTGTTGACTGTTTTTCCTTAAGTTTTTCAATATTATCTTGTCTAGCTTTTTCAAATTTTTCTGGGTCTGTTGATACGTTTCTATCTGTCGAGTCTTCTACCTTGAGGGATATTGGATAAGGATAGTATTTAAAATAAATCGGTTCGTCTGTATTAGTGCAAATTTCTGCTTTTACTGTAGTTGCGAAAGTCAATTCTTGATTAGGATTTGCAAGTAATTCTCTATGTTTATTAATTAAATTTGTTAGTTTGTTTTCCTGTTCATGAGTTAAATGTTTTCTTCTAAGATTTATTGAGTTTACAGCTTGAGCGACTTTTTGTTTTAATTTTACTTTAACTTTGTTTCTAATGGTCATATAGTTGTCTTTAGTATAAATTATTGCTTCTAGTTCTTTTAAACTGTCATTGCCTAGAATGGCATCAAAAGATGTGAATGTTGGTAGAATGAAGAATTTTATTTGGCAATCGTTAATGTTAAAGAGATTTGCTATTGTGTGGTGGGTAATTTTTATATTTCCACCTATGGAGTTCGCAAAGAAAGTTTGCTCATTTTGTAAAGGTTTCCCAACTAAATTGGCTTGTATGTAATTTCTATTTGATCCAGTATCAATTAAGATTTTCAAATTTTTCCCGCTCTTCATCCTGGTTTCAAAATATGGCAATGAAGAGCTGCCTAAAAAATTGATATCTGCATACTCTGGGACATTGTCATGAGCTGTAGTAGAGAATTTGTCATCTTCGTCTGTAGTCTTTTCGTCGTTTAAGTTTAGAAAGTCTAAATAGTCGGCTAAAGGTTGCTCAGTATCTTCATGAAATTGGTTTTGGTTATACGTGTCTATGTGAAAGTTTCTTTGAATTTTATTTGGAAGAACATTTTGATTAGATTGAGGTAAACCTCGTTTATTTGTGTAATGGAAATGTTCATTTGGGCGATTCATATAATTGACTACTTTTGACTTCATAGTTTGGTCAATGTCCATTGGTACGGGTAGAGGTTGTGGTCTTGGTGGTGGTACAAATGGTCTTCCTTGTGGAATATGTCTAGCGTTATATTGGTGATTTTGATTTGGTGAAGGTTGTTCAAACTGTCTATTGAAATGTTGGTTATGAAAACGCGGTAAGTATGCTAGCTGAGGATAAAATTGCTGTCTTTGATTTATTTGTGGGTTTACTCTTTTGGGTGGTAATGACGGTTTGGGAGATGGATAATGTTGCTGATAGAATGCCTGGTTATAAACTCTAGTAGGATTGTGGTTTGCGTTAGCGTGTTGTGTCCTAAATACTTGGTTCTCGAGTTTTTGGCATAAATGTAAAGCCTGAGGTAAGTCGGTAGGTTCTTTCATTGCCAACAATCTTGGTAAATCTCCTTTAAGGCCTCTAATAAAAGTATCTAGTGCCTTGTCGCGATAAGTTTTCGTTAAAATTTGAAGGGATTCTTGACTTATTTCTAAACATGAGATTTTATTTAAGATTAAGGACAGATGGGTGTAAACTAGTTGATAGAACTCTGAGATAGTTTTTTTTCCTTGGATTAAGGATGTTAGTTGATATTCTAAAGTAGTGACATCTCTTTTGCCTGCATAATGGAGAGTGAGGCATTTGCAAATTGCTTTCCAATTTAGGGGTGTGTTATAAGACTCGAGAGCTGCATCCGCATTTCCTATAATTTTATTACGGATTACATTTAGAATACCAAAGTATAAGGGAGTTCCTATTTTGCATTCATAGATTTGGAGTACTCTCTCTACACTTTTCTTCCAAGAACTAAATTCTGCTGGATTACCTGAAAATTCACGTATGCTTCTAACTATGTCAGGAATCTTATCTAGTTGGGATAACTCGGAACTATGTTCTGGTTGGATTGTTTGGTCTAAATTATTTTCTAAATTGGGAATTGTTTCTAAAGATTGATTGTGATTTAGGAGAATTCTATGAATTACTCTAGAAATTACTTGTTCTAATTCATAAACTGAAACGTTCGTCGATGTATTTGTCGTGTTAGTGTTTGTGTTTAGTGTTGGAGGATTGGGAACATTTAAGGTTGGTGGACGTATAAAATTATTTGGATTTGCCATCTCGATCAATATTTAATTTTTAAAAAATTTTGTTTTGTTTAGTATTTAATAATTTTACTGTACTTAGTATCTTTTAAAAAATTTCGTATAATGTTTAATATTTTCTATTTGTTTAGTTTGTGATTTTATAAAACATTGGAGGGTCCGGCTTTTAGGGCTACGGATTCGCAATGCCTAGTTTTTAATTTATTAATGATTTTTAGATCGTTATATACTGGAGGGTCCGGCTTTATGGGCTACGGATTCGCAGTATCTGTGTTTTTATTTAATTCTTATATTTTTTAATTACTTATTTCATTTAACAATGAAATTTTCTTAATCTCTATTTAAAATTTAAATTTAAAGTTTTCACTCTATTAGTTTTGCTTATAAATAACTTATTCTTTTAACTTACAGTACTAATAAATTTATGTCGTTGCTGCTTCTTGAGGAGCTAATAAATTTATGTCGTTGCTGCTTCTTGAGGAGCTGGACGTTGGTGCTGCTTCTTGAGGAGCTGGATGTAGGTAGTGCTTCTTGAAGAGCTGGACGTTGGTGCTGCTTCTTGAGGAGCTGGACGTTGGTGCTGCTTAAGTACACTTTTTGCCACTTTTGGTGTTTATAGTATTGCTGCTACTTAAGGAGCTTTAACTATATTATTTAACACCTTAGTGGTCCCTGTTCGGGCGCCAGTTAACTTTTTTACACTAAGTAATGAAACGACTTGTTTCGAGGGTATTTACAGACTGCCCTTTATTTCTCTTTTTTGAGCTATTTATACCTTATTTCTACGTGTGATAAGAAGTTTACTCAATCTTGCGTGGGAAAGGATCTCTTCTTATCGCTTACAAATAATAACAAACAGATATTCCTTTAAAATCCTACAATAACAATGTTACAAATATTCCTAAAATAATATGCTGGGACAATCTTAATGATCCTAAAACAACATTAAGATAACTCGTTCTTAACTTATACCCTCTTTTTCCTCGCAAATTTGTTGCGTTGCGACAAAAACAACTTGTGGTGTGTATAATTCTATTTTGCTTCTAAGTCTCATCAACAGTTTTTAATTCGCATTAAGTTATTTTTTGCAAACGACGAAGCTTCTATAGCGAAAGTTGTACAAGAAATGACACCGACAAAGATCGCTGATGAGGAACGTTGGCATGTTCCGAAATAGCTATCCGATCTTGCCAGTCAAGTTGCTAGTTCAAATCCCGTTGCAAATGAAACGCTGAAGCCGAAAAAATATGGAAGGAGTATGTATATACATCACGCATATAATATAATAAGTATATTCACAATTTTCAGCGTTTAGAAATGTGCAAATTAAATCATTGATTTGCAATAAATTCAATACAATAACAATCTTCTCTATTTCTATGTGTTACACATTTCATGACAAATTGAATATACGCTTAATCTTAAGGTGTAGGGTATAATATTAACTTCCTGGCGAAGACAGGCTTATATACTTGTGTTTGTATAAAAAAATAAAAATAGAAAATATTTCAAACTTTTTAATAAACCAAACTTTCCCCTTGTTAAGCAGTTCGAAGGAAGCAATTCCGTTATCGAGATGGTGTGATAAATATATGGCTAACGAATTTTAATTCGAACCAAGGAAAACCTTTCATTGACATTTCTGCCTTTAAAAGCAAGCCAACATTAAAAAACAATATATCTCTGTCTCTATCCTGTACTTATCTCTCGTCCTCTCCTTACTTCTCTCCATCTCCGTCTAAATTTTTAGTTTATCATTAGAAAAGGCTTTGGCTTTATTATCCTGTTGTTATTTGTTGTTCCAAACTTTGTGAACCATGAGAAATCACTGCAATCCAAATGAATTTATTGAAAGATGTCTTTTTCACAAGCAGACAGACATATAGACAGGCTTTAGTTATTTATGATTTATATTTGAACACAGATCTTTTTTTACGGCACCATTTGTTCGCATTCAATATTACTTTGAATTAAAACAGCGATCGACAGTTTTTAGATATACCGGATTTTTATTTTTATCTTTTATTGGTTTGCTAAAAAGCTCTATTTTAAAATTAGCTTGAAGTTTGTTCACATTTTTAGAGACAATCGAATTATTTTGATTAGTGTAATTAGTCTAAATGTATCACAGGAACAACTATTAAACGCTGCGATTGTTTTGATGACACAAGAATTATTACAATTTTTCTAACGGAAATCTTTGCTTTCTATCAATCAATGCTTGGAAGAGAACGAAGACATTAAACAGGAACTGGAAGATGTGAGAATAAAAAAAATTATGCCTGACCAAGTGTCCGAAACTTTTGAGTGTGCCATGAAATGTATCATAGATAAATATGAGATTATAA
The DNA here is from genome assembly GCA_949629155.1 of Myopa testacea. Lineage (NCBI taxonomy): Eukaryota > Metazoa > Arthropoda > Insecta > Diptera > Conopidae > Myopa > Myopa testacea. The sequence goes on along the minus strand of OX451346.1, from coordinate 3,999,192 downwards.
TACCGGATAGATACCGGATACTTCTATTCTAGATACTTCTATTCTAGGAGTTCAAAGCCAAATTCGTTGAAGAGGCGCATGTTGCCGATGACTTGGATAAAGTCGTTGAAGCATGCAAAGATTCCAATATGGGACTATGATGTGTATGGCAAATTACAATGTTTAGAAGACTGGTCAGAGAGGAGCCATGACAGAAGGAGAATCCTTTTAGGAAGATACTGTATTCAATTTAGTATGCTCAAATTAATTAGAGTACCGTGGGTTATTCCAATCAATAGTATTAAATAAATTGACATGTAAACTCAAACCTCGAACAAAATCGCAACCGAAACCTGGGACCAGAACCTAAACCAAACTAAACCAAACCAACTTAAACCAAACTTATTCGATATATAAAATGACAGGAAAAACCAACATGACTTAACCATTTTTAAAGGAGGCGTGGTAGATATAGAAAAGTATATATATTTTGATCGACATCATCTCCGGGGATGATTTTGCCCTGTCCCACCTTCTACCCCCTCCTTATTCTGTCCTTTCTATATACAATATATCAAATTTAGGGACCCTTTGATTTCTGTTTCAACTTTTTTTTAACTATAAAGTTTAAATCTATACTATACAATCTATATATTTGCTACACCCAAAAAATTAACGTTGTTTGTCTTTATGACAAAGTTTATGTAAATTTTACTTCATATTATAAAATATTATTGCATTATCTACTTTATATTATAAAATATTATTGCATTATCTACTTTATATTATAAAATATTATTGCATTTTCTACTTTATATTATAAAATATTACATATACATTAGTCATTAAAAGTTAATTTCCGATCGTATGCTTCAATCGCAATGTACTGCAATAATCCAAATATGTAGCGTGCAGAAAAACAAAAATCCAAAAATATTCATTTTTTTCTCAGTGCTAAGTGAAAAAATTTGCAATACACACTCAAAATGTGATAGTGTGCGTTTGGACATCGCTGTCCAGATCCAGTTATTTATTCCTATAGAAAATGTCAAGAGAGATAACTTTTTCTATTGGAATACAATGCTTTTTGGGGAAACCCCTCACTTGGGGTCCTAATGGAAAATAATTTGTTTTTTTTGTATGTTTGAGGATGCATTAAAACTCATCATATTTTTAATTGTTTTACCAGGAAAAGCTGATACCATAACGATTATTCGGGTATTTTTTTTTTTGCTATGCCATCCAATTTTGCAGTTATTTTCGTTTATTAGCTGTTATGGGTGAATGTGTGGTATAGAGCGCATTCTGTTTTGTGTGTGCAGGTAATTATTTTGAATGTATAAAGGAGATCTACTGTGTCTGCGTATCGTAAAATCTTCTTTTTTAATAAAATTTAACAAATACGTGATATGCTTTTCTTTCTTTTAATGGAAGGTAGAAAGACTTCCTGTCTTAATAATAATCATTTCGAACGGAACGAATGAGTAGTATAAGAAACAAAGCAAAAACCATTGCAATGCTAATTTAATGGTTCCAAAGCACTACCTATAAAAGCAGAATATCCAAGCGACATCGTTCAGTCATTCATTTCAATTGAATTGAGATCAATCGAAAATTATTTTACTGTTTTTTCTGCTGTAAATAATTTTGAGCGCTATGAAAATCTTGCTTGCTGTCGTTGCGTTGAGTTTCGTCATCTGTAGTGATGCAAAGATGGTAAGTGTTTCTCTCGTCTCGTTCTTATTCTCTCTCTCTCTTTCCCCCTCAGGCCCTCCCAAGTCTATCTCTCACAGTCTCTTCCATTCTCTCCTACTCTTTTTCTTTCTCTCTTTCTCTGTTTCTCTCTTCATTATTGATTTATTATAGTTTCTTGATTTTGTCTTAATTCGTGATCTTGCTTTTTGGTCGTGATTCTCGATCTTGATTATAGATCCTGTTTCATGGTCCTGCTTTCGATATCTATCTATATTTTGATCTTGGTTTTTGCTCCATAATCTTGATTCTTGATTTTATTTCTGATCTCTCCTTTCGTAAGTATACACATGCCTTGAGTCGCGTGCCTGAAATCTTAAAATGCTTTGTAGGCGTCGATATAGAGGAATATACACGCTGGAGTCATAAAGATATTAAGCCAACCGATGTGTCCGAGGAAACGAAACGACCACACCAGAAACGAGGTGTGCCATCAAATGTATTCTGGAGGCATACAGTGTCATTTATATTACCGGAAAACATACCGGAGAGCTGATATTCGCAGCGTTCAGAAACTTACTTGATGAACCTATTGATGACTATGAATGGAATAACATGATTGAACCATGCCAACATTTCAAAACCGAAAATACATGTGATAAGCCTTTTAAGAGTTTAGCTTGTTTGGATTTGTACACTCAATTGAGACACTAAAAATAAATTTAATTTTCTCAAATTAAATATAATTTTAATGAATGTTGAATAAAGTGGGTTATTCCAATAAATATTATTAAGTAAATTGACAGGTAATTTCAAACTTATACCGAAATCGTAAGCGAAACCTAGGACTAGAACTAGAACTGTAATTGGAACCACCCTTCGTCGATGTATAAAGTGACGGAAAGAAAGGCAGTTACGTCTTTAAAAGGGGCGTGGTAGATACAGAGTAAGTATATACATATGTACATATATCCTTGGTCAGTCACTGGTCACTGCCTGTCTGCCCGTCTGTCTGCCGTGCATATTATTAACGCACTGATGTCATACGAGTATATATCAATGCATCCGATTTTATAGCTGAATTTTTCAATTTGTATTCCAGATCTAAAGTTCAAGTTCAATTCCCGACTTTAATGTATCAGAGCAAATCGGAGAAAGAGAATGGGCGACATCCACCCACAGAATTCAAGCATAAATTTGTCCTACGGGTGTAGGGTATATGAGCTTCGGCCAAGCCGAAATGAACACTCTTATTTCAATTTCAATTAAGTTTCAAGTATTTTATTTAACTCCACTCCATTCCACGCTTCCTACCACTCTAAAAAATAGAGCCGAGCAATCCAGTGATTTTTCCGGAACAGCACCAACCTGCGACTGTGACAGCCCTGTCACAGGTAGAAAATCTTGTGACACGTGACAAGTCACTAGCTCTGAAACGAGTACGCAAAGAAATATCCATACAGTTTTACGAAAAGTTGTGTATATAGAGAATTACTATTCAAACTGCAAGCTGTTACACCATTTAGATTCCCTGCAATACTCTCTGCAGCAGAAAACTGTGACTGGAACGATGCGAATCTTGATGCTAGTTGAAGCAAAATCACAATATCACGAAAATATTCATTGCAATGGACCTGTGATTCAGACAATCACAGGTTTCTGGTGGTAATTGTTGGGTACAGCAACGGGAACTTTTTTACGAACACTGAATAGTTTCTCGTGCAAAGCGAATGTGCGAGCAATCTGACCACCGCACATTGGCCGGTTTTTCAACTTAGCGGTCAAAAATCCATATCTTTTGACTCTCTTGGAATATTTTATTTCGATGTTTTTGTTGGATTCTTCTAATCTTAAGCTTTATATGAGAGTTTCGATCAGGGTACCTACTAAAATTTTCTTAAAAGCCTAAAAAAGAGATAAAAATAATAAGATTCTTTTTATTTAATGATTAAAGACTTTTTATTATCAATAACGAACATACAAATGAAATAGATTCATAAAAATAAGGTAATAAATAAGGAACTAATGCAAATTAAACAATTTTCAAAACATTCATTGATAGAATTCCGCTCATCTAGTAGTAAATTTTGTGCATCACTATCTAACTCGAACTATCGAACTCGAGCTAGATTTCCATTTTTGGCTATTTGAAATATATGGATCCGATGTGCACAGCAAAACTGCAAGCAGATCCTCATTGGTACAATATCTTGAAATTTTCCTTGTGTTGTATTCGGGAAAGAATCTGTAATCTTTGTTTCTTTTTCCTTGTGCTTCTTCAGAAAGATCACCTAGTGGAAGTAGACTATTTTCAATAATTTGCTCGCCATGATAAAGAATTTTATGAATTGTTGATGGCATATTCCTTCAGGTATATTTTTCGTTGTAAATTTCTGCGGTTTTCTTCACATATTCACCAAATTTCTTGGCATCAATCATCCTGCTGCATGCCATAACTTCTGTTATTATTTTGAATCACTTAATTAATTTAACGTCCACTCCTGTAATGAAAGCTGCCGTCTCAGGATCTGAGAAAAATCTTGTAGCGGTGTTTCCATCATTCGTATTTCCCTCTCCTTGTTTTGGCTGGTCAATTATTAGCCCTATTTCACGATATTGTTCCTGTATTTGGCTTCCGTTTCTCCTTATGCACTGCATTTTGTCTCTTCAGAATACTTGGCATCTGCTGGTGCTTGGCTTAGTTTACTCGCGGTTTGGTGACATATAATACAGCTAGAGGATGCCTTAGTATCAGTTAAGGCTTGTCCGACTTTTCCATTAATCATGGTGAGCAGAAGTTTGAAATCTATTTGAATAACATGGCCATGATACTCAAATAGCCGCGGCTGAAGTTCATCAATTTGCCTCCTAATTTCATTAACTTCTTCGGTTATCACATCTTTTATCACATCCCTTACAAAGGCCAAGACTTTTCACATAATTCTCTTCCAATGAAAGCAATAATCTGTTAACATTTACAGTACATATGCAATAAAAGCTAATTACCTGATAAAAAACCTAATTCCCAGTAGGGAAATTCGAAAAACTATCCCAGTACCTTTCCATACTTTGAAATATATATATAATTCGAAAGAAAAGTATAACACTAACAAAGAAAAAAAGAACGGAAAACATGTTAAAAACGTTTGCAGTGTGTGACTTGGACTCATATAATGCGCTCTAGCGCCCGGTGGGGCAAACCGATGCAAACATAATGGGGCTTTTATAGAAAACTTTCAACTTTACAATGGTGTAAAATTCGTTTTGGAGTCTTTTGGAGCAAAAAAGACCTGCTCCAAAATACGACGAAATTTAACCAAATTTGGAGCATTTCTGCAATCTTGTTACGTAATAACTATACCGCAGTTTTACTCAATTGTAACAACATTTGACAACGAATATGTCCAAGAATTTAATAAAAAAACCGGAACTTAATATCTGAAATATTGACAGATATATGGATATCTAAATCTGGGAAAAGTTTAAAAAATGTGTTTATTTTAGTTGATAATAAAAAGAGCTGTTTTTTATTATTATTATTAATTATGATTAATGATTATTATTTCATTATTATTTCATTAAATCAAGATAAAGCTTTAATTTTTTGGCTCCCTAGGTTCTCAGGTTTCTACTTTCATATGACCTAACCCATTTTGAAATCGGTGACATTGAAAAAAATTACTTTTGGCCGTTAAGTTGAAAGACCGGCCACGGTGCAGCGAGGATATAAAAGATTCAAGAACAAGTGAAGGCGGATCAGTCAGTGCGGATTACTGAACGAGTATCTATCAGTGAGCGAAGGCAAGGGAAGAGAGAACATTCAGTGCGCCGCAGTCTGTGAACAACGAGGACAGTGATCATCAAAACCCAGAGGACAGCGGATCAAATTGAGAAAATGATTACAAGTGAACATCGATGAGCGGTCACCGAGTAAGAAACTTTTCCGGACATTTCATTGTGCAAACTTCGCAGTGTCCGTTGGCGTAAGGCCACCAGCAAGTTTCTACCGGGCTACATTGCTTCCGTAACCAAGCGGTGTTCATGAGCACAGGGCCACTGTGATCAAGGCAGCCAAGTCAGCCATAACAAGAATCGTCGACCACAAGCATCCAGTCTACCGGAGAGAGAAGAGCAGTCCGCAGAAGAAAGAACGTATCTTAACCAACCTTGGCATTTAGCCTATGTACACGATTAACAATTAGTCTTAAGCATAAGCAAAGTAATAAAGCAAGGATACCTCGCTTTACACAGCCTTACAAGTTCGTTACAACTATTCTAGAAAGCCCGCTACTGCTTTCACCTACGATTGATGCTTCTATACGTGAAAGGGCCGACATCATTCCATCATAACTAGCTTAGTTGTTTTATTATTGTGACCAAATTTAAACTTTATTTCCGTGGTAATAAATTTTTTTTTTTATATTTATTTCAACCTTAAACTAAGCCGTTGAGGCTTTATAGTTTACATTAGATAAGTAAACAAGAGTTATACAATTATATTCAATTCAAGAATTCAAAAGTAAGTTTAAGATTTTCTTTTCAGCTAAATAGTCAATCAAGTTAATGGCTTGGTAAACCGAATTAAAATCTACGCAGGCACTCCTAAGGTTCATGTTGAAGGAATGTTGAACTGCAGAAGCGTGGAGGAATGTGGATGAAGTGGAGGAATTCACATCTTCTAAAGGTGCAACGAGGTGTGTTAATGTTAATATTGCTTTCATGAGTTATACTCTATAAGTAGTGTAAAAGTGGGCGAACCGCGATCAGTTTTGCTGTTATAATGTTTTATTGGAAAATAAGTTGTTATGTAAAGTTTTATTCAGGAAGTTTATATATTTAACAATATAAACATATACCCTCTTTTTCCTCGCAAATTTGTTGCGTTGCGACAAAAACAACTTGTGGTGTGTATAATTCTATTTTGCTTCTAAGTCTCAGCAACAGTTTTTAATTCGCATTAAGTTATTTTTTGCAAACGACGAAGCTTCTATAGCATAGAGCTTCCTCATAGCATATAGCATGAGGAACGTTAGGATGTTCCGAAATAGCTATCCGATCTTGCCAGTCAAGTTGCTAGTTCAAATCCCTTTGCAAATGAAACGCTAAAGCCGAAAAAGTATGGAAGGTGTATGTATATACATCACGCATATAATATAATAAGTATATTCACAATTTTCAGCGTTTAGAAATGTGCAAATTAAATCATTGATTTGCAATAAATTCAATACAATAAGAATACACATCAATCTTCTCTATTTCTATGTGTTACACATTTCATGACAAATTGAATATACGCTTAATCTTAAGGTGTAGGGTATAATATTAACTTCCTGGCGAAGACAGGCTTATATACTTGTGTTTGTATAAAAAAATAAAAATAGAAAATATTTCAAACTTTTTAATAAACCAAACTTTCCCCTTGTTAAGCAGTTCGAAGGAAGCAATTCCGTAATCGAGATGGTGTGATAAATATATGGCTAACGCATTTTGATTCGACCTAAGGAAAACGTTTATTGACTTTCTGCCTTTAAAAGCAAGCCAACATTAAAAAACAATATATCTCTATCCTGTACTTATCTCTCGTCCTCTCCTTACTTCTCTCCATCTCCGTCTAAATTTTTAGTTTATCATTAGAAAAGGCTTTGGCTTTATTATCCTGTTGTTATTTGTTGTTCCAAACTTTGAGAAATCACTGCAATCCAAATGAATTTATCCAACGATGTCTTTTTCACAAGCAGACAGACATATAGACAGGCTTTAGTTATTTATGATTTATATTTGAACACAGACCTTTTTTTACGGCACCATTTGTTCGCGTTCAATATTACTTCATTTGAATTAAAACAGCGATCGACAGTTTTTAGATATACCGGATTTTTATTTTTATCTTTTATTGGTTTGCTAAAAAAGCTGTATTTTTAAATTAGCTTGAAGTTTGTTCACATTTTTAAAGACAATCGAATTATTTTAATTAGTCTAATTAGTCTAAATGTATCTCAGGAACAACTATTAAACGATGCGATTGTTTTGATGACACAAGAATTATTACAATCAATTCGAATTCCAATCAATGCTTGGAAAAGAACGAAGACATTAAACAGGAACTGGAAGATGTGAGAATAAAAAAAATTATGCCTGACCAAGTGTCCGAAACTTTTGAGTGTGCCATGAAATGTATCATAGATAAATATGAGATCATAATACCGGATAGATACCGGATACTTCTATTCTAGGAGTTCAAAGCCAAATTCATTGAAGAGGCGCATGTTGCCGATGACTTGGATAAAGTCGTTGAAGCGTGCAAAGATTCCAATATGGGACTATGATGTGTATGGCAAATTACAATGTTTAGAAGACTGGTCAGAGAGGAGCCATGACAGAAGGAGAATCTTTTTAGGAAGATACTGTATTAAATTTAGTTTGCTCAAATTAATTAGAGTAACGTGGGTTATTCCAATCAATAGTATTAAATAAATTGACATGTAAACTAAAACCTCGAACAAAATCGCAACCGAAACCTGGGACCAGAACTAGAACCAAACTTCTTTAATGTATTGTATAAAATGACAGGAAAAACCAACATGACTTAACCATTTTTAAAGGAGGCGTGGTAGATATAGCAAAGTATATATATTTTGATCGACATCATCTCCGGGGATGATTTTGCCCTGTCCCACCTTCTACCCCCTCCTTATTCTGTCCTTTCTATATACAATATATCAAATTTAGGGACCCTTTGATTTCTGTTTCAACTTTTTTTTTAACTCTAAAATTTAATTCTATACTTTACAATCTATATATTTGCTACACCCAAAAAATTAACGTTGTTTGTCTTTATGACAAAGTTTATGTAAATTTTACCTTTATATTAATAAATATTATTGTATTATTCAATTTACTTCATATTATAAAATATTATTGCATTATCTACTTTATATTATAAAATATTACATATACATTAGTCATTAAAAGTTAATTTCCGATCGTATGCTTCAATCGCAATGTACTGCAATAATCCAAATATGTAGCGTGCAGAAAAACAAAAATCCAAAAATATTCATTTTTTTCTCAGTGCTAAGTGAAAAAATTTGCAATACACACTCAAAATGTGATAGTGTGCGTTTGGACATCGCTGTCCAGATCCAGTTATTTATTCCTATAGAAAATGTCAAGAGTGATAACTTTTTCTATTGGAATACAATGCTTTTTGGGGAAACCCCTCACTTAGGGTCCTAATGGAAAATAATTTGTTTTTTTTTGTATGTTTGAGGATGCATTAAAACTCACCATATTTTTAATTGTTTTACCAGGAAAAGCTGATACCATAACGATTATTCGGGTATTTTTTTTTTTGCTATGCCATCCAATTTTGAAGTTATTTTCTTTTGTTAGCTGTTATGGGTGAATGTGTGGTATACAGCGCATTCTGTTTTGTGTGTGCAGGTAATTATTTTGAATGTATAAAGGAGATCTACTGTGTCTCCGTATCGTAAAATCTTCTTTTTTAATAAAATTTAACAAATACGTGATCTGCTTTTCTTTCTTTTAATGGAAGGTAGAAAAACTTCCTGTCGGTAGAAGTGTTAAATGTATCACACCGACAACCATTGCAAATTCTGTTATGATATCACAATAATAACTACATTTTTCCAACGGAACGAATAAATATCATAATCATTTCGAACGGAACGAATGAATATTATAAGAAACAAAAACAAAAGCATTGCAATTCTAATCTAATAGTTCCAAAGCACTACCTATAAAAGCAGAATATCCAAGTGACATCGTTCAGTGATTAATTTCAATTGATTTGAAATCCATCGAAAGTTATTTTACTGTTTTTTTTTGGGTGTAAATAATGTTGAGGGCTATGAAAATCTTGCTTGCTGTCGTTGCGTTGAGTTTCGTCATCTGCAGTGAGTGCATGACTGTAGATGTATTTATGGTAAGTGTTTCTCGCTCTCTAACTCTCTCTTCCTCAGGCTCTCTGCCTCTCTCTATCTCTCACACTCTCTCTCTCTTCCTCTTCCTCTTTCTCCCACTCTTTCTTCTTTGTCTCTTCGTTGTTGATTTAGATTCTTCATTTTGTTTGTTAAATTTTTATCTCAACTTCGATATGAATTCCTGATCTTTCGTGATCTTTCTTCTTGGTCGTGATTCTTGATCTTGATTATAGATCCAGTTTCATGGTCCTGGTTCCTGCTTTCGATCTCTATCTAAATTTTGATCTTCGGTTTTGCTCCTTAATCTTGATTCTTGATTTTATTTCTGATCTCTTTCCTTCCGTAAGAATGACTTAGCCTTTTGGCGCGTGCCGAAAATCATAAAATGCCTTGAAGACGTCGATATAAAGGAATATACACGTTGGGCTCATACAGATATTAAGCCAGCCGATGTGTCCGAAAAAACGAGGTGTGCTATCCAATGTGTTCTGGAGGCATACGGTACCATAGATGAAGATACCGGAGAGCTGCTAACCGAAGGTTCCTATTACGAAGTAGTTATAGAAAGTATTGCTGACTATGGGTGGAATAAAATGATTAAGGCATGCCAATATTTCAAAACCGATACTACATGTGATAAGGCTTTTATGACTTTGGCGTGTTTCGATTTGTACACTCAATTTGTAAGCATAGATTAGCATAAATTTAGTTTTCTCAAATGAAATGTAATTTCAATGCATATGAATGTTGAATAACGTGGGTTATTTCAATAAATAGTATTAAATAAATTGACAAGCAATCTCAAATTTATACCGAAATCGTAAGTGAAACCTAGAGCTAGAACTAGAACTGGAATTGGTTCCACCTTTCGTCGATGTTTAAAGTGACGGCCAAAAAGGCGGCGTAACCCTTTTAAAAGGGGCGCGGTAGGTATAGAAAAGTATATATGTATATCCTTGATCAGTCACCGGCCACTGCCTGTCTGTCCGTCTGTCTGCACCTTTGCCGTGCATATTATTAATGCACTGCTGCCATAAATATTAATGCTTCCGATTTCAGAGCTGAATTTTTCAGCTTGTAGTCCAGATTTAAAGTTGAAGTTCAATTCCCGACTTTAATGTGTCAAAACAAATCGGATAAAGAAGATGGGGTGATCCACCCACAGAATTAACCATAAACTTGACCTACGGGTGTAGGGTATATGAGCTTCGGCCAAGCCGAAATGAACACTCTTATTTCAATTTCAATTAAGTTTCAAGTATTTTACTTAACTGCACTCCATTCCACGCTTCCTACCACTCTAAAAAATAGAGCCGACCAATCCAGTGATTTTTCCGGAACAGCAACAACCTGCGACTGTGACAGCCCTGTCACAGGTACAAAATCTTGTGACACGTGACAAGTCACTAGCTCTGAAACGAGTACGCAAAGCAATATCCATACAGTTTTACGAAAAGTTGTGTATATAGAGAATTACTATTCAAACTGCAAGCTGTTACACCATTTAGATTCCCTGCAATACTCGCTGCAGCAGAAAACTGTGACTGGAACGATGCGAATCTTGATGCTAGTTGAAGCAAAATCACAATATCACGAAAATATTCATTGCAATGGACCTGTGATTCAGACAATCACAGGTTTCTGGTGGTAATTGTTGGGTACAGCAACGGGAACTGTTTTACGAACACTGAATAGTTTCTCGTGCAAAGCGAATGTGCGAGCAATCTGACCAGCGCACATTCGCCGGTTTTTCAACTTAGCGGTCAAAAATCCATATCTTTTGACTCTCTTGGAATATTTTATTTCGATTTTTTTGTTGGATTCTTCTAATCTTAACCCATTACTTACCATCGTCCTATATATATGACACCATATTTGGTTAATTTTTTCTTGTGATATAACGTAAATATAATACTATTTTATATATTATATCATATTTTACATCAATTCTCTTGCATATAGAATTTTTAAAAAAATTTTTTTATCAATAAGTAATATTTAATAAATGTCTTAAAGAAGTTATGTTTTCTATAAACTTTTATTGTCTTGTGGTATTGTATATATTTTACTATAATTAATATCAAATTTTACAAATTTTGTTTACAAGAGGTATAAAATATTATAAAGTAATGAAAGACTATGACTTCCTAATAATCTAAAAGTTTGAATGGATTGTACGTGCTTTTAAAAAGTGCTGTCCTATAAATATGACAATGGGAAGATAAGATAGTTCTGGAGGCGATATTGGTGCATATGGAATAATGCATGCTTGTTCAAGTCTGCTACGAGAATCAACTAAGGGAATCAAATTTTTGGAACTGTGATAACACAGTACTGCATAAAGAATTGGAAAAGCTCAGAAAAACGACATTTCATATTCATACATGTATCTGGCATTTGATTTAAGTAGTCGTGTTTGGGCGATCGCGTGTAATAAATACTAAATAAAATCTTTTCAATAGCAATAGTTGCAGTGTATAGTGTTACCTAATTTGAAAACGTTTATTTAAATTTTAATTGTAGAAAATTATTTCGAGGGTAAGCTCAAAATCAATAACGTTTATACTTATGTAATTTGCCGCGAAGCTGAATATTTTCGTACTCTGTAGATTATGTAACCTGTAAATATGAAATATAAAAAGGCTTTGACGATCTCAGAAATAGCAGAATATCTGATGGAAATAGAGGATGAGGACTCAAGCGATGAGGACTTCGACCATATTGAAATAGCTGTATTACCTCCTGATCTTATCGTTGAAGTCAGCAATATAGACGAAGGAGACGATGACAAAATGGATATTGTACCAATAACAGATGTAGCCGGTCAGGTTCAATTTTCTGCTACAGTAAATAGCCTACAAAACAATGAAAATGAATCGCCTGGAGTGGAATTGCGTGCGCAAAGAAGTTTTCATTGGCGTAAGTGTCACCCTACATATTCCAAATGCATAAAGGAATCCAATTCCTATAAACATAATTTGGAGGGAAATCCAACCAATTAGGCGGCCGTCTAATAATCTAATATAATATAATCGGCTTTAGAGATTTTTGAAGATGTTCTCTCCATTGATATTTTGGAGTTTATCATGAAGGATACGTTACATTACGCAACAAATTCAAGAAATTATTGAACTTTTGATTTAAATGAAAGTGAGCTAAAAGTATTCAATGGAATATTAATTTTCTCCTCATATCATCCGCATATCCACACCATCTTCGGGAACCTCTGCAAATCTTTTAAATCCTACAAGGTATGACAATAAGAGTCATTATATGGTGAAAAGACAGAAGCAAAGGCGGTGTCAGGGAGAAAACTGCAAAAAGGAACCCATTACTTTTTGTGCCAAATGTGACAAAACATTGTCCACTGATTGTTTTGTGCCTTATCACACGTAGTAAGCATTGCATACACGCATTCGAAATGTAATTACAATATTTATTCTGAAATAAAATGTATCCAGTAAAAAATGTGTCGTCTTATTTTATTACCTCGAACCCCCATCGTCCTATTTATAGGACAGCTTTAAAAACTAACTTCTGAATGAAAATATTTTTTTTTTCTCCAAGACTCTTAATTTCAGTTGCATTTAAGAACAGAGTTTTGAATATCACTGCAGAATTCACAAAATTGGACTGCTTGGGATTTAATGGGTTAAGCTTTATATGAGAGTTTCGATCAGGGTACCTACTAAAATTTTCTTAAAAGCCTAAAAAAGATAAAAATAATACGATTCTTTTTATTTAATGATTAAAGACTTTTTATTATCAATAACGAACATACAAATGAAATAGATTCATAAAAATAAGGTAATAAATAAGGAACTAATGCAAATTAAACAATTTTCAAAACATTCATTGATAGAATTCCGCTCATCTAGTAGTAAATTTTGTGCATCACTATCTAACTCGATTGAGCTAGATTTCCATTTTTGGCTATTTGAAATATATGGATCCGATGTGCACAGCAAAACTGCAAGCAGATCCTCATTGGTACGATATCTTGAAATTTTCCTTGTGTTGTATTCGGGAAAGAATCTGTAATCCTTGTTTCTTTTTCCTTGTGCTTCTTCAAAAAGATCACCTAGTGGAAGTAGACTATTTTCAATAATTTGCTCGCCATGATAAAGAATTTTATGAATTGTTGATGGCATATTCCTTCAGGGATATTTTTCGTTGTAAATTTCTGCGGTTTTCTTCACATATTCACCAAATTTCTTGGCATCAATCATCCTGCTGCATGCCATAACTTCTGTTATTATTTTGAATCACTTAATTAATTTAACGTCCACTCCTGTAATGAAAGCTGCCGTCTCAGGATCTGAGAAAAATCTTGTAGCGGTGTTTCCATCATTCGTATTTCCCTCTTCTTGTTTTGGCTGGTCAATTATTAGCCCTATTTCACGATATTGTTCCTGTATTTGGCTTTTTATACCCTACACCTTAAGGTAAGGGTATATTCACTTTGTAACGAAATGTGTAACGCATAGAAATAGAGACGATAGGTATAGAAAAGTATATGGTATATATACTTACTACTATATAAGTATACTATATACTTATACTTATAATAGTATACTATACTATATATATATATGAATATATATATTCTTGATCAGCGTGACCTCCTGAGTCGATTTAGCTGTTTTTAGCGATTTTAAAAATGTGATATCAGCGTTCGTTTTTGAGCTATTACAACAAAATTTCATTCCTGGGTATAGAGTAGCATTATCCGTTAATATGCCAAATATGGGCGTGATCCGCCCACTTTTAGGTTACACAGGCAAAAGAGGGTTATATTGTTAAATATATAAACTTCCTGAATAAAACTTTAGATAACAACTTGTTTTACAAAAAAACATTATTACATGAAAACTGGGTGCGGTCCGCCCACTTTTACACTACATATACAGTATAGCAGTATGAGAACAAGTTTATTACCACGTAAATAAAGTTTAAATGAACACAATTATATAACAACTAAGCTAGTTATTTTGTTTTGAAAAAGGTAATGACCACGCCTACTATTTATACAGAGTCGTAGCTAGGTTTCATGGAGCCCGGGACGGTTAATCAACTTGTAGCCCCAAAAATTCCTAGAATTCAATAAGTCAATACTTGATTTCCACAACTGCCGCCCCCGACATTGTGCCGCCCAGAGTGGACCGCCACGGCTGCCCTACCCTAGCTTCGGCACTTTTTTCAAAACTTTTAGGTGTAGGTATAATACACACCTTACGTTTATACATATATATTTAAACTGCATACACGCATTACATAAATACATATGTATATGTACCTAGCTAATTGAAGGGTTTGTTTGATTTGCCTCTCACTATATTGAGATTTATACACTATACATGTATGTGCATAAAACCACATTCATATGTATTCGTAGTCGCTGGTTGGACTGCAATTAGTTTTTATCGAGCTATCAATAAATATATCTACCATCATACCTACATAAATACAATATACACATATACTACATGTACATACATTCATATGTATATGAAAAGAAATATTTAGTACAGCATATTAATTGTTATGTATAAACACCTGAATTTGTATTGTAGATACAATACATGAATGTAAATACCTGCTATTACTATATATGTACATATTCGTATTTCTCTTAATTATTTCCATTTCATTTTAATTATTATGCTGGAGAAAAATAGTTCAGCTCTCAAACATTTGATTAATGCGATTAACAGCAGATTGTGTGTTGTATAGATTTGTTTATTTACTGCTCATAGAAGTGTTGCTTCACTATCGAGTCCTTGAATGAATGAGTCCTTGAGGTTCTTGTTTTCTTATAATATATCTAATGATATAACTGCAGATTTGATATATTTTTTATTATTTTTTTACTATAATAATCATTTCATAATATAAATAACATTAAAGTAATTTTATACTATATTATTTATATAATAATAGAGAATTTGTTTTTGTTGTTTTTTCAGCATTTCAGCCAAGTCTTCTTCATATTGAAATTGAAGCGAAGCCCAAAACAACTCAACAATTTTGAGCGAATAACTTTCTCGCTTGTTTATTTTGTCATATAAAAAAGCTTCAACATTTCTGTTGCAATCATGAGTGGTGAACGCCCGAAGCGCCCCCTCTCCGCTTATATGCTGTGGCTCAATGAGACCCGCGAACAAATTAAGAAGGATAATCCCGGCAGCAGAGTCACCGACATCGCCAAACGAGGTGGCGAATTATGGCGAGCCATGACGGATAAATCTGTAAGTGAAAACATCTGAAGAAAGAGCAAACGTTCTCCCAAAGAAAACTTTTTATAAATGTGAGATTTAAATTTTGTTTATTCTTTTCTTCTATCTCTTTGTCGCTCTCTAGGAATGGGAACAGAAGGCCATCAAAACTAAGGAGGAATACAACAAAGCAGTCAAAGAGTATGAGGCCAACGGAGGCACCGATACCGGAGCCGGTAAGAAGCGAAAGAGCAAGACTGTCAAACCAGTTAAGAAGGCCAAGAAGAAAGAAACCTCCGAGGAGGAGGAGAGCGATTAAATCATGTTTTTCTTTCTAAAGATGATTCAACAAATTATTGATGACGTTGATGAAATTTCTTAAAAAATAAGTTAAACAAAAAACATTTTATTACTGTAATTTAGTAAATGCATATATGTATATTAATGTTAAAATACAACAACAAGTTTACAATATATATGCATAAATTACAAGATTAAAAGAAAAAAAAAGAACGAATCTTAACAACAAAACAAACAAAAGATGAATAATAATTATAATAATATTAGTGAAACAGAAAACAATTTTCAGTGTTTTTTAAACGGAGAATTGTTAACAATTTACTTTTCTCCATAATATAAGCAAGTTTTGCCACATTTCCTTCTTTACAAACCATTTTTCCTATTACATTATTATTATAATTATAATACTATTTTAAAAACTACGATGGCTTACATTACAATCTTAAAACTCCTCATACTTTCTCACGGTTCTCTGCGGGAGGCCCAAGAAAAATAGTCCTGATTCCTGTTTAAGTTGAGTTTTTGTGTAGTAAGTGATTATTTTTTGAAAATAATTACATATTCAGTTTTTTTTTACCTATGTTTAACAATATTTTTTATATAGATTATTTTGTATATTAAAAATGTATTTTACTTAAATACAAAACAAACAAAATATATGCAAAATAAATAATATATTATTAATAATATTGAATAATATAATAATAATAATTTAAAACAATATAATTAAAATGTAAAATGTAAAAGTTTAAATACCACAAAAATACAAACAAAAAACTCTTTGAATTTAATTAATGTTTTGAGCAACCGTTCATCTCGTCGTCGTCTTTTTAGCATTTTGCTAAACTGAAGAAAGATTCAACAAATTTATTAATAATTATAAGTATATACATATATATATAATTCATACATATATATGCATATGTATATGATCGAGCATATGTAAATGTAGAGAAGAAATAAATAAAAGAAAAATCTAAAAAAAATTACAAAACTACATCGAGTTTTATTTCAACTTTGGTTTGGTGTGGAGTTTTTTTCAATAATTCTTGAAATGAAATTAAATTCTTTAAAGGTTTTATTAAAGAATATTTTAATAAAACATTTATTTAAGCATTCCTAAGAAGGAATCTCAATATAACAACCATATTCATCCATTTATAGTAGTATATACATAATACAAGAATAATTTTTTGTCTTCCACTTTTCCCATAATTTTTTTGCCTGTATCATTTTGTATTATTTGATTTTGTCTGTGAATTGGCTGATTTGCTATTTTCTATTATTTTAAATATGCAATGAATTGAAATATTTGTTTTACGATAAAATAATTTTTGTATGAACAAAATTTATTTCTAAATTGGACACATTTATTTCCAAATTGACACATTTTTCTGGAGGGTACATATTTAATTTCAAGTTAACGGCAACACTGATTTTAAATACAAATTCGTATACAGAGATATCAAAATTGCAACAAAAATGGCAAAAATTTGGTGATGAAAGAAGAAAGTATCTAAGATTCGGCCAGGCCGAATATAGCTTTCTTACTGGTTTCAGCTTCCGTTTCTCCTTATGCACTGCATTTTGTCTAACCGTTCCTGTTGTTTCGAATTCTAGAGCATAGCCCAATTTGAGTATATGTTCCATGCAACGAATTCTAGGCGACAATCCGAATTCGTATGCCTCCTCAGAATAATTGGCATCTGCTGCTGCTTGGATTAGTGTACTCGCGGGTTGATGGCATATAATACAGCTAGAGGATGCCTTAGTATCAGTTAAGGCTTGTCCGACTTTTCCATTAATCATGGTGAGCAGAAGTTTGAAATCTATTTGAATAACATGGCCATGATACTCAAATAGCCGCGGCTGAAGTTCATCAATTTGCCTCCTAATTTCATTAACTTCTTCGGTTATCACATCTTTTATCACATCCCTTACAAAGGCCAAGACTTTTCACATAATTCTCTTCCAATGAAAGCAATAATCTGTTAACATTTACAGTACATATGCAATAAAAGCTAATTACCTGATAAAAAAACCTAATTCCCAGTAGGGAAATTCGAAAAACTATCCCAGTACCTTTCCATACTCTGAAATATATATATAATTCGAAAGAAAAGTATAACACTAACAAAGAAAAAAATAACGGAAAACATGTTAAAAACGTTTGCAGTGTGTGATTTGGACTCATATAATGCGCTCTAGCGCCCGGTGGGGCAAACCGATGCAAACATAATGGGGCTTTTATAGAAAACTTTCAACTTTACAATGGTGTAGAATTCGTTTTGGAGTCTTTTGGAGCAAAAAAGTCCTGCTCCAAAATACGACGAAATTTAACCAAATTTGGAGCATTTCTGCAATCTTGTTACGTAATAACTATACCGCAGTTTTACTCAATTGTAACAACATTTGACAACGAATATGTCCAAGAATTTAATAAAAAAACCGGAACTTAATATCTGAAATATTGACAGATATATGGATATCTAAATCTGGGAAAAGTTTAAAAAATGTGTTTATTTTAGTTGATAATAAAAAGAGCTGTTTTTTATTGTTATTATTAATTATGATTAATGATTATTATTTCATTAAATCAAGATAAAGCTTTAATTTTTTGGCTCCCTAGGTTCTCAGGTTTCTACTTTCATATGACCTAACCCATTTTGAAATCGGTGACATTGAAAAAAATTACTTTTGGCCGTTAAGTTGAAAGACCGGCCACGGTGCAGCGAGGATATAAAAGATTCAAGAACAAGTGAAGGCGGATCAGTCAGTGCGGATTACTGAACGAGTATCTATCAGTGAGCGAAGGCAAGGGAAGAGAGAACATTCAGTGCGCCGCAGTCTGTGAACAACGAGGACAGTGATCATCAAAACCCAGAGGACAGCGGATCAAATTGTGAAAATGATTACAAGTGAACATCGATGAGCGGTCACCGAGTAAGAAACTTTTCCAGACATTTCATTGTGCAAACTTCCACCAACACCAGCAAGTTTCTACTGGGCTACATTGCTTCCGTAACCAAGCGGTGTTCATGAGCACAGGGCCACTGTGATCAAGGCAGCCAAGTCAGCCACAACAAGAATCGTCGACCACAAGCATCCAGTCTACCGGAGAGAGAAGAGCAGTCCGCAGAAGAAAGAACGTATCTTAACCAACCTTGGCATTTAGCCTATGTACACGATTAACAATTAGTCCTAAGCATAAGCAAAGTAATAAAGCAAGGATACCTCGCTTTACACAGCCTTACAACTTCGTTACAACTATTCTAGAAAGCCCGCTACTGCTTTCACCTACGATTGATGCTTCTATACGTGAAAGGGCCGACATCATTCCATCATAACTAGCTTAGTTGTTTTATTATTGTGACCAAATTTAAACTTTATTTCCGTGGTAATAAATTTTTTTTTATACCCTACACACGAAGTGAATAGGGTATATTCACTTACTGCTTCCGTTTGTAACGCATTAAAGGAGGCGTGACAGGTATAGAAAAGTATATATATTCTTGATCAGCGTGACCTCCTGAGTCGATTTAGCTATGTCCGTCTGTCTGTCTGTCTGTCTGTCTGTGGAAATCACGATTACAAGAGAACGAATAGAGATATCTTCATGAAACTTGGCAAGAATATTGTCTATCACTAGAAACTCATCGCTATTGAAAATGGGCAAAATCGGACCATTACCACGCCTACTTTTTGTACTGAATATAAATTCATCCATGCTTATAGCTCAATTTCTCAGCTTGTAGAGCGAATTTCGGGTTGAAATTTTATCCAGAAGTCCACTGCCTCTGACCAAACCAGATCACCAAAAATGGGCGGAGTCCGCCCACTAATTAAATAAAAGTCGATTGCAGGAGAACGAATAAAGATATTTTCATCAAATTTGGCACGAATATTCTCTGTCATGACTGGCTGCTTGAGATTGAAAAGGAAAAAAAATAGACAATTGCTACGCCTAATTTTTAAATAAACGTGTGTAGGGTATATGAACTTCGGCCAGGCCGAAGTTAACACTCTTTCTGGTTTTATATTTATTTCAACCTTAAACTAAGCCGTTGAGGCTTTATAGTTTACATTAGATAAGTAAACAAGAGTTATACAATTATATTCAATTTAAGAATTCAAAACTAAGTTTAAGATTTTCTTTTCAGCTAAATAGTCAGTCAAGTTAATGGCTTGGTAAACCGAATTAAAATCCACGCAGGCAATCCTAAGCGGTTCATGTTGAAGGAATGTTGACCTGCAGAAGCGTGGAGAAATGTGGATGAAGTGGAGGAATTCACATCTTCTGAAGGTCCAACTTTGAGGTCAATATTGCTTTCATGAGCTATACTCTATAAGTAGTGTAAAAGTGGGCTAACCGCGATCAGTTTTGCTGTTATAATGTTTTATTGGAAAATAAGTTGTTATGTAAAGTTTTATTCAGGAAGTTTATATATTTAACAATATAAACATTGACTCTCTTTTTCCTTGCAAATTTGTTGCGTTGCGACAAAAACAACTTGTGGTGTGTACAATTCTATTTTGCTTCTAAGTCTCTTCAACAGTTTTTAATTCGCATTAAGTTATTTTTTGCAAACGACGAAGATTCTATAGCGAATGTTGTACAAGAAAAGACACCGACAAAGATCGCTGATAAGGAATATTAGCATGACCCGAAATACATAGCTATCCGATCTTGCGAGTCAAGTTGAAAATAAAGCAGAGCCACATCCTTCTTGTTTGAGTTTTATTAGACTAAGACTAATATGTATAACAAGTAGATAAAGAAAAAAGACAAGAAGTAAGAATATGAGAAACATGTACGTTGCCAGGGTTGCCAACCTCTCTCAACACTCCTCCTCAACGCAAATGTTTTTTTGACAATAAAATTTATAACATTTCAAAATTAATTTCATTTATAAATTTCATGTGCTTGACTTTCGACAAATTTTTGGTGAAGACATCGGCTATCATCTGATCAGTCGGACAGTAATTTAACTTTATTTCGCCGCTCTTAACAGCTTCCCGTATGTGATGGTAACGGACGCCAATGTGTTTAGTGCGGTTATGATACACCAGATTGGTTGCCAACTTCTGTGCTCCTTGGTTATCAACGTTGAGAACAATTGGATCGTTTCCCCAAAACCCAATTTCTTGCAGTAAACGCCGCAGATAGATTGCTTCCTTGGCCGCATTCGAAGCTGCCATATATTCGGCCTCGGTACTGCTTAACGCCGTGGTGGCCTGTTTTTTGGATTCCCAAGAGAAAGCGCATTTACCGTAGAAAAATACAAAACCGGTATATGACTTTCGGTCCTGAGCATCGTTACCCCAATCGGCATCAACATAACCATTTACCTCCTTCGTACCTGAACGATATACAAGTTTTAGATTTATACTATCTGCTAGGTACCGTAAAATATGTTTCGCAGCAGTCATATGCTCATTATGTGGATCTTGGTTCCTCTGAGCTATTGCTTTCTGTAACTTTAACACTTTTTGTGGCTGTTTCTCGTCGATAAAACCTTTTGGTTGCTGCATATATATATCGTCTACCAAGTCGCTGTTTAAATATTCAGTACTAACGTCCATTTGGTGTAAATGCATATTTTCCTCAACAGCTATGGCTATTAGCATTCTTATTGTCGCATAACGTACGACTGAAGAATAAGTTTCAATATAGGCAATACCAAAACGTTGTTCGCATCCTTTAGCTACCAGCCGAGCCTTAAAGCGCTCTATCTTGCCATGTTTGTTTCGTTTTAAAGTAAAGACCCATTTGCTTTTGATTGCCCTTTTTTCCAATGGTAAGTCGACTAATATCCACGTTTTGTTTTGCTTAAGTGCTGCAAACTCGACATCCATTGCATGTTTCCAGTGATTACACATTTTGCTTGAAAGTGCCTCATCGACATCCACAGGTACTGCTTCGGTTATCATGTTATTTATAATGTTATATTGTTTGGATGGACGTCCAGGTTTACCAGTGCGAATAATTTTTGGTCTACCTGGGCCAGTTTTACACATTTCTAAAGGTTTATCGTTTTGAACAATCTCCTCCTGATTGTCAGTTCTATCGTCAATCTTATTGTCGGAATGCTCACTAGCTGTATCATATGGAGTAACATTATTTTCTAATATTTCGATATTGGATGTGTTTGGCAACTCATCCTTTTGCCTCTGGACGTCGTCAACAACAAATTGCATAATGTTGTTCTTCTCAGTGTTGTATATACATAATTGTGTTGTGTCGCTGCTCGGAAAATTTTCATTGAAAAATACATCCCTTCTTATGACAATCTTATGGGTTTCTTTATCGTACAAACGATATGCTTTGGACTCCGTCGAGTATCCCACCATTATGTACTGCTTACCTTTAGCTGCAAATTTAGAATGACTTGTTTTATTTAAAGCTATTGCGACTGCACCAAATATTTTTAGATGACGAACTGATGGCTTTCTGTTGTACCAAACTGTGTACGGCGTTTGGTCTTTTAATAGTTTAGTAGGACATCTGTTTCTTATATACGCTGCCGTTGAAATTGCTTCTGCCCACAAGTTCTGATTTAAACCTGCATGCAACAACATGCATCGAGCCATTTCCACCAATGTTCGGTTTGCACGTTCCGCAACACCATTTTGTTGAGGTGTGTGCGGTACTGTTAGCAACGAGTATAAATAGGTAAAGAGATTGCATGAAACATTTGTTGCCGGCAACATTTGTGATTTTATGTGTTAAGATCAGAGCCTGAAAATAACTCTTATTCCAATTATCTTCCTCATAAAAGTTAGACTTTTAACTTTTATTTTGAAAATAAAAGTTAAAAGTTTTTCTCATAACTTTTATTTTGAAAATAAAAGTTAAAAGTTTTTCTCATAACTTTTATTTTGAAAATAAAAGTTAAAAGTTTAACTCTTAACTTTTATTTTCAAAATAAAAGTTAAAAGTTTAACTCTTATTTTAAAAGTCATCGATAAAAGTTTTTCTGATGACTTTTTCTGGTGACTTTTTTGAAATAACAGTTATTTTAAGAGTTATTTTGAATAAGTGCGGAGAAGCATGAATATGTGGTTAGGTTTGGAATAAGCTGCTTGAGAGTGAAAATAGTTAGTTTTAGAAACTGTGTGCCGCTGAGATTTGTTGTTTATTCATTGATCGCAGTGTGTGTGTATCTAGCATTACGTCGACCGTAGCCCTTATCGGCAGCAGGTACAGGACAGCGGCGACACTGCTTTGAAACAACAACAACAACAACTCATCGTTCCGCTTGTGTGTGAATGACTGTGTTGTTGTTGTTGTTTCAAAGCAGTGTCGCCGCTGTCCTGTACCTGCTGCCGATAAGGGCTACGGTCGACGTAATGCTAGATACACACACACTGCGATCAATGAATAAACAACAAATCTCAGCGGCACACAGTTTCTAAAACTAACTATTTTCACTCTCAAGCAGCTTATTCCAAACCTAACCACATATTCATGCTTCTCCGCACTTATTCAAAATAACTCTTAAAATAACTCTTATTTCAAAAAAGTCACCAGAAAAAGTCATCAGAAAAACTTTTATCGATGACTTTTAAAATAAAAGTCATACCCATAACTCTTATTGAAGACTTTTAAAAATAAAAGTCATCGAAAAAGTTTTTTCAATGACTTTTAAAAATAAAAGTCTTCAATAAGAGTTATGGGTATGACTTTTATATTTAAAAGTCATGGATAAGAGTTATGGGTATGACTTTTTTGATAAAAGTCATAAAAGTTTCAAGGTCTGCATAAAACACATTCATTCGTTCTAACACTGATCGCTCTCTACGTCGCTCTCTTCGTTTAACGTGTCAAGGAAGTCGACAGCAATTCTTGCACGGTGGGCGAAAAATATAATTCCTTGGCATAAAATTATAATAAAAAAATAAAAAAAAATTCTTGTTTGGAATCAAAATATTAAGGTGTTTTATTTCTTGAGTAGCCTATTAGTCTGAGCTATTTTAGCCCCCTGTATTCTTTTGCACCAACAAAAAGCTATTTCATATCGCGTATTCCCTTGTTAAATTAGTAGTAACCCTATCGCATATACAATGGAGCGGCTTAGCTCTTTTATACGTCTCGCGGACGATTTGGTTGAATTTGGCGCGCACATTTTGACCAATTCACTGGAATCGCAAACGTTGTCTACCCTGGATTTGCACATGACGGAGCTCCACTCGCAGTGGTCCCTAATCAAGTCCGCGTATAGTGGCCTGCTCGAACAAATGCTGAAGGATGACCAGTTGGAACCACATATAAAAAGCGTGAAAGAAAAGTATTTTAAAGCGTACGACAACTACATTCGATGCGTTGGATTGATCCAGGATTTAGTCAACTCGATGACAAAGTCCTCCGCGCCGCGGCCCTCTATGGATACGGCAGAGCTGCCGCCTACCCAGTTTAATATTAGCTTGCCTCCATGCGATACAGACGTTTTCAAAGGCGACTATCTGTCATGGCCCTCCTTCCGCGACATGTTCACCGCCCTGTATATCCAGAATACGCGTATTGCCCCCGTGGAAAAACTCTTCCACCTGAACCAAAAGACCAAAGGCGAAGCCAAAGAAATTGTGCAAAAGTCTCCTTTGACGAATGAAGGATTCGCGCAAGCATGGAAAAATTTATGGGATAGATCCTGACACATCGGTTTCAAACGCTGGAAACGGTGCAAGATATAAAAGGCGCGTCCGCGGATCAGTCAGTGCGGATTACTGAACGAGTATCTATCAGTGAGCGAAGGCAAGGGAAGAGAGAATATTCAGTGCGCCGCAGTCTGTGAACAACGAGGACAGTGATCATCAAAACCCAGAGGACAGCGGATCAAATTGAGAAAATGATTACAAGTGAACATCGATGAGCGGTCACCGAGTAAGAAACTTTTCCAGACATTTCATTGTGCAAACTTCCACCAACACCAGCAAGTTTCTACTGGGTTACATTGCTTCCGTAACCAAGCGGTGTTCATGAGCACAGGGCCAGTGTGATCAAGGCAGCCAAGTGAGCCACAACAAGAATCGTCGACCACAAGCATCCAGTCTACCGGAGAGAGAAGAGCAGTCCGCAGAAGAAAGAACGTATCTTAACCAACCTTGGCATTTAGCCTATGTACACGATTAACAATTAGTCCTAAGCATAAGAAAAGTAATAAAGCAAGGATACCTCGCTTTACACAGCCTTACAAGTTCGTTACAACTATTCTAGAAAGCCCGCTACTGCTTTCACCTACGATTGATGCTTCTATACGTGAAAGGGCCGTAAATTTTTTTTTTATATTTATTTCAACCTTAAACTAAGCCGTTGAGGCTTTATAGTTTACATTAGATAAGTAAACAAGAGTTATACAATTATATTCAATTCAAGAATTCAAAAGTAAGTTTAAGATTTTCTTTTCAGCTAAATAGTCAATCAAGTTAATGGCTTGGTACACCGAATTAAAATCTACGCAGGCACTCCTAAGCGGTTCATGTTGAAGGAATGATGAACTGCAGAAGCGTGGAGGAATGTGGATGAAGTGGAGGAATTCACATCTTCTAAAGGTGCAACTTTGAGGTCAATATTGCTTTCATGAGCTATACTCTATAAGTAGTGTAAAAGTGGGCGAACCGCGATCAGTTTTGCTGTTATAATGGTTTATTGGAAAATAAGTTGTTATGTAAAGTTTTACTTCTTACCTTACCTCTCCATCACTTACTTCTCTTCTCTCCATCTCCGTCTAAATTTTTAGTTTATCATTAGAAAAGGCTTTGGCTTTATTATCCTGTTGTTATTTGTTGTTCCAAACTTTGAGAAATCACTGCAATCCAAATGAATTTATCCAAAGTTGTCTTTTTCACAAGCAGACAGACATATAGACAGGCTTTAGTTATTTATGATTTATATTTGAACACAGACCTTTTTTTAAAGCACCATTTGTTCGCTAGTTGTTCAATATTACTTTGAATTAAAACAGCTATCGACAGTTTTTAGATATACCGGATTTTTATTTTTATCTTTTATTGGTTTGCTAAAAAGCTCTATTTTTAAATTAGCTTGAAGTTTGTTGACATTTTTAGAGACAATCGAATTATTTTAATTAGTCTAATTAGTCTAAATGTATCTCAGGAACAACTATTAAACGTTGCGATTGCTTTGATGACAAAAGAATTATTACAATTTTTCTAACGGAAATCTTTGCTTTCTAGCAAAAAAATTATGCCTGACCAAATGTCCGAAACTTTTGAGTGTGCTATGAAATGTATCATAGATAAATATGAGATCATAATACCGGATAGATACCGGATACTTCTATTCTAGAACCTTCTATTCTAGGAGTTCAAAGCCAAATTCATTGAAGAGGCGCATGTTGCCGATGACTTGGATAAAGTCGTTGAAGCATGCAAAGATTCCAATATGGGACTATGATGTGTATGGCAAATTACAATGTTTAGAAGACTGGTCAGAGAGGAGCCATGACAGAAGGAGAATCCTTTTAGGAAGATACTGTATTAAATTTAGTATGCTCAAATTAATTAGAGTACCGTGGGTTATTCCAATCAATAGTATTAAATAAATTGACATGTAAACTCAAACCTCGAACAAAATCGCAACCGAAAGCTGGGACCAGAACCTAAACCAAACTAAACCAAACCAACTTAAACCAAACTTATTCGATGTATAAAATGACAGGAAAAACCAACATGACTTAACCATTTTTAAAGGAGGCGTGGTAGATATAGAAAAGTATATATATTTTGATCGACATCATCTCCGGGGATGATTTTGCCCTGTCCCACCTTCTACCACCTCCTTATTCTGTCCTTTCTATATACAATATATCAAATTTAGGGACCCTTTGATTTCTGTTTCAACTTTTTTTTTAACTCTAAAATTTAATTCTATACTATACAATCTATATATTTGCTACACCCAAAATATTAACGTTGTTTGTCTTTATGACAAAGTTTATGTAAATTTTACCTTTATATTAATAAATATTATTGTATTATTCAATTTACTTCATATTATAAAATATTATTGCATTATCTACTTTATATTATAAAATATTACATATACATTAGTCATTAAAAGTAATTTTCCGATCGTATGCTTCAATCGCAATGTACTGCAATAATCCAAATATGTAGCGTGCAGAAAAACAAAAATCCAAAAATATTCATTTTTTCTCAGTGCTAAGTGAAAAAATTTGCAATACACACTCAAAATGTGATAGTGTGCGTTTGGACATCGCTGTCCAGATCCAGTTATTTATTCCTATAGAAAATGTCAAGAGAGATAACTTTTTCTATTGGAATACAATGCTTTTTGGGGAAACCCCTCACTTGGGGTCCTAATGGAAAATAATTTGTTTTTTTTGTATGTTTGAGGATGCATTAAAACTCACCATATTTTTAATTGTTTTACCAGGAAAAGCTGATACCATAACGATTATTCAGGCATTTTTTTTTTGTTATGCCATCCAATTTTGAAGTTATTTTCTTTTGTTAGCTGTTATGGATGATTGTGTGGTATACAGCGCATTCTGTTTTGTGTGTGCAGGTAATTATTTTGAATATATAAAGGAGATCTACTGTGTCTCCGTATCGTAAAATCTTCTTTTTTAATAAAATTTAACAAATACGTGATCTGCTTTTCTTTCTTTTAATAGAAGGTAGAAAGACTTCCTGTCGGTAGAAGTGTTAAATGTATCACACCGACAACAGTTGCAAATTCTGTTATGATATCACAATAATAATTACATTTTTCCAACGGAACGAATAAATATAATAATCATTTCGAACGGAACGAATGAATATTATAAGAAACAAAAACAAAAGCATTGCAATTCTAATCTAATAGTTCCAAAGCACTACCTATAAAAGCAGAATATCCAAGTGACATCGTTCAGTCATTAATTTCAATTGATTTGAAATCCATCGAAAGTTATTTTACTGTATTTTTTGGGTGTAAATAATTTTGAGGGCTATGAAAATCTTGCTTGCTGTCGTTGCGTTGAGTTTCGTCATCTGCAGTGATGCGTATAGGGTAAGTGTTTCTGGCTCTCTATCTCTCTCTTCCTCAGGCTCTCTGCCTCTCTCTATCTCTCACACTCTCTCTCTCTTCCTCTTCCTCTTTCTCCCACTCTTTCTTCTTTGTCTCTTCGTTGTTGATTTAGATTCTTCATTTTGTTTGTTAAATTTTTATCTCAACTTCGATATGAATTCCTGATCTTTCGTGATCTTTCTTCTTGGTCGTGATTCTTAATCTTGATTATAGATCCAGTTTCATGGTCCTGGTTCCTGCTTTCGATCTCTATCTAAATTTTGATCTTCGGTTTTGCTCCTTAATCTAGATTCCTGATTTTATTTCTGATCTCTCTCCTTCCGTAAGGATAGAGCCATGGTGCACGTGCCTAAAATCTTAAAATGCGTTGAAGACGTCGATATGGAGGAATTTACACGTTGGAGTCATAAAAACATTAGGCCAGCCGATGTGTCCGCAGAAACGAGGTGTGCCATCAAATGTATTCTGGAGATATACAATGCCATAGAAGAAGATACCGGAGAGCTGACAACCGAAGGTTACTATAAAGTCATGATTCAAGGAAGTATTGCTGAATATGGGTGGAATAAAATGGTTGAAGCATGCCAATATTTCAAAACCGATACTACATGTGATAAGGCTTTTATGACTTTGGCGTGTTTCGATTTGTACACTCAATTTGTAAGCATAGATTAGCATAAATTTAGTTTTCTCAAATGAAATGTAATTTCAATGCATATGAATGTTGAATAACGTGGGTTATTTCAATAAATAGTATTAAATAAATTGACAAGCAATCTTAAATTTATACCGAAATCGTAAGCGAAACCTAGAGCTAGAACTAGAACTGGAATTGGATCCACATTTCGTCGATGTTTAAAGTGACTCCAAAAAGGCGACGTAACCCTTTTAACCCGTATATATGTATATCCTTGATCAGCGTCACCGCCTGTCTGTCTGCACGTCTGCCGTGCATATTATTAATGCACGGCTGCTATAAATATTAATGCATCCGATTTCAGAGCTGAATTTTTCAGCTTGTAGTCCAGATCTAAATTTGAAGTTCAATGTTCATGTAACAGAGCAAATCGCGTAAAAAAATAGGTAACAAACCCTGTGGCTAGTGACAAGTCACTAGCTCTGAAACGAGTACGCAAAGAAATATCCATACAGTTTCACGAAAAGTCGCATTTATATAGAATTGCTATTCAAACTGCAAACTGTTACACCATTTAAATTCGCTTAAATACGATTCTTGATGCTAGTTGAAGCAAAATCACAATACATACATATAAAGAAAAAAGTCCTGCAATGGACCTGTGATTCACACAATCACAGGTTCTGGTGGTAATTGTTGGGTATACTGGAAACTATAATATGTTTTGTTGTAATTTTGGCATGACTGTTGTGGGGACTTCTATATGAATAATTATTTGAAATTGGGAATTGCGTAAAATTTTAGTTTTATTGGTGGTTATTTATTTTGGTTAATAAAGTTGATTTGATAAGTAAATTTGATATATGAAATTCTATATGAATTTTGATTCTGAAGATAGTTATTAACAGAATTTTGGGGTTGGTAGTTTTGAGGTCTTGGATTTGATCCATAAGATGGGGATTGTGCGGTGTAGGTTACCGGTGTATTATTGAAAGCAGTTATTACAGCGCAGTAATACAGTTACGAATTTTGTAGTTATTGTCGTTTGCTAGCTGGTATATCTATCTATCTGGTGGTATCTAGCGTATTCTGTTTTGTGTGTGCAGGTAACTGGATAACTGCTCTCTTAGTAACTGGATAGCAACATACAATTGACTAGCAACTGTTTCCACATAAAGGAACGACGAGATTTATCTAGCGATCTGGAATGAAATTATGGTGTGTCTTGATCAAGAGTGTGATAAGAAACAAGGATGGGTAGTGCCCATCCAAAGGTGCTGCTGGAACTAAAGATCGGAATTCATCTTTCATTTCATTTTTTCACCACTCTAGGAATAATAATAGGCGGGGATCTAATTGGGATTCTATGCTACGTGAATACGACTGTATGACCCATTATCGTCAATATAACACAAAAATATGTATGCAGATGATGTTCAGATCTATTTAACTTGCAGTATTGACCGCATAAACGACTGCATCAATAATCTGAACCATTATCTATGTAAGTAAAATGGTCTCTGCCTGAACCTGAGAGAATCAAAGTGTTTATTAATATCCAAGAAATACATACTACATTATAAAAATCTAGGAATAACCTTCAATTGCTCTCTCTCTCTCTCGTGAAATAGCCAAGTTAATCAGACTTGTAATCAGTCAGTAAGGTGGACGGTATGCTACGCATGGTATGCTTCACACAGAGTTTCGCCCCGACGAATATGATTCCTACTTGCCAAATCCTACCTGCACTCCTTCATGGATGTTAAATTTTCTCCAAATGTGACTCTCTCTCTCTCTCTCTCTCTCAACCGACGCACACTAAGAGTGCTATTTAATCACATAATCAGATACGTATATAAACTCAAATCTCATGACCATGTGTCTAGTTACGTGAAAATCTTCTGTCCCTGACCTTTGGATGCCCCTTAAACTCCTATTGGACTTTCGTATGCTTATCTTATGAAATAAAGTAGTTCTACCCTCCGAGCCAAGTTATTTGTACGACAGAATGTAGTTTGTTCGCTCACAAAGGAATAGAAATGTTATCCAACCTTCACCTCAGTCCTTGTTGTCAGGTCAGTTTTTCTTTCATGATGTCGGGATCTGAAGCTCCCTCCGCGTGTCCGTTCAAAAATCTAGCAGCACGAAGCAGTTTAATTAAAACTCGAGTACTATAATCGAAGATGACTTCAAGTATCGGAATTCTTCTCTTAGAATTTGCTGTTAGAAACGCCAGAGAATAATAGTTTGAAATACGGAATAGCGAAAAAATTCCTCAGACATCTACGAGTAACGTACCATATTGGAAAACCACCATAAATCTTGTAAAATGTGTAGAAATATGAATAAACGATAGCGGAAAACAAGATAAAGGACCAAAATTTGTAATGAACGTGTATGTTTCAAAAAATCTAATTTTTTAGTAAAATTTAACAAAAATTTAAATGGAAGGTGGAAAGACTTACAGCCGACACAAGTGTTAAATGTATCACACCGACAACCGGTGCAAATTCTGTTATGATATCACAATACTAATTATATTTTCCCAACGGAACGAATAAATATAATAATCATTTCGAACGGAACGAATGAGTAGTATAAGAAACAAAGCAAAAACCATTGCAAGTCTAATCTAGTAGGTGCAAAGCATTACCTATAAAAGCAGAATATCCAAGTGACATCGTTCAGTCATTCATTTCAATTGAATTGAGATCAATCGAAAATTATTCTACTGTTTTTTTTTGCTGTAAATAATTTTGAGCGCTATGAAAATCTTGCTTGCTGTCGTTGCGTTGAGTTTCGTCATCTGTAGTGATGCAAAGATGGTAAGTGTTTCTCTCGTCTCGTTCTTATTCTCTCTCTCTCTTTCCTCCTCAGGCCCTCTTCCCCAGTCTATCTCTCACAGTCTCTTCCATTCTCTCCTACACTTTTTCTTTCCCTCTTTATCTGTTTCTCTCTTCATTATTGATTTATTATAGTTTCTTGATTTTGTCTTAATTCGTGATCTTGCTTTTTGGTCGTGATTCTCGATCTTGATTATAGATCCTGTTTCATGGTCCTGCTTTCGATATCTATCTATATTTTGATCTTGGTTTTTGCTCCATAATCTTGATTCTTGATTTTATTTCTGATCTCTCCTTTCGTTAGCATACAGAAGCCTTGAGGCGCGTGCCTGAAATCTTAAAATGCTTTGTAGGCGTCGATATAGAGGAATATACACGTTGGAGTAATATGGATATTAATCCAACCGATGTGTCCGCAGAAACGAGGTGTGCCATCAAATGTATTCTGGAGTCATACAATGTCATTGATGAAGATACCGGAGAGCTGCTACTCGAAGAGTTCAGAAACAGATTACTTGATGTACCTATTTATGACTATGAATGGAATAACATGATTGAACCATGCCAACATTTCAAAACCGAAAATACATGTGACAAGGCTTTTAAGAGTTTAGTGTGTTTCTATTTCTACACTCATTTATATTAAAAATAAATAGATACTAAAAATAAATTTAATTTTCTCAAATTAAATATAATTTTAATGAATGTTGAATAAAGTGGGTTATTCCAATAAATATTATTAAGTAAATTGAAAGCTAGTTTCAAACTTATACCGAAATCGTAAGCGAAACCTAGGACTAGAACTAGAACTGGAATTGGAACCACCCTTTGTCGATGTATAAAGTGACGGAAAGAAAGGCAGTTTCGTCCTTAAAAGGGGAGTAAGTATATACATATGTATATCCTTGTTCAGTCACTGGTCACCGCCTGTCTGCCCGTCTCTCTGCACGTCTGGGGTGCATATTATTAACGCACTGCTGTTATACGAGTATACACTGCTGGACAAAATAATAGGTGTGAGAATATTTTTTCAAAGAAGTTTGGTATATGGAAGTTTTATATATTTTTTATTATCCCTCGAAAAATAAGTCAGTTAAAAAACATATGTAAATACTTCAGCTTCATAATAAAAAAGAAAACGCTTTACTAACTCTAAAAAATAACTTAACTTTTGGTTAATTGATGAAATACACAAATTTTTGGTTGACCAAAATAATAGGTGTGCCGAACACGCTTAGTAATAAATATTGAAATTCTGTTAGTTATGCTGCCGTATTTGAATAAATTAGTTAGATCGCATTTAATACCCCGTATATCCGTCATTATTCTTCATGACTGTTTCTATTCTTCCGGGCATAGACGACATCAAATTTCTACAGGAATATGGTACCAAAATTTATTTTGTATATCAATGCATCCGATTTTATAGCTGAATTTTTCAATTTGTATTCCAGATCTAAAGTTGAGGTTCAACTTTAATTCCCGACTTTAATGTATCAGAGCAAATCGGAGAAAGAGAATGGGTGGCATCCACCCACAGAATTCAAGCATAAATTTGTCCTACGGGTGTAGGGTATATGAGCTTCGGCCAAGCCGAAATGAACACTCTTATTTCAATTTCAATTAAGTTTCAAGTATTTTCTTTAACTCCAATCCAATCCACGCTTCCTACCACTCTAAAAAATAGAGCCGAGCAATCCAGTGATTTTTCCGGAACAGCACCAATCTGCGACTGTGACAGCCCTGTCACAGGTACAAAAACTTGTGACACGTGACAAGTCACTAGCTCTGAAACGAGTACGCAAAGAAATATCCATACAGTTTTACGAAGAGTTGTGTATATAGAGAATTACTATTCAAACTGCAAGCTGTTACACCATTTAGCTTCCCTGCAATACTCGCTGCAGCAGAAAACTGTGACTGGAACGATGCGAATCTTGATGCTAGTTGAAGCAAAATCACAATATCACGAAAATATTCATTGCAATGGACCTGTGATTCAGATAATCACAGGTTCTGGTGGTAATTGTTGGGTACAGCAACGGGAACTGTTTTACGAACACTGAATAGTTTCTCGTGTAAAGCGAATGTGCGAGCAATCTGACCAGCGCACATTCGCCGGTTTTTCAACTTAGCGGTCAAAAATCCATATCTTTTGACTCTCTTGGAATATATTATTTCGATTTTTTTGTTGGATTCTTCTAATCTTAAGCTTTGATGTGAGACTACAATCATAAAAATCATAAAAATCGATCATTGTAAACCAGAGATATGAGAGTTTCAATCAGGGTACCTACTAAAATTTTCTTAAAAGCCTAAAAAAGAGATAAAAATAATACGATTCTTTTTATTTAATGATTAAAGACTGCAAACTAATTACTGCAAACTATCCCAGTACCTTTCCATACTTTGAAATATATATATAATTTGAAAGAAAAGTATAACACTAACAAAGAAAATAATAACGGAAAACATGTTAAAAACGTTTGCAGTGTGTGACTTGGACTCATATAATGCGCTCTAGCGCCCGGTGGGGCAAACCGATGCAAACATAATGGGGCTTTTAGAGAAAACTTTCAACTTTACAATGGTGTAGAATTCGTTTTGGAGTCTTTTGGAGCAAAAAAGTCCTGCTCCAAAATACGACGAAATTTAACCAAATTTGGAGCATTTCTGCAATCTTGTTACGTAATAACTATACCGCAGTTTTACTCAATTGTAATAACGTTTGACAACGAATATGTCCAAGAATTTAATAAAAAAACCGGAACATAATATCTGAAATATCTATCCGGTATCTATCTAGATATCTGATATCTAAATCTGGGAAAAGTTTAAAAAATGTGTTTATTTTAGTTGATAATAAAAAGAGCTGTTTTTTATTGCATAGTTACTAATGAAATAATCAAGATAAAGCTTTAATTTTTTGGCTCCCTAGGTTCTCAGGTTTCTACTTTCATATGACCTAACCCATTTTGAAATCGGTGACACTGAAAAAAATTACTTTTGGCCGTTAAGTTGAAAAACCGGCCACGGTGCAGCGAGTATATAAAAGATTCAAGAACAAGTGAAGGCGGATCAGTCAGTGCGGATTACTGAACGAATATCTATCAGTGAGCGAAGGCAAGGGAAGAGAGAACATTCAGTGCGCCGCAGTCTGTGAACAACGAGGACAGTGATCATCAAAACCCAGAGGACAGCGGATCAAATTGAGAAAATGATTACAAGTGAACATCGATGAGCGGTCACCGAGTAAGAAACTTTTCCAGACATTTCATTGTGCAAACTTCCACCAACACCAGCAAGTATCTACCGGGCTACATTGCTTCCGTAACCAAGCGGTGTTCATGAGCACAGGGCCACTGTGATCAAGGCAGCCAAGTCAGCCATAACAAGAATCGTCGACCACAAGCATCCAGTCTACCGGAGAGAGAAGAGCAGTCCGAAGAAGAAAGAACGTATCTTAACCAACCTTGGCATTTAGCCTATGTACACGATTAACAATTAGTCCTAAGCATAAGCAAAGTAATAAAGCAAGGATACCTCGCTTTACACAGCCTTACAAGTTCGTTACAACTATTCTAGAAAGCCCGCTACTGCTTTCACCTACGATTGATGCTTCTATACGTGAAAGGGCCGATATCATTCCATCATAACTAGCTTAGTTGTTTTATTATTGTGACCAAATTTAAACTTTATTTCCGTGGTAATAAATTTTTTTTTTTATATTTATTTCAACCTTAAACTAAGCCGTTGAGGCTTTATAGTTTACATTAGATAAGTAAACAAGAGTTATACAATTATATTCAATTCAAGAATTCAAAAGTAAGTTTAAGATTTTCTTTTCAGCTAAATAGTCAATCAAGTTAATTGACAGCTTGGTAAACCGAATTAAAATCTACGCAGGCACTTCTTATCGGTTCATGTTGAAGGAATGTTGAACTGCAGAAGCGTGGAGGAATGTGGATGAAGTGGAGGAATTCACATCTTCTAAAGGTGCAACGAGGTGTGTTAATGTTAATATTGCTTTCATGAGTTATACTCTATAAGTAGTGTAAAAGTGGGCGAACCGCGATCAGTTTTGCTGTTATAATGTTTTATTGGAAAATAAGTTGTTATGTAAAGTTTTATTCAGGAAGTTTATATATTTAACAATATAAACATATACCCTCTTTTTCCTCGCAAATTTGTTGCGTTGCGACAAAAACAACTTGTGGTGTGTATAATTCTATTTTGCTTCTAAGTCTCAGCAACAGTTTTTAATTCGCATTAAGTTATTTTTTGCAAACGACGAAGCTTCTATAGCATAGAGCTTCCTCATAGCATATAGCATGAGGAACGTTAGGATGTTCCGAAATAGCTATCCGATCTTGCCAGTCAAGTTGCTAGTTCAAATCCCTTTGCAAATGAAACGCTAAAGCCGAAAAAGTATGGAAGGTGTATGTATATACATCACGCATATAATATAATAAGTATATTCACAATTTTCAGCGTTTAGAAATGTGCAAATTAAATCATTGATTTGCAATAAATTCAATACAATAAGAATACACATCAATCTTCTCTATTTCTATGTGTTACACATTTCATGACAAATTGAATATACCCTTAATCTTAAGGTGTAGGGTATAATATTAACTTCCTGGCGAAGACAGACTTATATAATTGTGTTTGTATAAAAAAATAAAAATAGAAAATATTTCAAACTTTTTAATAAACCAAACTTTCCCCTTGTTAAGCAGTTCGAAGGAAGCAATTCCGTTATCGAGATGGTGTGATAAATATATGGCTAACGCATTTTGATTCGACCTAAGGAAAACGTTTATTGACTTTCTGCCTTTAAAACCAAGCAAAAAGTAAAAAACAATATATCTTTCTCTATCCCCGATCTTATCTCTCGTCCTCTCCTTACTTCTCTCCATCTCCGTCTAAATTTTTAGTTTATCATAAGAAAAGGCTTTGGCTTTATTATCCTGTTGTTATTTGTTGTTCCAAACTTTGTGAACCATGAGAAATCACTGCAATCCAAATGAATTTATCCAACGATGTCTTTTTCACAAGCAGACAGACATATAGACAGGCTTTAGTTATTTATGATTTATATTTGAACACAGATCTTTTTTAAAGCACCATTTGTTCGCATTCAATATTACTTTGAATTAAAACAGCGATCAACAGTTTTTAGATATACCGGATTTTTATTTTTATCTTTTATTGGTTTGCTAAAAAGGCTCTATTTTTAAATTAGCTTGAAATTTGTTGACATTTTTAGAGACAATCGAATTATTTTAATTAGTCTAATTAGTCTAAATGTATCTCAGGAACAACTATTAAACGTTGCAATTGCTTTGATGACACAAGAATTATTACAATTTTTCTAACGGAAATCTTTGCTTTCTATCCATCAATGCTTGGAAAAGAACGAAGACATTAAACAGGAACTGGAAGATGTGAGAATAAAAAAAATTATGCCTGACCAAGTGTCCGAAACTTTTTAGTGTGCTATGAAATGTATCATAGATAAATATGAGATCATAATACCGGATAGATACCGGATACTTCTATTCTAGATACTTCTATTCTAGGAGTTCAAAGCCAAATTCATTGAAGAGGCGCATGTTGCCGATGACTTGGATAAAGTCGTTGAAGCGTGCAAAGATTCCAATATGGGACTATGATGTGTATGGCAAATTACAATGTTTGGAAGACTGGCCAGAGAGGAGCCATGACAGAAGGAGAATCTTTTTAGGAAGATACTGTATTAAATTTAGTTTGCTCAAATTAATTAGAGTAACGTGGGTTATTCCAATCAATAGTATTAAATAAATTGACATGTAAACTCAAACCTCGAACAAAATCGCAACCGAAACCTGGGACCAGAACCTAAACCAAACTAAACCAAACCAACTTAAACCAAACTTATTCGATGTATAAAATGACAGGAAAAACCAACATGACTTAACCATTTTTAAAGGAGGCGTGGTAGATATAGAAAAGTATATATATTTTGATCGACATCATCTCCGGGGATGATTTTGCCCTGTCCCACCTTCTACCCCCTCCTTATTCTGTCCTTTCTATATACAATATATCAAATTTAGGGACCCTTTGATTTCTGTTTCAACTTTTTTTTAACTCTAAAGTTTAAATCTATACTATACAATCTATATATTTGCTACACCCAAAATATTAACGTTGTTTGTCTTTATGACAAAGTTTATGTAAATTTTACCTTTATATTAATAAATATTATTGTATTATTCAATTTACTTCATATTATAAAATATTATTGCATTATCTACTTTATATTATAAAATATTACATATACATTAGTCATTAAAAGTAATTTTCCGATCGTATGCTTCAATCGCAATGTACTGCAATAATCCAAATATGTAGCGTGCAGAAAAACAAAAATCCAAAAATATTCATTTTTTTCTCAGTGCTAAGTGAAAAAATT
Organism: Myopa testacea; assembly: GCA_949629155.1. Taxonomy (NCBI): domain Eukaryota; kingdom Metazoa; phylum Arthropoda; class Insecta; order Diptera; family Conopidae; genus Myopa; species Myopa testacea. Next base: position 3,961,071 of record OX451346.1, on the reverse strand, counting down.
TGCAATACACACTCAAAATGTGATAGTGTGCGTTTGGACATCGCTGTCCAGATCCAGTTATTTATTCCTATAGAAAATGTCAAGAGAGATAACTTTTTCTATTGGAATACAATGCTTTTTGGGGAAACCCCTCACTTGGGGTCCTATTGGAAAATAATTTGTTTTTTTTGTATGTTTGAGGATGCATTAAAACTCATCATATTTTTAATTGTTTTACCAGGAAAAGCTGATACCATAACGATTATTCGGGTATTTTTTTTTTTGCTATGCCATCCAATTTTGAAGTTATTTTCTTTTGTTAGCTGTTATGGGTGAATGTGTGGTATACAGCGCATTCTGTTTTGTGTGTGCAGGTAATTATTTTGAATGTATAAAGGAGATCTACTGTGTCTGCGTATCGTAAAATCTTCTTTTTTAATAAAATTTAACAAATACGTGATATGCTTTTCTTTCTTTTAATGGAAGGTAGAAAGACTTCCTGTCGGTAGAAGTGTTAAATGTATCACACCGACAACCGTTGCAAATTCTGTTATGATATCACAATAATAATTACATTTTTCCAACGGAACGAATAAATATAATAATCATTTCGAACGGAACGAATGAATATTATAAGAAACAAAAACAAAAGCATTGCAATTCTAATTTAATAGTTCCAAAGCACTACCTATAAAAGCAGAATATCCAAGTGACATCGTTCAGTCATTAATTTCAATTGAATTGAAATCAATCGAAAATTATTTTACTGTTTCTTTCGGTGTAAATAATTCTGAGCGCTATGAAAATCTTGCTTGCTGTCGTTGCGTTGAGTTTCGTCATCTGCAGTGATGCGGATATGGTAAGTGATTCTCTCATCTCATTCTCGTTCTCTTCCTCAAACTATCTTCCCCTCATTATCCCTATCTCTCACACTCTCTCTCTTCCTCTTTTCCAATTCTTTTTCTTTCTATCTTTCTCTCTTAATTATTGATTTAGGTTCTTGATTTTGTTTTAATTTCTTATCTTGCTTCTTGGTCGAGGTTTTTTATCTTGATTGATAGATCCTGTTTCATGGTCCTGGTTCCTGCTTTCGATCTCTATCTCTATTTTGATCTTCGGTTTTGCTCCTTAATCTTGATTCTTGATTTTATTTCTGTTCTCTCTCCTTCCGTAAGGCTATATCAGCGTTCGAGCGCGCGAAAGAATTCTTAAAATGCTTTGAAAACGTCGATACAGAGGAATATATACGTTGGAGTGATAAAGATATTAAGCCAGCCGATGTGTCCGCAGAAACGAGGTGTGCTGTCAAATGTGTTCTGGAGACATACAATGTCATTGATGAAGATACCGGAGAGCTGCTACTCGATGATTTCAATAACAAATTAGATCCAGAAATTATTAGTGACTATGAGTGGATTAATATGGTTGAGGCATGCCAAAATTTCAAATCCGGTACTACATGTGATAAGGCTATTATGACTTTGGCGTGTTTCGATTTGTACACTGACTTTGTAAGGCTAACATAAATTTAGTTTTCTCAAATGAAATGTAATTTCAATGCATATGAATGTTGAATAACGTGGGTTATTTCAATAAATAGTATTAAATAAATTGACAAGCAATCTCAAATTTATACCGAATTCGTAAGCGAAACCTAGGACTAGAACTACTAGGTTTGGAACCACCCTTCGTCGATGTGACAAGTGATGGAAAAAAAGGCGACGTAACCCTGTTAAAGGGGGCGTGGTAGATATAGAAAAATATATATTACCTTGATCAGCGTCACCGCCTGTGTGTCCGTCTGTCTGTACGTCTGACGCTGGAAGTCCAGTAGCGTAGCGTGGGGGGTCAGGGATAGGTCTGGCCAGATCTACTTACATACACATAGATCTACTCTCGTACACATAAAAATTCAGAATAAACATACGATTGTACCTACGCAGAGCTCGATCTAAATTAATTTGAAAGTACGAGTATGTTATGTGTAACAAGTGTCACTGTCACACAAGATCACTGTTTTTCGATTTCAGAGTATAATTAAATAATTTGCAATTTTATCTGCAACTCAAATATCTCTCACTTAAGACCAGATTTGCCCAATATATTATTTTGACACTAGAGACCATGCGATGTGGAATAAAATTATGGGGTGCTTGCAGCTCTTGGAATGGTTGTCCATGTATGGACATTTTATTATACCGGAAGAAGACACGATTAAGAAGGAGAGCAAAAACGAAGAGAAAAGGTCCTGCTGAAACTATAATCGGAAATAGTTTTCCACCAATTTAGATGGGGTAGTAACATAATCCTTCTGCAGATTGCATTTCTTGGAGCCATGCGGCGTTATAAGCAATGGTTCCAAAGCATTAACTATAAAAGCAGAATATTCAAGTGACTTCGTTCAGTCATTAATTTCAATTGAATTGAAATCATTCGAAAATTATTTTACCATTTCTTTTGGTGTAAATAATTTTGAGTGCTATGAAAATCTTGTTTGCTGTCATTGCGTTGAGTTTCGTCATCTGCAGTGATGCGGATCTTGATTCGGTAAGTGTTCCTCTCGTCTCGTTCTCATTCTCTCTCTCTGTCTCTTTCTCTCTCTCTTTCTCTCTCTCTCTCTCTCTCTCGCCCTCAAGCTCTCTCTCCTCTCTCCCTCAATCTTTTTTCTCTCTTGATTATTGGTTTAGAATCTAAATTAATAATCTAAACTTTAGATTATTGATTTTGTTTCTTAAATTTTGTAAGTTCGATATTAATTCCTGATTATCTTAATTCGTGATCTTGCTTCTTGGTCGTGATTCATGATCTTGATTACAGATCCTGTTTCATGGTCCTGGTTCTTGCTTTCGATCTATGTATATCTCTATTTTGACCTTGGTTCTCCTCAATCAGATTCCGCCAAGCCCCGCCGAGGAATGCTTTATCAATGCTGGAGTCAAAGAAGGAGGATTTTTCAGTTTTCAGTAAACAGACATTTGAGGAAGCCGAAGTCAGGTCAGTTTTTCTTTCATGATGTCGGGATCTGAAGCTCCCTCCGCGTGTCCGTTCAAAAATCTAGCAGCACGAAGCAGTTTAATTAAAACTCGAGTACTATAATCGAAGATGACTTCAAGTATCGGAATTCTTCTCTTAGAATTTGCTGTTAGAAACGCCAGAGAATAATAGTTTGAAATACGGAATAGCGAAAAAATTCCTCAGACATCTACGAGTAACGTACCATATTGGAAAACCACCATAAATCTTGTAAAATGTGTAGAAATATGAATAAACGATAGCGGAAAACAAGATAAAGGACCAAAATTTGTAATGAACGTGTATGTTTCAAAAAATCTAATTTTTCAGTAAAATTTAACAAAAATTTAAATGGAAGGTGGAAAGACTTACAGTCGGTAGAAGTGTTAAATGTATCACACCGACAACCGTTGCAAATTCTGTTATGATATCACAATACTAATTATATTTTCCCAACGGAACGAATAAATATAATAATCATTTCGAACGGAACGAATGAGTAGTATAAGAAACAAAGCAAAAACCATTGCAATGCTAATTTAATGGTTCCAAAGCACTACCTATAAAAGCAGAATATCCAAGCGACATCGTTCAGTCATTCATTTCAATTGAATTGAGATCAATCGAAAATTATTTTACTGTTTTTTCTGCTGTAAATAATTTTGAGCGCTATGAAAATCTTGCTTGCTGTCGTTGCGTTGAGTTTCGTCATCTGTAGTGATGCAAAGATGGTAAGTGTTTCTCTCGTCTCGTTCTTATTCTCTCTCTCTCTTTCCCCCTCAGGCCCTCCCCAGTCTATCTCTCACAGTCTCTTCCATTCTCTCCTACTCTTTTTCTTTCTCTCTTTCTCTGTTTCTCTCTTCATTATTGATTTATTATAGTTTCTCGATTTTGTCTTAATTCGTGATCTTGCTTTTTGGTCGTGATTCTCGATCTTGATTATAGATCCTGTTTCATGGTCCTGCTTTCGATATCTATCTATATTTTGATCTTGGTTTTTGCTCCATAATCTTGATTCTTGATTTTATTTCTGATCTCTCCTTTCGTAAGTATACACATGCCTTGAGTCGCGTGCCTGAAATCTTAAAATGCTTTGTAGGCGTCGATATAGAGGAATATACACGCTGGAGTCATAAAGATATTAAGCCAACCGATGTGTCCGCAGAAACGAGGTGTGCCATCAAATGTATTCTGGAGGCATACAGTGTCATTTATATTACCGGAAAACATACCGGAGAGCTGATATTCGCAGCGTTCAGAAACTTACTTGATGAACCTATTGATGACTATGAATGGAATAACATGATTGAACCATGCCAACATTTCAAAACCGAAAATACATGTGATAAGCCTTTTAAGAGTTTAGCTTGTTTGGATTTGTACACTCAATTGAGACACTAAAAATAAATTTAATTTTCTCAAATTAAATATAATTTTAATGAATGTTGAATAAAGTGGGTTATTCCAATAAATATTATTAAGTAAATTGACAGGTAATTTCAAACTTATACCGAAATCGTAAGCGAAACCTAGGACTAGAACTAGAACTGTAATTGGAACCACCCTTCGTCGATGTATAAAGTGACGGAAAGAAAGGCAGTTACGTCTTTAAAAGGGGCGTGGTAGATACAGAGTAAGTATATACATATGTACATATATCCTTGGTCAGTCACTGGTCACTGCCTGTCTGCCCGTCTGTCTGCCGTGCATATTATTAACGCACTGATGTCATACGAGTATATATCAATGCATCCGATTTTATAGCTGAATTTTTCAATTTGTATTCCAGATCTAAAGTTCAAGTTCAATTCCCGACTTTAATGTATCAGAGCAAATCGGAGAAAGAGAATGGGCGACATCCACCCACAGAATTCAAGCATAAATTTGTCCTACGGGTGTAGGGTATATGAGCTTCGGCCAAGCCGAAATGAACACTCTTATTTCAATTTCAATTAAGTTTCAAGTATTTTATTTAACTCCACTCCATTCCACGCTTCCTACCACTCTAAAAAATAGAGCCGAGCAATCCAGTGATTTTTCCGGAACAGCACCAACCTGCGACTGTGACAGCCCTGTCACAGGTAGAAAATCTTGTGACACGTGACAAGTCACTAGCTCTGAAACGAGTACGCAAAGAAATATCCATACAGTTTTACGAAAAGTTGTGTATATAGAGAATTACTATTCAAACTGCAAGCTGTTACACCATTTAGATTCCCTGCAATACTCTCTGCAGCAGAAAACTGTGACTGGAACGATGCGAATCTTGATGCTAGTTGAAGCAAAATCACAATATCACGAAAATATTCATTGCAATGGACCTGTGATTCAGACAATCACAGGTTTCTGGTCGTAATTGTTGGGTACAGCAACGGGAACTTTTTTACGAACACTGAATAGTTTCTCGTGCAAAGCGAATGTGCGAGCAATCTGACCACCGCACATTGGCCGGTTTTTCAACTTAGCGGTCAAAAATCCATATCTTTTGACTCTCTTGGAATATTTTATTTCGATGTTTTTGTTGGATTCTTCTAATCTTAAGCTTTATATGAGAGTTTCGATCAGGGTACCTACTAAAATTTTCTTAAAAGCCTAAAAAAGAGATAAAAATAATAAGATTCTTTTTATTTAATGATTAAAGACTTTTTATTATCAATAACGAACATACAAATGAAATAGATTCATAAAAATAAGGTAATAAATAAGGAACTAATGCAAATTAAACAATTTTCAAAACATTCATTGATAGAATTCCGCTCATCTAGTAGTAAATTTTGTGCATCACTATCTAACTCGATTGAGCTAGATTTCCATTTTTGGCTATTTGAAATATATGGATCCGATGTGCACAGCAAAACTGCAAGCAGATCCTCATTGGTACAATATCTTGAAATTTTCCTTGTGTTGTATTCGGGAAAGAATCTGTAATCTTTGTTTCTTTTTCCTTGTGCTTCTTCAAAAAGATCACCTAGTGGAAGTAGACTATTTTCAATAATTTGCTCGCCATGATAAAGAATTTTATGAATTGTTGATGGCATATTCCTCCAGGGATATTTTTCGTTGTAAATTTCTGCGGTTTTCTTCACATATTCACCAAATTTCTTGGCATCAATCATCCTGCTGCATGCCATAACTTCTGTTATTATTTAATCACTTAATTAATTTAACGTCCACTCCTGTAGTGAATGTTGCCGTCTCAGGATCTGAGAAAAATCTTGTAGCGGTGTTTCCATCATTCGTATTTCCCTCTCCTTGTTTTGGCTGGTCAATTATTAGCCCTATTTCACGATATTGTTCCTGTATTTGGCTTTTTTTCAGCTTCCGTTTCTCCTTATGCACTGCATTTTGTCTAACCGTTTTCTATATTCACTGTAGCACATATGGCACCCACCTTTATTTACTTTATGGCGACCGCCCGCATGCATTATATTCTCTGCGGCTATCAGGAATAAACTCCTCATTATCTTCATCTTTTCTGATCGACTCTCCCAAAATGGACTCTATTGCATCTCTCTCTGCAAATGTTGCAATCGCATTACTATTACTGTGTCCTCTTTTATATTCCGGGAATGCAAAGTTTCTCACCCAGACGTTGGAGAAAAGTGCGTCGACCACTCTGCCTGATGGCTACAAAGCTTTCTGGGTTGTTTTCACGGAATATAATATAGGCAGCAAGCGATGATAAGTCCAGCATGTTTTAGAAGACTACTAAAGGCCATCGTTTTTTTTTCTGTTTGCTTGTACATATATTGTTTGAGCATTTGGTCCATTTTATCTACTCCTGCTTTTGTGTGTGGTATAGTAATGGATAATTTTCGGTTTTTTTTTTGTCCCGAGATATCAGTTAGCGAATTGAGTGTTTCACAACTCGCTGTCCTAGATTGACATCTCTGATGTTATTTATTTAGAGAATATCTAGTTGCAGTATAATAAGCCCAACCAAATTTAATGCCATATTTACGTGGTTTGGAGTTTGTGTAAATTTTGTGCGTCCTCTAAAGGGAAAGAGTTGCTCATATACTGTTATTGACTCTGACGGCCTGCAGAAAAATTTTAGATTGGCATTTATCATCTGGAAAATATTCCTTATTGGTGCTGCCTTATCAAATATCTTATACGAGCCTTGCGTGTAATTTCGGAATCAAATCTCAAGAACCTTGTGATATTCTTGAATCGGCGAACGATCATTGTAGCTCGATCCAGTGGAAATGCATTTGCTTTCCACAGCTCATTAGCCTCGAACTCGGTCAAGCCATAAACGGTCAGAAATGCCATTGTAACGAGTTATCATAGAATCATCCAGTAAAATTGCATTCAGAATTTGCTATTTCCCTCTCTATAAAACTCTTCATCCTTTCACAGATATAAAAAATGGTTCAACAGGTATAAAAAAATAGATGCACTCAAATTTCTGGTATTCCCCATTTGCCCTAATTACCAAACAACAGGTCATACTCGAAAGTATCCAAAAAATATTTCACCAGAATCTTTGCTAGCGATGCAGTTCAAGTATGTAATGATAATCTACTTCAATTCCATTCAAAATGCTTACATATCACTTTTCTCTACCCGGGTAGTTACTGTTCATCAAAAGAGTTAAAAATTGCTGTTCATGTGAGTGCTAACAAAGAAAAAAATAAGGGAAAACATGTTAAAAACCTTTGCAGTGTGTGAATTGGACTCATATAATGGGCTCTAACGCCCGGTGGGGCAAACCGATGCAAACATAATGGGTGTAGGCTTTTAGAGAAAACTTTCAGATTTAGGTAGGTAGGAGGTGGCGCCCGACAAAGAACTCGATGTCGGGTAACAAGTAAGGCTGAGGAGCCTTACTCAGCCTTCAGACTCGTTTTGAAACCATCTAGAAAAACGTGTGGCCTGAAAGGGGGAGGAAATGTCCGTTAGGTGGAAGTGGTGCTAGTTTCATACCCAGCCCGTCAGGTTGAGGAACCTGAGCAGTTGCCTGGGATGGAATTTGGGGACTTCCTCCAGTCCGTTGAAGCTGATCTTGCCCCAGGTCGTAAGTCTGGCCCGCATGAGTGCCGGGCAATCGCATAGCAGGTGGGAAACCGTCTCTTTCTGGGAGGTGTCTCCACAGCTGCGGCAGGAAGCGTTGTAGGGCAGGCCCAGACGTTCTGCGTACTCGCCAATCGTCCAGTGTCCACTGATCACCCCGACGAGCCTGGCTATGTCTGCTCGGCTCCTGTTGATTAGCCATTTCGTCTTGGCCTTGTCATATGTAGGTATGTATATGGAAGATCTCTCCATCTGACGTTGGCTTTATCGCAGAAAACGCGGTATAATTCTCCTTTTAGAGTGTTGAGTGGTTTGTTGATGGGGATTGCGTTGTCCAGCAACATGGCAGCTCCTCGCCTGGCGAGCTCATCCGCCTTTTCGTTACCGTGGATGCCCCTGTGTCCTGGGACCCAGAGTAGCTTTACCTCCGCTTGACGGCAGAGGTTGTTGAGGTCCATGCGGTACCCTTGCACCACCTTGGAGTACGTGATTGAGGCCAGCAGGGAGAGAATAGCTGCTTGGCTGTCGGCGGCTATGCTTAGCCTCCCGCCGTTGGTTCGCACTTCTGCTAATTTCTTACAGGCTTCCCTTATGCCTGATATTTTTGCCTGGAGTACACTGGCATATTCTGGAAGTTTCAGGGAGATCTCTATAGGTGGTCAATGACGTCGCAGTCTTCGGTAAGGAGTTCAGCCCGCCTTTTCCATGCGGATCTAGAAGGAATTTCGGCCTCGAATCGCCTGTCGAAGTCGGTAGTTTTCACGAGGTAGTCAGTGCTACCGTTTTCCGGCGAGCTTAGAGTCAGATCAAGGCCGCTCCAGTGACCATAATGTCCGGGATTCCAGTTGCCGGATTCTCTTAGTCGCAGGGCAGCGATGGTTGATACGAATTTTATATATAGGTCTATGGGGAGGCTATTTAGGATGGCATTTAGGGCTTCTGTTGGACAAGTCCTCAGAGCTCCTAAGGCCCCCACACACGCCGTGCGCTGTACCCTCCCTAGACGTATGGAGTGAGTCTTACTTGAAGCCGTCCACCAAACCAGCGATCCATATGCCAGGATTGGCCTGATGATAGCGGTGTACAACCATAGTAAGTAAGTGAGTTTGGGATTTAGTCCCCATTTCTTTCCGAAAGTTCTGCAGCAGGAGTAATAGGCTATATTCGCCTTTTTATGTTCTATGTTTTATATTATGTTTTCGCTCCAATTCAGTTTGGAGTCACTTGTCTCGAAAGGTGTAGCTCCCGTCCGTGGAGCTTCGGTAGCTTAAATGGTTGAGGTTTATACTTATTTGTGAATAGCACTAGCTCTGTTTTGGAAAGGTTCACTCCTAGCCCTCTTGGAGTAGCCCATGCGATGATCGTTCGGAGGGCTCTTTCCGTAACGGAGTTTAACGTTGATGTGCAAAAACCGGAGACCAGTATAACTAGGTCATCGGCTACGGCTTTGATTCCCGCTTTTTCGAGCTGTTCTAGCAGCGGGTTCATTACCAGAATCCATAGCAGCGGTGAGATAACCCCCCCTTGGGGCGTCCCTCTGCTAACATACCTGACGATAGTACAGTTCGCCAGTGTGGCGTGGATCTCTCTTGTACGCAGCATTACAAGAATCCATCGTATGAGAATGTCCTCGGCTCCTAAATCTTTAAAGGCCTCCTGGATGGCAGAGGATTTCATGTTGTTGAAAGCGCCTTCTATGTCGAAGAAGGTTCCCAACATGCTTTATAGTTTACATTAGATAAGTAAATAAGAGTTATACAATTATATTCAATTCAAGAATTCAAAAGTAAGTTTAAGATTTTCTTTTCAGCTAAATAGTCAGTCAAGTTAATGGCTTGGTAAACCGAATTAAAATCTACGCAGGCACTTCTAAGCGGTTCATGTTGAAGGAATGTTGACCTGCAGAAGCGTGGAGGAAGTGGAGGAATTCACATCTTCTGAAGGTGCAACGAGGTGCGCTAATGTCAATATTGCTTTCATGAGCTATACTCTATAAGTAGTGTAAGTTATTCAGGAAGTTTATATATTTAACAATATAACCATTGACCCTCTTTTTCCTTTGACAGTTTTCAGCGTTTAGATATGTGGAAATTAAATCATTGATTTGCAATAAATTCAATACAATAACAATACATATATACCTTTCTATACCAATCTTCTCTATTTCTATGTGTTACACATTTCATGACAAATTGAATATATCCTTAACCTTAAGGTTTAGGGTATAATATTAACTTCCTGGGGAAGACAGGCTTATATACTTGTGTTTGCATAACAAAATAAAAATACAAAATATTTCAAACTTTTTAATAAACCAAACTTTCCCCTTGTTAAGCAGTTCGAAGGAAGCAATTCCGTTATTGAGATGGTGTGATAAATATATGGCTAACGCATTTTGATTCGAACAAATGACAACCTTTCATTGACATTTCTGCCTTTAAAAGCAAGCCAACATTAAAAAACAATATATCTCTGTCTCTATCCTGTCCTTATCTCTCGTCCTCTCCTTACTGCTCTCCATCTCCGTCTAAATTTTAAGTTTATCAAAAGAAAAATGAAATTTTTGGCTTTATTATCCTGTTGTTATTTGTTGTTGCAAATTTTGTGAACCATGAGAAATCACTGCAATCCAAATGAATTTATCCAACGATGTCTTTTTCACAAGCAGACAGACATATAGACAGGCTTTAGTTATTTATGATTTATATTTGAACACAGACCTTTTTTTAAGGCACCATTGTTCGCATTCTATATTACTTCATTTGAATTAAAACAGCGATCGACAGTTTTTAGATATACCGGATTTTTAGTTTTATCTTTTATTGGTTTGCTAAAAAAGCTCTATTTTTAATGTATTATTATTATAGTATTGAATTTTCAATGCAAATTAATTACTTAATTTGCATATTTCCAAACGTTCAGAAATGTGAATATATTTATTACATTATATGGGTGGTGTAAAAATACATACACCGCCCATATTTTTCCGGCTTCAACGTTTTTCACTTGCAATGGGATTTGAACTCGCACAAAAACACAAATGCAAACAAATTTGACAAAAACAACTTGTGGTGTGTACAATTATTTGCTTCTAAGTCTCTTTTAGAGCTTGTAATTCACATTGCAAGCGACGAAGCTTATATAGCGAATGTTGTACAAGAATAAACACCGACAAAGGATTGCTGATGAGGAACGTTGGCATGTTCCGAAATAGCTATACAATCTTGCCAGTCAAGTTGCGAAAATAAATTCTTTTCTAAATTCTGCGCTTTGTGTTTCAGCGCATATATTTTTGTCAGTGCTAAGTGAAAAAAATTCCAATACACACTCAAAATGTGATAGTGTGCGTTTGGACATCGCTGCTCTAAACCTTCAGCGTATTGGTCAAAGATAGGTCTGTCCAGATCCAGTTATTTATTCTTGTAGAAACTGTCAAGAGAGATAACTTTTTCCATTGGAAGGCAATGCTTTTTGGGGAAACCCCTCACTTGGGGTCCTAATGGAAAATAATTTGTTTTTTTTGTATGATTGAGGATGAGAGTTATGAAAATACATGAAAGTACATTGTTACTGCATCAAAACTCACCATATTTTTAATTGTTTTACCAGGAAAAGCTGATGCCATAACGATTACTCAGGCATTTTTTTTTGCTATGCCATCCAATTTTGCAGTTATTTTCGTTTATTAGCTGTTATGGGTGATTGTGTGGTATACAGCGCATTCTGTTTTGTGTGTGCAGGTAATAATTTGTAATCAGAGCCTGAAAATAACTGTTATAGCAATGGATTTGAGCAAAAAAGTCAACTTTTAACTTTTATTTTATATTTGCTTGAATTCACGATTCAAAATATAAGTCCAATAATTGGTGCCCTGTCAAATCATACGCGGAACATTTTCTAGCAGGGCTCAAAAACTGAAACCAATCCACAGTGTTCTGTACCTTCTATTTTGGTTACAAAATTTGCCTTTGCTCCAAATCAGCGACGCAAAAGTATTTAAAATCATAGATATTTTTTAGGTATAAAATTATAGTGACAAAAAAAATCTCATCTATAAATACGATTGGATTAAAAATTTGCAATACAATGGTGAAAACCGCATCGAAATCGGTGCAGCCGTTTGAGAGTTAACTAACTCTAAAGTGACATGCGACTAACTAGATTTTAATACCAATAACAATTTTTCGATCAAAATTCATTGCATTAGTAGTTCTGCTTTAAATCCTTTATAGCCCTATAACGTAAACAATCAACAATAACAACACAGTCATTCACACACAAGCTGAGCAATGTGTTGTTGTTTCAAAGCATTGTCGCCGCTGTACCCGCTGCCGATAAGGGCTTCGTCCGAGATATTGATACACACACGCAGCGTGCGCTGAGTGACGATTCAAGCAAATATTCTTTACTTCGCACCAAATCTGATAGCGATATACATATGTATTCACTCATGCTCCTCCAGAGTTCGCCTCAGCGCATTTCTTCTTCAAAAGACTTTTAAAAAAGACTTTTATTTCAAAAAAGTTAGAGGAAAAAGTCTTCAAAAGACTTTTTCCCACGACTTTTAAAAATAAAAGTCACAAAATAACTTTTATTGAAACTTTTAAATATAAAAGTCACAAAATAACTTTTATGAAAGACTTTTAAAAATAAAAGTCTCCAAAAGACTTTTTTCAAAGACTTTTAAAAATAAAAGTCTTCAAAAGACTTTTTTCAAAGACTTTTAAAAATAAAAGTCTTCAAAAGCCTTTTTTCAAAGACTTTTAAATATAAAAGTCTCAAAATAACTTTTATGAGAGACTTTTAAAAATAAAAGTCTTTGATAACAGTTATTCAAAAGACTTTTTTGATAAAAGGTTTAAAAGTTTCAACCTCTGTTTGTAATATATAAAGGAGATCTACTGTGTCTCCGTATCGTAAAATCTTCTGTTTTAATAAAGTTTAACAATTACGTGATCTGCTTTTCTTTCTTTTAATGGAAGGTAGAAAGACTTCCTGTCGGTAGAAGTGTTAAATGTATCACACCGACAACCGTTGCAAATTCTGTTATGATATCACAATAATAATTACATTTTTCCAACGGAACGAATAAATATAATAATCATTTCGAACGGAACGAATGAATACTATAAGAAATAAAACCAGAACTATTGCAATTCTAATCTAATAGTTCCAAAGCACTACCTATAAAAGCAGAATATCCAAGTGACATCGTTCAGTCATTAATTTCAATTGAATTGAAATCAATCAAAAATTATTTTACTGTTTTTTCTGCTGTAAATAATTTTGAGCGCTATGAAAATCTTGCTTGCTGTCGTTGCGTTGAGTTTCGTCACCTGTAGTGATGCGATACTGGTAAGTGTTTCTCTCGTCTCGTTCTTATTCTCTCTCTCTCTCTTTCCTCCTCAGGCCCTCTTCCCCAGTCTATCTCTCACAGTCTCTTCCATTCTCTCCTACTCTTTTTCTTTCTCTCTTTCTCTGTTTCTCTCTTCATTATTGATTTATTATAGTTTCTTGATTTTGTCTTAATTCGTGATCTTGCTTTTTGGTCGTGATTCTCGATCTTGATTATAGATCCTGTTTCATGGTCCTGCTTTCGATATCTATCTATATTTTGATCTTGGTTTTTGCTCCATAATCTTGATTCTTGATTTTATATCTGATCTCTCCTTTCGTAAGGATACACCACACTTGGTGCGCGTGCCTGAAATCGTAAAATGCTTAGTAGACGTCGATATAGAGGAATATACACGTTGGAGTAATAGAGATATTAAGCCAGGTGATGTGTCCGCAGAAACGAGGTGTGCTATCAACTGTCTTCTGGAGTCATACAGTGTCATTTATGGTACCGGAAAACATACCGGAGAGCTGATATTCGCAGCGTTCAGAAAAAGCTTACTTGATGAACCTATTGATGACTATGAATGGAATAACATGATTGAACCATGCCAACATTTCAAAACCGAAAATACATGTGATAAGCCTTTTAAGAGTTTAGCTTGTTTGGATTTGTACACTCAATTGAGACACTAAAAATAAATTTAATTTTCTCAAATTAAATATAATTTTAATGAATGTTGAATAAAGTGGGTTATTCCAATAAATATTATTAAGTAAATTGACAGGTAATTTCAAACTTATACCGAAATCGTAAGCGAAACCTAGGACTAGAACTAGAACTGTAATTGGAACCACCCTTCGTCGATGTATAAAGTGACGGAAAGAAAGGCAGTTACGTCTTTAAAAGGGGCGTGGTAGATACAGAGTAAGTATATACATATGTACATATATCCTTGGTCAGTCACTGGTCACTGCCTGTCTGCCCGTCTGTCTGCCGTGCATATTATTAACGCACTGATGTCATACGAGTATATATCAATGCATCCGATTTTATAGCTGAATTTTTCAATTTGTATTCCAGATCTAAAGTTCAAGTTCAATTCCCGACTTTAATGTATCAGAGCAAATCGGAGAAAGAGAATGGGCGACATCCACCCACAGAATTCAAGCATAAATTTGTCCTACGGGTGTAGGGTATATGAGCTTCGGCCAAGCCGAAATGAACACTCTTATTTCAATTTCAATTAAGTTTCAAGTATTTTCTTTAACTCCAATCCATTCCACGCTTCCTACCACTCTAAAAAATAGAGCCGAGCAATCCAGTGATTTTTCCGGAACAGCACCAACCTGCGACTGTGACAGCCCTGTCACAGGTAGAAAATCTTGTGACACGTGACAAGTCACTAGCTCTGAAACGAGTACGCAAAGAAATATCCATACAGTTTTACGAAAAGTTGTGTATATAGAGAATTACTATTCAAACTGCAAGCTGTTACACCATTTAGATTCCCTGCAATACTCGCTGCAGCAGAAAACTCTGCTGGAACGATGCGAATCTTGATGCTAGTTGAAGCAAAATCACAATATCACGAAAATATTCATTGCAATGGACCTGTGATTCAGACAATCACAGATTCTGGTGGTAATTGTTGGGTACAGCAACGGGAACGTTTTTACGAACACTGAATAGTTTCTCGTGCAAAGCGAATGTGCGAGCAATCTGACCACCGCACATTCGCCGGTTTTTCAACTTAGCGGTCAAAAATCCATATCTTTTGACTCTCTTGGAATATTTTATTTCGATGTTTTTGTTGGATTCTTCTAATCTTAAGCTTTATATGAGAGTTTCGATCAGGGTACGTACTAAAATTTTCTTAAAAGCCTAAAAAAGAGATAAAAATAATACGATTCTTTTTATTTAATGATTAAATGATTGATGATTAAATGAAATAGATTCATAAAAATAAGGTAATAAATAAGGAACTAATGCAAATTAAACAATTTTCAAAACATTCATTGATAGAATTCCGCTCATCTAGTAGTAAATTTTGTGCATCACTATCTAACTCGATTGAGCTAGATTTCCATTTTTGGCTATTTGAAATATATGGATCCGATGTGCACAGCAAAACTGCAAGCAGATCCTCATTGGTACAATATCTTGAAATTTTCCTTGTGTTGTATTCGGGAAAGAATCTGTAATCTTTGTTTCTTTTTGCTTGTGCTTCTTCAAAAAGATCACCTAGTGGAAGTAGACTATTTTCAATAATTTGCTCGCCATGATAAAGAATTTTATGAATTGTTGATGGAATATTCCTTCAGGGATATTTTTCGTTGTAAATTTCTGCGGTTTTCTTCACATATTCACCAAATTTCTTGGCATCAATCATCCTGCTGCATGCCATAACTTCTGTTATTATTTTGAATCACTTAATTAATTTAACGTCCACTCCTGTAATGAAAGCTGCCGTCTCAGGATCTAAGAAAAATCTTGTAGCGGTGTTTCCATCATTCGTATTTCCCTCTCCTTGTTTTGGCTGGTCAATTATTAGCCCTATTTCACGATATTGTTCCTGGCTTCCGTTTCTCCTTATGCACTGCATTTTGTCTCTTCAGAATACTTGGCATCTGCTGGTGCTTGGCTTAGTTTACTCGCGGTTTGGTGACATATAATACAGCTAGAGGATGCCTTAGTATCAGTTAAGGCTTGTCCGACTTTTCCATTAATCATCAATTTGCCTCCTAATTTCATTAACTTCTTCGGTTATCACATCTTTTATCACATCCCTTACAAAGGCCAAGACTTTTCACATAATTCTCTTCCAATGAAAGCAATAATCTGTTAACATTTACAGTACATATGCAATAAAAGCTAATTACCTGATAAAAAAACCTAATTCCCAGTAGGGAAATTCGAAAAACTATCCCAGTACCTTTCCATACTTTGAAATATATATATAATTCGAAAGAAAAGTATAACACTAACAAAGAAAAAAAGAACGGAAAACATGTTAAAAACGTTTGCAGTGTGTGACTTGGACTCATATAATGCGCTCTAGCGCCCGGTGGGGCAAACCGATGCAAACATAATGGGGCTTTTAGAGAAAACTTTCAACTTTACAATGGTGTAGAATTCGTTTTGGAGTCTTTTGGAGCAAAAAAGTCCTGCTCCAAAATACGACGAAATTTAACCAAATTTGGAGCATTTCTGCAATCTTGTTACGTAATAACTATACCGCAGTTTTACTCAATTGTAACAACATTTGACAACGAATATGTCCAAGAATTTAATAAAAAAACCGGAACTTAATATCTGAAATATTGACAGATATATGGATATCTAAATCTGGGAAAAGTTTAAAAAATGTGTGTTTATTTTAGTTGATAATAAAAAGAGCTGTTTTTTATTGCATAGTTACTAATGAAATAATCAAGATAAAGCTTTAATTTTTTGGCTCCCTAGGTTCTCAGGTTTCTACTTTCATATGACCTAACCCATTTTGAAATCGGTGACATTGAAAAAAATTACTTTTGGCCGTTAAGTTGAAAGACCGGCCACGGTGCAGCGAGGATATAAAAGATTCAAGAACAAGTGAAGGCGGATCAGTCAGTGCGGATTACTGAACGAGTATCTATCAGTGAGCGAAGGCAAGGGAAGAGAGAACATTCAGTGCGCCGCAGTCTGTGAACAACGAGGACAGTGATCATCAAAACCCAGAGGACAGCGGATCAAATTGAGAAAATGATTACAAGTGAACATCGATGAGCGGTCACCGAGTAAGAAACTTTTCCAGACATTTCATTGTGCAAACTTCCACCAACACCAGCAAGTTTCTACCGGGCTACATTGCTTCCGTAACCAAGCGGTGTTCATGAGCACAGGGCCACTGTGATCAAGGCAACCATCAGCCACTTAGCATTTAGCCTATGTACACGATTAACAATTAGTTCTAAGCATAAGCAAAGTAATAAAGCAAGGATACCTCGCTTTACACAGCCTTACAAGTTCGTTACAACTATTCTAGAAAGCCCGCTACTGCTTTCACCTACGATTGATGCTTCTATACGTGAAAGGGCCGACATCATTCCATCATAACTAGCTTAGTTGTTTTATTATTGTGACCAAATTTAAACTTTATTTCCGTGGTAATAAATTTTTTTTTTTATATTTATTTCAACCTTAAACTAAGCCGTTGAGGCTTTATAGTTTACATTAGATAAGTAAACAAGAGTTATACAATTATATTCAATTCAAGAATTCAAAAGTAAGTTTAAGATTTTCTTTTCAGCTAAATAGCCAATCAAGTTAATGGCTTGGTAAACCGAATTAAAATCTACGCAGGCACTCCTAAGCGGTTCATGTTGAAGGAATGTTGAACTGCAGAAGCGTGGAGGAATGTGGATGAAGTGGAGGAATTCACATCTTCTAAAGGTGCAACGAGGTGTGTTAATGTTAATATTGCTTTCATGAGTTATACTCTATAAGTAGTGTAAAAGTGGGCGAACCGCGATCAGTTTTGCTGTTATAATGTTTTATTGGAAAATAAGGTGTTATGTAAAGTTTTATTCAGGAAGTTTATATATTTAACAATATAAACATATACCCTCTTTTTCCTCGCAAATTTGTTGCGTTGCGACAAAAACAACTTGTGGTGTGTATAATTCTATTTTGCTTCTAAGTCTCATCAACAGTTTTTAATTCGCATTAAGTTATTTTTTGCAAACGACGAAGCTTCTATAGCGAATGTTGTACAATAAAAGACACCGACAAAGATCGCTGATTAGGAACGTTAGCATGTTCCGAAATAGCTATCCGATCTTGCCAGTCAAGTTGCTAGTTCAAATCCCGTTGCAAATGAAACGCTGAAGCCGAAAAAATATGGGAGGTGTATGTATATACATCACGCATATAATATAATAAGTATATTCACAATTTTCAGCGTTTAGAAATGTGCAAATTAAATCATTGATTTGCAATAAATTCAATACAATAAGAATACACATCAATCTTCTCTATTTCTATGTGTTACACATTTCATGACAAATTGAATATACGCTTAATCTTAAGGTGTAGGGTATAATATTAACTTCCTGGCGAAGACAGGCTTATATACTTGTGTTTGTATAAAAAAATAAAAATAGAAAATATTTCAAAGTTTTTAATAAACCAAACTTTCCCCTTGTTAAGCAGTTCGAAGGAAGCAATTCCGTTATCGAGATGGTGTGATAAATATATGGCTAACGAATCAAAATGATTCGACCTAGGGAAAACGTTTATTGACATTTCTGCCTTTAAAACCAAGCAAAAAGTAAAAAACAATATATCTTTCTCTATCCCCGCTCTTATCTCTCGGCCTCTCCTTACTTCTCTCCATCTCCGTCTAAATTTTTAGTTTATCATAAGAAAAGGCTTTGGCTTTATTATCCTGTTGTTATTTGTTGTTCCAAACTTTGTGAGCCATGAGAAATCACTGCAATCCAAATGAATTTATCCAACGATGTCTTTTTCACAAGCAGACAGACATATAGACAGGCTTTAGTTATTTATGATTTATATTTGAACACAGATCTTTTTTAAAGCACCATTTGTTCGCATTCAATATTACTTTGAATTAAAACAGCGATCAACAGTTTTTAGATATACCGGATTTTTATTTTTATCTTTTATTGGTTTGCTAAAAAGGCTCTATTTTTAAATTAGCTTGAAATTTGTTGACATTTTTAGAGACAATCGAATTATTTTAATTAGTCTAATTAGTCTAAATGTATCTCAGGAACAACTATTAAACGTTGCAATTGCTTTGATGACACAAGAATTATTACAATTTTTCTAACGGAAATCTTTGCTTTCTAGCAAAAAAATTATGCCTGACCAAATGTCCGAAACTTTTGAGTGTGCTATGAAATGTATCATAGATAAATATGAGATCATAATACCGGATAGATACCGGATACTTCTATTCTAGATACTCTATTCTAGGAGTTCAAAGCCAAATTCATTGAAGAGGCGCATGTTGCCGATGACTTGGATAAAGTCGTTGAAGCATGCAAAGATTCCAATATGGGACTATGATGTGTATGGCAAATTGCAATGTTTAGAAGACTGGCCAGAGAGGAGACATGACAGAAGGAGAATCTTTTTAGGAAGTTACTATATTAAATTTAGTTTGCTCAAATTAATTAGAGTAACGTGGGTTATTCCAATCAATAGTATTAAATAAATTGACATGTAAACTCAAACCTCGAACAAAATCGCAACCGAAACCTGGGACCAGAACTTAAACCAAACTAAACCAAACCAACTTAAACCAAACTTATTCGATGTATAAAATGACAGGAAAAACCAACATGACTTAACCATTTTTAAAGGAGGCGTGGTAGATATAGAAAAGTATATATATTTTGATCGACATCATCTCCGGGGATGATTTTGCCCTGTCCCACCTTCTACCCCCTCCTTATTCTGTCCTTTCTATATACAATATATCAAATTTAGGGACCCTTTGATTTCTGTTTCAACCTTTTTTTTAACTCTAAAATTTAATTCTATACTATACAATCTATATATTTGCTACACCCAAAAAATTAACGTTGTTTGTGTTTATGACAAAGTTTATGTAAATTTTACTTCATATTATAAAATATTATTGCATTATCTACTTTATATTATAAAATATTATTGCATTATCTACTTTATATTATAAAATATTATTGCATTATCTACTTTATATTATAAAATATTACATATACATTAGTCATTAAAAGTTAATTTCCGATCGTATGCTTCAATCGCAATGTACTGCAATAATCCAAATATGTAGCGTGCAGAAAAACAAAAATCCAAAAATATTCATATTTTTCTCAGTGCTAAGTGAAAAAATTTGCAATACACACTCGAAATGTGATAGTGTGCGTTTGGACATCGCTGTCCAGATCCAGTTATTTATTCCTATAGAAAATGTCAAGAGAGATAACTTTTTCTATTGGAATACAATGCTTTTTGGGGAAACCCCTCACTTGGGGTCCTAATGGAAAATAATTTGTTTTTTTTGTATGTTTGAGGATGCATTAAAACTCACCATATTTTTAATTGTTTTACCAGGAAAAGCTGATACCATAACGATTATTCGGGTATTTTTTTTTTTTGCTATGCCATCCAATTTTGCAGTTATTTTCGTTTATTAGCTGTTATGGGTGAATGTGTGGTATACAGCACATTCTGTTTTGTGTGTGCAGGTAATTATTTTGAATGTATAAAGGAGATCTACTGTGTCTGCGTATCGTAAAATCTTCTTTTTTAATAAAATTTAACAAATACGTGATATGCTTTTCTTTCTTTTAATGGAAGGTAGAAAGACTTCCTGTCGGTAGAAGTGTTAAATGTATCACACCGACAACCGTTGCAAATTCTGTTATGATATCACAATAATAATTACATTTTTCCAACGGAACGAATAAATATAATAATCATTTCGAACGGAACGAATGAATATTATAAGAAACAAAAACAAAAGCATTGCAATTCTAATTTAATAGTTCCAAAGCACTACCTATAAAAGCAGAATATCCAAGTGACATCGTTCAGTCATTCATTTCAATTGAATTGAAATCAATCGAAAATTATTTTACTGTTTCTTTCGGTGTAAATAATTTTGAGCGCTATGAAAATCTTGCTTGCTGTCGTTGCGTTGAGTTTCGTCATCTGCAGTGATGCGGATATGGTAAGTGATTCTCTCATCTCATTCTCGTTCTCTTCCTCAAACTCTCTTCCCCTCATTATGCCTATCTCTCACACTCTCTCTCTTCCTCTTTTCCAATTCTTTTTCTTTCTATCTTTCTCTCTTAATTATTGATTTAGGTTCTTGATTTTGTTTTAATTTCTTATCTTGCTTCTTGGTCGAGGTTTTTTATCTTGATTGATAGATCCTGTTTCATGGTCCTGGTTCCTGCTTTCGATCTCTATCTCTATTTTGATCTTCGGTTTTGCTCCTTAATCTTGACTGTCCAACCACAACGATGCGACGTCGCAATCGATTGCGATGTTCCTATAGAAAAATGGAATGGAACACGTCGTTGAGCTCTCTCACGTCGTCATAAAATTTTCTAATTTTCTGACAACTTCTTCCGATTTTCTCATTTTTTGAAAAACAGTATGCCCTACTTTTCGATGAAATTCTTCAAATTCCCCAAAAAATGTAAATAAATTTGACAAACGAATTGTCAAACAAGGAAATTATTCAAATTATTTTTATTTAAAACAAAATGTAAATAATTTATGACGACAGATGTCACTCATTCGAAGATTTCGAGAGAGAGAAATCGTTATCGTTTGCGACGTCGCATCGTTGCGTTGTGGTTGGACAGTGATTCTTGATTTTATTTCTGTTCTCTCTCCTTCCGTAAGGCTATATCAGCGTTCGAGCGCGCGAAAGAATTCTTAAAATGCTTTGAAAACGTCGATATAGAGGAATATACACGTTGGAGTGATAAAGATATTAAGCCAGCCGATGTGTCCGCAGAAACGAGGTGTGCTATCAAATGTGTTCTGGAGACATACAATGTCATTGATGAAGATACCGGAGAGCTGCTACTCGATGATTTCAATAACAAATTAGAGCCAGAAATTATTGATGACTATGAGTGGATTAATATGGTTAAGGCATGCCAAAATTTCAAATCCGGTACTACATGTGATAAGGCTATTATGACTTTGGCGTGTTTCGATTTGTACACTGACTTTGTAAGCATAGATTAGCATAAATTTAGTTTTCTCAAATGAAATGTAATTTCAATGCATATGAATGTTGAATAACGTGGGTTATTTCAATAAATAGTATTCAATAAATTGACAAGCAATCTCAAATTTATACCGAATTCGTAAGCGAAACCTAGGACTAGAACTACTAGGTTTGGAACCACCCTTCGTCGATGTGACAAGTGATGGAAAAAAAGGCGACGTAACCCTGTTAAAGGGGGCGTGGTAGATATAGAAAAGTATATATGACCTTGATCAGCGTCACCGCCTGTGTGTCCGTCTGTCTGTACGTCTGACGCTGGAAGTCCAGTAGCGTAGCGTGGGGGGTCAGGGATAGGTCTGGCCAGATCTACTTACATACACATAGATCTACTCTCGTACACATAAAAATTTAGAATAAACATACGATTGTACCTACGCAGAGCTCGATCTAAATTAATTTGAAAGTACGAGTATGTTATGTGTAACAAGTGTCACTGTCACACAAGATCACTGTTTTTCGATTTCAGAGTATAATTAAATAATTTGCAATTTTATCTGCAACTCAAATATCTCTCACTTAAGACCAGATTTGCCCAATATATTATTTTGACACTAGAGACCATGCGATGTGGAATAAAATTATGGGGTGCTTGCAGCTCTTGGAATGGTTGTCCATGTATGGACATTTTATTATACCGGAAGAAGACACGATTAAGAAGGAGAGCAAAAACGAAGAGAAAAGGTCCTGCTGAAACTATAATCGGAAATAGTTTTCCACCAATTTAGATGGGGTAGTAACATAATCCTTCTGCAGATTGCATTTCTTGGAGCCATGCGGCGTTATAAGCAATGGTTCCAAAGCATTAACTATAAAAGCAGAATATTCAAGTGACTTCGTTCAGTCATTAATTTCAATTGATTTGAAATCATGCGAAAATTATTTTACCATTTCTTTTCGTTTAAATAATTTTGAGCGCTATGAAAATCTTGTTTGCTGTCATTGCGTTGAGTTTCGTCATCTGCAGTGATGCGGATCTTGATTCGGTAAGTGTTCCTCTCGTCTCGTTCTCATTCTCTCTCTCTGTCTCTTTCTCTCTCTCTTTCTCTCTCTCTCTCTCTCTCTCGCCCTCAAGCTCTCTCTCCTCTCTCCCTCAATCTTTTTTCTCTCTTGATTATTGGTTTAGAATCTAAATTAATAATCTAAACTTTAGATTATTGATTTTGTTTCTTAAATTTTGTAAGTTCGATATTAATTCCTGATTATCTTAATTCGTGATCTTGCTTCTTGGTCGTGATTCATGATCTTGATTACAGATCCTGTTTCATGGTCCTGGTTCTTGCTTTCGATCTATGTATATCTCTATTTTGACCTTGGTTCTCCTCAATCAGATTCCGCCAAGCCCCGCCGAGGAGTGCTTTATCAATGCTGGAGTCAAGGAAGGAGGATTTTTCAGTTTTCAGTAAACAGACATTTGAGGAAGCCGAAGTCAGGTCAGTTTTTCTTTCATGATGTCGGGATCTGAAGCTCCCTCCGCGTGTCCGTTCAAAAATCTAGCAGCACGAAGCAGTTTAATTAGAACTCGAGTACTATAATCGAAGATGACTTCAAGTATCGGAATTCTTCTATTAGAATTTGCTGTTAGAAACGCCAGAGAATAATAGTTTGAAATACCGAATAGCGAAAAAATTCCTCAGACATCTACGAGTAACGTACCATATTGGAAAACCACCATAAATCTTGTAAAATGTGTAGAAATATGAATAAACGATAGCGGAAAACAAGATAAAGGACCAAAATTTGTAATGAACGTGTATGTTTCAAAAAATCTAATTTTTTAGTAAACTTTAACAAAAATTTAAATGGAAGGTGGAAAGACTTACAGTCGGTAGAAGTGTTAAATGTATCACACCGACAACCGTTGCAAATTCTGTTATGATATCACAATACTAATTATATTTTCCCAACGGAACGAATAAATATAATAATCATTTCGAACGGAACGAATGAGTAGTATAAGAAACAAAGCAATTCTAATTTAATGGTTCCAAAGCACTACCTATAAAAGCAGAATATCCAAGCGACATCGTTCAGTCATTAATTTCAATTGAATTGAGATCAATCGAAAATTATTCTACTGTTTTTTTTTGCTGTAAATAATTTTGAGCGCTATGAAAATCTTGCTTGCTGTCGTTGCGTTGAGTTTCGTCATCTGTAGTGATGCAAAGATGGTAAGTGTTTCTCTCGTCTCGTTCTTATTCTCTCTCTCTCTTTCCTCCTCAGGCCCTCTTCCCCAGTCTATCTCTCACAGTCTCTTCCATTCTCTCCTACTCTTTTTCTTTCTCTCTTTCTCTGTTTCTCTCTTCATTATTGATTTATTATAGTTTCTTGATTTTGTCTTAATTCGTGATCTTGCTTTTTGGTCGTGATTCTCGATCTTGATTATAGATCCTGTTTCATGGTCCTGCTTTCGATATCTATCTATATTTTGATCTTGGTTTTTGCTCCATAATCTTGATTCTTGATTTTATTTCTGATCTCTCCTTTCGTAAGTATACACATGCCTTGAAGCGCGTGCCTGAAATCTTAAAATGCTTTGTAGGCGTCGATATAGAGGAATATACACGTTGGAGTCATAAAGATATTAAGCCAACCGATGTGTCCGCAGAAACGAGGTGTGCCATCAAATGTATTCTGGAGGCATACAGTGTCATTTATGGTACCGGAAAACATACCGGAGAGCTGATATTCGCAGCGTTCAGAAAAAGCTTACTTGATGAACCTATTGATGACTATGAATGGAATAACATGATTGAACCATGCCAACATTTCAAAACCGAAAATACATGTGATAAGCCTTTTAAGAGTTTAGCTTGTTTGGATTTGTACACTCAATTGAGACACTAAAAATAAATTTAATTTTCTCAAATTAAATATAATTTTAATGAATGTTGAATAAAGTGGGTTATTCCAATAAATATTATTAAGTAAATTGACAGGTAATTTCAAACTTATACCGAAATTGTAAGCGAAACCTAGGACTAGAACTAGAACTGTAATTGGAACCACCCTTCGTCGATGTATAAAGTGACGGAAAGAAAGGCAGTTACGTCTTTAAAAGGGGCGTGGTAGATACAGAGTAAGTATATACATATGTACATATATCCTTGGTCAGTCACTGGTCACTGCCTGTCTGCCCGTCTGTCTGCCGTGCATATTATTAACGCACTGATGTCATACGAGTATATATCAATGCATCCGATTTTATAGCTGAATTTTTCAATTTGTATTCCAGATCTAAAGTTCAAGTTCAATTCCCGACTTTAATGTATCAGAGCAAATCGGAGAAAGAGAATGGGCGACATCCACCCACAGAATTCAAGCATAAATTTGTCCTACGGGTGTAGGGTATATGAGCTTCGGCCAAGCCGAAATGAACACTCTTATTTCAATTTCAATTAAGTTTCAAGTATTTTATTTAACTCCACTCCATTCCACGCTTCCTACCACTCTAAAAAATAGAGCCGAGCAATCCAGTGATTTTTCCGGAACAGCACCAACCTGCGATTGTGACAGCCCTGTCACAGGTACAAAAACTTGTGACACGTGACAAGTCACTAGCTCTGAAACGAGTACGCAAAGAAATATCCATACAGTTTTACGAAAAGTTGTGTATATAGAGAATTACTATTCAAACTGCAAGCTGCTACACCATTTAGATTCCCTGCAATACTCTCTGCAGCAGAAAACTGTGACTGGAACGATGCGAATCTTGATGCTAGTTGAAGCAAAATCACAATATCACGAAAATATTCATTGCAATGGACCTGTGATTCAGATAATCACAGATTCTGGTGGTAATTGTTGGGTACAGCAACGGGAACTTTTTCACGAACACTGAATAGTTTCTCGTGCAAAGCGAATGTGCGAGCAATCTGACCACCGCACATTCGCCGGTTTTTCAACTTAGCGGTCAAAAATCCATATCTTTTGACTCTCTTGGAATATTTTATTTCGATTTTTTTGTTGGATTCTTCTAATCTTAAGCTTTATATGAGAGTTTCGATCAGGGTACGTACTAAAATTTTCTTAAAAGCCTAAAAAAGAGATAAAAATAATACGATTCTTTTTATTTAATGATTAAAGACTTTTTATTATCAATAACGAACATACAAATGAAATAGATTCATAAAAATAAGGTAATAAATAAGGAACTAATGCAAATTAAACAATTTTCAAAACATTCATTGATAGAATTCCGCTCATCCAGTAGTAAATTTTGTGCATCACTATCTAACTCGATTGAGCTAGATTTCCATTTTTGGCTATTTGAAATATATGGATCCGATGTGCACAGCAAAACTGCAAGCAGATCCTCATTGGTACAATATCTTGAAATTTTCCTTGTGTTGTATTCGGGAAAGAATCTGTAATCTTTGTTTCTTTTTCCTTGTGCTTCTTCAGAAAGATCACCTCGTGGAAGTAGACTATTTTCAATAATTTGCTCGCCATGATAAAGAATTTTATGAATTGTTGATGGAATATTCCTTCAGGGATATTTTTCGTTGTAAATTTCTGCGGTTTTCTTCACATATTCACCAAATTTCTTGGCATCAATCATCCTGCTGCATGCCATAACTTCTGTTATTATTTTGAATCACTTAATTAATTTAACGTCCACTCCTGTAATGAAAGCTGCCGTCTCAGGATCTGAGAAAAATCTTGTAGCGGTGTTTCCATCATTCGTATTTCCCTCTCCTTGTTTTGGCTGGTCAATTATTAGCCCTATTTCACGATATTGTTCCTGGCTTCCGTTTCTCCTTATGCACTGCATTTTGTCTCTTCAGAATACTTGGCATCTGCTGGTGCTTGGCTTAGTTTACTCGCGGTTTGGTGACATATAATACAGCTAGAGGATGCCTTAGTATCAGTTAAGGCTTGTCCGACTTTTCCATTAATCATCAATTTGCCTCCTAATTTCATTAACTTCTTCGGTTATCACATCTTTTATCACATCCCTTACAAAGGCCAAGACTTTTCACATAATTCTCTTCCAATGAAAGCAATAATCTGTTAACATTTACAGTACATATGCAATAAAAGCTAATTACCTGATAAAAAAACCTAATTCCCAGTAGGGAAATTCGAAAAACTATCCCAGTACCTTTCCATACTTTGAAATATATATATAATTCGAAAGAAAAGTATAACACTAACAAAGAAAAAAAGAACGGAAAACATGTTAAAAACGTTTGCAGTGTGTGACTTGGACTCATATAATGCGCTCTAGCGCCCGGTGGGGCAAACCGATGCAAACATAATGGGGCTTTTAGAGAAAACTTTCAACTTTACAATGGTGTAGAATTCGTTTTGGAGTCTTTTGGAGCAAAAAAGTCCTGCTCCAAAATACGACGAAATTTAACCAAATTTGGAGCATTTCTGCAATCTTGTTACGTAATAACTATACCGCAGTTTTACTCAATTGTAACAACATTTGACAACGAATATGTCCAAGAATTTAATAAAAACACCGGAACTTAATATCTGAAATATTGACAGATATATGGATATCTAAATCTGGGAAAAGTTTAAAAAATGTGTTTATTTTAGTTGATAATAAAAAGAGCTGTTTTTTATGGCATAGTTACTAATGAAATAATCAAGATAAAGCTTTAATTTTTTGGCTCCCTAGGTTCTCAGGTTTCCACTTTCATATGACCTAACCTATATGTTAAGTTGAAAAACCGGCACCGGTGCAGCGAGGATATAAAAGATTCAAGAACAAGTGAAGGCGGATCAGTCAGTGCGGATTACTGAACGAGTATCTATCAGTGAGCGAAGGCAAGGGAAGAGAGAACATTCAGTGCGCCGCAGTCTGTGAACAACGAGGACAGTGATCATCAAAACCCAGAGGACAGCGGATCAAATTGAGAAAATGATTACAAGTGAACATCGATGAGCGGTCACCGAGTAAGAAACTTTTCCAGACATTTCATTGTGCAAACTTCCACCAACACCAGCAAGTTTCTACCGGGCTACATTGCTTCCGTAACCAAGCGGTGTTCATGAGCACAGGGCCACTGTGATCAAGGCAGCCAAGTCAGCCATAACAAGAACTGCTTTATCATTTATTATTATCATATCATTATTATATTTATCATTAAATGCTTTTCATTTACTGCTTTATTTATTATTATTTATAACTCTATTAGTATTTGAGTTTAGTTAGTTTAATAATTATTTTAATAATTTTGTCATTATAGCAATTGATCTTTTGTGGCTTGTTTATTAGATTTAGGTTTTGTTTATTAGATTTAATGGAGTTAGGGATATTGAAGGATTCAGAGTTTTTGTATTTAGGAAATGGGTTTATTTTTTCGTCATGAAATGTCCGTAAATTTTAGTGTCGATTAGAATGTCTGAAAGTCTCGGGTTTTTGCGTTTATGTTTTCTATTATGTTTATGATGTTAAAAGTACTATAAGAATTTTCTTAATTAGCTTTTAATGTTACTTTTGTGAACAATTTTCCCTGTAGTCGTTACGACAGTGGTGGTTTTACTTTCTTTGACAATTTCCTTCCTAAACTGAGGTGAAATTTTAATTCCTAATCTTTTATTTACTTTGACGTATATAATTTCTCATGGTTTATATTCTCTAATTGGTTTCTTTTTCTTGTTTGTGTGTTTTAAATCTGTTGACTGTTTTTCCTTAAGTTTTTCAATATTATCTTGTCTAGCTTTTTCAAATTTTTCTGGGTCTGTTGATACGTTTCTATCTGTCGAGTCTTCTACCTTGAGGGATATTGGATAAGGAGAGTATTTAAAATAAATCGGTTCGTCTGTATTAGTGCAAATTTCTGCTTTTACTGTAGTTGCGAAAGTCAATTCTTGATTAGGATTTGCAAGTAATTCTCTATGTTTATTAATTAAATTTGTTAGTTTGTTTTCCTGTTCATGAGTTAAATGTTTTCTTCTAAGATTTATTGAGTTTACAGCTTGAGCGACTTTTTGTTTTAATTTTACTTTAACTTTGTTTCTAATGGTCATATAGTTGTCTTTAGTATAAATTATTGCTTCTAGTTCTTTTAAACTGTCATTGCCTAGAATGGCATCAAAAGATGTGAATGTTGGTAGAATGAAGAATTTTATTTGGCAATCGTTAATGTTAAAGATATTTGCTATTGTGTGGTGGGTAATTTTTATATTTCCACCTATGGAGTTCGCAAAGAAAGTTTGCTCATTTTGTAAAGGTTTCCCAACTAAATTGGCTTGTATGTAATTTCTATTTGATCCAGTATCAATTAAGATTTTCAAATTTTTCCCGCTCTTCATCCTGGTTTCAAAATATGGCAATGAAGAGCTGCCTAAAAAATTGATATCTGCATACTCTGGGACATTGTCATGAGCTGTAGTAGAGAATTTGTCATCTTCGTCTGTAGTCTTTTCGTCGTTTAAGTTTAGAAAGTCTAAATAGTCGGCTAAAGGTTGCTCAGTATCTTCATGAAATTGGTTTTGGTTATACGTGTCTATGTGAAAGTTTCTTTGAATTTTATTTGGAAGAACATTTTGATTAGATTGAGGTAAACCTCGTTTATTTGTGTAATGGAAATGTTCATTTGGGCGATTCATATAATTGACTACTTTTGACTTCATAGTTTGGTCAATGTCCATTGGTACGGGTAGAGGTTGTGGTCTTGGTGGTGGTACAAATGGTCTTCCTTGTGGAATATGTCTAGCGTTATATTGGTGATTTTGATTTGGTGAAGGTTGTTCAAACTGTCTATTGAAATGTTGGTTATGAAAACGCGGTAAGTATGCTAGCTGAGGATAAAATTGCTGTCTTTGATTTATTTGTGGGTTTACTCTTTTGGGTGGTAATGACGGTTTGGGAGATGGATAATGTTGCTGATAGAATGCCTGGTTATAAACTCTAGTAGGATTGTGGTTTGCGTTAGCGTGTTGTGTCCTAAATACTTGGTTCTCGAGTTTTTGGCATAAATGTAAAGCCTGAGGTAAGTCGGTAGGTTCTTTCATTGCCAACAATCTTGGTAAATCTCCTTTAAGGCCTCTAATAAAAGTATCTAGTGCCTTGTCGCGATAAGTTTTCGTTAAAATTTGAAGGGATTCTTGACTTATTTCTAAACATGAGATTTTATTTAAGATTAAGGACAGATGGGTGTAAACTAGTTGATAGAACTCTGAGATTTAGGAGATTTAGGAGAATTCTATGAATTACTCTAGAAATTACTTGTTCTAATTCATAAACTGAAACGTTCGTCGATGTATTTGTCGTGTTAGTGTTTGTGTTTAGTGTTGGAGGATTGGGAACATTTAAGGTTGGTGGACGTATAAAATTATTTGGATTTGCCATCTCGATCAATATTTAATTTTTAAAAAATTTTGTTTTGTTTAGTATTTAATAATTTTACTGTACTTAGTATCTTTTAAAAAATTTCGTATAATGTTTAATATTTTCTATTTGTTTAGTTTGTGATTTTATAAAACATTGGAGGGTCTGGCTTTTAGGGCTACGGATTCGCAATGCCTAGTTTTTAATTTATTAATGATTTTTAGATCGTTATATACTGGAGGGTCCGGCTTTATGGGCTACGGATTCGCAGTATCTGTGTTTTTATTTAATTCTTATATTTTTTAATTACTTATTTCATTTAACAATGAAATTTTCTTAATCTCTATTTAAAATTTAAATTTAAAGTTTTCACTCTATTAGTTTTGCTTATAAATAACTTATTCTTTTAACTTACAGTACTAATAAATTTATGTCGTTGCTGCTTCTTGAGGAGCTAATAAATTTATGTCGTTGCTGCTTCTTGAAGAGCTGGACGTTGGTGCTGCTTCTTGAGGAGCTGGACGTTGGTGCTGCTTAAGTACACTTTTTGCCACTTTTGGTGTTTATAGTATTGCTGCTACTTAAGGAGCTTTAACTATATTATTTAACACCTTAGTGGTCCCTGTTCGGGCGCCAGTTAACTTTTTTACACTAAGTAATGAAACGACTTGTTTCGAGGGTATTTACAGACTGCCCTTTATTTCTCTTTTTTGAGCTATTTATACCTTATTTCTACGTGTGATAAGAAGTTTACTCAATCTTGCGTGGGAAAGGATCTCTTCTTATCGCTTACTAATAATAACAAACAGATATTCCTTTAAAATCCTACAATAACAATGTTACAAATATTCCTAAAATAATATGCTGGGACAATCTTAATGATCCTAAAACAACATTAAGATAACTCGTTCTTAACTTATACCCTCTTTTTCCTCGCAAATTTGTTGCGTTGCGACAAAAACAACTTGTGGTGTGTATAATTCTATTTTGCTTCTAAGTCTCATCAACAGTTTTTAATTCGCATTAAGTTATTTTTTGCAAACGACGAAGCTTCTATAGCGAAAGTTGTACAAGAAAAGACACCGACAAAGATCGCTGATGAGGAACGTTGGCATGTTCCGAAATAGCTATCCGATCTTGCCAGTCAAGTTGCTAGTTCAAATCCCGTTGCAAATGAAACGCTGAAGCCGAAAAAATATGGAAGGTGTATGTATATACATCACGCATATAATATAATAAGTATATTCACAATTTTCAGCGTTTAGAAATGTGCAAATTAAATCATTGATTTGCAATAAATTCAATACAATAAGAATACACATCAATCTTCTCTATTTCTATGTGTTACACATTTCATGACAAATTGAATATACGCTTAATCTTAAGGTGTAGGGTATAATATTAACTTCCTGGCGAAGACAGGCTTATATACTTGTGTTTGTATAAAAAAATAAAAATAGAAAATATTTCAAACTTTTTAATAAACCAAACTTTCCCCTTGTTAAGCAGTTCGAAGGAAGCAATTCCGTTATCGAGATGGTGTGATAAATATATGGCTAACGAATTTTAATTCGAACCAAGGAAAACCTTTCATTGACATTTCTGCCTTTAAAAGCAAGCCAACATTAAAAAACAATATATCTCTGTCTCTATCCTGTACTTATCTCTCGTCCTCTCCTTACTTCTCTCCATCTCCGTCTAAATTTTTAGTTTATCATTAGAAAAGGCTTTGGCTTTATTATCCTGTTGTTATTTGTTGTTCCAAACTTTGTGAACCATGAGAAATCACTGCAATCCAAATGAATTTATTGAAAGATGTCTTTTTCACAAGCAGACAGACATATAGACAGGCTTTAGTTATTTATGATTTATATTTGAACACAGACCTTTTTTAAAGCACCATTTGTTCGCATTCAATATTACTTTGAATTAAAACAGCGATCGACAGTTTTTAGATATACCGGATTTTTATTTTTATCTTTTATTGGTTTGCTAAAAAGCTCTATTTTAAAATTAGCTTGAAGTTTGTTCACATTTTTAGAGACAATCGAATTATTTTGATTAGTGTAATTAGTCTAAATGTATCACAGGAACAACTATTAAACGCTGCGATTGTTTTGATGACACAAGAATTATTACAATTTTTCTAACGGAAATCTTTGCTTTCTATCAATCAATGCTTGGAAGAGAACGAAGACATTAAACAGGAACTGGAAGATGTGAGAATAAAAAAAATTATGCCTGACCAAGTGTCCGAAACTTTTGAGTGTGCCATGAAATGTATCATAGATAAATATGAGATCATAATACCGGATAGATACCGGATACTTCTATTCTAGATACTTCTATTCTAGGAGTTCAAAGCCAAATTCATTGAAGAGGCGCATGTTGCCGATGACTTGGATAAAGTCGTTGAAGCGTGCAAAGATTCCAATATGGGACTATGATGTGTATGGCAAATTACAATGTTTAGAAGACTGGTCAGAGAGGAGCCATGACAGAAGGAGAATCCTTTTAGGAAGATACTGTATTAAAGTTAGTTTGCTCAAATTAATTAGAGTACCGTGGGTTATTCCAATCAATAGTATTAAATAAATTGACATGTAAACTCAAACCTCGAACAAAATCGCAACCGAAACCTGGGACCAGAACTTAAACCAAACTAAACCAAACCAACTTAAACCAAACTTCTTCGATATATAAAATGACAGGAAAAACCAACATGACTTAACCATTTTTAAAGGAGGCGTGGTAGATATAGAAAAGTATATATATTTTGATCGACATCATCTCCGGGGATGATTTTGCCCTGTCCCACCTTCTACCCCCTCCTTATTCTGTCCTTTCTATATACAATATATCAAATTTAGGGACCCTTTGATTTCTGTTTCAACTTTTTTTTAACTATAAAGGATAAATCTATACTATGCAATCTATATATTTGCTACACCCAAAAAATTAACGTTGTTTGTCTTTATGACAAAGTTTATGTAAATTTTACCTTTATATTAATAAATATTATTGTATTATTCAACTTACTTCATATTATAAAATATTATTGCATTATCTACTTTATATTATAAAATATTATTGCATTATCTACTTTATATTATAAAATATTACATATACATTAGTCATTAAAAGTTAATTTCCGATCGTATGCTTCAATCGCAATGTACTGCAATAATCCAAATATGTAGCGTGCAGAAAAACAAAAATCCAAAAATATTCATATTTTTCTCAGTGCTAAGTGAAAAAATTTGCAATACACACTCGAAATGTGATAGTGTGCGTTTGGACATCGCTGTCCAGATCCAGTTATTTATTCCTATAGAAAATGTCAAGAGAGATAACTTTTTCTATTGGAATACAATGCTTTTTGGGGAAACCCCTCACTTGGGGTCCTAATGGAAAATAATTTGTTTTTTTTGTATGTTTGAGGATGCATTAAACTGCATTAAAACTCACCATATTTTTAATTGTTTTACCAGGAAAAGCTGATACCATAACGATTATTCGGGTATTTTTTTTTTGCTATGCCATCCAATTTTGAAGTTATTTTCGTTTATTAGCTGTTATGGGTGAATGTGTGGTATACAGCACATTCTGTTTTGTGTGTGCAGGTAATTATTTTGAATGTATAAAGGAGATCTACTGTGTCTGCGTATCGTAAAATCTTCTTTTTTAATAAAATTTAACAAATACGTGATATGCTTTTCTTTTTTTTAATGGAAGGTAGAAAGACTTCCTGTCGGTAGAAGTGTTAAATGTATCACACCGACAACCGTTGCAAATTCTGTTATGATATCACAATAATAATTACATTTTTCCAACGGAACGAATAAATATAATAATCATTTCGAACGGAACGAATGAATATTATAAGAAACAAAAACAAAAGCATTGCAATTCTAATTTAATAGTTCTAAAGCACTACCTATAAAAGCAGAATATCCAAGTGACAAGGTTCAGTCATTAATTTCAATTGAATTGAAATCCATCGAAAGTTATTTTACTGTATTTTTTGGGTGTAAATAATTTTTAGCGCTATGAAAATCTTGCTTGCTGTCGTTGCGTTGAGTTTCGTCATCTGCAGTGATGCGGATATTGTAAGTGTTTCTCTCTCTCTCTATTTCTCTCTTCCTCAAACTCCTGCTTTCGATCTATGTATATCTCTATTTTGACCTTAGTTCTCCTCAATGTGCTCCTTAATCTTGATTCTTGATTTTATTTCTGTTCTCTCTCCTTCCGTAAGAATATATCAGTCTTCAAGCGCGCGAAAGAATACTTCAAATGCTTTGAGGACGTCGATACAGAGGAATATATACGTTGGAGTCATAAAAACATTAGGCCAGCCAATGTATCCGCAGAAACGAGGTGTGCAATCAAATGTGTTCTGGAGACATACAATGTCATTGATGAAGATACTGGAGAGCTGCTAACATATGATTTTTATAAGCATTTAGTTCCAAAAGTTGTTCACTACGATTGGTGGAATAAAATGGTTGAAGCATGCCAATATTTCAAAACCGATACTTCATGTGATAAGGCTATTATGACTTTGGCGTGTTTCGATTTGTACATTCAACTTTTCGGCCTACAATTACATTAGTTTTCTCAAATGAAATGTAATTTCAATGCATATGAATGTTGAATAACGTGGGTTATTTCAATAAATAGTATTAAATAAATTGACAAGCAATCTTAAATTTATACCGAAATCGTAAGCGAAACCTAGAGCTAGAACTAGAACTGGAATTGGATCCACATTTCGTCGATGTTTAAAGTGACGGCCAAAAACGCGACGTAACCCTTTTAACCCGTATATATGTACTATATCCTTGATCAGGGTCACCGCCTGTCTGTCCGTCTGTCTGCACGTGTGCCGTTCATATTATTAATGCACGGCTGCCATAAATATTAATGCATCCGATTTCAGAGCTGAATTTTTCAGCTTGTAGTCCTGATCTAAATTTGAAGTTCAATGTTCATGTAACAGAGCAAATCGCGTAAAAAATAGGTACAAAACCCTGCGGCTAGTGACAAGTCACTAGCTCTGAAACGAGTACGCAAAGAAAAATCCATATAGTTTTACGAAAAGTCGCATTTATATAGAATTACTATTCAAACTGCAAACTGTTACACCATTCAAATTCGCTTCAATACCCGCTGCAACAGAAAACTGTGACTGGAAGGATTCGAATCTTGATGCTAGTTGAAGCAAAATCACAATATCACGAAAATATTCATTGCAATGGACCTGTGATTCAGACATTGCTTCTTGGTCGTGATTATAGATCCTGTTTCATGGTCCTGGCTCCTGCTTTCGATCTCTATCTCCATTTTGATCTTGGTTTCTGTTCCTTAATCTTGATTATTGATTTTATTTCTGATCTCTCTCTCTCCTTCCGTAAGAATATGAAAGACAAGGTGGATTTCGATGAATTCCTGAAATGCTTTCATGGAGTCAATACAAGGGAATATATGGGTTGGATTCATAAAGTTATTGATCCAGCCGATTTGTCCGCAAAAACGAGGTGTACCATCAAATGTATTCTGGGCACATACAAGATCATAGATGCAGATACCGGAGAACTGATACCCGGAGAGTTCAAAACCAGATTAATTGATTATGTCTCTCATCCCGCTGAATTGGACAATCTCGTTAAAGCATGCATCAATTTCAAAGGCATAACTCCATGTGATACAGCTTTTCTGACTTGGACGTGTATCGAATTGTACACTCAATTTCTACACTAAAAATAAATTTAGTTTTCTCAAATGAAATGTAATTTCAATGCATATGAATGTTGAATAACGTGGTTTATTCCAATAAATAGTGTTAATAAATTGACATACAAACTCAAACTACTACCGAATTCGTAAGCGAAACCTAGAGCTAGGTTTGGAACCACCCTTCGTCGATGTGACAAGTGATGGAAAAAAAGGCGACGTAACCCTGTTGAAGGGGGCATGGTAGGGGCTCCATCTCTCTCTCCCTCTCTCTGTCTCTCTCTCTCTCTCTTCCTGAAGCTCTCTTCCTCTCTACCCACTCTTTTTTTCTCTCTTGATTATTGGTTTAGATTATTGATTTTGTTTCTTAAATTTTTTAAGTTCGATATTAATTCCTGATTATCTTAATTCGTGGTCATGCTTCTTGGTCGTGATTCATGATCTTGATTATAGATCCTGTTCAGAGAAGCGATTAAGAGTTACGGCTTCGAGAAATGCTTGGATGGAATCAATGAAGAGGAATTTTCAGTTTTCGATATAGACCCAATTGATGAAGCCGATGTGCTTCAATTGTGCATGTGATGATGCATGCCGATGTGATGATGTGCCGATGAGGTTTGGGAGATCACACATCCAGTCACCGAAGAGTTCCTACCCAAAGAGATAAGAGACGAAATGTTTCCGCCGGGTTCCGAACCACATAAAGTCGTTAAAGGATGCGTGAAGGATGCCAAACGCGAAAATCCATGTGATACAGTTTTTTTGACAGTAGCCTGTATCAAAAACAATTTAAAATATGATGTAGTGTGAAAAATTTTAAATATTTGACAGATGAAATAAAACTAGGAAGAGTGTTAACTTCGGCCTGGCCGAAGTTCATATACCCTACACACGTTTACTTAAAAATTAGGCGTGGCAATTGTCTAATTTTTTCCCTTTTCAATCTTAAATAGCCTGTGATGACAGAGAACGTTCGTGCCAAATTTGTTGAAATTATCTCTATTCGTGCTCCTGTAATCGAGTTTTATTTAATTAGTGGGCGGACCACGCCCATTCTTGATATTCTGTTTTGGTTAGAGACAATGGACTTCTGTACAAAATTTCAACCGCAAATTCGTTCTACAAACTGGGAAATTGAGCTATAAGCGTGGATGAATTTATATTCACTATAAAAAGTAGGCGTGGTAATGGTCCGATTTTGCCCATTTTCAATACCGATGAGTTTCTAATGATAGACAATATTCGTGCCAAGTTTGAGCAAGATATCTCTATTCGTTCTCTTGTAATCGTGATTTCCACAGACAGACAGACAGACAGACGGACGGACATGGCTAAATCGACTCAGGAGGTCACGCTGATCAAGAATATATATGCTTTTCTATACCTGTCACGCCTCCTTAAATGCCTTACAAACGGAGGCAGTAAGTGAATATATCCTCATCACTACGTGTGTAGGGTATCAAAAAAATACAAAATAAAAAATAGAAAAAAATAAAAACCGAAATAATAAAATCAGAAAATATTTCAAACCTTTTAATAAACCAAATTTTCCCCACGGTACGCAGTTCGCACAAAGACACGTGGGTAACTGCAACCATCAAATGTAGCATAAATTATAAAATCCAAATATTAGTATTAAATAAATTGACATGCAAATTCATACCTCAACCGACATCGTAACTGAAACACAGAACTAGAACCAGATATGGAACTGGAGCCATGCTTTTTCGATTAACATAGTGACTGAAAATGGAGCGAATAAAAATATTACCTTGGCGTAAAATTTTATGTACGAGGTCTGCTTCAAAAAATATGGCGAATGTTGAATTTCCGCAAGTTACCTATATTCGATTTTCAATATTCGATTTTTTGTGGCGTTATGTTGATACTCATGCCCTCACTTACGCAGGAGTGTTCGGCCACTTTGAATGTTCCGTTAATTTTTGACAGCTATTTTGCTTGGACGTGGTTTGGCTCGTCCATAAAATGGGTCAAAGAATCTACATATGTATGTATATCAAATTTCGTGTGAAAAACAAAATTAAGAGCGCAGACGCTTTAATAGTCACATTTAAGTGCTCTCTCTCACGCTCTCCCTTTCTCTTCCTCCTTGTTTTTTAGGTGATAATGACAGTAACATCATATCATGCCGCATTGGATGAAGCAAGGGGGGAGTTCGGAGGATTGGGTGTAGTAAGTATTCTTAATATCCTCTATTGCACTTGTTTTCAAACAATGAGGGCGAGTTTTTATTCTTGGTTGTTATTGTTGAAACCAAATCGTATGAGTTCACTAACTAGTAAACTCAAACTAACCCCCCACTCAGAGTCCTTGACATGGATATGAATCCTTCTATCTCGTACGTGATTTTGTTCAAACTGAATGAAAAAAAGTAAGAAAGACACCCTGAATGAAGAAACTTGTTTCAATTCAATTCAATTCAATTGTTTCCAATTCTTTCGCTAACGCTTATTTAAAGAAGTGATCTAGAAAAGGAAAGAAACCAATAAGTAAGAACAAAAAGAAACTTCCCATCAAAGTGGGGAGTTTCTCCTTAACCCTTCAACAATAACCCGTCAACAACACATTCTTACATTTTGGTGAGGCAATAACCACGAAAGCGAAAGTTTAAAACACATTTCAACTATAAGTACTTATAACACTTAACTTATATAAATAAGTATTAAAGACTATATGAAGTCTTATCACAGAATTATTTTTATTTATTACATCATATTAATTTAGCTTCACTTATGTACTTATTACATTCTAAATATTGCTGAATGTGTTGCATACTTTATCTAAACATATGTATAGAACACCAGAAACGTGGTTTCTTTCGAATTTTGTCGCTTATTCTACAAATTTTGGACGAGTCTTTCATTCTTTCACAGAAGAGAAAGGGTCACATTGCGGAAATGTCTCGGGAATAGGAGTTCCATGAAATGCTTCAATACCGTTTCTTACCCGGAACTTCCCGCTTGTCCGTGGATCTTTTTCTCTCTCTTCAATTTATGGGATAGTCCTAAGATGCCCCATCAAGGAATTAAAAGCTTTGAGTTCGTAAAATAATATATCACAGCCTCCGGTTTTTTAGCTTCACCAACCACTTCTTTGTTGTAATGCACCGATTTAACCAAAGAATAATATGGCATTTGCCCAAAATAGGCATATAATTCATGTTCTGTTAAATGTTTCCAAGATATTGATGTATTCTTATCTTTGGTGTCAATGTTTGGCTTCTCCACTTCCTTTTGGAAATTGCATTATTATTTCTATTCCCTCATTAGAACCGTTTCCAGCCGGCATATAATCATCGTATTCATCTTAATCAGAAAGCTGTATATCACTTTATTTTCAGCTCCTTCATCAAAAAAATTCTGAATGAGGTGCTTCAAATGCTCGTAATAATAGAACTAATAAATTAATCGAAAACTCTCAACTTGGTACTTTTCTCTTTGTCACCCATTTTTCGTGTACCCGCTTTTTTCGCAACCCCTCTGTCTTACCTCTCACTCTTTTGCCTTCTTCGGTTCTTTTATCCTACTCTATTTTATTTTTAAGTTATTATCTTTATTTAAGCACCGTTTGATTTCCTTGTATGCTTTCTTGTTATTTTTCTTCTTCTCCTGCTTTCCTATTTAAACTATATTATTCCTATTCCTATTTAACTGTATTTTTCTTTCGTCTTTCTAGAGGAAGTCTTACTTTAACCCTTAACTCCACCTTCCATCTCACCTCTTTCCGTGTGTACACACCACATACTTACTTATGTTATCGGTCCCT
Organism: Myopa testacea; assembly: GCA_949629155.1. Lineage (NCBI taxonomy): Eukaryota > Metazoa > Arthropoda > Insecta > Diptera > Conopidae > Myopa > Myopa testacea. Next base: position 3,921,120 of record OX451346.1, on the reverse strand, counting down.
TAGCTCTCATCATTTCTCATTTGCACTCATTTCCGTAGCCGACACATGACATGCGGATATCATGTTCGCGTTGTAACATGCTTCATTCTTTATACTTTTCTTTGCTGAACTCAGAAAATTATTCACTGCAATTCTTGTCAGCATTTTCGCGGCGATGTTTATACCAATAAGAAACTAATTAAGATATCATGTAATGCCACTGAACTGAAAGTGAAACTATTTTCTTAAATTAATTTAATAGATATATGTATATTACTCGTATATACAATAGCAAATATCATAATTCCATTACCATTTCCTCAGATAATCTTATTTTAATCTCATTTAGAAATATTTTCAAAGACGTAATGATGATAATATCGTCGCTGTAATCGGAAACGTGAACGAAGATCGACGGATATATCGTTTCATTGTTGGTATTAGGGACTTTCCAGGACGTAAGGGTCGAGAGATGTGGGAGTGGTGTAGATTCAGATCCAGATGATACTGGAACGATACGAGTGATATACAAAATACACCAGACCAGGTGCAACTCCAGAGAAGTTACTAGTTAATTGCGACAAGTTTACTTCCAAAATATTGTCACCTATCTAGTCAATCACTCAAGATCCTTATAGAATCATTATCTGTGGGCCGATCCGTTTCTGATATGCTTTAAATAGAGATATGTACATATGGGCAAATATTTCCAAAGACATTTCAGGTTTAATGAAGTCTGATCTTAAACATAATCTGCACCTGTTGCACATCTGCGTCATGTGGTTCCAGGTGGTATCCGTGTTATTGGTCTTTTGAAATCGCCATTCATATCTATATTGACGATAAAACTGTATCGCATAAAAGCTATAAACGTGAAATCGAGCACCTTCGAAATTTCGATTTATAGCTTCATAAGAATTGAATTCATACCTAATAAAAACCCAAATAAAACATGAGCCACGATGATGCGATTTCCAGTGTTGTCACTGTGTTTTTTTTTAGCGACTCAGTATTGGTACTTTGCAGGGTCTTACACTGCGAACATTTTGATTTGGTTCTTCGTGAAGAGTGGTTAGTAGGGTCGGAGGAAGGGAAATGGGAGAGGAGGAGCCAGAAGACGAGACACAAGTATAAGTCAGTGTCTCCTGTTTTTGTTTTGTTATATTATTTTGTCTAGGTTGCCTACGAGTAACGCATTATTCTTTGTTTTTCTCTTTTCTTTTTAGAAAATGTAATCTTTTTTATATTTTTTTCCTTTTTTACCCCCGTCTTAGCTTTCACCTTCTTGCAGCAACCGATTTAACGAGTTGATATTACGTAAGCAACGTAGTTTATTTGCAACTCTTAACCGATGCCGAAACCCCGCGTAGGGGGGTAGTGAAGCGTAGGTACGAAGGGGTTGCCACAGCGAACACCTGTTTGGCATCATAAATTATGTCGCAAGAATTTAATTTAGCGTCTGCTGCAGCATCCTTTGACTCGAAAGGAAAAAGAAAAAGAAATAAAATGCAAAAAATAAAATAGAAATGCAGACGAAGGAAACCGAACAACCCAAGAATATGAGAATAAATAAAATGGTAAAAATATTAGCAAAGAAAAAGAATAGAAATAGAAACGAAAATCATGAAGGAGGTGCAAGAGAAATGTTATTATAATGATATCAAGGTTGCGGAGGTGTCATGCTGATGGGTGGGTTGTTCGGATGTGGCATGTTGGAAGGAACTGAAATCCAGAATGTGTTGGTAGCTGTTGTTCAGAGCATCCAAGGTGTTATAATGCAAGCTTCCACAGGATCGAGATGATGTCCATGATGATGAGGATGATTACCATATTATGTTGAGTGTAAAGAATGACTGATGATGATGTGAAAGTGAACGATGGTGATGATAAGTAGGATTGTGATAATCTGGATCATACGGAGTCAAACAGAGGTTTCGGGTATGTGTTTGAGTACGAATTTACGTCGCTACTCGTGCCATCTTCGGTGACTAAATTGGGAGACACTAAAGAGCGTTTTTAAAATCAAGGTTTACATATATTTCTGTGTTTAAAAATGCTGAGATTTGAAGGTCTGTTATTTATTGTGGGACAATATGCGGTAAATTTGTGCCTATACTCAAATCGGCTAAGATTTTAAAGTCGCGGAGACTTCTTTCTGCCATCCTACAAAAGATTCGACTGATTTGAAATCCGAAATTTCCGGCAAAAAGTTTTCCATAGCGAAATTCTTCGAACATTTTGTGTATCAAAAAAGCCTCCCCTGAGCTAAGTCTCAAAATATGGCGATACGCTCGGATTGAGCGCGTGAAAACGAGTGTAAAATAATAAACCGTAGCGAAATAATAAAATGCCTCTTGACTATGAAGAGTATTCAGCCGAGCATGGAATGGAATCAAACATATGTATGTACATATATTTCTCTCAAGCAGATACAAAGATGAAGTTATGATTACTGAACAAGCGGCACGTTATTAAAAACGCATTCCAGCCGAAACGTAATGCGACGAATTCGTCTCGGTGCCTTTGGAACTCGCTTCTCAGAGATCGTCGGTCGCTGGGTCGGTTGTCTCATGTTTTCGTTTCATTACGTTTCTTGTTGCGCTCGCATCTTTTCGCAAAATGCGCAAACTGCGAAATGATTTACGGCGACCAAGTTTTCATGAGTTCATAAATGTCAGCCGTCACCAAGCAGCCGTGCCAAGTGAATGACATTAAATTTGCACGTTTAATTAGAAGAGCACTAAAAATAACTCCGACAGAAGCACACACCAACGTGTGGATATGGCGAGTGTATGGACGACGCTTGTTGAGATCTGATATCAAGAAGTTTTGGCTTATGAGCAGCGAAGATATTCCGCATATAAAGAAGATCGATTAGGATCCGTAGATCTGGGATATAGAGATATAAAATCTAGAAGCACTTAGAAGTCTTTCGAAGAAAGAGGAAAGTGTTTTTTACTTACAGGGATCATTCGTAATGCATTTATCCAAAATGGAAAGCAAATGACACAGGAATACTAGCCATTGGATACCCCAATATGCAGCAAGGAACGAGGCAAAGATTCAAGTGCATTCAAACCTGCTTTGAAATATAAAGTTACCAAAGGGTCGGTCCGATGGTCGGTCGCAGGCAGCACTTAGTGAAACCGTTGCAAGAATCGGCGGGTGGACAAAAAAGCATGCCATTAAAACGGTTTGATTAGTTCAGTTACAACTACAACAAGGGCAAAGAAAAACAAAAAACAGCCTCAAAGAAGCATCAGCTCAAATAACACACAATTGTTTGCTTCATTTATTCTCTGATTTGCAAAAACATGCAACACAAAACGGGGGAATTTTCGAGACCAGACTAGAAAGAAAGGACAATTTTGTTCACACAAAAAACAAAAGAGTAAAACGAAAAATACAAAAAAAGGGACCTTTTGAGCAAGTTTTCCATTTGACTTGGCTTTCGAAATGCGAAATGAAAAATTGTTAAATACAACGACGATGACTGTAAAAAGTATCTACTACCAGAGTGCTTTATCACCAGCATCCAGATAGAAGATAGACCCAGGAGAAAGATAGAGAAGATAATGAAATTTTCTGCTGCTAGCATTCGTAACAAGAGCAGCAACAGTAACAACAACAGCAACAGTTTCATTCAGCAGCGGGCAAAAACAGGGCAGAGTGGATTCTTAGAGGCTCGAAATCTATTTCGGGTGAGGATAAGGAAAGACTTTCGTTAAGTGTGCCCCCTGGCAGACGTTAAAAATAGCTGGATGTCGCTGCTGTTCTAATTGTTGCTGGCTGATGGTGGTGTTTGAAGTGTCTTTGTCGGTCTCCGGCGGCGGCGGGTCGGCGGGGTCCCATCAAGTGTAAAGACACCGCGCGGATGATGTGGCAGCTAATGAACACGTGTTCGAATGACACTTGACACTCACTACTTCAAAAGACCTCGCTGCTAGCTTATCTCCAACACCATTTTTCCTCCATCACACGTGTGCAGCTACGTACTTGTGATAGACACGCTTTGTGATGGGTGTGTGTGTGTAGTTGTCAAGGAGGAAATCAATTCAACGCAATTATAACGCTCGAGTTCAGTACGATTTTTCAACTTCGATTTAATAATGCTCGGCAATACTGGAGTTTCCAGATTCAGAGGTTTCAGAGATTCGTTATAGGTAGCTCCTCAAAAGGTCATCCGATTACCTGTTTATCACTATACCGAGATTACTTTTTTCTCTACTTGAATACTTGAAGAAGTATCTGTAGGCTGTATCTGTAGCCGTCGTTGATTACTTCCTATTATTTTTCATTTTCCTTACGGATGTCATGTGACTTTATCCTATATTAGACTTGGTTGTACTCGTAGATTCGGGCGATCGATGAGAAAGGGATTTGATTCCGGGCCAGGAACCTGGAAGAAGCATTACACATAATCTAAGTGCTGAATAAGGTATAATATATCGAAGAGCTCCATAGGGACGACATTAAATTGTCAGAGGATTAGAGCACCTAAGGCTAAAAATAATAATTCTTATAGCACCTCCCTGGCATCTCCTGTGTCGCCTTTATCCTGTAATTATACTTACGTAATGAATGCATTTCGTTACACAACATAAGAAACACTACTTTGTTCTGAACCCTACTTCTCAACCCAACCCAACACCTCCCCCCCCCCTCCACATCTGCAAGGAATAAATAAACGTGAGCACGAAAGGGGCCAGCTAACCTATTTTCTGAGAACATGTGAATCATGTGCGAGTGCGAGTATCTGTTTCAAGGAAGACGTTACGAAGTCAAGTCTGCCCACGGCTAAAGCTGTGTTTATCCTGAAGCTAAGCCAACTAAGGACATTGTTTATTACATGCATGGCTACCGAGTAAGTAGAGACACACCCTGGATTGTGTGAGAGGGAAGAAGAAGAAGAAGGATAGAGAGGACGAGGGTGGACTGCAGGGCGTTCTTAAAACACCCTCTGAAGTGAATCCATCTGAACTCCAGTGCAATCAATAGTGAGAACGGTAAAGTAAGGAAGAGAAATGCGATAAGATAAGCGATGGACTTTGCGGGTGGAGGGGGGAAAGACAAACCACATTAAGGGACTTTTGGGGGTGTCGTAAAAATAAAAACCAACAAAGAAAAAAAAAGAAAATACAAAGAAAGGAAACACATAAAGCTTTTTAAACTAACTGTTAACTTGATGCGACTGCTAAAAACTATATCGAGCAACGACCCGATGACCCGAGGCTTTCACTTACTGTACTCAGGCTCACTTCACTTAATAAAATAATCTTCCCCACTGACGAATGCTCGATGATATGTTTGGGAATTTAACATTTTCCCCCCTCGATTTGCAGCTTCATATGAGTTACAGGCTGAGAAGGTCCCCAATGAATAATCCTCCCCACAACGAATACACATGTTCGCAGTAGCAGCAATAAAATCAGTAGCCCAGGATCTCAAGGAATAAATTTGAGACATTATATGAATTAGCTACTCATGTCTCGAGAGTCCGCCTGTTCATCCCCAAATATGTTTCTGTATGAGATGTCGTTATCTTGGAATTACTGCGCCCTGCATGTTGTCCACCCTCCTGTCAGGTTGGGTTAGCTGTCGAAATTCACGGGTCTCATTTTTTCGGTCACCGCCGTTCAGATTGTTAATATTATTGATTATCTTTGATGCAAATTTCAAATATTGGTTGCAAAAAAGCTTGATAGAGTCCATACATATATTATAGAGTGTTTTAATTTGGGAGTTTCTGCGTAACGACCTCGATTGAGGGATGGAGTTGGGATATTGAGGCTTTTTCCCCTTAGGGATTTGAACCAAGTGACGGGTGTGGGTCATCATTGCTTTTCATTTTTAGATGATCTTATGTCGGCAGATTGCCCATTTCTTTCTTTAACCTCAAAATAGGGCACCCCTTCTGGAGGTGGTAAGGAATTGTACTGATAATAGTTTCGTCTTGAAGGCCTGAGCAGAATCTGGTACCGCGGGGGCTGTGGGTACGACTGGACCATGGTTCCATCCATTAGAAAATAGATAGGATCTGTCAGACCCTCTGAGAGAATCGTTATAATTGATACCTCTATTAACGGTGACATCCATACAAAAACATGATTGTAATTAATAAATTAATAGAAAGTTTCATCAAATTAACACATAATGAAAATGATTAAAACTGAATTCAATTATGTTCATGAATTGAATTAAATGAATCAGTTGATTGAGTTGTATTGAAAAAAGAAATTTAAAAAGTCATGAATGGACTTTTCAAAGCAAATGAATGAAGTCATTAAATCGGGAATTTAACTTAATTACTTTATTACTTAAATATTAAAACAGTTTTTAAAAATTAATAAAACTCCATTCAGAAATATTTGCAATAAAATAAACTGTAATAAAGTGAATGATGAATGAGAATATCATCAATGAGACAAAAGAAAACAATGACAAAAGTATCAATAATAATATTTACTAGTAATTTTCAAAAAATAATTGTATCGAAATGAAAGTAATGACTGCTAATCCGCTCAAAGTCAGAGCTGAAAAGCACCATTTGACAGATAAAATATAGGACAAAAACAAGTAGGAAAAAGAATCCTAACAACAAAAGCACTGGATTACAACCCCGTCCAGAGTCACTCTAAACACATGGAGGCCGAATAGCAGCAACAACAACTACAGCACCGTGATGAACAACATGACCGCGAAACAATTAATCGGCATGCAGTGAAAAAGGATTGCGATGATGTCCTTTGTGGAAATTTCGATTAGTGGAAATGAGTTTTCGAGTGAATGACGAGGAACAATGGAATGCATGGTATGTTGCACGCACACATAAACACATACACACCAGTAACGCACGCTTGCAGACACCCCTTCCGTGAGTTCGTAAGGATCGCCTGCTGTGCCGCAAATATTCACTAATATGAGGCAGTCGAACAAACAGAAAATAAATTAAACAACCCAACCCAACAACAACATCTAAGAACGGAGAACGGCTTCGAGTCGTGCAACCTGAATCCTGTAAACTGCACCAGGACACTTGATTGATTTCATCCCCTCTCTCTCGCTCTGTCTCTCTGTGTATGAGGGGGTACCTTACCTCCTACACCCTTCCACTCCTCCAAACCATCGCCCTAAACGCAGTAGAAAAGGATTTTATTTGTCGTCGCGCGTAAAAACGTCTCATTATTCTTTCGCTTTGACTTCGCTTTTCAGTTGAATGTTTGAACAAGTGCGTTAAATTGAGTTCGTGTTGCATGCAGCATGCGGCACAAGCAGACTGCGTCACCACTGACAACAGCAGTAACAAAGCAAGTAGTTTTCTGTGTCCTTCGCCAGAAAATATTACAGAAGAAAGCGCTCATTCTACCCCGAAGAGAGGCACGACAACAATCGACGCACGCCTGCTCAAAAATTAAACCCTTTCATTGCTTGCGATGGGGTTTTTAATAAGACGAACAAGTAACGTGACAGGGTGGATGGGTTCTGGCGAAGACTATATAGAGGCTTGCATGCAATATGATCGATCAGAAAATGATTTCGTTTTAATGAATTGAGTCCACTGGAAAGAACTCGATGGGGGTGGACTCAATAGCGTTGCTGTCATCGCTGAATCTCGTTTCTGGTAAAGTTTCTATCGGATTCAGAAGCTAAAATTTCTTTCTGGCTTCCTTGTGTTTTTAGTGGGCTTACTTTACTTTAGCAAGAGCGAGTATGAGGGAAATACGATGTAATGAACGGAAACAAAGAAAGTCCCGTTTAATGATGGTGATGGCAGCATGTCACTCGAATTGCCACGTGGTAAAGAAAGAGGCTGTCAATTTCTGATGACGATGCAACTGACATCTGTTGTTGAGGGTAGAAAGAAACACATCAATCGAGGGTGGAAAGTTCTATGGGTCAAGAGATCCAAGAGCTTAGCGGATTACTTCGTTGAGTAGTTTCGAGAAGTATCGAAAAAACGGGTTTACTTCATTATTATAATATATTTGAAAGAGAATATCTTAAGTACTTTTATGCAAGGACAGTTCTATAGGGTCTGAGGTTATGATCTGTACCATGTTCATATCTATATTATATCCCCGACCATATCATGTTCCAGTTCTGATTCTGGGGAGATCTTTAAATTGAGAGGATTACTAGGAATTTATCATTGAGGATACAAATACAAGTACACACGAAGATACCCGATGAAAGTTCTATAACCCATTTGACGAGAAACGAAGGATATTTGATATATTCGTCTTGAAGACATGAAATCCTCGCGAAAATACCGAAAAATATTAGGAATTTGGCGAAAAGCTTCAAAGATCCTTCAGTTTTATTAAACTTAACATCGACCTGGCATAGGACCTGAAGCAGATCAGTAGATCTAAGAACTTTAACGGGATATCTTATATTTTATGATTATATGTATACTTATGTTCATTAGTTTCAGAAGGCATCGAGGAAAGTTCAAAGGGTTTCAATCCCTCTGCAATAAAACTCGATCGATTCTGAACTGCGAAATAAATCCGGACAACGAACTCTTAGAGTTAGCGAATTAGTTAAGAGAGCATATGCTGGGTTTATCTCTTGTATTCAACTCTCGATGAAGAGAATCTCTTGAAGAGAATCTCTCTCGGTGTCAAAAAAGGGGATATAAATTATGCCAAATTATATGCAAAATTTTGAAAAGATTTTAAGTTAAATGGACTGAAGAACACGCTAAAATCATTTTAATTACAACCACTTTCACGGTTACGAAAAACGTTTAAGCCCAAGAGAAAACCCGGATAGAAACCCTTTTAATAAACTGAGAGTGTTAATTCCCAAGCGTCACCGCGATGGTGATGATGACTGAGTTTTACTTTCATCCCCGCCTTCTCCCCTCCCAGGGATGTCAATCAAAATGGAGGGGAAAGGATGGGCAGTAATGAAGAAGCACCCTTTTTGAGCAAATGACGCACACAAGTGAGCCAATCTGGTGAACTGATATCCTGGCTCGTGCTCGTATATCAAAAACTTTGAATGGAGGATAGAAAAAATACAACAACAACTATAACAACAACAACAACATAGAAAAAAGAATCTACGCATCTTCTACGTTTGACATGAACTTGACGTTGACAGATCGCAGCGCGAATCGGCCGCGAACGACTGAATTATGACATCATTGAGATGGGTGTTTTTTCTTGTTGTTGTTGACGAGAGGAAGTCGAAAAAACCGAAATCCTTTCAAGTGCAAATTCGCAATGAAGTGAACAGTCCTGTCGAAGTGACGGCGGCCACAGCGGCCACATTTTCCCGTATGTCACTCATACTGTTTGTCTTTTTTGTCAGTTTTCGCCGGATGAGTTCAGCTGAGTTCAGTTGATTTCAGCTGAGTTAAGTGCCAATGTCCTGTGTTGTCCTCTCGGAGGACGCAGGCGACAGGATACAGGCGTGTGTAAATTACGGCTAATGGATGTCACTGAATGTAACACTTGATAGCACAAACGCAGCCACAAAATGGCGCCAGCGGAGATGAAGTATTCGAAGCAGCAGCAGCAGCAGGAAGAAGTGGAAAAGGACGCTTAGCTCCTGACTGCGTACGAATGCGTTCCCCGCTGTGCATGAATTTGAATGACATGAAATTATTTATTTTTTTAGTTCCATTGAACAGTATGTAGGCACTCTCTTCCCCTCTCCTTGCATGTGAGTCGCTCTCCCGCCGATTTAATTGCTCGATGGGCAAAAAATACTTTCTACCATCTTCTGGGATGGTTTATAGTCATTTGGTTCCATGTTGTTGTTATTTGGTTGGTGGTCTTCTCATTGCTGTTGTTGTTTTTATCCTATATCCACCAGCTATGGCTGAATATCCTTGCAGCTGACAGCACCCGATGCACTCGAGTGTAACACCGCTTCAATGGGCTGTGAAATAATTTTTATTTCTTTTCTTATTTGATTTGCTTTGGTTTGGTTTCTGGCCACGTTTTTCTGCAATCGCTTGCATTACCGGAAGTCACGGCTTCACCGTCGATGCCGAGCCGCACTTCCTGCTGTCGCCATTATTATTAGAGACTGACTCCTTTCTGTCATCGTCACCAACATCGTCATTCGCATCGATCCCGCTCCCTTCCACTCTATATCCGTCCTTCCGCCGTCTCTCTCTCTCTCTCTTTGGCAACTTTTAGCTTAATTGACAGCCGCTGTCAATGCGTTTTTTTTTGGTGGTATACGAGTGATGATGATTCCTATGTGGTTGTTGTTGTTATTATTAGTATTATTTTTGTTGTTGTTGTTGCACTTTTTTCGTTCTAATTTCTAGTGCTGTTTTTTGTTCCGATTATTGTTGTTGTTTCTTTTTTATTCTGGACATTGACATACAATTTGTTCTTTCACTTTTATCTCTTCACTCCACACTCTTCACTCCTTTTTTCGGTTGATTGAATTCTGCATTCGCCTCAACTTTGAATTCGCCGCAGCGATTGTTTTCGGTTAAAAGCAATAAAAATGATTAAGTTAAAAGTAAATAAATTCAGTTACTTACTCGCTCTTCTTTTTATGATAGGAAACGGGAGAAGAGTGTGAAAGAGAGGGAGTGATGATGAGGAGTGAGAAGAATGAGGAGTCAAAAATTGAATTGAAATCTTTTGTAAGCCAACAAAACGTTGACGATGTCGACAGCCCTCGAATTTTATCGAATTTAATCAATATAATTGCCTTTATTTTTTAATGGAGTTGAATGAAATCAATGGATGAATGAAACCCTGAAAATACTGAACATTTTTCCTCACAAGGAGTAATCAAAATATTCTCTGAAGTGAAATCAAAGTGAAATCACAAAGATTATTAAAAATTATTCACTGTGAAACAGAAGCTGAAACTGCTAAATCTTCACTGAGTTGAAATTTGAACAAAAAATTAATAAAAATATATTAAAAATCAAGAGAACAACAACAACAACTAAAGTTACAATATTAAGAGAAAAAGTAAAAAATATATAAAATAAAGCCTAAATAAAGGTTAAAATAATAAACAAATTAAAAAATAACACCAAAAAACTAATAAGTAGCAGTATTGTGTGGCTCGACGAATTTGCGATAAGAGAAATAATTATGTGGCAACCACGGCTGAGTGGCAGGATGCCAGAAGCAGAGAAGCAGCGATGAAAGCAGAAGAACGACGGTTGGCGAACAACAACAATGTTAGCAGAGGAGCACCGTCGGCAGAGCAGCGCAAAGGAGCAGCCGTCTTCTTTTCGCATGGAAGCGACGATGGTCAGGAAAAAACTACAACAACAACCACAACTATCGAACAAGGAAGAAGACTGGCGTTGGAGAGGGTGAGAGGGAGAAATAAATTTTAAATTAATGCGAGTAGCAATCAATAAAAAATACTTGTAAAAACAAGAAAGCAAAATTGATGAAATTTAGAGCTGCTTATTATAAAATTCCTCTCCTCGTTGCTAGTAATTCATAATTAATATCTCTTTTACAGTATTATTATTAAATTTACTACTGAACTTTAGACTACAACACTTTATTTTTATTTTTTTACTACTACTACTGCTACTTTTTCTGCTTACGTTCCCTTTGAGAATTTCTTTAAATGAAACTTCTTCTTCTTGTTTTTCTTCTTCTTCCTCTTTTGTCTTTCTTTGGCTCTTGCCTTAAGCTAAAATGTTACTGCAATTCTTTCGTTTACACTAACAAAAAAAAAAAATATATTATAGTACAACGAAGCTAAATTTAATAATCGATTTTTTAACGTAAACGCAATTTAAACATATTGAAAAATCGTTGACAAGCTGCTTCATATGAAGCATTTGCTTTGGCGGTCGTCGCGAACTCGTAAAAAAGGGAGCCTGACTGAGAGGCTGCTTGCGTGTCATGAGCTACTTCTACAAACAAAAACAACAACAAAGTCAATATTCTTTGTGGAAGCATCACGCATACACAGACACGTGAATAACATCAACAACAACAACAACAACAACGACTTCCGCACAAGAATGGCTCCTCAGGGCAAAAGCTTGTTTAAACCAAGATTTCCTGAGTTGAGGTGACTGTCTGCCGCCCTGCCTTCTTTCTGCTGCCTTCCTTCCTGCTTCTTTCCTTTTCCTTGACTGCCTCCCTGCCTGCTACCCTTCCTTCTTCATACAGGCCCTCCTCTTGCTCCCTTCTTGCCGTCCATATTCGTAGTTGTTTAAGAAGTCCTTCTATTCTACTGATAATTGCAACAAGGAGTTGCTGATGGTAGGGCAGAAGGGAGGAGAAGCAACCCTCTCATAGAGAGGGAGACTCCATATCAACCTCAACCGAAAACTATTTCTCTAGGCTACGTTTTTTGTTTCTTTATAACAAGCTAAGAAACTCAGTTGAGAATTTCATTTCCCAGCTTGAAGGTTAAACGTAACCTTCATGGGTAACTAGACTCAAGTACAGGAGGCATTGGGGGAGGGGGGAAGAAAAACGTACTTTCTTTGTTTTTCACAATAAACCAGCAAAAAAACCAAAAACAACAACAAAGACAACAGATACAGCACCACTCTTAAGCAAATCGGTGTGCTTTTCTTTGGCTATCTTAAGATTATCTCAGAATGACACTCAAGTGTCAAGTGGAATGACAGACATGAGTGTCTGAGCGAGTGTCCTTTCGGTGTGATTCACTTCAGGTACATTTAGGATCTTGTAGTTACTCCTTAAGCAATTAGGAAGCATTTAGCCTGTATTTAGTCTTAACAATATTGTTGCCCATGTCCATAAAATGTCCGTGATGCTGACGATGTTCTACCAGAGACGAACCAAAGGAAGGAAAATTTCATTCTACTAGAAAATTTATTATAAATTCATTTCAAATTCATTTTAGATACAAATAAAAGTCATTGTAGATTTAGTTTAAATCTGAATTATTATGTGTTTGGAAAAGTATTATAGGTGTATATCCATAAGGAAGAATAACAACCATATGGTGATTATTTCCAAAAGAAACTAACAGGATATCCTCATCATCTGATCATCCATCAATCTTAATACTATCGTTATATCAATACCAAGAACAACAACAACATTAACGACTGCCAAAAAGCATATCCTTTAAATTTCCTCTCTCAATTGAAATGACTGAACGAATGAAGGAATTATTAAATGACGAATTCTCTGTAATGAAAATCTTGCCAAATTAAAATGTCCTCCTTTTTTTGTCATTTAATCTAATAAGCTTAGGATGGTTAATAAAAAATAAAATCCCAGCAACGAAAACTCATCGATCACTCCTTCAGCAAACCCTTTTCCCCTCCCTTCCCCCTCCCTTTTTCATCTCCGTTATCTGAACCATAGATTTTTCTCATTCGTCATAAAGAACATCAAAGAGAATTCGTTTTTTATTTCGAAGCTTTCGAATTTCATTGCATACTTTTCAATGCCACACGCGTTAAAACGGAGAGGAGAGCAAATATTATTTTTAATCCAATTTGCATAAATAATACGCTGTGCAACAATACAACCAACCGGCCAACCAACCGACCAACCAACTAAACAATCAACCCCTTAAAAATAGTATTTTAAAGAGTTTCAGGGTTTTAAGGGTTCATCGAGAGAGAACATTCTTTGTACCTAAAATTAGAACCCCGCATTGCCGCAGGCTGCATCAAACACAGCATCAGGATGAGTAAAATTTAATAAAAAGCAGAAAATGAACTCGATTAAAAAAACAGAATCTGAAACTGAAGAAATGAGCCCCCGAGAAACGCAATAAATTAAATTCACACAGCAACAACAACAAAAACCAAAAATATGAAATGCTATTTAATGTTGCCAATCAACCACCCCCTCACCTCCACCCCCCCGCTGCAGACACCTCTGGCCATAAACATTACGAACGCCGCGCCACCGACTGAGTTGTCAACCGAGTAACGGATTTCGTTGTCATGGACGCGGCGACGGCTTCAAGAAAATGAAAGCAACATCATTAACAAGATGAAGCAAGGAAATATTCGTGTGTATTGCACTCTACACTTATGCCACTTCTGCTACTCAACCCCCTTTTTTATAAAAAACAAATTTAATTTGATTCTTTTGTGATATGCGTAGAATTTTTTTTGTCTTCAGTGGTTATTTTATTCTTTGTCGCTACTTTCAGCTGATTACCACTCACATTGCACACCCCCTTTATCATTACTTTCACCCCCTCTGTTGAACCCCTCCTCGTGACGCTGATTGTTGGTAATTTTGTACTCTTGATGGCTCTAAATATTGGCATAAAATTATTTTACTAATGTTTCAGTTGAAGTTATTCAGTGAATTATTTGTAACACGTTGAAATAAAGGGGTTGACTATATTTTAAGGGTTCATTCTTCTTCATTATGTTATATTTTTTCCATATTATGATTTATTTGTATTAAATGGTAATTCTTTTAATTTGTTGCTGTTGTTGCATAAATATTTTGTGTAAATATTTATTAATATAATGTAATGTAAATAAAATGAAATTTTGAAGAAAATATTTATAATTGATAGGCAAAAGAAAGAGTAAATATTGTACCATGGTTTTTCAATTTCTAATTTTTTAGCATTTATAAAATATGCACTATAATAGTGCTTCATTATAGAAGTATTCATCGAGTGCATCCGCTATATTAAAAGGTGAAACACCGGTGAAGAGGTCAAACCACAAGAATGGAATCTTACAACGAATTCTGCGGCACGCGTTGTCTCTAAGATTAATCATGATTTATGGAGTAAAAATCTGCAGCAAACAAGTATAAACACGCGTTCATAAGAAAAACAACAACATAACAGAAACAACAACAATGAAACAATAACAACAACAAGAAAAAATAACAACAACAACAACACAAAATATACAACAACAACAGCTGCTTCTGAAATATCAACCTAGCAAAGAGTGCCACACATAATCAAAAGTATAGAATTTCAACAATGAAAGAGGCACCCCTTTTAATGCATCTTTAACACAGGCACATATACACACATCTACATATACTCGCATTCATATAAGTGTAGACACACACACTCGCCTCTTTTGGCACCACACGGAGTTTTGGACCCAGAAGATAGTCTATATAGGGGCAAAGGTGACCTCAAGTCGCATCGTTTATCTGCGGGTTTTTGGATTTGCAGCGTTTGTCTTTTTATTGCATTGAATCTGTTTGTCTATACATTTGTTTGTCTGTCTGTATGGCTTTCTCTATATCTGTCTGTTTGTCTATCTGTCTGTTTGTCTTCGTATATGTATGTCCCCAAGTTTGTATGTCCCTCTCACCGTGTGTGTGTGTGTCTCTGACAGAGCCTTTGTTCCCGAATGCGGTTGTCCTGCGGCATTCAGCGATTTGCTGCTGATGCTTGAACCTCACAACGGTTTCATCTTTATATCGGTTATTATAGGAAGGTAAGTCAAACGCAGCGTGTTGTAGGGGGGGGGGGGGGGGGGGGTCGATCAATTTGTGCGGTGGATTGTGGTTGATTGGGTTGAAAGGGAAGCGAAGTGAAGGAAGAGAAGCCAAGAAGTTTCCGCAGCTCAAAACAGTGAGGGTGCCGAATTCCATCAAATAGGGATCGGGTTTGGTCCTTTTCAGTCCGGTCCATTTCGGTTTAGTCCCCTTTTGTTTAGTCCCTTATAAACAAAAGATAGGAGTCCACATTGTGTTTGGAAAGCGAGTTCCAAAGAGTTCATTCATAAACATAAATTAAAGGAATAATAAAATTAACAATTGATAGATAAAAGGATGGCCAAAGGAGGACGACTATGAGAGAGAGAGTGTGAGAGAGAGTGAGAGCGAGTGAGGGTAAAAGTGAGAAGAAAATTTTTATTATAATCGTATTATACTCTAAAGCAACACGAATAGCAACAACAGCAAAAACCACTAACAACCATCATTCGAATATGAACGATATTTTCAAACGATGGATCGCTTTATTCATGATCCTTTCATTCGATGACTGTTGTGACAGCAGCCGGCAGACACTCGTACATCATGCAGCCGTCTGATTTCGGAAGTGTTGAATTTTCCACATTTTCATGTTTCCATTGTTTTCCATCGAAGAAACCCCCTTAAATTAAATTTTATTTCTCTCAAAATAACAACGATAACAACAACACGGAAAAGTGTTACTTTTCTCTAGTATCGAACATGTGTTGCATTCGTCTTCGTTTTCATTCTTCTTCTGCTTCTTACACTTCCCATTCTTATTCTTCTTCTTTTTTTCTTCTTCTTTAGTTTTTCCTCTTCTTCTTAGGGAAACATTTAGGAGTGACATTCAAGTGGGTATTCCTTCAGTTCAATTTTCCAAACGAATCGTTAGAAGCGGTTTTTCATAAAATTCAAGGGTTTGACTTCAGTTTTATATTAGTCTCTCACTCTCCCTCTCTTTCTCGCCCCTTCTTTTTCTTTCTCACTTTCTTGATTTATGCATGTATTTTGCATTTATTGCTCTCATTTCATTGCATTGAATATGTTGTTCGATTTTATTATTGCCGATGACAATGAACACTTTTTCATCTTCTAATTTTACACTGCATTCCTTATTCTTGTTCTTATTAATATAGTTGTTGTTGTTATTGATATTCGACAGCTGCAAGAGTAGAGTGAGTATAGAATTTTTAACGTGTGTCATGAGCACGACAACATTTCGTTGCTGTCATTTGTCAATCGAAGGATTTAATTGATATTTGTCAGAATAAATGTATTGTTTATACATTTACACTCCATCATTATACTCTTTTATACATTTATAGTTGATATATACACTATAATCTATATATGTATATTATATGTATATATAATGTATAGAGATATCTATGGATATCTATGGATCAAGTATGAATTTATATACGTATTTGTATTTATATCAGGTAGATAACTCTGTAGAAATCTTTTGTATGTGTATATTTATTTATAAATGAAGATTGTATGGGGTAAAGAAAAACAACTGTCCTCAGAGATCAACAAATTCACGATTTAAAGATCAACAGATCATTTCAAGTTCATTTTCATTGAATAATGAAGTTTTCATTGAAGTTGTCGAAATTGAGTGATTTTATACAATACAATAATTAAAACTTTGGATATCTAACCCAAAATAGGATAAATTAAATATCTGTACAATCCATATCATCTACCAAATTCACAATATTCGGTGTAGAATAATAATGATATTTAAAAAAAAATAAACACACATTAAAATTTAAAAGACTACAAAGAATAAAGTATAAGGAATAAAAATACTGAAGGATATAAAATATATTCTATTCTTCTGCTATCAAATTATATTGAATATTATTGACCCTTCAATTCTGTGAGGGAAGAGTAATTTTCTGGAATGAAGATCAAAGATCAGTCCTAGAAAGATTATTACTAAAAAGATTAGGAAATGATTTAAATTATTCCAAAGAACTTAGCTTTTGAAATATTCTTTGCGAAACGGAAACGGAAACAAACAAACAAACGTTAAGGATGTATGAATATTTGTATAAAAATCACGTTTAATAAAAATAATAAAAAACCGGTTGCTAACTAAAAATATAAATCAAAGTTGACGCTTATCACAACAACAAAAGAATTATTATTATTATTATTTTGCATTTTCAGAGCAACTTCGGATATTCCAAGAGAGGAGAGAGGAAGGAGAAGTGAAGGAGTGGGAAGAAGGAACAACGATCTGAAAAGCGTGACGAAATTTCATAAAATTCAGAGAAAAACGAAAGCGATACGCAATAAAAACGCAATGAAGAAGGAGATGAAGACAAGAAGAAGATGCAGAGAAGAAGACGCCACGACGAATTAAGAAGAATTGGTTGGGTTATTTATAACCATAACCTTTATATTGGATATATTAACCCTTAGCAAAGTGTGGCAAATTTCCACGCACAACACATTCATCATTATCCTTGAACAGGATGTACAACGAAGTAGCAGCCAAACAAACGAAATGCGAACGAATACGAAGACAAACTATAAAATGGTGTATCGAATTTCATATGCATCAAGATTTATGAGCGGCTGATTTATTAACAATAACAAAAGTATACAATGTGTAAACAGAAAGAGAGTATAAAGCGAAAGAGAGAGAGGGTGAGAGAAAGAAAGGGAGAGAGGGAGAGAGGGAGAGAGAAGGCAACAGATGGGGATAAGGCTTATAAAGTTCAGTTAACACATGAACTCAAGCCGGCCGATCATCAACAACGTCGTGTCTTTGCTGTTTTTGTTATCTCTCGAAGAGGTGATCACAATTGGCCACCGAGATCTTGTGATTTAACACCTTGCGACTTCTTCCTTTGTTTTTAAAAGTTGGCTTGCTTTTAAAGGCAGAAATGTCAATGAAAAGTTGTCATTTGTTCGAATCAAAATGCGTTAGCCATATATTTATCACACCATCTCGATAACGGAATTGCTTCCTTCGAACTGCTTAACAAGGGGAAAGTTTGGTTTATTAAAAAGTTTGAAATATTTTCTATTTTTATTTTGTTATGCAAACACAAGTATATAAGCCTGTCAAGTATATAAGGTGTCCAGGAAGTTAATATTATACCCTACACCTTAAGGTTAAGGATATATTCAATTTGTCATGAAATGTGTAACACATAGAAATAGAGAAGATTGTTATTGTATTGAATTTATTACAAATCAATGA
This sequence comes from Myopa testacea, assembly GCA_949629155.1. Classification (NCBI taxonomy): domain Eukaryota; kingdom Metazoa; phylum Arthropoda; class Insecta; order Diptera; family Conopidae; genus Myopa; species Myopa testacea. The sequence goes on along the minus strand of OX451346.1, from coordinate 3,902,526 downwards.
TTTAATTTGCACATTTCTAAACGCTGAAAATTGTGAATATACTTATTATATTATATGCGTGATGTATATACATACACCTTCCATATTTTTTCGGCTTCAGCGTTTCATTTGCAACGGGATTTGAACTAGTAACTTGACTGGCAAGATCGGATAGCTATTTCGGAACATGCTAACGTTCCTCATCAGCGATCTTTGTCGGTGTCTTTTCTTGTACAACTTTCGCTATAGAAGTTTCGTCGTTTGCAAAAAATAACTTAATGCGAATTAAAAACTGTTGATGAGACTTAGAAGCAAAATAGAATTATACACACCACAAGTTGTTTTTGTCGCAACGCAACAAATTTGCGAGGAAAAAGAGAGTATATGTTTATATTGTTAAATATATAAACTTCCTGAATAAAACTTTACATAACAACTTATTTTCCAATAAAACATTATAACAGCAAAACTGATCGCGGTTCGCCCACTTTTACACTATTTATAGAGTATAGCTCATGAAAGCAATATTGACATTAACACACCTCGTTGCACCTTTAGAAGATGTGAATTCCTCCAGTGAATTTCTGTGTGAATTCCTGTATGGATATTTCTTTGCGTACTCGATTCAGAGCTAGTGGTTTGTCACGTGTCACAAGATTTTGTACCTGTGACAGGGCTGTCACAGTCGCAGTTTGGTGCTGTTCCGGAAAAATCACCGGAAGCGTGGAATGGAGTGGAGTTAAGTACTTGAAACTTATTTGAAATTGAAATAAGACTGTTCATTTCGGCTTGGCCGAAGCTCATATACCCTACACCCGTAGGACAAATTTATGCTTGAATCCTGTGGGTGGATGTCGCCCATTCTCTTTCTACGATTTGCTCTGATACATTAAAGTCGGGAATTGAACTTCAACTTTAGATCTGGACTACAAGCTGAAAAATGCAGCTCTGAAATCGGATGCATTAATATTTATGGCAGCAGTGCATTAATAATATGCACGGCAAACGTGCAGATAGACAGACAGACAGGCGGTGACCGGTGACTGATCAAGGATATACATATATACTTTTCTACACCTACCGCGCCCCTTTTAAAAGGGTTACGTCGCCTTTTTGTCCGGTACTTTAAACATCGACGAAAGGTGGATCCAATTCCAGTTCTAATTCTAGCTCTAGGTTTCGCTTACGATTTCGGTATAAATTTAAGATTGCTTGTCAATTTATTTAATACTATTTATTGAAATAACCCACGTTATTCAACATTCATATGCATTGAAATTACATTTCATTTGAGAAAACTAAATTTATGTTAAGCTTTCAAGTTGAATGTACAAATCGTAACACGCCAAAGTCATAAAAGCCTTATCACATGTAGTATCGGATTTGATATCTTGGCATTCCTTAACCATATTAATCCAGGTATAGGTATCATCTGGAGTTAGCTCTCCGGTATTTTCATCTATGGCACCGTTTGCCTCCAGAACACATTTGATAGCACACCTCGTTTTTTCGGACACATCGGTTGGCTTAATATCTTTATGACTCCAACGTGTATATTCCTTTATATCGACGTCTTCAAAGCATTTTAAGCTTTTAGATGCGCGCCACATGGTTGATACATACTTACGGAAGGAAAGAGATCAGAAATAAAATCAAGAATCAAGATTAAGGTGCAAAAACCAAAATCAAAATAGAGATAGAGATCGAAAGCAGGATCCAGGACCATGAAACAGGGTCTATAATCAAGATCAAGAATCACGACCAAGAAGAAAGATCACGAATTAAGACAAAATCAAGAAACTAAATCAATAATGAAGAGAGAAAGAGAGAAAGAAAAAGAGTAGGAGAGAGTGAAAGAGACTGAGGAAGAGGGCCTGAGGAGGAAAGAGAGAGAGAGAGAGAATAAGAACGAGACGAGAGAAACACTTACCGGACCAAGAGTCGCATCACTACAGATGACGAAACTCAACGCAACGACAGCAAGCAAGATTTTCATAGCGCTCAAAATTATTTACAGCAGAAAAAACAGTAAACTAATTTTCGATTGACTCCAATTCAATTGAAATGAATGACTGAACGATGTCACTTGGATATTCTGCTTTTATAGGTAGTGCTTTGGAACTATTAGATTAGAATTGCAATGCTTTTGTTTTTGTTTCTTATGATATTCATTCGTTCCGTTCGAAATGATTATTATATTTATTCGTTCCGTTGGAAAAATGTAATTATTATTGTGATATCATAACAGAATTTGCAACGGTTGTCGGTGTGATACATTTAACACTTCTACCGACAGAAAGTCTTTCTACCTTCCATTAAAAGAAAGAAAAGCAGATCACGTATTTGTTAAATTTTATTAAAACAGAAGATTTTACGATACGGAGACACAGTAGATCTCCTTTATACATTCAAAATAATTACCTGCACACACAAAACAGAATGCGCTGTATACCACACATTCACCCATAACAGCTAACAAAAGAAAATAACTTCAAAATTGGATGGCATAGCAAAAAAAAAAAAATACCCGAATAATCGTTATGGTATCAGCTTTTCCTGGTAAAACAATTAAAAATATGGTGAGTTTTGATGCAGTAACAATGTACTTATTTTCATAATTCTCATCTTCAATCATACAAAAAAAAAATAAATTATTTTCCATTAGGACCCCAAGTGAGGGGTTTCCCCAAAAAGCATTGCATTCGAATAGAAAAAGTTATCTCTCTTGACATTTTCTACAAGAATAAATAACTGGATCTGGACAGACCTATCTTTGACCAATACGCTGAAGGTTTAGAGCAGCGATGTCCAAACGCACACTATCACATTTTGAGTGTGTATTGGAAATTTTTTCACTTAGCACTGACAAAAATATATGCGCTGAAACACAAAGCATGAATATTCTTGGATTTTGGTTGTCTGCACGCTACATATTTGGATTATTGCAATACATTGCATTGTGAAGAATAAAACCCGTGCACGTCGCGCAAGAACAACTGAGAATATTGCTGCTGTAACCCAAAGTGTTCAGGATAACCCAGGTTTGTCCATTCCTCGTCGTTCTTTGGAATTGGGCATTCCACAAACGTCATTACACCGTATTTTGCATAAAGACTTGGGTCTTAAGGCTTATAAAGTTCAGTTAACACATGAACTCAAGCCGGCGATCATCAACAACGTCGTGTCATTGCTGATTGGGTCCTTGAAATGCATGAAAATTATCCGGAATTCCATCGAAAAATCATCTTGACTGATGAGGCCCATTTCCACCTCGGTGGCTACGTCAACAAGCAAAATTGTCGCATCTGGGGCTCGGAAAACCCAAGAGTTATTATTGAGAAGCTTCTCCATCCTCAACGTGTGACTGTTTGGTGCGGTTTATGGTCCGGCGGGGTCATTGGGCCTTAGTTTTTCGAAAATGAGGTTGGATCAACAGTTACGGTGAATGGATTGCGCTATCGAGAGATGATTAATGATTTTTTATGGCCGGAGTTAGATGGTATTGATCTGGACAACGTTTACTTTCAACAAGACGGCGCTACGTGCCATACAAGCAACGAAACCATTGATCTTTTACGGGAAAAGTTTCCTGACCGTGCTATCTCTCGAAGAGGTGATCATAATTGGCCACCGAGATCTTGTGATTTAGCACATTGCGACTTCTTCCTTTGGGGCCACGTGAAAAATAAGGTCTACGCCAACAGCCCAGCGTCGATTCAAGACCTCAAAGATGGAATTCGTGAGGCTATCGAGGACATAGTTGCCAGCCACTTTGCGATTTAGTTATGGAAAATTTGCTGAAAAGGATATGGTCCTGTAAGCGTGGTCGTGGTGGCCCTCCTGCGTCATAGGAGGGTAAAGAGAAAGAAACAAAACAACCCATTCTTTAGTTAATCCTGCGTGAAAAGTCAAAAAAGTATGAATATGAATCCTTCACACTCACTACAATCAAAGAGAGAGAAAGAGAGAAAGAGAGGGCAAGAGGAAGACAGATATCCTTGTTCACTTCCCCTTCCCCTCGTTCCCCTCTTTTTGCCTTGCAAAAAAGGATTCTTTGCGTTGCTGTTGAATTAGAGTTCATTAAAAGATTCTATTATTATTTTCAGGCATTTTTTCGCCAGTGACGACAACGACGACTTCGACGGCGATGAATCCGATGCTACAGGATAATAACTGGGAGTGAAGAAGCAGGAGTGAAGCAGCAGCAGCAACACTGAGCTTGTGATAATATTTTCATTTAATCAACTAAGGATAAGAATAGCTGCCAGCGAAACGTTCGCGAAGTGTATTGAAGCCTACGACGACGAATGCAAAAGCATCACACAATCGAATCAATACAAACATATAACACACACACGCACATGTTCGCACTCACATGAACTCATATAAACATCACTCAGTCGCTGAGCTCCTTGAAATCATTGAAATACTCGAAGGATAACAAAACCACAAACTAAACCCGATTGAAATCCGCTAAGAAAAATAAATAAATAAACCGGATTTAAAATCATTGTAATGCAGGGAGGAGATGCTACGGAAACGACGCTCATGAATGGAATCAGTTTCTACAGTGGGTCAGAATGGGAAAAATTTTGGAAGGTAGTCAAATACAAAATACAATAAAAATTTTCCGTGACAATTTTGTTTGGAATTTTTTACATTTTCCCTTTGTCGTAAAAATACTTTAAAATATAGCGCAACTTTTCATTATTTTTCTACATTTTCAAACAGCTTTCCAACCACTGCACCAATTGCGTTGTTTACACTATTCGCATTTTTTGACTATTTTTTAATATTTCCCTAGATCATTAAAATAATCACGTTTTAAATAATTAAAACCAAATCGTTAAATTGAAATACACAAAAAATCTACGGTTTTGCCTGAAACTTTCGTGGATTTAAAAATCATTTAACAATTTTTGTCATGTCATATTTTGAGTAACATGTGTCTACGAAAGGAAACGATGTGATGCAGACGTTGTCAGGAGTAACAGTATCCCGCCTCGCTCGCAGATTCATTATATTAATTATAAAGTCACCCCTTTTTTAAGTTAAGAAACAGAAAATAATGCAATAATAATAATAAAGCAAACCAAACTGAATAAATACGTATTCGAGCCTAAAGCAATGGAAGTTTATTCTTTTGTTTAATTATTATTATTATTATTATTGTTATTCTCTTTTAATTTTACAGAAAAATTTGGTTTTTGTGAATAATGCGACCTCTGATAAAAGCCCAGGGTTGCGTCTGACAACGACGAGTACCGTGACGACGACGCTGATGATGACATTTGTGATTATGACGCAGGGCACAACAAAGACGCTGCGTCATTTAATTGTTTTAATTTTTAATAATATAAACGTCATAATTGGAGAGCCCTGCAAGCAGGCGACTTTTTTTCCCGATTTGGCCATCATCACTGCAGGAGCACCGTCTCAGAGGACCCGTTGGCTTCCATCTTTAATGCTCCAGAATTCGTGGTCCAGTCGTGGTTTCTAGCAAGTTTATTGTAAGTGTTGGCCCACTCGCAGTTATGAAGTTGGCATCACTTCAGTTGTGGTGTTTTTTAATTGTTATACAATGCTAATGAATTCATGATGAGCTCTTAATTAGCTGTCAGAAATTCAGATGGATTCTTTTCTTCTACAAACATCTGCAACCTCGTCCCATCCTTTTTCCATTTGAATGTCCTTTCGGTCGCATCTTCTCATTGAAATTTTTCTGGTGACATTCTTCCGGATCCCTGAAATTCCTTTGGGTATAAAGACCTGAAAGTTAGTTATGATTAATGACATCATAAATGAACCTATTGAACATGAACTGGTTGCTTTTTGTTGTACCTTATTTGATGCTGTCAAATAAAATATGCTATTAAGTAAAACAAATAAAAAACAAACTTCTTAATTATGAAATCTCTTAAAAAGGTTCGTCTTTAAAAAGATAACTGATTGGATCCTCAGTGGGTTAAACATGGAACCATTAAAAAAAAAAGGATGCTTTATTTTCTGTTCACGTCAAAACGACAAAATTTATTGTTTTAAGACGTCTCTTTAGTAAACGCAGCGTAATTCATTGAAACTTTCAGGAAGAAAACTCTGAAGTGTTCAGTTTTAAAACCGTTTTGAATTAAGACTTTAAGTCTTAAGCCCCCCTCCACCCCCGGCCCGCAAAAAGGATTCTTGCGGAGAGAGTATCCCAAAGACTCTTATGATCCCAAGTTAAGTTCGGGTATTAAAAGCATAACAAATTTACGAAAATTAAACAAGAATTTCTTCATTTCCGAGCGGCACAAATTTGCGTTAATTACAACATCACCAGCAGCAGGGTGTCCATGAGAAACAATAGCAACAACCCTCTCCCAAATACCAAAACCAATCACCTCATCTTCATTTCCTTCCCCCTCTCCCACCCACCAACGACACGCCTCTGCTACAGGCGAGCACATTTCAGAGCACGTTTTTGAAAAATGTCTTCGTTTAAGTAATGTGTAAAAATTTTTACAAATTATTTTGGCCGCAAAATCCTTGCGCCAAGGGTGGCAAGGATATTTATCAAATATCCTAAAGGGGTGGAAGGGAAAAAGGGACGAAGGAAGGAAAGAAGAAGGGTTTGTTTTTCTATACAAAAGCATTTCGAATTCATTCGAATTTGTTGCAATCGCCGCTGTAAGGCGTACAAATTTGTAGCAGTAATGAAAATAAAGCGTCGTGGTTTATACCCTCTTTTCCCTGCCGGTAGACACCCTTCTCCATCACACTCCCCCTCACACACGCCCACTTCTTGCAAAGCTTCAACTGCACTTTCTTATAAACATCGTGCGTTCGCAGCAAATAAATATAAATATTAAAAAAATAGAGAAATAAAAACGCCACAACAACAAGGATCGAAACGAAAGGAAACGAAATCTGTAAAAATAATCCCTGGAGCTCAGAAAGTCACGTGTGCCTCTCTGTCGCAATGCCGCTGTCAGTGTTGCATTCTTTTCCATTGTGTGTAGTTTCATTTTTAAGGATGCTTTCACCAGCCTCGGAAGATGATGAAAAAAACCAGAGAAAATGTTCACAATATTTCTGGCGACTGCACCACAATTTTGGTTATAAATTTGTCCGGAGGCCGTTTGGTTACCGTTGCTTTTTTAAAATTTCCATTTTTCCTTTTTGCAACACAGCGTGATTTAAAATATATCACAAAATATTTTTAATACACTTTTTTCATCTTTTTTCAGTCTCTGTTTTTTTATTATAAATAATGATATGCTTTAATTTGGCGACTCAGCGCCCTAAGCTCATGGCCACCTATTATTTTTGAGAGGATCCTGTTTGGGAGTAGATTTGGAATCAGTAGAATGGTGCTAGGCTGGTAAGAGGAAAAGGTACGTCAAAACATTCCACTCCCTTCTCAGACCCTCAAAAGTTTTGAGTCAAAACTCTTTTCCATTCCAACGCAAATCAATTCGAAAACTTCAAGAAGAAAACAACCCATTAAAGTTGCAGTTTTCCGAAATCTTTTCCTTGCGTTAGTTTGTAATCCTTATTTTCTACTTACATAAATCGGAAATCCTTTTAAGTACTCACAACTAATGCGAAACACGCTCATCCTGGACCGCATCCTGCCGGGACATCAATTCTTAAAGCACATGATATAAATTAAGGTTTCGAAAGAAATCGATCTAAAATCGGACACACTTTAAAAGCGAAAGGAGAGGGGGAGGGGGAAAAAGAGCAGGCGAAGGAAGTAAGAGAGCAGGGGGAGGGAAGAAAAACCGTTGCACGCCTTAAAATTTAAATTTAAATATGTTCACAGCCGCAAGGTTTGTGCACAGAGAGTGCAGCCGGGACATTAAAAAAGGATCACCGAAAATACGAGTATCAAAGGAATATTGGGCAAAAATCAAAGTCGTTATGCAGCGATTAGTTCGGGTTCATATTTTCAACACCGACACGCTTGCGGCAACCAGCTTGCCAGCCGCTGTTCATTTAAGCACGGCCACAGAATAGAAAAAATTCCCAGCACCCGCGGGACACCAAAAATATTGTCACAATGAAATCTACGATGGAAATGTGAATCAGACAGGCGACGCGTCTCCGGCTGCCGGTCGCATTTGCACAACCCCCGGAGGTTTGGCGATGTCGACGTCGATGCTAGCGGTGGTGAATGCATCCGGTTGCGGCGGAGAAAAATTATCAAATCCATTGATAAGCATCGTTTTAGGCGTGTTTTTTCCTTTGAAACGATGCAACGCCGCTGAGTTCAAGTTTTCCCAGGCTTAGACTCAGTCGACACTGTGATAAAAATCTTCGATTCGCTGAAATGAATGGAATGAAATGTGGTATAGAAAATACAGGACACTTTTTGACGAAAATGCTTTTGAAGGGCGTGATGCAAGAAGGGCGGAAAATGCAGGAGGTTTATGCTCTTGCAGGAAAGTTGATCTTGATAAATATACCGAGGACATTCTGTTTAAAAGCAAATTTACTACAAATGCAGAACGACAGACAGATCCTGGCCAAAGATTATGATGGAAATCTCTGGTACTCTTGTGATTTAAGTTGGGTGCACGTAATCAAAATATTGAGACTCACTTCGATAGGACAATAAATTAAAATTATTTGGTAACCGGAACCACTGACTATCAGTCCAAATGGTTTTATGTATTTTCAATATTAATGGTAAAGCTATCATGAATCATGCATGCACTTTCGTTGCTGAAAAATTAGAAGAGATTATAAACATCCAGTTGAGAGAAATGAAAATGTTACTTCAAAGATGTTGTTTCTTTAGAAAATATTCTATGATGAGCATCTATGAAATGATACATAAAGAATTTTTGATGAATTGGCGATGAACATATAACAAATCTGTCCATATAACCTCAATTCCAAACCTAGTTCTATTTTTAAAAACCTTCCGAGGGTATTTTCACATTTCTTATTATGAAATCAACAGGGTTTTTTTCTTCAGTTAAACGTCTGGAAAATGTCCTGAAAGTTCCCGGAAAATCGTAGATTTCTCAGTCTAATTACTCGTATTTTTAAAATATTCTATACACGAGTATAATATTGAATTATTTACTATTATCAAATGTGTTTGTAATACATTCATAATGAGTTCGCATATGTTTTCGATATCCTTAAAGATTGATGAAATCCTTAGTGATCACATTACCATGTCTATCCATGTCATAAATAAACATTCTTACAACGTTACGGTACCTGCCCCTTTTTTCTAAAACAAAAACTGTAGAGAATTTCATATACAAATTTAGATTTATATAACTGTGAACAATTAGCAGATCTCGTTCACAGTACTCTCAGGAACTAATAAATAGGATATGATACATGAACTGGTACATAAAATGGTATATGATCTGGTATATGATCTGGTACATGATCTGCACGATCCACTCGGAAAGGATGTAACTTAAAAGCCACTTGAAATGTTTTTTGTTTATTTTCTTCGGTTCACTGCAACGGAAATTAAGATTAACTAAGATATACTATAGTATGGGATAGAGTAGAGTCACTCCAGAGAGAAAGTGAAGGAGACAGGGATAGAAAGAGATAGAAATATTCTCACTAAGTGTGTTTTAAATATTGTCCTGTTAGAAAATGTCATTGGAATATTTATTATTCTTCCCTTAAATGCTCAAGTAGGATACACGTACTTAAAAACGTCGCTTTACATTTTCGAGGAACATCTGGGAGAGGTCAAAAAATAAACCTCTTGCCAGGAGGTACCGTTCTGGGTTCATATTACTCTGGGAATAAAAGAAGTACCATAAAACATGTGCATGACTACGTTCATTTGAGTTATTATAGTCTAAAGAGTATATATACACTTTGTGTCTGTCTGTATATCTATATATGTATGTATGTTTGTATTTACAAAAGCATGATACTCGTATATTGATATATTATTCTATCAAAATTCCTACAACTATTGACTCATATTTCCTTTTAACTTTTAATTTCTGTCTACATGCCTATTTTCATATCTACTATTAAACACCATTCAGATACCTATATCCATGGTAATTATTATTTTGCCTTAAGTTATAAATATATATTATAGCAATCTTTTTTTTAAAGTCTCTTTCGGCTTTTTATAACTTTTCTCTTGCCGCAAAGCATTCAACATTTAGTAGAATGCTCTCCATCGTTTAGCGGCAAAGTTTAAAGTGTTAAATGGAAATTTTTACATCATGGGAAAATGTATCTCATCTATGGCTCTCAACAATTAATTATATAAACGAATCTGTAATGAAAATAACCAATTTTAGGACTCCTTTTAAAGACTTTTACATTGATTTGGAATCAAAATCTATTAAATAAGCCGAAGAAAATACGACGTGTATGTGGTTAATTATTGAAATTGCGAGTGTACTTTAAATACTTTTCCTAATTTACTTATGAGAGATTTCACTCTGGTTTAGTATAGTGATAAGATGTGAAAGATGTGATAAGAATAGTGAACAGATAATTTTCGCTGGTTCATTTCACAGATTTGATGTTTCGTATGATTGATCTATATTACGACGCTTCGATTTAAGATTCAGGAAACATGATCGTGTTACTGAAAGTGAAAGTAACCACCTAAATAAAAAATAATATTCTTTTGTTATTATTAAATAAAAATCACCTTTCTTTTCCTTCTCTTTCTTTTGTAGAAGTATCAGCTTTTTTGAACCAATTGAAAACATTTGCTTTTCAATCAACACAAAGGAAAAAACAATTAAATGCAGCATTTTATAGAAATTCAATTAAGAAATCTACAGAAATCTGAAATTTCTCCTATTTTGCCTTTCTCTAAAACAGCACTATCAACAAGAACAACAACAACAATAACAACAAACAATATTTCTATGGTAATAATATTAAATTCAATCATATTCCGTAGCCAACCAATTTTATGACTTGAAGAAACTGTATCGAGAAGATTTTTTTCTTTAAAACTACTCGAATATGAAAAAAACTTTAAATATTGATCAGTACGATCGGTCACGATCAGTTACGATCGGTTACGCTGACTGACTGAGTAAGGAAATTATTTGAAATGAATGAGTTGCATATTTTAATGCACAAGTTGATGGTTTTTCCCATTTTATTGCTATCAGCGGGATGCAATCTCTACTGTTTCCATATGATATCAAAAGCAGAGGCGTAACAATAAAACCAAAAACAGGGGTTACGATTTTAACATCTTTGCCTTCATTTTGATTTTGGAAGATTAGTTTTTATCCCCCAAAAATATCATCAATCATCTACGCACCTGAGTTATCATTTCTCTGTGATGATGTGCATTCAACTCTCTCAACTCCTCTCATCTCTCAGTTTTTATTCTCTTAATTCAATTGAATATGTTTTCCGTAATTGCAAAGCTTCCTTATTTTTTTATCTATTCATTACAACTCATTTACTAACAGCATGAATTCGAAACGAGTAGAAATTTAATTTTCGTTAAACGATATATTTGATTAAATTGCAACCATCATTTTCTCTGTCAGAGAGAAAGAGAGAGAGAGATGGATGGAGAAAGAAAGATAGGGAAAGATGTAATTTAGTACAGTAGATATTAGTAATTTTTTACTCCAAATATGTAGCTATCAATGATAATCATCTATCAGATTTAATGTTCTTAAATACTATTTTCTCATCATCAACATAATCATCATCAGCATCATCTTCGTCATCATCCTCATCATCTTCATCATCATCTCGCTTTTATCCACTCTACTAACAATTGATTGCCACAGCATGTGGTACGTGTCAATATTTCGCTTAATCACGTGATAATCACAGTCTCATTTGTGAGTGACAACATCAGCAACAACAACAACAACAACTGGAATTACGTGAAATTTCATCAGAAAATATCACCGACACTCCTGCGCTGATTACAGCTCATGTCTCAAGGTACAAATTACTTGCTACACAACCAACCAAAACTTCGACAATTTTGCCGAAGCCGAAACTCCTTCTTAATGATGGAGGATAATTTTCACGTGTCTCTTACATGTGATGTCACATGTGATGGTCACCCAGCAAATGTCACTCGGCAAAAAGCCAACAATAACAACAACAGCAACACAACCAAAGCTATCCAGTGTTGATATTTCGAAGTAATAACATTAAATACTCGTATGTGTGTGTAGTGATAGATTATGTATGTAGTGAGTATATAGAAATACTTGTAGATAGATATATGTATATATATACATGTATACTATTTGTTTCTTTTGAAAGGCACTGTTTTGTTGTTTGTGGTTTGATTGTTTTATTGTAATGTGAGGTGTACAAAATGTGTGTTGTGTTTATTGTGAAATGTGAATATTTAATATAGGTGTTGTGTTGTATATCGGTTTTGTGTGTTGTTTGCACTATGTCGCGGTTCACTGCCAAAAGTAAAGTGAAGTTGTCGATTCCGACCACCAAGGCTGGAGCCGAAGAGCTCGCAGTCAAGCTTTAAGCTTGCCTCTCCTGAGCGGCCGAAGTCCGCGCTCCGAGAAGACACGGCTTCGGACGATCAGGAGAGGCAGCCTGGCGAGCGGTTTGCTTTGGCGTAAACACTATTGTTCATATAAATAACGGTATATTATGTCTGCTTCATGTGTCAAAATGTGTCGAAAGGAAGACTGAATTCATGGATGTTGAACAAAATATGGACATAGATTTCCGGAGCCAACAACAAATCGGTGAATGTTCACCGGTTGAATATTGATGATAGTTTGTTGCTATTGTTGTTGTTAATAATAGTGTTGTTGCTGTTGTTGTTGGTGTTTCTGTATACACCGTTGATTGTTGAATTAAATTGTTGAATGAATATTATTTTCAGTAATCGATTAAATGGCACCAAATGGTGAATAAGGATGATAATGATTATGAAGTTGGAGTAATTTGATGATGGAGGTGATGAATATCATTTATCGTAAATTTATTTAAGACTTCCGAATATTGATTCCTTCTTCAAACGTCTTCAAAAAATATCCGAAGGTTTCAAAAAAGTATCATTTTAAATAAATTTCATTCCAGAAAACTTCATTGTTATAATCTCTACAAGATTATCGATCCATCTCCATATATGTATTTATAGCATTTATTTTCCTTTGCATTACTTTACATTATGTATTGTATACAATCATTCCTTCAATATCCCAATCACTTTCAAGTACTAAAGTGCATTTATTATTATTATACGTGAAGTAAAAGTATTTGTCCCTCATCCCTTTTCACACCCATATACACAAACGAATGCCGTCAACAATAGTTGACTATACGGGAAAATTTGAGGAAAAATCTAATTGAAAAATGAAAGAACTAAAATCAAACAGCTCCTGGGTTTTCTTTTAAGGTTAAACAAGAACCAAAGTGTCCGGTCGCATGATCGGACTCGAAACGCGTGTCCGTAGAGTGGTCAAAGGGAAGGGCACACCATCAGCTGTCACTCGATTTTAATTTTATATTTATTAGTTTTAGTTTAAAGTGTGAAGTGTGTTTGAAGATAGGATAAAACAGAAGGAAAGGGAAAAAGAGGGTGACAGAGGGATGGAGAGGAGGACGGGGAGAACGAAGGAGAGAGAGCGGTATCAATTTCTTTGACGTCGTGTTGATGACTTGGTGGAAACTTTGTGCGGGCACAAGTTTCATATAACCCCGAGGTACTCGGATACTCATGATTATGGCTACATTTCTAAAGCAAAGCCCCGTAAAACACACACTTCATTTCCGTGAACAACGAACGATATTAAAAACGGTGAATTGTTTAATATACATATTTTATGCATTTTTTAAAGAAAGATGCGGGTAGAGAACTAAAAGGTGTTGAATATTTTAGAAAATCATCCGTCAGGTGTCTGAATTCCACACTCAAAATTATACCCAATGTGATGGACATTTTGTGGACATTTTCGTCTGTAAACATAAATAATTATTTATATTATAATATTTAAATTATAGCAAATTATAATTTGTTGTTGTTAAATTGCTTCCTGTAGAAGAGTTATCTTTAAGGACATTAATAAGTCTTTGAAAAAGAATAAAAGTCTGAGATTTTTTTAGGTTATTCCATTCAAATTATTATTTCTTATCTACTCTTCTCTTTCTCTCTTCTATTTCTCTCTACTTTACTGTAACTCTCTCTATCACATGTAAATTTCTTTACCCTTCCTTTCCTTTCTTTGTGCTTTCCTTCAAAGGATTTGCTTTCTGACTTTTTTCGAAAGTTTCTGAAAATGAACTACTCTTTATTATTCTCTAAACTCTCTATTATTCTCTACTCTATTTCCATCTCTCTGTATTCTTTATTTTCTCCAGTCTCTTTATATCTCCATTCTCTCTCTCAGTGTAACTATCATTATTCTCATTATATTCATTTCCACTTTCATCTGCATAATTATCTTCATCATTATTATTTGGGTTTTTCTCTTACTTCTTGTTGTTGTTGCTGCTGCTTTTCTTGTTGCTGCTGTTTTCATTGCCCTTAATTATTAGTTGCATGAAGTGTGCGCACTCTACACAATAATTAACCATCATAAATAATGTTGTAAGAAAAAACGATAAAATAAAAAAAAGTTAAATTGTAAAAAAAACTATTCGTTAAATTTGAAAATTTGGTGCTCAATGACCAATTTTTAAATTTTAATTACAGACCCTTTACAATTCATGCCTCAAGTAATTTTTTGTTGGGAGCTGAATAGAAAAGAATTTCAACTTCACTCTGTTGAGTGTTTCTCATTATTATTTATTCGGGGTTTAGATTACTTACAACTCGCTTTAGTTTAATTGGACAAAATAAAGATATAATTATGAATGTATAATCGTGTATATGGTAGATATTCAAATTACCCGGATGTTAAGAAAGAAGAAAAGTAGTTTTCGTATATAAAACCATTCAGTGGGAAATTCGATGATCGCAAGTGAGTGTTAATTATTGAAAAGAAAGATATGTGACTATACAGTGAAGAATAAACTCATAAATTTAAATAACTTATTGCAGGGTAAGGATAATAAAAGATCAAGTGTAATAAAACCCTTTGAGAACTACTATATAATGTATACAATATATTTTCGTATTATATTTCGTATCGTACTCAGATAACTCAACAAGATAACGATATCTCTTCGGCGATGATTATAAAATATAAATTAGTATAAATAGGTTCATTATTGATTTTGTTATTCGACTAGATTTCGATTTTTCAAGGTGCATACTTCATCGTGACAAATAATTTCCGTAACTATGACTATCTACTAACTAAAGTCGAGTCTCGATTTGAAATCGATTACTTTTTTTAATCGCCTGCAGCAAAATCAAAAACAATAACATAGAAATAACAACAGAAATCAAATTCAATTCAACGCCGGATTCAGTCTTCAGTGTCTTCAGCACGAGTTGACAAGCAGCAACGATTGCTGCGGATGGAGCAATCATCATCATCGCCATGTTACGCGGTGTTTCATCTGAAATGTGTTGCTAGCAACAGCAACAGTTGCTAGCTGCAGCTTCTCACAACTCGTGGCAGGTTATGATGACGACACGACGACGGCCAGTTGATGGTGTTGCTGTTGTTGCTGTTGTTGGAGTTGTGCTCCATATCATCTCTGTTGTACTGCTTCATTACTTGCTTCTTCTTCCTCTTCTTCTTCTTCTGTTTGGTAGGAGTTGCTGAGAGTTGTGTTGCTCCTTTTTCAACATACTTTTCTCTCTCTTGGTCTTGCACCTCCCACTTCGTATGGTTCCTGCTTTAAAACAATCGTCGTATGTCTATCAATAGTTTTATTCCTCTTTTTATTGTAATGCCTTTTTTCATGCATTTCATTTGTCAGCAACAGGATGTGAAGTTGCTGTGAGGCATTCATCAACATCGGAACCTATTAAAAGTTCAACTCTCAAAGAGCTGCTCATGTAGAGTAGAAGAGAAGAGCTGTTGTTATATTGTAGAAATGTTGTTGTTGTGGGTGTTGTTGTTATTGTTGTTGTTCTAAAATAGTAGTGGTTCTACTGAGGATGAGCGACAGAAACTCGTAGGAGCTGCCTGCAAAAATGAGTGCGAATCTGCGCCGGGAGCCATCCAACTTTTAAACATGTTTCTATTTTTGACGTAAGCTTAATTGAATATAATTATTCGATTTGAATGTTAAAGTTGGCAAAACTTTCGAATTCGACTCCGGAGGCAAACATTTAAAAGAAAAAAGAATCCTTCTTTTAGAATCCTGGTGAGTAGAAGATTGACATTCTTGCAGAGCCTCGAATTCTTGAGGAATGATCGAAGGAAGCGAAAGGAGAAGGAGTGGAGGGAGGTAGTGATGAAGGGCGAGAAGGAGAGAAAAGAAAGATAATAAATTCGAGGAGGAGAAAAAGAGCCTTTCTTGCAGTGTTCAGTTGAAATGATGAGAATGTAATTTTCTTTATAAAGAAAGGTTTTAAAAAGGCCTGAAAATATTCAAATACAACCAAAAGCAGTAAAAAAAGTGAACAAAAAAATTCAAAATTTAATATCAAATCAAATATCAGATGATTGGTTAATTAATGGGACGGCGAAGTTTTATTTTTTTTTTAAATCAATCAAACAACAACAGCTGTGAATTGGACACAAAAAAGTCACATCACATCACAGCAGCATCTGCAACAATTAATTATAACAAATCTAGCGAATGGCCAAAAAACATCAATGAGAATTTATGCAAATTTTATGCATGTGGAACGGTTCGAGTTGGATATCAAATGGATGATAAGCAAAGCCTCCTCGTCCTCTTCTAACGCCTCCTCGTCATCCACCTCCTCGCCATCATCTTTTCCCTTCTTCCTCCTCGTACTCCTTGTCGTCTCCCTCCTCCTTATCTTCTTCCTGCTCTACCTTCTCCTCCTTCTTTTTCTCCATCCTCCTTCTCTTTTCCTTCCCCTCATCTTCCATGTCTTCCATCCCGTGCTCGTCCTCTACTTCTACTCCTCATTCGCTCCGCCTCCCACTTCTTTCCTTCTTCCTCTTCCTACACTACCCCTGCTCCTTCCCCCTTCCTTCTTTTCCCCTACTTCCTTTTCCTATTCTTCAACCACTTGACCAACCTGTGACCAAAGCTTTTCCTCATAACGACGCAATCCGACTCTTTTTTCGCTGGTGCATTTGAATGGTCTGGTGATTGAGTGGGCGTAGAATTGAGTGGCTTATGGAGTGATTACTAAGAGAAGGCATCAAAGTAGTAACAACAAAAACAATTAAAATGAAAAACCGAAAAATGGGGACTGAGTTGCTCACAAACACTGTACGATTCCCCTTCCCCTTACCGCTCCCCCTCCGTGGTTTTAATCGCTTCGCAGCCTGTGGCACAACGATTTGCGTTGCGTAATTTTAGGTTAAATTTTTTGGCGCTCATTAAAAGCCGCTCATTGCAGTCCTGACCACATCAGCCAGGATCTGGGCCAGGATCTGAATCAGTATCTGAACACGACTGAACATATTGACTTTTTTTCATGAGTGCGGTGGTGTTTTATTTAAATTTTGTTATCCGGTGGCTGGCGGGGGTGGATGGCGGGATGGCTGGTGTGAAGAGGTTTGGAGTGGGCACAGATTTTAGTACCCCGGACAAGCGACATGCTGCCGATCACATGGAGAACATCCCGTCAGGTGTCATTAATTTGGCACATTTTAGGGCCTGAGGCGATCAGGGGATTGTGAGGGGTGCAGTGTTAGTGTATTTATATGTGTGTGTAACTGTATGTTTGCATTTTCGTGTGTGTGTATTTGCGGAGTCCAGCAGAAATGGACGTGTTTTTGCCTCACCACAAACAACACTTTTGATGTGTTTAAAAGTATGGGAATGTATGATTGTATATAAGATTGTGTGCGTTTGGTTGTACTATGTGTGTGTGTTTGTATATGTGTGGATTATTGTTACACCAACACATGTAATTATTTTCAATCAGAGAATTCTAACTGCTCGTAATTACAAGTTCGTGGCCAACGTAATCGATTAACAAATGAACGAAGCGAGAGATAAATCGATAAAAAAGCATATATACAAACATATATGTACCTCAAATATAATGTACTTATTATAGCCACACATACATACATACACACACACACACCTAAAGTGATATCTGCATGTACCTGGTGATTGTATAACATTTTCTAGTCCTTTTAATTTTAAAGACCTCTTTTACAAGACCTTTTAAGGACTTTAAAGCTTAGTCTGTATATATTAGTTAGTTAGTCTGTATAGAGAACTATATTAAATGTTTCAAAGACCTTGATTTCGGAGGAGGTTTCGCAGCGTCTATCTCCAAACATTTTTCCTTCTTAAAAACAAATTAAATAAAGAATAGTTACAGTAAGTTTTGTGCGCGCTTTTTTCGCAGTTTGATTTATTAAAACCTTTACTAAGTTTATTATTTATTTATAACAAATACTTATTGTACTATCCAATGTACCCTTGCTTTCTATCCTCTGTCTTTAAAAGTTGTCATTTTTTATGCAAGGACCTAAGAGTGGGTTTTCTTAATAACTGTCATTCATGACAACATTTCATTATGATTCTCGTTTAATACGAAATCCATGTTCCTCTCTGTTTCCTATTAAAACGACAAGTATTTAAGGTATGAGTGATTTTTTAAAAATATTCTTCTCAAAACGATTGTTTATTGGACGTACTTCGGATGTTGTCTCTTATCAGTTTCCATTCTGAAGCTCTTCGTTGGTCTTCAGCCTAAATTAATTCAGGTTATTCATCTACGAGTTGCAAATATTTTAATTTAAAATGTAATTTTAAAAAAACGTCATTATTGACCATCGTTTTGTGGTGTAACTCTTGGTATTTGGTAAGTAAGAAATTTAAAACAATTAATTTCATGGTTTTCATGGTTCAACATTTTTCATTTCATGGTTGGCGTTGCTGTTCTTGTGGCTGCTGCCAGCAAAATCCAAGAACAAAATGAGGTTATTCTAAAAAACTACGATAGAAGCGGACAGAGTCACAATAAGAGAAACTTTCACATCCATAAAGGACAGCAGGTCGGATTTGGCAAGTAGGAATCGTATTGGTCGGGGTGTGAAACTCTGCCTTAATAACAGTCTGATTAACTCGGCTATTCCACGAGAGAGATAGAGCAATTAAAGGTTATTTCTAGATATTTGGAATGTATTATGTAAGAGTATTTCTTGGATATTAATAAACACTTTGGCTTTGTCGAATTCGTAGCATCTGATCAATTAGATCCCCGCCTCATTTATCACACCATCACGATAACGGAATTGCTTCCTTCGAACTGCTTAACGAGGGGAAAGTTTGATTTATTAAAAGGTTTTAAATATTTTCTGATTTTATTATTTTCCGTTTTTATTTTTTCTATTTTCTGATTTTATAAATTCTTTTTATTTCATTTCTCAGATATTTAGAATTTTGTAGACTACAGCAGAAGGAATTAATTCGGATATTTTTTTAATTATTAAGAATTCGCTTATTTTTTTCAGCATTCCACAAGCATTGCGCTGTCAAATAAGTTGTATCACATGGGTTGTCGCCTTTGGAAATTTTGCATCCTTCAACCAATTTATCGTCTACGGTACCCGGCGAAATCATCTGGTATTTTACCTCTTTGGGTAGGAACTCTCCGGTGACTGCATCTGTGAGATTGGATTTATCCAACAGACATTTGAAGGCGCACCTCATTTTGGGGGACCAATCTTCTGGCTCAAATGTCTTTACTCTCAAAACTTCCTCTTCATTGAGTCCAGCATAGCATTTCATTACGTCATCATGCTCTGTCACCTCGACAATCATCTTCTTACGGAAGGAGAAAGCTAAGAAACAAAATCAGGAATCAAGATTAAGGAGGAAGAGAGAGAGATAGAGAGAGAGAACAAGAACGAGACGATAGAAACACTTACCGAAACCGCACCACTGATGATGAAACTGAACGCAACGACAGCAACCAAGATTTTCATAGCGCTCAAAATAATTTACCCCAAAAAGAAACAGTAAAATAATTTTCGATTGATTTCAAATCAATTGAAATTATTGGCTGAACGATGTCACTTGGATATTCTGCTTTTATAGGTAATGCTTTGGAACTATTAGATTAGAATAGCCATGGTTTTTGTTTTGTTTCTTATACTATTCATTCGTTCCGTTCGAAATGATTATTATATTTATTCGTTCCGTTGGTAAAATGTAATTAGTATTGTGATATTATAACAGAATTTGCAATGGTTGACGGTGTAACACTTCTGTCGACTGTAAGTCTTTCCACCTTCCATTAAAAGAAAGAAATGCTGACCACGTGTTTGTTAAATTTTATTAAACAAGAAGATTTTATGGAACATACACTTTTATTACAAATCTCGGTCCTTTATATTGTTTTCCGCTATCGTTTATTCATATTTCTACACATTTTACAAGATTTATTGTGGTTTTCCAATATGGTACGTTACTTGTAGATATTTGAGGAATTTTTTCGCTAATCGGTATTTCAAAATATTATTCTCTGGCGTTTCTAACAGCAAATTCTAAAGAAGAATTACCACACTGAAGGTCATCTTCGATTATAATACTCTGCGAGTTTTATTTAAACTGCTACGTGCTGGTAGATTTTTGAACGGACACGCGGCGGGAGCTTCAGAGCCCGACAGCATGAAAGAAAAACTGACCTGACAACAAGGACTGACGTGAATGTTGGATAACATTTCTATTCCTTTGTGAGCGAGCAAACTACAGCCTGTCGTACAAATAACTTGGCTTGGAGGTTAGAATTACTTTATTTCATAGGAGTTTAAAGGGCATTCAAAGGGCTGGAGTAAGGACAGAAGATTTTTACGTAACTAGACACATGGAAGAGTTGTAAGAACACCATTATTTGATTCCAGATCGCATAGACGCTATGTCGAAATAATATAGGGGGTAAATCTCGTCTAACTCTCGGTAGTAGTTGAACCATTGAAAACAATATTTGTCTCACGTTTTGGCGGCCCAAGCACAACTGAGGATAATATACGTGCATATATAAATTCTGAACTTCGTCTTGTGGACACCTCCATAACGGTTATTAAGTTTAACCTAAAACCTGACAGCAAAATATCATTCTTCAAGATTATCGTACCACCTCATCTAGTTAATCGCATAGTCGTGCTTGGATTTGGCATTGGAATCTTTTACATCTTCAATTTAGAAACTAACAATTACAAATTATACTGTAAACTACCAGTATCAAGGTTTGTGCATAGAAGTTTATAAAGTTTACTAAATGTAGATTACAAACTACAAAGTCAAATATACGCTCTGACCCTAAATTTCTTTGGAGCTTTGTCAATAAGTCAAGAAAAAGTGTCATCTTTCCAGCATTTATGAAGTACGACCATACGGAATCTAGTAACATAAACAGTATTTGCAGTCTATTTGGAAACTTCTTCATTTCTACTTATTCATCGGCTACCTATACCTCAGTAAATTATCCCTTCAGCATCCCTCCAGGTTCCATTACACTACCTAAAATTGATTATAATATGGTTTTACATGCCCTGAAGGCTGTCAAATGCAATTTTGAACCCGGTCCTGATGGTATTCCGTCTTGCATTTTAAAATTTTGTGCGAATGAATTAGCGTCACCTATAACTGCGCTCTTTCAACATTCACTACGTTCTGGCTATTTTCCAGATGCATGGAAGTCTTCCCACGTCGTTCCACTCCATAAGTCTGTGAATAGATGTAATATAAGTAATTATCGTGGGATTGCCAAACTTAGGGCACGGCCCAAACTATTTGAGAAAACAATTATCTGTATTATGTGAGAAAATTTTAATTCTTTAATTTCCCCGTGTCAACATGGATTTTGTGCTGGAAAATCGGCCACTACTAATTTGCTTGAATTCATCTCAAAAACTAGTATTGCTAAACAAACTGATGTAATAGACACAGATTTTAGTAACGCTTTTGATATTGTAAATCACTCTAAATTGTACTCATTCTAAAGCTTAATTTATTCGGATATTCTAACAATCTATTAAACTGGATAGCCTCTTATCTTACTCACCGCAGACAGAGACTGACAGTTATTTAAAGGTAGGAAATCTAGTGAATTTCTGGATTTCCGCAAGGCATTGACTTTGGACCGCTCTTAATCTTAACATTTATCAATGATTGTTAAACACGGAAATGTATTGATGTTTGCCGACGATGTGAAACTATTTCTATCCATCAAAACTTATAGCGACATGCCGCTCCTTCAGTATGACTTGGATTCCTTGAGAAAATGGTGCGACGTAAATTTTTAGGAAATTAAATCTTAAAAAGTGCAAACAGATGACTTTTTACCGGTCAAACCCAGTTTTATTTCAGTACAATATTGGCAATTATAAATTATAAACTCGATCGTTTGGATACTGTAGATGACCTCGGCGTGGTACTCGATCATAAGCTGCATTTTCATACACATATTGACCATATAAGTAATAGAGCTAGCAGAGCTTTGGGTTGCATTATTGTTATAGCGATAAACTTGAATCAGGGCAGAAGCAGTTTTTACTTTTCTGTCTACGGAATCTTCGCTGGGATCCATCTCTACGTTTGCCGTCATACGAGCCTCCGCTTAGGCTGATAAATTTATCCTCACTCGCAGATCAATGCTTAACGTTGTCTTTATTTTGAAATTGATACATGGTGAAATCGACTCCGCTGATTTGCCAGGTAACATTCACATCAATACTCCTCGCCGCACTTCGAGAAGATGCGATTTTCTGCACATAAGCTTTTGTAGAGCACCATATCTCCAACATGGTCTGCGCCTGAGCAGATTTCAACTTCGTATACCCAGTTATTAACCTGACTGATCGCGGTTATGTGGCTAAACATAAAATCCTCTGTTTCGAAAACTAATATTGTTATATTATTCTAATTAATGTTATTAATTTTTACAACACTTTATTAATTTTTATGCAACACGAACTATAAAGCCATATGGCTTAGTTTAAGCACTAATAAATAAATAAATAAATAATATTCACAACAATTACCTGCATCCACAAAACAGAATGCGCTGCATATACATACCACATTCACCCATAACAGCTAGCAAACGAAAATAACTGCAAAATTCGTAACTGTATTACTGAGCTGTAATAACTGTAATAATAACACCGGTAACCTATACCACAATCCCCATTTTATAGACCAAATCCAAGACCTGAAAACTATCCTCAATAACTATCCTCAGAAACAAAATTCATATAGAATTTCATTTATCGAATAACAACTTTAATAACCAAAATAAGAAACCACCAAGAAAACTAAAACCTTCCGCAATTCCCAATTCAATTTCAAACCCCCTAGTTTCCAATTTCCGTATTATTGTTTCCAATATACCCAACAATTACCACCGTAATGACACAGGTCCATTGAACACAATCACAGGTCCATTGAAACGAGTATTTTCTTGATATTGTGATTCTGCTTCAACTAGCGTCAAGATTCGCATCATCCCAGTCACAGTTTCCTATTGCAGAGAGTATTGCAGCGAATCTAAATCAGTGCTGGCCACGCCATAGGCACGCGTGCTAATTTTTTCTCTCGGCTATTCACATGTACACGACAAAAGTCGTCGGGTTTTCACACCGACACTAGCGATCGTTCGTATCAAGTGAGTCAGTCGACGTGCAGACTTCAAGCAAGCAAGATCGCACCAGACTATTTTATGATTGCACTGAGCAAAATGTTTAATAAGGAATGGGAGAATCACTATTTTTTCTTTAAAAATTTTTTAGGCGAACCGCAATGCATGATTTGCAATAAAAAGGTGAGACGCGCATTTTCATTGCAAAATCATTTGCATAATTTAAAGTTTAACAAGCCCCAAACAACAATCTTCTCAGTGTACCCTGCAGAGAGAATTTTTCCGCAAAAAAACCTCTCTCAACGCTTGACACATGCACAAAATGTGATTGTATAAGTTTTGGCCAGCACTGATCTAAATGGTGTAACAGTTTGCAGTTTGAATAGTAATTCTATGAAGCGTGGAATGGAGTGGAGTTCAGTAAAATACTTGAAACTTAATTGAAATCAAATTGAAATTGAAATAAGAGTGTTCATTTCGGTGTGTGTTTGTGCGATAGACGTGTTTAGTGGGGGCGTTAACCATATATTTAAAACACCATCTCGGTAACGAAATTTCTTCCTTCGAACTGCTTAACGAGAAAGTTTGATTTATTAAAAAAAAAAAAAATATTCTAATTTTATTATTTTCGGTTTTTATTTTTTTCTACTTTCTTATTTTGTATTTTTTTTTTATTTCATCTGTCAGATATTTAGAATTTTTTAAACTACAGCAGAAGGAATTTTATTTAATATTTATTATTAATTTAAATTTATTAATTCGGATATTTTTTTAATTATTATTAATTTGCTTCTTTTCTTCAGCATTTACTAAGCAGTGCGCTGACAAAAAAGTCGTATCACATGCGTTGTCGACGCTGGAAATTTTGCATCCTTCAATCATTTTATCGTGTTCGGAACCTGGCGAAATCATCAGGTATCTTACTTCTTTGGGTAGGAGCTCTCCGGTGACTGCATCTGAGATCTTCAATTTGTCCAAAAGACATTTGAAGGCGCACCTCATTTTGGGGGACCAATCGGCTGGCTCAAATGTCTCTGCTCTCAAAACTTCCTCTTTGTTGAGTCCAGCAAAGCATGTCATTAGGTGATCAGCAATGTCATAACTATTATTAAATAGCTTACTTTCAGCATTCATTATGCAGTGCACTGTCAAAAAAGTTGTATCACATTCGTTGTCGCCTTTGGAAACTTTGCATTCTTCAATCATTTTATCGTATTCGGTACCCGGCGAAATCATCTGGTATTTTACCTCTTTGGGTAGGAACTCTCCGGTGATTGCATCTGTGAGCTTCAATTTGTCCAAAAGACATTTGAAGACGCACCTCATTTGTGGGGACCAATCGGCTGGCTCAAATGTCTTTGCTCTCAAAGCTTCCTCTTTATTGATTCCAGCAAAGCATTTCGTTATGTCATCAGCTTTGTCATCATTAATATTACTTGTCTCATTTTGTACAGCATTCACTAAGCAGTGCACTGTCATAAAAGTTGTATCACATGCGTTGTCGCCTTCGGAAATCTTGCATCCTTCAATGATTTTATCGTCTTCGGAACCCGGCGAAATCAACTCGTATCTTACTTCTTTGGGTAGGAACTCTCCGGTGATTGCATCTGTGAGGTTGGCTTTGTCCAAAAGGCATTTGAAGGCGCACCTCATTTTTGGAGACCAATCGGCTGGCTCAAATGTCTTTGCTCTCAAAGCTTCCTCTTTATTGATTCCAGCAAAGCATTTCGTTATGTCATCAGCTTTGTCATCATTAATATTACTTGTCTCATTTTTTACAGCATTCACTAAGCAGTGCACTGTCATAAAAGTTGTATCACATGCGTTGTCGCCTTCGGAAATCTTGCATCCTTCAATGATTTTATCGTCTTCGGAACCCGGCGAAATCAACTCGTATCTTACTTCTTTGGGTAGGAACTCTCCGGTGATTGCATCTGTGAGGTTGGCTTTGTCCAAAAGGCATTTGAAGGCGCACCTCATTTTTGGAGACCAATCGGCTGGCTCAAATGTCTTTGCTCTCAAAGCTTCCTCTTTATTGATTCCAGCAAAGCATTTCGTTATGTCATCAGCTTTGTCATCATTAATATTACTTGTCTCATTTTTTACAGCATTCACTAAGCAGTGCACTGTCATAAAAGTTGTATCACATGCGTTGTCGCCTTCGGAAATCTTGCATCCTTCAATGATTTTATCGTCTTCGGAACCCGGCGAAATCAACTCGTATCTTACTTCTTTGGGTAGGAACTCTCCGGTGATTGCATCTGTGAAGTTGGCTTTGTCCAAAAGGCATTTGAAGGCGCACCTCATTTTTGGAGACCAATCGGCTGGCTCAAATGTCTTTGCTCTCAAAGCTTCCTCTTTATTGATTCCAGCAAAGCATTTCGTTATGTCATCAGCTTTGTCATCATTAATATTACTTGTCTCATTTTTTACAGCATTCACTAAGCAGTGCACTGTCATAAAAGTTGTATCACATGCGTTGTCGCCTTCGGAAATCTTGCATCCTTCAATGATTTTATCGTCTTCGGAACCCGGCGAAATCAACTCGTATCTTACTTCTTTGGGTAGGAACTCTCCGGTGATTGCATCTGTGAGGTTGGTTTTGTCCAAAAGGCATTTGAAGGCGCACCTCATTTTTGGAGACCAATCGGCTGGCTCAAATGTCTTTGCTCTCAAAGCTTCCTCTTTATTGATTCCAGCAAAGCATTTCGTTATGTCATCAGCTTTGTCATCATTAATATTACTTGTCTCATTTTTTACAGCATTCACTAAGCAGTGCACTGTCATAAAAGTTGTATCACATGCGTTGTCGCCTTCGGAAATCTTGCATCCTTCAATGATTTTATCGTCTTCGGAACCCGGCGAAATCAACTCGTATCTTACTTCTTTGGGTAGGAACTCTCCGGTGATTGCATCTGTGAGGTTGGTTTTGTCCAAAAGGCATTTGAAGGCGCACCTCATTTTTGGAGACCAATCGGCTGGCTCAAATGTCTTTGCTCTCAAAGCTTCCTCTTTATTGATTCCAGCAAAGCATTTCGTTATGTCATCAGCTTTGTCATCATTAATATTACTTGTCTCATTTTTTACAGCATTCACTAAGCAGTGCACTGTCATAAAAGTTGTATCACATGCGTTGTCGCCTTCGGAAATCTTGCATCCTTCAATGATTTTATCGTCTTCGGAACCCGGCGAAATCAACTCGTATCTTACTTCTTTGGGTAGGAACTCTCCGGTGATTGCATCTGTGAGGTTGGCTTTGTCCAAAAGGCATTTGAAGGCGCACCTCATTTTTGGAGACCAATCGGCTGGCTCAAATGTCTTTGCTCTCAAAGCTTCCTCTTTATTGATTCCAGCAAAGCATTTCGTTATGTCATCAGCTTTGTCATCATTAATATTACTTGTCTCATTTTTTACAGCATTCACTAAGCAGTGCACTGTCATAAAAGTTGTATCACATGCGTTGTCGCCTTCGGAAATCTTGCATCCTTCAATGATTTTATCGTCTTCGGAACCCGGCGAAATCAACTCGTATCTTACTTCTTTGGGTAGGAACTCTCCGGTGATTGCATCTGTGAGGTTGGTTTTGTCCAAAAGGCATTTGAAGGCGCACCTCATTTTTGGAGACCAATCGGCTGGCTCAAATGTCTTTGCTCTCAAAGCTTCCTCTTTATTGATTCCAGCAAAGCATTTCGTTATGTCATCAGCTTTGTCATCATTAATAGTACTTGTCTCATTTTTTACAGCATTCACTAAGCAGTGCACTGTCATAAAAGTTGTATCACATGCGTTGTCGCCTTCGGAAATCTTGCATCCTTCAATGATTTGATCGTCTTCGGTACCCGGCGAAATCAACTCGTATCTTACTTCTTTGGGTAGGAACTCTCCGGTGATTGCGTCTGTGAGATTGAATTTGTCCAAAAGACATTTCAAGGCGCACCTCATTTTTGGGGACCAATCGGCTGGCTCAAATGTCTTTGCTCTCAAAGCTTCCTCTTTATTGATTCCAGCAAAGCATTTCTTTATGTCATCATCCGCTACCGCCTCGGCATTCATATCCTTACGGAAGGAGAGAGTTAAGAAATAAAATCAAGAATCAAGATTAAGGAGCACATTGAAGAGAACCAAGTTAAAAATAGAGATAGAGATCGAAAGCAAGAACCAGGACCATGAAACAGGATCTATAATCAAAATCAGGAGTCACGACCAAGAAGAAAGATCACGAATTAAGATGATCAGGAATTAATATCGAAGTTGAGATCAAAATTTATGAAACAAAACCAAGAATCTAAATCAATAATGAAGAAAAAAAAAAAAAAAAGTGGGAGAAAGTGGAAGGGAGTGTGAGAGATAGAGAGAGGAACAGAGCTCGAGGAAGAGATGGAGAGAGGAGGATAGAAACACTTACCGAAACCGCACCACTGATGATGAAACTGAACGCAACGACAGCAACCAAGATTTTCATAGCGCTCAAAATAATTTACCCCAAAAAGAAACAGTAAAATAATTTTCGATTGATTTCAAATCAATTGAAATTAATGACTGAACGATGTCACTTGGATATTCTGCTTTTATAGGTAATGCTTTGGAACTATTAGATTAGGATTGCAATGGTTTTTGTTTTGTTTCTTATACTATTCGTTCCGTTCGAAATGATTATTATATTTATTCGTTCCGTTGGTAAAATGTAATTATTATTGTGACAGAATTTGCAACGGTTGACGGTGTGACACATTTAACACTTCTGTCGACTGTAAGTCTTTCCACCTTCTATTAAAAGAAAGAAATGCTGATCAGCTGTTTGTTAAATTTTATTAAAAAAGATTTTATGAAACATACACTTTCATTACAAATCTCGGTCATTTATATTGATTTCCGCTATCGTTTATTCATATTTGTACACATTTTACAAGATTTATTGGGGTTTTCCAATATGGTATGATACTTGTAGATGTTTGAGGAACTTTTTCGCTATTCGGTATTTCGAAATATTACTCTATGGCGTTTCTAACAGCAAAGTTACCAGCTGTTAACATGCGGGCCGTTCAAGCGGTCTTCTAGGTATATGGTTGGTCGCATGGACCTCTGCCAGATAGGTGGCACAGGAGAGAGAGGGCAAGGGAGATCGAAGGAGAAATATATAAATGAGGAAAGGGAAAATTAAGAAGGAATTGGGGGGGGGGAGGGGGAGCTACGGACAGGGACAGCAGATGAAGGGTGAGTGGAGAAGTATAAATACTATCATTTAATTGGCCATATAAAAAGAGTTGCCACATAAAAGAAAAAATTATTAAACTGTTATTAATATAATCTATTAAAGTATTGTTCTGGTTCTTGTACCTGCTAATTTATTTATTATTTATATAGAGTTACTAAACCAAAACGTATTGATATTCTGATGGTTTGCAGAATTTTAATACAAAGAATTAAAAAAATGTTGCAGAATTTGAATTCAAAGGAGCTGTGAACTGAACTCCACTTTTTCTTCTTCTTTTCCTTCTTCTCTTCTTTCACGCTGTATACTGTGCAACACCGCACATACTTAAGGTAATTAGTCCTGAACTCCAACCACATTTTATCCAGATAATGACCACAAATGAGAGCAAGCGCAACGAGCTGATGTGTTTAACTCTGTAATCAGATATGCTAAACAATTTTGTATACAAAAAAAAGAGTAAAAACAAAAACCTTTTTAAATTTTTGAGTTCTTACTTCGTTTTTTTCATAGGTTTTATTTGAACGGTTTTTTCTGAAAGTGTTTTGTTGATAATTTCGCACCTGCTTTGTGAATAAACACGTCGAAAAACATACCAACTCTTTAAATTGACAGGAGAATCAGGCACAAAAAGAGGATAAAAATCAACTGGTAAAGAGAGGAGGTTAGGTTGAGAGGGCGTGTGGCCGCAAAGCGGCCACTTCCACCGAGGCCTTATGGCCCATTGTGAGTGCCCTCGTTTTGGTTCTGTGGGAACCTCACTGTTCCATACGGCTACTCAGGCCGAGCCCCCTCGAGTGGGTGTGGCAATGGCCGTGTGTAGGCCGATCTGGTGCTCTTTATTAGCTTTATGAAACTGGTCACCGGGCGCTCTGCCATCTCTGTCAGCCTCTCGAGGTACTCCGCCCCCACACTGCAGAGGCGGCGGTATGCGAGGGCTGGGCATTGGCAGAGCAGGTGGTGAATAGTCTCCTCCTCGTCCGCGTCGTCACAACATCTACAGTGATCCACTCTGGTGCCTGGTTTCCACCTGGTCACCATAGCCCCTATGGGGCAATGCCCTGTGATCACTCCTGCTATTACTCTAAGTTGGTCTCTGGGCATTGAGAGTATCGTCTTAGAGTTCCTACGGTTGAGCTCTGGCCATAGTGAACGGCTGGTAACACAATCTGACCTGGATTTCCAGGTGTTGTTGGTTATGTTTGTCACTATGGTGTCAATGGAGTTCATCTGGTTGGAGATAGGTGTCTTGACAGAGGAGTCCGCCTCCTCCTTGCAGCTCCGGTGATGCTCATGGTGGCGCGTCTTTGTACTCTGTTCAGAGGTTCAAAGTTGCTTTTACGTTGGATTGCCGTCCACCACACCAGGCACCCGTAGGTTAAGATTGGGCGGACTACCGCCGTGTACAGCCAGTGGGCAATGTACGGTGGCAGGCCCCAGCCCCCTCCGATGGCCTTTTTGCACGTGTATAGGGCGTTCAAACCTTTCTTCCTTCTTTCGGCTATGTTCTTATTCCAGGAGAGTTTACTGTCCAGAACTATGCCTAGGTATTTCACATCGCCAGACAGAGGAAGAGTTTGGCCGTCCAGGCTTGGTCTTCTGAAGTCTGGTATTTTATACTTCCTAGTGAAGAGCACAAGTTCGGTCTTTGAAGCATTGATGCTGAGTCCGTTCTTGTCCGCCCACTTTGAAGTTTTCCCAAGTGAATGCGACATTAGCTCACTAATTGTGCCGAGGAATTTCCCCGTTACCAATATGGCTACATCGTCGGCATATGCTGTTGCCGTGACTCCCGTACCTTGAAATTCTCTTAGCAATTCGGCTACCACTATGAGCCACAAGAGGGGGGACAGAACACCCCCCTGAGGGGTACCGCGTGTGACGTTTTTGCGGCAGCTGCTTGCACCCATGGCTGCATTGATAATTCTGCTGTCTAACATGTTACCAATCCAGTCACTAATGATGCGGTGCACTTCAAAGTACTTCAGGGCGTCACTAATCGCAGTCGGGTTGACATTGTTAAATGCCCCCTCTATGTCCAGGAATGCCCCTAGGGTAAACTCTTTTACCTCGAGGGACTTCTCGATTGTACCAACCACGCAGTGCAGCGCACTCTCAACTGATTTACCTTTTAAATAGGCGTGTTGAGACTGACATAGCCGGTGAGTGATTTTGTTTCTTATGAACAGGTCCACCAGCCTCTCCAAAGTCTTTAGTAAGAATGATGAGAGGGAGATGGGTCTGAAGTCCTTAGCGGAGCTGTGGGAGGGTCTACCTGCCTTTGGCAGGAATAATACCCTGACTTCCCTCCACTCCTTTGGGATGTACCTTTTCATAAGGCAATCTTTGAACATGTCAATGAGCAATGGTAAGATGGTGGATAGGGATCTCTGTAGCATGGCCGGGATGATTCCATCTGGGCCCGCAGCTTTGTAAAACTGGAAGGATTCGACCGCCCACGAGACTCTTTCTGCATTTACCATGTCATTCACATCTATGTGGGATCCGTTGTAAGTGCCGTCGTCGACCGCCATCGAGATTGCTGATGGCAACTCCATGGCTCTGTCGGTACAGCCCGGGAAGTACGTAGTGCACAGGAGTTCCAGAGTTTCGAGGCTGGATTGAGTCCACGAGCCGTCCAGCCGCTGGATGCTGCTCGGTACTGCCCTTTCTCGAGCTAGCACTTTGCGAAGTCTTGCGGCCTCGTTGACTGCGCATATTGACTCACAGTATGCCCTCCAGGAGTCCCTCTTGAATGCTCTGGTTCTGTTTTTGTAAGCTCTGAGTCCGGCTTTGTAAAGAGCCCAGTCCGCGTCTGTACCTCTGTTGGTTGCTCTGTTGAAGAGCGATCTCGCTGTTTTCCGCAGCGCCGATAACTCTGAGGTCCACCAGACCGGTTTGGCTTTTTTGCGCGGACGGCTGATAGGACATGAGGCATTGAAGGCGCTGCGGAGCCCTTCCGAGAGAGATCTGACTAAGGAATCGGTGTTCTTGTTTCCATCTCCTGGGTTGACCTTAGACAGTGCCCTAGGGATTAGACCTGCGAACTTTTCCCAGTCAGTCCGCATGGGGTTTCGAAAAGGTGGTTCTTTCTTGGGTTTTATAGCCCTAATGTTGAAGAGTATCCTGTAGTGATCAGAGAAAGAGCACTCAGTGGATACTCTCCAACCCTCAATGGTAGTGTCCCTATCGTTCTTCAGGGTTAAGTCTAATACCTCTGACCTGTCTTTGTTACGGAATGTGGGTGTGGTCCCCCTATTGCATATAACAAGGTCATATTTTAGTATGTAATCAAAGATCGACTCACCCCTTTTGTTGATGTCTCGGCTTCCCCACTGGGTGTGATGACCGTTCGCATCGCATCCCATAACCAACCTCAACTTGCTCTTATTGGCAAGGTTTGTTAGTTCCCGGACTTGATGCGATGGGGGCTCTTGTTCTTAGTAAGGGAAGTATGCGGACGAGAGCAGGAACGAACCGTCTTGCTGGGTCTCGCACACTACCGTCGTAAGATCAGGTGAGCTGTAATGAGGGAAAAGAAAGGCATTAAAGAGAGGAGAGATGAGGGCAAAATTCACGAGGGTTCAAAAGAATATTGGAGGAGATACAGTGTGGTTCAAGCGAATATAAATACTCACTAGGCGTCAATGCCGTCAAAATGTCGTTTTTATACCACGAAGTTTTCAAATTCCGATTGAAATCAAATCAATAGAAAAACTGGAAAAATATAGAGATGTTAAATAATTTTACTATCGTTAAATACAGTTCTTCATCATTATCACTTCTTCCAGATGAAGTTTCGAAAAACAAAAAAATTGGTTTTCTGAAGAGAAATTGTAGCAAAATATTGTATCTTGTAACTTAAAAATTTTTCATTTTTCCGACATCAGAAATTTAAAGCGCCACCCTGGCGCGTTATCATCACACATTTTATCACGCTTCGTGTTAACCAAGTCTAAGTAGGTACGGACAACTACAACAAGAACAACAACAAAAGTGTTGTTCATCGTTGTCCAGAAGACATCAGTTCTTAAATTCTGCATTCTGCACCTCATAAAAGTGAAACCAGCTGCAGTGGTTTCAACCTTCTTCATCAGCGCCAACCACGACCACGAAAACAGCCTTTCATGCAGCTGAGGAGGAACCGACACCCAGGAACGATCACGTGTTGATCGTGTCTTCGGCACAAGAAACAACTTGACTCGATGATCTGGTTTTAGGTTTGAAGGGACAACAAACTTATGCATGTACAGAGCGAGAGAGAGAAAGAGAGGAAGGAGAGAGTGAGAGATTAGAAGTGGATGCTTAAAGGGTGGACGTGAAGGTTGCGGATCTGCCTGTCGATCGGTCAGACCAGACGATCGGTTGGTTGTTCATTCTGACATTCTGACAGTTTGGTGATTTGTCCGTCAATGATTTGGTTTCAGCGGCAGTCACTCACCTGGTTGTTGATCGTGTCGACTGACTGATCACTTGACCAGTGGTTCGGTGGCTCGGTAGTTCAGTGTTTCGGTCTCCGCCAGAGCGTGGTGTGGTCAATAATGTGAAGATAATGATGCATTGATGATCAGCTTGATAACAACACATCATCCTGGACTAATACTGTGCCAGCAGCTTTTGTATGTGGCTCCTCTCACCGCGCCACGATCACTCTCGCGTCCAAGAGTTGGTCTACCTTTCTTGCCATTCGCTTGTCGGACGCGATCTTGCAGTTCGTTAATTAAAAATGTATCGTATGTAATTTTAGAGCTTCTTTGCGTCTGCGTTCGCGGCTGTT
This sequence comes from Myopa testacea, assembly GCA_949629155.1. NCBI lineage: Eukaryota > Metazoa > Arthropoda > Insecta > Diptera > Conopidae > Myopa > Myopa testacea. The sequence continues at coordinate 3,868,962 of OX451346.1, read as the reverse complement.
TTTAGTGGTTGTCGGTTTTTATTACACTTTTCCGAGAGCTCGTCTCTCTCTCTTCTCTCTTTCCATCTCTGTGTATCTCTCCTGCTTTCTGTCTCTCTCTCTCTCTCTCTCTCTCTCTCTCGCTCTCTCTCTCTCTCTTCCCCACTAAGCAATATTAAACTTTGCATTTAAGGACAGACATTTGAGACTTTAAATATACTATCCACGAGTACAAGTACTTACGTGTATATGTATGTGTATGTATTTACACACACATATGTATATACACACAGCCACATGCATAACCATACGTGTATTTTACTTTAAGGTTTGTAATTTAACAGCAATTGTTTGCCTGTTCTTGGCAACATTGTAACTGCAAAAGAATGCATTTTTCAGCCTTGAGGTCAAGAAAAGAAAAAACGCCATGAAAAAAAAGGCGATGGTTTTTCTTAACCATAAGATATTAAATAGTTCATTTATTAATACTAAAAGGTACCGAATTAGTAATAAAAGACTTAAGTTACCGTCTATGAAACGGGACTTAGATTTGAAGTAACCTTTATTTAAGAATTCTGTCAAACAAAATTTTATTATTATATAAACCCAATTAATGCTAAAACACATCGGTTGGTCTATGAAATGTCCTTTGGATTTGAGCCAGCTACGAGTAGCATTTAAGAATTCTATCAAAGTAAGGGTTTTAATAAACCTAATCGATATACAACTTAGGGGATACTTTGGGAATACTCAATATACTCGTATAAATAAATTAATTACATTTGAAGCCAGTTATTTTCTCATTATTCTTCAATATTATTGTTATTACTTTAACTGAACGTTTATAGAATAAGAAAGGATGTACATATGTATATAAACAGTACAATGGTAGAAAGGTGTTCGAATTAACGGGGAGGAGGGGAGGCAGAGTTATAAAGAAAATGACCCAGAAAATAATTTACAGACGCCCCGCGTTTTTCTGCCTTCTAAGAATAAACCTTGAAGTTTCTTTTCACAAGAAACACAGACGAATTCCTGGGTGTGTCCTTCGAGACTTGGTCACGTTCATGTACCTCATGAACACGTCACGTTCGTGTCCTTCCTTTCAGCTCACTCACTCACCCCACCGCCCCCCGATAACACTTTTCGGCATACCACATTCTTTGATTCCCGATATAGGAACCGTCGTAGTTATAGGCAAGGTTTGTTAATATGTCGGACTTAAAGAATATTGTTATTAACTCGTTTGCCGGCTGAGTAGCAGAACTGAATGACTGAACTTCCTTCGTTTCTCTACACGTAATAAAATTATAGCTTCAGTTCATGTCTACGGAGCTGCGAAGCAATCAGGTTCGTTATAATGGTTAATAATAAATAAATGGAGCACAACAAATGCACAAACGAAGCACACGCAGGTTTATAATATGGTGTTGTTGTGATTGTTGTTGTTGTTGTTGCTTATTTTGTCCCTTTACTGCGCATAAAGTCACAGCAACGCCTGACAATTTGCGGCTGGCCTTGATTCAGAATCTGTATACAGTGTTGCCACCAAAATATATTCGATAATAGTGATTACCTTGTCCATTCCATAACGAGAGGTGTTTCCGTCGAGGCGGTTCAGTCGGCGAACAACACCTGTGAGTATGTGATTATAATACGATAATTTATAGTCTCCTTACTTGTATCATTTATGTATCCTACAACTGAATGGAAAGGTTATTCATTTGGATGGTCGAAAGGGGCGTGGCTCTCGTTGGCATCTAACGTAAACTTACTTGTAATTTGCAACAATGTTTCCAATGTTTCATATTAAATTTGAATATTATATGCAATCTACTTACATATGGCTATAATGGCAACACCACAACAACAAAACTGGCAACAACAATACAAATCTAAAGTAAGAGTAGCATTTCCTACCTCAAAAAAAAAAAAAAAAAAAAAAAAAAAGAGTAGAATTCCCATCTCTTGACGACCAAAAAAAAATCCGAGTGAACAAAAATGAATCTTCAAATACCAGACCAAGACCAACAACAACCACACCAAATGCAATACACACTCGACGAGTATAAAAATTGGAAAAAAATGTAAAAATAATTAACGCTCAATCAAATCAACGTCACGTTCCACTACGTGAGAATCATTTTGTTCACCTTCAATCCCTTTTGCTACACCGATTCACCACTATATAGAGTTCCATCATACAAGCATCATGTTGCTCCTTCTACTAGTGTTTAGTCTAGATATCGTCACGAGAAGAGAAAACAACAACAAAAACAAGAACAACATCAGCAGCAACAGCAACAGCAACAAACAAGGAGATGAAGAGGAATAATGATGATAATGATGGTGATGAAATTACGCGATGTTTTTGCGGTTTTCCTGTGATTTCCTGTGAAGACTCTGTTAAGTGGATGTTGAATGCTGACTGAGCAACTTAGTCACTGATAAGTCAACTATGCTAGTTAAGAAGGAGACCGAATGGATATTTAATCTAGGTGGATGTAGGGGTGAGTATGTGTGTGTGTATGCCACAGGAGTTATAGTATGTAGAGGTTATCTAAGGTACTGCATAGAAAGTTTAAATTTAAAAGATATAAAAGTACAATATTTGCTTCAAAGAAGACTCTACGATTTCTCATTATATCCGAAACAGACTCAAATTTGTTCCAAGCTTTTATGTCTGGTATATGAAGGTAAGTAAGTAGGTACTTTAGGCCGTCCAGAAGGACGGACATAGGAAGGTCGCACATAGACCATTTCATTTTGATACCCTATCGATCTAATTACCTCTATTAATTTAACCACGAAGAGCTACTTATGTAGCTGAAAGGATCCCCTATTGTAGAGCTTCATAGAGGTCATTGAAGAAGTATCCTTCTATATGTATGTACCTTCCCTGAGGTAGTGATAAACATCCAATTGAATATGATTTGAAAAGGTCTTAGTAAGTATTTATTTATCATTAAAGAACTCGTTACTAATTTTAGCCGATATTTATTGAGAGAGCTGCAGACATATGTACATATCTAAAGCAAGTGAGATCTTGGCTTTTCTCTGAAATCTCTGAAGAAGGGAGACACTCAAAGGGTAGGCAAAGAGTGTTCTTTGGCTGATCACAAACTTCTATGCATTCTTTCCAACTTTTAAGTTATGTGTTTCATTGTCATACGTCAGTTTTTCAACTGTGACCAAATGTGACAAACCTGCATTTCTTCGCTCTTGCTTTCAGCGAAATAGAGGCTTCATTCGCATCCACAAAAGAGATCCATATATGAGCCCTTTGAGTCCTGTTTCCCGAGAGACATTCATGCGTTCTTCAAGCACACAGAAATAGATATCAAAATGAGAAATCAGATTTGGAACGAAATGTTGACAGACACATTTTTGTACACGTGCGCAGCGTGATCACGATGTGGTTCACGATCGCGCAAACCTCGTGAGTACCCTACGTATCGAGATCACCCAGAATTCCGGACACGTAGTGCCTCGTTTCTAGAGAAGTCGCTGCGTACCTGCGACTGACGCATCGACGCAGCGTTTGGATGCGAATAGAATGCGTTCGAATGGAAATGAGTTCGAATGGAAATGCGTTTATGATGGTTACATGTACTCGTATGCAACCAGAACAAGGATCATTCCTACCTTAAAAACCAAAGTGAATTTTAAGAGTTCTTGTAATTTAATTTCTAATTCTAAAAAGGGTAAAAACAACTTGGAACCGCATGATTCATGCTTAAGTGGTCTTAAATACTGAATGCAAGACTTACACTTGAGTACACGTGACCATGATCGAGCCGTGTAGCAGGCCTTCAAGCAGGTTCTTCGGTGGCTATTATTATCGTATTATTATTCAGCGCACAAACACAGTACGAGAGCCTTTTTATTGTGTCAGCCATTAATTATAAAGTTTATTCTGAAATTCATTCTGATGGTTACAGTTTATCTTATATACATACGAGTATATGTTTGACTTATTTTGCTTACATATTTCCAAACAATCATCAAAGAATGGGTGGCAACTTTATTTCGGTCTCAACGTATTTGATTTATAAACAAAAACTAAATGTATATCATTCCAGGAAATCATTTCGATAAACTCTTTGATATATAAGTTAGCTTATAAGGGGCGTGTACGTGTGTTTGCTGGGAACCGTTTTGATGTTTTACTTTTTATTCATAAAGTGACAACTTCTTTGAATTTTTGTATCAACTCTTGAATACCAAATTAGCAAAAATTCAGTTCATTTCAGAATAAAGGCACGGCAACTTTGTAGTGAAAAAGAAAAGAAGAATCGTATTACGTGAGTATCATTGGCAAACCAGAAACATTCGTATTGCTTCTTGCCAAAATTGCTATCTGATGTACGAGAAGTTATGCTAAGTTTCTTTTGGTTAATATTTCTATATTTCTTTCCTTGTCTAAGAGTTTTTTTTATGTAGAAAAAGAGTATTTTATTGATCTGACCTGATAAACTTTTAGAAATTCCATTTTTAGATTTGATCTGATGATGTACTCGGTACTGAGATATATAATACTTCAATATACTCAAACATAATTATCTTCAAACCACAATATCTTCAATAGTTAAGAAGATACGAGTACATTTCTTAGTTATAGAAGTATATACGGAAAATACGAACGGATTTTGTAGGAATTTCGAGTATATCTCTGTTTCTCTCCTCTCGCCCCTGTCTGTATCTTAACTCTCTGAGAAACATCTCTCTGAATCAACTAAACTATTTCTTAATACAACTCTTTTATTCCGACTCGTAAAATCATTCTAAAGTGTGATTAAAACATATAATATGCACTAATATACTTGTAAATCCATTGAAATCTGTTAGTACACAATTAAAATCATTATTTTAAGGGTGATTGGTTTATTCTCATGTCGTCACCAGTGACTATATAAAATATAATTTAAAAAACATAAATTTTCTTCATTATGCGGAAGCAAAACCAATTCCAAGCGCAGTGTACCATTCGAGAACAATGTCTGCAACGAGAACTAAATTCGGTCGATGACAAAACCGGCGCCCATTAAATCAAAACCACCCGCGGCTAAGCTGACTGCCATTGAGCAGCCCTGCAACAACAACAACAACAACAACAACAGAATAGGAAAGAGAAGTAATAACAACAGACGTCAATTTGACATGAACACGTCTAATGATGGGAATCTACATCAGAACAGAGCAGACCAGACCAGACCAGACCCTATTTAATTCCCATTGAAAATGTTTTATACGAGGCGTCAATAAATTGGAATCACGATAAAATGTCCCAAAAAGTGAGAGGAAATGGTTACTCATAGGAACAAAGGGCAGGATAAACAGCGCAAATATGACCAGACACGTAGAGTTGTGGAGTTGTCAGGGGGTGGGGGATGAGAAATGAGGAAAGAGAGAAGTCAGCTTGGCAAGAGTCCATTCATTATCGACAATAACATTTCTAATTGTAAAGCACAGATTTGATGTTTTGTATTTTTTTATTGTTCTGCAATAATTCGTCATTGATTTTTATGGACCACCCTTCGTAAAGTTGCATTTTCCCGAATTCATTTAGTGCCCGCCCGACGCGTATCCTGTCAGTCAAGGTTTTGCGATTTCCTACCGTTTTTTGTCCCTTCCTTCCTTCCTTCCCTTTGTGAGAATAATAGCAAATGTTTTTGCATTTTCATTGTCAAGGACTCGACTTAAGAATCGATTTAATAAATCAGAAACTTTATCAGGCGTTGCTATGTACAGATACAACTGAGCCACCAAAAAAACCCCCACCCCCCAAACGAATGCACCCAGAACACCCTTAAAATCGAAACAACACAAAAGATGCACAAATAGTTACCTCTGTACCTCTACGATACCTCGCTCGACGGTATAATTCTAGTACATAGCGTGACCTTTCGCTTAAAAAAATAATTAAGAATTGTGGAAAACGTGTTTCGGCGACGACCACAGGAATCGGTCGTCAGACCAGAAAGCAGAGTGCAGGGTCTGTAATATTTTCCAGAGTCCCCTCTTCGTGGATTTAAGAACATTGTCCGGACAGACGGACAGAGTATCGGAGGGATAACGTGAAAAGAATGCAGCGAGCTGGTGATATAGTATGCAAAACAAATGCACGATCGTGAAGTAGTGCAGAGTGGTTACAGGAAGGAAGGGAGGAATGTTGTTTTTCATTTCGTCATCCTTTGTTCACAAACTTCGCTTCAACTTCACTTCATTTCACTTCATTTTTTACTTAAATTCCAAATTTTTTGTGGTGATACAATTTTTTTGGGATATCATATGGATAAAAATGCTTCAAATCGGGGTTGCTTTGGAGTTGAGTGGTTTTTTTTGTACTTTTCGGGAGGGGGACAAAAATGCTATCGTCGAAATGCGACACGCGGCAATTAGTACGAATGGCAAATATTTAGCAGAATGTATTGACAACATTGACGAAATTGCACACAGATATTTTGCGCCCAAAGAACTGCATATGATGCAGTTGTACCTTCATATGTAAACATTATGTAAACATATCCTTCGAGTAAATATTTGATTTCCAGTTTAGAAATTAATACAGAGTCGTTCTTGTGATGGAAACACGGTTCACAGTTGTTGATATTTATTTGAAGTGTTTTAAGTGCTTTAATATTTCCACAGTAGAACTTTTGGAAGGGTACAAAAATAATCGTCATAAAAGTGATCATGAAATTAAAATGTTCTGCTTAATCCTTGCAGAGTAAAACCAAAATTATCATAAAATCATAAGGATTTATAAAGCTTTAAAACTCGCGAATTGCTTTGAGTACCACTCAATTCTTTCCGGGGAATTCTAATGAACGAGAATTTCTATCAACTGAAATCAGAAAATACGTAGGTATTTTCTCTCTCCTTTTCTATCAGCTCATCATTTGTCATTTTTAATAAGTGGAAAATCTTGATAAAAAGACAGAAGAAACAAGAGATGAATGGACAATCGTATGTATTTGAGAGGCTTTCCTTCCTATTCGAAATGCATGTTTTAACCCAACAAAAACAACAAATCATTTCTCAGTGACACTTCTTATCGATGTCAAAGCCGTGCCTACATATAAAAATATTGGAAAAAAATTTTAAATAAATGTAAAAAAAGAAAATTGTTTAAGTTCAATGATCTCAGTGATTCAATGATGATGATTGTTGGACAGAGTTAACAGGTTGAAAATTAGACATCAAATCAATGAAATGAAATTAAAAGTTTGAAGACTGAGAAGCTTAAAGATGGTTAAAAAATATTCAACATTCCAAAAAAGCTCTGTATTCTGTGAAACAATGAAAGAACATAAGAAAATGCACTGTAATTCAAGGTATATACTCTTTAGAGCAAGAAGAATTAAAGAACAATAACAATAGTAATAAGAACCATATAGCAACAATAAAAACAATAGCAACAACAATAATAGCAACAACACTAATAGCAACAACACTAATAACAACGGCAATAACAACTATAGTGACACTGTATAGCTTCAGATGAACCAAAGGTTATAACAATAGTTGTGGCTGTGAGTAGATTTTTCAGCTTATTTTTCGTTTTCTTTTTAGTGTTCTCATTTTTTTCTTCTACGTTTTCTTCTACGTCTTCCTTTTCTTCGTTTTCTCCGTCGTCTTCTGCATCTTCTTCTTTGTGCCTCTAACAATCTCCATCCAAACAAAGGTCGCCTTTGTCATTTCGTCTCTGGTCAAACCCTTTAACCGATTAATGTTGCATACTGGTTGATGAATGTTTTCAGTATTTTGTAACCTTTTCTTTTAGACTTTTTTTAGAGACCTTTCTGTTGACCCAGCTGGCTTTCTGGCTTCTTTTGTTTTTTTTTCGGCCTTTCTTTAGGCTGTTCACCATCAACCGTCAACCATCAACGATGATGAAAAGCAACAGCTTCAAAAAGTGTCACTTGAGTAATCGATTCTCTTCTCTGCTACTCCTAATGTTGTTGTTGCTGTTGTTTTATAATGTTGCATACATTTCTAGACATACCTCTTTCAAGACAGGTTAACATGTCTTAACCTTAAACATTTTCGGAGAAAGTGCAGCAACAGATGCTGAGATTGGACGAGGTGTCTTATGGAGATACATTTTATGTATTCTATATTAAAAACAAGTGGTAACTCTAAAAGAAGTATCATAAGAGTATGTCAAAAGATATCAAGGGTATCTCAAGTCTATCACTTTACATGTCATTAGAGCCACAACGAAAAAGCTGTCCTTTTATCAAAATCTACATAAGATTAAATTACGTACATAATATTTATAAGTTTCCCGATAAATTTTTCTCTAGAAATTCTCGAAACTGATAGAAATCCTCGAATAGATGCTAAATAAATTATTCAACTGAATAACTCTCAATGATTGTTGCTGCTAAATGTAGAGATCGAAAATTATTACTACTATTATTATTATTAATGATACTTATGTCTGATTCTGAATGAAAGTGTGCACCCTACAATTCAATAAAATTTGCCATAGTGAACCTTAAATGATTTGTCAACCGAGGACGATGAGGACAACGGATTCTTGTTATCATCCGTGCAGCAGATGCATTCATGTAACACGCCGCTGAGCGCAGCAGCCAGCCAGCGAAGGGGCAAGCGAAAGATTCATAAACTGCAGATTCAATTGAATGAACACACAGAAACGCACGATAAATGTTTTTGGACAAATCCTGGAGTTGTTGGGAGTGGCAATTCACTCACTCAATTCGGCATACATGCACGCGTCATACAGCATCAGACTCTTAGACTCCCAGCCTGATTATCATATAAACACCAAAAGCATTTAGGAAAATTTTGGTGAAAACGAAAACTGAAACTGCAAATCATACGAAATACATACCATAAAATCATGCACAATCATGCACTTGATTGTTGTAAAAAGAAAGGGAAAAAGAGAGAGGAAAAGTGATGGAAATAAAGAAATGGAAAGAGAGAGAGAGTTTTTTAGAAATTATAGAAGAACTAAAGATTATATACATACATATGAGAGATGGACCATACACATACATATATAAAATTAATGATTAATTATTTTAGAAGTTGGTTAATATTTTTTTCGCTCAAAGTGAAGCGGATAAAATATAGAACCCATAGAACAGAATCGATAAAAGAGCATTACTTCCGTTTACATGCCATCAATCTTAAGAAAACTTTTATCATCAACCACAGACTGATTAAACTAAAGTCTATCGACATTATCTAAAATAATATCTGAAGTGGTACTATAAAGGTACTTTATCCTTATACTTTAGGGTAACTCTGGTATCCTTCTTTATATTTCATTTCATTTCATTTATTTAATTTACTTTGGATGTACAGCAAGAGTCCAGCTCTTTAGTATGTAGTACAGAAATTAACATTAATACAAAGCAGAGAACACAAAATACTAAAACTTAACTAAAGTAACTTAAGACTAAATAGCAAGGATAGGGTGAGATAGAGATAGAAATAGGTTGAAAATGCATGGAGAGAGAAGGAAATGGGAGAATTTTAATTGTACGTGATTAAAGAAGTTGGGGTCTTGTTTTAGTGAAGATTAATTTGAAAAATGTTGGATACATAGTTTCTTAAATATTCCTATATCTCTAGCATTCTTTACTGAATTTGGCAAGCCATTCCACAATTGAACTGTGCTTACGAAAAATAGCCGCCTAGTGTTAAAATAATTATATTTTGAAGTTATTAGATTGCGAACGCGACTGGATTGACAGAACTGGAGTTTTTCGAATAGATACGTAGGCTGTCCGGTGTGGATTAATCCATGTAGGAATGCGCAATTTCGAATATTAATAAAATTTTGAAAGCTGCAACCGAGCAATTGGTTTCTGTGACCCGCTAGGTGATCGAAGCGCCTCAGCCCGTATACATAGCGAGTCAGATTATTTATTAGGATATCAAGTTTATGGGACGACGAGGAGTCCAGATTACAGTAAATCAATTCACTGTAAGTTAATATAGGTAGAATAAGCTGAAGGACTAGTTTTTTCCTGGTTTCCTTAGGAATAAAATTAGCAGAATAACGCAAGCTTGCGAGAATTGCATAAGATTTATTTACGGTCTTGTTGACATGGTCGGTGCAGGTTAAGGTGGAGTTGATGCAGATTCCAAGATTTGTAGTTTTGGTTACAAAGAGAAGAGCAGAGTCTTTCAGTAATATGGTAGGAATACATGCATGATCAATGTGATTTTTGGATATGGGTAATACGAAAGATTTCGATGCGTTTAGTTTGAGACCATTATCATTGGACCAGCGAGCAATGTACTCTAAGTCTTCGTTCAATCTGGCACATAAATCCTCAAGCAGTCCGAGACGATTGGAAAGGTACAACTGCAAGTCATCTGCATAAGCATGAATAGAGGCATAGTGCACTACGGAGAAAATATCATTTAGAAATAAATTGAATAATAAGGGACTTAACACTGATCCTTGGGGGACACCGATGCAGACTTGCCTGAAATCTGAGTAGCCATCTGAGCACTTGACTCTTTGGTAGCGGTCAGTGAGATAACTCTTTATCAGTCTAACAGCCATAGGAGAGAAATTGTACAAAGAACCTAATTTGTTACACAGAATTCCATGGTTAACACTATCAAATGCTTTAGAGAAATCTAAGAGGCATAACAAGGTAATGTTTTGATTATCATATGCTGTACGAATATCGTCAGTTATTTTTAGCAGAGCTGTTGAACAACTGTGTCTATGCCGAAAGCCAGATTGGCACGGATGCAAGAGGTTATGTTGTAATAAATAGTTATTAATTTGCTCCGCCATAAGAGCCTCACAGACTTTCGACAGGATTGGTATAATGCTAATGGGACGAAAATCGGCAGGAGTTTTTGGGGATGATTTCTTGGGAACTGGGATTACAGTTGCCATTTTCCATATCGATGGGAAGGAGGAGGACATAAGGACATGGTTAATGATACCAGTTAAGGGAGATAATACGAATGGTAGGATGATTTTGATAAACGTTATAGATACTCCATCCTCTCCAACAGCATTTGACTTCACAAGTTTTATACATTTCAGTACGTCAGCTTCCGTGATGCTAGCGAAACTAAATGAGTCACGGTCGTCATAAGTGTCACTGTGGTCAACATGGATATCAGGTATCGTCCTGTCGAGAAAGTAGTCGTTTAAGTCATTAGAGGGGAGATTACATGTCGATTTATTTTTTGACCCAATACCTAGACTTTTTAGTCTTTTCCAAATTTGCTTAGGTGGCAGCTTGGCATTTAGTTTAGATGCAAAGAAGTCTTGCTTCGATTTTTTTATAAGCCACGTTGTGGCATTGCGTGCTCTTCTGTACTTTTCCCAATTTAAAGAATTACGATTCCTTTTCCACTTGGAGCGCAAAATATTTCTCTTACGTATTGAATCTCTCACTCTTGAGGTAAACCAGGGACAGGATTGATTAATAATACTTACTGTACGTACCGGTACGAAAGTGTCATATAAGTATCCTATAACATTATTAAAGAACATTAATTTGTCGTTTACGTGCGCGACTCTCCAACATTGTCCCCAATCAATAGACCCTGCTGCATTAAACAAGGATACAGTATCTATGGCCTTGAAATTACGAAATGAGAAAGAAGAGGTAGCCGCACACGGATTTAAACGAACGTCAAAAGAGCTGAACAAAAGATCATGATCAGATACAAAATCTAACTGGGAGAACATCAATACCTTCATAGGATCAGAAACAAAAATATAATCTATTAAGCTAGGAGAATCATTATGGCTGTATCGGGTTGGCAAGGTGTCATTAACAAAGGACAGACCAGACGCATACACCAAATCAGCGAATTTTTCTGATACAGGGTTATTTATTAGGAAATTTACATTAAAGTCACCACAGATAATCGTAATATCGTAGGTCAGAGAGCTGGTTGAGATATAATCAAAGACACATCGAAGGTCATTACTCCTATGAGGGTTATAAACACAGCCGACGAGAATCTTTGTCCTATGATCAGCGATCTTCACACAAATATATTCGACCACAGAGCCGTTGGACGAGAGCATAACTTCAGATTTATATGAAGATTTCACATAAATCGCTACACCGCCTCCTCGCTTATGGACTCTATCTACACGATAAAGTCTATAAGAAGGAATTGCAATGATTGAGTCAGCGAGATCAGAGCAGAACCAGGTCTCGGATATACAAATAACATCAACGTCGGAGTGTTGAAAAACATTTTTTATGTGGTCGTATTTAATATGATTTAAGCTTCTCGCATTAAAGTGCACAACATTGAAACCCTCATGCTGTTTACACAGTATATCCACTAGCAGCTTATGATTTCCGTAAGCACAGTTTTGTTGCCCTGTGAATGCACTCATAACGCCAACAAAGAAAATACCAAAAATAGGGCGGAAGGAATACTAAGAAACCAACAATTATAAGTATGATTATAGCATATCACTATCCCACCACTGTAGCCACGCACAATATTGTAAGAAAATAGGAGATATAGGTAATTATTATAACTGAGATTGTGGGAAGAGCGATAGAGAGATATTGCAAGAAAGAGAGAAGTAGAATTAAGAGAACGATGAGCTACGGTAATACAGTATTGTAGAGACAGAGAAACAGAGAACACAGAAGAGTTTAAAAATAAATAGCAATAAATTATAAGATGATACATGTTAGTATATATAAACGTATGAAAATACAATTAAAGAGTACGGCTGCACTGCATAGGATCATCCACTGTTTGTGAGAGAGTTTATGCTTGCGATGTCGTTCACTGAGATAGGGTTGCCATCAGTGCTGGTTTTGACAAAAACTTTGCCATGAAGATTGAAAACTGCAAAAAGTTTTTTATCGCGTTTGAGGCTAAGAGCATGGCGAAAGACAGTACGCAGAGATCTAGGTAGGCTTTCTTGCACGTGCACCTTTCCATTGCCTGTGAGTTCCAAATCACTTAGTGTGAGGGCACGACGTTTTTGTCGGCAAACTACCGCAATAGAACGTAAGAGGCTGGAGCGTTCATGCGCTGATTGCAATTTGACCACTATAGGCCCATTGTTGTTTGCGTTCTTAATGCGAAATATGTTACGCAGAGGAGGAGTGCTAAGACCAACAACACTACATATCGATCGAAATACCTTCTCTAGATTTTCGCCCGGAGACTGAGATACACCAGTTATGATAACATCACTGGAAACTGCTTCTTTCTCCAAAGTTAGTATTCTATCAGCAAGTCCAGAAGTTTCAGTTTTCAATGCAGCATTGTCATTTGCAGCAGTCTCTACGGTACATAGTCGCGCTGAGAAATCTTTCATTTTGGATTTTAAGTTGGTAATCTCTGCAGAAACTTCACTAAATCTCTGCATGATGCGCTCTTCGAATTTACCAAATTCTGCCGACATCTCACTAATGATACTCTCCCTCAGAGCGACTAGCTTTGCATCTAAGAGCGCCGCAATTGCGGAGAGATCATTATTGTTTTGTTTGCTGCCCACAGGTGTAACGGGACTCACTGGAGTGTCTGCGCGTGTTGAACTCAGGAGAGGATTAGTACGAGTTACTCGTTTATAGTTGTTGTTGCTCGGTTTATCATGAGACATTTTTTTCCTTTTTTTGTTTAACTTTTGTTTCTTAACTTTGTGCTTAATATTTACTTTTATTCTTTTTATAGTTTTTAAATTTAGTTTAACAAACAGACACCCACGCTTCGAATAATTTTACTTAGCAAGCGAGTTATTGAAAATTTATGTGGAAGAATACACAGTGAATTTCACGATCGAGTGCCAGTAGCCGAAAACACGTCTACTCACGATGCATTTAGTTAAGTTTTTTTTCTTTTTTTTTTTTTTTTTTTTTTTTTTTTTTTTTTTTTTTTTTTTTTTTTTTTTTGGATGCGAATGTAGAGATTTTTCACGTCGGTAACGATGTACATATGCAATTGAGATCAATGAAGATCTGCAAATCACTATAATAAAATGCAAGGGAATTTTGCACTGTTTAGACAAACAGTGATAATGATATATTGAGGTCGGTTCGGTTGACTGGCTGGACTGTCAGTTGGTTTGGTTGAAGATCCCTCTGTTATCACCCGGTGGTCGTTTTGCATTTTATTCGTATTCTGTTAATGGTGGTCGCTTGGACATTGTTATAAATTACCTTTAATTTAGTACTGAAGGTCGGAGGTCAGCAACGCAGGGCCATTAAACTCAATGACGTAGACACATACTCGTATCTCGATATTGAAAAAAGCAATTAGATGTGAAATGCAATCACATACGAGTATCGACGAGTCAGAGACAAGTACTAAAGAGTGAGAGAGAAAGGGAAAGAGAAGGTGAGAGAGAGGGAAAGCAAGAGATACCACTGGGAGTGAAAGAGTGCGAGATGCACATCTACAAATCAGCATATTGTAATGCATTGTTAACTATATGAAGATTAATGATCTAAAAGCAAAGAGTTTTCATAGACGATGTCTACGTAATTACAATGTGAAAAAAACGTATACGAGGTAATAAAATCATTTCTAGACGTTTTCAAGTGTCAAAAAAGTAGAGCAGAAAATATAAAAAAGAGTTGTATCTACTCTGCAGCGTGTACATAGTTTAGATGATAATAAATGACTTTTTAACTGTGGGAAATCATGCATTCTAAAGAAATATTCATCTATTAATTTTAGAGAGCAAACCGTTTGAGGCAGGAAACAGAGAATTAAGTGAAATTACTGAGTAAGTTTCTCTCAAGATATGATTTCGTTCATAACTATTAAACTTGACTCTACACCTCCACTCTACACCCGGTATCGCTGTAAACGATTTCAAAACACGGCAATATTTAGTCGTCCAGTCCGATTCAGTCCTGTGCATTAAAAATTTAAACCAGTTGAACTCATATTTAATTACTTATGCACCTACAATGACCACAACAACAACAACAGCAACAACAACTTTATTCAGTGAGGTGTGAAACCAAAACAACGTAATGAGTTCTGAATCGAAAACATTCGCTATGGAAATCACGTAAAACTTTTGAGTCGTTGATAAACGTGACAGAAACATTTTCAAGCCTACCGCGAGACAGACAGAGTGGTCAAAATAGAGATGGGCACAGGCGGGGAGTCGAAGTCGTCTCTCTAGAATATAAAAATGAATCCGCAGATACTCGTATCTCGCCATAGACACTGCGAACAGTGACAAAATGCATCGCTTTTGTTACCTTTTCAACCGCAACCGTCTCCGCATTGAGAACATTCAGTCGATTTTGTGGTTTTAACCACGACGAACCACTCGAACCGCTCCTGTTCCGTCCCGCCGTCCCTCCCTTCCTATCCCATGAATGGGTCGAACGTTTCCACGTGAAACAAGCTCTACGTGGTCGAGGAGATTCTCACATTTTGAAGCCGCTTTTGCAAATGAATCATTTCTTTTATTGCTTTCATCATCGCGAATGGTCGCTGCTCTGCGGCTGGTCTGCGGTGTTCTCTCCGCGATTTTCATTCCGATTCCAACGACGCTGGATGACTGTACGAAGTTAAGCGGTTGAAGCTGCAACGCCTACTGCTTTAAATCTACCGCTGTGACTGCCCGTCCTCGTCCTCATCCTCCTCCTCTTCATGAACTTCAATTCTCAAGTCTAACAGCTTATTTGGGTCCATTTTTGCTTTTGTAAAGATCTGTTTTTCAGACACTTTCTGCTCTCGGCCATACATCCTGGCGATTGTTATGTGCTGCGATCTCTCTGCTCGGCTCAGAGCAACTGCCCGAATATGTTGGGATGTGCTGAAGTTATCAGGAAAGCGTGCGCACCACCATCGCACGTACTACGATTGCTCCAAACACATACACACACACACACACACATACATAGAAAGAGAAAGATTGCAGGTCAGCAAAGCCAAGGTTTTATTACCTCCCCGATCCGCCCCGCCTCCATGGCCAAGAATCTGCTCCATTAAGTGTTAAAACGCGCCATCGCAAAGCCGCAGATTTACAAAGATAGTCGTTTGGGCCACGTTATTTGTAAGTGCAAAAATCATATCAGCAAATTAGATTGTAATGGGCCAAAGAGGCGTGGTGCATGGTGTACCACGGTTCGGCTCGATTCGGTTCAGGTACGCAAAATTTATTATTACGCTGAAATGAAATTATTATTAAAGCTGCAGAGTAACGAGAAAATAATAAGGATTCACAAGGATAACAAGCTGTGTACTAAAAAAAGAGGAAGATATCTTTATTGTTAAATCTCTGGTCGAGGAGATTCTCCGCTTTTTGGTTGTAGAGACTTTCCTCTGGTTTTTTATATTAAAACTATTTTTTATAAATCACTATTCTTGTCTTTACTTTCCCTTGCTTTCCTTTGCTTAATTTAATGTTTTAAAAGTTTTAGTGTTTAGATTTTAATTATGATTTTTTTATATTAAGGATTGATGTAGAAATGGTTACTTTTTCGGAAAGTTGCTCTTATAATATTGAGTTACCAACTCGATACCAACTTCATGCATCTGCACATGTGTTGGAACACACAATAAACAGGCAGCACATGAGTTTGGTTTCATCAGATGCCGGTCTTGGAACTGAAGTGGTTTGGAGGCCAGAAGATTACCTGTCGATGAGTTAGCATTCTTACAAATGGCCCTAGAATCGTACAATATTAACTATGATCTGTATGAAGTCTCTCTCCCTCTCTCTCTTGATCTCTCCTCCTAAATGAGCACATGCACACGATTCTTAAAGATAAATGACCCAATCTTAATGTATGAGGTTTGGAGGTCCGCTAAGTGACCGCCACAAGGTTTGTTTCAAGGCTGCATGCGGTGCGCTACGTAAAGATTCTGTGTTAAGTACTGCCGACGATGTTCCGGCCGCCAACACGGTCGAAGCTTCGGCTCTAACCTATCATAGCCAAGTAATT
Source organism: Myopa testacea (assembly GCA_949629155.1). NCBI lineage: Eukaryota > Metazoa > Arthropoda > Insecta > Diptera > Conopidae > Myopa > Myopa testacea. The sequence continues at coordinate 3,852,073 of OX451346.1, read as the reverse complement.
GCAGGTAAGTATTTCTCACCAGTTTTATTGTTGTTGTTGTTGTTGTTGTATTGCTAACCGAGACTGGGGTGTTAAAGTGTTGTTATTATTATTATTATATGGTTGTTGTTGTTGCTTATTTTGTTAGACTTTCGTTTGGGTTCCTCTTTATTCATTGTTCAGAGGTTACGCTATAGAAGATTCCGCGTTTTTGTGGTCCGATTTTATTGCTTTTTAATAGCGGTCATGTAATGAGTTGTGGTGCATGTGTACCGCGGAAACACACACACACACAGACACACAAACACAGACACCGAAGAGCTTGCATTCAATAAGAACCATAATAATTTTGGACTGGTTTTTAAAGTTAATTGTTTTGGTTTGGTTTTTTTTGTGTTTTGCCTTTTTTAAGGTAATTTTAATTGTTTTTAAGTTACTGAGAGGAACCAAAAAAAGTTATTAAAAACACCACACAGAAAACAGTTAAATGGACACCTCGGCTTTAGGTTTGGAGTTTTTTGTACCATTTTATAGCAATTCGGAAAATTAAATAAAGAAAGGCAACAACAAAGAATGTGTGTAGAGCGCTAAAAAATGTATAAAGGCAGTAAATTGGTGAAAAATTACAATATTTGATTAGGTATTTTAAAGTGTGTATAAGAGTATATACACATATTTTATACATACATATAAAAAAATTTAAATTTCTAAGAAACCAGCCGATGCCCCACCATCATTACCATTCTATTGTATATATTTATAACAAAATATATTATTAATTTTTAACTTATTTAAAACACGAATATTTGCGTAATTAAAAACAAGCTCTTTTAATTAAATTGTTAACTCAATTTTAGGTTTCAAGGACGTCCTTTTATCGAATCCTCGTTCTTAATCCCAGTTGATTTTGTTGTTGATAAAACACATTGTAATTAAATAAGCCGTCTCGCAGTCATTCGGTCCCTTCTCCCCCTTGCACTCTGACGTCGTTCTCTCGAGGTTCGGGTCGTCTTTCAGGTCGGGAATCTCCTTGAGCGCCTGCAGCAAGGCACCCTCCACAAAGGTGCCGTTTTTAAGGAGGCCCTCCTTCTCCATAATGCAACGCATGTGACATTTGATTTTGGCCGTAACGTCGATGGGCTTCATGCCGCCATCGTAGAAAGCCGTAAACTCGGCTTCGGTGATGTTTTCCTGCTTCATGCAGGGTTGCAAAAGCTTCTTCAATTCGGGTCTCATGTCGCACTGTAAAAAAATACAAAATATTTAAACATCAAATGCAGTTTCATGCAAAAATCACTTTCAGATAGCTATTAAAATAGTCTCTTCAAATAGTTTTCTATTATAAACAATTAACGAAAGAATTTTTCGAATAATTTTACAAACAGCAAACCAAAGAATTTTCCAAATAATTCTACAAAGAATTTTCACAACATTTTCAAAATAATTTCTCCAACAATTTTTGAAATAAGTTGTGTAAATAAATTCTCGAATAATTCCTGAATCGAATCACACCGACCACAACAAACGCCATCAAACTCAGCAGAACCAAAGCGAATGATTTCATTCTCAACACACAAGTTTTTCACCAGCAAATTTTATTATTTGATCAATGAATTTTCTAAATATTTTCAAAACGAAACCGACAGATAGTGCGAGAGAGAGAATCAGAAAGAGATGGAGTGCGATTGAGACGAAAATTCCGACTGTGTTGTTCGTTCAACGCGAGCTTCACTTTTATACGGACCCGGTTCAAGATTCCCAGGTTTAAAGCTCTTCTATTAACTGAACTATTTTTGTGGGCTTCCTTTTTTTTTGGTAATAAAATTAATTCAATTATTTGGCGCATTGGGGCGAAAATATGTTTTTGTCAAAACTTATTAACAACTTGAATTATTTATTACTTCTGTTTAGTCTGCGCAGATAGAAGTCATGATTGAAATTAATTTCAAATTAAACACAATTGAAATGTTTTGAATATTGAAAAATGATTCTACAGCGGATATATTATAATACATAATAATTTCACAAAATTATTATGATTGGCAAAAGTTGTCACCAGCTTTTAAATGTTGTCATATGTCATGAGTTCTTGTTGTTGGGTGCTTTCTATTAAAAAATATCCTCATACAAAAATATTCATAACCGAAAATCTTTATACTCAAATTCAACCGTCAAAATATTATGTAAAAGACCCATTTCTATAGTAGTATCCAATGATTCTACAGTAGCATCCAACCATTCTATAGTATAGTATAGTTTAGAATATAGAATTAAAAGATAAAAGATAAGAAGATGTCCTTGTATACAGAAAATAATATAAAATGGAAATAACTTGTGTTATCCTTAAATGAACAAAAGATTTGTCACTGCAAACGACAAACGGTATCAATTGTCCTTTGAAACACTGAAGGACACTATTGAAAAGTCTTTTATAAACAATAAAAATGTGAATGACTGCAAAAGACTCCCGATCATCTTTGGTACAGTTATTTTATAATTTTTTGCGTCACTTTTCGCATTCACAATAGATTCTTTCCGAGAACGACCCACATTTTGTTAAGGCTCTTGAAGTTTCTGTTGCATAAGCAACTCGTAATACTTAAACCCATTTTGTTGGCAGGTCATAATAATTCCATCTAAAGTCCGTTCGTCCTCAATAAATCGATAAGAATTGTTGACAATAATAATATTGTTATAATAATATGCTTTATGCTTTGCGCTTTTCTTTCAGCCTTTTATAAGGCTTTCTTTTGCAGGCGGCTCTCTCTCCCTCCTTCTCTCTCTCTCTCTCTCTCTCTCTGGAAGCCACACAACCGTGTTTAGCTTACGTTGACAAAAAGGATAATTTATTCGATGTTGTTGAGGACTTCAGCGAAGACTGAACTGAACCCAGTTGAGTCTTGATAATTGAGTAGAACAAAAGCCCACCTGAACTTGGCAGAACCTACCATCTAACCGACCATCCAGTCATCCATCCAACCAAACATCTAACCAAACATGTAACCAACCATCCAACCAACCATTCAACTAACCATCCAACCAACCATCCAACCAACCATCCTACTAACCATCCAACCAACCATTTAACTAACCATCCAGTCAGCTTGTCAACTTCAAAGGCACAAGTATTCTTTCTGGAAATAAAGACGTACCTGAGCACGTTGAATTGGCAACGTGCTAGTGTCATTAGATGGATAAAGGACAAACGACTAACGTCCTTTTTCTTCCTTTTACGCAACCTTCTTCTGTGTTTCTATTTCTTCCTTTTAAACAGTCTTCTTCTTCTATATTCTCTTCTCTATGAGGTTTATAGGTCGGTATGCGTCGGTGGCCCACTTTTTCTGCTCACAGATTGGCTAAAGTTAAAGTCTGAGGTGAGCCATTTAAATACCCTCGTAGCCCAGAATAGAATGAGCAGCAATTCATTGAACAGATATTTCATTGTCAGTTCCATTGTTTTGACCTGATTTACAAGTTTATGTAACCTGACCAAGCTGTCGTAACCTGGAGAGAAAATAATAATAATAAGAAGACGAAGCAGTGGCAAAAGTAACGGCAACAGTAGCTCTTGAATTGGGTTAATGAATGAATGAATGAATGAATGGACGAATGAATGAATTTAATTCAGTTTAGTAAAGACAAAATAGAAAATTGAATAAAAAAGAACAAAAGACTTAAAGAACAGTGGACACTAATGAGGCAAAGAAAATACTTTTACAAACCGCATGAAAATAGATTTTATATTGAACTCCAGAAAAAGAAGAAGAAGAGGAAATGGATACACAAAGGAGCAAAATAATTAATTGGAGTGAAGTTTAATTAGGTGATTCTAATGCTAATTATTCTGGGTCTAATACATTAATAGAGATAGAGAGCCCCGAAGCATCGATTAATGTATGCTTTAAACTACTTCTTCAGAGTTAAAGTCGGGAAAAGAGGACTTAAGGAAGTAGTTCAAGTCCAATAGTTTTAAGGCAAATTATATTCAGAGATCAGAATCATCATCTCCTCATAAAAGCCGATACTAGCCGATACATAAAAGCCGATATTCTGGTACCGGGACTAGTCAAGGTCTCAGGGTAGACTATGGTAAACTCAGGATATAGTTTACAATATATATATGTATATATATATATATAACTATATATAGTTGTGCAACATCCGCCTCAGGAATAGAGCGCATTATTTCTGGGAATGAAGGCTGTATTGGTGAAGGTGCTATCCGTGAACTTAAAGATGTCTCTGCTCGAATGCCATGGCGCTTAATTACGATTACGTGACTTTGTACCCATTTATGTGACCCTATCTATCAGTACCCCTATTTTTATAATACACGTGGTATTCCGAAATTTAATTGATGCATTTTACTACACGTGATGTTTCAGGACAATTTTAGCAACACCTTGAAAATGATATTCTTCGTAATGATGGTTATTATTACTATTATTATGTTTCTTTTTATCTTTTTTAACCCACCTCCACTTCCGAGTTACAGTACGAGTATACCTCCAGCTGTTCAGCGACACCAACACCATAATTAATTTTAAGAACAAACAATATCCTGCATCACGCAGGATACGTCGACCGAATGCGAGTTTTGTTTCTCCGAGAATCACCTCAATTTCGAAAATAACCAACATCTCGGTTTTCAAAACAATAGACTTGTGTGTGGACTCCAGCTGGGCTTCAGTAACTGCAACGTTGCCACAGGTAGACAAACGCCATCAATGACGTTGACAAAATACTCATTACTCAAACCTTGGACACATTTGGGTTTGCTTTGTGCCCACATTCCAAGGACAGAATGCAATCCAAACACCAAAAAAAAAAAAAAAAAATCTAGAAGGTGTGTGAAAAGTGTGAAAAACAACTGATCTCATACAATCGAGATTGACGTGTGGCCACCTTTTGTGTGAAAAAAGGTGTTATCATTGCGTTGCCTTTTATTATTTCTTGTTGTTGTTGTTGTTGTTGCAGACATTTACTCACCACAAATGTTGCTGTTGCAATTACAATGCAACATTTCATTGTTCTATCTACGTCTGTAGATGAAAAATTTCTGTTGTTGTTGGGTTGTTAAAGAAGATTTGAAGATAATTTATATGAAAATGAAAAACATTGGGATTTCTTTGCTTTTATATAGATTTGATATAAAATCGAAATCATAATTCCGACGAATTTCATTTTAAAGTTCATTTCAATATTAATTTACAAACACAAAATACACAGTTTAGAAGGTCAGGGATGTCAAAACTGACATACAGACAGATTAAAAGGGTTCAAAAATCCAACCATGGAAATCCGTCTTGGATTCTTTTGAAGTTCCTTTTCTTCTTCTTTAGAAATCCTTTTGAAGTAAAGAAAATTGGAAACTTGAAAAGGGGAAAATTTAACAAAAACAAAAATTTCCCTGGAATTACTAATGAAATTCAGTATCAAAACGAAGACATAAGAAAAGCCGTAAGAATTATTATAATTAATAAAAAAAAGAAAGAGTAAAAACAATTGTTAGAATTTATATAAAATTTTTATTTATGTATGTACTATGAAAAACGTACCAATCTCCCCGACGGGGAATTGAACCCCGGTCTCCCGCGTGACAGGCGGGGATACTAACCACTATACTATCGAGGATGTTATCATAAGTTAGAACAACTAAATTTAATTTTAAGCTGAATTCTCTCTCTCTAAATAAGAGAGATAGAAATATACGTATTCTCACTCGTGTATAAGAAATACTATTTATAAGACATATTGAATGGACATATAGAATGGAATAAAAAACAATTCCCATACCGGGAATCGAACCCGGGCCTTCTGGGTGAAAGCCAGATATCCTAGCCACTAGACCATATGGGACATTAATTTTAGTACTGTATCACTGCATATCAAATCAGTTTAGAACATATTGTTAATGCAAAGTTAATTTATTTAGATTGTCGAAAGAAGAACTTTCACAGTATACAGCCGGGCATAGATAGATCCTATACATATTTTTCACTTATATATTTTTTTCATATATGTATATTTTTGCATGCATATATTTTGGTGTTTATATATTATAAAAAACTCAGCTGACTTAAATCGAATTTAAATTCCTTCGACCACAAAAATAGTAGATAAACGAGTGTTTAACAATGAAATTCATTTGTTTGTTCAAACATTTCTGTTTCGACAAATTATAATGAGTTTGGAAAAAGTAAAAAGCATAAAGGTCATTATGAAAAATGAGGGCTGAGGTCTCCATGGGTGGTGAGGTGGGCTGTTTGTTGGTTACTCTAGCGGACAAGACAACAGAGAATATTCATTAGATTTGAGTTTAGTATCTCGTAACTAAAAATACAGTAAGTGCAGGAAACTCAAGCGAAATGAGAAACAGTTCCTCATCCACACCACACTACAACCCCACACTGGTCCCTGTTTCTTAAATGATGTGAGCACACCTACGAACCCACTACAGCGCATAGAGCTACATACTCGTATGTTAATTAATTATTTTTATAACTACCAGAGTATGTTACAAGGGTTCTTGTATGCTGGTCCGACTGGCCCCGTTCGTAGGCCTGACTGGTCGTCGGACTGGTTGGTGGTCTGCCTGCTGTTGGTCCACCTGGTATGAACCACAGCAACAGAGAGAATTCGGACTAAGAGTGACAATGAGTGTGGGACCGATTCAGGTAAACCAACACTATTCCCTCTCAGCCCACTCTATCATTTCAGGTCTCTCTTCGCTCTTCATCACTCTTGGATCTTCTTTCTTTTTTCTTTTCTCTCTTCTCTTTCTTCACTCCTTTTTATCTTCTCCATTCCTTCTCTATACTCTCTCCTTTCTTCTTTCTTCCTTTTTTCACTCTGCTCTCTTTCGACTAACCTTTTACCCTTTCCACTTTCCTCCTTTACGCTTTCTCCACTTTGCTCACTCCCTTTCTCTCTTCTACCTCCACCCGCCCTCCACTCTTCAGTCTCCTCTCTCTTCGCAATTCACTGTTCTGTTTCCTCTCTTCACTCTTCTTCGTCTTCTGTCTCTTATTACCACTCTACAAACTTAATACTGACAACTATAGTTCAAGAGTTTTTGCAGTCCTTGTTGTTGGCTCTGGGGTGTTGCTGCTGGTTCCGGTGCCGTCCAAGGATGGTTGTGATTGTTGTTTGGTTGTTAGGCTTGTTGCCGAACAGGACTCAAAACGAAGGACTTCAACTTATTTAACAGTTTTACTAACAACAAGAAGCACAATAAAATAAAACAAAGGATTAAATGGCATGGAATTGCAGAAATTCTAAATGCGTAAAGTGCTGCTGCTGCTGCTGCTGTTGTTGTTGTTGTTCTTCTTCTTCTTCTTGTTGAGTTGGGATTCCAGCGGCATGTCGCAAGAGGGTGTGGTGTGGTGGGGGTGGTGGCGGTAGTAGGGTGGGGTTTGATACCATATCAACCAGAACGACCAGCAGAATTTCCATGTTGACTCGTACAACGTCAGGCAACCTCAATACATTGCGCAATAAAACCAGATGATGATGGTAACATGTTGTTGTTGTTGTTATTATTGTTGTTCTTGTTGCTGCTTTCAATTTGTTGCTGTACTAAGCTTTGTTCTATGCAGTGTGTCTACAATACAAGTGCAGCACAAGCATGATAACTAAAACAAAAGCAATAACAACAAAAACAATTACTTAATAACGGCATTTCAATTTGTCATCGGCAGGATGTACCAGGACATGCATGAAGGACATGAAAAATTGCAGAATAGACGACGATTAAAATTAATTTTAATGAATTGAATTTCATGACAATAAACTTTGAAAATATTTGCAAAGAAAAGGAATTGTTTCTGGTTGTTGTTTTTGCTGTTGTTGTTGTTTTGACAGAAATGCTTTTTCAACTAAGACAATAAACTAGAATTCTAAGTAAATATTTCACAAACATTATCAGATAATTGATAAAATAGTGAAGTATAAATAATAAATTATTAAAAATATCTCTTTTCTTAGAAAACCATTTTGAAGAATATGCTGAATGAATATACTATGAAAATATTAATGAATAAAATATGAAATAATAATATGATGAATAATATGAAGAATAAACCATCATCTCTCGAAATATGATCGAGTTTTGGTCCGAGCGTTGATTCCCCCCTCTTCGAAGACTGATTAAATACGATGTCATCCACAATCATCAATATTTTTTGATGCATTACACACGTGATTTTATTCCACTGTATCACTTAAACTCTACTTCGTGAATTCGTATCGACAGCGAATTTCGTAATGAGTGACGACGACGGCTGACAACGTATCACGTCTTCGTTGATGTTACGAGCCCAGTAAATGATCGCCACCAGATTGTCTCGTCTTTCGGCTGCAGAACGAGTGCCGAATGTCAAATAGCGAATCAAACGAATGACGAAACAGACGTCGAACATCGAGTACCGAATGTCAAATGCGGTGCAGGAATGTCAACGACTTCGAATGTTTTTGACACACTTTTTATCAGGGCGCACATCAAATGAGAGGAATTCGCATAAGAACAACAAGAACAAAAACAACAACACAAAGCAATGTTATATAATCCTCATTCGCATCAGAACATTAAAAGGTACAAAACATCAAAAAACAACTTAACACACACATACATATGTAAGTGTTTGTAAGTGTGTATGTATGCATGTGTGTATAGTATATGTTTAAGTGTACGTGTGAGGTTAAATTTTTTGAGTGTCCTCTTTGAGAGGTAAAAACATCGCCTTTGATCGTTGTTGTTCTTGCTAATGTTGTTGTTGCTTTACTACAGACCCTGCAGCTGCAATCATCGTGGCTGCGTTTGTCTCCCTCCCTCTCGAAACGCATTCATTCCCGACCCTCCGCGACCCTCAGTCGACAGGAATCACGGCCCGCATATCGATTTCCATCTCATCTCCTGACTGCTTGTTCTACTGCTGCTGTTGTTGTTGTTTTTTTTTTGCATGTAAAATTGTCCTTTTTTTGCAAATTTTGACTGACAACCGATGCGTCGTTTGTGCGTCGTCGTCGTTGTCGTCTGTTTCTGATGTTGTGCGTGATTAAATTTCTAAAAAACGAAAAGCGGCCGCTTCACCTCGATTCAGGCAGGAGTCAGGAACAGTAAATACAACAACAATGACAACAACAAAAATTGCGTAGTTGAACAACTGAAAATTTGAAATGAAAAACAAAGAAACTTAAGCAAAAACTTTGGGAAGCTGAGCTCAATATTGAAGTGAGGTTGTGTTTCTATGTATGTGTGTGTGTACAAATTTGTACTGGTGTGTGTGTGTACATGCCGGTGTATTTGTATGTGTGCTTCTATTTGTTTGTGTGCTTGAGTTCGTTGCTGTGCAATGAGTATACAATAAATAGTGTTGCTAAGTGTGTATACAGTGTTGCTAAACATATGTTGCTGGCAACATATGCCTCAATGAATCTCTTTACATAAATTAATTGCAAAGTCATTCAATGAGTTAGAAAGTAAAGAAAAAAATCCAAAAAAACACAAAAATATTACAAAAAAAGGATGAAATGAAACAAAATCCATAATTTTTTTGCTGCTATCCTTTTTTTTTAAGATTGCTTCTAATTTTCCACGCTATCAATTTTTGGAATCATTGCGTGTTTATAATCAATGCGTGACTCTATCAACAGTGTGTGTATGTGTGTGTGTGTGTGTGTTTATGTAGAGCAGTGTTATAACGTGACTTGACAGATGACATGACATGCGAGTGCATTGACAGCACTTCCGTCAAACGTCGGTGTCTCACATGAAAACCGGCGAACAAGCAACACGAATGAACTCAACCATGAATTAATCAAGCATGGAAAAACACTCACGATTACCGCGTATTGAATATAGTGTCCCATTTCGCCCCCGGAGAGCCGGCCGAACCAACTGACAGTTGTTGTTATTCTGGTCATCTTCGGTTTTTCCGGTTTAGTTTTCCACGCTTTCTTCTCCTTTTTTTTGAGTCGCTTTTCACGCCTTTTTTTGGTATACGGCTTTAAAACGCTTCGAACTGAAGTTCTGACGTTTTTTACCGAATTTTTGACAGCTGCTGCGGCTCCATTTTTACACACGTTTTTTATCTATTTATGTTCATGAAACACTTTCAAAAATATTTTTGTGTTATTCTGTATTTTATTAAATTTTAATAATAATCGCTTTCTTTTTCATTGTTGTTGTTATCTCTCTTCCTCTCTCTCTCTCTCTCATTCTCCCTCTTTTTTTTGTGTTGCATAATTTGCATTTGATGTGCATTTTTTTCGGTTCAACAACTTTACAATGTTGCCCATGAATCATTGATTCACTGATTCGGTCCACCTGCGATTTAAACCATTTTTTGGGATACCCTTTTTTCGGTTTTTGTTTTTGTGATCAAAATGAACCGCTTTTCTGTGAATTATTGTAAAAATTTGAATAAATAAAAACTCATTTTTTCAGGTTCATAAACTTTTTATTCGAATCAGTGTTAATATATCAGAAATCCTGAAATCTTTACTATTCGAACTTTTATTAAAGTGTTTTGTGAGTTCCTCTCTCTGACCTTCACTCTCCCCGGCATCCATTTGATGCTTGAAATTCACCCTACTTTTTAATTTAATATTATATTTAATCTAATCCACTAATATTTAATCTAATAAACGGTCTACTAATTTGTCACGGCTTTTGTCATCATTTAAAAGAACAAATAAAAGAAAAACACAAAAAAGAAAATAAAAATAAATAAATAAAAAAGCAAAAACAAAAATAAATAAGAAACAGCACAAAATATAAAGAAACAAACATCGCAGCGTATTTTTTGAATGTGGCCAAAAACAATTATCATGTTCATTTAAGGTACCGTTTAAGGTACCGTTTAAGGTATCATTCATCTTTGTTGTTGTTTTGTTGTTGGTTTCATTGTCGTTTGTTTTTATTTGTGTTTTTTTAATGACTGTTTTTATGTTGCTTTTGTTGTTTTTTTCGTTTATGTTGCTTTATATTTGACTGTCCTTCAACGCAACACATCAGCGATATGAACATTAAACGATATGCGAAGAGAGGGGTGGATAAAAGGGATGAAAACCCTGGAAAAGTGTCCTTAAAAATACGAAAAAAAAAATCCGAAAGAATGAGAAAAATCCGAACCGTAGAAAGAATGAGTTTTCTTTTTTCCCATTTTCCCCTCTTTTTCACCCTTTCGTATAGTTTCTATAATTTTTTGAGTATTAGCGGATGTGAAGCACATGTTAGACACATCGTCTAAGAGACCGTCTCTTCACGTGTACTTCAATCTCTTTCTTTATCTTTCTCTCTGTCTCTTTCTCCCTTCCACACTGTCTTCCTTTTTTTCTTGCTCTCCCTCCTCTCTCTCCACCCTTTCACGCTGTCAGGTCAGTCACTCAGTCAGCTTTTTGACCCCGTTCCATCTCCCTGCCTGCTCCACTGTCTGTCTGTCTGCTCTTCCGTATGTCGGTCCCTCTGTCAGTTGTTCTGTCCGTCTGTCCGTCTGCTCGATTTTCAATGGATCTGTTGTAGTGTCGAAAAATGAACGTGTGAGTTGTTCATTATTTCCGCTGCTCTTTTAATCATTCCATTTTCTAGTTTTGTTGTTGTTTTTATTTCCTCTTTTTATTTTTGTTCTAAATTTTGCCCTTTTCACGTTCATATGTGACTTTAAATGCTTTTCGGTTTAGCTTAATTTTTCTTACCTTCCTTTTTTTTACCTTCTTCGTTTTTACCTTCGTTAGTTTATTGTTGTTGTTACTATTAATGTTGTTGTTATTATTACTGTTGTTTTTGTTGTTATTGCATTACACACTACTTACTTGTAGCTCAACTTTAGACACTCATGATACAACCTCTAATACAATATTTTTTGTAATAATATTGTTTTTGTTGTCGGTGTTATTTTATTATTTTTTCTTTTTGTAATTACATAATTTTTTTGTTCCGTTTCTGTTGGCAATTTAATTTTCCCTTATTTTGCTTTTCTTTTATTTTGCTTCTCTTTTATACTTGATTGTATTCTTTCATTGTTGGTTGGTTTGTTTTGAATTTTTTGGTTTAATTATTTCAAAGGAATTCTTTTTTAATGATCGGTTTTCTTTTCCACTGAATTCCTTAATTTTTAATATTTTTATTTTTCACTTCTGTTTTACTTTAAATTTTTTTTTATCGTATACTTTGTAATTGTGTATTTAATATAGTTTATTTAATATACAAATTTTAATTAAATTTTTTGGCATCTTTTTAAAAGTCTCCAATTTTGGTCTCATTAAAAAATCACGCTTCAAATCTTCAAAATCAACGATCGTTCGATCTATCGTACAATGATTATGATGATTATGATGAACATAATGAAGATGAAGAACAAAAAAGAAGAAGAGAAGGAAGAAGAAAAAGGAAAGGATGGAGAATAACTTGTGATGGTTATAATAACGTTGATGATGTTTATTATGATGATGATTACGAAGAACAACGTAGGAAACAAGTCATCCTTTGAACAAAGAATAAAGGCAAATAAATCAATTGTTGTTGTTGTTGTTGTTGTAGTTATGGTAGTTGTTGCGAAAAACGAAAAAACCACAGATTGAATTTAAATTTGAATAAAATGCAAGCAAGCATAAAAAACTGATATAATGTGAAATCAGCTCAGGCTGAAATATCTGCATGATTGTAGATGAGTGAGAGAGAGGGAGAGAGAGAGTTAGGTAGAAAGATAGGGAGGGGGAGAGAAACAGAGAAGGATGCACGAAAGGGTATGAAAGAAGGATAAGTATAGAAGAAAAACAAGAAGAAAAATAAGATGAAGAAGAAGAAGTCTGAACGTAAACGTTAACTAAACAACGTAACCACAAAATAATACGAAGGCGAACGATTGAAGCAAATGATGTGGTTTCCAATGGGAGAGAGAGAGAGAGATTGTGAAAGAACCAACTTACATTGAGAATCAGACACCAAGAATCACTCGGGTACCTGGGTAACCTGGGATGATAAGCAAAAATGTAAAACAGAATCAATTTTTGATGTGTTACGTTGTGATTTCGGCAGATACTCGTATCTCATGCAAAATACATTGATAATCATGATTATCATCATTACGTATGTATATTACTATGCTTATGATGACGAAAACAATGATGATAATGATAATAATGACGAAGATAATGATGGTCATGATAATAATGATGAATGTATGGTTTTTATGATGGAATTAATAAAAATAAAGTGGCTAAACAGTGATTCAATTAAAATTCAACAATGATACTACAAAAAACCCTCAAGAGATTATCTACGTATCTATAATAAATGTTTAAGTACTCAAGCCTCCTATTTTTTCTTTTTTTCTTTATCGTTTTCTTCTTTTATTGTCCTCTTCTTTTATTGTCCAAACTCTGCCCGTTTCTCCCCCCGAAAAAAGCCCGAGTTTATTCAATCTTACTTTATTTTGTTAGTAATTAGAAAATATATCCGATTGTAGTTCTTGTTCTCCCATTCTTCGCCGTCTTCTCTGTCTGTCCATACGTAATCCAACCAACCTGTTGTGGTCCAGACATCACTATGAAACCTAATCAGACCAAATCAAGCTCAACCGACCGACCGACCGACCGACCGACCGACCGGGTGGCGTTGATCGTTGGTGCAGATGTTGGTGGGGCTTCTAAGTGCCCGTGTCTATTGCTTTCGGTTACAAGAGATACACGGCGAGAAAATACCAGAAAATGTAGGAAAGTACACACACTTTATAGACATATTTATACAATGTACTCGTATGTAAATTCAGAAAGATTCTAGAATTTAACCCTGGTTATTTAATTAGCTTGATATACTTTAGTTTCCTTTTATTAGTTCAAAGTAACTAATTTAAAATCTAAGTTGATTTTTTTCTCCATGTAATTCGGTACACTTTCTACTCTTTCTCTTCCTCTCTCTCTCCTACTCACAGTGAAATCAGGTAGACATACGTACATGATTCGGGCCGACAGACAGATGAGCTCCACAGACAGCTGGGCTCGAGTTCGTCTTCGAGAAGAGAGACAAGCAGACAGACTTTTGGTCTTCTTAACAACTCACCTAAAGTATCTACTCTGGTGTGTGTCTGTATGTTTCTGTGTATGAGTGAGGCTTCTAACGGTTTCTTCAGGAGTGCTTCTCCAATACAGTAGCTTCAGGTGACTGCTTCGGTGGTGGCCTTTCATATCTGAGTGAATGATAAACCGTAAACAAACCGTAACAAATGTTTTCGTTACAATTATTAAGTATCTAATCAGATCAGATCAGGTTTTCGATTAGCTCTTTTGTAGCGCTATATTTTGGCGCTAAATACCAAAGCTATTTGAAGCAGTTAACTTGTTATACAGTCCCCCCCCCCCTTGTATACTTTAATTTGGAGAGAAGAAATCGCCAATGAAGCTGAAACGAATGGACAGATGATGGTAAATCATCAGAGTATCAGATAATCTGGGTTCAGATATAACGGAAGATAAGATATCATAGAGTAAGAAGCAAGGAGTTTAGTGAGAGGGGGGGGGGGGCGAAGGAAAATTTAATGTTTCGTCTAAAGATATCATGAGGGATTATAGACTCTTTAAAGATTAATCTTTATAGAGAGCTTCAGAAGTAAGACAGAAGAGAGTCAAGCAGGGAACAAAGGAAGAACTTTAGTAAAAGGAGGGGAGGATATAAAAATATTATATTCACTAATTAAGAAAAAGTTATGTAGTAGTCAGGAAGAAGTCATGAGGAAGTCATGAAGAAGTCAGGAGGAAGTCATGCAGAAGTCATGAAGAAGTAAAGCAGAAGTCAGGAAGAAGTCGTAAAGAAGTCAGGAAGGAGTCAAGGAGTAGTTAGGAATAAGACAGTCATGCAGAAGTCAGGACGAAATTCTGAAGAAGGTCATGAAGGAAATCAGGAAGAAGTCATAAAAGATTCTGGGAGTAGTCGGGAAGAAGTTAAAAAGAAATCAAGTAAAATAGCTGTTGAAGAATATCGTCTAAAATTATTATCATCTCGTCGGGAAATGAAAAATCCCTCGGACCACTGAATTATCTGTCGTTGACATAAATCAGCAACGCATTGAATTGTCAAAACAGGTCTATAAACTACCCGAGGAAGGAGATGAAGGGGAAGTTTTATAAATAAACTTTTCAAGCGAAACAACCGGGTTCAGTGACAAATAAACAGGCAAATAAACATTCCGACTGATTCAAAACTTACAAAGAGATGGGTAACTTCTGTGATGGTAACTGGACAGGAAGATGCACGAAGTACGAGTTCGGGTAGATTCGGGCAGAGTCGTTCTGGTAGCGTATCTCCAGAAAGGGAAGAAAGGAGAAAGAAAAAGTTACCAAAAGTCAAAAGGAACAACTGGAAATATGAAACTGTTCATGTAGAAGTTGTTGCCGTTGTTATTATTGCTGTTGTTGTTGTTGTTATTGTTGTTATAAATTGGACACCTGAACGAGCACAATAATCGTATGCAATTATGTTTAACACAGCAACAACAACAGCAACAAGGAATAGAACCAGCCTAAAAGATTCAAGCTCAATATACTCGAACGTACGAAGAGAGTCCCTGCATTCATCCCGTTCAGTCCCATTCTCTCCCGGTCCATCATCCATGCAAACCCCGTTGGTTGCATCCTTCTGTCCATCTTTCATTACAGCATCGACGAACACCGTCCTCATCGAGTTGCCGATGCGTCGTCAGCAATCAGTAAATAACAAGCAGCAGTAACAGCAACTCATCTGGAAATATTCTCACAACCAACATGTTGTTGCTGGTGTTTTTATTTTTACTTTACTGTTGTTTGTAGCTGTTGTTGTTGTTGTAGCTGTTGTTGTTGTTGTAGCTGTTGTTGTTTATTTGTTGGGAGTTTATTATGTTGTTGTTGCTGTCCATATAAAGTCATGTTGCTCTCTTATGAAACAACAGCAAAATACTGTTGTCGATAATACAATAAAAATGCAACCCTGATGTTTCGTAAAAATGCCATCTCACCAGTTTGTGTGTATAGCAGAAGGAGTGATTAAGAAAACTCAATTTAGTGTCCTTCGGTCGTGTACTTTGCAGCTATAACAATAATCATACGTGCTCCATGACACTAAAGGATCTCCTCAATATTTGATCCAATAGATGCTTGCTATATGGTTTTTGGACCCTGAATTTCTACAGAGGTTATAATAAACCCCATAGAGGTTTCGGGTCTCGAATAATCTTTGATAGAACTCACCCAGTTGGAGGTTATAATATTGTAATCCGGTCAGCAATAAGTCCTTGAATGATGTGAACCCATTTTCGATGTAGGTTTATTACGATGTACGATAAAAGTACCAGTTTAGTCCAAAGTTACACAGGAATTCTTAAGGGTCTGGCAGTAACTGTAGCCAGTAACTCTAAATAGGTTTTAGAAATGGTGGGTGATTTATTCCAGTGTAGAGTTGAAAAAACTTTGAGTTGAGGATCCTGACAAACTTCTATGAGTTTCTACGGGTTTTTAAATGAAAATTGTTGTGGTTCATTCAATTTTAAATAGCAACAAAATGGAAAATAAAAATTTTTGATTTTTTTTACCATGTTTCATGATGAATCAACTCATCCAACTCACTCACTTTTTAACTCTTCCCACTTTTAATCAGTTTGAATCACTATCGTTCGTGTTTCAATGATTCTATTGTTACCGAAGTTATTTTGTATACTCGTCCATCGGAATCTAAACATTTGCTTGATTTCATTCATTTTATTATTTTATTTTAATTTTTTAATTTTATTTATTTAATTTTCTAGTTTCTATTCTACGTGTGTTTTATTTGTTGTGTTTTTATTATTGTTATTTGTTATTTTAGTCTGGTCTCTGTTCGGGCATCGAAAAATCGTGCTTTCAAGGTTGGACCTGGAGTGGGGAGTGGAGAGAGTATATCGAGTACATCAACCGCTAGAAAAATGAGAGGCTTTTGATACCGAAACGTGGACGGCGACAACGACTACGATTCAGTTGGCATACGTAAATTTTTTTAGGTTGCTTTATTGTTGTTGTTGTTGCTTCTCGGAACAGTCTGGCTTTTGTTGTCATTTTCAGGTGCGCTTCCCGGGCTCCCTCAGTTCCCCCCCTCCTCGCCTCCTTTTCGCTCCTTTCCACTCCTCTTCAATCCATTTTTCTAAAGACTACTCTACACACAGTAGCAACAACGCTCCAAATAATGCCACATTGAATACTCGTGTGTGTTTCGTTTCCATTTCCATCAGCATCATGATCATATTCATTATCATCATCATTATTATTATCGTCATCATTACTATCGTCATCATTATTATCACCGTCATCATTATTATCGACTCCTATTTTGTTGCTGTTGTTTTGTGGTTTGTCGATGCAGTCGGTTGTCTTTTTCTGTTGGTGGCAATGATGACGATGATGATATGATAAAAACAACAACAACAGCAAGAAGAAGAAGAAAAACAACAACAACAAAAAATAACTACAACAACAACAAGAACATCATCATCAACAGGAACAGCAGCAAAAAAAATGATGACCTCCGCCTTGAAAAGGCAGACAAGTTTTGTTCTCTACTGAATGCTACTCGGATTTTTCTGTGCTTTCGTTTTTAGTTTTTATGAATCGTTGTTGATATCGCTGTTGTTGTTACCGTTGTTGTTGTTGTTATTGCTGTTGTTATTGTTGTTGTTGTTATTACTGTTTTTGTTGTTGTTGTTATTACTGTTTTTGTTGTTGTTGTTGTTACTGTTATTGATGGCTTTAGAATTTATAAAATTTTTCCAGTTTAACTTTTTTCAGTTGGTTTCTTTTGGTTTTCGGTATTTTTTTACCCATTTCCGGTCGTTTTCTGTCGTCGTTGTATGTAGACGTGTACCAAATGATATGCCTTTATTTAAAAGCTATGTACTTGTATGTACCCCATCGCATGTACTCGAGAAGTTTGTTAAAATAGTTAAAAAGTCAAGCTGCAGAGTGTTTTGCTGGTTAAATATTAAGTACGAGCAGGTTTTCGAAAAGTTTTCTAAAGACTCATCAGGATTTCGAAAGAAAGGATGATGATGGTGATGATAGTAATGATGGTGGTACTGGTAGTCGTGGTGGTGATGATAATGTGGTGCTTAGAGTCACTTGAATTGAAATTTGAGGAAAACAAGTTGATTGTAATGAGTTTTATTTTAAGTCTTCCCAAAAAGATAGTACATGAGTGATGTCTGACCTGAATGATGTCTGTTTTAGATGAAGTCTGTGGTGGAATATGACTTTTGGGGCTGATGATGTGTATTGTGGATGATGTCTTTCGTGGATGAAGTCTACCGAGGATTATACCTCTCTAGTTCTCTCAAGGTTTTCTGATAAGCATCTGTAGAGATCTATAGAGAATGGTAAATGTATATAGCAAGATGTTGAAACTGACTTTTTGGACCTTTCGAAAGTTTTTCGTTTAAAATTTTCTGTCAAAGATTTTTAATTTTTTTTTATTGCTTAATAATTAGACTATGAAATCTCGACGGAAAAAAAACAACAAACTCGACTGCTTTTGACCCCTTTAATCTCTCTTTTCAACATTAGTTTTCTCGTTGTTTTTCATCAAGTTTCTCGTTGATCTTGCAACTGAAATGGTTTATAAAATAATCCATTTTTTTGTGTTTTTCATAGTTGTCAACAACGCAAGATTAAATTTTTAAACAATCGTAAAACTATCAACAATCAACTCGCACAAAAGACAACACAAGACGCGATGTTGCAAGAACAGATGACGGAGGAGGTCAGCGCAGAAGATAACCTCAACGGAGGAGTATCGCTGTATATAAACTCTGTTAATAGACACTCTCACTTTCGATGAGGTTTTAATATTGTCTCATGTGTAGAGGAAATACAATATAAAAATAAGCATTTAATGAAATGTGTGCGAGAAGATTAAAAATGCATCCACACGTAGAAAAGATTAAAGAAGACAAAAAAAAAAGAGGAAAAAGACAAAAAAAAAAGAGGAAAACGACCAAAATTATTATTCCATTTTTATGTGGAACATTTAAAAGAGTCTGAAACAATAAAAACAAACTTTTGGAAGAGAATTTATTATGAGTTCCACTGAAAAGCTAATAAAATTAAGGAAAGGAAAATTGTACGATTTTTCTGTGGGTTTTATTTGTCGGTTGTCGTCGGTTCCGAAATATTTTAGTGATTTTAAAATATATAAAAAATGCATTCAAATGTATATAAACAAATATAAGTATTTAAAGAAATAAATGTACATAAAAAACTATGTATATGAATATAAACGAAAAAATGTTTATAAACAAGTACATGTATATAAACAAATATTTACACATATCGAACATTGTTAGAAATACAAAGGTTAAGATTAACTCAGGTAATGATTACGCAACTAAAGGTTAAGATTAATGATTGTTTACATTTTAAATTTACCAAAGAAAAGAGAGAGAGAGAGAGAAAGAGAGTGCGTTTGCCTCTATTTGAGCTTCTGAATGAGTTTTGCTTAGCGCTAAAACTCGCTCATTTTTTAACTGGTTCTTCTATAGTTTGCACTAAAGTCGGTGCACAGGTACACGCATGTGTATGTGTGTATGTATGTATGTGTGTGTATGTATGTATGTGTGTGTATGTATGTATGTGGGTATGTATGTACATATCTAGAGTTGCTGCTGTGTATTTTATGGTGGCTCTGCAAACAGGTTCCTGCTTTGTTTACATTTGGCAAGATGCAATTTTTTCTTACCAAGTTTACGATGTTTTGCTCTTTATTTACAAATAAAATAGAAGAGAAAAAAAAACAATTCTTCATTTCTTGTTCCAGCGGAAAATATTTGATCTCCTTTTTTCCTTAATTGTTCTTCATAAATCTATGAAAAACAATACCAATACCAACAACAACAATAACAGAATTAGTTGAAGAATAACATTCTCACAACAAGGATCAAACACGTCTTTCAAGTTCTTTTTTTGCAATAATTGTTAAGAAATGAACTCGTTTTGAGTGGAAATATTTTGCTTTGAGTATTCTTTTAACAACATATCTATATACCATTATATAGGCATATAAAAAACTAATAGTTTAGAAAAATAATCGATAAAATATCACTTGATTAGTAGTTTAAACCAAGATAGTATTAATTGCCTTAAAAAGTATACTAAAATAGTATAACTTACCTTATATTTTGGTAAATTACTACAACGATATTAAGCTAAATTATCTGAATGAACTATAAACTAAATCCACATCACGAAATCTATATACATATCATTCTATACTATACACAGTCTATACTCAGTATAAAATCCTTAGAATAAATAATATAAACATAATCCCATTCAAGTGTACAAAATGTATTTATATCTGGTACTAAGTTGAGTTATGATAAAGAATATACTAATAATAATAAAAACTACAAGAAAAACTTCAAGAATAAGAAGAATAATACAAGAATAATATATGTACAAAGAATGATACAGTACACTCTAAAAATAAACCCGCAGCAATGTCAAGGAAAATCGGGAGGAAAAGTAAACAAAAATGCATTGAAATAAATAAAGAATGATTCAGTGAAGGAGAGAAACGAGAGATCACACGGAAAATTAAGAAAAGTACACGGAACATAAACTAAAAATAAGAAAATTCAATCTGAGTCTGAATCATCAAAAGAATTTTTGTTTAGGAGATCCATCATCATTCTTCGATGAATGAAAGATTATTGAATGTTGAGAAAATTGGTTGATGAAGACAAGAAAAGAGAAACTGAGAGAAGAAGAAAAGAGAGAGAGCGAGAAAAGAGTCACGAGAAAGAGTGTAAAGTTTTCTTTTGTAGTTTTGAGTTGAGAGCGAGATTGAGTGAGTGAAAGAACAAGTGAAAGAGAAATTCTTCGCTGAGTTGATGATGATGATGATGAATGAAAGATTCGTTAAGAGAAGCGAATCGAGTGGGAGAGAACGAAAGGTGAAAGAGAGAGGGAGAGAGAGAGAGAGCCTGAGAGAGTTGGTATTGAATGTTGACTCTGAAACTGGATGAACAACAGTTGAGTTATTTTTAAAACACATATCAAGAGTAATTTTCTTAAATAAGTTGGAGGAAAGAGAAAATGAGGTGAAGTTGCATGTATTTGCGAGAATTCGAGGTGAATCGATGGTTACAAGTTGCGGGAGAGAAGAGAGTGACTCTCATTGCTCTTTACGGAGTTATTCAAAAATTAACTCAAATTGCAAATGAATTGGAAACTGAAATCGTTTCACTCAGGAAAAGAATACAAATAGAATCACTCTTTTATTTGAAAAGAGTCACCAAAGAGAGGGTGACTAAACAGAGACACCGAGAGAGAACGTGACGGAGCGTGAAAGAGATTCAATCAATTTGAGTGTATTTAGAAAGCGACTCAATTTAAAGAGAACAATAATTTAAGAATTCGTCGAAGAAATAATTTAAGAGAAAAATAGGGAAAAATTGAGTTCGAATTCAGTGTTGGCAACGCCACTGCATCCCCCAGCGACAGGATATGGTACTAAAATATGACCAGCAAAAGAGAGTGCATGCATTTTATAGAGCTCTCTGTAGGATGTTTCAGACCATCCTTGACATTTCTCAAAGGACATTTTCGAGAGAACGTGATTAAAATGATATCCACTCAAATCAGGAGCAGAATCAAAAGTGGTGGAAAGTTCATGAAATCGACACCAACGACTGCAGCGCCAAAAATTGACCATCGACTTCTGACACACCGAAAAGAGCGAATGTAGGAAATTTTTCATGTTTCAGATTCAGATTCAACCAAGATTCAAAAATAGAATTAAACGAAAATATAAACAAAAACATTTTAAATATTTTATTATAAATAAAGAATAATATTTTTACAATAAAAAAAAATAAAGAGAACCCTAACGAAAAGAAGGTAATAAAGAGGACTCGCACTCTCCCTGCTTTAAAGGACTCTTTCTCTGTCACTCGGTTTTTTTACCGTTTCGCTGCTCTCGTGTAGAGCAGAAGTCGAGAGGTCGCGCAATGAAAATCAACCCTCAACCCTCAGCACCGTGAATTTCCACAACAATTCGATTCACGTCCTCTCTCTCTCTCTCATTCTTGTTTCCTCGCTGAGAGTTGGCCATCTCTCTTTATTCATGCAACACAACTCAACTCAACTCAACTCATTGGAGCTTGGTACCAATTCATTCAGTGTTATTTTGATGGAGTCCTACAACAACAAAAACAACAGCGGCACTGCTGCGACTCTGAGGCTGTCGACTACGAGTACAAACGACAACTCGCAGTGGATTTTGAAATCAGTTCGAGTTCGAGCGCCGCACGCAACGCACGTGTAGACTACGTTCGATCGCAGAAGCGAAACGGGTTTATTTTTCCACCAAGAAGAAGAAGAAACAGCTTCACTAAAGTGCCGAACGACCAACCGACAAGAACAGAAAAGCGAAAAAAAACTGAAACACTGAAAATACAGCGAAGAGTAGAGAACGAAACAACGAAGTGAAAACGATGTGTTTTTGTGTGAGGAAAAGTTTCTGAAGTGAAAAGTGAAGAAAATGAAAATCGTAACTATTGAAATGGTTGAGAGAATTATATTTGAAAACCAGGAATCGAAGTGATTCGGCAAATAATTCAGTGAGAAAGGAAGGATTTACAAATAATCAACAAGCAAATCAAATGGGAAAAATTTCGAATTCGTGTAAAAATTATGTAAACAATATAACAGAAGTGAAAGAATTGAATTTTTGTTACATTAAAGAAATGTGTTGATAACGTGTAAAAGTGCAGCAATCGAGTGAAGCAGAGAAGCAAAAACTTTTTAACCACAAATTAAAACTCTTCACTTTTTGAAAAGAAAGAAAAAAAAAAGTTGTGAAAAATTCAAATTCAACGGTGAAAAATTTAACAGTTTTCAACGATAACTACAACAATAACAACAACAACAATAACCACAATAATAACTATTTATTAGCCATCATTTAATCCTAAAGGAATCCAGGAAATTAAACAATCCTAGAAAATGGTTTGCATGTGAGCTTTTTTTTTCGTTGAACCACCCAACAACAAGTTTTTTCTGAATTCCCCCCTCCACCCGCATGGAAAACTTCGAGAAAATGCTTCGAAAGGCCTCCTGGAGCCTCTTTCTGGGCTGTCTGCTGGCGCTTGTCGCAGTCCAAGCCGCCGACCGGCACAACTTTGGCCTTGCCGCCAGCTCCCTGCCGTCGAGTGGCGGCATGATCGCCACCTCTGCGGATGCTGTCACCTCGTTGGCCTCCCCCGTCGCCGTCACCCCTCCCGCCCCCGCCGCGCTCACCAATCAATGTTCCTGGCAGTACAACGGCAGCGTATCGGTGCTCTGCCAACTGCGCACCATCGAGCGCTCCGGACTGGACCTGCAGGGCGCCGATGGCACCAGCCAGCTGACCATCAGCTGCAGCGAGCTCCACCTCTTCGAGTCGCAGCTGCCACCGGTCGCTTTTGCGCGCCTCCAAACGCTCGACGTCCTGCGCCTGCAGTCGTGCAAGCTGCTGCAGCTGCCGAACAGCGCTTTCGAGGGTTTGAACGCTTTGAAAACGCTCGCCGTGAACACGCGCAACACGGAGTGGGGCCCCGGCAAAACACTGGAGCTGTTTCCCGACTCTCTGCTGGGCCTTAAGCAGCTGACCGCCTTGGATCTGAGCGACA
Source organism: Myopa testacea (assembly GCA_949629155.1). Taxonomy (NCBI): domain Eukaryota; kingdom Metazoa; phylum Arthropoda; class Insecta; order Diptera; family Conopidae; genus Myopa; species Myopa testacea. The sequence goes on along the minus strand of OX451346.1, from coordinate 3,828,431 downwards.
ACAACTTGCGTGCTCTGCCGAGCGGGTTCCTCTGTCCGGTGGGCAATCTGCAGGTGCTGAATCTGACTCGGAACCGCATACGCGCTGCTGAGAACCTCGGATTCGCCGACATGAACTGCAACGGAGGCAGCGAGCTGCAGGTTCTGGACGCCTCGCAGAACGAGCTGCGCGCCATCACCGAAAGCTGGGGCATCTCGCGTCTGAGGCGGCTGCAGCACCTCAACCTGCAGCACAACAACATCAGCGAGCTGTCGGGCGAGGCGTTGGCCGGCCTCAGCTCACTGCGCATCGTGAACTTGAGCAACAACCACTTGGAGACGCTGCCCGCAGGCTTGTTTGCTGGCTCGCGCGAGTTACGCGAGATTCACTTGCAGTACAACGAGTTGTACGAGCTGCCGCGCGGCTTGTTTCACCGGCTGGAGCAACTGCTGGTGGTGGACCTGAGCGGCAACCAGCTGACCTCGAACCATGTGGACAACACGACGTTCGCTGGCCTCATCCGCCTGATTGTGCTGAACCTCGCCCACAACGCGTTGACTCGCATCGACTACCGCACCTTCAAGGAGCTGTACTTCCTGCAGATACTCAACCTGCGCAACAACTCCATCGGCCACATCGAGGACAACGCCTTCCTGCCGCTGTACAACCTGCACACGCTGAACCTGGCCGAGAACCGGCTGCACATGTTGGACGACAAGCTCTTCAATGGACTCTATGTGCTGTCCAAGCTCACGTTGAACAACAACCTCATCAGCGTCGTCGAGCCGAACGTGTTCAAGAACTGCTCCGACTTGAAGGAGCTCGACTTGAGTTCGAACCAGCTGAATGGGGTGCCGCGTGCCATCCAGGATTTGGCCATGTTGCGCACCCTGGACTTGGGCGAGAACCTGATCCGCACGTTCGACAACCAGAGCTTCAAGAACCTGCACCAGCTGACGGGGCTGCGCTTGATTGACAACCAGATCGGCAACATTACAGTCGGCATGTTCGCCGATTTGCCCCGCCTGAGCGTCCTGAACCTGGCCAAGAACCGCATCCAGTCCATTGAGCGCGGCGCCTTCGACAAGAACTACGAGTTGGAGGCCATTCGGCTGGATCGCAATTTTTTGACCGACATCAACGGCGTCTTCGCCACGCTCATCGCTCTGCTGTGGTTGAATCTGTCCGAGAATCATCTGGTGTGGTTCGATTACGCATTCATTCCCTCCAACCTCAAGTGGCTGGATATTCACGGCAACTACATCGAAGCCCTGGGCAACTACTACAAGCTGCAGGAGGAGATTCGCGTCAAAACCTTGGATGCCAGCCACAACCGCATCACCGAGATTGGGCCCATGTCGATCCCGAACACGATCGAGCTGCTGTTCATCAACAACAACCTCATCAACACGGTGCACCCGAAATCGTTTGTGGACAAGACGAACCTGGCGCGCGTGGATCTCTACGCCAACGCGATGTCGCAACTGCAGCTCCAGCAGTTACGCATCGCGCCCGTGCCACCCGCCAAGCCGCTGCCCGAGTTCTACCTCGGCGGCAACCCGTTCGAGTGCGACTGCTCCATGGATTGGCTGCAACGCATCAACAACCTGACCACCCGCCAGCATCCGCGCATCATGGACCTGCCCAACATCGAGTGCATAATGCCGCACACTCGCGGCCTGCCGGTGCGTCCCCTCTCCACGCTGCAGCCCAAAGACTTCCTCTGTCGCTACGAGTCGCATTGCTTTGCTCTGTGCCACTGCTGCGACTTCGACGCCTGCGACTGCGAGATGACCTGCCCCACCAACTGCACCTGCTACCACGACCAGATCTGGGCCACCAACGTGGTGGACTGTGGCGGTCAACAGACCAGCGAACTGCCACACCGCGTGCCCATGGACGCCAGCGTAGTCTATTTGGACGGCAACCGATTCCCCGTGCTGAAGAATCACGCCTTCATTGGCCGCAAGAACCTCAAGGCTCTGTATGTAAACGGTAGCCAAGTGGCCAGCATCCAGAATCGCACCTTCGCCGGCCTCACCTCGTTGCAGTTGCTGCAGCTGGCCGACAACCGGCTGGCCTCGTTGCAGGGCTACGAATTCGAGCATCTCGCCAACCTGCGCGAGTTGTACTTGCAAAACAACATGCTGACGAGCCTGGAGAACGCCACCCTGGCGCCGCTGACCTCGCTCACCGTCCTGCGAATCGACGGCAATCGCTTGCTAACGCTGCCGATTTGGCAACTCCGGCTGCCGCAGTTCAAGCAGCTGCACGCCATCTCATTGGGCCGCAACCAGTGGAACTGCCGCTGCAAGTTCCTCCAGGAGCTGACCGCGTACGTGGCCGACAACGCATTGATTGTGCAGGATTCGCAGGACATCTACTGCATGGAGCCGGCATCTAGCGGCAGCTCGGCGAGCCTGAAGCGCGACCTTGACTTCAACGCCACCGCGGCTTGCGTCGACTATTATGCCGGCGTTGGCACGTTGCTGCAGAACGGGATTCCCAAGTCCTATATACCGCTGCTGGCGGCTGCTCTGGCACTCGTCTTTCTGCTCATCGTGGTCATCATCATTTTCACGTTTCGCGAGTCCCTGCGTATCTGGGTCTTCGCCCACTACGGAGTACGCGTGTTTGGCCCGCGCTGCGAGGACACCGAGAAGCTGTACGACGCTGTTCTACTGCACTCAGCCAAAGACTCCGAGTTTGTGGCGCAACATGTGGTGGCCGAGCTGGAGACAGGACGCCCTCCACTGCGGGTCTGCTTGCAGCACCGCGATCTGGCACATGATGCAACACACTACCAGCTGCTCGAGGCGTCGCGCGTCTCGCGTCGTGTCATCGTGCTGCTCTCGCGGAACTTCCTGCAGACTGAATGGTCGCGCTGCGAGCTGAGACGCGCCGTTCACGATGCCCTGCGCGGTCGTCCCCAGAAGCTGGTGATCATCGAAGAGCCCGAGGTGTTGTTCGAGGCCGAAAGCGACATCGAGCTGCTGCCATATCTGAAAACGTCAGCCGTGCACCGCATACGACGCACCGACCGCCACTTCTGGGAGAAGCTGCGCTACGCTCTGCCCGTAGACTATCCACCGTACCGCGGCAACAACTACACTCTCGACCACAACCACGAGCGTCTCAAGCAGCCCGCCAGCCCGGGCATCCTCTACAGTCGCCAGGCGCCGCCGCCCGCTTACTGCCCAGACGGCGAGGATCCCAACTACTCGTCAGCCACAACAGCCACGCCCAGTCCCAGGCCCAGTCGGCGTGGGGCCGCCGAACACTCAAGCGGCACCATGCAACATCACGCTCACCACGCCACACATTTGCATCCTGGCGTAGCGGCTGTGCGAGCCTCTGAAGCGCCCCAGTATTATCATCAGGCGGGCGCTGGGGCCACCTCCAACGCCACTCAGGTGGTGGGCGGCGCTACGTCCGCCAACGCAACGGCAGCCTATAACGGAGCTCGTCCACCCTCGGAACACATCTACTCCAGCATAGATTCGGACTACTCGACGCTGGACAACGAACACATGATGATGATGGCGCCTTCCATGGCAGGAGGTATTCAGGGTCAGCAGGGTCAGCAGGGTCAGCAGGGCCAGCAGGGAATGCAGCATCGCACGCTGCAGCATCATGCACAACAACAGCAGCAACTACAGCAGCAGCATTTGGCTCAAACATGGCGACCGCAACAACAACAACAGCATCAAAAGCAGCAGTCGAACAGCAGCGTGATAACAGGGCCGTCAACGGGCGCCTCGGCAACAGGACAGCAGCAGGGCCAACATGTGCAGGCGTACCTCGTGTAGACTCAGGCTCGAGTGTCATCCTCAAGGAGTAAGGACTGGTTCCAAAGAGTAGAAGAAAAGAACAAAGACTTGCAACAACAACCAACAACAAGTAAAAGCAAACGTAAAGTAATTCATTACTAAAAGATGAACACACTAAATATTTGATATTTAATTAATACCTAAATTAAAGCAAGAAACAAAAACAAAAAAAAAAAAAAACAAAAATGGCTGCCTACTAAACACAGCTGCGACTAAAGAGACACACTAGCCCCGTGATTAGTTTTAGATACAATACAGAAACAAAGATTGACGTATGTAATATTTTCCTCATAAACAACTAGTATTTAATATAAGCTTATGTATTATTATAATTATAATTAGCAACATACATATGTATGTCGAAAACGTATGCGTAATATTTATACTCTGAAAAATTAGTTATAAACTTTTGTAAATATTAAATTTAATTAGATTTTAAAGAGATACCGGAAACAAAAAACGAGCGCATACATTCATGGCCTAATATAAGGATATGAAAAGGAAGAAAAAACAATTAAAATAAAAAGCAAAACAAACAAACACACACACAGCATTCATACGTAATACACACAAGACAAACATTATGCGATACTTTACATTCGTACATGACATTTATACATGATATTCATACATGAACAATTCATGCGGAACAAATAACCACACAAGAACAAAGAAATGCTTTTTCGAACGCCATTCTGTACATTTGTATTATATTTTTTCCCATTAAGTCACATATTTACTCTGCATACTCGTACATACATGTAACTACATCAAAAAGATACAAAAATACTATATACTTGCATATATATATAGATATATTGTAGATATACCATTTGTGCTATATACAAAGTACGCTACGAAATACAAAAGCAAAAAATGAAAACGAAAACGAATGAATAAATAAATCTTTCTCTTTTATGTGTTGGGGGGAAAATCGGGGAATCAGCCGATTGGGGAGTGCTTTAAGATCCCTTGAATAATTGATTTGCCTATCGTATCCCTCGCTGGTGAATCGGTGAATCGATGAATCAATTTCAAAAAAGTGAGTAAACACCATTTTCAAAAAAGAGGATTATTTAAAATGATGTTTAAAATATTTGTGACATGAAAATAAATTAATAATTCAAATTTAAACAAAATTGAAAACTTTATTTATTATTTTTACACTGTAGAAAATTATTTACTCTTTTCCAAAAAATCTTCCTCACTTCTAACCAACTCGAGTCATTTCATTTTTCCAACCCAACCTTTTTAAAATCTGATTTCTTCCCTCTTTTATATAAATTTTTGGTCTAAAACTACACGATATCGACTCTATTTTACACTCATCGAAAGCATCACACATTCAAAATCAAGAAATAAAAAAAAATTAAACACAATATTTAAATAAAAACAACTACAATTAAAATAAAACTCAAATAACAAACAATTCCTTAATAATTTTAAACTTACGATAATAAATTAAATTCTATTTAAAAACAGAAACAAATCATCGACTATTCTATTTCAGTTATTATCATTTTAATTGTATTATTAAACTACTCTAATTATGTGTATAAATATATTTAAATAATAAATCGAAATAATAAATTTAATTATTTAAAAAGCAAAAACAATGACGATATGATGATGATTTAAAGAAAACCAACTGATACCCTAATTTAAAATATTTAAAGAAAAAAAAAAACTTTCCTAGTTAAGAGCCATTTATTATAGTTTTACTATTGTATCTACTAGAACAGCAAAGAAATGGAGAAAACCTACATTTAAAGAAAAACGCATAAAATCCAAAACTGTTATTTATTTTTTATTTTGTATAAATAAACATTTCTTGTGAATATAAAATATATTTGTTTTAAAAAATTTTTAAAAAATATGAACCAATCTTTTATTTTATATGGGAAAATATTTTGAATTGCAGTTGACGCTGATGAGGATGGAAAAGCTGTTTATATACAGTCTGGTCTATCGAAATATTGGTTCAAACTTGATGGATTAGGTGACTGGAAGTTCTGTTTTCCCCCAAAAAATATTAAATATAGGAGTTTAGGGAAAGCTGTTCAGAATTTTAGTTTACAGTCGGACTCAAAAAGAGTCCAACAGAAAAGTTGGATCTTTCTAAAACAAAATCGTGATTTTCTGTACGTAAACTCTGAGGACAAGGAATCACAAAATAAATCATGCTGAATTATGTAAGATAAAAAAAAATTTGAAAACTGAGTTTGAAAACTTCCACCAGATCCAATATTTCTATAAATTTCCCGAACCTTGTTGCAGTCACTTTCTTACCGTGATTGTAATGAATATTTTAAACGTTAGCAAAGATAATAAAGGCTCAAGCTGTGCTGGAGCAATAACACTTCAAACCATTTGCATCATAAATAGTTTAGAGTTGTTCGACCTCTAATGATCTGTAACTGAATCCATGAATTCGTAAGAGAAAAGTGAAAATGCGATTAATTTCCAATCCGCACAGAAAACCGCATTTCATATGAATGCGGTTGAAAAAATATTCGTTCGTATAAATAATTTAGCTGCTTTTTCTGTTTTCTGTTGTCGTTTTTGAAATGCTTTCAAAGTGTAGCTTTCGTGCTTGTATCGTGCAGATACATGGTGCAATTATATTCGTATCTGGCTCATGTAGTTTCGAGTTGTTACACCCCATGGAGTTGAACTCACTTTAAAGTACAGCAGCAGCAACAACAACAACACAATTTAATGATATAATATAATAATTTTCATTATGTTGTATTGCATGTTCGGTCAGAGGCATAATAATAATAATATGTGTGTCATTTGATAGACAGTGAAATGGATAGACAGGCTAGAAAAAGCGACAGACGGACAGCCGGACAGCCGGACCGACAGCTATACAGATGGATGGATAGATAGATAGACAGATAGCCAGTTGCAAGTACATTGTTGTTGTTGTCTGCTCTGATGTTGGATTTAAAACGAGAAAAAGTGGATGGATTTTATGGATAAATCAGCAGTAATATCAACGGCAGCAACAACAACAACAGCAATAACAACAGCAACAGCAATAACAACAAAGGCAACAATAACATGAGCAGCAGCAGCGGAAAAAAATTAAATGATTTATCACTTGGTTGAATTGAGTTACGTTTTGGTTGAGCTCTGATGTATCTGACAGGCCAGCAGGCAGGAAGACAGGCTGGCAGGCAGGCAGAGAAGCAGGCCGACTGGCGGAAAGGCGGGCAGGAAGGCGAGCAGAGACAAACAACGACCTGCGTGCGAGATACTCGAAATCCATCCACACAACTTAACATATACTCGTATTCGTATTCGTATGTATTTGGGATATTATTGAAAAAAGACGTTGATGTTTTCTCTTGAATACTATAATTTATAATATTGAATGAATGAATGACCGCAAGTGGACGGATCCTGATCCTGAATTCAACTTCGTAGCGAAAATACATGCTATGCAGGTCTCTTCAATAGTATACTATATACAAATATATGGTATATCGTATAAAGCTTAATTACGACCTTCATATAAAGTTTACTTGTGAATAATAAAATAATAAATTTAACAACGATTGTTTTCTTTAAAAAGAAGTCAGTGTAGAAATGTTATTATAGATACTATAGATACCATAATGGGCAATTAAGGTACTATAATAGAGACAATGCTTTTCTAAACAAAGTTATTAGATTTAGATTTGGAATTATTAGAGAACAAGTTTATTAGAAAGAGTAAAAGAGACTTTATAGATACTTATAATGTTTATGGATGCAGTAGACAACAAAACATCTAATCAGCAATATTTCATAGACTACAGGTGTTGAGGGTACTATTATAGATAGTATGATACTCTTATAGAACAACTTTATAGAAATCTTATAATAGACACTATATAAACTTTGATAGGTATTATAAATTCTGTCAAATATAATCTTATATAGTATATATTATATAGATACTAATATTACAACCCATTCATTTTGAGTGGGTGTGTAGCATCTGCTTTAAATATTGTAGTAGGTCTGAATAAATTATCCTCTGGAATAAAACAAATTTTCATAAGAATTTTAGTTCTATTTTCTGTTTCTTTTTGTTTTTGTTTTATGTTTAAGTATCTTTCTTTAAGATTTATTAGGTGCAGCAGCGGCAAAAGCAAAAGCAACAGCAACACTCGTTGGATTTATTTTGAAGCACTAATAAATTGTCACACTTTGCTTTGTGAAGCATAAAAGTCCAAAGAAAGTCTATAAAGGACAACAACAACAACAAAAACGCAACAACAACAAAAACCGAACAACACCAGCAACAAATAACAATAACAACAATGAAAAAGCAACTAACGAAAAATGCCACCATCAAGAATATGGGTGTGTTTTTTATATGGAGACCTACCTGTAGGGTAAAAACTTTGTCTTTAGGCTTCTTTGTCTTCTTCTTCATCGTTTTCTTCTTCTTCTTCTTCTTCTTCGTTTTTTTTGTTCTTCTACGCATGCAAGTTTTCTGTGCTTGTTGTTGTTGCGATTTTTTTACTGTTTCCTTTCGTACAAACATTTTTTTCACATATACTCAGGTATTTAAAATGTTTTCTCATACTTTTTTCTTGTTAATATATTTAGATATATGGACATATACTCGTGTATACATTTTTCCATACCTTAAATAATAATAATAATAATAATAATATACTTAGATCTCAGAGATACTTCTGTGAAAATATCTTTGCGTGGGTTTGACGAAAACGTGACGAAAAACCGTTGATGAAGAGACAAAAGAATGAAAAAACTTTACACTGCATTCAAGAACAGTTAAGGAAAAAGATCCCAAAATAAACAACAACATAAGTATTGATATTTCATAAAAGCTTAAAAATTAAGGAGCACTTTTTATGTTTCTACAAAGACGAGTATATAAAAATTTATGAAATTCCTGTACTTTGTTACGTAAAACTGCGAAAACAACAACAACAAAAAAAAAAATCAAAAAGAAAACCAAAATAAGAACTTAAAATAAAAAACCTTCCTTGTTTTTGTTTTCTGTTCTTACATCTTGAAAAGCAACAAAATTGAAATTAAATCTGAACTTTTTATTGGTTTCTATTTTCTGTTATTTTTCCGGATATTTTTAAAAGCTTCCACTATTTCTCAAGATCGAAAAACTGTCATAAAATCATTGTTGATAAGCTAGCTGTTGCTTCTTTTATTCTCCGTCTTCTTCTTCTTGTTGTTTTACTGCTTTTAAAGACTCGATTGAGGTTTAATTTTGGGGCTTTTCTGTTGAATCTCTTATCAATTCGTAATAAATTAGAATTTCTTGCACAATGACATTTTCTCACATTGAAAAAATAAGTGATAAGCGACGAATTGAAGGAAAATATAATTTAAAGAGTGCTTTTAAGCTATACTCACATAAGTTTTGAAACGAACTCTATTCTAAGTGCTTTGACATATTTTTACAAGTTTACAGAGGTCACAGTTGAATTGTTGATACACTTTCAACTGATAAACAAAGGAATGAAGAAAGAATTTGGATCAACATGTGTCCAAAAGGCAGCATTGCTAGTATCCATATTATTCAGTGCAGGTTTGACATACTTTCGGCTGAATGAAATTTCAACACAAACAACAACCAGAATAAACAATGCAAGAAAGTTAAACAAAAGTAATAAAAAAGAAATAACAGGTATCTCTACTAGATACAGAAGTGAAAACAACAACAAAATCCTTAAACATCTTTCAAATTCTTTGGAGTTACGGAACTATGTACATATACTATCCATGGATAGATATAAACAAAAGCTAAGAAAGCAATGAAACTGTAATGGAAAAGAAAGAACTGTATCAGTATCTGTTGCTCCTGTACCCATTGTTGTTGTTGTTGTTGTTGTTGTTGTTGTTGTTGTTGTTTTATCAGCAACTGATGAAGAAGCTGACGTTGCTTGCAATGTTGATTGAGCCACTTTTTATGTTATAACTGCATTATCTTAGCTAATAATGAGAATGGTGATGATGGGGAGGATGATGATGATTATGAGGAGGACGTGGATGATGGGGAGGATGAAGTTGACGCTGATGTTGTTGTTGTTATACTTGGATATTTATACTTAGAGAGAGAGTTATACTTGGTGATTGTTTTTCATAGTGTTGCTGTAGTTGTTGTTGAACTCATGATTTTGTTTTATATTTAATAATATTGCTGTTGTGATTATAGTACTATAGTAGATATAAGTCTAGTATATTATCTACTATAAATAATTAGCTCTCTTTAATCATGATATTATGGCCATGGTCAATGTTTTAGTTTCATAGTTTCTTGATGTTGTCGAAATGTTGTTTCTATTGTTGAAATTATTCCATTTTTTGTTGTTGTTCTTCAGTTAAGATACTCTATTACAGTTTCACTCTCAGTTAAGCAATCATAGATACCTAAATTCTTTTTCTTCTTATTATTTTTTTCAGTTTTATTGAATTCTTAAATGAATGTTATTAATTTTCACAAAACAAATGTTGCTGCTGTCATTGCACTTGTATCTTGTATCTTATCACTTGGCCATACGTATTTATATGCATTTGTAGACAATTAAATGGTTTTTCGTCGGGTTCTTTCTTTCTTGTCTTCCTACCATCGTCTTCTTCCTCCTCCGGCTTTTCTTTTCTTTGTCATTACTAAACGGAAAATAAAGTGAATAGAATGGTCAGGAGAGAAACTACTGGAAGGGGGAAGAAGACAGAAGAGAGAAGAGAGGGACACATGAACAAAATAATTATATTATCTGCTACTGCAACAACAGCAGCTGTGAAGCTCTGCGTTGAGGTCCTCTAATAAAATGTACCAGATATCGTTCGACTCCGTATCTTTCTGCTAGCATCGATGGTACCCATCTAGACTTCAGCTCTGTTTGATGTGCGTATCTTTTCCAATGCAACAACAACAACAAGAGCAATGATAAAAACGACATCTAATAAAAAGCAACCCAAGACGACCGCAATAAAAACCAACAACAAACAGCAGCAGCAACAACAATAATCAACACGGCCTCTTTTAATTGTTTTTAGATGCGCATCTGATTGAAGCTGCAGCAAAACGTGTTGCTATTGTTTAAGTCATTTAAACACGAAGATGGTTGTTGTTGTTGTTGTTTTTATTATTATTATTATCGTAGTTGTTATTTTTTCTGTTTTCTTCATAACGGTTTTGTTGTTGCTGCTGTTGTTGTGATTGTTCTTTTCAGAAACATCGTCTTTAAATGACTCTCTATTGTCAACTTTACTGTGTTTTCACTGAAACTTTCATTGCAGCAGGAAAAACGATATAGAAAAGGCAACAACAAAAACAAAATTTACAACAACCAAAATAAAAGAGAATTACACAAGAACAAAAACAACAGCAACCACAAAAAGTTTTGTTAAAAGTATCCTCAATCAAGTCTCAAGTCTCTTCACCGCCTTCAGACAGCCTGCTAGAAACGGTGTGTCCACATTTTAACAAATATTCTTCTCCTCTACCCTCCCCTCCCTCCTCTTTTATTTCCCTTCCCTGCATTACAACAACACAACATTACATTTTAATATCTTTTAATTGTTTTTCTTCGTTTAACACACTTTCCGGCGTTTTAATTTACAACCTTAAAAAATCGTGTATCCGTTTGTTTCTTTGTGACTGTGTGATGTCTGTGTGTGCGTGTTTGTGTATGTATGTTTATTTTTTCTTCTACCATCTGCGTCACCAACTCAACTCGTCTTCAGGTTTTCCCATCAACCAAAACAACCATCCAACCAGCCATCAAACCGTTCAACAAACCAACATTTTGTGCAACATGTCATGCAAATAGAAGTGCTTTGGCAGCACTATTTTTGTTGTTTGTTTCTTTAAGATTGGGTTCTTCACCCTTCTTACCACCCAGGAACTTCCTACCAACCCTCGCACCCTCCATCCCTCTGCCCCGCCCACATCTTCTCTCTATTAATCGTCATTGCTTCATGTTGTTTTAAGGTTTTTAGTTTAATTTAGAATAGTAATTAAACACTGCGCAATCTTTTAAGTGTTTCCTCCGTGGGTGGGTGTTGTTTTGGTGTTTTTGTTTTTGTGGGGTTTTTAAAGTTCTCAGTTTTTTGATCACGTGGGTCAAGCATTCAGCCAGAGTGGAGTTCACAGGGTGGTGAGTGTATTCTCAGGCTTCTTCTGCTTCTCCTTTTCATGATTTTCCCATCTTTTCGTCTTCTTCTTCCACTCTCCCTTTCTTTTTTCTTCCTCTTTTTCTTCTTCTTCCTCTACTTCTTCTACTTATCATAAGCTAAATAAGTTTCTTTACTCGAAATAAACAGAGCTGAAACTAATACGATTTTCTTAAGTTGTTCAATTTTATTGCGCACTTAATTGACACAAATCGAGCACTATACAGTATGTTTTTTTTTTACTCTCTAATCCAGCTTAAAGTGTTAAAAAAAAAAACAAAACTAAACTGAAAACTGATAATGAAAAATGCACAATATTTGTGTCAATTTATATTACAATATATAGAACACAATCCAAAAACTATAAAGACTACAATTTTAAGAAAACAAAAAACAACCCATCAACATCATGTTGATGTTCATTTGAAGATCTCTGAAACGAGAAGAAAATCTTCAAAACTTTCAAGAAAATAAATAAAATAGTAAAAGAAGTAGGTTAAAAACTACTATTAAAAAAGTACTTATAGAAAAATAATGCAACAAAAGTAACACAAAAGCAACCGAAAAGTCGACGAAATCCGCCGAAATCCGTTGAAATCCTACGAAATCCTCTTAATTGTGTAGGGTAACACTTAATAATGTGTGTAGGAAGAAGAAAAGAAAAAAAGTAGTCAGCTGAGACCTAGTTTAAAATTTTGTTGTCCTTTTTTGTTGTAAGAAACTCTATCTTTTTAAGTAATAATATTAAAAAGATTCAAAAGAATTATTGTAGAAAAAGGGTCACCAGCAAAGCGTGTGACCAGGAGAAGCAGTAAAAGGAGCAAAATGCAAAGAAAGGAAAAATAAGAATAAAAAAAGGCTGAAAGAAAGAAAACTTAGCATAGAAAAGGAAGGATTAGAAAAGGTATGATAAAAAAGCAGGTTAAGAAAAGGTAGGGTAATCAAAAATGGTATATAAAAAGTATATAAAGAAAGGTATAAAAAAGGTATCATAAACAAGGTAAAAAGGTAAAGGTAGAAAAAGGTTTATTTTTAAACAGAAATTTCAAACACTTTAAAAAGACGTGTGTGCAAAACACAAATGCAAACATATACAATATATTCCTGTTTTCTATCTAGTATAAAATATATATATAAAAAAATAACCAAAGAAGCAATCAGGTTAGAAAAAATCCCCGATGAAACCGAAGAAAAACTGAAAACAAGATTGAAGACAATTCAATTGAAAATCGATCGATAATCTTTTTGACCGCAGAGTTGATTGGGGAAAAGCAACAACAACAGAGACAACACCACCAACGAAGCTACCGAAGCAGCAGGACGACCAGAAACTAACTAAGCTGAGCTACAAACGAAAAAAGGACAAAAAAAAAAAAACAACCCAAAGAAGCACGAAAAACTCGCAAAAAAAAAAAAAAATAGTGAAAAAATGAAAAATGGGAACAACAAAAACAACACCACAAAAAGCTTTGCCAACTTCCTTTGATGCTGCTACTCTTTTTTTTGATGTTGTTGTTGTTGTTCGTATACGTATATTTAACAGAGAATAAAAAAACACAACACGTGGAATCCTTAAAAATGTGTGTTAAGCAGCGAGAAAAAAAGGAGTGAAAAAAATGCAGAGTTGCAAAAGTGCTGTTGTTTTTGTTGTTTTGTAGTAAAATATATGTATTACAAATTCGAAGTTTTTGTTGTTATTGTTGTTGTAGTAGTAGTTGTTGTTGTTGTATTTGTTGTTGTTTGCTTTCGTTTTTCGGTGTGGCTCTTCTTCAGATTTGCTTTTGGTTCACTTTTTTGTACACACTCAAGTTTTAAGTACCACTTCTTCAACGTTGCTACTGTTTTTAGTGGTTTTCTACTACTATTTGTAGTACTAATTCTATTGGTATTTATACTAATACTTCTACTACTATTTGCTCTTGAATTAGTACTATTTTTAGTACTATTTTTAGTACCATTTCTACTACTATTTCTACTACTATTTCTAGTACTGTTTTTACTACTATTTCCATTGCTATTTCCACAGATATGTCTACTACCATTCCTGCTAGAATTTCTGCAAAAATTTTTAAAACTATTATTTAATTTATTTGTACTACAATTTCTAGTACTATTTTTATACACATACATATAATTCTTTATCCTTTTATTCTTTCAACTGCATTCAATTTCTTGCTGTGTTTATTTTGTATGTATATATAAAGAAACTCCTGGAGTCTTTAAGTACAGCAGCAACTCTCGCCTGTTTGTGTCTGTGTGTGTGTGTGTTTGTGTGTTTGTGCAAAAAAAGGAGTGAATTAATGAGGTGTAATTATTACTTCCTACACATTTATTAGCTGATATGCTGAGGCTAAGTAATGTTAATCCTGGCGCCTGTGTAATACTTCTGTAAGGGTGTGTGTGAGTATGTGTATGTGTGTGCGTCTGTGAGTGTTATACACTCTTTCTTTCGTTCTTAAATTTCAGCAGGACGAATTCTCAAAGTTTCGTAGCTCGTGGTTTCTTCGTGGTCGTTTTTATTGTTGTTGTTTTTACTTTTTTGCTATTTTCTGTAAACAGGAAAGTAATTAAAATTATCAGACAATTTTTTTAACTTTATTTAGTTTCTTTTAAACTTATTTTCTTCTTCTTCTTCATCTAATTCGTGTTATTCTTCACCTTCTGATTTCTTTATAATTCACAAGTTGTGTTGGATTTTTTTGCTTCTTTTTTTCTTTTTTTGTTTTAGTTTACTTAAAAACTGCTACTAAAAATTGCTAAACTTCTTTTTTGTTCTTTGCTTTTTACTCTTTTATGTGGTTTCGGTTTCATTGTCGTTTTTATCTCTACGCTCCTTCTTTTTCTTCACTGTAAAACTTGTTGTTGTTGTTAACTTCATTGAGTTACACTACTTATTTTGTAACACGACATGACAATTCATTGACAACGGCAACACTGGTGAATCAGCTATACGATGAGCGACTTAAGATACCGAAATAATCGACCTGCTAATAATTTAATAAAAGAAAATCGTATGTGAATTAAATAAAAATGGATTTTAATATACTACAAATATTTAGTGACAAAAGGATCCTGCTTCTCCCTCTCTCTCTCTTCTTCTTCTCTCTCTCTCTCTCTATTTTTAATGTGTAAATATTAAATACAAATTAATAGTTATTTTTATGAGCGCATAAATAATGTGATGATTGCTTTTAATCAGCTTTTAAACTAACTTTAATAATCTGCATAAATTCAGAAAAAGTTTTATTTAATATTCAACTATAATTAAATACTATTGATGATGGTTTTGATGAAAAAGTGGCTTTGCGAGATGAGTGTTTGTTTTATTATGCTTCTTTTATTGTAAAGCGATAATCAAATTATAATTTCTATGAATTTTGTTTAATATAAAGTTAATTTAATTTAAAATACATACAAAAAATAACCTCTGTTTAACTTGTGATCTAAATGGCCCAATTTTTAGAGTGTCTGAGTGTTGTTCTTTCCAGGTCTCGACAGCCAGACAAAAGAGTGACCAGTCTCGGGCAGCCCTGAAAAAGTAAACCAAGTTTTCTGGCTGAATTCACCTGTTATAAACCACGAGATAGCGTTTCCTTTGAGGGGTGTGTTTCGAGGACAACAGAAGAAAACGAAACAATAGAAGAAGGGAACAAAAAATAGAAAAGGGAAGGAAAAAAAACAGGGGACCATTTAATGGAGCAGCAAAACAAACACGAAAGCAACAACAGGAAGGAAATAAAATAAAATAAAATACAATAAACTTGTTTTTATGAGCTTATGGTTTATGTCACCAGGTGAAAACGCACACATGCACTGATGTAATACATACAAACATCCATAAAACATACATTTAATAAAACTACACACCCACATCCACACGTTTTGGGTCCGAAGATATACGTTCTTATATAAAACTAAAAATAAACAGGACCGGGTTTCGTTTATTTTTCCCCATGACGCTGGTTTTTGGACGCAGAAAAAATCAATTTTTGCTTCGTGTACATTCTACATTTATTCGGTTACATGTTATAATATTCTGTAAAAGGTAAATAAGGGAAAATAAAAAACCAACAACAACAAGAAAAGCAGCATGAATTACAGCAAACATTATATTTTATTAATTAATAAAAATAAAGCTTACATTTTTTATTGATTTTATTGTTTTTATGATGTGTCGAATTGTGTTGTAAAAAACTTATGTTATCGTGAGTGTACTGTAGACTATGTAATTAATAGAAAAGTTTAAATTTTCCAGAAAGTCCAAAAAAAAAACGAAACACAGTCATTTTTAACTCAAAGAAATTTCAACAACTGCGAGTTCTTATAATCGAATCTAAATATCTATCGATTTATAACAAATAAATAAAAGATTTAGAATTAAAAATTAAACATTCTTTTGTAATATTTTTGAAAATAGGCATTCTTTTGTTTCTTTTTTAAATGAATTACAATTTCGAATCGAAAGAATTTAAAATTTATAGTTTTCTTATGGTTTTATAACCTCATCTTATAGGCCTATATCTATCGTATAAATCTATACAAATTAAAGTCTCCATGTTAAATCTGAGTGTCTGAGTATCTTTTCTATTCATATCATGTTTCTTTAGTATTTCAAGACCGTTCTTTAGTGGCAGCAACTAGTTTTAATTTATGGCTGTTCTTCTTATCTGTCGTTGATATCTTATTGATGACTTCGATTACCATCGTCTCTCGCTTCCCTTTACCACTCCTCTGATGTTATTTAATTTACATTTTTTTATAGCAAATTATTGACAAATTATTGACGAGATATTATGTTATTCTCTCTATCGTGATTCTATCTATCGTTATTCCATCCATCGTCATTCTATCCATTGATATTCTCTCCAGCCATCTATGAGTATCTTTCGATCTTAAAAAAGGAATAGCTTTTAATTTTAACGATCTCATGGATCGATTGAATTCCGTTTAGTTTTTATGGTTTTAATATTGTCTTAGCTTTTATTGCTTTAATATTGTTTTCAATTATTTTATTATTTTTTTTAACGACTTTATTACGTGTGCTTTTTATGCAAATACTTTTCGAATATAATATCTTTTGTGTGTATTTTTAATATCTTCATTAGTTTTAGTGACTGAAATAACAAAACATGTAAAAGAACATAAAATGAGTTTGTTAATTTTATTGTTGAAAACTTAATTGATTTGTTGAAAATTAAAGTTTATGGCCTAAAGAAAAAACACACACTTTAAATAATCGTTAAATTCTAAATAATTTGAGATTCCAAAGTCACTGAATCGTTTTTATTTGCATGAAGGAATTCTGAAGGAGATACTGAAAGACATCGCGAGTCAACGCTGAAGATTTAAGATTGACATTGTATTGGTTGTTATTGAATGTTGTAACCGATCAATGATTTAAAGATCTCTGTAAAACAATCTCTTAGCTTTTAGTTCCATACAATATCTCGGGGTCCTTAAAACATTTCCTTATACGAACCTTCTCTAAAAAGTAATTGTAAGGAGTGTTGAGTCTATCCATTAACTTCGCTTTAATTTAAGCAATACTTTTGATGATGGAAGTCCAATTCTGCCTCCTTCATGTTCGCTCCGGTTTCGGTGACCATTCCTCATTCAAGTCCCTCCTTCGCTTCGTTGATGTGGCGAAATCTTCGTCGATGGCGTTTAAAGTGGCTATAAAAGAATGCCGATTTTGTGGTCAATCTTGATATCTCCTGTCTGCTGGAATCAATCCAACCGAACGCCGGTGTTCGTTCGACTTCAAACAGTTTTCGGCTTATCGGTCATCTGAATGACATCGGATTTCTTTTCAGCTTTTATTTTCTATCAAAAGAAAGACATCTGCATTTCTATCTAGATTGTGAAGAAACGTTTGTATATCCATCGTAGAATCTGTCCGGAAAATTTGTCGTCTGCCTTTCAATCTACTTTTCTTTGATATTCAATTTGCTAAATTAAATTATATCTGGCTGTGGGTAGAAAAAAGATGGGCTTGAAGAAAGTGGGATCATTAAAAAATCATTAAGAAATCATTAAAAGAAAAATTATTATCAAAAAGTTGACAAAAACATCAAACAAAGACTAGACGAGATATTCGCGTATACATTCTGAGGATTATTAAAAACTTACGTATTTTTTAATAAAAAAAGATAATCACAGGGCATTAAAAGCAATTCTGAAAAATAGGCTAAAGAAAACAATTTAATGAGTAACAATTTTAAATCTTTTCTTCTTTCATTTCATGAGCTACGTGCGAAATCATGAATGATTCTCAATTCTGTGATTTATACAAATGTTGCTCATTAAATATGTTTTCAATAAATATGTATGTTTTTCTTAAATGATTTGATTTTTATCAGCTTTCTTAAAAAGCATTTGAAATATCTGTTCATTTAATAGATTTTTCGTTTAAAATAATTAAAATAAATACTTGGTTATATTTAAATAAGAATGATACTTAAATTGGCACTGAATTAAAACTAAACTCTGTCTGTTGTGGTATCTGCTATACATTAAAAGCGATTATTTATGACTTTGAATGAGTTATCAGCAGCAGACGCAATAACAACAACATCTACAACATCGACTCTACTCTCTACTAATTAAAGTGCATTTCTTGGACTCGTTCGTTTATAATTTAATAATGCTTTTAGAAACTTTTTATTTATAACAAATTAAAATGCAAAATTTAATTTAATTGAGATGATTACTAAAAGCGGAACATCGCGCTGTTGCTGTTGCTAAAGTCTGATAATGTTGCTGATTGAATTGAATGCAACATTCAATCTGCGTTGGAAGAGACGTTAATGGACCCCAACCCCTGCAGCTTCCTGCTTCTCCTCATAGTCTTCCCCCTTCTTATCATCTTCACCATCCTCACCTTCCCTTCACCATCGCATCCTCTCAACAGCTTCTCATCCTTCATCATACTTAAGCTCAGACAAAGAAGTTGATAAGCTGAGCTCTCCACGGCGACGCTTGAAACACTATCTTAAAAGTGGAAAATCTCAACCGTGGCCATAAAAATCGCAGTGCCATAAAAATAGCGAATGTCCGATTATAGGAATGGAGTAAACAACGTCTCAGGCGAGTATCAAGACTACGATGCGTTGTCTTTATCTCGGCGATGGACGCGAAGTGGAATGACTTCACGACCGAAGTGAAGCAATTGACTTTGGAATGCATGCTACGAAATTAGATTTAATAACCACTTTACTCTTCATATTCTATTATATAAGGAGAGATATTAATAAATTAAATTAAAGAGTTTTTTATTATATTATATTTTTTTTTCATTTAAAATACATGAAAAGAATACATATTATCATTTATTCAACTCTCCAGAAAACTAGAGAAAATCTTCATTTAAATAGCTTTCAAATTTAAATACTATTCAAATATGTTTTAACAAGTTTTAAAAATTGTTTTTTTTTTTTGCTTTTTAACCCATTCATAAATCTTGGTTTAATCCCCCTCTTATCTGGTTTTTAAACTACTTCTCAACCCGCTTTTTAGAGCCCTTTTTAACCCACTTTTTGGCTCCTTTTCGGCCGCTTTCCAGCCACTACTTACCTGCTTTTTACCCGGTTTTTGAACACTTTTCAATACGCCTTTTAAATCGCTTTTTAATACACATTTTAAAATACTTTCTATATATTTTTTTCTCATACGTTTTTTTAAATTCTTTGATCTCCTTAAAATAGCCTTTTATATTAAAACTGATTTCAATAACTTTTGACAGGATTTTTTTCTTTGTCTCTTCGCTTCGAATTCGAATGATTCGCAATCCTTTCGAATTGAAAATGCATCGATTTCGATTTCATTTATTTACATGATTTATATCAATATTTATTCACATTGATATATGTATGTACGCATGATGTATTTGCATGTCATTCATGAATGCGTTTACATACAACATATATTGATTTAAATATATTTTTTTAAAACTGAAATCATGCAAAAATAAATTAAAACGTTTGAAAATGGATTTTCCCATGTTTAACCCTGTTTTTGAAATATTGGTTTTTCGTTGTGGTTGTTGTTGTTGAATGAAAGATTTTCTTAGGTATAAATGAAAATAATAAATTGAAAAATAAATATAAATACAAATACCAAAATTGAAACGTTTTTATATTAAATACATATCTACAAATATAATCGATAAAATAAATTATGGTACAAAAAAGTAGATTTATTAAAATTACAATTCTCACCAAACCAAAAGAAACACAAAACAACAACAAAGCAATGATTGAAACTGAACTTAAATCGAATTGATTTGATTTGTGCAAAAAATGTTTCCCATTAAAATTATAAACTAAAATAAATCATTCTTTGGATAAGTTATTTAAAAAAGAACGAAAATACATAAATAAATAAAGAATACATCAGAATTAAATAATTTAAAAAATACATAAATAAAAAAATATATAAATAAAAAAATGTATAAATAAATTAATACATAAATAAAAATTAAAAGATGGTGGAAATAAAATAGCAGGTTGTTCAATGAAAATAGAAGCAAAAATGTATAAAATGTGGACTAAAGTGGAACAAACGAGAACTTCGACGTAAATCTCAATGAAAAACTCGATCAAAAAAGGGATAAACCAGAAAATTTCCAATTAATATATTTTTCATTTGAATAATATATCATTTAGATATTATTATTTAATATTATTATTATTATTTTTTTATATTTATCAAGTAATTATTGGTATTTATTAATATTTGTTTAGTTTAATATTTGTTCTTTAAATTTAAGTATCGATGAAGGGAAATCAAAGGAATTGGTTCAGTCCAGACCAGACCAAGTCGCCCCTGCAGATAGTATTTAAAGTTTATTATATGATTTATTGGACTTTTAATCTGACTTTTAATCTGAAGAGCAGGTCTTGAAAAATGTTGTGAATTTTAAACGAAGCCGCAGAGTGATACGTATAAAAAACGCATATAAAAGTCATAAATTTATAAACCATACTCAGAATATGAGCCACAAAATCACCGTAAATTGCACGTTCCGAAAAAATATCTAAATCTACTATCAATAAAACAACAAAACACTGAAAAATATACAAAAAAAAAACGAAAAAGATACAAAATATAACCACAAGTTTGCAAATAAATAAAAGCACATAAGAACAGAAAACCTCCTGAAAGGATTATAATTTATGAATGTCTACTGAGCTGCTTCCTCTTCTTCTACTTCTTCTTCTTTTTTTTTTGTTGTTGTTTTTGTTGTGATACAATTTATAGGGTTTCTGTTTCTTAATGTTTTTTCGACCTTAAATTTTGAGCTCTTCTTCAGCGTTTAATTTTGTATTTCTTTCTGCGTCATTCCTTGAATTGATAATTCATTTCTTAAAATCTTAGGTTTTAAATGTTTTTCAAGAAGGATGCAGTTTTTTTTTCGCTGTTTCCTCCACCTGTTTTTCTTCTTTTTCTTCGTGGATTTAACAATTCTATTGGCAAAAAACGAAATTAAATGGTTTCGTTTGTGTTAAGAAAGAAAGAAAGAAAGAAACCGAAAAACTTAAAAAAAAGATTGATGTATGAATCACAAAACATTTAGTAATGTAGCCAAAAAAACGAAGAAGAAGAATTAGAAGAAGAAGAAAAGGAAGAAGAAGAAACAACGCAACAGTTTTGCCAACTTAACTAAGCTTAAATTTTGTACAAATCTCATTTCGCTGTAGACCAGAATTGTTAATGTTGTTGTTGCTGTTGTTGTAGTGGTTGCTGTTGTAGTTGTTGTTGTCGTTGTTGTTAATGTTGTTGTTGTTGCTGTTGTTGTAGTGGTTGCTGTTGTTGTTGTTGTTGTCCTTGTTGTTGTTGCTGTTGTTGTAGTGGTTGTTGTTGTTGTAGTGGTTGTCGTTGTTGTTCCAAATGATAAGCAATCAATTTTTGGCATCAATTTTAAGCACATTTTTTTTTTCATCTTCCTTCTTTTTACACCACGATTGTAAATCATCTCCGCTCTTCGTTGCTTAAAAAAGTATTAACTTTCAATAATAAAACATACATTTTTTGGTATTAATAATTTATCAATTTTCATGGATATTCTCTACAAATACAATATATAAAAATGTTTTACTGCTCTCGATAATATTTCACTAAAAATTTATCCCTTCAAATTTTCATTTAGGGAAATTTTTTCATTTATATTCTAGTTTAACACGAATATTATTGGGGAAAAATGTAGCAAAAAATATATAAAATATAAACATTCGATCTGCAAACAGCTGCGACTAGAAAAATGTTGAATATTTTATTAAATGGATTTAAAATAAATTGCAAATTTTATTGCAGGCTGTTTTTGTTTTTCGTTCGGTTGTTTACATGAGTGAGCGGCATGGAGCCAGCCTCATGTGTTGCTGCAACATGTTGGTGTTGATGGATCATAATAAAACACACAAAATATTGTATAAACGAGAAATACGTGTAAATTGTGCGTTTCATTAAAATTGTATGCAATCAAATGCAATGCAAAACACTAAAAAAGGAAAGTGTTAGTTAAATAAGATTACAGGGAAAACAACAAAATAATAAAAGCAAAAATAAATAAAATCTCTACTCTACTCTACGCAAAATAGAATTTAGAGAGAATCAGAGAGAGAGTGCATTTTTCATGCATATTTAATAATTTTTATCGCATGCGATTTTAAAATTTCATGCTTACGATTATAATCAATATTAGATTAGCTGCCTGTGACTCTAATTTAGGTCAATTTTAGACAATTTTATTTAATGTGCTTATAAAATTGAAAAAAAAAATCATTGAAGAGGAAAAAATAAGAAAACAAACCATTTAAAAGAATTTTCAATAAATTATAAGAGTTCAGTAAATTGATAAATTAATAAAAAAAAATAAAATTTCAAATAAATTAAATAAATTAGTAGTCATTAAAAAACGGTGAGATTTCTTTAGAATTTCAAACAACGATGATCATCAACACTGATTTAAATTTATGCATAAACGAAGTTCTCACACTTTCATGGCCCATCATACAGTGTTGCCATTTGTACAGAAATGGAAGTATTTTTAAAAGTGGATGGACCAATTTTTTACGACTCACATAACTTTGCATAGAAAATTCCTCAAAACAGAGATAACTGAGCACAGTCCATTGCATTTACTCATTTTTTGAGCAGGGAGGAGAATTTAAACTGGACACATTTGTTTCTAAATGGACACATATTTATGAAGTAGAGGACACACTTAAGTTTAAGTTAACGGCAACACTGCATCCAAACATTGACCAACTCTCCTCTCTTCATCACACGCAAACACAAATCAAATCAACTCTCATTTTCAGCAAATCATTTAAAGCTGCGATTGTTGTTGTTGTTGGAATCACACACACTTTGATGGCTGATGTGAATAGAATTTTGAAATGCAAAATAAAAGATTCCCTGGATTTTGTAGCAAATCGGTTGGTTTTTTTTTTTTTTGGGTGACTTTTCAACACCATTCAAGCGCGACTGATAGAAGAGATCAAGTGAGGGCCAAACGGTGACCGTATTGAAGGGTGATTTTGCTGGACGACGCGTCGCGACGTCTTCCTGGTTCAACAGACACTCGTAAGTGCATCATCAACATGTTGCGAACAACAACAACAACAGCTACAACAAAGGCTACAAAAACACAGCACAGCTTGTGTTCAAACTCTGTGCGCCAAGGAAGAGTTTGAAAGAAAAACCATTCTAAATAAAATAAAATATAAGTGAAAATAAAGAAAAATAAATAAACAAAAATAAAATAGTCTCGGTTACAATTAAACAACGTTTAACAATCGTCAACAGAGTCCCTGCTCTCAATCGGGGCCACAATCTAAGCACCGGCAGATTGATGAATAGAGTGGAGTGGTGAAGAAGTGCAGGAGAGGAGCGATCAGTTGGGTGGGGAGAGGAACTGTCGGAAAGGGAGAGAGAACGAGAGGAGCAGCGGTCAACAAGCGTCTGCCCGCATTTTATCAATTGAAATGAATTGAAATTGAAACTGATAGAAAAAATCATTTCTGCTGCTGCTGCTAAAATGTCATAATATGCTGGGGAGGTCTACAATAGCAACAACAACAATAACAACAAATAACAGCAGCAAAAATAGCAGCAACAACATCAACAATAACAACAACAAAAGGATTGAGCATTGCAAAAACTTGTGAACTTATTCGCTTATTGTTGATGCGAGTGCAATGAACTGCAATTGATATTTTTCTCCACAAACAAGGTTGTGTGGTGCATATCCACTTAACCCTTGACGATTCTCCAGGGGTTGGGTGGGTCATTTTAGACCCACTCATAGAACCACAGCCCAGAGAGAGAATGAAGAAGAAATAGCAATGCTATCGCCTGAAGTATTGAGACAAGTGATGAAAGCGTCTCGCAGTGGCCACGGTTGACCGTTGATTCTTTTCTCAATCTAACAGACAACACTTTGAAAGTCCAACTAAAGTATTCCATTATTTAAAAACGGAGCCGTATGAATATGTATCTCATGATGCACTCATAACAACTGACGTCGTTTTATTAACAGGTAAAAATATGTAAGTAATGAAGCAATAAATAACTACAACATATTGTAACATCACCAGAAAACACACATTTCAATGAGCAGCTCGATGATCGTTTTAGAAACATCGATCGAAAGAGCAGCACCGAAAATTGCGGCACGATCAGTTTACATCGATCACCAACCAATCAACCGTTGATTATCATCCATCCTGGAAAACCTTCCACTTCAACCCCTCGCAAAATAATTAGCCAGCCGTCCTTTTTTGTTATTGTTGTTGTATTTATTTGACATGTACCACGTAATATACTGGTATTAATTCTCATTCTTTCTTTTCCGAAAATTCTATTGAAAGACTTTTAAATTTATACTCGAGGAGGAGTGGAAATTTTAATGTTGTATTTCGAATGTTTTCGATAGCTAAAAATTTATTTAAATTTATTGTGACATTCGATTTCGATCGGAATGCTTAGTAATGATCTTAGCTATTATTCTTAATAATGATCGTATTGATCACAGAACGAATAATGAGAGGTTCGACAGCGAGTGCTTGAAGTTTTGATGAGTTTTAATGAGTTGGGTTCTTTTTTGGTTGATTTGACAGAGAGTAAGTTTATGTATAATATTTATGGACGAACATTTATATTCTTTCTAGAATATTTATAATAATATATATTCTTCTTTTTCCTTTTCTATGTTTGCTTAGTTATGCAATTTTTTTTAATTAAAAATTCTTTCAGTTCCAAATCGATTTTTCATCTTTGGAATGATACATATGATTATGCTTCTGAATGAATGAATGAATAATGAAATGATTATGTTTATGAATGAATGAATAATGAAGTGATTATGTTTATGAATGATGAATAATGAAATGAACATGTTTATGAATGATTAATAATCGAATGTTTATGTTTGTAAATGAATGTTGAAATGTTTATGAATGATGAATAAATAAAAGATTAGATTTAAGAATGATTGATTATGTTTAGGAATAAATGATGAAATGATTATTTATATAAACGATGAATAATGAAATGTTTATATTTATGAATGATGAATAATTAAATGATTATTTTTATGAATGTCTAACAAAATTATTATGTTTTTGAATGATGAATAATTGCGTGTATTAAATGTGTTCTCATTCATTTATTTGCATTCGAGTTATAATCTATTGTAAATAATAAAGTAAAAAAGAATATCTAAGCGAATAATTTTTGTGTTCATAGAATTCTGTGCTTTTCACATCACTTTAGTTGAATCATCAGAAAGTCTCGGTTCTTTTTAGTAATTTTATACTTATATTTTTTTATTTATTATTTCCTTTTTTGCGTGGGGAAAATTACGCCTCCGATAGAAGTCATACATGTCATGTTTGCGATTTGACAAGCAGCATGGTTTAAAGCAAAAATGACCTACATAAATGTGTGTGTATGTGCATGGATGTATGTGGATACATC
Source organism: Myopa testacea (assembly GCA_949629155.1). NCBI lineage: Eukaryota > Metazoa > Arthropoda > Insecta > Diptera > Conopidae > Myopa > Myopa testacea. The sequence continues at coordinate 3,802,485 of OX451346.1, read as the reverse complement.
TGTATGTCTCTATGAATGAGAAATGGCCTCATAATGAAAAAAGTGCTTGAATAATGGGCGAATAAGTGTTTACTTTAATTCGCGAATTTAAAATAAACAGAGCAGAAACTACAGAAGATTTACATATGTTCTTTGCTCAATACTTAAATCTATAATATATGTACATATGTATGTTCATATAAGTATGTACATACATATATATAAGGTATTTATAGTATATGTAGATAGTACATACAAGAAATGTAGGTACTTCTGCAGATACTCTTATGATACGATTAAGTTTTGTGTATAGCTCATGGATTTTTTGACATTATCGTCCTTAATTGTTTCATTGCGTACTCCTAACTTTGTATCATTCGTTGTACGATACTCTTCGGATATCGATGAATATCGGATAATCTTCTTGGAATCCAATTGAGTATAATAATCGAAGCTTTCAAAGCTTGCATATCTATCGATTACAGGATTGTGTTAATATAATCCTTTGTTATTGATTTTATTATGATCGATATTTAATTAAATGACGCTTTCTGCCTATTTTCTATTTTTTTATTGGCCTCCCCCGTTTTTCTGTTTTTCCCCACTTTTTTCCCCAAAACACGTACCGTTATACTAATTAAATATCTAATTGAAATCCATTTTGAAGGTGAACCACATCGTTAACCAGACGCACAACTGTTGTTTGTCTATGTATTTATTTGTCAATGTGTATGTGTACGTGTAATTCGGTTGTATTTGTTATAATGTTGGCGTAGTTGTTAGCATTACTATCGCTATTGTTGTTGTTGCTTTAATTAGTTGTATTATACAGTTAAGTTTTTACCATCAAAGGATAATCACAATTTCATTAGCTCTCGACATTAAAATGGTCTCGAATTCGGGTGGACAACAAAAAGTTAGAGATAATGGAATTAATGGGAAATACAGTATATTAAAAAAAAGCGAAAAGCTTTAATAGCATAATAAAATCAATACTAACGTGATTCCTGAATATAATCATTAAAGTATATAAGCATATTATGAATTTTAGTTTTAGTTTAGTCTGGAATTTAAAGTTCCCAAGTTCATGTCATGTCATTTCCTGATTATAGCAACATACATATATACTGTATGCTTAAAGCTGTAATTAACTTATAATCATAATTTGTCCAAACTAATTTATCTGTCTAAACTTTGCTCTGTCTAAAATTAGCTTTAAACTAGTTCAAGTTTTAATGATTCTTTTCAACAACTTTAATTGGAAACTTCTTCGTGTATACTTTCACCGTATTAACAAGGTTCATATTATGCAAATGACTGTATTGTATCTACAACAACAACAAGAGACTCATCCATCCCCCATCTACTTGTATTCACTTTAATTTAAATTAAATGAAAAAATATCTACTATAACCATGTATATAGTGACCACGACATTTTTCAGTTTTATCAAAATTTTTCCTCTCATAACATAAAAATATGCACACAATATTAAGTCAACCATAATAATTAATTATGAATGACTGAATGAATGGAAAAAATTATGAGTGAGTGAGTGATCATGATTGATCATTGTAAATGTTGTTTTGCTTCATTCTATTTTTCAGAAAATTTGTACAAATTGTTTAAACTAAGCCAAGCAAAAGTATTCACGTATTCTATGGAAGTATCTCAATGGAATTAATAATTAATTCATTAAAAATTTAATTGAGTCGCTTGATCGTGGGGAATTCTTTAATTAAATGAATAAAATTATGGAAATATTGTAATTGAAAATAAGAAGGGAAAAAGTAAGTGGATAAGCAACGGGGAGAGGAAGGAGGAAGGGAACCATTCCCCAATTTGGTACCGAGAAACTTTCGGCACTATTTTTAGATTATTTTTAGATCACTTTAAATTCGTAATAACCAAAAGTAGATTTAGATGATAATTTCGTAATATTCCTGGTATTCCATCTAGGGACTTAAGAACCTACCCATGTTATGGGTGCTACATGGATGTTTTATAGTATATACAAGTATAATCCATATATTCATAGAATATATTTACTAAATTCAGACTTGTAATTGAAATGTCCGAATTCACATATTTAAATCAAATGTCATTCTGCTAAATATTTCAATTTGCACTCTGCTAAAATGGGGCCACATTCTAACGGGATACAACAACAGCAATTATCTAAATCAGCCCACCACTCAGCTGACAATTCAATCCTTTGTTTGTGTAAGAAATTTACATTTCGGTGTTAATTTCGTTGGCCAAGCGATAGACGGACACGGAGACAGCGGACCAGAGACAGTGTAACAACCGGAAAGCATAAATATAAGCGGACGATTTAAGCTCAGAATCAACAATTAAGAATAACTTGAGTAAATAAAGCAAAACCTCCAGTCGAGGGGCCAAGAAAATGAAGAATTAAAAGACGAAATGGTGAACCTTACTAATTGAGAGATCTTTGGCTAAAGATGATATCCAGGGTAGGGGAGATGATACCAGGGTAGAGGAGTTGATACGGCGGTAGAGGAGTTGATAGGACGCTATTGTAGTGGGTCGAAGCAGCTGCTTTGAAAGGGGGGCTCGATATGGAAGACTGCCATTAAGTCATGCTTCAGTTGACAATTAAGAGTGCGAGATCGGCACTAAATACCGCTGTAAACAAACGGAACGAAGGGACGGATGGACAGACGGATGAATAAAGTGAAGAATACATGGACAGATGTATAGATGGACAGATGTATAGATGGATGGATGGAGGGATAGATGGAAGGATGGAGGAACGTATGCGTGAATAAGACGGACGCGACCGGTTTTACGACAGACAGAAACAAGTAATGTTTTGTCCACAACCGATGGCCAGAGAATTAGCGCTGGACAGACACATTAACAGAGGGACAGACGGCCAGTCGGATGGATGGAGTCGATGGATGGATGCATGGCTCTGGCATTCTTGAAAGACTCTAATTGTTGAACAAACCCGCGTTACTCGGTAGCCATGGATTGCTTAATTGTAGCGCTTAAAGTGTTGTGTAGAAAAAAGTGCGGTATAAAAAGTGGCACTTTGTGATCGCGCTACACCTCTTTTTTCACCCACATGAAATTAATAACCACGGATATCTACGAGTATATGACTTCATCGTGGAGTCGCCGCTCTGAATCTAGAGCTTTAAATGGTTTTTTGCTCGTGATCTTTGTTGTTGTTTTTGTTGTATGCGACTTTATGAAATATGTTTTCGCTTTTTATGCACAATATATTGTTTCTTTTTGCGCGATCGTGTGTCGGTCACACCCTGAAAACTCAAGACAATTTTTTGCTTGACTTACTCGTAGTTTAACCTACAAAAAGTTGTAGTTTTCAGTTTCAGTTTTAGTTGCAGTGTTTTTCATTCGTTTCGTTTTGTTTTTTTCATTCGTTTCGTTTTCTTTTTCATACGTTTCCTTTGCATAAAGATACTTTTACGCGTTTTCATATTGAGTTAACGTATTTCACATGAACTCTCTGCTTTTTTTTAACCGATCGTGGTTTTGGTTTTTCTCTTTTTTAGTTTCTTTCTTGTTTCTTAGTTTCTTTCTTGGTTGCAAGCTTTATTTACCTTGTGATGCCTTGACACCTCGCGCGTCTGGACTGCACTCCTCGCAGCATGTTGCTTGTAACATCGACACTTTTGTGAAGTGTCTAAGCGATTGTTTTATCTCTTTTATGATTTAATGTATTCAAACATAGTCGAGGGTACGCATGCGCAGCAGCGGTGGCAGCATTTAAAATGTCATCTGTTTGAATGCTTTGTATGCATTCGGATTGTTCGGGTAACCTACGAGTACCTGCTCATGCTGTGTCTTTGTTCGCGATCGCTCTTGCACATCTTCTACCCGGAGCAAGGTTTCCGAGATAAGTTCAAAGTCTTTGATCCACAGAAAGTTTTTAACTGTATAAAAAACCAGAATAAGAGGTTTTGTGGAAACGTAAATGTGATCTTTTGTTTGAAGGCTTTCTTGTAATACTTTCGAATTCAGTGAAAGAACAAACAACAACTTTTAACACACTTGCGATCAATCATTCTTCTTTCTTCTGTTTCCTTCTCTTCTCTTTTCTTCTCTTCCCTTCTCTTCTCTCACCCTCGCTTCTTTCACTGACTTTACTCATGTTATTTATTCTAATACAGAATCTCATTCGATCTTTCCCTCATCTGATCTCATCTTCCATTCAACTCATGATCATTTGTGAAACTTCTTTCAAAAATTATCAAAACTCAATCGAACAGATCTTTGATGTGTAGCTGACAGATTTGAGATTAAAAAACTATAAAAATATGAACGATCTGAATCAACTACATCGATATCAAGATAGCTTCAAGAATTTTAATCAATATGTCTTAACTTTTAGTATTTTACAGAAGATTAGTTGTAAATCTATGAAAAATCGGATCAACACATCACAGAAATTGAGGAGCAATAATAATATTAGTAGCAATAATTCTCATTTCTCTAATAAAGTATACATTCCAACATTCTTAAAGATCTTCACTCATTCCTTTGTTTGAATCTTTTGTGAAACGTGTTGGAAAAGTGATCGAAATCTGATTGAAATCATTAAACACATCAAAAAATACTTAAAGAAATCTGACAGATTTGAAGTTACTCGAAACCTAAACAAAAAACCAGAAAAAAACAACCAAGAAAAAAGGGAAATAAAAGAAGAACACCCTCGAAACTCGATTCGATGGCAAGAAAAGATCCTAGCTACAAATCAAATGAAAAGAATGAACTCTGAAACTCGATCAGGTGCGAAGAAATGATTTTCAGGTGCCGCAACTTCACGCAGATATCGTAATTTAATTTTGGATTTTTTTCTAAAGTTAATGTTCATTATTAATGTTCGAGTCTATCCTCGGTTTCGTGATCTTCTTTTCTTTCTTTCAATTCGTACACATTTTAAAGAAGCATCGAATAGAAGAGCACCGAAACCGTTCTCGGCACGCTTCCTCACACCGGAGTAGCTTCCTCTATAGTAATACAGCTTCAAATATCTATAGAAATCAGTTAATTATGAGTGATGTTTTTTAGCTTGGAGAGTGTATTGAATTTCAAGGTTTTTAAAGTGATTATTTTAAGTGTTGCTGTGAAATTGAGGAAATTAATGTTAATCTATTATTAAATTGAGGCACAATTTCACGTGAACACCATGAAAAAGTAATGATTTTGGAATTTGAGCAGCCAAAGCAGAAAAAATTTAAAAATTTGAAGTAATTATAATATATAAATCAGGCCAACATTTAAGTGAAGATCAATCATTAGAGAGCGAGCGGATTATAATTTATATACAATATAAGAAGAGAAACTCTGCTCAACTTCCGATGAGTTGCTCACTTAATGATTGGATTTGGGATTATTATTGTAATAATGTTATTTATATTGATTAGTATTTTATTAGAAGGGAAAAAATTGTAATAAAATGTTTGAAATTCAGGAAGTTCTTCATTAAATAAAAATTTCTTTCATATGGAATTTCAACATCAAAAGAGTAATTATTAGTATAATATTGTTACATATTGTTAAAGTAAATAATTATTATAATAATTGAAAGAGTCACGATATACTGCAGATATATTAGATAGACAAAGTCTAGAGAGATGAATCCTAGATAGATTCAGATTAGATAGACAAAACATGCGAATGAATGGGTTTCAGACAAAGGATTCGGTTTCAAGATGGATGAATATAGCAAAGATCGGTTGGAAACTAGATGAGTTTAGAGGAATCTTTCCAAAGAGAAAGTAATGAAAGTGAAGCACTGATATTAGACAGAATTTGAATATTATTAAATATTTTGGAAAATATATCCTGAAATATCTTGAAGAATTCCACGTTGATGGTGGATTATTTTGTCATTATAGAAACCTTTAATCAAGCATTGTATTTTGTATGGAAGGAGAATATAAATAGATATATGAATGTGTGTATTTACATATATATATATAAGTATAGATAGCTGCAGTGACGATCATTTTCTATTAAATTTTCATTTAAAATCCTTAATTTAATCTTTTAATGGCTCCACAGTATTACTTTTTTAAAAGTGTGGTTATTTTAGAATTTCTCAGATTCTAGATTCTAACCATCGCTGAAAGATTAGGTGAAGAAATCAAATCAATGAAAATTGCAATAAATTTTACAGGATAATAAAAACGTGACGCTTCACCGGGTTCGGAACCAAAGAATCCACACGAACCAAGCGACGTGTTGCTGGTCTATAATTAGCTCGGTGATCGGACGGAGCGTATAATCGTTGAGTTTAAAAATTGATGATTTATTTCCAACAATTATCAAACCGCGATCAGGCTGTCATTAGGCAAAAGCTAGAAACAACAACAACAGCAGCAGCGACTAAAAGATACAAGCAGTTGTTCCCCGTTCAATATAATTATAATTTGTCTACGACGACTAGCAGCTAGATTTGTATATCAATGGAGACAATCGCCAGGGTCTGAAGATTTACAGTTATAGATAGAAATGCAGATACAAATACAAATACAGATACAGTTAAAGATAGGCAAATAGAAGGAATAAAAATGCTTAGAGATTCACTAAATTAAAATATGCGTTGACCCTAATTAGATCCCATTTTAATTAAAGCCATCCACACACAGGAGACATCGTTAGCAACAAATGCAACAACAGAGACAACAACAAAAATAAAAACAACAACAATAAAACCAACAACAAATACAACAACACTTATAGACATCTTAAGAATTGTAGAACGCAGACAAAAAAAAGATACTCAGATAAAAAACAAACAAACCAAAAGATAGACAAAAAACCATGAAATTAGTAGGGAGGGGGTGATGCTGGTAGGGGGTTAAGCCATAAAAGAGGGGAATGTAGGGAAGGAGAGGAAAAGACAAAAAGACCAACCAACAGATCGAGAAAAGCGTGGCACACAAACACAGACGAATACACGAAAAAACGAAACGAAAACGAAAAAAAGACGAATGCAGAAAAACTCTAAAATTTGAATCAAAAAACGAGACACAGATTAAAAAATAGAAGCCAGAAGAAGAATAAGCAACATCTTTCGTATCACTGAATTCTCCAATTTAAAGCATTTAATGAGGTTGCAGCAGCATCCGCATCTGCATCAACACGCTGCTCTGGCATCTCACTGAGTTTAGAAGACTAGACAGAAATATACACATACAAGCATATATACATACACATATATTTATATGTATATATAAACTCGCCTCTAGTGCCTTAAAATATTCTAAACAGTGGCTCTGTGTGCTTAATTTATATGCAGTTATGAAGAACGCTCATAATTTTGATGCTGCACACACCGCGCAGTGCATAAATTTTGAAGCATTCATGAATGGACGACGAACTCAATTTTTTTTTTTTGGGTGGGTGATGGAGATTGTGGAAGGGGGGGGGGGGGGAGAAGGAGTCGAGGAAGAGTCTGGGAGTTAAACTATGCTGAGTATTCTTGAGAAGTTGTTTGAAAATACATACATCTGAAGATCGCTTCAAAATACATCTGAAGATCGCTTCAAAGCTCCGTCGAAGATCACTAACAAATGTTCCAATGAATAAATGTCAAATGTTAACATTTTATGTTATTGTTTATTGTAAAAATAAACAAATTATAATTGTTAAAAGGTGTATAATAACCCATCTAAAAACGTGAGATTTGTGAAAACGTATACAAGATCGCTTTGATGTTTGTTTAATGAAAGACTATACTGAGTTAAGGATGCGATATTCAGGAACGGTTCTGACTATCTTCATTCGTATTCTGATATGTCCTCTTTTCTTCCAATTAAGTCAATCTACTCTTTCAAGTCTTTAATAGTAATTTTACTAAACTACTTCCTCTAGTGAAACTCTCTCTACATTATCTCATCCTAGATACTTGATCATTTATTTAAATACCAAATTCACACAATTCGAATTTTACTATTATTACACATTGTATTATTGCTATATATTTTATTATTGTGTTATCTAAGGCATGTTATATGAGGTTACCTCGTGTGCTTCTGTCAGGATCCAGTCTAGCGCTTTAAAACCATATTTATTGCCTTTCTAAACCATATTTAAACCATTTTTTCGAAGTGTAGTTAAAGTGAACTGGTTAAATTCTTTTAAGTGGTTCATTTGCAGCTTCCTCATTCGTTACATTCGCTTTAATTGGCCTCGATTCTCACATCGGGTTGTTTCAAAAGAAGCGTTACCAGAAGCATCATTTTTTTTGTTGTTCCTTCTTCGTTTTTTGCCTTCATTGGTTGAAATTAAATTGAGGCGATGGAAAAAGAAGCTATAAAATTTCAGATGAACCTTTCAGATCATGTAATTAATTTAATTTTTAATTACTTATCACTTGGTGAGTAGGTAAAAATTGATCGATGTTTCTTCAGTTAATTTTTTGTTCTATCTGAGACCTTTTCCTCTCTCTCAAACCTCAACCTCAATCGTAACCTCAAAATTTTGTTCATTTCCTATAATAAAAAATAAAGAAATACCGTGTCATGCAATCTATTTTCTCTCCTCTAATTCGATGCGGTTCAGTTCAAAAGCTTCTAACGCACCGCCATCGTCAGGTTGCCATTATTGCTGTGTCCCTTTAAGTAGCCTCTAAACTAGTTACCATGACCAACGCGGCTGTCGGTCGACATCCTCAGATCTTCTCTTTGCTGCTCTTTTTCGTATTTAGTATTGTTGCTTTTCAAATTGTCATGCCACCTGATGGGTTTTTGATACGTAAACTGATCGTTACTGATCTGGCCTGTCTTCTGTTTATCGATCGATTTTGTGCAACGCCCTGGCTACTAACAATGAAGTTTCCAAATATTTTGCTCCTACCTACCTACCTACCTTCTTTTTGGTAGCCCACTTTTTGTTCTTGTTGTTATTCTTGCTTTTCTGTTGTTTCATTGACTACAATCGCGTTCGTCATTTTGTCAATTCACTAAGCAGGAGCTCAGCTAATCTGATCTGATCTGGTCTGATCTGCTCTACTCCGCTTCAATGAAGCAATAAGATTGCAATACATATTGTAGATAAATCATGCAGAGCGATACTTTGAAATCTTCGAAAGATTCTTAACAGTTTTCGGCAGCGGTGTAGATTCTTTGATCTTCACTTCACTTTACCATTTGTGAACATTTTAGTGTTTAGACCATTAGTATCGGTAGAAGGGGCAAAGAACCTATGAAACGATCTGCTAAAAAGGAATACTAAAAAAGGAGGTTTGTTTGATAATGTGGAAAAGAAAATTAGTTTCATTTATGGTTGGGAAATATAACTAAAAGGAAAAATGAAAATGAGAAATAAAGAGTTGACGTATGAAGTTGAAGTAAACAGTCTAAAAAGAGAGGGCAGAGATGGAGTGAGAGAGAAAGAAAGCCATTCCCTATATAGACTTTTTTCAGAAATATAGTAATATTGAATAATACAATATTATATTATTATTAATATTATTATTATTAATAACATTAAAATAAAAGTGAATCAGTAAATAAAAATTAAGAGGAAGAATAATAACAATAATTACTTTAATAATAATGAAGGAATCATAATAATTTTACGTGTGAAGTAATGAAAATTATGACCTATTTTCCCAATCGGTCTTTCATTTTTTCTCTAGTGAAGAATTCTCTTATTATTTCTATTTCTTCTATTTTTACTTCTATAAGAACATTCTATTTTATTTTTTTCTGTCTGTTCTGTTAAACCTTAACTTTTATTTATATACAAGACTTGAATTTATTTTGGAGGAATCTTTCCCCTATTACAGAGACTTTTAGTAACCTGGAGGTATTCACAACACGTATTCGATCGGGGGTTCGTCGCAGGATCCGACCTGAGCAATCGTTATGCTGATGTCCCTTCTCTCCAACTCATCGCGAGCGCACTTGAACATGCAAAGATTGGGGTAAGTAAAGCCGTCAGAACCGCAGAGGGGCCTCAATGAGAGGTCACATTTGCAAGTATTCAATATTTCGATGATGTCCACCTCAGTATTAATCTCTGGAACCGCAGCACCGCCAACAACTGATGCAGCACCGGCAACAACAAGGAGAAAAGCAACGATTCCGATGAACTTCATTATGCGAACTTCAAATTTCGTTCTTTAAAATTAAAATATCTCTCTAACTCAGAGCTAAGAACTGTAATGAATGATACAGTCTCAATATTTAACTCTTTTATAAGACTTCAACGACTTCAAAAGGTGGAGAATATTTGCGATAACAATTAATCGGTGAATAATTTTAATTAGTTTATTTAATAGTATCTTCAGATTCTGTTGAGTCTGATTAATTATTATTATGCTTCTTTTATTCAGCTAGATAAATAGAGGTTATCTTTGTATTTCTTGGAATTTGAATATTATTCGTGCATCTTTTTATCTGGGATGTCATAAAATCCAAGCAGAGGCTTTATTAAGTAAATTAGTGTTACTAAGGAATGATATTTTTAGAAGTTTCAATGATTAACATCTTCTATCTGAATTATTATACAATATATTTTATATAAGAGTAAATAAGAAATTCAAGGTCAATCTTATTCTAAAATAAAGATCACTAAATAAATTTACCGAAGGGGACTCTTATTATTTGTTGATTAAGAATTTTTAAGCATATATTAAAGCGAATGAGATACATGGAAATAAGAAGTAAATTACTCTGATCTGAGTTTTCAAAATCTTAAGAAAACTAAAGTAACTCCAAGAACTCCAGTCAGTCGTGGAGTCATATTAAAAAAATCAATATTATTGTAACAAAAATACATCATATATGGAACACAATAAGATGAAGAGTTTATTTCTCTTTAAAAAAATATTCCTGATGTCTCCTTAAAAATGTGAAAAACTGCAGTCCTGAAAAATTAAAAATCCATTAAAGTTTTGCTTTGTCTCTTCGTGAGTGGAACAATTTTTCTGGTAAAAAAAAGCATACTCTATACATAAGTAGGTAACCGAAACAACAACAACAACAACAATAAGCATATCAGCAACAATGCGAGTTCCATAGAAAGTAATCAGCCAAGCGTTAAGCATCAACGTGACGCGTCAAAAGATTTCTAGGATAGCACAAAAAAAACAAAAAAAAAAGAACGAAAACACAACAACACAAGCAAACAATGCAGACCAAAAAAGTTGAAGAGTCCTTTTTATCCTTTGTTGTTGGTGTTGCGGCAACTTAACACACAGACGCCCACTTTTATGTTGATAATGCTTTGAAACAACAACAAAAGCAACGTTCCAAGAAGAAGGAGAAACACAAGAAATAGAAGAAACACAAGAAATAGAAGAAGATGAATGAGACGAAAAAGAAGAAGAAGAAGAGGAAACATTAGCTAAAAAAGGACGAAAACACATAAAACAACCGTCCAAAAAGTGGTCCAAAAATTAAGTCTGGATAAAATAAACCTCCCCCAAAAAACCCTCCAAAAACACCCAAAAAAACCTCATTCCAACCCACAGCATCCATGCTAAATTCAAATTACAATCATGGAAGTCACCGAGTGTGAATGATTACCACTTAAAATGTGCTCGGATGCCACCTAAAAATAAAAGGAAGGAAAAAAGCGAAGAGCAACAAACATCGATTACTAAACCTCCTCCAAAAAACCAAAAAAAAGCCACCCAACAAACATATGCTACCCCCTTCGTGGGTGTTGTTTTTGTTGTTCTTTGGAGCATTCGTCGGACGACGGGGGAAAGACGCCAAAAGGGTTGTTTTCGATGCTCATTTGTCACTGAAGAACTTTCAGCTGACGTTCATGATTTCAGTGAGATCTACATATCCACCACTCCTTCTCTGCCTTCCCTCCCTTCTCCCCCACCGCTATCTTTCTCTCTTTCTACATCCCAGCATGTGTTTATGTCTGCGTGTCCCCACTCTCCCTCTTTCCCAACTTCACTCAAGGTCGTTGCTTTTATGGTAATGAATTTTCGGTTGGGTTCCGAGTGAGTTGTTTCAATTTCACTTCGTTTCATGCGATTTCCTTTAACATTCCGTCATTCTTCTTTGGAATATGTGGGTCTCTCCTGTGCTCAATCCATGGTACATACAAGGGACTACACTACACACCCCTCGCCAACCCCTCTTCAAGAGACTGTATAACATTATTTTCCGACACGTTGTTGAATTTGAATTAGATTTGTTCTTGAGTTGCTGGCCAGACATCGAACCATTGATTCAGCCATCCATTCAGCCCACGATTCAGTTATCCATTCATCTTTCGAATCCGTTATTTCTTCTTCATTTCTTCTTCAGTATCCTTCCTTGACGACCTCTTTTTCCAGACAACGTGTTTTCTTTTCTTTTCAATTTGTATTTTTATTATTTTCTGTTGTGTTCAAATGAGTAGCGTTCATGAATAACAGCTCCTGAACCCTTTGGGGACACCCCTCATTAACACCCCTCATTTTTTCACATACTGGCTCCCTTTTCTACTTCTTCTTCGTCTTGTTGTCGTTGCTTTCTTCACAGGTTTGCCCAGCAGGGTTCTTTTGTTGTACGAGTGTGTTTTGTTATAAAAAGTGTACAAATTTTCGCATGAATAAAAAATTAAAATATCTACAGATAGTATTTTTATTACACGTTGCCCACTCTTCCTTTTTTCTACGAGTACACACTCCATCTAAGTGTCCGTGATATTCTAGTCTCTTCTTTCGTCTGCTCATTCAACCATATTGAACCGTATCCTTGTATGTTCATCTCTCCCGATCTGTTTATTTGATGTGTATTTGATAGACAGGCATTGTCCTTCCTCTGCTTCTTTTTCTTCTCCACTTCATTATTCAAGGACTTCTCTATCTCCCCATGAAGCTTTAACCATTCTATACCATTGTGACAATACGAATTTTTATTGATTTATGTTTTAATAAATAAATAATGAAGTCTCTCGATCTGCCATTTAATTGAAATCACTTTCAAAGTGCGTAGTTTGTCCCAAATTTATCTCCAAGTCTTTATACAGCTGTTCAATTTTTTTCCCCATGAATGAGAATTATTACAGCCGTTGTAATTCGGGAAAGGTTTTTACTATTATATAATAGATATTATTTTTTATATGTACATTATTAGATATATTATAGATAGTAATTTAATTTGGTGGAAAAATGGTTCTAGTGACCCAAGAGACGGGTTTGTGGCTGCACTACTTGGATCTTCTATGAGACCCAACAATGGTCTTTGTACAAAATTTTCTGTACAAGAATCTTCTTCTCATTTGAATCTACATCAAAAAATAACCTCTTCTTATATAATTTATGGTTATGAACACTTTTAAATGACTGAACCAAAACCAAGGATACCTTCAATAACAACAACAACGAAAATAAGCTTGTTTCTTCAGTTGTAGATGAATGAGATGTAGATAAAAGCATAAAAGGAAGGAAGAAGCGTAAAAGGAAGGTAAAGTAGATGGTGTAGAATGCAGCGAAGACGGAAGCGTAGAAAGAGGCGTAGAAAAAGTCACAGACAAAGGCGTAGAAGACGACAGGTTTTTAAAAAGTCCTTAAAAATCTAATACAATTTTTTGTGGGCTGTGCGATTTCCGCCAAAGCATTTTTTCATTATTATTATTCTCTACTTTCTACATTTTTAGAGAACTTTTATGATGTCTTTGTCGCTATAAACGCACACAGAAATACATACTGATTCTATCTCAGGCCATTTTGCCCCACTACCCCCATTCCTCAAGCCCCTCGTTTCCATATCGTGCATTAAAGAACGACGGATGACAGTTAAGAAGTCTGCTGCCAAAAACCGCAGCTGCTACTTTGGCTGGGGTGCAAAAGTCGTTTAACCATTTCGCGGCTCCAAAAAAAAACCCCTCTCAAATAACGGAGCTAAGAAGGCAACAATATACAGTAATAACAACAACAACAACAACAAGAAAAACACAATAGGTGGCATAATTTGTGTCTGAAGGCGGAATGGAAGCGATCTGGCGTGAATTTTGCAACAATTTGCTGCTAACTTCGAGACGTTGTTGTTGTTATGGTTGTTGCTATTTCTGTTGTTGTTGTTGCTTCTGTTACGCGATTTTGCTGTTTCACCATCCTGAAGAAAGCTTCTCCATTTAAACGTGAACATCGTCGGTTAAAAAATAACACGGAGCGTCTTTCATTCGTTCGATCCTTCGCGTAGTTATTTTATGGTAAATGAATTTTTAAACGCCACCCCATCCCCTTGTTTACCTCCTGTCCTCCCTTCCTCCCATCCACCCTCTTCCTGGTGTTAAAGTGCCCACTTTTTGTACCTACATGTATTTTTTTTTTGTGGTTTTCTGCTATTTATACAATCAAATTTCCCAAAAAATTCCGGGTGCTGCTGGTTGTTGCTGGGTGCTTCGCCATGAGCGAACAATTATATAGAAATCATGCCGAAAACATCAGCCTGGCACCTGAGGTTATTGATTCACCGAATTATATTGTTTACATGAACATGTGAGGTCGTGCTTTTATTCCATTCTATTTTATTTACTTTCGATTCTGTTTACTTTTTCGTTTTTCAGTTCTATATTGTTATCGTTGTTGTTATTGTTGCTGGTTTTGTCAGGAATTAAGTCACGCTTCGTGTAGCTTCTTATTATTATTATTTTGTTATTTTGTTATTAACTTTCATTCTGTTCATTATTTGAGTAACATGATTTGTCAATTTCAAAGCACTTTGAATGTCACGATGAATGCCCACTCTTCTCCACCCACCACCCAGGGTGAGAGTTACTCCGGTTTTTAGCTCTTCTTCCGCGATGAATTGCTTTGGAAGAACTCTCGGTTTCATTTCATGAACTGAAGGAATGAATAAGAAAGAATGAACAGGTGGAGCTCCTTAAGTTCATTCCTAATCTAACTTTTAGTGCTTTTGTATTCTTGATAGAATCAAAACTACTATCGAAATCCATCTACACTCACGATAACCTTCCACTGCCCTCCCTACCATTCTACACTAGACCCCTATATAAAGCCCTATCCAAGGATAAAAACATTCACCGCCGATATAAATGATAAACCAAGAAAAAGAAGTCGGACAACTGAAATCAGAAAAACTGTGAAGAAAACCAACAGAGAAACAACAGCGAAAACCCAGAGCAAAGCAACTAAAAACAAAACCAAAAATAATTACCTCTCAGATGTCAAAATTAATTATGACAGCTGTCAGTAAGCTCGTTGGTCCAGAGAGCTATGAAATGCGTTCAGCCGTCAGAGCAGCAGTTCATCAGTCAGATTTGTTGTCGTCATCGTCATCGTCGTCGTCATCGTCAGGCTCCGGTGTTCATATCTTCGAGCAAAAACTAATCTAAGCTTAAAGTAAAACAAGCTTAACAAAGGCTTAAGTAGAAAAACATGAATAAGAAACGCAAGAATAAGAACAAGAAAAAGGTGAAGTTAAGCAGAGATGCAGGGAGATTCTAAAGAGATAAATTAGAAGATGACAGAAAATGTTTAAAAAGAACCCATTCTGACGTTTGACTGCTGGTTGAATGTCAGAAAAGAATCCCTCTCGGCTGCTGTGCTGTGTGTGCGAGAGAGAGTGTGCGAGAGAGAGTGTGCTTATATGAGAGTGTATCCGTGTGCGAGTGTGTGTACACTGTGGATATATGATAGATTTACTCTCAGCATGAGTTGCTTTTTAGACCAGATTTAGACGTTTACTGGCCACCCGCTGTGAAGCCGCTTTGGGACTTGAGATCTTAACCGCTGCTGGTGTTTCCGGGTGTGTGGTAGGTAGGTTCTCTCCCCCTGACTTCATTCTCCCCTCATCTTCACCGTCCTTCATCTTTACTCCATTCATTCTTCCCCTTCTCATCACTTTTCGCTCTACACTAGTGAACAAATTTAAATCATTTTACATTCTTTGCATTGCTTTTGCGAAGTTTTGAAAGTACCTTGGAAAATATCTATGAAAATTTACAACAACATCAATAAAACAACAACAACATCAATAAAAACAACAACATTATCAATAAAAGCAACAACAATCAAGTTGAATAGCATTTTTATTGAGCTAGGCTTAATTTTGACCTCACTTTAATTGAATAATCAGTTTGTTTCATTGTTTTTGTAGGCAATTTTAAATATTTTCACAAATTGAATAAGTTTTCCATACCAACTTTAAATGAAATGAACTGAAGAAAGAGAAGAGAAGAGAAAAGGCGAGAAAAAAAGACCTCGAAGGAAGATGATAGATTTTGATGTATGGTTGAAAGGTTGAATGAAACCGCGTGGCTTTTGTTCAAAATGCGGAAAAATTATTTTCATAATTTTGAAATAAACAAATAATGAAAAAATTTACATTTTTAATATATGTAAGTATGTATATCGTATAGCTACAAAGATCTCTTGAGCACCGGAACCTTTTCTTGTTGCAGTTTGCAGTTTGCAGTTGTTGTTGTTCTTCCTTCTCTGGTTCTAAGTTGTTGTTGTGGTTGTTGTTGTATTAATTTTTTTCGGCTCGTTAAATGAAATTAAGTTATTAAAATGAAAACTATGCATCGTCGACAAGACGCACTGCGCCGGGCCGAGTCGATAGACAACAGACGCCAACACATAAACACATACACACACACACACACATATATGTATACGGATAAACAGGCAGATAGATAGACAGATAGATAGACCATTCAGACAGTCTAAATTTTTGATGAATGTTTCACGTCAGACTGAACGCGCGGACAGACATAATTTCATTAGTATTACGCTGTTGAGTGTATAAGTGAGTACTTAGCAAAAGCAGGTCGCTGCTTTAAGACAGCCGCCGAGGGAGGGAGGAGGTCGGGGGGCAGATGAGAGCAAAGTAAATAACAACAATAATAACGACATCAGAATTCATATCTAGCGGGAGAATAATAAATGATGTCAGTTAAACGCCAGCCGCGTCACAAAACTACTTCAAAGCCCACCCTAGTTACGGGCCAGGGACAGCAACATCAACAACAACAACAACAACTACAATAAGAACAACAACAGCTACAATAAGAACAACAACTACAATAAGAACAACAACACTGGGAACAACAACAGTAGCTGTCGTAGTCTCAGCGCAACGGCAGCTGTCGCAAGTGATGTGGGTGTGGACAGTATCAAGATCGGAATCGGCTGGGGAAACCCACGAAGCGTGTATCAACTGAAAAGACACTTGCCACCGGCCTCCGCTTTACGCAGACCTCCGCAGTCCTCGGTTCCTCGGGAAGGGAGGAGTTCTTCCCCTCGTAATGAATTCGGTTTAAAATTTATTTCACATTGTTTCATGGCCATAATTGAGATAACCACTATATCGATGTCATTATTATTTTGAAGGGTTCCCTCTGCGTCAACATGAATATCTTTCATGGTTCACGTGGTTGCTTTTTAGACCTAACCTTCATCTGGATTGAGACAGGTTCGACGACGGGAAGCTACTTGGCGTGTTTGTTTAGGATCCAGGATATGTTTCAGGAGAGAGTCTTAAAAGATCTAGTTTATTGCTTAAGTGTCAAGAAACAAAACACAAAAAAGAGGGTCAAATGGAATTTGTAGTCTAATAATAAATATAAAATATTTTTAAAAATACAGGATAATAAAAACAAATTATGTACTATAAATATAAACACTTGTTCAGATCTAGAAGAACAGATTTATTAAAAACCAATTTAGAAATTATACAGCAATAAAGTCAAATTCCAATTTTAATTTTAATTCTTTAAAAAACTCCCCAAAATTTAAAGCATTCACGATTAAGCACACAATCAATTAAAAATGTCGAAGGTCGATAATAATTGCTTATAAAATTTAGTATGGTTTTTTTATGTTTTTAGCCGCTGTCAAAACCATTGACCAAAATATCCAAACACGCCTCGCTTCGTTTTTGTTTCGCCAGCGGAATGTTTTTTTTTCCACTGACCTGTCAAACGGCTGGACAGCAGGATGATGGCTTGACAAGGCTACAACAACAACAAAAACAATTGTTGTATTTTTACTAACAATAATAGTAAAAAAAGGAATAAAAATAACAATAGCCAAATGAATGAGAATTGCTTTTTCTCAACATAATGATAAGAATAATTAAATGTTTTTGACAGATGAGATTTTTTCATTTTGACATTTTTTTTGGGGTCATATATTTTTTAGTTATTCTTTTCTTTTGTTCTATGTTTTCGATGTTATTTAAAATGTGTTCTTATTTAAAATTTGCTTTAATACAGGCATTAAAATTAAGTAATAATTAAGTGAATATTGGGTAAAAATCTAAAAAAGAATTTAAATTTAATCAAATAAAAATTAATTTAAAATTAGGTTAAAAGTTAGATAATCAACATTTTCAGGTGTTTTAAGTTGCCTTGAATTAAACACGAAGCATCACTTTAAAAAGCTTTTAAGTTAAAATACTCCTCTTCTTTTAAAAGGCTTTAGAATATTAAAAAAACCTCACATTCATCACCGTTGAACGATTGACTGGTGGACTGACAGTGATGAAGTGGAGTTGATGATGAATTACTTAGAACTGAGTTGGTGAGAGTTGGCTTGAATCGATTTCAGTCGATTATAAGATTAAATACAGCGAACTACGAAATGTGACAAAGAAATAATAATGGCAACTCTTTTTGACACCTTACACCAAAAACAACAGTTATACAGTTATTATACGTAACAGTTACTTTACTATGTACAGTTAAAGTGACATAATAAACTGCATTGTAAAAAGATGATTAAAATAATTGTGAGATTTCAAGCGCTATGGTGGTTCATTATAGGCAGAGGGAGGGGGAGGGGGAGAAGTGCGTCCATGGGGAAGGGAAAATAAAGGGGATTAAAATAAAACATCAAAACCGTTCCATCAATTTTCTGTGTTGTTCTGAAACCAGTTCATTTCAGTTGAGTTCTGTGTCATTCATGTTGCTCGCTCATCATTGCGACAACACAAGGCAAGTGTAACCAAATCGAGTAATCAAATCGGGTAACAAAAGTTCACACCAACACAAGCACACACACATGCATATAAACACACACGCATTGTGTCCACGCTCACAGAAGCCACGCGGCCGGAAACACCGTCGACTATGTTGACAACCACCGACCTCGCTTGATATGTTATCGTCCACTTTTGATGGCTTTCCTCAGGAAGAACAAGCATCAGTGTCGCCATCGTCATCGTCGTCATCATTCGCATTGATATCTCTTGATGCAGATCTTACCAACTTACAGCTACTGGTTTTTCTTTTCAACATCGCCCCCTTCCCACCATCCCACTTCTCCTCTTCGAAACCACTTCATTATCAACTCGGATCTCGGAACTCCGTACGCGTGATTCCCGTTTTTTCAATGGGTTTTGATTGAGTGAGAGTTTCTTTTGTTTCATCCTTTCCATATTAACCACATTTTTTCCACGTGGTTTATTTTTCTTTCGTATCACGGTTTCCTTAATGAAAATCTTCTGCATAATCGGAGAGATTGAGGGGGTTGCTTTGGGACCATTTTAAATAGAATTTAAGAATTCAAAAAGAAACCATCCGATGGCCCACCGTATAATATTAGTTATATTTTTATATATTTCACTCTACAGTATAATATAAACGTTTTTATCTTTATATTTCTTCTTTACGTTTCTCTCCTTTACGAGTATATTTAAAAAACGCAAAACCTAATTAGTTCTTCATTTTAGTTAAAGTAACTAATTAAATGTATTTTTACGGCAATCAACTCGATTCGAAACGATCAGCAAACATTAAGACTTAAAATATGACAAACATACAGACAGGCTTTTTAAAAAATCTTTCAGTTTTTTTAACGTCTGCCTTCCGATCGGTTTTTTGTTGACGCTGATTCAACATTTGAGCCGTGTTTAAATTCACCAAAGCAATCAATTTTGATGATTGATGAGTTTTTCTTAAAGAATTTATTTTTATTGTGAAATTACTGTCTGCCTGAAGGAAGGTTGAAGTATTCTTTTTAAAATTTCTTAACTAGTTGTTAACTTTTTCTTAGATGATTTGCTGGATCATCAGAAATCAGAATCACAAAACACTTTGAGTTTTTATCATCATCTTCTCTTTCTCTATATTCTATATCTGTATCGTCTTCGTTTGTATCTTCTATATCTGCAATTCCTTTTATCTGTATATGCTTTATCCCTATATTCTGTATCTATAAGTTTTAATATTCTTTTTCGTCGTTGTCTTCTTTTTCTCCGATTTAATATTCTTTCCGATGTTTGTTCAGGTCGTTCAAAATAAATTAGAGTCAATTAAGTTTGGAAATAAAATGTTTTTGATTTAATAATTAATTTGAGTACCGAAGGGCAAA
Organism: Myopa testacea; assembly: GCA_949629155.1. Taxonomy (NCBI): domain Eukaryota; kingdom Metazoa; phylum Arthropoda; class Insecta; order Diptera; family Conopidae; genus Myopa; species Myopa testacea. The sequence continues at coordinate 3,782,213 of OX451346.1, read as the reverse complement.
AAATGGTGACTTATTGAAAGACTGACTACAGTATGACATGCATGTATGGGATGCAGTTTAAGATGAGATGAGTTATGATGATAAATAATTTTTTTTGTTGACATATTTTATGTCAGTTTTCAATAACCGCGTTTAAAACCACAGAGTTTTATTCAAGGTGCTCCATTTTTTTGAATTTTTCGCTTTTTTAAACTTTTCTCTTCGTTGGAGCACCTGTTGGACTCCACTTCGCGTCTATCGAGCTCTCTCTCTCTCTCTCTCTCTCTCTCTCTCTCTGTCTCTCCCTCTCTTTCTCTTTCTTTCTCTACCTCTCGAGCTTAAAATATGCTCCGTACATTATGACAACCATAAAGTTGTCAAAATTTTAATTAATTTTCTACGTCGAACATGTTGAATGTGCGATGGTTTAAGGAAACCATTTTATGTGTGAAACGAAGGAACAAAGAAATGAAGGATGGATGGAAGGAAGGAAGGAAGGAAGGAAGGAAGGAAAGAAGGAAGGAAGGAAGGATGGAAGGTAGAAAGGGAAACAAGGAGTAAAAGGAGAAGAGAGAAAGTAAAATACAAGTAAAATTTCTAATTTCTTAGAGAGAAAAATTTTATATTCTCATGGTTTTTGAATAATATAAAGAATCCTTCAGTTTGTTTCGGGGGCAAAACGGTATAACTGGGATGCTAAGAGAAGAGGGTATAAAATTCAGAAATCGAAAGGTTAATTTAATTCCACCTGGAATAAAATTTCTTAGTAGCTTCTTTTAGTCGTAGTATTTATAGCTTTGGTACATTTTTGGTCAATTTAGTTACTGAGGCAGAATCAAAGGTTAAATCAAAATCGGTCAAATCAAAGGTTAAACCATTTTTCCTATGTCCTTAATAATATAATTAAACCTTCGTATTTTAAACCTTTTTATAGAATAACGAATGATATTTACGAAAAATACACCGATCAAAGTTGCGATTCTATTTTATAGAACACTTTCGGCTGCATGCTTCTGCTTCTGTAAAAGTTTCGAGCATCCAGAAAATTCTGCGGAATCTAAGAGATGTTCTTGCGTGCTCCAGAAATTCAGCGTCAGCGACAGACGGAGGGAAGAGATACTAAAACAGATAGAATTCCTGCTGAATTCGGTGAGCATCAGAAGAGTCTTAACACGGTTTCCTTGTTGTTGTTGCTGTTGTTCTTGCTGCTTGTTATTGCACTTTGTTGCTGATGTTGCTGATGTTGTTGATGTTGCTGTTGCTGATGCTGATGCAAACGTGTGATAAAAATGCTGCTGCAGTCCGCAGCGCAACAGCAGGAATTCCACGAGATCTGCGGCTGCTATTCTTCAGAAGAAGATGAAAATATTTTGATTAGATTTATACACAGATTGCCTCCAGGCAGCCAACTAAATAAGTGTTCGCCACTTCAGTTTTCGCTTTCCACCGGCAACTCGGGTGCCTTGCGCTGCTTTATCTGCCTCAGAATCTATTTAAAAGTGTATCCAACAAATCAGCGGGATCGGTAATTGAATATAGTATCCGCTTATTTATTATGAAAGATACGAGTTCTCAAATTGGACAAAAGGTGGTACCTGGAAGAGCTTGTTAAAGAAATAAAGAGATGGAGAGAGAGAGGGGGAGAGAAGAGGATGAAAGGTGAATAAACTGTAGTAAAATTTGATGTGCAAATTTCAGAAAAGTGATCTAAACCGTTGACCGTTTAAGATCAATTTTTAAAATACCAATTTTAGTAATATTTTGATTGATAAACGGTACTTATTTCGTACCATGGTACTGTATTCTTTATCCTGATTTTCTTAAACGTTTTGGGGTTTTACAATTCCAATTCAATATCATGATCTAAATTCAATACGACTTTGAAAACTATACAATTAAATCTCAAGTTATTTATCAGTTGTATTCTCTTCTTTGGTGCCCTGTCATTAACTGATATCTCGAACACTATACAGTCCTCTCTCGAACACTATACAGTACTCTATCGAACACTATACAGCACTCTATCCATCACTATACAGTCCTCTCTCTGTAAAGTAGAGTGTTTTTTCCCTTCTTGAACTATGTACATTACATTGAAATACTTTTCTTTCTTTCCTCTTTTCGTTTAATAATTATATATTAAAATTTCTATTGTAAAACTAAATTTTGAAAAAAAAACAGCTGTTTATCAAGTGCTAAATCAGTTAATTATAGAAACAGTGTACTGGGTGGGTTTTTTTTACTTATTTCCTCAATCGAGACACAACTGCTTAAATATGGAACAATAATTAAATGGCTCACACCTGCAAATATTTCACTATATCGACCCATACTAGTTCAAGCTTGAGCAGCTAAGAGAAGAGTGAGGGAGAGAAAAAGAGAGGAAGAGAGAAGGAAAGATAGACACAAAAATAAACCAAAAGCACGCACCGCGAGATGCATTCATTCAACACTAACGATGTTTTAATTGTCGTTCAAGGGTTTTACAAAGAGTACCATCGTATTAAGTACCATCGTTCAAAAATAACACCGTAACGCGTACGAGAATCAAGATACGATACAAATACCGAGATGCTAGGCCCCAGATAAAAATCCCTTATATAATAAATACAGTATTTATTAGCTGTAGATACACAGTTCACAGTATTTCGCTTTAGTGTTGTATTAATTTTCGTATCTATTAAATGCATTTATAAAAACTACGCGTGTACAGCAAACATTTCCTGTTACATACTCGAACGTATAAAGTTACGTTTCCAGTTTTGAAATAGTTTCAGTACCCTTCTTCTTCTTCTTGTCACTTTCACCCTACTACTCACTTTAGAAAACTTTAACAACGAGCATAAAAATTTTAATGAAGTGAACACTTCAACGGAAAATTGTTTTAGTTGCAGAAAATTTGGGACAGGAATTTTAAGATGGATGAGATTTGAAAAGGGGATCAGAAAGAGTTTTAAAGTAGGGAAATTTAATTACAAAGAAGAAGAAGAACGAGAAGGGTAACTAAGGGCACTAAGTCAGAGCTTAGAATGAACCCTACATCCTCAAGACATGATTTGAGTTTCATTTTGGTGACATGGTGACTAAGCTGTTGAGCTGAAAGTATTAACTAAACTTTTATTATTTTTTGTGTATAAAATTTAAAATATATACTTTTAGTTGTAGTTTTAAGATGAATCTTTGAGTTCTTAATGACATTTTATCAACGAGATCATGTGTTATGTAGCAGATATGTATGTATGTGTACTGTTATTATTATAACAATAGACAATAATAATAATATAATATATATCTCTTAAATCATCAGATCTCTCGAAATCAGTCAACTAATGAAACTCCTAAAAATTCTCATGATCATTACTATCAACAAAGGAAATGTGTTTGTTCTCCAACCGCAAGTTTTTCTTTAACCTTTTGCACTTAATCGCTTTCTTCCCGTCTCAGAATATAAACTCAAAGAGAAAACATCGTATAAAATTATTAAAATTTTTAAAATCTTGAAGATTCTTTAAAACAACACTTCGATGAAAAAAGTCCACTCCAAGGATATTTTTCGGAATCTTTTAATTAATATCTATGAACATAATAATACAGCTTTTAAATATTATAATTTCTCACTTTCATTATTTATTTTCAAATATTTACAAATGTTTGGTGAAAATATGTTGATAGATTTTTTCAATGAGGAGTCCGGAGTCAAAACATGAACCAGAACCTACCATTAAATAAAGAATGAAGAAATCTATAGACTTTAAAGATAAAAGCAATCCTTTTTTTTAGAAACCTTTTAAATTGTGTGAACTATGAGGTTCGTGTAAAATATTTCTATTTGACTTTTTGGCCTGGTCCAAAAGACGCTGTCACTTTGACAGATGACGTGTGAGAATAACAACACCAACACGAAAAGAGGGACACCAACCAAAAAAATAGAAAGAATAGAAACACACAAAAGAAAAGCTTTTGGTGAAAAGATGATGTCTTTTTTTGTAGTCTTAATGTTGGTGTTAATTAAGTTGTAGGGAGCTGCGAGGGGGGGCCTTCAAAATGAAGGATGACGACGAAGACGATGAAGAAGCAGCCTCTGTTAGGTGAAGATGATGAGTTGCAAGCATAACTATTCAAGTACAATACAATGATGACAACAACAACAAAAAAACAGCAACAACAAAGTCACCTACATTGGTTACATTCATTATTGTCACATTTGGACACTTGAAATTTTTCATAACTTTTGCCTGAACCCAAAACTAATATTAAGAGAACTAAAATAGTGGGAACCACTTCCAAGCGACCTAAAAACGATGAACGGTCTTCTTCGTTTTCTTCATCTTTCAAATCTTCTCCTTTTGTATCCAATTCTATGTTGGCAACACTCACACTGTTGCAATAAATTGCATTATTAGTATTGTGGTCATTAGCTAAAGTAACCCAAACGATCGGGGAAAAGAAGAAGAAAAGGAGGACGAAAAAAGAAAAAAAAGAAGAGGAACAGCAAAAAAGTAGAATAATTACATAATTTAAGGAATACCGCAGAAGAAACCGTTTCAGAAACAAACAAAAGAACAAAGATTAGGTTAGGAAAGGGTTAACATTAACGGCGAACATGTGACTTGTCATTTCAAACATCGATTATAATTCATACACAAAAATTCAAAGCTTATAGACACATTTTTCAGTTTAAAGTGTCAAGAATTTCTAAAGGATGAACAATGTTAAAACTAACCAAAAAAAAAGTCGCAATGTTTGAAAAGTATCTCAAAAAAGTGTCTACAAAGCAAGCCTTTTATGGTTATTATTATTTTTAGCCTTTTTGATGCATCTCACCCAGTATTTAAAAAAACTTAAATCTCTTGGGATGTTATGCTTAATTATCTTAGCTCTTTAAACCTTACGTACCTTTTCCATCTCATCTTAAAATCGTACCTAAAAGAGCTGGTATATTTTTAAGCTTGGTTATTATTATTTTTATCTTTTTGAAAACTTGTGAATCATATAATTATAGTTCCTCATCATCATCGTCATCATCACCATTACCATCAGTTTTTGTGACTTTTTTGTTTTAGGTTAGTTTAAAGAGTTTATTGAACATTATCTAAATTTGATGAATCGTTTAATTTAATCGCTTAAATTATAGTTTATCGCAAACTCTTCGCGATTTTAAAGACTGTATAAACGTTTTCGGTTTATTAAAAGAAGATGTTTTTAGTTTAGGTTTAAGCATCATCTAAATTTTAGCTGGACACGCAATCATCTCAGTTGGATTTAAATAAAGCTTTAAAATTGAACGTTGTTTTCGTTGTATGCTTTTTTTTTTGGTGTGTTATTTTTCCGGCTTAGATTTTGAAGTATAATAGTTTTTATGTTTATGAGAAATAATATTTTAAGAGAGAGACAGAAAACGAGATGTTCTTAAAATTATAATCTTTATGTATCAAATTCTAAAGAAAACCTATTTAATCAGGTTTTTTTGAATGACAAACGGTCATTCACAGTTTTTCTCTTCTTTTTTCTTAGTTAGCGATACCCTTGAAAGTTGATCCTTGACGAATGGTTCATTTGTTACGCTGTCCACGGCACGCGTTTGGCTCCTTGTTTTTTTCCGGTTCACTTCAAATTTTATGAAAAGATTGGTTTTTGACCTCATTCCATCAGAGACAATAATAACTCTCTCTCTCTCTCCTCCACTCTCTCTCCCGCTAGCATCAACAAGGTTTCTCGCTGCAGGTCACAGAATCGCCTGCTTGTAAACCTGCCACGAAGCGGAGATAATCAGCTGTTTAATTGACATGCGCCTTTGTTTTGAATGGTGACAAGCGTGGAAACAAGCATGGAAGGTAGGAGGGAGAGGAGTGAATGAGCAATGAAAGGACTTGAAGAACGCTTCTTCTTAGAAAGCATTTTCATATCCTCATTCTTCATGAGTCTAGAAGAAAACGAAGACAACAATTCGAAGTCTTCATATTTATGCAAAACCCGAGGATCCTGGTGAATGTAAGTAGGCGTGTATGTCTGGGTACGTGTATGTATGTATGTGCGCTTTTTAATTTTCTTAATCTATTTAAATGATTACCTTCAGCTAAAGAATTAGGATCAACTTTTTTCCAATTTGTTTCACTTCGTTTATGGCGCGCTCTTTTAACGCTCTGTTGACTCTCTCGCTTGGTCTCTCTCTCTCTCTCTCTCTGTCTCTTTCTCTCTGTTACAGTTTCCCATCTCAAGCTGACGATTGAGACTCTTCTAATAAACATAATTTAAAAGTAATACTTTTTAATCTAAATGCAATTTAATTCTCAGTTAAGAGTCAATCGACGTCAAAATTGACTTTAAAAAGTTTAAAAGACTTAATTTTTTTACAGAGAACTATTTCTCATTTTATAATTTTTTCTTTATTTTTATATTTCATTCTATTTCTCTTAATTAATTATGTTTTATTATAATCACTAAAAATTAACTTTTTTTAATATAAGGTTTAAATATTAAAAATCTCAAAACCTTGTAATTGTTGTTGTTAATATTGTTGTAGAGGCTATTGTTGTTTTGTTGTTGTTTTTGTTGTTGCTTCTCTCACGCATTTCATTCTTTTTAGTTGTATCACGCTGAGTGCCAATTTGTTGAACCGCAGGTTAAAATAAACAAATAATAACAACAACAATAACAACAACAGCAATTACAATAGCAACAACAATAGCAACAACAATAATAGCAAGAACAACAAATAATTAATTTCAAAACCATGCGGCTGTTAAAAATTCAATCAAAACATATCGAAAAAAATCACAATTCAACGAATCAATGAGGAAAGAGTAAAAATAAAATAAATAGAAAACAACAATAATAATAACAACAACAATATCAACCACTAAACAAATACATTAAAATAAAAATGTAAATAAATCAAAAATAGCAAAAACAAGAATTAAATCAATAGAAATACTATAGTTGTGAATAAAAAACCAAAAAAAACACGGAATCGAGACCGGAACCGAACTCGGGATCTGTTGATCGCCTAATTAATTAAATTTTCCACGGGGTCAACGGGGTCAACGGTGCTGAACACGTTGAGTGCAGTGTGAAAATGCTTTAAATGAGTTTTTATGCGATGTGTTGTGAACTTTTTGAATTCATGTTTTCGACTTCATTTTTTGTTTTTGAGAAATCAAATAAATACGATAAACATTTTTCAATGAGCTGCATTTGTTTCGAGTGAGGTTTTTTTTTTGTTCTATTTTTTTCTGGTTTTTTTGGTTTATTTATTATATTATATTTTTTATTTCTTTTTTTTGTTAAATTTTGTGAAACAACATTTTTGACTATTCATTGCGCAAATTTTTTTAAAGTCATCCGAAATTAATGTAAAGAGATGTTAAAGGAAGAGATGAGAGGTCATTTGTTTTAAAAATTGTGTATTAAAGAAATTTGTTTTAAAAAGATGAAGAAGGCAACAAATTAAACATTTGAACTAAAGCAAAATTCGTGTTTTTAGTGAAAGAAGCGTTGAACAGTTTGCGGTTGTCAGGGTCTCAGAATCCTATTCATCAGCACAGCCCTCTTTCCCGCCCACCATCATACACTCACACATACATAAGCATTGTATCATTGAATGGTGAGTATCTCCCATGGAGTGAAAGATGAATATTTGTAGCGCATCGAATGCCAGAGTAGAGTGCAACTCATTCCCAAAACGTGATCCAAGGAACGTGACTTTTATGCGAATTTGATGTGTTACGCAGTCACATTCACAAACCGCAAACACACACTTCCAAACAAGCACATACACACACACACATACACACACCTACTCATATGGCACACTCACTCACACACTTTATAAAACATAACTTGATGTCGATCGAAGTGATTTTCTTTGTGTTTCTTATTTTCTCTCCTTTAATTTTTTATTATTTCCTTTTTCTTACTTCTGCAACCAACTTGACATTACAGAGAGAGGGAGAGGGAGAAAATAGAGAGCGAGAGAAAGAAGAGAAGCTGAGAGGGAAATCGGATGTGTTTCCGTTGGGGCGACGGAGGGGAAACAGCTTGGCAAATGGACCCTTCTAAAGTGATTTAATATACGATAGTGTATCCCGAGATTGTCATACGGCTCAGATGCTGTAACACATGTAATTGTGTCCCCAGGGGGAGGGGCAGTAGGAGGTGGAGTGTGTAGAAAGCTGGCTTCAAAGCTAGCATTTATTTAAAACATCTGCAAATTCTTCTCTGGGGATAAAAAGTGTCCGTGATGTAATTCGTTTTTTTTAATATATTTAAGTACGCAGGTGTACGGAGTTTGTTCAGGATTTAACCTCAAGTTTATTGGTTTTTTATTGTTCTTTTGAAATAGACACTTTCTCTATCTTAAGATTGCTCTGTTGTGTTTAGAGAGAGAAGGTACTTTAGCGAGAAGGGCTGCTTATTTGACGTATGTAAATCACATTATAGCAGCATTATAATTAAACTTAAACAAACCACTTCATTTCATTGACAGATCTTCTGCAGTGACAAGTCAAAAGAAAAGGGTTACTAAAAAAGAAGAAACAAAAGAAAGAGAAGAAGATAAGAGGAATGAAGAACCAAATCACGAACCAAGATCAATGACATCAAATGGTTTACAGTGTGAACAATTATTTTCGCACTTCATCACTCGCTTCACTTCTCAGTGTCGCTCGCTTTCTCAACATTCTGCCAGTGTTGCCGATCGACAGAACTGCTTCTGCTGCTGCTGATTGATCGCTTGCAACACATTTTAGCTGGCGTTCAGCGAACTATCGAACCATCGATCTTCATTAATTTTGCAAGCGTTGCAATTTGTCATTTGTTGTTGAACGAATGAATGAAGGCATGCAAAATCTTAGCTGACAGCCACAAACAACCACAGCAACAACAAAGTTCAGAAAGCAACCGCAATAGAAAGAGACCAAACGACAACCAAAAAATGGCTACAACATCAAAAGCAATAGAGAGAGAGAGAGAGAGCAACAGACATAACAACGATTTCATTGCGTCGCTTGGTTAAATTTATTTGCCATGTTAAAAGTCTGTCGTGTTGCAAGCAGGTTCCAAATGTTGCTGGCCTGTCAACGTCCTGATCACGCAGCAACTCTAAGCAGCTTTTCGCTTTAAGCACCAACGATCAGTGTCATGATTTCGCATGCGTCGATCGGCGCATAAAACTGGATGTGATTTTGTGTGAATTTCTGGTAGATATTTGATGATGTTGTTATTATTATTGTTGTTATTGCTGCGGTTATTTTTGTTGCTAAGCTGGTTTTCTACCAACCACAACCAACGAGCATATATTCGTAAAGAGATTGCATGAAACATTTGTTGCCGGCAACATCGTGATTTCATGTGTGAAGATTAGAGCCGCTGTTAATTAGCAGGACTTAGCACTGTAAAGAACAAAACATCTCTGTAAAGCAGGAAACCGAAGATAAAAACGAAGTTCTTTACAGAGTACAAAACTTCGACTGTATTCTGCGCTGGTAGCAAAGCAAAATTGAATGCTCTACTAATGAGTGAGTGGTTCGGAAAATCTTTTCTAATGAGTATGAAGGGATCGCAAAATCGACTTTGCATCTGTTATTTTGCACTAACAATGCTAGCGAATATGATGAAGTGTGAAAGAAAGAATGGATCAATTCGTGGAGTACAGCGGGTGATGAGAAGAACGGTGAGATTTGTCTTCTTTTGCTTGTCTTACAATAACAAACCATATGCAGCCGTCCGTCCGCCTGAAATCGTTTCAAATTTTTCATTTTATGGTTTTTGAAAGAATGTTTGCTTTTCGTAGCTTTGTTCTGCTTCTTTTTCGATGCCCAAGCTTTGTAAAGCGCTGGCATGATCTACGTTCCGAGCATAGCGTGCTGTTGAAGAATTTGTTTTTGTACAGAAGATCTATTTAGTCGGCATATCAACAAATTGAATACGTTATACGAGTAACACTAAAATATTAATGGAAGCAAACTTATGGAAATATTTATATTATATGTCTTATGGAAATACAAGGTATAATTTGAAATAAATCTACTACAGTCTAATAGCCCCGATGTTATTAGTAATACTTATTGATTCTTGTATAATTTTCTTGTATAAGTAATTCTTGTATAATTTTTTCTTGCAAATGCGACTCATGGTAACTTTTTTTAAAAAAGAGCTTTTTTAAAACAAATCGCAAAGTGCTGTAAGCATGTATTAAAAAAGTTATCGGAGGGGTTTTGCAAATAAGGTTGCGTTTCACTGTAATTTTTTGTATACAGAAATTTTGTATTAGGATCTTTCTTCGAACGTTTCTTTCCCGGGATGGTTTAATCCAAATGAGAATTGTTTTGGCCACATTAAACAAATTTTGAAATATCTAATTTCCATTCTAATTCGAAAATAGTCAAAGTGGCTAAAACAGAAAGAAACCGAGAAAATTACCCCAAAAAAACGAACAAAACCTGGATCAATGGCGGATGTAAAAATGCGAAGACTTTTGGAAAAATAATATAATAATAAATAATAAAAATTAGCTTCATATATGTATATGTATGGTAATTTATATAATGTTACTTAATAAGTGTTGTAAAATAATGTTTAATAAGTATTACTAATGACATCGGGGCTATTAGACTGTAGTAGATTTATTTCAAATTATACCTTGTATTACCACAGACATATAATATAAATATTTCCATAAGTTTGCTTCCATTAATATTTTAGTGTTACTCGTATAACGTATTCAATTTGTTGATATGCCGACTAAATAGATCTTCTGTCCAAAAACAAATTCTTCAACAGCACGCTATGCTCGGAACGCAGATCGTGCCAGCGCTTTACAAAGCTTGGGCATCGAAAAAGAAGCAGAACAAAGCTACGAAAAGCAAACATTCTTTCAAAAACCATAAAATGAAAAATTAAAACGATTTCAGGCGGACGGACGGCTGCACATGGTTTGTTATTGTAAGACAAGCAATAGAAGACAAATCTCACCGTTCTTCTCATTGCCCGCTGTACTCCACGAATTGATCGATTCTTTCTTTCACACTTTACTTGGCATACGAGTGCTGGATCGATCTCTTCTTACGCATATTCGCTTGCATTGTTAGTGCAAAATAACAGAAGCAAAGTCGTTCTTCCGAACCCCTCATACTCATTAAAAACGATTTTCCGAACCACTCACTCATTAGCAGAGCATTCAATTTTGCTTTACTACCAGCACAGAATACAAAAGAATTTTTGTACTCTGTAACGAAGTTCGTTTTCATCTTCGGTTTCCTGCTTTACAGAGCTGGCGTTTGTTTACAGCGCTAAGTCCTGCTAATTAACAGCTGCCCTAATCTTTACGCATGAAATCACAAATGTTGCCGGCAACAAATGTTTCATGCAATCTCTTTACCTATTTATACTCGTTGCCACAACTGCTGGAAAATGAAAGTGACGATCAGAGATCGGAACCGTACAGAAAGCGATCAAGTCTAATAAATTTTTAATATCCATCTAATATAAGTTTAGTGTTTCGTTGTGAATCAGTCGAAGGCGTCGAACTATAAACTGTTCACTATCGATTAACTAAAATAAATAAATACATTTTAAATATATTTATAATTACAATAAAAATATAGCTCGCTACTATACTATTGTATAGTATTTCTTAAAATTATTATTCTTAAAATTATTTCTTAAAATTATTAATATATTATACTATATTGCTATTATATTAGACTCTTATTATTTTATAGTGAATATTTTCATTATGAAATATCAATTTCAAAACATTTTAAAACATTTTAAAAATATCCTGTTCAAGTATTTTTTCCAAGGCTAACAGCTCAAATGGGCTTTAAATTGGGCCACAAGATATCCTCTATATTATTAAAATTAATGTCAGTCACTTCAGTGTCAATCACTCAATGTTGTTGTATGTTGTTCTGAGAAAAGTTGCCTCAGAAATCGTATTTCAGAAAAGTTGTCTCGGAAAAGTTGTCAAATAAAATGTCTGCTACAAATCAGTGATAGATAAGGTCAGTTAAACTGACGGACAGGCAGGCAGCCGTCAATTGTTTCGAATAACTTTTTAATGAGCTGTCGACGGAGACGCATCGCACTTCGCCAGAGTGGCAAAGAAGGATCTGGAAGGACCAAGGACACCAGCAGCAGCCATAAACGAGACCCGCTGAGCGGTGGCAGAATAAGAATTGGTGTCGGAAGGCAAAAAGAAAAACCTGTCCGAAAAATGTCAACAAAAATGTAAAAGCGACAAAACAGGTGCTCACAAAACAGGTGCAACAAAACACACGGAGAGAGAAGAAAAACAAAACAGGTCCTAAATTAAGGTTAAATTATAAATTTTCCAAGTAAATTTATGATACTATACACAGCGTGGTCTCGAGAGGTACAGACACCCACTTTGTACACAAACGCGATTTTATTTCAACAGTTTTATTGCCCCAATGAATATACAATACTTCTGAAACATGTTTTTAATCCTGTTGAGGTCCTTTTCTAAAGTCAATTATCGATGTTTTCGATACTTTCTGAACCTTTTTGCATAAATAAAACATGCGTTTTTCCCGTTTTGTTTTCCCATTCCATCGAGTGCCATAAATCTTAGTTAAATCCTAATCTTAGTTGTGTCTGTACGAGATCCTTCACAAGGATAGGGCTAAACAAGGATACATGAAGGCAAACATGAAGCAACAAAGTGTTTATTTTAAGTTGCTTAATTACTGGAGAGGAATTATTGTAGAAACAGTGGAGTGAGAAGGGAACGATAATGAAGATAAAGAAGCAGGAGAAGAAGAAGGATGGCATGGAGACTGAGAAATATGTAGATTCAGGAACAACAACAAGAAAATAAGTTGCAATAATCTTATCGTAGAGTTTTTAAATGATTTAATAGCTTCTGACTCAGTTGCTTCTGCTGATATTTTGCGTGTTGTTGTTGCTGTTGCATATAGATTTCTGAATACTTCTCGTGTCCTTTCAAATCTTATTAATGTTGTTATTTTTGAGTATTCCTACTCTTCTTAGAAACATTAGGAATATCTTGTCTAAGAAATATTTGTTGCTGTTCTTTCACTAAACTTGTACTCTTCAAGCCATTCACCGTGATTGAGTTAATTACGACATCTCTCGCCTGTTTCACTCTCTATCTTCCCCTCTATGTCGCTCTGTATCACCCTTCCTATCCCCTCCCCATCTATCCTCTTTCTTCTTCTTAACCTCCAAACTTCTTTCTGCCTTCAAACAACCTCCCCCTCCTTCCAAATCGTGCGTTGTTCGGCAATCCTGCCGAACTCATTCATGACTTCGTCTTCGAAGTTTGACTTATCAGTTGTTGTTGTGTACCTTCAGGCGATTACTTTAGCTCCAGCTTCCCGTTCCTTTTCCTGATCCTGTGACATAAAATGCTTTCTCACTAGATTGTTTTACACACACCCACACACATACACACACTTGCACAGTCATACAATCACACAGGAACATTTTAAATCTCATTCTCTTCGTTTCGGGATTCATTTCATTATCTTTGCTTACTAATTGTATCCTGTAAAATTTGGATTTGCTGAAAAACCAATCGCTGTCATTGTCAACTAAATAATAGCTTTTCTGGAGGCAGCTTTTAGTGTCAAGTGTGGTTGTGTTTAACTGTGTCCTTAAATTTGTTTAGAAATTAGAAAGCATTTCTTATCTTGTATCTTTTAATGTTGTTGTCTCTAGGAACAGACACGATTACTAATCCAATATATCGTAATCTTAGAATTACTCTACACTCTCTTTATCGCTCTACACGAAACGCTTTTTTAATCCTAAAATTAAATTTGACAATTTTCGTTAACATTTTAATACTAGAATTGTTTATAAATACACAAGTATCTATCGTTATATATATATCTCCTCCTCTTTCCCCAAAACAAAATCGAAAATCTCGATGTCCATAAGATATCCAGGACATGCTATCTAACCGGGATCAATATATTGTACTTTTCGGAAGAAAGAGTTCTTCTTCTATCAGCAATACAAAATATTATAAAACCAGTAAGTGACCAGAACATAACCAAAAGTCACGCCTACGTGTACATGAATATCTGCTTTGTTTGTTACTCCAAAATCCCCAAATGGTACGCTTTATTTATCTAATGAGCATTAAATTTTACTGACGCAATTAATCGTTTAATTGCACGGTTCCGAGAACAAGGTTCAGTGTGAGATGTGCCACGAACAGGAAGACCGAGAATCTGCCAAAAGTTCCGGACCACCACTCTTTATTATTTTATAAATTGTGGGATTTTTGTTTTCTAATAGGATGGTTATAACGTGGTAATATCGAACCGAAAATACCAAAAATAATATTGATATAAGATTTGCAGTGATTACTCTTCATAAGGAATGCAATTCCGAGCGGATAGTAGCACAAATATTAAAAATTTCGAAGAGTTCTCTGCACCGCACCATACAAAGGAACAAGGATTATGGTACTCTTGAGGACTTCCCTAGGTCAGGGAGGTGAAAACAACACCAAATCGTGAAGACTGTACAATAGCAATAACCAGCCGACGGAACAGCAGAAAAACTGCGTCAGAAATACAAGCCGAAATAAATAAGAGCCGTTTAAATGAGATTTCAATAGCGACAGTGAAAAGGCGCCTTAGAGTTGCTGGTCTTCGTGGTAGGGTAGGGGGACAAAAGTCTATGGCATATAGGTTAAGTCGAGAAAAAAAAATCGTATGGGGGAGGGGTCAATTTTCCCCGTTTAGTAGAGTTGTTTTATGAATCCTTTGTAATAAGAAGTCTTTCTTCCAAGACTTCATTTAATTAAGACGAAACCATAAAAGAAAAACAATGTAAATGTAATGCAACTTGTAATCAAATAAAAAAATTACAGCAATAATGAAATCATGGAATTAACGAATTATTAATTCAAAAGGATACTCGATTTTATGACTAGACAGATGATCAAGGAAACTATCCGCAAAATAATATGAAATCAAGCAAATACTAGTAACTTTTGTCATAATTATAAAACTAGAATTCAACACGGAAAGCTTTTTAAATAATAGACACGCTAAGGATTGGTTAATAAAACGCCATCACAATTGAAAGACGTATTAAATAAAGCAGAGAAGAAATAAAATAGGAATAAATGTATGGATGACTGGATGAATGGAAGAATGAATGAATGGATTGAGGAATGAATGAACGGATAAGAGAATAAATTAGAATGGTAGAATGAATGAGTATGGTTTTGGACTGTGTTGTGGGTTGAATGGGTTGAATAAGCAACATGATATAAGCAAAAAGTTGCAGTTTGGTTGCTTGAAGATAGACTACGACTTATCAGCTGTAATAATAATCAAATAAATGAAGATAGACAACCACAATAAAGAGGATTAAAAGCGAAACAAAGCATCTGAATGGATGTAGTTAATACTACAAGGGAAGAAGGAAAGAGTATGATTATGTACAAGGAAGAAGCAGATAAGGCGAGGCAGACGAAGCTAATTCAATCCTCGTTAATTGGTAATAAAATCCGATTATAACCACAAAAATGCGTTTTATTAACCAGGAAGGTATGTAAATACAGTGCGTGTATAACCAAGATGGGGATGGATGGATTCCTGCTTGCTTGCAGTCGGTAAGCTCGATGGAATAAGATACTTAGTAAAGCAATTATATCCTTTAAATCTTAGACTCTAAGACTTAGAGCAATGTCAAGATTCGAAATATTTTATTAATGCGATTTCCTTTTGAAGGTTTGATATTTTACTTTTGGGGATGGTTAGATTTTTTTTATCTTTCTCCCTCTGGGGAAATTAAGGCAATTTCCTCAATTCTTAACCTACACGAGGGGAGAGAAGTAAATTACGAGTTTTCCGAATCTTTTAATGCTCATTATTTAATTTCTTTCAGTTTTAATATTCATCTATACATCATTTAAAGTCAATAGCAGGAAAAAACTACAAAAGATATTGACATAAACTTTACTCTGTATATTATCTATACTCTTGGGTATTATATTTATTAAAATGTGATGGAATCGAATAAAGAACATTAAAGATTCTTATCTTTTACTTATTGTTTTCGATTCACACCTTACAATAATGAAAAGTTTATATAATCTTGCATATTCAACCTTTATCAAACCTTGATATTGCCCAACACTTCTGTTTTCGAAAAGAGTTCGCGGTTTTACTTTTAAAAAGTCAGAATGATCACCGATCTGTATTCACTGCCAAACAAACAAATAAAGGAGAATTATTTCATAACAATCAATTCCCTTAACAATCATATGCATAAATTAGTAAATCAATAAATTTATTGAAGTAAAAATAAACTTTGTCACTTTATTTTATTATTATTCATTGGAACATTATAAAGAGAAATCCGTCCTTGAATGATTTATTGTACAGGGTAGAAAATCGATTATCGACTTGGAATCTGTCTGGTTTTCTGTCTCTCTCGCTCAATGTCCATGAGACATCCAATCAGTGCCACGTTGAATAAATAAAAGCAATGTTAATCGCTTGTAATACAATATAAGCACCATAAAATTATCGTCAAATAGAAATCAACTAGATATATTGTAGATAATTACACTCACACTTTCGAAAATTGTTGTGCAAACAGAAATTTTGTGATTATTCTGATTTTTATTTGTACATAAGTGTGTGTATCGAAATATTCTTGTTTTTCTTTTCACAAATCGTTTACCTTTAGAATATTTTGAAATGGCTCTACCATACAATATACATAAGTAACAATTTAAAATAAAGAAATTAAATTAATACTTTTGAATGGATTACATAAGTGTTAAAAAACATTTCTGTGGACCAAACATTATACAATAATATATTATCATCATAATTATAATCGAAAAATTTATAATCACCAAATATTATGCATATTTTCTTTCTTCTTATCATTTTTAAATTGTCACATTTTAATAAGCATTTAATCGCAATTGTTTGCTTATTTCTGTTGTTGATAGTTTTAAAAATCTAAAGCAATATATACTCGCATATCAAGATGAAGATTAGGTTATCTAGTAGTTAAATTTAAATTTGAAATTAAAGAAAAGGAAGATAAAAGAACTAAGAGTAAATTAAACTTTATCTACACAAATTAAAAAAAGCATGTCAAATAAACCAGTCCAATAAATTGCATAATCAGGTGCATATAATTTAGTTTTTAAAAATTTTGTATAAAAAGAGGAGAAGTTTTCGGAATTCTACAATTGCATTTAGCTCAGTGCTTGAAACACATTCGTATCGTAGTTCCTGTTGAATATTAGAAAATACTTAAGTAGCCATGAAGTTCTTCGGAGTCCTCGCTTTCTTGGTGGTTGTTGCTGTGGCCGCTGTTGCCGCTGACAGTGAGTCGGTGAACGTGGAGCAGATCATCAGCACCTGCACGTGCGATTTCTCGTATAGCCCAATCTGTGGTTCTGACAACTACACTTACGGCAATAAGTGCATCTTCGACTGTGTCCAGGAAAAGCTGGCTGCCCAGGATGTCGCTTTGAGTGCCGCCCATCAAGGCGCCTGCAGTGCGTAGGAGGATCCCTGAAAGGAAATTCAATCGTTTTTGGAAGTCAATCGTTTTATGTAGTTTTAATTTCATATATAAATAAATAAATTTATTTTAAACACCTATTTAATTTGTTTGTTTTAAAAAACTATAAAATATTTTGACATAAATTTGAGCATGTGTTGTATATTATCGGTACTAACTTGTACATACGTACTAAATTTATTAAAAGTCATAAGATCGAGTTAAGAACAATCAAGATTCTTTGGATTTCTTTTACTTACTTAATTTTTTTATTCACACTTAACAGAGTCGTCGTTCGTATGTTTACGTTCAGATGTTAGACCCCGCTTTAGGTTAGACTGCTGTACACAGCCCAAGAAAGAAGGTCATCAAGAGGCGGCCCCGGTGCTTGTTCCAGACTATAGACCCAGTAGTAGCCTAACTTAACCTCTTAGCTCGAGTGCCAGTGAAAGCTGGACATTGGCAGAGGAAATACTACACCTTTTCACTTACTTCAGGTTGTGTTCACTTCCTGCAGGCTTCGATGACAGCCTGTCCAAGTCTATAAGCCTGTTCCGCAGTAAAAACATGTCCCGTAACTGTCCTCAGGGGATGTCTACCCTTTACTATACATACGTTCCAGAAAGAATTCTGTCCGTCCGTCATAAAGTGCTCACATGACTCTTGAGACCTTGCATGAAGTCTCTCTAGAGGCGTAGGAGCTCCTAAGTCGGTTCTATTGGTATTCGAACTCCTGTCTTTGCTAGGATATGGCCCTTGTCACTTCCTTATATTCCCGTGTGCACAAGAAACCAGTATCCGAAAAGCTTTCAAAACAATAAGCTTTTGTGTCTCGTAAGTAGGTTAAGTGCGTCCTTGTTCTCAGTAACCATGGAGTTTGAACATCTTCGATTAAGTTGCCTTGGCTGCAGTGCATGTCTGTTTTAAAAATTCAATTTTGTTCTACTAACCAAACATTTTGTTGACAAATATTCGTGATTTTCTTTTGTGCTTCAATTTCGTTGCGCCGTGAATAACGGGAACTTGTTCGCAAGTTGGTAAAACAATTCTGATTGGCTGAAACAATTGTAGAAATTGACTACAGTACAGAATTTGTGAATAGTGCTGCCACGGCAGTAAGTGCAAAAAGTGAAAACAAAACAGTACAAATTGACTACTTTTTACAGGTGTCAAATTGTCATATTGGTCTTGGTTCCATATCACATGGTCCATCTCTCCTACCCCCGGCATTATTTGTTGTATACATTGTTGCTAAACATTTGGTTGCTAGCTACATTTGTGTTGTCTGCAACTTTGCAGCCTCGCACAGGGTGCGATTTTCCACCCGTGTGATTTGGCGTCGCTTAGTGCGTTTTTGGTGCCGCCGAAGAATAATATAGTTATCAATCACATCATAAATCAATAAACTTTTTGAAGTAATAATTTCAAAAACAAAAAATGTGAACAAAAACAAAACCCATTGGAACACTACAAAAAATAATGCGTCCTTAAATGATTTATTATAGTAAATAGCAAATCGACTATCGATTTAGAATATCTTGTCTGGTCTTTTCTGTCCCTCTCTCTCTCTCTCCCTCTCTCTCTATCTATCCGTCGCTCCTGTCTATGAGACATCCAATCAGTGTCACGTTAAATAAATAACAGCAATGATAATCGCATGTTATATAAGCACCATTAAATTATTGTCAAATAGAAATCAACTCTTTAATAGATAATTAGATACACTCATACTTTCAAAAATTCACGGTTTAACAGAAATTTGCTTTTATAATGTTTTTATAATACATACTATCATTTACAATATACACAAAAATCAATTTACGATATAAGAAAATTAAATTAAAACATTTTAATGGAAGAAATACGATTACAAAAATTAATATTGTACAGTAGAAGGAAATCAATTAAAGTATTTTATTAAAGTAGAAACGTGTTAAACCAACAAACATTCCAATCTATTAACAACATCATAATAATAATCGAACTCTTATAATCGTGATATAAGTAGTTATAATCAGCAAATATTATGCATCGTTTCTTTCTTCTTATCATTTCAATTATCGCAAACTTTTAATAAGCGTTTAAGCAGTAAATTTAGTCACATAACTAATTTCTGGTGTTGATAATTTCAAATACTTAAAGCAATATATCAAGATGAAGATTATATAATCTACTCAGTTTAATTTATATTTGAATTGAAAGTGAGATAAAAGAAACACGACTAAATTGAAGTGAAGTTATCTATACAAATTAAGAAACAAATAATAAAGTATGAAATAAACCCATAAAAAGTCCAATAAATTGCATAATGAGCTGCATACGATATCTCTTTGTTAGTTTTTAAACTTTAAAATTTTGTATAAAAAGCGGAGAAATTTTCGGAATTCCACAATTGCATTTAGCTCAGTGCTTGAAACACATTCGTATCGTAGTTCCTGTTGAATATTAGAAAATACTTGAGTAGCCATGAAGTTCTTTGGAGTCCTCGCTTTCTTGGTGGTTGTTGCTGTGGCCGCTGTTGCCGCTGACAGTGAGTCGGTGAACGTGGAGCAGATCATCAGCACCTGCACGTGCGATTTCTCGTATAGTCCAATCTGTGGTTCAGACAACTACACTTACGGCAATAAGTGCATCTTTGACTGTGTCCAAGAAAAGCTGGCTGCCCAGGATGTCGCTTTGAGTGCCGCCCATCAAGGCGCCTGCAGTGCGTAGAGATGAGATCCCTGAAAGAATGTCGAATTGTTTTCGGACTTCAATCGGCTTGTGTGTAGATTTAATTTCATAAGAAAATTTATTCTAATTACTTTGTTCAGAAACTTCATTGTATTATGCTTTAATTCATTCAGTTTTTAATGCCATTTGTTAGAACAATAAAAATAAAAATTCAAAAAAACTTATATTCTCTGCATTTGTTTGTATCTAAGGAGACATTCTGTAAATAATTACAGCAACAACCCACTACGAAGTCTTCTTTAGTCTAGTCCTCCCTCGAAACCATCCCCCACCCTCATCGCCCTCCCCGTTCACTTCCTTCAGCATAGAATTGAATTTCCAATCCATTCGAATTTATTTCCTTGCGGTTAAACCAACTTTAATTGGCCGCAATTAATTGCTGTAATTATCATGTTTCTGGTAATTATGTTGTCTTTCGGATTCGTTCTGTTGCAAGTGTGATTGTTGTTGTTATCATTGTTTTTGTTGTTGCTTTTGTTATCGCGAGGGTTTTGTTTTATGGTCGCTCTTTTACCTTTTTGTGAATTGTTTTGTGGTTGGTTTTTCTTTCTTTTTTTTGGTTACTCTCCGATTTGCTAAAAAGGGTAAAGTTTTTACACTACAGAAACCACCAACAACCACCAGCCAGCCACCGCCCACCGATCCTCGAGCAAATAAATCGTGAACATGTGGTATATAATAGCAACAACAACAACAACAACGTCTCACTTTAACCTCCAAATAAACGCTCAAATAATTTATGTGGCGTTTTTAATTCATTTCACAAAACAAATGTTGCTGCTACCGCAAGGTAACCACAATCCGTCAGAGAAACACGCTCACACACACACACACACATACACACATATAGAATACATGTAGAATACATATGTACAATATATACGTTAGATATACAGAAATATATATAGATACGTACGAGTATAAAGTAAAAAAACCGCACACTTAAAATATTGGGTCAAATTTAGTCATTTTCCCCTCATACCCCACCCTTGTACACACGTATACATACCTACACACACATGCATACATGCATACATGCATCATGCACTCAATACACTCACTTGCACTCATGTTTACTGCTTTTTAATTGGCGTTTTAATTGTATAGCTGAGTAATTATAAAAAATTATTTGTGAACAAAAATCAAACCATTAGTGTTGTTATTGTTGTTGCTGCTAATTTTCAGTTGTGTATTTATTTAGTCCTTTATTATTTGAAGGGCGTAATCGTGAACACGAATTTCTTAAATGTGTAAACCTTTAAAGGACTGAAACTAAATAAATAATTAAAAGAATTTAACGAGAGTTGACAGTGAGAGAGAATTTTCTAAATTAACGAATTAAAATCGGAAAAAATCTCCAAAAATAACGAGAATACGTAGATTATTCTGCTTACTGGTTCTGAATGCCCAATATGACCTCCTTAAGCCCCTCTTTGAGTGAGGTTTCTATGTCAAACATTTTTCGATGTGTTATGTAGAGATTGTAGGGGTTCTTTCGGATTGAAGTTCAGTGTATACTCGTATCAACCAAAAAGCGGTAAACACAATCCAAAAGACCAGCCATAAGATCAAAGATCACCTCAAAACCGTTCTAATGGGTCATATACCATAGTCTAGTCTCTGGACTTACTTCCGAATACTGATGAAGTTATATTGTAATATATAACCATTGGACCATATAACCATATATGAGTATATAATCTATAATCATTGGACAGAGTGGATTTTTTTCCATTGCTATAAGCAACTTTAACTGAAGATTTCTATGGAATCTTCTTTGAAATATTCGTTTACAGCGGCGACATTCTCTTCAGTACGTCTGTGCCTTGAGTCAATGTAATAACTTAGTGATTAAGAGAGATAAAGAAATCATAATGTTTCCAAGATGTCGTTGCCAAAATAAACTTTATTCAATAATTGATAGTAGATTGCGAAAAATTCGAAATTTTGACTCATGTAATATGATAAGTTTTTCCGCTTAATAATAAATTTGCATTATAAAATTAATGATTGTAAAAAAGTTATATCTTCAGGACAACTTTTTGTGTTACACATTATTAAAAAAAAAAAATAAACATTAATAAAAAAAAAAACACTTATACACCGCAGGTGTTTTTTTTTTGTTGCTGTTGTTGTTCTTTTCGTTTTTTCGTTCAGTGTTGTTCAACGTTCAAGCAATGAGTTCGATGTTAATAACAGTGATGGTTGTTGTTGCTTGCTGTTGTTGTCTGTTGTTGTATGTTGTTGTTATTATTTGTTTTTGTTGTTGTTTTTGCTTTAATTTTTTACCTTATCTATTAAATTGTTCATTTGGGAGCGGTTTCAGACACGTTTTTTATGAGGCGTCAGATGGGTTTTTTTTTATTATTTTCGCACCGCAACGCGATCAACGATGGACGGAATGGGAGCGAGTGTGTGTGTGTGTGTGTGTGTGTGTGCGAGTGTGTGTTTGATGGCCTGTAATTACTATAGTCTCAAAAAACCTGAAACTAAATTGAAGCATTGCTCGTGTTCTGGCCAACAGGCGAACCAGTTAACATTCTCCGAAATGTATCTGTAAGCCACAAAGGCACCAAATACATTAGAAACCAGCTTAAGCTTTAAAATAATTTACAGTTCAAAATATGGAAAATTTTTAAGTAAAACCGAAAACAAATTCAAATAAATTCAAATAAATTGAACCAAAGTCGGACTTGAGGTGGTTTTGCTCCTGGCTGGCTGTTTGGCTGTCTGGTTGTCTATCTGGCTGGTTGTCTGTGAGTCTGGCTGGTTGTCTGCCTGGCTGTCGGCTGTTTTTAACTGGTTCACTTCTGCAACTGGTATGGAACCAGTTCGTTATTACAATCATTTCAACTGTTTTCTCTCTCTCTCGCTCTTCCATTACTTCTTCGTATTTTGCATTCTCTTGGAATTTTTGCATTTTTACACATCGCGTTTTTAATCTCAAAACAAAACGCGACTCTCGACGACTTCTTTTCAAATTCTTCAAAACTAATTTCAAGCTTCATTTAGACCAATCCGAGAAAATTAAAAAAAGGCAAACAAACAACAACAAAATTATATCTGCTGCTGTTGCTCTTTTCAGCTTAAAAATGTGAATTATTTGTTGCACTTGCGCTGTGGCTCAATTCTTTTAGCTGACTTGGATTTCAATTACGTTGAATTTGTTGCACCAACGCGACGTGATTGATGCTGGCCGAGCTTGCGGCGCAACACGAACGACACAACACGAAGCTGCTATAGATAAACGATGAACAACAACAAGAGCAACAACAAAAGCAGCAACAACAACAGCTACAACAACAACAACAAATTTAGCAACAACAGCACAACAACAACAGCAACAACAGTACAAGCAACTAACAACTTCATGTTGTCGTCTAACAACAAGATATCAAACCAAGTCGTCCATCCAAGACGTCCATCCAAGTCATCTAACCAGATGAATAACCAGATTCAGTCCATTTTTTGCTTCGATTTTTTATTACTTTTTTCCTTACTTCCCTCTGAATTTTCTCTTTGAGAGTAAAAGGAGTATTTAATGATTACGAACTTTAAAAAAGCTTTAAAAAATATCCACAAAGAAGTGGGTGATAAATGAATGAATGAAAAAGAAGGAATAAAAGAAAGACTAATTTTTTCCATTTTCTGGAAAACAAAAAAAAAAGGTAACGAAGAAAAGACAACACCAAAAAGCAACTCTTAGATGATTAATTTAATGATTGATTTGTTTCGTTCGAGTGTAAAAAAGAAGTCATTCAAGAGAATTGTTACAAATTTAAACAAAGCCAAGGAACACAGCCACCGTTACATACAACAACAATAAAAGCAACAACATCAATAGCAACAACAATACCAAAACAACGGAAAAAAACAACAATCAGAATTGGAGAAAAATAACAACAAAACAACATTTTTAAGGACGATAACAAGAACAATCATCCAGACTCAACAATTGTCCAGTTCATCGAAGGACTTTTAATGATTATTTTATGCAAATATGCAAGGACATTGAAACGAAGAGGAACGAGTGGAAGGGGGATGAAGGAGGGAGGTGTGAAAGGAACGGACAATGAAAAAAGCATCGATTGTGACTTTAATATGACCGAAAACATGTTGTTGCCATCAGAGGAATTTTTAAATATGAGTGAATAAAAAACAGCAGAAAATTTAATTTTATCGATTTATGCAAAACATTCAGTAAACACAGGCACTGACACAAATACACAGAAATACCATACAAACACACACACTGAAGCCTACTCGCACATCAACCGTCTTTGTCTTGTGTATGAATTCTCTATCTTTTTGTATATTAGAGTTTATATGCAAGTGTTTGTGCATGTGTGTGTGTTTATATATATGTATGTATATTTGTGTGTATGTATGTATATAAAGCTTACTGGATCGTCCTGTCTAAAGCAGGGAAGCTTCTGTTCCACTGAAGCGTACGATGAAAGCCAACAACTTGTTTCTACTCGACGCTAAAATAATAGAAGAGAATGAGAATGAGAATGGGTTGTGTCGGAGGGGGGGAGGTTGGGTGAGGGGTTGTAGAAAGATGGCTGACTGGCTGGTTGCTTGATTGCTTGTACACGAGTTTTCGCTGTTGATGGCTGGCTGCCTTACTTTTGACGATGTCCTTGTCCCAGTCTCAGTAGTAACTCAACAAATTGTTGAGTTATCGATAAACAAGTACGAGTGCCTAGAAATTTCACTGAAAACTCATTGAATTTAAAGAGAAGCTTTAGTAAGAAATACTAACAGTAAATGGATACCAGAGACAGACAGGCAGATACACGATAGATACTTAGAAGCGATACTGCTACAAACAAAATTATACAGAAGAGAGACGAAGAGAATAGAGGGCCCCATAGACGTCTCTTCCGAAAGATGGGCCTTCAGGTTTTCCCTTATGTATTCGCTTTATCCCCCTCCTCCTTCTTTATTCACCCCACCATCAGTTAAATAAAATGAACGAGCGAGTGAGCGAACGTTAAATGAAAGGAAGCACAAAACAATGAGCCGTCCGAAAATTTTATTAGCCGAATTAGTGTTTAAAAGCGAGGTTAGTAAATCGAGTTCAGATTTAAATCTTTAAACTTTAGCGTTTGCTTTGCGAGTAGCTTCTGCTTTAATTTAAGACTCTTCGTGTTCCAAGGTTTGAAGAAGCGGAAATTTATTGCTAAAAACTAACAAATGGATTTCTTTTTCACTTTGTTCACTTCTTTTTTAGGGTACGATTTATTTTGACTTAAAATTTTGGAATTAAATTGTATCTGTGAAGGGTTTAAAGCTATTGAAGACTGATGATTGAATACGAAATGAACAATTAAATGATATCGAAAACTGTTTAAAATGAAGCAAAGAAGGTTTCTTTATTAAATTTATTGACATTTCACTTTTGTTACTATTCAAACTTTGTAAAAATTCGTGACATTAATTTAGCATGCCAAATGTTCGTTCTTTTAAATGTCAATTAAATTGTTAATGTATCTCTTTAGATTTAATGTAACTTTGTTATTTCTTTGCTATAGGTTATTACTTAATATATAGTTAATCTACGCATTAGTAAAGCTAAACTAAGTTCAACTAAAGTTAATTTAATTACGATCTAAAATGCAATTTTAAATAAATTCGTACAAGTGCAAAAATTAATGTATTGAAATTTTAAAGCAACCGGAATCACGTAGCAGAGCGTCTGCTCCAGTGACACATTTTTTTCTAAATTGTTGCGATATGTAAATCGATTGAAAGCATTTCCGCAGAGTTCCCCACCCACCCACTCCAATCCCACCCACTCAGCGGGAATCCTGCCAAGAAAACAAAAGCAATAAAGCGTGATCCTGTTTTCGAGTGACGAGCAGCAGAGGAGACGACTTTTCGTGGGGGTGCGGAGTTGCAGGGGCGTAGTTGCACGACTCGCTGGAAAAGTGGAAAAATTATATACTATTCCCATGATTATAATTTCATCAGTGACAGGAACACGCTACGGAGAATCGACTGGCGTATCGGAGCAACAGGACAGAGTAGAACAGGCCGGGTGGATGGACGGTTGGTTGGATGGTCTGATGGATGGATGGTTGGCTGTTCCAATGTTGGTTGGTTGGTTGGATGGTTACTTCGATAGCTTCCGTTTTTTGATGTTGGAGAAGCAGTTCGTTATTGAAACGTAGTTTTGCAGACATCAGCTAAAACTGACAGGCAAACAGAGAGAAATACAAACCGACAGACAGACAAACGAACAGACCACCAGACAGACAACTGAGAAGGTAGACAAAATCAATTGTTCCCATTATTATAATGAGATTATTTTACCTACTGAACGACAAAACGAAATCTTTTCACAAAATAGTTTCCTGCTTAGCGACTGAGTGTTTGTGTTCCTTTCTTTTTTTATTCGTTTTCTTTTCCCCTTTCTTTTGCTATTTCTTTCTTTCTTTTCTTTCTCTGTTCTCTGTAAAGCACTACATACATATACTGATATAGAATAAAGCTCCTTGAATCCTAAGAATGTTGAGGATAAAAATTAAACCTAAAGAATGTTGATGAAGTGCTTTCAAACAACTGGATTTAAAACAGATTTCCAGAGAACATTTTTGATGAGGTTTATCTGAGGTTTGCACCGTCTAATATAGCAGGTTCTTTAATGGATAAAAGGGAAAATTAATAGAGGGATTAAGCGTCGGAAAGAAGAACTTCAAATGCTTTTAAAATAATATCTTATTTACTTGTTTAGTGATATTTCTAGCTCCAGTAAATTCTAGAAATGAAATGATGAACTTGTACTTTTCATAAATTATTGTTATTATTACTGTATAATAGTATTGCATTGTTATTATACTATTATTATTATTATTTCTACTTTAACTTTTAGAAGTTTTCATTTTTTTTGTTTGATTTTGACGATTTGAAAAGATTCCTTTACTTTATATTTGATCGTATTTTATTATTACATGCTTTAGCTTTGCTTTTCTAAATCTTTGCACTGCATTAAAAATTTAGTTTTCAATAAAAATTCAGCTGATCCTTGTGACTGTCTTCTGAGACTTTTGAGATGTACTCGTATTTTTCAGATGCCTGCATTTTGATCGCTTTTGTTTGAATTCACATCCAGAAAAATCTCTTTACAGCAGATTTTTTATGACGAACGTATGCATGAGAGTACTATTACTATGCTACTGCTTCTTCCACTTCCTCTGCTTCTTCTACTTCCGCTGCTTCGACTACTTCCGTTTCTTCTTTTTCTTTGGCTTCTTCTCCTTTGCTTTATGCTACACTACACTTTTTTGCCCCATTTTTTCACTCTTTCACTTAAATATGTAGCTTTCAGGACTTTTTAGTACTTCAAGTAATAGTTTTTGGTTTTTTATTATTACAACCTGTTGTGTGTCTTTAGAGTGCAGTTTATACAACATAAGTGTATATATACAAGTACGTGTGTGTGTGTGTGTGTGTGTGAGGGTATGATTGTGTTTGTGTCTCTCATATATGATTGTAGGAAGTGTGTGTCTACTTGGATGGAGCACTACATCGTGTTAATCTAGCCAAGTAGCTCATTCGTTCTCCGTTGGATTCTTAGGAAGGAAATCTTCGTCTCCAGTGTATCTTGATAGGCTACACATAATGCCCCCTCTTCCCCACATTTACCGCTATCACCACATTCGTACTTCTATACTTTTAAAGAAGAGTGGCCTGAATTTAAATGGAGAATATCACTGAGCCATTGACTTGGCCTAGTTTTTTTTTGGCCTGACTAAAAGAGACACTTAAGGCATTTCAAACAAACTTGAAAACCAACTATAAAAGAAACTTCATTATATTAAAGATATTCAAAAGAAGCAGATGCTGTTTAATATTATATTGTATACTCTATTTGATGTTTTACAGATTATATTCATGATTTATGGTATATATCTAGACATTATTCCCATTAAAAATGATTTCAAAACCAGAAAGAGTGTTAACTTCGGTGATCCTTTTTTTTTTCTTTTAATGTAAGGTGGAAAGACTTACCGTCGAAAGAAGTGTTAAACGTGTCACACCGACAACCGTTGAAAATTCTGTTATGATATCACAATACTAATTAAATTCCGTAACGGAACGAATAAATATAATAATCATTTCGAACGGAACGAATGAATAGAATATGAAACAAAACCAAAACCATTGCAATTCTAATCTAATAGTTCGAAAGCATTAACTATAAAAGCAGAATATCCAAGAGACATCGTTCAGTCATTCATTTCAATTGAATTGGAGTCAATCGAAAATTATTTTACTTTTTTTTTTTTTGGTGTAAATAATTTTGATCGCTATGAAAATCTTGTTTGCTGTCGTTGCGTTGAGTTTCGTCATCTGTAGTGATGCGCATATGGTAAGTGTTTCGTTCTCTCTCCCTCTTCCTCAGTTTCTCTTCCTCTCTCTATCTCTCACACTCTCTCTCTTCCTCTTCCTCTCTCTCCCACTCTTTTTCTTTCTCTCTTCCTTATTGATTTAGATTCTTGACTTTGTTTCTTAAATTTTGATCTCAACTTCAATATTAATTCCTGATTATCTTAATTCATGATCATGCTTCTTGGTCGTGATTCTTGATTTTATTTCTGATCTCTCTCCTTCCGTAAGATTGATTATTTCGTTACCATAAATTCCGAGGCGGCAGAGTATGATGAGGTGTTGGAATGCTTACATGGAGTCAGTGTAGTGGAATTTATCAATGTATTCGAATTAGAGCCAGCCGATTGGTCTCCAAAAATGAGGTGCGTCTTCAAATGTGTTATGGACGCACTGAAGTTCACAGATGCAGTCACCGGAGAGTTCCTACCCAAAGAGGTAAAATACGAGTGGATTTCGCCGGGTTCCGAAGACGATAAAATCATTGAAGAATGCAAAACATTCAAAGGCGAAAATCGATGTGATACAATTTTTTTTCAAGCGGACTGTATTAGCTCACGAATAAACATGGAGTAAGAGTGCTATATTCGGCCTGGCCGAATCTTAGATACCCTATACCTAAAAGTTTTGAAAAAATTTAATTTAACGAAATAGTTTTATTTATTTACTAGTATATAAGCCTGACTTCGCCAGGAAGTTATAATTTTTTATTTATTTCGTATTTTGTAGCATGAAAAGTAAAAAATTAATCGCAATTAATAACGATTGTTTGAATTTGATTCAAATATTTTTTGTGAATATTTCTTTAAAAGCAACATATTTTGTGATAACCGTCGTCTCCACCAGCGGTACTGGCAGTTTTAATTGGGAATGGTATGTGCGACCTCCTTTTAAAAAGTTGACCGCGATTCCCGTGGAGGCCACAGGTAACACTATATCGCCTTTCCTCGCACCACGCTCAAGAGGGTTTTGAGGTAGGTTTTTCCACTTCCCATCTAGGAAAAAGCATTTTGATGATCTGCTAGATGTGTATATTGCATCTATAACTCTATTAAAGCAACACCCTGTTCATCGTTTAAACATTCGACCATATCTTGACCTGTTGCTTTTTGGTTCTTTATATCAAGTGCTGCTCCGGCATCATGAGGCAAGTCTTGAGGTGGAGTTTTAATACCGAAGTCTGTACAATTTTTACCATGTAAAATAAGAATTTCTTGGACATCGCGTAGGGCTCAATTTTCACAGTCTACGTGTGTTCTGCAATGATCCGGGTGTTTTCCAGGTAAGTCTTCTGCGGCCCAAAAACACAGATTAAAGCAAACGATTCTCTGGCTTCCTAGCCAGTGTGGCTTCCCAAACAGAATCGTCTTCTAAGATGCCCAACTCCTTGCATGCCTCTTTGAATGTTTTGAATGTGACCCCATGCACAGTTCTCAAAACTGATATCTCCTGTAACATGTAATAGAAGTAGTCTTAGATGATATCGCTCACCTTCCGATATAAAAACAAAACAAATTCAATGAAATTAAATTATTATGAAAAATTATTAAATTTTTAAGTTATTAAATTTTTAAATCATTAAATTTTTAAATTATTAAATGTTTAAATGATTAAATTTTTCATAATAAAATCTGACAAATTAATCAGCAAAATCTAGGAAAAAAAAATACAAATTTCCTCCCAATCCGATTTTTTGCAAAAAAATGGCGATGCCGTTTGGATTTTTGAAATTTGCGTCTCATTAACATTAGATGCCCAGAAACATCTGTGAAAGTCCCGGACATATTTTGCTAACAGAAACGCATAGGAATTTTATATATATAGATTAAACTTTTAATTTATTTAGATTTTTCATTGCCGTACTATAACATTATAGAGTGAACAGTGGCGAAGCGTGGCGGTCAGGGAGAGGGGGAGGGGGGGAAATGCACTGGGCGACAGAGCTATCAGGGGCGGCAGAGCTATCGGGGTCGGCCGAAGTGGCTAGTTGTATAAGCGGAATATTTCTAACCGGACCCGGGTGGCAGAAATTCAAGCTACGCCACTGAGAGTGTAATACAAACTGGAACTACACCATTTCCAAGTGTAAATGAGAATTTTTTTTTTTTTTTTTTTATTGAGGTAGGACATGCTTTTACGCACACCATTGTCCCTGCTTGAACCAGGTCCGCCGATAGTGTGGGACTCCCTTGTTTGCGGACTACCCACTAAAACCGTCCTCTTTCCTTGGGGTAATAGTCGAAGCAGACCAGAACGAGTAGGCCCTCTCTGTTGGCTTTCTTACTTCATCACTTTCTTTCCGCATCTGAACTAATTCTTATTTCAACAGATTTTCTTTCCCTTATTTTTTCGTCTGAGTGGAATATCGTTAAATCGACACGTCTATCGTCACCTTGTTTTATTTTAATCGTGAGCTCTGCCTTCTAATTTCTCTTCTATCTATCTTGCTCTTAATCTCTGTCTCCCTCCCGCTCTCTCTATCAGCTTTCTTCTTCGGCTAAAAACTATCTTAAGCTCATTCGCATTGAGTTTTCTGGCATCTGGTTTAGTTCTGGCATCTGTACTATACGACATGCAATATCAACCTCAGCACCTTGAAAAGTAAATGTGTCCACGTCGCAATGAAGTTCCTGCGTTGAAGAAGCTGAAGTTGCAGTTATATTCCAAATTCATTTACTGAACGGCTGAATTCGGTTCATCAATTGTATGTTGATCAGCTGATGCATCCGGATTTGGATAGGAAGATTTATTAGCTCAGGAGCTTTTTTTAATGAACGTGTATGTTTCAATAAAATCTTCATTTTTAATAAAATTTAACAAATACGTGATCTGCTTTTCATTCTTTTAATGGAAGGTGGAAAGACTTACTGTCGACAGAAGTGTTAAATGTGACACACCGTCAACCGTTGAAAATTCTGTTATGATATCACAATACTAATTACATTTTACCAACGGAACGAATAAATATAATAATCGTTGCGAATGAAACAAAAAAAAAACCATT
The DNA here is from genome assembly GCA_949629155.1 of Myopa testacea. NCBI lineage: Eukaryota > Metazoa > Arthropoda > Insecta > Diptera > Conopidae > Myopa > Myopa testacea. Next base: position 3,750,571 of record OX451346.1, on the reverse strand, counting down.
GCAATTCTAATCTAATAGTTCCAAAGCAATAACTATAAAAGCAGAATATTTAAGTGACATCGTTCAGTCATTAATTTCAATTGGATTGAGATCAATCGATAATTATTTTACTGTTTTCTCTGCTGTAAATAATTTTGAGCGCTATGAAAATCTTGCTTGCTGTCGTTGCGTTGAGTTTCGTCATCTGTATTGATGCGCATATGGTAAGTGTTTCTCTCGTCTCGTTCTTGTTCCCTCTACATCTCTCTCTCTCTTCCCAAGCTTTCTTCATCACTTTATCTCGCACACACCCTCTTTTCGTCACACTCTCCCCAACTCTCTTTCTTTCATTATTGATTTAGATTCTTGATTTGGTTTCTTAAATTTTGATCTCAACTTCAATATTAATTCCTGATTATCTTAATTCGTGATCATGCTTCTTGGTCATGATTCTTGATTTTATTTCTGATCTCTCTCCTTCCGTAAGATGATTTATTTCGTTTTGATTAATGCCCTGGCGGCAGAGAATGATGAGGTGTTGGAAAGCTTACATGGAGTCAGTGTAGTGGAATTTATGAAAGCATTCGAAGAGCCAGCCGATTGGTCCCCAAAAATGAGGTGCGTCTTCAAATGTGTTATGGACGCACAGAACCTCACAGATGCAGTTACCGGAGAGTTCCTACCCAAAGAGGTAAAATACGAGAGGATTTCGCCGGGTTCCGAAGACGATAAAATCATTGAAGAATGCAAAACATTCAAAGCCGAAAATGCATGTGATACAATTTTTTTTCAAGCGGCCTGTATTAGCTCACGAATAAAACTCGAGTAAGAGTGCTATATTCGGCCTGGCCGAATCTTAGATACCCTATACCTAAAAGTTTTGAAAAAATTTAATTGAACGAAATAGTTTTATTTATTTAAACTTTTAATTTATTTCGATTTTTCATTGCAGAACAATAACATTATAGAGTGAACAGTGGCGTAGCGTGGGGTTAAGGGGGGGAAGGCCCCGGGCGACAGAGCTATCAGGGGCGGCAGAGCTATCGGGGTCGGCCGAAGTGGCTAGTTATATAAGCGGAATATTTCTAACCTGCCCCGGGTGGCAGAAATTCAAGCTACGCCACTGAGAGTGTAATACAAACTGAAACTAGAAGAAATATGTGGTTATAAAGAAAACTACCTTATAATCACATTTAATCACAGAAGGGTATATATCAGCGATGTCCAAACGCACACTATAAAATTTTGAGTATGTGGTGGGCATATTTTCTCTCAGCACTGAGAAAAATGGATGCGGTAAAGTATGAAGCATTTGTCTCGTTTCTTTTCGTCATATCAATCGTCATTTTTCGGGTGTAGTCAAAATAAAAGAAGGTAGCGAGGACGAGGCTACTGACGGGATTTCGTCAAACGCTCTCAGTATATATGAACATATTACATATGCCAGTAAAAATTGTGTAGCCAATGGGACGGGGGTTGCAGTCCGCCCCGGGCGGCACAATTTCGGGGGCGGCAGTTTTGGAAATAAAATATTGACTTATTGAATTCTAGCTACGCCACTGTATAAATAGTAGGCCATTTTATTTACGTGGTAATAAATTTGTTTTCATGAGCTAGTGTATAAATAGTGTAAAAGTGAGCGGACTGCGCCCAGTTTTGCTGGTATTATGTTTTATTGGAAAATAAGTTGTTATGTAAAGTTTTATTTACGAATTTTATATATATAACAATATAACTATTTAAGAGCCTCTTTTGCCTGTGTAACCTAAAAGTGGGCGGATGCCCATATTTGGCATATTAACGGAGGATGATGCTACTCTATACCCAGGAATGAAATTTTGTTGTCATAATTCAAAAACGAACACTGATTTCACATTTATAATAAAAAATAGGCGTGGTCGTGGATCGATTTTACCCATTTTCAATACCAGCCTGTACACCGCAAGAAACAATACAAAATTTTATTATAATATCTGCACCGATTCTCCTGTGATCGTGATTTCAACAGACAAACGGACGGACGGACATGGCTAAATCGACTCTGGAGGTCACGCTGATCCAGAATATATATACTTTTCTATAGCTATCGTCTCTATTTCTATGCGATACACATTTCGTGACAAAGTATACATATATACCCTTAACATTAAGAGGGTATAAAAAGCTACAGGTATTTCAGTATTGTATTATAATGTAACTACATCTGTAACTGTAACTGCATCTATATTCCATACAGTAGAGATACTGCCCGTTATCCTATACTGCCTATTTTATCCGTTCTAATATTGTATCTCCTTCCATTCTACTTTGATATAACTAAGCAAGACGTTTATATTATCTGCGTACACATGTAATTATAACTTTAGTAGTATTTGCTAGTATTTTGACCTCTATGAATGGAAAACCCCTTCCAAGCTCTTTGTAAATCCTTTCTTCTCCTTCTCTTGCTCTTGCTTTATCACCATGCCCTCTCTGTTGGCTTTCTTACTTCATCACTTTCTTTCCGCATCTGCACTCATTCTTATTTCAACAGATTTTCTTTTCCTTATTTTTTCGTCTGAGTGGAATATCGTTAAATCGACACGTCTATCGTCACCTTGTTTTATTTTAATCGTGAGCTCTGCCTTCTAATTTCTCTCCTATCTATCTTGCTCTCAATCTCTGTCTCTCTCCCGCTCTCTCTATCAGCTTTCTTCTTCGGCTAAAAACTTTCTTAAGCTCATTCGCATTGAGTTTTCTTCGCTTTTGTGCAAACAAAGCTTTTCAATTTCTTTGAGAAGTTTTTCCACCTTTATTCCTGAGATGGAAATCTCACGTCGTCGTCGTTGTCCTTGTCACCGACTTCGTCTACGTTGTTGTTGTTGTTGTTACCGTCTTCGCGTTTTTAACATACTAATCTTGGCTGTTATCTGTTGTTTGACTTCTGTTTTCCATGCTTTAGAGTGGAGTCGAGCTGATTTGAGTCGAATCTCGCCTTTTTACCCTATCCTACTCACGCCCTGTACTTTCACTTTCAACATGGCGTCGCTTCCTGTGCAAATATTTGCCAATTTGTTCGCTCACGTTCTGTTGAATGGATTGTAAAGTGTTTATTTGAAGTGTTTATCTTGTTGTACTTTACTTTGATTTGAAAACTGTGAAGGTTTCCGTTTGTGTTTATTTTCAGCCCCTTTTTTCACTCATCAACTCTTTCATTCATTCAATTCGAACGAATGAATTGAGAGGGATTCTTTAGTGAAGCCGTGATTTTATGCCGTGATGTCGATAAAATTGTTATGCAGGATGTTGGGACAGATGATTTTTTAATCACGTGACAAGTGATCAACACCTCATATACGAAAAATGGAAGGCTTTCTATATATAAACTTTATTGATGATTATAAAATAAATTTGTTTAATTGAGCAACAATTTCGCCATCATTAAAAACTCTCTTCACCGAAATCTGGTGTAAAAAATATTCAGCACATTTCATCGCCGAAGTAGATAAAAAAGCGGAGGTTTTATTATTTTTATTGTTGTTGTTCCACTGCTGTTGCTGGTGCAATGACACTGCAGGTCCTGACTGCAGCCGTCAACAAAAACACCACAACAATCGACCGACTGACCTAGCAAAGGAACGATCCAAAAAACCAACCCACCTACCGACCCATCGGCCCACAAACCAACCCAACAACACTTCGAGGTTTGCTGGCAGTCTTCGTTGCATCAAACAATTCCGCATTTTGTCGCATTTTATTGTGTCACTAGACAACAATTTATTACTCTGAATGGCAAACAATTGCGGGTTTAACGACTCCGCAATCCTCCGCCTCGCACAACCACCCGCTCACCCGCCATCACCCGCTAAACAAACACTCTTTCATGCAAGCAATAAGGAAGTCGTCGTCGTTGTTGTCCTCATTGTTGTCATCATCGTGTGTTCTAATGTGGTCTGTTTATCCATCTCTTTCTACCACAGATTGTCTCTTTATTTGTCCCACTGTATGTCCCACAATTTTTCCAGCCAGTGTGTGTAATCCTTTGTATATATCATTGAATGTTTGTATACACGTAATTTCCAGACAGCATAAACTACAACAGTAATAATAACAACACCATCTTTATTCGAATAAAAGTATTTCTTAGGTAGGTTCCCTTAAAAAATGTTACCAGATTCGAGATTAAAAATTAAGTCATTTGTTCTCATACTTTAAGGATATTAAATATTATTATATTTTTTATTTAAGATAACCGTTAATAATGAATGTGAAACCAATATCGTAGATAGGATGGTGAGATGAGTATGATTCTTCTTCTTATTCCTTAATTCATTTCTTCGAGGATTCCTCTTTATGATTCGCGTCTTTATTAAATGTATTCGTCCACATGTTGTAGGTCCAACGTATTATCCTTTGGACGGTTTGTTGTTTTTGGATACGTTCAAAGTCTATAATATTGCCCTTTGGGACACCAGCGACAACAGCAACAAAAAGTACGAAAACGAAAAATCTAAGGAAATTCATGACTTTTCTTCCTTAGTTTGGATTGTCAAATATTCAACAGAAATATTAAATAGCAGAAATATTAAACAGCAGAAATATTAACAGCAGAATATATTTAGTTTAATTATGAATTTGAATTCGACTGCGGACTTTTGGAATACTCTTCCCCTTTTTATACGAAATTCTTAAAGTTGAGGAACTAAAAAAATATATTTTATCTGTGTAGATTAACTATTCACACTTTAAGGTTATCTTTATTAATGCACGTGTTTGGATCTGTCTTATTTTTTGTTCTTATTTTCCAGATCTGCGCCAGAAATTGATGTAATAAAAAAGTTTATTTTATATAAAAACGTGTTTTTGTATTTATTATTACTCTGAAACAAAATGTTGCGCTTAGATTCTTGTATGTGCTTAGCAACATATGTTGATAAACAATGTTTATATAGTTTAATGGAACGAATTGAGAACGGCACACAAAACACTACATTTTTTGTTTTTTTTCACTTTACCTCTTCTTTTTTATACCCTACACACGAAGTGAATAGGGTATATTCACTTACTGCTTCCGTTTGTAACGCATTAAAGGAGGCGTGACAGGTATAGAAAAGTATATATATTCTTGATCAGCGTGACCTCCTGAGTCGATTTAGCCATGTCCGTCTGTCTGTCTGTCTGTCTGTCTGTCTGTCTGTCTGTCTGTCTGTCTGTGGAAATCACGATTACAAGAGAACGAATAGAGATATCTCCATCAAACTTGGCGCGAATATTGTATATCACTAGAAACTCATCGCTATTGAAAATGGGCAAAATCGGACCATTACCACGCCTACTTTTTATACTAAATAAAAATTCATACATGCTTATAGCTCACTTTCCCAGCTTGTAGAACGAATTTGGGGTGGAAATTTTGTCCAGAAGTCCACTGTCTCTGACCAAAACAGATCACCAAAAATGGGCGTGGTCCGCCCACTAATTAAAGAAAACTTGATTACAGGAGAACGAATAGAGATATTTTTATCAAATTTGGGCCGAATTTTGTCTATCATTAGAAACTCATTCATATCGAAAATGGGCAAAACCGGACCATTACCACGCCTACTTTTTATAGTGAATATAAATGAATCCATGCTTATAGCTCACTTTCCCAGCTTCCCAGCATCCCAGAACGAATTTGGGGTTGAAATTTTGCCAAGAAGTCCACTATCTCTGACCAAAACAGACTACCAAAAATGGGCGTGGTCCGCCCACTAATTACATAAAATTCGATTACAGGAGAACGAATAGAGATATTTTCATCAAATTTGGCACGAATATTTTGTCATCACAAGCTATTAGGAAAAGGGAAAAAAATTAGACCATTGCCACGCCTAATCTTTAAGTAAACGTGTGTAGGGTATATGAACTTCGGCCAAGCCGAAGTTAACACTCTTTCTGGTTTTTACTTTATTCGACTTCTCACATAAAAAAAAACGCAAAGCTAACATGATTGGAAACAGTTTTTCAAGCACAGTTATACAGTACCGGCCAAAAGTTCCGGACCACTATTTTGTGGACGTAGCAAGGGTATTTTTATTGCTACCCCACCACGAAGACCAGCAACTCTAAGGCGCCTTTTCACTGTCGCTATTGAGATCGCATTTAAACGGCTCTTCATTATTTCGGTTTGTATTTCTGACCCAGTTTTTCTCCTGTTCCGTCGGCTTGTTATTGCTATTGTACAGTCTTAACGATTTGGTGTTGTTTTGACCTCGCTGACCTAGGGAAGTCCTCAAGAGTACCATAATCCTTGTTTCTTTGTATGGTGCGATGCACAGAACTCTTCGAAATTTTGAATATTTGTGCTACTATCCGCTCAGAATTGAAATCGAATCACTCTTATTATTTTTTATTTTAACTTACATTATTTTTTGACATGGTTTCTGTTTTATTTAAAAGTTTGGTTAAATTAAATCTCGAGGAAGAATGGGTTTTGTCAATATTATGCGTCAACCTTTGTAACCTTTACTTGAAGGAGGATAAAAAATGAATAGAAATAATTATCCATAATTACCTTCAGTAATAACTCCACCATAAAAAACAATTTGATTTTTTATAACATGCAATAAACATCAAAAACAAACATGTTTGAGCATGCAATTCAACAATGACCACCGTGAATCCGTTTTGGGTTATTTACAGTTATCAATTTATGACCATCCTACTAGAAAACAAAAAACCAAAATTTAAAAAATAATAGAGTGGCGGTCCGAAACTTTTGGCGGGTAGTGTATATACAATACTTAAGAAATTTTATATTTTTTTTTTGGACAAGTTCTCTGGAAATAAGCTTTCAATTTATAAAATGAAATTTTCATTATTGTTCAAAATTTCATATCGTTCAGTTCAACGTTCAAACTATAAAGCAAAAATATTTTTTCTAAAAATTAAATTAATATTTTCATTGACTTGGTTCGCATCAACATCCTGCAATAGTCAACAATTCTGTCCCACCCTCAGGTAAATATAATATTATAAAACATCACAAAATCTGACTGTCTCGTGTATTCTCTTTTAGGGTTACATCCAATTGAATTGCGTCACATGTTTGAATTATTTGCAAGGAGAATTCTGGACAATGTGTAAGATTTTTTAATGTGCCAATGCAATCTTCATAATCTTCATCATAATCTTTCTTCAAGCCGATGGAGTTGGATCTGGTAAACGGGCTGGCCAATTGAATCCTGGATTTCGTGACAACATGCGGTAAATTAGAAGAGTAATTATGGTACGTGTATGCTGTTGCTACAATCAATCAACCGGATCCGATTCAACGTCACCCAACTTAACAACTTCATTCACTGGAGCGAATGCAATTGTCGCTGGTGAATTACTCTGTGGTTTGCAGTACCCTAAAATAGCATATTTTGCATATTCACATATCCTGTAAAATGGAAATGCTTCATCACTCATAATGAAATTATTAAGAGTCTGGTTATTTTCTGCGCCCAACTTCTGGAAACGTGTTGCCAAACTAGTCGTAAAACTGGTACAAGTTCTTGGGTCAATTGGACTTGGTATGGATGCATGTGTAAATGCCGCCAAAGTGAGGTTCTAGACATGCCCAGTTGTCCATTACGTCTTCGCGTTGATGTTTCTGGATATTCATCAACACTGTCCTGTACACGATCAGTGTTCAGCTGTGTCTGGACTATTCTCGGTCTTCCTGTTCGTGGCACATCTCACACTGAACCTTGTTCTCGGAACCGTGCAATTAAACGATTAATTGCGTCAGTAAAATTGAATGCTCATTAGATAAATAATGCGTACCATTTGGGGATTTTGGAGTAACAAACAAAGCAGATATTCATGTACACGTAGGCGTGACTTTTGGTTATGTTCTGGTCACTTACTGATTTTATAATATTTCGTAAAGCTGACAGAAGAATTTGTCCTACTGCTTGAACACCTTCGCCTTTAAGGTGTTCAAAACGTTCTTCGTACCGACGCAACCACCACGCAACCACGTGTTACTCGATCTTCCATCTCGTTAAAAAAGGAGTTATTCAATTTTTACACGTAGGCGTGACTTTTGGCTCTGCTTTAGTGACTGTTGCTGGCTTTACAACGTGGTCCATTGCATATATAATCAGCTGTCTTACTTTTTCTTCTGAAAACTACAATAAATTGATCCGGGACGGATGGCATGGCGTGACTTTTGGTTACCGTTACTGGTTTTTCAATGTCTTGTAGTGCTGATAGAAGCAGTTGTCCTACTCTTTCTTTCGAAAAGTACAATAAATTGATCCGGGACAGATGGCGTGTTCTGGATGGATATCCTGATGGATATCTTCTCTTCAGTCATTTGTTGGATTGTATCCAAGTGCTTGAACTTCAGTTCGCAGCCGCCAACGACGATGTATAAAATACGCAGAGATACCAATCAATACAAGAATTCGTACATTTTATGAAAACTCGTAGACTGCTTTGGAGTCATCCTCATCGAAAAATGGCACATGAATTTTTTATTTTTTTATATTTTTTATTACAAATAATAATTAAATCATAAAATTTACAGAAATTTCAAGATTCTGTTCGCAAAACTATGTAATAATAATAAAAGTAATAAGAAAAACATGTTGACAATTTATTCAGAGAGTAAAAGTGCATTCATATCTTCTCGAAACTAACTTCTCGAAGCAACTTCAAAGTACATAATGTGAGTAAAATGTTAGTTCAATCTTTTTCTCAAGCAAACGTAATACGTGAAAATTCTTAAATTCAAGAAAGAATCAATAATCTCTACTCTGTCATTTTAATTATGTATTGAATCAATGTCAACGTTCGCGTAGCTTATCAATTCAAAGATTCAAATTATCAGATTATCAATTATTCAGATTATCAATTATCAATTCAAAGAGTTGCCATACATTTGAATTTTTTGTTTTCCCCAAATGAATATAAAAAACCAAATAAATAAATAACGGGAACGATGAGGACGATGACGAGGACGTTGCTGGCTGATCTTTGCCACGAACCACATCTTATCACGTCAACGGTTCGGCGCAATTCATGTTTGCCAATGTAGATCCTGAACTGAGAAGTGTGTAAGTGTGTTTAAGTGTGCGTATGTGTGTGTGTGTATATATGGTTGTGTAAATGACTGTAGAATCGAAATGCATTGCAACAACAGCATCGTTGACGTTACAAATGGCATTTAGACTCAGCATTTACAAAAGGATTTAAACACTCGTGTGTACAACATCACAGATACTCACATATAGTATGTATGTATGTATGTATATACGCATACACGCTTACAACACTTTTACACAGAGTGGTGTGAGAGATAGAGAGAGAGGGGAGAGAGAGACCTGTAATCACATCCAAAAGTCATACACACAGAGAACAAATTGTTTTTGTTAATTCGAATATTCTTCACGTTTCCAAAATATATTCTGTTAAAGCATATACTGAATAACTGTTAACGATAATACATATATCAGAAATAACTGTTAAAGTGTGTATATATTAAATAACAAAAAATAATTTTACTACAGATTTTGGGTTAAATTTCTGTAAATCCTGATCCTGATATCCTGATTTCCAACGGATATGAAAAGGATCTCTTTTCGAAATATAGTCGGTTACTTTTTCAATCAGTGTAAATGCTTGTGTATACATACATATATATGGTACCTACGTGCCTGTGTGAGTACATTTGCGTATATGTGTGTGTGTGTGTCTGTATATACATATTAGATAAGGATATGCTTTGTGTGACATACAATAATAACATTCAACGAACATAACCTAAAAGAAGAGCTTTATTTCGGTTTACTTATCATAGTTGTTGGTGTTGTTGTCTTTGCTTTTATTGCCGATGTGTTTATTGTTGTTGTTGGTGTTGTTGTTGTTGTTGTTGTTGTTGTCGGATCATTGCTCTACTATATACATACATACATACAAATGTGGTCTGGTATTGTGTTGTTGTTTTTATTATACTGCGTTATTGTCATCGTGAATGGCGTGTAGTTATGTTAGTATATGCACAATAAATGTGCATTTTATGTAGGTATGTGTGTGTGTGAATATGTTTATGCGAATGTATGAGTAGGGGATTCCGCAAGTTTGACTGCATGAATGCGTCTGAATGTATGTAGAACACCGTAAAGCCACGTTTATTCATATGTTATCACAAAAAGCTTTCAAATTTAACTGCAAGCTCGCCGTGTGTCTGTGTGTCTGTATGTGTGTCTTGTGGGAACATCGAAGACATCAGGTGTATATATGTATATGGGTTGGAATGGGCTGTAGGTAGGAGTAAGTACTCGTCGTTGTTGTTGTGTTTTATTGTTTGCAATACTAGACGACGACGACGACGAACTCGACTCGTATCAAGTCGAGTTTAAGTGGGAAATAAACAAAATTATTTGGGTTAACATTTTGAAAAGCACTCTTAAGCCTCTGCTAGAATTACGCACACAATAAAATGTTAGAAGGATGCATTACACACACACAAACACACTCCACAACTTCATTGTCAAGTCACATGACAACAGAGGCGTCGGGATTTAAATGACAACAAAAACAAAGAACCATAAGCATTGAAAGATATGCGTATAAACAGTCCAAAAGCTAGACATTACATACTTTGTATTGTAACCGTACTTAATAATAATTAACAACACAAACACAGTCCTAAAACCTTCAGTTTAATATACATGTATGTCTGGAACCGTTCATAATCCGTATCATAAAACAAACGCCAGGGAATACATATCGTAATATGACCCCAAACTTGGTATTGTCCAGTCCTGATATCTCAATCTGAGTGATTCGCCCCGAAACCGAAATTTCGATAGGATTTCAAAGAGATTTCGAAAGGATTTCAGAGATTTCTAAGATGTTTATCCTAAGATTTAATCTGATTCTGTTTCACAGAGTTTGTATTTTCAAATTTTACTTCTTTAATTACTTGGAAATTTCCTGATTTGGTTTCAAGAGTGGAGTACAGTCATCATGTTACCATTTCTTAACCCAACTTTCTTGGTGGCTTCTCCTAATACGAGTATCTCACTCTTACACTCTCTTTCTCTCTCTCACTCTCTTTCCTTTCTTCTCTATTTCTCTCGTTCTCCCTTGCCCCAACTCTTTCTTCTCTCTTTCTTTTCAGTTACAAACCAGGATCAAGTATTTAAGTTCTCCAACAAATTTTCAACAAACTCGTCTCTAATCGCAAATTTGTATCATAAACAGAGAGCATTTCTTTACCAATCCCCTTCCCTAGACCTTCCCCCCACACCACCTCTTCAGGTCACAACATCCCCACTTATACAGCACCCCTCTGGAGTCATTGACTCCAACAATTATTCTCAAATGGATCTCGTATTTCGTCTGCTTCCATGTAAAACTTTTCCCTCCGAGTTCTCTCGTTAGATGCAGTTGGGGTATCTGCTGTGCAAAAGGAGTTGTTAGTGTCTCTCTCTCTGAGATAAAAAAAGTGAAAGTGTATTAAAGTACATGTCTGTAATTATACGAGTCTCTGCAACAAAGTACACTCGAGTATGTAGCTTCAAGTTGAGTTGAAGTATAAAATCACTCTTCTGCTTAGATTTTGGCCAAAGAATGGTTTTGTATTGAAGATGTTGTTGGTTTTTATTCTTGTTCTTGAATATTGGATTAGTTTACTCATAGCACACACTCTTATGTGTGGAGTGTGTAGTGTATATATACGACTACACACAATGTCGTGTATTTGTGTTTGTGTGAGTTCTGCTCGTTCTGCTTAGAAAAGTTTTTTATGGATTTTTCGCTTGAAAACCTTTGGATTTTGCCATTGGCCCAATTATATTAAACGAGTGTTTCGGAAAATTATACGTTTGCATTAAAAAGCTAAAACGATAGAAAGGATTTACATGGCGAACACATACATACATGCATACATACATACACACATACATTAACACTGCAGCTCAGAGGGATGTCTGTGAGACGTACAGCCAGAAATTCCAGCCAATTTATAGCATCGAAAGAGTGGAGTGGAGTCGAGGTCCGAACTTCGAAGTTATGGTGCAAAACTTTGTTGTTATTGTAGTTGTTGTTTGCTGTAGTTGCCAAATAATGATATGAGCAGAGAATAGAAACTCGTTATCATTGATAAAGTTCAAGCACAACACAACAGAAGAAAAATAATTGGACCGAAGATGGACTGAGTAGGAACTGAGAACTGGCAGTGAGTATGGATCGAGTATAGAGTGAGTAAAGACTGGATGCGGACTACGTATGGATTGAGGTTGGTGTCTTAGAGAGCTGGAGTGCGGAGAGGGGAGGAGCAAAGCTAACATTTATTGTATAAGAATCTCTTCTCTTCTCTTCTCTTTGTTCATCATCCTTCTTATTAAGCATCTGCTTAATCTTTCCTCTCCATAAAGTTTTCATTTACTTCATTCAAGTATTAAACCTCAAGAAAATGGTGGGTGTCACACTGGGCATCTATGCGCCAGACTCACACGCTCTGATTGGTTGATTGCAAAAAGTGGAACAGCTTTCGATCCACGTTCGCCTCAATGTTAGCGCTAAAATTTTGGCTGCCTCACGAGCGTCAAACACTAACACAAGTATACAAACTCGAAGCACGGTAAGAAAATTTTTCTTATCTGTTGCCTTCTCATTTCTATTTTGTTATGCGTAGCAGCCACAGCAAGGGCTTAAGAAAACATGCATGCCGGTAAAAAAAAATGTATGGAATGGAAAAACCGGCTGAATTTGTGTTTTTTCTTACATTACTGTTTTCGTTTAGAATTCTATTGTATTGTAATTTTTATTATTATTAGCTCTAGTAACTTATTTCTTAAATATTAAAATATTGCCCATTCTTATTTTAACAAATTTGCTCAAAATATTTATCAATACCCAAAAGAATATTTTGGAAAGAAAGGTTACATTTCATAGAATTACAAATAAAAAACAAGATGCAGGTAAAGGTTGCAATTCCTCTCGCTCTCTTTCTGTCAACCCTTTTAAAACTTGAAAATTCCTGAAAAAAAAGATGTTTTCGAAAGGGTAAAAAACAGGTGAAGGTCATTGCAACGAATAATGGAAAATACGATTAAAAAATTTCGAATAATGCGAACTCATAAGATTCCAATATACGGTAGGTATAGACAGACAGTACGTAAATAACAACATTGCTGCTGCTACTGACACGTCAAATCAATCATTCCGTACCGTGCTTTCGTTGAAATGAAAGCGCTTACAAACACATCTCAACCGCTTGCACGTACACGAGTTTGAGGATGCGCATAATTTTTTGTAGTGTGACAGGGTGCAACGTAAACAGCTTTTTCTGAGGCGGCCTCAAGATGTCCAATGTGACACCCACCAATGCGCATCTTTCATTCTTCATCTTCCATTCTTCACGATTTACCTTTCGTCAATACAGATTCGTCCTTTGAACTCTTGTTTAACCAGCTTCTTCAGGAATCTCTTGTAATAAAACGCGAAAAAGTCATCATCGCCATCATTATTATCATCACTGGCATCATTCAACTTAGAATGAGTGAGAAACTCGGTCTATACTCAATCCGAGAGTATATCGCATAAAACAGCAACAGCTATAAAAAAGCAGGAATTCCGGAAACGTGCGGCAGGTGATTTTGATCCGGTTCCGCATTAAATGAATGGCTGCAAATACAAAACAACTTAACTTCTGATAAATTAACTTCATAATCTGAACAGTTATTAACGCTGATGCTTTCCATCCTTCGCTGTCGTCCCCTCCCCCTCTCTTCCCCTCTCTCCCGCTTGCACAAGTTTGTTTCCTTTGAACTCAGAATCCCAACGATTTCTGAAAATGAAAATAATGAAGAGTTTCTACCTCATTCGTTACACTTACACTTTTCAGTGGAGTGCGTGGGGGAAGGGGTTGGCGAGGGAAGGTTGAAAAGTTGAAAATATTACAACGATTTAGTGGACTACTTGAAAGTAGTACGCACAACAATTTCGCTATCAGTGAACAGCTGATAGCTGGGAGTGAGTGGGATGGATGGGATGGAGCTGGACGATGTTGGTTCCTGTTTACTTGTCTGACTTTAAATTAAATACCTGTCACGAAATGATGAGCCATTTAATTAGCAATATTAATTAACGAAGTATTATTGAGGTGAAATATTAATGCAACAGCAACAACAATAACAATGATAAAGCTAATACCACGTAATGTACTAAAAGTAACTTGATATCTGTCTAAACTCGTTTAAATGAAAAGGCGTAAAAATATTATTAATTAAGATAAATGTTAATGAGTCATAATAAGTTATACAATAGAAGATAAGTATTTTAGAAAACATATCAAATATTTAATAGTCGATAGTATATCATATGATAAATTATAAACTCTAAAAAACATTACTCTTTCTATTTTATGTTCTAAATATTCATAGGTTTTTTAAAATTAAACCTTGCTTTTTTCAAACTGAACTAAATTAAAAACCTGCTTTCTTTCATGCATTCAGTAATAATAATGATAATAATAGAATGGAACCATTCTTAGTTCTCTTTTTTATGAATTATTTTCGAAAGGAGCGCCTCGCCGCCGTTGAACGCTCTTCACGCCAGCGTCGTTTGTCGCCCCATTAAAGATGCTGCTTGTCATGAGCACGCTACACAAGCGTGTGCGCTACGTGATCATGTCATGTTTGAATGGGGCACGATGTGGCCACGCCACATTACATGGGTCAATGAGACCCATATGAAAAGTACTCCAAATAAATTTCACGTTTATGGAAAAATCTATCTACTGTAAATGGTAACAATAACTTATCTGGTTGTTACTGTAGTTGATGTTGTTATGCAGAACAATAACCAGTGGGGAAAAATGTAAAATAAAAACAACAACAACAACAACAATAGTAAAAGCGAAACATTTTAGTAGCTCAGTTTATAATTTTTATGATTGAGTGGGAAGTAAAAAATAACACCGCAACCAGGAATTGCTTCAACTACTCGTTGTCTCGTTTAAAAATTGTTCGCAAGCACAATTTCACGTAACAACATCACGTGTTGGTGTGGAACAACAACAACGACAATTTCTAGATATTGTTGTCGACAACAATAGAGAGAAAAAGTTGCTACAATTCATGAGGAAGGGCCTAGCAGCAAAAATTGCAACAGCAGCAGCAGCAAAAATAACAGCAACAGCAGGTCGAAAATAATAAAACTATGATTTAGAGTGTTTAATGACAGTTGAACTGCACAATAAAAGCCATAACAATAACAACCACAGCAATAGCAACAACAACAATAGCAGACTTACACCGCTTCACGTCTCGTTGTTCTGAAGTGATGCGGCGACTGCAACAGAAATCGATGCTGAAGTTGCTGCAACATGAACAACACAATAAAATGTTATGCATGATTTCACTAGAATTGCATACGATGGCAACGCCACCAACCACTACAAACAAAAACAGTAACAAGAACAAAAAAAAATTCCATCATCCAGCAGCAACACTGCCAAAAATGTTGTTGCTCCTGTTATTGTTTTTGTTGTTGTTCTTCTTCATATTCTTAGCAACAAACCGCACCAGAAACAATATCAACAATAACAACAACAACAACATCCACAACAACAACATCCACACCCTGGCATGTAAACAATGCATTCGTACCTACGAACTTTTTTAGCAGCATCTCAACAGCGTGGTCCACATTTTCAAGTGATTGAGGCACTTTTTTCTAGGTTTTTCGTGGATTTTTTTTTGCATGGCGTTACCGACTTTTAACCTGGTCATGACTTGAAAAGGGTGCTCGTGATGCTGCATGCACCATTTTCCGGAAAACCGCAGTCATTCGCTTGAAGTGTATTTTTATAGGCAATCATATAAAAAAAAAAAAAAAACAGAAGAATTGACTCGGAGTAACCTGGGAGTGAGAGTGGCATTTAATCACAGCTACTAAATTTCAAACACACACGAATTTAAGCTTTATATTTAAGGTAACTTTTTACAGATATTTAAAAGAATATTTAAATAAATTTATGACCGTTTTATATCACAAAAAAATGCGATTCAAAATTTGAAATAAACGAAGCGAAGAAATTACTAAAATTTAAATTGAAATGTAAAAAAATCTACATTAAAAGAACCACATCTAAAGAGAACATTATTATTTTTACACCAGCAAATGTTTTATTAAAATTAAAAGTTTCATTGATGTTGATTGAATTTAATTGTTGGTCTTTAATTCTAGTTAAACAGTAGAAATATTTAACATTTGGCATTCAGTTTAATATCTAAATTTAGAGTGATGACTATGATGGTGGTGATGATCATGTTGTTGTTATTATTGAACATGTGCCGAAAATATGTTTGACAAATTTTTAACAAGCGAAGCCCATAAAATGTTTAATTGTCCAGCTGAGCGACAGATATACAGACGTTTTTGAGGACAAATTTAGAGAGATTCAAATAATACATAAAAAACTTGTGAGAGTTGAAAATCTTAATTTTATATTGTTTATCCTCTATTTAATCATGTTGATCATCATATCGATCCTCATCAAAACTGAAGCTTCCATATATTAGCTTCATACTTTAGTTACATATATAATCATCACATTTCCACAATAATGATACTTTTATGCTTCACAACTACTCGTACGATAAGATTTATTAATCCATGAGTTACTTTAATGAGTTACTTAGTAGATGCAACAATGTCTCAATGGAATGATCTGCTTTTTCCTCTGATCTGTGCCGCTAAAACTGCATTCGGTAATACATCAAAGTTGAGGAACACATTTTTTGGAAGTTGTTTCAATTTTGCGCATCAACACAAATCAAAGGAGCGCGCTGATTGAAGCGGTTGAAAAGAGGGAACAGAACATTAAGTATCCCTTTCGTTTAACCCTTCTCCGCATCCGTCTGCTCCTTCACTCCCCCGACAGCCTTTGACTTTCCTTCGCCATTCACTTTTATTACTTGCAAGTGTCAAAATGAATGTGACAACGAATGACATCTCGCTCAAGTTGTGTGGTGAGTTTCTTTTCTCCAGCCGCATCACTTCAGATTCACTTCACTTCCGAAAATCGACTCTCTTTCAGTCTTAATACATCATCATTGTGGCTTTGAGTTGTACTGCGTTGAGTTTGTGTCTGTTGGCTCCATCAATTTTAACGTCTTTGAGCGAGCCGCCGCCGCTCAAGCAGTTTGCCAAGCAACCAGTGTTGCCAACCAACGTCGCCAATTCGCGTGCATCGCCATTCGTCAACAGCAACGGCAAATAATGCACTTAATTTTAATATTCCACATCATGGACAAGATTAAAAGGAGCGCGTCAAAGCAAATATGATGATGATGATGACGATGACGATGAGGATGGCGACGAGATGAAAGCGAACCGAAAACCGACAGAGATCGGAGAATCGTCATTTTTTTATTGACAACGTTGACAAGTGTTAAATGAAGTGGTGACGTTTTCTGTATTATTATTGAGCGCTAATTTTAGATCCATCAACATTTTTGATGCTTTTCAGATATACTCGTGCTCTCTCTCTCTCGCTTTGTCTCCCTCTCCTCTCTTTCTCTTTATCAACTATATCTTTTCCTCTCTTTGAAAATATTTCGATCGAACCAACTTCAAAACTAGAGGTTAAAAAACACTCATAAAATATTATTTTTTTTTTTAAATTTTTATTCCTTTTCTATGAAAGTGAAATAATTTCTGTTTTTCTTTCCCCCCCCCCCCCCCCCCCCTCCTTTTCTTTTTATATACTTATGTCTGTATTTTCTTTTTTCAGAATTTTCACAATTTTATTTCACTGCAAGAGTAAAGAGTTTTATTTTCGATTATAATAGATTTTTTTTGTATTTCCTTTTTTTTTTGGTTATCATTTCAATTTCTTTTTATTGCAAAAGTTTTTGCGATCAATCGTGTTATCATTTCACTCATAAATAGTTTCAAGTTTTGTATCGAACTAGTTTTGCGATTTTAAGTCGAGTGCAATTCAAGAACAATTTAAGTGATTCACATTCATAAATAATCGAATATGTTTTATTTCAAGTGTTTTTATGTTTGTATGCTTATATTAAAGAAAATTCTATAGTTTCCAAATTTATTTCCATTTCAAAATTTCCCATTTTAAAGTGCAAATTATCGTGAAGCCCGTCGTTGATCCTGATATTGGTCATCATCTTGATTCTCATCTGGATCTTCATTCCGAAACTTCATTTAGATTCTGAGTCCTCCTTATATTCTTCTTCCTCTTCTTGGTTCTCATCTTCATCTTCATCCTTGTAATTCTTCGAGGACGAAAGCTTTCATTGAAAAATGTACTCAACTTAACAGATTCTTATTCTGAACAGAGTCCGGAGGAAATGAGGCACTCAAGCTAACACGAAATTTATCATACATATATCATCGTCGTTCTATCTATCGTAAGTCTATCTATTGTCCAAGCATGAAAAACCAACAACAACCAAAGCCATTGGATTACTCAACATGACTTCTTTTAAAGGATTATTAATAGAATAGAAAGATTATTAATAGTAGAGTGCACTAAATATGTGTTGTTTCTGGTTTCTCTTTATCATGGATTTAAATTCTGTCAATCAGTCAGTCACTCAGTCAATCCGTCATTATATCTGATGGTAACTCTGCAAAGCGTTGGTCGTTATTTCATTGTTCTTTCTGTGTCGTTGGCAATTCATATCCATATTTGCAGCTTATGCATTTGTAATCTTCTGTTTGTATGTGTGTGTGTTTTAATATAGTATGTGTTATTTGTTCCATTGTGTTTGCAATTACAACATTTCCGGTGTTTTTCAGCTTTGTCAGGATGCAGGACATAATTTTTTTTCTCTTCTTTCTTTTGTTGTTAAAATTTACGGTTTTCCTTCCCAAATTTTTGTTGGGCGTTATCGAAGGCTCATTTTTGAGGCGTTTTCGAGTGTAATTTACGAGATTGAAATGGGAGGTGGGCCGCTGTGTTCGAGAAGGCGTTCCGTTGTTCTAAAGCATTTAATTCCTTCGGCTTTTCGTTTTTATTATTTGGATCGCCATTTGAAAGGATTTTTTTGGGATTTTCTGCTCCGTTCCGTTGACAATTTATGTGGACTTTAAAACTACAGGACAAGTCGTTGGATTCGCTGATATCTTTAGCAGTTAAAGCGTGTGGTTATAATTCTGTACTGTGTTATAGCTATGTATATACAATATTAAGTGGGAGAAAGTGAGTAACTAAAGCTATGTGGGATAGTTTACAGAGGTCTCTTGATATTATTTCCATAACACGTGATAATTTCATCTGCAAAATATTTTGATATAATTTTTTCCTTTCTTCTTATTTACTTCCTTATTTCCCTTATTTTTGATTGGCTTTTGTTTACTTTTCTTTGCTTTTATCTGTGCTAAAATTCTTTATTATAGTTTTTTTGAAGCTTCTAAGAAAAGTTCCGCTTTTGAGTATTTTTATTGCCTTCACAAGCAAAGCAAGCAACCAAAAAAAAGCCGCAACGAAATGAAATATTTTTCCAAATGATAAAAAAAACAAAAACTAAAGGCAATAAAATATCATAAACCAAAAGCAACAACAATGTGACGCGTGGTATGCTTCTTATTAATTTGAAGTATGAATGTTATTTGATGGTAGGCAAAAACAAAAAAACAAAAACAATGCAATCAAAGCGAAGTCATATTAAATTCTTGAAATGTCGTCTTTTGACAAAACGATCGCGTCGATGACGATCGCGACGATGACGATCACGACGATGACGATGATGATGACGATCGCACCGACGACAATGATGATGACGATCGCGACGATGACGATGATGATGACGATCGCTGGCTACTAAATGAAAAGAGGGCGCTTTAGTGTTGTTGCCGCCTGTCGCAACATGCCATTGAATTAAATGACAACAACATCGGGCATCCAAAAAAATTTGTCGCTTGCGTGCTTCTTTTTCTGTGTGTCCGTGTGTTTGTCTGTCTGTCTGTCTGTCTGTGTTACGAACCAGCTTGGTTAAGAAAGAAAGTGACAAAGACGATGATGACGACGATCTGCAGACAAACAAAACGAAAAAAAAACAGATCGACAAACAAAATGAGTTTTTTTCCTCCTCATCATTCTGCTGAACAACCGAATTGCAAATATATGTATGTATATGTATAAATATTCAATACATATATAAATTGTGTGGCTATTGTTGTTGTTGTCGTTTAGGTTCTTTAGCAAAACAAGTCAGATCGCGGAATCGTGATATAAATGCTTATTTTATGCACATTTTGTTAACATGTTTGTTCCTGGGCTTCCTTCGAAAAGGATTCTTTATGCGACGCGCTATCTTCCTGTCCCTCTTCTTCCCTCCCTCCCTCCCTGCCGCCTGTCCTCCTGTAGGCTGCCTGCTCCATTGTTTTGCGCTGGTTATTTTGGTTCTATCACGAGCGCATTTGTATTTCTCTGAGCCATGAATCATGACCACGGCTTTTTGTTTTCTGGAATCGTTCTATTTTTGCCCTCGTGAAGGTACTCTGTTCCCACTTCATAAGCCACTAAAGGACATCGAAGTAAACGAAAGCAAGCGCAACAGAAGCAGGCAGCGCATGGAGTGCGAGCGCTGAAGTGCCCAAGCATCAGAGCCAGCTACCTATTTTAGTGCAGGCTTCCTGCTCGAAGGGCTTCTGGCTGCTTGGCGTCAGTAACTGCGACAAAAATGGTTTAAATAGTCACTGTGACGGTGGCCAAGAAGAGCCTCCTGATTAAGCAGTAGCATCAGAAGCAAATAAAGCAGAAGCAGCAGCAGCACAAACATTTTTATGGTCGTGATGAGAATCTTTCTTCTTAGTTTTTTATATTTTTTGTCTTTCTTTGGAAGAGGTTTTTCGGTGTTGGTTTAGGTTCGTTCTTAGGCAAAAGTGTTGACTTCATGTTATGTTAGGCTAAAACGGAGGTGAGACGAAGCACTGTAAAATGAAGATAAATTTATCAACATGATTTTATATCCGTATAAAGATATGCGAGGGTTTTCTTTTGGGTTGCGAATATTTTGCAAAATCAACTGAAGAAATAATAAAAAGAATCGACTGAAAGAACAACCAAATCGATAGTGAAAAAAATGAGTTATAATGAAAGAAGTTTTCGATGGATACTAATAATAAAAGTACAATAATAATAATACTGTTATTAAAACTAATGAGATAATAATAATACTAAAACTAAGAGTAAAAATAAAGTATATTGAAAATAAATTATCAATAATAATAAGAGTAATAATAACTATAATTAAAAATGTAAAATTAATTTAGTAAAATAACTTCACTTGACTTGATTTGACTTCGACTTGGAATGGACTTGGACTTGGATTTATAAATAAAAGAACTGGGACTATACCGCTCCCTTCTCTATCTCCCTCTCTCTCTCCCTGTCCCTCTCTCTTTCTTGTTCTTTCACACTATCATAACAATTAAAAAATGTCACCCATGAATTATAGGAAAGTCAATTAAGTTCTCACTCGTTTAATTTGAAGGCACTCTTCATTAACATCATCAGTGGTTGGATACATACTCGTATGTGTCCAAATTGACACATTTTTTGAGGCACATGGACACATTGTGTCGTAAGGGGACACATTTCATTATGATCTCTTTTATGTTCCTTGTTTGCAGATAAACGTTAAAAATAATCTTTTTTATGAATAACATTTATTTCTAAACATGGACGCATTTATTTCTAAATATGGACACATTTATTTCTAAACATGGACGCATTTATTTCTAAATATGGACACAGTTTCCTTGAACAGAGAACACATTTAATTTTAAGCTAACGGCAACACTGTTCATCATCTTGAAAGTCTGTAATTTAGTTATAACTGTGGTCAGAGTTCTCTTTATCTTTATTCATTGTATGATTGTTTCAGTTCCTTCTTGGAAACTCTTCTCATCAGCAGTAATTTTTATTGTCTCCGAATTTCAAAAAACCAACAAAACGTCTTCTTTATCATAATCGCCATGCTATCAGCCACGCTTTCGTTTACCCTTTAATTTGGTTAATTAGAGAAACTGTACAGTGGCTGCTGTTTAATTAGGCTTCGCTCATTATTGTTGTTGAAAATGTTATGGAAGCGTGTGGAAATTAAAGTTATTTTTGTCACACTGAATTTGTAACATGTAATGAACATTATGATGATAATGTTGGTGATGATAATGACCACCAGAGACATGATGAAGTTGGTGATGTTGATGAGGTTATAGGCTAATGAATAATGAGTGAATATTTTGTTTTATAATCGAGGTTGCATTTTATTCTATGCGAGAGTTCTTAATGTTTTGAGAAAACCCTTGAAAATATTTCAAAAAATCTTTTAAAAGCTATCGAAATACTGCATTAAAAGATGAAGTATTTTAATTACGATTTACACAAAATTTTGATATTTCTATAAATTCGATTTATATGCGAATATTTTACTTTTGATGAATGAATTTCTTTACTTTTCTTTATTTATTTTCTATATATTATGTAACTTGATTTCGATGGAGACTTTTCTATGATTTTGAAGAGCTCTTTATTAACTAAAATTAATGAGCTGCTGTCAACTTATCGCTTCAAACGAATGACACGTGCAAATCTCATGAAACCAACTCGTTTCAAGGATCAAGAAATCGTTTGCTTTGATGTTTGCCGATTTAATTAGCTTGGAGCTTAACATAAGCTATCTTCAGAGAGTAAAAGATATAAGAAAGGGGGACAGAAATGATGAAGAGAGAGAGAGTGAGAGGGAGAGGGGAAAAGACATAGAAAGACAAGGACAAAGAAAGAACGAAAGATTAAAAGATTGCGATACTGTTCAAGTGACATTTCTAAGTTGCTGAATTTTTTGGAAAAGGGTGGGGGGGGGGAGGAGAATTGATTTTTAGCAACCTCCCAAAAATGCACAGAAGTCGTATTATTTGCTGGCTGTTAATTTGACGTTGCTTCTGGACACCCCTCGCATCATTCGACCTGTCATCTTCCATAAATAATTCATGTTGCAGAAGAACACTTCATATTGTATAATTTTACGTATTGTATAATAAAAAAACCCAGCCAATAGATACATCATTAGCACGAGTGGTAAATATAGATATGTGTGTATATATGTATGTGTATAAGAGTATAGATGGCTGTCCTGTGTTTGTGTGTATGATACAATCTCATGATACAATACATATACGAGTAAATATGAATTTTCAATAAAATAACATTTATTTCGATAGAGAGACCGAGAGACCTTCAAAGAAATTCAATCTTAGAGTCAACCAAAAGATGAACAACAACGATAATAACAACAACAATAACATCAACTTGTAATAATTGAACAACAACAGAAATTAACTTGAGCTTCATCTTGAAGTGAACAATGTTGCCAATACATTGTTTTTTTTATGAACCGATGAACAAATATATCTCACAACACATCAGTTATTCACTCCCTCTCCTTCCTTACAGTCATCACCTATGTTACCATCCTAACCTTCATCAGCATGCTCACCTTCTTCACTTCAAACACCTTCCCCACAAGAGGACACCCATCAAAGTAGCAACCCATCAAAAGTAGCAACCCACCGAAGTTTATAATTCGTTGCCATTTTTTTGTGTTCTTCTTTTTAAAATGAAGCTTTGATAAATCCTGAGTGAGTTTTTGTGTTTTCTTCATACTGTTTTGTTTTTTATTTATTTATTATAATTGTATTTATATGTTGTTGAATTTCTTTTGATTTTATTTTTGTAACATTTCATATTGTAAGAAAAATATAAAAGAAAAATAAAACAAATATAAAACAAAAGAGAAGCAAATCACGGCATTAAAATGACACGTTTTTCCTTGTTGACATTTTTGTGGGTTGGCGAGGAGGAGGAGATGTAGTGGGGTGGTCTAAAATATTTCGAGGTTATGGTGTGAAATTTACTAAAAGAAGATGTGAACATTTACTAAAAAAACTAAAAAATTTAAAAGCAGTTAAACAAAATTAAAAACAATAGAAAATTCTGCAGAGAAATAAGCAACATAAAAAGTATTAAAAATTATTAATATTACTACAAAATTTTTACCCTCAAAGAATAGAAATTTAAGAAATATACAGATAAAGAAAAATTTCTCTTGACCAATTACATGTGTCAGAAAATAGCTCTGAGATCCAGAGAAGTATTAAAGCCAATACAGTGAATCCCCGTGAAAGTGAACCAGCCCTCCACCCTCTCTTCCATCTTCACTTTATTAATTAGCCATCACATGACGAACAAGTGTTGCCAACGATGAGTCTCTACAATAGTAAATCAAAATAGAAAAGGACAATCAAACGGCAGAGAAACATAGAGAGGGAGAAAGAGCGAAAGGTAGGGTTTGTGGGTAGAAGGAGGAGTATTGGTGGTGGTGAAGGAGTATTGGGGTGATAGTGGAGGGGTGATGGTTGGTATGTGGTGATGGAGATAGAAAAGAGATGGTCTTTTATCCACTTTCATTTCCCCACCAACAATCCAGCGACCCCCACCATCCATCCTTCCGACCATTGACAATAATTAGATTTGCCGTGTGTATATTAAAACAATTTCCATTTCCGTTTCTAATTCTTCGAAGCTAATGAAAGAGTGAAAAAACTTTGACCGAAACGAAATCTGTTCTCGACCCTCGCCAACACAAGCGAGATGTTCAACACATGTTGTCCGATGTTGTCTAGGCTAAACGAACGACACGCAGTTTTTATTGGGTCGATGGGGCGGAATGGAATGGTCCACACTGGGCAAGGACACCGCATCAACACTGCGTCACGCATGGAAATTAATTCGTTTTTGATTAGACACAAAATCTTCATTAGAGTCAAATCCACAGATCCAGAGAAAAACAAACCAAACCAAATCAAAGGTTGGGATGGGTTGTGGTGGCGTGGTGGTGTGGTCCAGGGTGGCTATTTAGCCCTGTAAGTCTATCTGTCATATTATTTGGCTGAACTGACAAAAAAACGTGAACAAAAAAGAGAA
This sequence comes from Myopa testacea, assembly GCA_949629155.1. Lineage (NCBI taxonomy): Eukaryota > Metazoa > Arthropoda > Insecta > Diptera > Conopidae > Myopa > Myopa testacea. The sequence goes on along the minus strand of OX451346.1, from coordinate 3,725,613 downwards.
ACAATTAGATTTCACTTTTGTGTAGCAACAGATGATGTGATTTTCACCAGACGCGGCAGCTTCACAACTTCAAAGTTTTTGTGACAATTGGAGGCGATGGGGGTGGTTCTCTAAGGGTGAGAGGACAGACGGTGGGGCTGATGGAATGAATGGTGACTAATTCACCCGCTGTCACAGTGGATAGAAGTTAATGGAATCCGCAACTAAATTAACATAAAACATATACTAGACTGAAACTGAGTTTTATTTTAGGTGTGTATCATTGAAAAACATAGCAAAAAAAATACTTAAAAAATCGGATATTATAGTGTATAATGTTTATAGTATAAACTTTAATAAAAACGTAATAATAATTTATAGAAGTTAATAAATTTATGGAAAAAAAGTGTAGCCTAGTTTTAGGAATTCTCTTTGCAAAGTTTTCTCTAATGACTAACGATTTAAACAACTTTTCAGTTTATTATTAAATATTCTTTAATTATTCGATAAAACTTAATTTGAAATTTAACCATTATATAGTAGAATTCAATTGTGTTGGCTTTTATTCACAATTAATCCGTAGAACTGACTGAAAGCCGGTTAAATAGACGTTTGTTTGTTTTTAACTACATTTTTCTGCGTCAGCACGAAATGAAGATCATAAAAATGGAAATGAAATGCATTTCACTAGAAGAATCGTTAAAAACATCAAAGAAATAAACCGTTTTAATGCGCAAATAAACGTCAACAAATTTTCACCTTCCACGCACTCGAAAAATGGTCAGAAGTAAAACAAGAATTTGCAAAGCTTTTCACTGATGGGGAAAACTATCGGGGAGAGGGGGTTTTTGGGAGAGAAGGGCAGTCGTATAGGGGAGGGGAGGAGAAGGGAGGAATGAAGATGGTCCTCCTGATGGTCTCTATGATTTGTGCAGACAGTAAAATTGCAAAACTTATCGCATGCGATAAAAATGTGCATTAATGGCGCCCGGAAACGGAAAACTCATTTAAAAATGAAACTTAAATAAAAATAAAAACCATTAAAACGATGACCGGTAGATAAACGACAACTGCAGAAGAAAATAAGAAGAGTGAAGAACGAAAAAAGGAAACGAAGAAAGGGCAGAAGAATCCAAGAGTCGTTGAGCAGCTTCAAGAATGAAGGAAGTAACAAAGCAATCAAACTGTTAGTTTGTTTGTTTGTATGAAGCTTGGTGACAGTCTTCTTCATATTCTGCTGCTTCTTATTCTTACTCTTCTTCTTCCTCCTCTTCTTATTCTTCATACAGAAGCTGCGCTGTTAAGAAATTCGTATCGCATCAGTGAACATTCAAAATAGGAGACTGAAGAAAATAATGAAGTCTGACAGCCTGAATGGAGTGTGTAATGAGAGGGAGATAAGAGAGAGCGACAGAAAGAAGAGAGAAAGAGAGAGAGAGACAGAGAGCAACACAACTCCCCTATCTATTGGCTGAGCCTCAAGAGGTAGCTAAGGCGCCACGGTAAGCATGGTTTTCCTACTTCCTCACTCTTCCCTTCCTTCTTCATCTTCTTCTTGACCATCTTCTCCTCTTTCAGCAGACGCCAAACAATATTGTTGCGGCCATGATAAAAATTTGAAAGCACCGCCAAATGCATTGTCAGCAAAAAAAAACACAGCGTCGTTGAGGAGAAGGAGGAGGTAAAGAAGAGGAGGGACACTCGGTATTCTTAATGTTCTGAATCAATGACCGGCGGTGGTGCCTTTGGTCCACCACCGAAGTCCTTTGGTTATCTGGTCCTCTGAAGATGTGGTTTATTCGAAACCTCTTGAAAATTACACCGACCGGAAATCGAAAAATACGACAAAATGCGACAAAACGCAGAAGAAGCGACGGAAGACGGAAGGGAGCGCGTTTACACAAAAATAAAATCAAGGAAAAATGCCCAAAATGAGGTAGGAATGAGTTTAAATAATGAACAATAAAAGGAGGAGTAAGCAAAAGAAGAGGAGGAGGAAGAAGAAGAAGAATATTATAAAGAAGAGGAGGAAGAACATTAAATACAGGAGTAGAGTAAAAGTAGTTTACGGTTATCGATGGTGATACAAGGTGAATGTTAGTCAATCGAGTTGCTTGAGGTTATCAGACCCCAAAAATTACTGGTACTCTTTTCTGACACAAGACGTCATCATCATCTTTTTTTATCTTCATCTGTTCTCTTTTCATTTGTGATCTTTTCATCTTTCATCTTTTCATCTGTCATATTTTCATCTTTTCTTCTGTATCCATTCAAGATCAATATTTGCAAGATGCAAGTGCAATATCTCTCAGCCGAGAACCACCTCGCCATCTTCTTTTATAATTCGGGTGAATTGTTAAATCACCCTGTAATGTAAAGTCAAATATTTGGTGAAAACCGTACCGTGGCGCCATCGTCTCATTGAATTCGTTGTCGTCGCCGTCCTGGACAATTTTACAGTCCATAGCGAAGCGATAAGAAAATTGAAGAGGCAAACATAATTTTTGTGTTGTAGATGTTGTCGTTGTTGCTGTTGTTGTTGGCGATGCTGCACGTTGTTCCTGTGCCAACTCATCGATAATATTTGCGGTAGTTCAACGCTGAATCTGAATCTGCATGGGATGGGATGGGTTTCTTTTTTGGGTGTTGATAACCAAATTGATTGGTACTGTTGTCGTTGTTATTGTTACGGAAATTAGCTCCAATATAGTGTGTGTGTCTGTGTAACTCAGAAGCAAGCAAGAGCTTTCTCTCATGGAATCTTATCTGTGTAACTATAATATATACAATAAACGTGCGACAATCAGAAACGCATTAAAAAAATTCGTACCATTTTAATCGGTGTTATCGGCAGCCGCCATTAATTTTTAATGCAACTGCGTGGAAAAGCAGCATAATTATGAAAAAAAAGATAAAAGCAGAAACGCAGACAGAGTTAATAAAGAGAAACCGACAAACAGGCGGAAAACGAGAAACTAAGAAAGAGATAGAGAGAACGAGAGAATATATAAAAAGTACATTAAGATTGCAGGGCTGTCAAATAGTTGGAGTCCAGGAAAATGGGCGCCATTTTATGAACTTATAATAATAACGTTCATTTACAGCTTCAACAAAATTTAATAATATTTTTACGTTTCTTGTGGAAACGCATTTTTACAGATCTCAACCAATCAAAGGATAAATTAAATCGCGAATAAAAATAGTGAGATGAGGTTTATCAGGTGAGGGGGTTACGAATTCTGGATCTGATTCTGAATATAATCTTCTCTCCCGCCTTTTAAGCGTTTTAAATTCTCATTGTTCATTCTTTCCATACGATTGATTCGAAGTATTTCAAAACGATACTAAAAGGTATTTAAATCTTCGGATCATCAGGATTTTAAAAGTGAGTAACACCGGGACTGAATTCTTAAAGTATTCCAAAGAGTTATAAAGAAATACAAATTCTTCCTCATTCTGTTAGTCTTTTATTTTCAGTTTAAAGGGAATAGAAACTCATAAGGATTTAAGAAATTGAAAAAAGGTTTTGTTTTCTCTTATAGTATTTCGTGTCTTGCATTTGTACACATACTGAACGACACTTCATTTGAAGTAAGACTCGGTTTCTGTCCTTTTGGCAGCCCGTATTTTTTACACATTGGTTTTGAGTCCTGAGTCCTGCCAAAAAGCGATTATATGGGCGGGCCAATTCTACTTCTAATTGTATATCTTGCTGTATTTGTTCAGCTCCTTCTTCTGTTGTTTGTTGTTTGCGTAACACTCGGTGAGTCCTGCGAATGAGTCTCCCTTGAATGGTGAAGCCGGTGAAAGCATTATCATTACAATCTTCATATTGTGTGTGTGTGTGTGTGAGTTTAAAAGGACCACTTTTCTTTGACTTTTTTTCTAGTTTTGCTATTTATTTTCAGTACTTCTATTGTTGGTCACAACTGACCGCCTCATCAACTGGCTTGCCAGCTCCCGATCCCTTTTCTATTCCTTCTTTTGAGTCTTTCATTTCTTTTCGTATTGCGTAGTCCTTTGGTTTTATTTTTGGTTGTTGTTGTTAGTGTTGTTGTTGTTATTATAGTACTTGTTCTTGTTGTTGTTACTGTCCTCAGAAGCAGTTGTGGAACTTTAATTGCTGTGGGAAATTCACATATGTACATATTTGAGTGACAGCCGTCATGACCTTTCCTCGGTATTCTCCTGTCCACTTGCATTTGCCGGGGTCGGAGGGAAGGGGGAACCTCTTTGCAATGGTGCATTTATATAACAGTTGTATTTGAAATGACCAAGTTTAAAATTACATCACATGTAGTCTGGAAATGTGACCTCAGAATGTATACACAAAGTAAAAGAAAAAATGTGAAAATGAATTTAATCAAATCAAAAGGTTTAGAAACTCTATTTTAAAAGTCACTCGTATTGCAGGAATTTGAACTTAAAATGAATGACTAGTATTTTAGGCATTTATTCGATTTTCTTTAAATTATTTTAAGCTTAGACATCAACATTTTATCTTCTCCACATTATTTCCCAATAATAACTCTTTGCAGAGTGGATTCGCTCCTACGTCACTAGGATCAGCAGACATTACCTACTTTAGTCAAGCATTCAAAGACTTTTATAAGTTAATCTTAAGATAGAAACTCTTTATTAGTATTTAGACAATAGTTATGTCTGAATCTTCATTTACGGTGAGTGGAATTCATTAAATAAATGGTTAATCAGTCATGATTAAATACATCTATGAGTATAGTATAGATAGCCCCACCTCGCTTCTTCCAGCTCGTTTCCGACTCACTATGTGAGTGATTGACTGACTAACTGATGATTGATATGATTCATCTTTTGGATTTCCTTTTCTTTCCACATCTATTTATCCATCCATCCATTCATTTGTCAGTTAGTCTCTTGGTTCATCCGGCTTTCAATCTGTTATTTAGTATTTTTCTCTCTTTCTTTAGTCTCTCTTGTAGCCTATCTGTCTCTCGCTCTCTATCTCTCTCTATCTCTCCGTATATTTATATTCTCTCCTTTTACGAGTTTTATATATTAAATTGTTACATAAATCAATTTTTATCTCCTTGATTATAGATTCATGTGAGTCATTTAGGACTATTTTTGTCTAAGACTTACTTATCAATGTTTTTATTATTATTACTATTATTATTACAATATTATTATTCTTAGTATTATTATTAAGTTTACTATATTGTTGCTGCTATTACTATAGCGACTCTAAGAATAGGTTTCAATTAAGTTTTCTTCTTATTGGAGAAGCTCCTTGGGGGGAAAAACTCTCATATTATTTTATTCATAAAGAGTTACAGAAATATTAATGACTATGCTGATGTTGATGATGTTGATGATAAGTAAAGATTAATATGCTTGACTATAAGAGTTTCTGTGAGAAAATAAAGAAATAAGCGAAAGTATATAATAAACAAGACCACATTTGGAGGGGTTAAGACCCTCCTCTTTTCTAAGAATATTCGTGGACATGTTTATAAGTTTCTTTATTGAATCTTAGTCAACTCTTAAAGAAAAAACAAATGCATAAATCTTTTACTTTCTCTTTCTCACACCGTTGCTACCTCACTTTGTCTCTTTTTTTGCTATATCTCTACTCTGTATCTATCACTCAGCCGCCATCTGACTCTCTTTTTCTCTCTCTGTTTCCGTTCTAAATCTATTATTCTCCCTCTGTTTCCCTACTAATTCTATATCTCACTCTGTCTCTATCTCATTCACTTTGTCTCACTTTGTCCCACTCATTCTATTCTAATGGAGTCTCCCCCTTAATGAATGAGTTCTTCACTAATAATTGAATATAATTTTTAACCCTTTCTGAGAATAACCATTTCTTGTTTTATTCAAATTTATATCTTTGCATTACAGTTGCGGAATATCGTACATTCTCCAAGACATTAAACACTCTTCAAGACATTAAAAAATCTCCGAGGAAATTTTAGAAGAATTTTATTACTTAAGTATATTTTCTTTAATGGAAAATATGTGGTAAACCTTGTCTTTAGTTACAAGTTCATAATTTATGCCTCGAGTAATGAGACTTTTAATTTGCTCACGATTCACTTAGTGAGGAGGAAATACACAGCAACCACAACAACAAGAAAGACAACAGCAACCACAAGAATAGTCGCAGAGGGCAAATTAAAAGCAGTCTTAAAGAGTTGTCTTCAATACTTTAAAAACCCCTCCAAAAGAAAAAAAAAACACACACTCGTAAAGGCATCAAACAAAATAGCTAATAATTAAGACCACCCCGGATTTCATGGACTCAAGCAGTCAGTCCAACGAACAACAACAAAAGCAACACAAATATTCATAAAGTAGACTTAAATTCAAGAGGCAGGCAACACTTTAAACTGTAGCACGACGATGAACTGTATTTTCAATCTTTTTGAAGAAGCTGGGACATAAGATGGAGAAGGGGACCTGAGGAGGGTCGGATGAAAGAATGGACCGTAGACCGTATTCCCAAAGCAGAACGTTATAATGACCTAATTTTGTATTGAAATTTATGCCCAGAGAAAAAACAAATAAATATAAAAAATATAACAAACCAAATATTGATTTTTTCCCATGATTTCTTAATAATAGTCGATTATTCGATTAACAGTTAGTTGAGGGAGCAGCTGCTGTTGTTGCTGCCCGAACAGATTCTGTCCAGATTTTATTATTTTCGGGTTTAAAATATTTTCATTTTGTTGGGGTCTTTTTTTGTGTCTTCTTTTTATTTATTTCCATTTAATTAATTGTGTTGTCGCTCGACTTTCGTGCTTTAAGTCATTCAAACACCCGCCTACTTAAACGCCCAATTAAAGAGGAGGAGGCGACTATTTAATGAAAATAGTGGCAACCAACGAATGACAGCAGCAACATTGAGGTAGCAATCAGCAACTTCTCGAGATCAGAGTCTGTCACAGAGACAATTGCGACAACAGCTGCAATTGACCACAAAAAAAAACTTTAAAAAAATTGTTGCTGCTTCTTCATCAAAGCAACAACAAACATTTTTCAATGCGGAAATTTGACACAAAAACTGTGTGAAGTTACCGCAAAATACTTTCTACTAATAAAGAGTGTATGGAAAAACGGAGATAAATGAAGAACAAGAAATGTCAGCAACATCACGATGTTTGTTGCTGGTGAAACTAATGGCAACATTTTATGGTTGTTGCTGACAGCGCCTAAATTTGTTGGGTTCTTTTGAGAAACTTATACAACTTTACAGCAACAATGTTGTCACTTCTGTGAACTTATAGTTAAAAATCTTTGTTGCTGTTGTTGACTCTTCATTGGCTACTTCATGAATGTTTTTAATGGGTCAGCAACACATCCACTGTAAGTTCAAAGCGCTGCTAAGAACAAAAGTAACAACAACAACGATGATCACAACCACAACACGTCCAGAATATATAAGATAATATTTAATAATAACAATAATAAAAATAAGAGTAATAGTAATAATAATAATAGTTATAATAATAATAATGATAACAAAAATAATAATGATGGTATGAATAATAACAATAAAATAAATAACAAAAACTATATTTTTTATAGACTTTAAAGATTTCTTAAAATTGTAGTTCATCGATTTATTGAAATGTTTGTATTTTTGTATAAAAGAATCAAATTCTTTAGAAACAAAGAAGTGACAGAAAAATTAATTATACTTGTTTTTTTGCCAGGTTTTTTATTTATGAGACGTTTTAAGAAACTGCGTTCAGTTTCTGTTGTTGACTGAGTGGCTGCATGTTCAATTTTATGATCAAAGAAGCATCATTTTTCTTGGCACTTCGTAGCTACCGAAGAGTGAGTGAGAGAGTGAGTGGGAGAGAGAGAGAGTGATGCGGAGAGCGAGGGGAGAAATTCTCGGATACAATTTACTTCTCGCAAGATCAAAGATGGATCTGGTGTGGAAATACAAACTGAAAGCCTGTGAAACATATGATCATTAATAATATTCGCCAACAATTAAGTGAGTACGTAAATAATGCAAACACTAAAGTGAATAAGAGCAACAATAATAACACCACAAGATGAGAAAAATTGAAATTCCAATAAAAAATCCAAAAATATACAACAATTAAACACATTGAAACACTCAACACTTTGCATTAAGCGAGTACCAAACTAATTGCGAAATCGCATCAGCATAAATTTTATTCTCGAACATTAAATTCGATCCAGAGACAGACGGAGAGACGGACAGACAGACACACGCGTCAGACATCAGTTGTTGTTGCTATTGTTGGAGTAGATCTGTCGAAAACATTGTAAAATGTACTAAAAGCTGTTCGGCTGGCTAGATGTCTGTCCTTTTCTTACTCTATCTATCCGTGTGGCACTTTATATGGCTGTCTGTCTGTTTGTCTGTCTGGAATTGCCACAAAATGTAGCCGCCGTTAAACAACACGAAATTAACAACCCGAGTAAAGCAACAAATATTAAAGAACATAATAAAATAGAAACCAACAACAACAACAGCAACAACACTTAAAACAAATAAATATAATCAACAACAACAACAACAACAAAACCAACAACAACAATAAAAATCAAACAACATCATACTAAACAACAATAAAATGCATCAGAAGCAGTAGCAATTTTATGAAGCGTCAGCAACAACTTTATGCAGCATCGGTAGCAACTTTATTTAGCAGCAACAGCATCGTCAGCAACATTATGCAGTTAGCAACAACAACAGCAACATTAATAAGTAATTACGCAAAACATCGACTGCAAATTACTTAATACAATGCATATGTTAAAGCGTCGAGGGTGCGTGAAAAACATCAGAGAGACAGAGTGAGAAAGAGAAAGAAAGAGAGAGAGAGAGAGGGAATGAGAAACAACATATGTCGTGACCATTAACACCCAAAGCTCAGTAGAATTTATCAAGTAGTGTTGAATATTTTATCGCATGCTGTTGTTGTCAAATAAAAAAGAAAGAGAAAGGGTTAAAGTTTTAGAATCTTTTAATTAAAATCGAGAATAGCGATTTTCCTTTGAATCTAAAGGAAAATCTAACGTTGAATCTAGGATCGAATCAAAATCGAATCTAAGGTTGAAAGAAGCTTAAATCTGTGATCGTATCAACTAAAATCGAATGAAGAAGTGAGCCAAATTCAAGTGCAAATATAAAGCCAAGCATATTGTTGAATCCTGGGCAGAATCTACAATCGAATAAATGGATAAGATATATAAATTTAAGACCGAGATGTAGTTCAATCTAAAACAAAAATTAAAATCGGATAAAAAATAATACAAAAATCTAACCGTAAATTTAAAATACATAAGAACTCTATTATAAGGAGCCTATTATAAAAAAATCGATTGAGGATTTTAGGTCGGTTATAATTATCGAATATTACGTTTATTAGATTAAATCTAAGTTTAAGTGTAATGATAACGAATATAATTGAAGATTAATTACCCAGAATTAAATGTTGTGTGAAATATTTTCATGAAGCCCAGAAATGTGCCACTTCTGTACGTCTTTTTAATAAATCCTCTGTGAAAAGGTGTTTGGCAAGAAAAGTCACCTGTTAATTTTCGGTAACCGCAAAACAGCCAACGACCTTGACGCTATCCGATATGTAATTTCCATTGAATTCCGAAAGGAGAGTGAGTAGAAAAAAATGCAAAACTAAAAAACGAACACTTTTGCTTTTGCTTCAGGTGTCAACCGTCCTCACTTTTATATATTTTCAAGCTTAATTTACACAATCAAATGCACTTAAAAGGATACAGCAACAACAACAATGACAGGAGCAACAACAACAACAATGACAGCAACAGCGGCAGCAGCAGCAACAACAACAACAGCAACGACGACGGAGACGCGATCTCAAAAAAGGAGGCCTTCAGAATGTTGAAATTAATGAAGCTTCTTCTTTGCGTTGCCGCCGCATGAACAGCAACGTTTTCGATCGTCTCTGATCATCTTCAGTGACTGAATAATAAAATAAAATTACATCAAAAATATATAGTATGTAAAATAAAAGAAAAATGTTAAAAAGTATTCGTAAATGTAATAAAGTTAAAAATAAATGCATGCATAATAAACTCAAGAAATAAGTTCAGAAAAAGTTTCGCGCTTCAATAAAATATGTTTACAACGCATAAAAGTGTCAGCAGACTCTAGTAATTTGCACGGACATAACAACAACAACAACAACAGTAACAAGGACAGCGACAACAACAACAAGGACAGGAGCAGCAACAACAACAATGATCATATAACATCACTAACAACATGAAGAAAGAACTAGTTTAAATCACGTTTTTAATTTGTTGCTCCTCAATCTTGTGTGTGGAATTCAAACAAACACCTGGAATCGATAAAGGAACCCATTCTCAGAGTTACTCCCTCGGTTTCTTGGAACTAAATGACTAGAAGGTGCTCTAGAACCACGCCTTTAATTAGATTCATGTCACAATCTCTGATCAGGTGCAAAAATAATGACTTTATTTTGCTCAATTTAAATTCTTTTAGATGTCCAACATTTAAATTTCTAGAGTTTATGAGGTAAACAACGACTTCTGTTCATCATTTAGTTCATTCTGTTCATCGATCATTGCTCTGAATTAAGTGTCAACAGCGTTAATTTTAAATCAACACTTCGAAGTTGGAATCCATCGAAAAATTAAGATTCTAAGTTCCACGCATACCACGAAAACGAATCGACGAATCGAATCAAGGAGTTCAGGGATATTATTGTAATAGATTTTGTTGCTGTTGTGATTTTCCAGAAAAACAAATCTCATTTAGCAAAAGTTTACTCTGAAAGTTAGAAAAAAATAACCTGAAACGATGCTTCATCAGCGTAGCATTGAAGTTCTTTTTTAGAGAATCCTAAAGCATACCAGATGTTATTTTTCCCTGACCTCTTCGTCCCCCTCCGGACCGCACTTTGTCCCTTGGCCCCCCTGGTCTATGGATCCTTTTAGTTGCTGCTCACTTCGATTCAGTTGCTTTTAACGAGTTGATGATTTGATTGTTAAACTTGTTTTTGTTGTTTGTAGATTGGTACTGAGAAGTTTTAATTCTTTGCAAGCAGCCATCCATCAACTCATTCATACAACAATTCATCCATCGAATCCATCCATCCATTCATCCATCCATCCACTCAGCCATCCATCCATTCTGCCATCCATCGATTTTTCCATCCATCCATTCTTTCAACCATTTATCCATCCTTTCATCCATCCAATCAAGCAACAACAACTCGCGAAACAATCTCGCCGCTCTTCAGCGTTGCCAGATCTGGTTTGTGCGCATTTAATAAAGCGATGATTTAATTTAATTTAACTTTAATCGCATCGCATTCCTTCGCAGTTTGCATGAATACGCTGAAAAACCGGAAATTGATTGTCAACGTTTGTGAAATTAACACTTTAAACACCGGACCGAGCCGAGAAGCAAATCTACAGGGTGCTTTATACGTACAAAGAGAATGGAGTAGTTTTAATGAACGTAGCATGTACAATAATAAAACAGAAAAAGAAAAAAAAAATAATGTTACGTTGCCTGAATTAAATTTCATTGAAAATTAAACATTAAACTTGATCATTAAAGTATCAAAAACAGCTCTGAAGGGCATCGAAATGAGTTTATGTGCTCATAAAATGGACCCTGTATGCAACATTAATTGTGATTTACAATGCAGCGCGTTACTTTTGGATATAATGAAAAATGCATCATTTAAGAGTAAACATTAAGTAAGTAATTAATACAAAAATTAAATAAATGAAAATGCAATATTTTTAAAAAAATACACGATTGCTGATTATAAATGATTAAAAATAAATACACACGGCTAAAGTGTCACATCGCAGAATCATGGAAACAAATTTGCAAGGACTCAAAATCAGCTTATCGAAAATTTTTCACGATATACTATGCACAGATAATAGATCTATATAATATAACTACAGGCCCCACAGATAACTTCAGGTTCTTTCAGAGAACAATTAAGACAGGTCCTATAAAGACACACATATTTTATAGTTTCAAGAAATGTTTATAATTTTATTAATTTTATACGAAACTGTGATCAAATATGAACTAGCGTGTTATCTAAACCATCTATTATATTACAAGATTAATAATAAGTTGTTTACTATTTGTGTAATTTTTTAATTGCTTCTCGAATAAGATCATCATCGCTGTTGCCACAGAATCCGGTGTGTGCCACTTTGAAGGGATAAACCGGGTTCCAGATTTGTCTCAGACAGCCGTAATAACACCAATTGGGGTAAGTAAATTCATCGGTGCCACAAACCGGCGTCACTTCCGAAACACAGTTGCAGTTCCGAAATACATAGACCAGTGCTGTAACAATGTCACTCGGTTTCGCCTCTTCGACTGGAGCAGCAACAGCAATCGTCACAGCAGCAACAAGCAGAAAAGCAAAGACTCCGAAGAACTTCATGTCGATTGAATCTGAGGCACTCTTGACTTTAACGCGTCTTTCGAATACAAAGAAATAATAGCAAATACCTGCCTGAATCCGAATTCGCAAGTGCTTTTAAAGCACACATCGCGCAAAATGAGGTCGCTAATTAATTCATTTAACTGATAGTTTTATTGGAGCATATACAATCCTTATCTTATCTAGAATGAAGTCTTTATTTAGATGAATAGTATAATTAAATAGCAAGATGTTTGTGCTTCCGGGGAACTCAACCAAACTTGGGATATCTAACATAACAAACTATATTATATTGTATTGTAAAAAGACTTTATTAGTGTTGTACTATATATAGTTTCCGAAATATTAAATAATTACTGGGTTTATAAATATTGTAAAATCTTACTATAAAATATCAACTATGATTTGAATTTCTTAGTATAAAGTTTCATAGTTTATTACCGCGGAAAGGATACTCATACATAATAATATTCTGTTATCTGCCTAATATCAGTGATCAGAAGGAGAGAGAAGGAGTGAGAGAGAGAGAGAGAGAGAGAGAGATGGGAAGAGGAAGAGATAAGAGAACAGATATTGGTTATAATATGAAACCTTGACCTGTATTATATTTAATAGATACATATGTATATTAAATTATTATAGATATTAGATATACTTTTATCAATATCTAATTCTAGGTTACTTAACAAAGATGTATCTACAGAAAGAATAAGTTATTTTAGTGAGAGATATGTTTATGTCCTCTTTCTAAATGTAGAGAGAGAGACAAGATAACTCGTAGAGATAAACACGAGCTGTGTTTTTTACAACAGTAGCACCATCCGGAATTTCTTTCAACTCTCCGGATTCTGCCTTTCCTTGAGCCATTAAACATCTCTGCTATGTGATGTGATGACTTCCGCTCCTCCCACCGCCCACCTCCGTCCTTTAACAATTAGCATTGCCATAAAAGCATTTATTGGCCTTCTTGGCGGTCCACGTTGCGGAGTTCCACGGAGGAGGAAACCATAAAATTCTGGGCTCTTTTATTAGATGTTCGGAAAGTGAGAGCTGAATGTCAAAGCAAACAGCCAACGTCAGAAGTGCCTGCAGAAGTATTGAGTTAGGTTCATGCCTGGTGAGCAATCAGTGTTGCCAGGGGGCATTAAAATAAAGCATTTGATATGAAAGCGAAAAATGTTTCATGGTTTTGTGTGTGTGGATTTTCGGTTTTAATCAGAATATGCTAACAGAGAATATTTTACAATCCAACCTATAAAATAGCATTTTTCACATAATACAGTGAAGGCTATAAAAAATGTACGCTTACACATCAGTTGTCTGCAGATGAATGACACATGCAACCAATCGTATTCACCCACACACACGCAGATACATACATGTAAATCTATATATCTGTATGTACGAGTATTTATAGACATATACATATATTATAGATATGTATATCACACACTCCATATTGGACATAAGGTTTCATTCAAGGTTGTAAAAACTCAGAACGTAGTAAAAATTGAAGGAAATAAAAAGATCCTCGATTCCTTGGATTCGATTGTCATAAAATTACAAAAGATTTTTATTGCATTGAAGATGGCAGCATCCGAATATCGACTTGTTTGACTTAGAGAATGAATGATCAAGCCACGGATGGATGCAACTTAACGAGTGCACAAACTCGGTGATTCTTCTTGTTGACTCTTCACGTGTTGTTTTTACAGCAGCAGCAATGCAACTATAAACATTTTAACTACAAAAAATGTTGAACTTATAAATTCAACCCGGACATTTATGGCATCCATTTGAAGTCCCTACTTGAAGGCGAGTCCCCTCACTCCCCCGCCCCCTCTTCCACTAACACAGTGATGTTGGATGTTCTCAAAGGTTATTTGGTTGGTTTTCATCGGGTTTCTTGATGGTTTTCTTGGTTGGTTTCTTGGCGGAATGCTTTGCTGTTTTTTAAGCCCGTTTTTATTTTATTTGACCCAAATGGAAGGGACATAAAACTATTGTATTTTATGTGTATGTATTTGTAAATAAAGGGTCATCAAGTAGGTTGTTAAGAAGCAAGAAGATAGAAAACCTCAGCCTCTTCACAGTTATTTATGGTTTATAGTTTGTTTAAGAAACTAAATTTATGTTTCTTTTTTCCAAATTTTCCAAATGAGTTGCCAAATTCATCATCAAGAGTTTGTCATTTGTTCGTGAAACATTGTGTCATTTTTACCTCAAACTTTATGTTAAATTTTACTGTAAAATTTGTGCTGTTCTTGAGTTTTTTTTTTAACAGAAGATCAAGACGCTGGTGACTTCACGGAAGAGAAGATTTCTTTAATAAAAAAGCTGTTGGTATTTCTCTAACAATTTTTTTGTTTTATTACTTGTATTATTTAATCTTGAACTCCTCGCTAAATCAAACATCAAGTTTCTTCAATATGCGATTATAGAAGATTCTTTGCGGTTCAGCGTACTTCAGACCTTCATAGATGGCCTGACGTGACGTTTTCACCATCTCCATTGCTTCTATAATAAGTGCATCCTTTTCGTTGCCACAGAATCCGACGTATGCCTGTTCGCTGGGAACGTCCCGATTCCAATAGTCTTTCAGTTCATTGAAATAACACACATTGGGATAAGAGAATCCATCCGTGCCACAAATGGGCGACATATCCCTGGTACAGTTACAGGACACAAATAAAAAGACATACGTGTACAATTGTTCCCTACGTTTCGCATCCTGGACTGGATCAGCAACAACTACAGCAGCAAAAAGTAGAAAAACAAAGACTCCAAAAGACCTCATGTTGATTGAATCTGGGACACTCTTGGGTTATAGCGGGTCTTCCGAACACAGAGAAATAATTTCAGCTACTGCTTCAATCAAAGACATTCAAGTGCTTTTATAGTAAACTTCTTACAGGGAAAACATTCAATTAAGGGATAGCAAACTTACTAAACTTATATATCTGACAGTTTAATTTGAATATATACGATCTTATCTTATCTATTACAGAATTACATAAGCTTTTACTCAGGCGAACATTGCTAAATAAACAAAGATGTTAACATTTTCGGCGAAGTAAGCTATAAAAGTAGGGATTAGTTTTCACTTCGATTATGTATTTGTTCATTTAATTAAAAAAATAAACCATAGGCTTTATAGTTAGCCTAAAAATAAAGATTAGATAAGTGATTCTTTAGAAATGTTGATTCTAGTTGACTTACTTGAAGTTGTTTGAAGGTTGCGGGAGTCCGCTTTATATTATAAATGATGGGTTTATATTTTGTTTAGACGATATGAAATATCTCACGAACAGGTTAGTGTTTCTTATAAAATGATTACTCTGTGTCGAAGGTCGATACGGTCCAGATACCTCCCATTGGTATATCTAAAGAATAAATCCTTTCGAGAAATGGTTGGTGTTTTTCTGATTGAAATCAATTTGGTCTATAATCTGTCAAGATGTCTATTGTAAAAGATCAATACTGATGTCCAACTACAAAAGACCAGTTTGTTTCTATCGAATTCCAATGGATATTCTTTTTAAGATAGGTTTACGTATCTGGAGTGGAATCCAGGTTTGTTAACTAAAGTCAAGACTTAAAAATATATACCAAAATATATTCCAAAATGGAAAAACCCGATACTTAATACTAAATAAAGAAAATAAAGGATGAAAAATTCAAGGAATGAAGAAAGGACAGATACTATATAAAAACTAAAGTATTGTAGAAGAAAAAGAAAAAGTATTGTAGAGAAAAATGCAAGCAAAAGATAACAAATTCGAAATAACTTTGGTGAGGAGCGATTTTTTAAATAATTTTTTTCATCAGCAGGCATTGAAGAAGCAGCAACAACAATAACAACAACAAATATCAACAGTACCACTGAAAACTAAGCGAGCTGCGGAATGATGATGTTGCTGCTGTTGTTGTTGCTGTTGTCGTTATTGATGTTGCCGTTGTTGTTGCTCTTATTGACGATGATGATGTCGATGATGATGAGCTTTAAATCGCACATAATTGCAAACCATTAACCAGAATAATTTTGAAGAGTCAAAAGAATTCATTTGGTGTGGCTCTCCCCACAGTACTTTGCAGCAACAACAGCTACGGAAATAACAACAAAAACAACTACGCAAACAACAAAAACAACAACAGTAACAATAGAACAATAATAGCAATAATAGTAATAATAGTAATAAGAAGACGAAGAAGAGAAAAAACTGAACTTTCTTAACTCACGATTCAAATTAACACACTCGATCGTGGTTGGCAACACAACGACGCAGTGTTGCCGCTGCATGAATATGAATCAAATTTCAAGTGAAGCAACACAACAACAGAAGCAACAGCTTCACCTGAAGCAACAACAAGAATGACAACAAGAACAACAACAGCATCAACACGAACAACATCACCATCAACATCAGCAGCTACTTCGATGCAGTGTAGCTGAAAATTGCTGCATTTAATAAACTTTGTATGTTTCTAATTATACATCAGATGAGCCGCTGTATTCAGTGAGAATGCATGCAGCAGTAACACAACAGCAACAACAACGGCAACAACAACAGAGACCAGCGGAGAACAACAACACTTAACAATGAATTAGCGTTAAACGGCGGCGATCTCTCTTAACTAAAGTCTTGTTAGGGTCCAGAAAACTAGTTAAAGTTAACAAGTGCAGCCAGTAACATCAACAGCAACATTTGATGTTGTTGCTATATATTGTGTTGCTGTTGCCTACTTCCATATGAACAATAATGTGCAGTGATTTCTATTTTACTCTCACTCTCTCGCTGTTCTTTCTTTAAACAGATCAATCATACTGTTAAAGATTTGTTTGAAATATCAGACTCGACCTGCGATTATTTCAACTTGATTGCCAGATAAGTTGCTGTTCAAGTTGACGAATTACAAGAAGTTACCGACTATTAGAAATGTCATTAATAGTTCACAATAATGAAATAGATTCTTAACCTTTATGTGGCTGAGGAGGTACCCGGGTACCTTTTAAATTTTTAGAGAAACATAACTTTAATTCTGTTAAACACAGTGATATGAAATTGAAGTGTGAAGTGATATGAAACACATAAAGCATATTATGATATAATATTTGTGTGTTTTTCATCAAAGTTTTCTTTACGAAATCCGTTAATATATTTCCGACACCCTATCATGGCTGAGGAGGTACGCGGATACCTCTATAAACTAATTAATACATTTTTCTAAATTTTTGTTTCCAAGAAAACTGCTATAAGAATGCCAACTTATAAACCTTATAATTTATTGAATTATTGATAATTTACATTATTTACATCCATCCTAGAACAAGCTCTATGCAGTTTCGAATTTGTCGATTACCAATGACTGTTGCATTAGTAGAGCGTATTTCCATATTTGGTTTGCACAAATCTATCGCGTGGTCCTTGAGAAACTTGCGTCGCCGATCTGTGCGTTTGAAGCGATTAGTTTTGCGCTTAACTTTGTATTCACCTAGCATTTATCCATTGCATCAACGCCTGCTTTTGTTTTGTTATAATACGAAATTATTTGAGGTTTTGCGGTTCGTATCGGCTAATTCACTGACAGCAAAATTAGTAGAATATATGGTCCTATGTTTTGAAACTTGCATGATGGAAGGCAAAATTTTTTGATTTTTGTACCGTTCCACCCAAAGTCCATGAATTTAAAGTTTTAGCTAGTGCCAAACTTGTAAAAAATTGTCGGTAGTAATATTTCATCCTGAATCCTTATAAAATGAGACTAAATCTAGTACAACAGGCTCACCTACATTGATTTGCCTCTCATCACCTAACGGTTTGCCCGTATATATCTGTCCTTGAAGAGGGTATGCATTACTTGCATCACAAGCCCAAAAAATTTTTATCCCATACTTCACCGGGTTTAAGGGAATGTAAAGGCTTTTACAGTTGGACGCTTCGTAGCATCAGGAATCTGCTGTAAGATCTTTTTGTTATATTCATCTGTAGCTTGCTGACCTTTTCGGTTCGTTTTCCTTAAGATAATATCGAATATCTTATTTATAAAATTTTTGAAGGTTTCTTTAATTGAAAAAGGAAGGAAAACTTTGCCGCACCAGGTCTTTACAGTCTAAATAACGATAAAGTTCTGAGCAGCGATGTACTGAAATTTCAAAAAGTAAACTTAACACTACGTTATTTTATAAGTTACTGAATTTCAATTACCAAGTGATAAAACTAACTTATAAATTTATAATTTGTTATAATTGTTGATAATTTGTTCCTATTTATGAATATTTCAGAATATTTTCATTCAAGGTACCCGGGTACATTGTAAGCCATAATATGTTGTTTTTTTCTTCAGTCACATCAAGGTTAAGAAGCTAGAAGCTATTTCCACACACAACTATTTATGGTTTATACTTTGTTTTAGAAATTAAAATTTATGTTTCTTTTTTCGAAATGAGTTACCAAATCCGTCATCAAGATTTCGTCATTTGTCCGTCAAATTTTGAGTAATTTTTACATCAAACTTTGTCATGTGTGTTATCTTTGTGGTATATTTTATTGTGAATCGCTCGAGACTTATAGAACAGAAAATATTCTAAAATTTCTCCGAAGTGACTCTTGAAATATTAGAAGATTTCTTTAATAAAAAAACTGTTGGTGTTTCTGTAAAATTCTTTTATTTTATTACTTGTATTATTATTAGTATTACTATCTTATTATTTAGTATTTTTTGCCCTTCATTGTACCCGTGGACAAGCTTACAGATTCTGCATAGCTTCACTGAAGGCGTCAGGTGACGTTTTTACTATCTCCATTGCTTCTTCAATAAGTGCATCCTTGTCGTTGCCACAGAATCCGAGGTGCGCCTGTTTGCTGGGAACGTCCCCACTAAAGTATCCTCTTAGTTCATTGAAGTAACACTCATTGGGATAAGTGAATCCTTCGGAGCCACAAATTGGCGACATTTCCGTGCCACAGTCAGAATTGGTCGCGAATAAAACGACATACATATACGATGTATTGTGGAACGATTTTCCGTCATCCCATGTCAAATTTGGTTTGGAGACAAACCGGTTTCGGCGTTGTGCCATCTTCAGTGTCTTTTTTCGAGAACGAAAAAAGACACTGAAGATGGCACAACGCCGAAACCGGTTTGTCTCCAAACCAAATTTGACATGGGATGACGGAAAATCGTTCCACAATACATCATATATCTACCCTGTCGGAAAGCAAAAACAACTTAAACAAACATACATATACATTTGTTGCCTACGTTTCAGATCCTTCGGAACAGCAACAACTACAGCAACAAAAAGTAGAAAAACAAAGACTCCAAAATACTTCATATTGATTGAATCTGGGACACTCTTGGGTTACAACGTATCTTCCGAACACAGAGAAATAATTTCAGTTAATGCTTCAATCAAAAATATTCAAGTGCTTTTATAGTAAACTTCTTACAGAGAAAACATTGAATGAATGGATAGCAAACTTACTAAACTTATATAACTGACAGTTTAATTTGAATATATACGATCTTATCTTATCTATTACAGAATTGCATAAGCTTTTACTCAGGCGAACATTGTTAAATAAACAAAGATGTTAACATTTTCGGCGAAGTAAGCTATAAAAGTAGGGATTAGTGTTAAAAGTAGGGATTAGATTATGTATTTGTTCATTTATTTAAAAAAATAACAATTTATTTAAAAATAAACCATAGGCTGTATAGTTAGCCTAAAAATAAAGATTAGATAAGTGATTCTTTCGAAATGTTGATTCTAGTTGACTTACTTGAATCAGATAATGTGATGTGAGTAAATTGTCAAGGTTATTTTGAAGCAATAACGAGTCTACTCCGCTTTTAGAGAAAGAAAATTTTGATATCATTTGGAAACATCAGCCTGTTACTGTTGCATATAATTGTCATACACAGTAGCTCATCAGTCAGCAATAAATATAATAAAGTTCCTAAGTTGCTATGTTGAGGCACATCAGAGGTGACAGGAAATGCACTCGATTTGCTATTTTTAAAGAACTACTTCTGGGTGAGTCGTCGAAGGTAGGAAGGAGGCAATTTACTTTACCAAATTTGTGGAAATCTATTACCAGATTTCTGCAAAGAAATGATGTATGAGGTCTTTCATGTAGCTGGGAAGTAATCGGAGCGTACAGAGTGATCAAATTGAGATGTAATTCGGATTTCTAATTCGCTGGAGCAGTATTTTAGGATGCAAGAAGATAAATTATCTGGACCAGGATTATGAGTAGATTTAAAATCCATCAGTCGTTCGAAAAGGATATTTTCATCAATTATTGACTGATCACCGTTCCCACTTTTGGTTATATAACTACGATACAATTTCGACGATACGATTTTCGATCTGGCCGAATCAATGCACAATACAATATACAATAATTTCACTAGTGATTGATATCAGGTGTACATATATTAAATTTGTCTTCTTAACTTACTACCTTTCCTGTAGTAGTGGAAGATAGCGACATTATGGCTTGCGTAGTAGTTATATAACCAAAAGTAATTCCTAATTTTTTGTATAGTCCCCAAACACTCTTTTTTATTTAATAACCTGAATAAACATAAATGTCTGCAATGTATAAGATAAGATCATATATATTCAAATTCAACTGTCAGTTATATAAGTTTAGTTATCAGTCATAAAAGTTATATAAGTTTATATCCTTAAATTGAATTTTATCTCTGTAAGAAGTTTACTATAAAAGCACTTGAATATTTTCGATTGAAGCAGTAACTGAAATTATTTCTCTGTGTTCGGAAGACCCGCTATAATCCAAGATTGTCCCAGATTCAACCGATATGAAGTATTTTGGAGTCTTTGTTTTTCTACTTTTTGCTGCTGTAGCTGTTGCTACACCAGTCAAAGATGCGGAACATGAGAAAATTGTTGAAGGGTATGTCTCTATATTTGCGACCACTGACTGTACCACGGAAATTTCGCCGATTTGTGGCAAGGATGGATTCACTTATCCCAATCGGTGTTATTTCAATAAACTGAGAGGGTACTTGAATGCGGCAGATCCCATCAAAGCGGCGCACTACGGATTCTGTGGCAACTACAGGGATGCATTTATTGAAGAAGCAATGCATAAAATAAGAACGATGGAGCCTAACCCGATACTTGAAATCCTGAAGAGAATGTAAACCCATCTACGAGTACGCTGAAGCACAAAAACTCAAACTAAATAATAAGATAACTAAGAGAATTAAAATTGAATGTAGCGAGAACTTAAATAATAAATAATAAACCAGTAATTAAGAGCGTTTATGGTATAAAAAAAAAATAAATTAAAATAAAAATTATTGATACTACTTATAAATTATCTACTTAATCGACAGCTACAATTTCCACAAACAGACGGACAGATAGACAAACAGACAAAGACAGATGGATGGTCAGGTTTAAATCTATGATATATCTATCTAAATCATATATTCGGGACTTAATGCAAGAAACTTGTAAAAGGTCTCCCAATAGAATATCGTTTAAATTCGATTTAAAGCCTGTAAAAAAAGCGAAATCGATTCCTCACTCCGAAGACAAGGAAAACAAGCAAAACAGCGACTGACGGTGGTGTTCGTCGCTAAAATTAGTGATTCCGCGCTGTTGGTGCTGCCAATAAGAATAATAATAAAAATCTGTAATTATTTTGAAGGCAAGTAAAGAATTTCATAGACATCCAGCCGGACAGCCAGACCATCAATAAGCAGTGCAAGTGGTCAGCATGCGAGTCCGGAAGAGGAACCGGTAGATAGAAGAAGCAGCGCAACAGCAGCAGCTGAGTGACTTTTAAATGAGGCTTAAGATAGATTCTGCCTCTTCTGATGCAGGTTGAGTGCTACTAAACTGCCACTTAAAAGCATTAAAGTCGCTACAAAATGTTGCCTTCCTTGTTGTTGTGTTGTTGTTTTGTTGTTGTTGTGTTCGATGTCGATATACGTACGTACGACGGCGACGAGTGATGCCGCGGCGGCGCTCGTTGATTTTTACGGCGTTTCGCGTTGATTTGCATTTTGAAAAACGCCGCACGCCATAAATAATGAAAGACGCTGACAGGCGCAAGGAGTCCAGGGGGGAGAGAGAGAGACAAACAACCAGGACATGGGGTGCTAAACGCAGATACACGCTCCAAGCACTGACGCACAGCGCATGCTTACCAACTTAGTTGAAAGTCTTATGGACAGGTTTTTTAATGGTTCTCTTTTTTTTCACATTTTTAGTTGGGATTTTTTCTTAGTCGCTCCAAAATATATATTTATTCAAATTATTCTGACAGCTTTGAATATTTATGATGCTATGTGATGCAATGCAATGTCACATGTTGTTCTTGTTGCTCTTGTTGTTGTTATTATTCAGGATTCTTATTCAAGAAGCTAGCCACGATGTCGAGTCGCGTCGCGTCGTTTTTTGACACTCCTGGCGGCAGCAGTCGCCGGTGGCGTTTCAAGAGAACCGCTTTCCGTCAACTGAAAACGCCTGACGTGTCTGACGCTTAGATGACATCGTATTTATTGAATCGTGCTTTTATTTCAAGGACACTGTGACATTTTTTGCACTTGGAACGTTTTGTATTAATTTGTCTCACAATGCAACACACAATGAAATGAATAAAAAAATGTCGTCATTCGTTTCGACTCCGATTTCCAACAACAGCTTCAGAATCCTCACAACAAAAACCTTGCATCTGAAGTGACGTTATTATTAATGATACGGATAGTGTACTTTCATTACTCTTCTACTCTGAAGACTGGACCCTCAGACTTCTAAAAGACTACTCTAAAAACAGTTACTTGAGTCAAATATGTATTTCGCACAAACAACTCCTAACTAATCATGTGAATCTAGGAAAAAAGCAGTAGCTGATGGTGTTTAATGGCCGGCCTCAGGAAGTCTAGTGTGACATGGCCCAATGCTCAGATGCTTTCCACTACAGCTTACATCAAAAATTGTATACAGCATTACCATGCATTTTTTTTTTTTTTGTTTAAAAGTGATATTTCCTTCTCGGATATGAAGGTACATAAGTCAAATAAATGTCCGCTTAAAACTAAGCAATATTTTACTCTAGAAACCTCTTTCTTTCACTCTCCCTATCTATCAATCTCTTTCACACTCCCTTTTTCCCTTCGTCAAATCTCTCTCTCTCTCTAGCTCCTTCTCTCTCCAACTCAACTGTTCACCTTTTTCATATATCACACTCGTGAATAAAGTTTTGTCTCAGTGTTCGTATGAAGTCTATATTGGAGGCTATGACACTCGTATTTGGTGACTTCATACTTTGTAAGATCCTTTCTCTGACCTCATTTAAGCTTCCTGGAGTGGTTATTGTATTTTTTACCTCATCTGTAAAAATCCGTCACGTTTTATTGAAGGGTTGAACAGTTCATTTGATGCGAGTACGAGTAAGTTTACCTGTAAACTGAAAAGAATATATTTAAATAGATAACTTTTGGAAATCTAAGAAACAAACTGCAAAGGTATGTACTGCAATTTGAAATGAAGTTTCCTTTCAATGAAGGAATCTGAAATTCAAAATGTTCCAGTTGAAGGTACCATCTTAAGTTTAACACCATTACTATGCATGTCCTAAAGAATACTTCATCCTTCATTCAATATTGTGAACGATTAATGACATTTCTAAACGTCGGTAACTTTTTGTAATTCGTATCTGGCAATCAAGTTGAAATAATCGCAGGACGAGTCTGATATTTCAAACAAATCTTTAACTTTAACTCACTTGTTAACTTTAACTAGTTTTCTGGACCCTAACAAGACTTTAGTTAAGAGAGATCGCCGCCGTTTAACGCTAATTCATTGTTAAATGTTGTTTATTTTTATGTTAACTATACAGGCTATTTTTAATTTTTTAAATAAATTTTAATATCTTTGTTTATTCTGCAATAGATAAGATAAGATCGTACATATATATTCAAATTAAACTGTCAGTTATATAAGTTTAGTAAGTTTGCTATCCATTCATTCAATGTTTTCTCTGTAAGAAGTTTACTATAAAAGCACTTGAATATTTTCGATTGAAGCAGTAACTGAAATTATTTCTCTGTGTTCGGAAGACCCGCTATAATCCAAGATTGTCCCAGATTCAACCGATATGAGTTCTTTTAGAGGCTTTGTTTTTCTACTTTTTGCTGCTGTAGTTGTTGCTGTTCCAGTCAAGGATCCGAAACGTAGGCAACAAATGTATATGTATGTCGTTTTTTTCGCGACCAATTCTGACTGTGGCACGGAAATGTCGCCAATTTGTGGCTCCGAAGGATTCACTTATCCCAATGAGTGTTACTTCAATGAACTAAGAGGATACTTTAGTGGGGACGTTCCCAGCAAACAGGCGCACCTCGGATTCTGTGGCAACGACAAGGATGCACTTATTGAAGAAGCAATGGAGATAGTAAAAACGTCACCTGACGCCTTCAGTGAAGCTATGCAGAATCTGTAAGCTTGTCCACGGGTACAATGAAGGGCAAAAAATACTAAATAATAAGATAGTAATACTAATAATAATACAAGTAATAAAATAAAAGAATTTTACAGAAACACCAACAGTTTTTTTATTAAAGAAATCTTCTAATATTTCAAGAGTCACTTCGGAGAAATTTTAGAATATTTTCTGTTCTATAAGTCTCGAGCGATTCACAATAAAATATACCACAAAGATAACACACATGACAAAGTTTGATGTAAAAATTACTCAAAATTTGACGGACAAATGACGAAATCTTGATGACGGATTTGGTAACTCATTTCGAAAAAAGAAACATAAATTTTAATTTCTAAAACAAAGTATAAACCATAAATAGTTGTGTGTGGAAATAGCTTCTAGCTTCTTAACCTTGATGTGACTGAAGAAAAAAACAACATATTATGGCTTACAATGTACCCGGGTACCTTGAATGAAAATATTCTGAAATATTCATAAATAGGAACAAATTATCAACAATTATAACAAATTATAAATTTATAAGTTAGTTTTATCACTTGGTAATTGAAATTCAGTAACTTATAAAATAACGTAGTGTTAAGTTTACTTTTTGAAATTTCAGTACATCGCTGCTCAGAACTTTATCGTTATTTAGACTGTAAAGACCTGGTGCGGCAAAGTTTTCCTTCCTTTTTCAATTAAAGAAACCTTCAAAAATTTTATAAATAAGATATTCGATATTATCTTAAGGAAAACGAACCGAAAAGGTCAGCAAGTTACAGATGAATATAACAAAAAGATCTTACAGCAGATTCCTGATGCTACGAAGCGTCCAACTGTAAAAGCCTTTACATTCCCTTAAACCCGGTGAAGTATTGGATAAAAATTGTTTGGGCTTGTGATGCAAGTAATGCATACCCTCTTCAAGGACAGATATATACGGGCAACCCGTTAGGTGATGAGAGGCAAATCAATGTAGGTGAGCGTGTTGTACTAGATTTAGTCTCATTTTATAAGGATTCAGGATGAAATATTACCACCGACAATTTTTTACAAGTTTGGCACTAGCTAAAACTTTAAATTCATGGACTTTGGGTGGAACGGCACAAAAATCAAAAAATGTTGCCTTCCATCATGCAAAATCATCATCATTTCAAAACATAGGACCATATATTCTACTAATTTTGCTGTCAGTGAATTAGCCGATACGAACCGCAAAACCTCAAATAATTTCGTATTATAACAAAACAAAAGCAGGCGTTGATGCAATGGATAAATGCTAGGTGAATACAAAGTTAAGCGCAAAACTAATCGCTTCAAACGCACAGATCGGCGACACAAGTTTCTCAAGGACCACGCGATAGATTTATGCAAACCAAATATGGAAATACACTCTTCTAATGCAACAGTGTTTGGTAATCGCCAAATTCGAAACTGCAGAGCTTGTTCTAGGACGCACCATATCGAAAACCACACCGCACAATAGCTGTCTTCCCCGAGTGGCTGGCCGAAAACCTGTCGTAGACAATTGTCACATTTGTCGGGCCTTGAAATATAAGCAACGAAAAACGAGAAAATCCTGTGGTATATGCTCGATGCCCGTGTGTGATGAGCACTCCATTACCAACTCTATTTGCAACACATTCGCCCAATAATATAAATGTAAATAATGTAAATTATCAATAATTCAATAAATTATAAGCTTTGTCATTCTTATAGCAGTTTTTTTTGGAAACAAAAATTTAGAAAAATGTATTAATTAGTTTATAGAGGTATCCGCGTACCTCCTCAGCCATGATAGGGTGTCGGAAATATATTAACGGATTTCGTAAAGAAAACTTTGAATTACAAAGACACAAATATTATATCATAATATGCTTTGTGTGTTTCGAGATGTCACAAAATTCATATCACTGTGTTTAACAGAATTAAAGTTATGTTGCTCTAAAAATTTAAAAGGTAACCGGGTACCTCCTCAGCCACATAAAGGTTAAGAATATATTGAATGGCCCTTTATTTACAAGTATTGGCTTGGGGAAAAGTATACGGCGTTTTACTCATCGCTTCACTGTAGAGTGTCATAACTTCGAAACACTTGCATCTGGTATTTTTTTGCTTAATAGGTGACAAATCAGCTTATAATTTGTGATAACTTTATTGAGATTTGTGCGTCCTGTTAAAAGTTATTCAACAGCACAGATGAGTGAAATTTTTGAAAAAATACGCCATATATTACAATTTTACTACGACAACAGGAAGACTGCTACGCAGACGTGTGAAAAGATTTGTGGTGATTATGGCGAGGTTACTGTATCCTAATCAACTGCCAGGAAATGGTTCGATCGCTTTCCTTCTAAGAATTTTGAAGTGTAGTGAAGTGCTCCTCGCTCTGGTCGAGTTTCACCGAAAAAGTCGATGAAATTAAGGCTAAAGTTCACGAAGGCCGTCATGTGAAGGAACTGAGGATCGACCACAAAACAGTTTTAAACCATTTGCATAAAGCTGGTTTCTCGACGAAGCTCGATGATTGGGTGGCTCATGAACTGAGTGCAAAAATCTGCGATTCGTTTTTTAAACGGAACAAAATCGAGCCATTTATGAAAAGTATGTTAACAGCTGATGACAAATGCATCTTTCTTTTTTAAAAGTGATATTAATTTCTCGGATATGAATGTACATAAGTCAAATAAATGTCCGCTTAAAACTAAGCAATATTTTACTCTAGAAACCTCTTTCTTTTTTTCTTTCACTCTCCCTATCTATCAATCTCTTTCACACTCTCTTTTTCCCTTCGTCTCACTCTCACTCTCTCTCTCTAGCACCCTCACTCTCCAACTCAACTCTTCACCTTTTTCATATATCACACTCGTGAATAAAGTGTTGTCTCTCTGTTCGTATGAAGTTTATATTGGAGGCTATGACACTCGTATTTGGTGACTTCATACTTTGTAAGATCCTTTCTCTCACCTCATTTAAGCTTCCTGGAGTGGTTATTGTATTTTTTACCTCATCTGTAAAAATCCGTCACGTTTTATTGAAGGGTTGAACAGTTCACTTGATTCGAGTACGAGTAAGTTTACTTGTAAACTGAAAGTAATATATTTAAATAGATAACTTTTGGAAAAGAAACAAACTGCAAAGCTATGTACTGCAATTTGAAATGAAGTTTCCTTTCAATGAAGGAATCTGAAATTCAAAATGTTCCAGTTGAAGGTACCATCTTAAGTTTAACACCATTACTATTCATGTCCTAAAGAATACTCCATCCTTAACATTCATTATTGTGAACGATTAATGACATTTCTAATATATACATAATATATATGTATGTATATAATACTATTCTTTATTTAGTATTAAATATCGGGTTTTTCCATTTTGGAATATATTTTGGTATATATTTTTAAGTCTTGACTTTATTTAACAAACCTGGATTCCACTGGAGATACGTAACCTATCTTAAAACATATGCATTGGAATTCAATTCAAGTGGATAGAAAAAAACTGTTTTTTTGTAGTTGGACATCAGTATTGATCTTTTACAATAGACATCTTGACAGATTAAACACCAAATTGATTTCAATCAGAAAAACACCAACCATTTATCTAAAAAGTGTAGGATTTATTCTTCAAATATATCAACGGCAGGTATCTGGACCGTATCGACCTTCGACACAGAGTAATCATTTTATAAGAAACACTAACCTGTTCGTGAGATATTTCACATCGTCTAAACAAAATATAAACCTATCATTTATAATATAAATCGGACTCCAGCAATATCGACGGAGAAGTTATTGAAAGATTCCCCTCAGATCACGATGAAAGACTCCAGAAGACAAAAGACTCTACACCCTCAACGCACAAAAGACCCTCGGAAATGGTGAAAATCCAATATATAACTTTAACTATGACAATAACATAACATTATCTGATTCAAGTAAGTTAACAAGAATCAACATTTCTAAAGAATCACTTATCTAATCTTTATTTTTATGTTAATTATAAAGCCTGTGGTTTAATTTTTTAAATAAATGAACAAATACATAATCTAAGTGAAAACTAATCCCTATTTTTATAGCTTACTGCGCCGAAAATGTTAACATCTTTGTTTATTTAGCAATGTTCGCCTGAGTAAAAGCTTATGTAATTCTGTAATAGATAAGATAAGATCGTATATATTCAAATTAAACTGTCAGTTATATAAGTTTAGTAAGTTTGCTATCCATTCATTCAATGTTTTCTCTGTAAGAAGTTTACTATAAAAGCACTTGAATATTTTTGATTGAAGCATTAACTGAAATTATTTCTCTGTGTTCGGAATATAAGTTCTAATCCAAGAGTGTCCCAGATTCAATCGATATGAAGTATTTTGGAGTCTTTGTTTTTCTACTTTTTGTTGCTGTAGTTGTTGCTGTTCCAGTCAAGGACGAGAAACGTAGGCAACAAATGTATACGTATACCTTTTTATTCGCGACCTGTTTTGACTGTGACACGGAAATGTCGCCAATTTGTGGCACTGATGGATTCACTTATCCCAATGAGTGTTACTTCAATGAACTAAGAGGATACTTCAATCGAGACGTTCCCAGTAAACAGGCGCACCTCGGATTCTGTGGCAACGACAAGGATGCACTTATTCAAGAAGCAATGCAGATAGTAAAAACGTCACCTGACGCCTTCAGTGAAGCTCTAAGGAATCTGTAAACTTATCTACGGGTACACTGAACCTCAAAAAATCCTAACTAATCAGATAACTTAGAAAATTCAAGTTTGATGTAGCGAGGAGTAAAATAATAAATAATACAAGTAATAAAATAAAAAAATTTTTACAGAAACACCAACAGGTTTTTTATTAAAGAAATCTTCTATTATTTCAAGACTCACTTTGGAGAAATTTTAGAATATTTTCTGTTAAGTCTCGAGCGATTTACAAAAGATAGAAGATTGACGTAAAAATGACACAAAGTTTGATGTAAAAATTACACAAAATTTGACGGACAATTTTGATGACGAATTTGCTAACTCATTTCAAAAAAGAAACATAAATTTTAGTTTCTAAAACAAACTATAAACCATAAACAACTGTAAAGAAGCTGAGGTTTTCTACCTTCTTGCTTCTTAACAATGTATTTGATGGTCCTTTATTTACAAATATTGTGTTGGGGAAAAAGTATTCGGCGTTTTTGGTGGGACTACAAGAGTGTCATCCATTATGAGCTACTGTAGTACCCGGATACCCAAGTGCCCCCACTATACTAAAGAGACCCTTCCGAAACTTAGAAGATCCCCTACAATTCTTACTTATACAGCTTCATCTTCGATAAAAGTAATTTTTTCCAAAAAACCAACAAACGACAGAAACACGTTTTTCATTATAATCAAAAATAAACGATAATTAAACTTGCGATATTTTTATAAAAAACACATAAATTCAAGTAAACTAATTACGACACAAAAAAATATGTCTTTTTATAAAAACCTTAAAAGAGACCTCAAAAATGCCAAAGACAACTGTTAAAACTCACACGGGCACATTAATAAAAATAACAAAAAAACTAAAATTCTATTGTAAGAAAAATCATTCAAAAACCATTCAAAGAACACAACAATTCAGGGCGCTCTGTTGATTTTAGACCCCGAACAAGTTGAATATGAAAAATATTAACATGAAAAAACTATCGTCTAAGAAAAAAAAACAACTACACTTCGTGGGGAAATGAATAGAAAAAAAAAACCAAAGCGGGGAAGAAATCCACACAAAATAAACAACTCTGTTGTCACCGTTGGCAGCGATGGAAAAATATTGACTCCGGTTTGAATGCATTTGAAAAAAAATCTAAAAATCGGGGGGAAATCAAATTTTTATCCCAGAATTTTATTTGTACGCCTTACGAAAGGCTATACCTTGGTAAGAGGTAAATACAAGCGCTCGCTTCAAAGGATGAAATAATTTATTTTAATATTACGATTTAGATTAACATCATATGTAATTAGATGTAATAAAATGAAAATAGAGTGTAATAAACTAACGGAAATTTAATAATTTAATTTTATATCATTTAATTTAACAACAGTTTACAGGAGTGTAAAATGGAAAGTGTTTACCTTAGTAAGAGCTTGAAAAAAGTTTCCTTTGACATGTTTAATTTTTGTTGGTGTTGTTTTTAAAGTTTGGAATTTCTTTTGGGTTGCTTCTTTTGAGAGCAGACAGATTTCGGAAGCTGAAAAATGAGCAGGAAGTTAAAAAAAGTATCCCTCATATGGAGTGAGTCCCACTCCGCCTCATCAGAGTGGGGTGGACGAATGGATGGATGGATGGTTGGTCGAATGGATGAATGGATGGGGCATGGCGACCTTAGCCATTAGCCTCTGTCGGTCGCATTTGAAATGAACAAATAATTGAAAGAAGTATTTAAGAAACTTTCTTTATGTCTCTCCACGCGACTACAAATGGCCCGGTGTTTTCTGATTTTCTTTAAAACATACACCATCTGAGTGCACAGTTTTTAAAGTTAAACATGTGCGTGACTTTTTAGTCGTTTTTGTTCTCTTTTTAGTTTGCTTTTTTGGTTTTTGTTGTTGTCAGGTTGTAGTTCTATCTGTTTAATCATTTTTGACAGTTCGACAGACTCCCGTTTGTTGTTGCTGTCACACTAATTTAATGATCACATCACGTAACACTAAAAATTATCGTTGTTCTTGTTGTTACATGTCTTGACGGAGGTCTTAATTATCTTTATTCTAGTTGTGAGGAGTGGGGGAGGGGGGTATTTGACGGGGACTTTACCTTGACAAGTGCAGCGAAATTAGATAAAAGTTTTGAAATATATGGAGTCATATATCAGAACTTTTATAGACTTGGAAATACCTGTACATGGAAATTTAAATTTAGATTTGATTTCAGGTTTTAGAATCTGATTTGAGTATGAAATTTGTTTCAAACTTTCATTATTCTCTTTTAGATACAGATAAATTCTTCGAGATACATATTAATTCTTAAAGATACTGACAAATATTCATAAAAACCGAGATACTTATAGATATCTCTAGAAATTGATGAAACTGAAATGATTTTTCTTACATGAAGGACTTTTGTTGAATTTATTGTAATCTACTTTACAATATCTAATATGATCTCATGTCACAATAAATAAAACCTTCGATCGCTTGTATTTCCGAGAGTAAAATTTCCTCTTTCATTCGATACAGTTTTTTGGCATTTCCAAAAAATTGTCTCATATCTCTAAAGAATTGGAAATAATTGTGAAATCGTTTTCTTTTTTTGATTGACGTTTTCCGATGTGATTGATTTGCGATCATGATTCATTGATATATGAGAGCGATACGGAACTGAAATCCTTTCCGCCCTCCGCCCCATGAGTTTCTCAAGCAATTTGTTGCTATTGTTGTACTTCGTTTCTCTCTCTTTTTGTTCTCCTCAATTGTGAATGAGGATATTGTAACATTGTGGAAATATTTACTTCTCAAAATAAGAGACGACAAACAGCAACAAAACCGAAATCCCAAAAATAGAGACAAATAATCGCCGAATTGTGAAGTGAAGCTGATTCTTTTTTTTTTGTGTTGACCAAATATTGTGACAACAAAATCAAAGCAACATTTGATATTCGATATCTCTGGTGTTAGTTGTCACATGTGTATACATGTGTGTGTATAGATGTTTGTGTGTGTGTGTACGATATGTAAGCATGTGTGTTGCTTGGTTTTGTTGTCATGTCAAACCCATGCATTGATTGTCAAAAATGTAGCAATTTTCTTTGTTTGTTTTATTTTCTATGAAAATGAACAAGTTTCAGCAACGGAAATCGTTATTCGAGTGCTGCCAAAACTTAAATAGTTCGTCCTCCATTTACCACTCATTTATTGAAAGGGCCGGACGGAGGGAGGGTGGGACGAATGGTGGGAGGGACGAAGGGAGGTCGATGTAAGTACATATGTTTTGTTATCTGATTTGTTGTTTCCTTTGTAGTTACTGCTTAATGTTTCATGTGACATAATATTGTGACAAATTTTCTTTGTTGATTTAGTTTTGACATTTTTAAAATGTTTTAGAAAAAAGGTTTTTGTTTGTGTTTTTCCTACCCTTCCTCTCTTTTTATTTGTTTTTTTTATGCCAATACTTTTAGTCATATGGAAGAAATACGACACAAGGAACAATTTTGCTTTTAAGGACAATTTGTGGAAATTATAGCAGCTGTTTTGAGATTTCTTGTACCATACTTTTAACCCCTTCCCACCCTATTGAATACAATTTCTGCAATTTTCTATACTGATCATGCATTTAAATATTTAATAAACCACTTTCATCTGGTGTTCAGATCAGAAATTCTGCGCAACTCGCTCCGCTTTTTCAACATCTCTCTGTTCCTCTCTCTCTACAGTCCTCACTATCACTCATTCTCTCTCACAAACTCTCACCTTCTGATCTTGTTGGTGATCATTTGATTAATAATACTTTTTATCATATTTGATAACCAATTCGTATCGCATTCTGTTTCTTGTTGTTTTTGCTTTTAAGCCCCGCTGTTCTGTTGACAGCTTTGTACATTTGTCAAATTTTTAGCTGTCAAAAAATGCGCCAATCATTCAACAACCAGATTGGATCGTGCTATTTTTCGAAAAATCAGTTCGGCCGAGGAAAGGAGGAAAAATAATAAATAATTAAATAACAGTGTTGATGTTGACCATTACGCTGTCAAATAAACGATGTCAAAGAGAAGAAATCCACTCTAGTGGTTAATATTTCAAAGATGAAAAGAAAATACGTCAGAAACGAAAATAAATACAATGAAAAAGAACATAAAATACACTCTTATGAGTATCTTAGACACAACAACAGATCGCTCAGTCTACTTGGTATATTTTTACTGATCGTGTGGTAAACGTTCTGGGACTGGAATGGAAAATTCGAGTATGCGATTTGTTGCCGTTTGGATGGCTGGCTGCAATCCACCTGTCAGTGGATTTAATGTTCGCCCCTAGAAAAAATATTGTGTTTTCGTTTTCAATATTTTTGCGAAATTCCTAAAGTTGAAATTGTTTAGGGTAAAATATTCTATTTATTTTGGGGGACAATTAAAATTCTTATGAAAAAATTTGTTTGATCTTTTATTTCTGGCATTTAACAATATTAGCAGATGTTACTTACAAGGCAATCGTAGTAAAAAGCATCTCCTTCTGAATCCAGAAATACTTGAAATTATATTTAGAATATTCAGATGTTTAGATTAGAAAATATTTGGTATATATTTCCCACATATTGGTTTATGTTTCGTCTATATTCAGCCCATGATTTCAAATTAAAATAGTGAAGAAACTGGATAAATTGATGCAAAATGGTCTTGAGATTTAAAGCCATCGCGCTTGGTATTCAATTAGTTATTCTTTTGAAAACACCAACAACTGCATTATGATTACAAAATATTTCATTACCTGTGCAATCAACACAATACAATAAAAAAGTGTGGTCGGCAAAAACGAAGCTGAAAAAAGAGTACAGTGACCAGAGTAATGAAACCAAGTTAGCGTAAAGAGTATCAAATTAAGTAATTGCAGCACTACGTACATGAATATGAGAGCGGCCACATCGGAGCCATCTTGCAGCATTCAGCACATCACCTCATCGCCTCACAGTCCCAAAACACCAAACACTTCAACACCAACTCATTTAAGTATACCGCAGAGAGCCAGCACAGTGAGTGGATCCGACGAGAACGACGACTGGTCGGTGGATACTGCAGCAGCATGGAGCATAAATGCGGTTAATATGTGGAATTATTTCGTAGGTATATGTACCTAAATACCTATGGTACCATGGGTACCTATGACGAAAAAGACAAATAAAGGAAACCTAAAAAGAAGTGTAACCGACCAAACTAGGTTGAGGCAACGACAATGACGAAGACCAACGCTAGGATAACGAAATAAGCAAAGGTTTGTTGGGTGGTTCAGGTCAGGATAGATAAGGGTGTCATAGAGTAGATGGAGTAAGCTAGATTAGAATATTTTAGAGTAGAAAAGGAGAGAGTGACTTAGGGTAGGGTGAACAACATAGAGTATTTTACATTAAAATAGGTTGGGGTATAGTATCTTCTAGTAGAATAGAGTACCTTAGAGTAGAATATGTTGGAGTAGAGCACCTTCGGGTATAATATAGTATAATAGAGGGTAGATTAGAATGTAGTAGTGTAGAGTATAGTATCTAAAAGTAGAATAGAGTAAAGTAGGGAGAGTGTTTATAGAAGTTTACAGTTAGGATGGTGTCTCGAGGCTTTCATTGTCCATCTCCTCTATCAGTCCATTTTATGGCTCTTTCATTGCTCTCACTTTTTTCACATCCGGAAAGGGTTACCCGTTCTTTGTAATTGCCTTCCTTTGCTGAAACTTATTGTAGTCTACAATTGCACTAGTATTGGAAACCATCTTCTCCTTATATTTCCTCTCACCTCCTTCTCTCTCATTATTTTTCCGCACCGACTCTCTTTCTGTCTCTCTCTCACTCTGTTTGTACTCTATTTTGCATGTCTTTTGATCACATTTGTTCAATATGGCGCGTCATTTCCGTTAGCCGCCATTAAAACGCGAGAAAAACAAGAGTCCTGAGCTTCTAGTTGCCTGCTATCCTGCCTGGGTCAAAGCAGATTTTTTTATATTTTGCTTGGCATTAAATTCAACCACACTCCACGTTGCTTTTGAATCTCCGACTCGGTCCAGCTTGGAGTTGTCCTTTATTGTTCATGTTTGCCCACTTTTTATAAATGAATCGGTGTTTTTTCATTGCTTTTATTGTTTTTAAAACAATACGAGTACCTGCTAGTTTTTACTCGTTTTCTCACTCTCTCTAACTGTCTCTCTCTCTTTCTCTCTCTCTCGCTCTACTCCTTCTCTTTTCCACTCCGAACGTCCACATTCTGCAATCCGTTCTTCTGATGGCAACAGCTTGAAAGCTTTTGATTTTTAATTACATCCGAGAATAATTTTATTAGTCCTCGACAGGACGCAGCTGGGTTATATTGAGGGTAATTGAGACATGAGACATGAGTGGGGAGACGTTTTTTCCAATAAACTCGTAGTTTTGCATACTAGAAAAATTGTAGGTTTTAGTTTATTTAACTGAGTGTGTATTCTGCGTACTCAATCATAATTTTTTATTCAGTCCCTTCTGAATCCCTTCCGGACACTATTCGCCCCTTCTTCTTCGCTCTTTCTTGCTTGTTAAACAGTTATTCGATAGAGGAGGAGGATTTCTCATTTGTTACGCTCGCTGATTATTTAATTTTATTTGTGGAAATCTTAAATCTTTTCCACACTCAATTTTAATCATTTCCTTCATCGCGGTGCGGCGAAATCGCCACTTTAATGAAATGTCGTCCCTCTTTCGGCACCCTTCTCCAAGCATCATCATCGTTTTCATCATCGTCATCATCATCCTTCTCCTCTCAGCTTCTTTTTTTCTCATCTCTTCACTGCTCTTTACACTTCTCTTGATATTCTGAGCTTGATACACTTTGTTCTGTCGGTTGATATCTTTATTACTTTATTGAATAAAACCAGAAAATAAATGAAATACAGAAAGTAAGAGACAAAAAACACAAATGAAAATAATAAACAAAAATGATAAAGAAAAAAGCATGAGCAGCGCACTCCAAAGATTATTCCATTCAGATCCAAAGATACATTCGGATGCTTCCCGTCTTCATCCTCATCTTCTTGTCTACACTTTTCTTGGCTGGGTCCTCGCCGTTGTACTTCGTTATCCATCGAGTTGTTTTATTAGCGGGAGGCTTTTTTTACACACGATTATTTTTAACAACTAAATTTTTAATTAGATTATTTTTGTTCGATATTCAGGAATGTTTTCCAGTCTGTTTCAGTGTGCAAGAGTTTATTATTATAGCTGAATATGTACTCCTTATA
Source organism: Myopa testacea (assembly GCA_949629155.1). Classification (NCBI taxonomy): domain Eukaryota; kingdom Metazoa; phylum Arthropoda; class Insecta; order Diptera; family Conopidae; genus Myopa; species Myopa testacea. The sequence continues at coordinate 3,688,775 of OX451346.1, read as the reverse complement.
AATCGGTATCTTTTTTGACTATATATTGCTTTATAAAGTCAAATGCAATAGATGCCCATATTGAAAAATTTATGGAAATGAAAGAACTGTGAAAGAATTAGTGTAAAATGTTGGATATTTTGTTTATGGGTTTTTTATCATTTGTTTTGTACTTGTTTTTATCATATTTATTTGAATATTTATATATTTATATCTTTAACTATGTTTTTATTTTTTATGTTTTTCTTCTTCTACCAGAGTTCTACAATAAACTTTTATTGTTAAATTTAGGAATTTTATTGCCCATAGAATGTTTTTTATTTAACCTTGATTTTTGTCTTGAGGCCATTTATTTACTCCTCTCTTTCCTCACTCCTATCTTCCAGCATATTTTATAAATATTTTATATAAGTAAAAAAAGTTGAAGTTGTGTATATGTATGTGTGTATATATATTTAAGTACACCTTCTTGCGAAGGCTTTCAAGGGCCTTTTATTCTTTCTTTTGTTTCTTCCAAAGTATCCCAGTTTGTAGCCAACAAGGTAAACATAAAATATTACATGACATTAACGGGAAAGTTGAAAATTGCCAGCAATAAAATGTTATAAATCACGGAAAGGATCTGACGTGTCAACGTACCGTACAGTCGTAGTATCAAATAAAGTCACCTACGCACACACACACACACACACACTTCAGAACTTACAGACATACTCTCACTCTCTTTCTTTACCCTCTCAGTCTCTCAACCATTTCATTCTATCCATTACGTTATATATTTCTTTCTTTCTGTCTTTATCTCTCTCTTTCTCTCTCTCTCTCTTTCTCTCTCTGTCTGTCTCTTAAAAACACACTTTCGCCTAAACACATGGTCCATAAACTCTGTCTGAGTGTTTGTTACTCTGTTCACACCATTTTATAGACTATCTTCTTCAACCCGCCAATCCATCAACCTTTTGTACTCTCACTCACTTTTGCACTCTCTTTTCTTCAACTCACTCACACACCTTCACTACTCAGCGAAGCTATAGAAATCCTTTGACTTTCATACTTTGATTTGCTCCTTTTGCTCCCGCTGCTTCTGCTCCTCCTGTTGCCACATCTGTTGTTGCTTTTCTATTCGTTCTCTTTTGTTTTTGCTTAAAAAAGGATTTGCTTCCATTATCCTCTGTGTGTTTCTGTACTTGTTTTTTTGTACTTTTATTCTGTAACTTATTTGTTAAAGTGTGTTAGTCTATATATTGTATGTAAAGATATATAAAATATGTTTGTGTGTGTTTGTTCTTTTAAATATTTCCTTTCTTTCCTTTCCTTTCCTTTAATATTCTTTAACTTTTTATATTGTTTCTTTTTCCCTCCTTTCATATAGAAAATTGAATATTTGCCCTTTCGGGACTCAAGTACAAAGGAATTCATCAAAAACATATGTTTTGTGGATAAGGATGAATATAAAACCTTAATAACCCAAGTAACTGTTACTCCAAGTAACTTTTCTGAACTTTTAAACTTTTAGTGCCTGAGAATAGATAAGATTTTAATTCTAACCGATACCTTTAAATGGAGCTTTTGATATATTTTCGAATTCAGAAGTTGAGATTAAATACAAAAAACTGAGATTATAATAAGACTGAATGTTTTATCTCTCTGTTTATCTTTTTATTTTGCTTTCTTTCTCTCTCTCTCTCTTTCTGCCTCTTTCTCGTTCTTTCTTTCTCTATATTGGAAAATGGTCACGCGATATTCAAAGAAATACTCAACATCAAAATAGAAAAAGCATTTCCATAGGATACTAATTCGTAATTATCATTAGCAGATGATTCGGTCACCTTCTATAATTCGGGGTATCTTCTATAATTGCCCCGGTCTTTTCTTGTGGTCTCGTCGTTTTTCTCGGATGTTTCAGGTTCCTGGTTGGTAGCCCTGTTTTCATCACATCAGAAATGACATCTCACGCATCGTTCAGACGGTTCGTCTACATTTTTAATTGAATTCGTGGATAGATCATTTGTTCGTAATTCCAAACATTATATTAGAACATATGCATTTAATTTGTAGGTTCTGAAATGTAGTTTCCAAAGGTTCATAGCCGGAGGATGGCTCTTTTATTATTGTGTTCTTTTTATATTTGAAATAATAATCCGATTTTAATTTAACTACCTGCATTTTTAAATGTGTCTAAACACGAAAATAGAATTTTTCTTCCTATTTCTATATTCTATAATATTTCTAAGTAGTTCCTGGAATTCGAAATTTCATTCTTGTCGGTATCGAAGATACGAAAATATTTTAATTGTACGAATGAATATACAAGAAAAATTCCTGTGTAATTTCGTAAGTTTTTTGATTTGTGGTTTCAGTATATTGAACATGAAATTCAAATTAATCAGACGAGAACTTAAGGCAGATAATCAATTTAAAGAACATCTGCATAGATATGTACGAGTATATCTAGTGACAGATATGACAAATAAGCTTCTGGTTCTGAAGCATATACTTTTGTGAAGAAATAAATTCTGAGAAAATCAGAACCATGTTCTACTATTATCTATTATTAACTATTATCAAAGCTGAAAAATATAAACAAATGAAAATTGGGGAAAAACCAAAAATTATGAAGATGAATATTCAAACGAAAGGTCAAATAAAAATTTATCTCAAGATCAAGAAAACAAATTTTAGAATAATCCGAATAATTAAAAATAAGCAAATCATTTCTCTACGAAGATGTGGACTCATTAATCAGTTAAATCATTATTATCGTTGTCATAATCATATCCATTAACATCATAATTTAGATCTTTACAAAAATTATTACTAGCATAGGATATAACTATTGTACCATAATCATAGTACATCATCATACTTCATCATCATAGTTCGTCATCACAGTTCAGCATCTTATTACATCAACATAATCCAACATAATTCATCATCATACTTCATAATTATATGTAAATCATCATTAGAGTTCATCATCATATCTCCTTAGTTATTAACATTAGTTACTTAAATAATAACTTAATTATTTAAACAGATTTCTGTTGAGAAACAAGTTTTTTTTTTTGAGAACTATTGTATTTAAAGTACCATTTTTATGAATTTTAAGATATGTATTTTTTATGGAATATTTTCATGGAATGACAGATGACGTACTTACGTTATATCGTTGCTTTGACACACGTCATCCATTGAGACGCTTCTTGATATATTTCACATTGTTTCTTTCAACTTTGAAAGAAATCCATCAACGACGCTTTCGTGAAGCGTCAACATCAATTAATTCGCTTTTAAATGGATTCTCCTCGGAAGCGGACAGCAAACGAGTGGGTTGAACGAGTGGCGGAGGGAGGCTCCACGGTTGAGTGTAAACTGCGGAAGTTGTTGAAAAATTAATACAAGTTTTTCAATTGATGTGCTTTTGTTGGACGTCAGACATGACATTTGTTTAAACATTTGTCTTCATTTACAAAAACAAAGACAAACACAAGCAAACAAATCTTGACGTTTAAGTTAAATCAAATCAAAGTGCTGTAAAATCTTGTCAAATCATTTTTCATTTATAATCGTACTTGAAAATTTTCAAGTGTTTTTAAAGGGTGTTTGTGAGAAAGTGTTTTTCGTGTCTTCCTTCTCATATGATTAACTTTTCCTTTCTTCATGTTTTCCTTTGCGAAGTACTTGAAGGTGAAATCTTAAATCTGTTTTTGCAGCTGTCAAATCCTGTCAAGAAATCCGCTGCAGAAAACTTTGTTCGTTATTATTTCCAGCAAACATTTTATTGACATCTTTCATGATGTCGCGCTATTCTGCATACCATTCGATTTGCCCCGCCCACTAAAGAGTACTCTACACGCAGTACATAAAAAGGGATCCTTTTCGTAGTCATCTCCTTCTCTCAACTACTCACCACTCAAGGCTTTTGTTATTTTAATAATGTGCGAAAATTTTGCAAACATCAACATCGGCAGCAGCAAAAGAAGAAGAAGAAGAAGCAACTGAAGCGGCTTATGATGCTGACAAAAGTCCTTTTTGTACTTTGGAATCTCGCTTTTCCCCCCTCTTCTGTTGACTGACTGCTTTATCTCACAAACAAACACACTCACAGTTACACAACACTTTAAAGCTCTCTCTCTCTCTCTCTCTTTCTCATTCTCTTTTTAATTTTTCTCTTTTGCGTTTGTTTTTTTCCTTTTTGTGGTTTGTTTCCTTTCAGGATAATCCAGCACATTAACAGTTATACACATGCATGAAAAATTGCGCATAGAAAAAAGTGTTAATGTATGTTTTTTACTTTATTGTAGAAGCTTTTTGTTCGAATTCATTTGAAATAAATTTAAAACACGTATAAAAAATTGTCCACTCCTTTGCTGTCGAAGTTTTAATTTTTCATAATTTACGCGGTATTATAATATTTAAAACTCTAAAGTGTTTCGTTTTTTAAACATTTGACTATTTTTTATTTATTAACTCTTTAATTATCAACATTTTCATATTAATCAACAAATATTTTCTCAGTTGATAGACTGTATAGCAACTCAGAAAGCTTTTTTAGTTCCTTTCTCCCCTTCTTCCCCTCCTTATAGCACCACTCTCTTCGCTTCCCCTTCCTTTTTATCAAGGTCCCAGCTAAACACTTCAATTTTCTGAGGGATGTAATGAATATCCTCCTTCAAACTCTACGCATTCAAACTCTACGAACATTATTCAAATTTGAACTGGTTACTTGACTGGCTGGCTGGCAGATGGGTCGGCGGATTTGTTGGATGGTTGGCTAAATGGTTGGTTTGATGCTCTGCAATGAACGTGGAAGTGGAAGGAAATGCAAATAGAAAACGAGTGAAAATTTCTGTTGACCATTAAATTCACTTCACTTCATTTAAGTCTGAAGTTTGAAGCTTTCCCAACGAGGAATACTTACGTCAAAAATCAAATGTTTATCTAGGTTTGAGTTTCGGAGTTTACGCACTTGAAACTTTGTTGAGAGGAGGAAAGGGAAGAGCGGTGTTAGACGATGATAGACATGAAAAATTATGATGCTGAACATGATGTTGGAGGATGACAACAGAGGAAGCGCAGGATAGATGATACCGTTGATATTACAGCCGATGATAGCGATGCTGATTTCGATTCTGATGCCAAACTCGATTGTAGCGATAGCGATACTCATGCCGATGATGACGACGCTGATGTCGATGTCGATAATGCTAAAGCAAATGATGCTGAAGCAAATGATGCTGAAGGGGATGATGCTTAAATCGATAATGCTAACAACATGACTCTAAAACCGAAGATGCTAAAGCAGATGATGCTAAAGCCGAAGATGCTAAAGAACATGATGCTGAAACCGATGTTGCTAAAGCTAATGATGCTCAACATCGATCAAGGACTAATCATCGATACAATCACTTAATTTATACAGTAAAATAAAGCAGTAAATTAGTAAATTTGCAGTTTCGCCAACTCATTTCAGCCAAATCATCCCAATGTTAGTTGTTTCTGTGCCTGTTGGTGTACCTGTTGTTGTGTCTGTGTTGTTGTTGTTGTTTTTACAACCCAATCTCAGTACTCAATATCCTGCACATCCTGCAATGAACCGGTTTCCTAACAATTTAAGCCTTCGCAACACTTTTTGGTTACTGTTTTACAATCATCTCGTTAAAGTTGTGTTGCTAAACGAACTCTCAACATGCGTGTGTGCGTGTGAATCCCTTATCCCGTATCTGTAACTGCTTCTGTAACTGTATGTGTTTCTGTGTGAATGTGTTGACGCATCTACAATCAGTCGCTTCCACCACAAACAAAATTGATTTTTGCCTGCTGCTGCATTATTTTCTGTTTACTTCTCGCTGTCGTCCATTCATTCATTCATCCTGGCTACCGTTTGTTTTCTACTCGATGCATTCACATCCGCTTTTTACCAACCGACTGAAGTCCTTCCGTGCCCAGTTGATTGCCATCCGTGTAGCGGCGAATGCGTCGTCATCATCATCACCATCATCGTCGTCATCATCATCAGCATGTCGTCATCATCGCCATCGTTGTGTTTATTTGCGTATAGATGTCCACAAACATAATCAGAATTTTCAAACAAGGATCGTCTCGTCCGTCCAGAGCCAGCACAGGACCCATCTTCGTTGAGTTTTCGAGTGCGGTTCGTTGCAATTTATTATGTTTTCACCGGAGAGTCTGAAGTATTCGAAGTACCAAACTCCCCCCATCATCACCTACCCCCTCAACCAACACGTGTTCCTGGAAAAGTTCATTGCATCTGATGAACGATTGCATTTGTTACCAGAAACAGTGATTTTAACAGGTGAATCTTTTGATCACTTGACCCGGTTGAAGGAAGAAAGAGCATCTCTGTAAGTACGAGTGTCTCACCCCGGGTAGATATCGAAGAGATTAAATCTTATTGAAGCGGAAATTAAATATTTTTTTATATGAATTACATACTTATTTATTATGGAAAGGAAAATGGTAGAAGATACTTGAAAAGATCCGAAAATACTTTTTCTTAATGTTAAAATTAAAGTAATCTCTAGAAATCTAAACCAGTATCTCTCTCTGTTTCTCTCTGTCACTCTCTCTCTCTCTGTGCCTCTCTCTTTCTAACACCTTCAATAATACTGTTATTATTCTATTTCCACGATCATCACTCGATCATCTCTCAATCATCAATTTTGGAATCAGTTTGTTATTCTTGAGATCGTTTCAAACCTTCAAAAATACTACAAAACTCTCTCCAAGACCTTTTTGAAACGTGTTCTGACAATCAAATTTTTATTAAAATCAAATCTTATCATATCTCTGGCTTTTATGTTCGTTATTCCAAAGATTACACATTTTGAAAGATTGCTGAAGCACACTTACCAAACAATTACCTGTGCCATTAAAGATTACTTAAGAGCCACTTAAGATCGTAAAAAACGTCAAGAAATTCGCAAAGGAAAAATAAACAAATTCGTTTTTTCTCTCTCTCAATCTTTTTTAAAACAAACACTTTAGATTTAGATTTACGGCTACAAAATAGCTTCATCGCTTTTATGAGGAGCGACGAAAAGATTCTTTGTATTGTGCGAGTATCTGAACATATTGTTTGTTATTTTAAAGCATCTGTTTGCTCGAAAGGTACTCGAGATATGTACATACTTTAGAAGGAGCCGTGAAATGGGTTTGTCAGGGGCAAATAAAAGAATGGAAGAACCGTGAAATGAGGCAGAGGAGGGCAACGATTCATGTGTCGTCGTCGTATCTTTCGGCACTAAAGTGTTTATCGAAGTTCAAACAATGGTTCTAAAAGATAAAAAAATATATTTATAATCAAATAAGCGAAGAAAATCTTGGCAAAAATCACTTAAACATTGTGTCTATGAAGGTTCTTTATACTTGTACACAAGTGTTAAGGGTTCGTTCAACATTCGTTCTTTAAAAAATCTTATATGACTTTCAGTTTTATTTAAGTGTTTCGTTTTTTACTATAGTTTCATCTCTTTGATGAGTTTCAGTCGAGTGAAATCGAGAACACTTCTTCGGGTTTCTTTAATGATCCAATAAACTGATAACTTTTGTCATTTGCTTCTTCATTTCATTTGTGAAGTGAAATCACTCGAAATTCAATGGTGTCCTTTGCATCCTTCAGGTTCTACATACTTTTTTTGTTTGCCATCTGTACCAATCGTGTTTTTGTTCGGCGGTGATTAAATCTTTTGGGACTCTTTGATGATACTTTGTTGAATCTCCGTGAATTTCGTTTGTCCAGATTTTCCGCTGATCGTTTGTCCAGATTCTCTGCTCATCGTTTGTCGAGATTCTCTGCTGATTGTTTATTGAGATTCTCTGCTCATCGTTTGTCGAGATTCTCTGCTGATCGTTTGTCGAGATTCTTTGCTGATCACTTGTCGAGATTCTGTTGATCGTTTGTCCAACCCTCGTTGATCGTTGCTGTAGCATGAGTATTGAAATCAAATCTTAATCTTCATTCCCCGATCTTCTCATCTCACATCTTTTTATTTCCTTCCGAATATTATTTCCTTGGATTTCAGTCCTTAATTTTGTGCATTTACCCTATCAATTATTTTTGATCTTTGCAATTCTTGGAGGTTCTTCTGTAGAGCTTATTGTCTGTAATTAAGTTGTCGATACTTTTTTATTCCTTCTTTTTCCCTCTTTTTCTTTGTTTTTTTTTTTTTGTTTTTTTTTTTTTTTTTTTTTTGTTGTCTTCGACGCACAGTGGCCGGTTTTTCAACTTAGCGGTCAAAAATCCATATCTTTTATCTGACTCTCTTGGAATTTTTTATTCCGGTTTTTTTTGTTGGATTCTTCTAATCTTTAGCTTTAATGTGAGACTAAAATCATAAAAATCGATCGATAAAAACCAGAGATATGAGAGTTTCAATCAAGGTACCTATTAAAATTTTCTTAAAAGCCTAAAAGAGAGATTATAAAAATAATACGTTTCTTTTTATTTAATGATTAAAGACTTTTTTATTATCAATAACGAACATACTAATAAAATATATTAATAAAAATAAGGTAATAAGTAAGGAACTAATGAAAATTAAACAATTTTTTCAAAACATTCATTGATAGAATTCCGCTCATCTAGTAGTAAATTTTGTGCATCACTATCTAACTCGATTGAGCTAGATTTCAATTTTTGGCGGATATTTGAAATATATGGATCCGATGTGCACAGCAAAACTGCAAGCAGATCCTCATTGGTACGATATCTTGAAATTTTCCTTGTGTTGTGTTCACGAAAGAATCTGTAATCCTTGTTTCTTTTTTCTTGTGCTTCTTCAGAAAGATCACCAAGTGGAAGTAGACTATTTTCAATAATTTGCTCGCCATGATAAAGAATTTTATTTCTCGTCATAACTTGGAAACACGTTGCATTTCTTTGAATTAGTTCGTTTGCGTAATTCTTTGTATTGGTTTTTTGTTAATTTCAAATCCAAAGATAGTGCAAATGCTTCCTCAGGAGTAAACTTCTTTTCATCAGTCGGAGTTGGAACACTGCTCAGTACCCTTTTGACGCGTCTGGGGCTCGCTTTCATTATTTTCTCAATTACTTCTATCTTGTCCTTTTTATTTCTTGATGGACCTACTTGATGAAGGAATGCATTTTGTATATTCTCATGAGATATTTCGTCATTGATGTCGCCAAGTTTACGCCTTCTAGATCGTTCACTGCATTCGTCCATCGATTTCCATGGTCTACCCTTTCCTTCGCTGCCTTTATCAGTCATGGTTTCTTCTTCAAAAACAAGCTCAGTTTTCATCCATTCTGTGTTGCGTTGGTACAGTTTTTCCTTATTTCGATTCACATCTGTGTAACGTTTTTTTAAATGCGATAAAAAGTTAGATATTTTCTTTTTATATGTTTCTTCTTGATCGCATGAGTCAAAAAAAGGATCACTTAGAATATGCGAAGTAACATCTTCGTCGTCTTTTCGTAAGAAGTAAATATCTGCCAAATTTTTATAAGTGAACTTAGCCATGTTTTTGCCAAGAATATGGAAACTCGAGGAACGCAACTCTTTAAATACTCTTTCCGTCACGGATTTTTTACCTATGCACATGTAATACTTACCTGTTACCCATTTATGACATATTTTTATGTGCCTAAATTTTCCATTTTACAGGTAAAATATATTACGACAGGTACTTTTACAGTACGTATGTAATAAGAGCTAATTACCTGATAATTAAAAAAACCTAATTAGTGCAAATATACATATAATTTGAAAGAAAAGTATGACACTAACAAAAAAAAAAATAACGGAAAACATGTTAAAAACGTTTGCAGTGTGTGACTTTGACTCATATAATGGGCTCTAGCGCCCGGTGGGGCAAACCGATGCAAAAAAAATTGGTATGGGCTTTTAGAGGAAACTTCCAGCTTTACAATGGTGTAAAATTTGTTTTGGAGCATTCTGGAGCGCAAAAGTCCTGCTCCAAAATACGACGAAATTTAACCAAATTTGGAGCATTTCTGGAATTCTTGTTACGTAATAACTATACCACAGTTTTGCTCAATTGTAACAACATTTGACAACGAATATATCCAAGAATTTAATAAAAAAAACCGGAACTCAATATCTGAAATATTGACAGAGATATAAGATATCTAAATCTGTGAAAAGTTGAAAAAATGTGTTTATTTTAGTTGAAAATAAAAAGTGCTGTCTTTTATTGCATAGTTACTAATGAAATAATCAAGATAAAGCTGTAATTTTTTGGCTCCCTAGGTTCTCAGGTTTCTACTTTCATATGACCTAACCCATTTTGAAATCGGGGACATTGAAAAAAATGACTTTTGGCCGCTAAGTTGAAAAACCGGCCACTGTGCGACGATCGTTTCCTTCTATCGCCAGATGTAAAAATTTGTCGTTTGTTTCTAAGAGAATTTATTAGTATTATTTAAAACTTCTTCTCTGTCTTCTGTCCTCTTTCCAGCTTCTCTGTCTTCTGCATTCTTAATATTGTCGCACTCAGATGTTTGTCTCTAATCTACTCTTGGAAAGTACTCATATTTTATGTGTACACTGACACTGGTATGTTTTCTAAATTTAGACCATCGAAAGAGCAAATCTATCAACACTTTCAATTGTCTGCAGATGGTGCTGCTGTGGCAATAATGTCACTTGATACGGAGTGATAAGTAAGTGAGTAAGAAATCACGCTTTAGTGAAAATTTCAATTACTTGAAAATATTACTGATATAATTTCAAAGAAGATATAATTTGAAAGTCATGTAAATGGAATATCTTCTGGAACGTATTGAAGGCATGAATTTCTTTAGTATATACATATACGAGTATACTATAGAAGTAATACTTCTGGAACGTATTAAAGTAATGAATATGAATCTTCATGGATCGTTCAGAAGCTTTGGGTCTTTACTCTAACTTAGATTTAATGGGTTGCTATTTTAAAAGGCCTTTTAATGGCATTTAACCCACCACCGCCTGCCAACTCCGTCCTCTCTATCATCATATCTCAATTTTTAACTTTAGCTAACTTAACTTTGGCGAACTTAAAATTTGCCAAATTATTTCATTACTATAATTAATACTTACTTAAAATCTCTGTTATTTGTGACTTTAATAACATTTTAATGCAACCGAAAAACAACTCTTCGAATGCAAAACTGTTGTTAAAGAAGAAAATAGAGAAAAACCAAAGAAATCTGCTTTTGATGATTTTATTTGCATCACAATTTCGCCAACTAAAAATGGTCAAAGAAGTCGCCATTTATTTATGCGCGCCATGAAAGAAAACCTCTCAACCCTCTTCGAGCTGAAATTGAAGCTGTGGATAGACCTAAATACTAGCTTCTAGTTACGAGGACATGCTGCACATGGATCGACGGTACACGCAAGCTTTCAACTTCATAATTAAATTCCGTTCAACTTGCTGCGGACGGTGACTTAAACTGAGACTCAACTGAGACTGAGACTTAAGCTGAGACTCAACTGAGTGGGCTCCAGAGCGCGTATAAGGAATCGAAGAATATTCAAATCGGTCTGCAGAATCCGCAGATCCGCCACTGATCGTGCTGCCATTTTATTGAATGGAAACCAAACTGGGATTTCTTTTTTAGACTCGCCTTAAAGAGTATTCTTTATGAGTTTATTTCTTTATTGCTTTGATTTTCTGTGTGGTTTTTTGTATGCTTTTCTTTTTGTTTTCTCTGTTGGCATTCATTGAGTTTTAACCTCCTTAATATTATCCTTGGAACAGTTGGAAAAACCGTTTGAAACCGACTGCAAATTAATTTCTGTTCGCAATTTTATGCTGAATCACTGAATTAATGACTTCGAATTAGCATTGTTTTGTGGTCAGCAGTTTTCGTTGCACTGCGATTTCGATTTGTGTGTCATCTCGAAACCGTTATGTTTTTCGTTTCGTATTCAATGGGAGGTTATACTGTTGTTGTTGTTGCTGTTTCTCTTTACTGTTTCTATTGTTGTTTGTCTCTTTATGGTTTGTTAATCTTCCGGGAATGTGTCACAATTGTTTGCATTCGGTTAACTAGGTAAGGTTAATGGTCAGCTGTACTGAACACGTTTTGACATAATTATGTTCAAAAAAGGCAACGGAAAAAGAAAACTAATTGAAAAATGATGACGAGGGAGAGTGGTGGGCGGGGGGGGGGGGGGGGGAGCGTAGAGGAGGGGAATTTATAAGGAAAGCCCGAAAAAGTGTACAATACATGGGATTTTTTATTCCATTCTGTAAAAACATTTTCCAGGTTTTGAATTGATAAATAATTAAGGTTAAAGAAAGAAATTTTAAATTACAGATGAAAATAATTTTTCCTTACAAAAATATTCCAGGAATGCTTGTTATATTGCATATCCAGTTTCTTAATTTTTTTGTGTTTATGAAATGCTTAACACTTGAAGCAGCTTGTTTATCGCTTTCGGCGAAAAATCAACTGAACTCAGCTTCAACTGTAGAACATTCGGCACAAATTTCTAGACAAAACAAAACAAATTCACAAAAGATGACTTGTTGCCCACTTGAGCCCACTGAAAATTGTTGGTGTTGTTGTTTTTCTACTGTTTTTATTGTTGTTACTAGTTGCCGCTTTTGCTTTTGGATATGCTTGTAATAACACAACACACAACAACAACACCATCAGAACAGGGCGGAGGGAGTGGGTTAAGATTTCACTGTGCTTCACATTTTACAGGAAGAGGAAGATTATTCCTGGGAGAGAAGGACGGACGGACAGACAGAGAAGGAGCATCGAGATATGACGTGACTTTTACACTTGCAATTGTTTAGAATTTGTCTCAACTGACAAAAGCAACAGACAGACACAGCGAATGCTGTTGATCAGCTGTTCAGTTGTGCAGCCCCAACAATAGCAACAAAAACAATGGGCAGAATTCCGCCCGAGTTTATTATGTGCGATTCTTTATTCGTCTAGAGAACTGAGACCCCTTTCGCTTCGGGATGAAGGATGGTTTGATGGGGTTGACGGGGTTGTCGGAGAGGGTTGAAGGAAGGGAGCCGCAAGACAAATAAGCAACTCTTTTCGAATGACTTGATTACAACGTGTTACACTCTCGTCTAGATTATGGTTTACGTCTGCAAAGTTGACATGTTGTTTATCAAGAGCAACATTAAAATGAGAGACAAGCAACAAGCAACCAACTACTGATGTCATGCGATAGTACAACAACAACAATGAAAAAAACAACGCTAAGTAAAGTGTTTCTACTTGTTGTTGATGTGTATTCTGAATTCTGTTATATTTACGATGTAACGACAGACAGCCAGATGGACAGACAGACAGAAGAACAGACAGACAGCTAGACAAATGTTGAGTGATGCTCTACAAATGCTATAAACCAGAAAAATTTAACAGAAGTGACTATAGAATTAATATTCGTTGTGTCGCGGATCCTTCGAGGGAGCTCGTAGCATCTCCCAGGCTGATTTTAAATGTTATGATTTTTATTTATGACCACAATAGAGATTCCAAATTCAATTATCTCTTTAAATGTCCGTATAAAGTATTTTTTCTTTGGTATTCAGCCCGATAATATTCTGACATATCTGAAATAGTCTAAGCTTGAGGAAATCTCTTCTAAGATCTATCTTCCCTCCTATCTTCTCTTCTAACGAGTATTTAAGTGACTTTAGATGACACTTAGATTATCTGTTATAATTATTCTCACATGGTTCAACACTTGTTGCAATTTATTAACTTTTCAAGGAAATCACGAATAGCATTCTAAATTTAACAGGCGTTAAAAATGAACCTGACAAAATTCGAAGTCACATATTAATGAAGGACCAACTGTTACATTAAACAAGTCTGCCGTCACTCCCACAAAGCATAGAAAAATAAACACAGCTATACACTGCCTTCTATATGAGTAGATGTCTAGCGATGGCCCTCTATATACCCTGATATCTGGCACATGTTGGAGGTGTTCAGCGTGTGTGGCACTGCGACAACGTCTCGTCTGCTGATTAATTGTTTTCTTCGTTTTTACAGAATTTACAATTTTTCTATGTTCTTTTTTTATTTCTTTTTTCTTTTTCTCACTTATTTTTTTTATTTATTTTATTTTTGTTTATTTTATTTTTCACTGCCAACAACTGCATTTGATTAAAACTAATGATCAAAGTGAGCAGCGTCTACAAAAAGAAAGCAACAATTAATTCATTGATTTTCTTTAAATATACGAGTATTTGATGTATGTATGTATTGTGTCTATAGATATTTAGATAGATAGATCCATTTGACAGTTCATCTGTTAAATATTTTTATCTCTTCGATTTTTTTTGTAATGTGTTGTGTTGTGGATTAAATCGATTCGATCATCTGAAGTATTCCTCTTCATTTCTTTAATTAGAAAGTAGAGTGTAAAGCAGACTGTGTTTAATTTCGATTGTTGTTGTTCGTGTTAGTGTTTAATAATAATAATGCATTATAATTGATATGATACTTAAGAAGACATGCGCTTCGGATACCTCAAATAGATTAATATCCTTGAGTGCCCCTTAATAAGGATCATCATTTAAAATCAGACCTGCAGCGACATCACGATGTTCGACAGCATTTCCGATGAATCGCTGTGAGTCTTGATGAGTTTTCACGAAAGTAAAATTATATGGTTACATAGTTTTAGAATTATAAAGACATAATATATGAAATAGAGGCTTATACACTACTAAAGGTGATGCTTTAGTCCAATATAATGCCCATTAAGACTGATTAAGATTGTATTTACCTTTACAATAACAACAACAGCAATAACAAAAGCAAAATATGTTAAAATTGTCGAAATTACAACAACCTCATTAATAAAAACGTTTCCTTTAATTCACAAACTTAAAAGATTTCTTCTAATTTGTCGAAGACTTCAAGAAAATCATGAACAGGGCTTCTATGGAAAAGTCTTCTTCTACTCGTACTGTCACATTTACTAGAGCTATCAGATATGCTTATGGTCGCTTTAAAGTTGCTTATTAGGTGCTCCGATACACGCCTCTGGTAATATTTTGTCTTCTGTGTGCCTTCAAACTTCAAACAATGAATTATATCCTTGTGTTTGTGTGTATCAATGTGTTTGTCTCTGAATATTCACTTTGTGTGAATATTCACTCACACATTTTTTATTCATTGCAACATATTTGGAAAACCACAACCACTAACCAGAGATGGAAAGAGGAATGCATGAATGTGGTTTTTATGGCTTTCACGAAGATTTTCCTTTAAGTGGATATATTGTTCATCGAAGTTTATGTACTTTCGATATACATATGTTTGTATATACAAGGACATACATGAGATAAATATACAGGATGGTTGCTCGTAATAGTTACAGATGATTATAGTAACAAATATTAAATAACATGTTTAATATATATGCCATTACCATATTTAAATATATACAATATAGTGCAAAACTATATGATAACCTTTGAATATATTATAATAATATTTGTAATAATATTTGAAGTAATACTATGAAGGTTTTAAATATTATTTATATTGTTACTGCTATTTTTATAACCACAGGTCTTTGGTCCTTCGATCCGAGTAAATTCTGAATTCAAATCTAAAGTTAAAAACATTTCAACAAACCTACCTCCACCGAATACCCTGTATCTGAAGATTTGTATAATATATTTATACATACATACATCGTATAGAATCATATACGGGTCTATGCACGTCTTTGATTTGGAAACTTAAAATTATGTGCATCGGAAATACTTTTGAATGCTTCTGCAAAGTGTTTTATGTCAGAGTTTCAAAGTTTTCAGAAGTTTAAGCTGTGTCTCAGATATTGACGAACAGAAAGTTGGAGAGGAGAGAGTGGGAGAAAGAGGGAGACAGAGAGGGAGAAAAGGGGAGATAGAATGGGCGATGATGAAAAAAGTTGGTTTGTGTGAAGTGAGTTAAAAAGGGTTTAAATATTGTTAAATGAAGCTAGTAGTTGTAATTAAAAGAGAGGATAGTGGAAAAGAGTTAATGAGAAGATGATTCCTTACTCTCATCCCCTCTCTTGCTCCCTCTCTCTCTTCTTCTTAAACGATTCTCATCTCGATATCTACAAATTAGTTGTAGAATTTCGATGCCCTCAAAGTTTTGTTGAGAATGAGGACGAAACATGTCCTGCCTCAATAATTCACTTGCAAGGCGATGAAATGATACAATGCCACAAGCATTCATTGTTGTTGTTGCTTCTATTGCTGTTGCTGTTGCAATTTTCTCTGTTGTTTCAGTTGGTCTTTTATTGTTGTTCCTTCACTGTTGTTGTTCCTTCACTGTCTGTTGCTGTTCCGGTTCTTAGCTGCTGTTTCTTTTGCTGCTGCTCCTCTTTTTTTCCCTTGTATTTGTATCTGCTGTCAACGATTGTCGTCGAATTGTCGCTGTTGGTGTTGCATACCGAATGCAAGCAACAAATAAACTTGTAGTTATTTTTTATCTGAGTCCGTGTGTTTCTTTGAGTCTCGCTCTCTCTCTGTGTCCCTCCTGAATGTTGGCGCCCTCTGGAGGAGGGCAACAATATTAACAGCAACAACAATAGCAACAACAGCGAGATCACCACCAACCGAAACAACAGCGATGTTTAACAAATTGCCAACACGTTGAGTTGCAATTCTTCTACGTTCTTTGTTATT
Source organism: Myopa testacea (assembly GCA_949629155.1). Taxonomy (NCBI): domain Eukaryota; kingdom Metazoa; phylum Arthropoda; class Insecta; order Diptera; family Conopidae; genus Myopa; species Myopa testacea. The sequence goes on along the minus strand of OX451346.1, from coordinate 3,672,140 downwards.
CAGATGATTGTTGTTCGTTTTTGTTGGTGTACATGTAGTCTCCTCCCCCGCCCCCCCACTCCTCAACCTCCCACCTCCTCCTCTACTCGCTGTTGTCACTTTTTTAGTTTGTTGCTAATAAACTTTCGCTTGGCGCCTCTGTCATTTTTTACAGCTGCTGTTGGTTTTTTACGTTTCTGAGCTCCTTCTAAAGGGCACGGTGATGTCAGGAGAGGGGGGGGGGGGCTTGCTGTACAGCGGCGAAGTGGAAGTACTCACTTTGGTGCTGGTGGCAGGGGAGCACGTCTTTTTATCATGTCGCATTGCGTAGCTAATTTACAAAATTCAGTGTCACGCATTCATGAAGTAGCGATAAATTTTTGCACCGCTGTTTGCTCAGCAGCAGAACTGCAGCAGACAGTCTTTGTTGTTGTTTGTTGCTGATGACGGCGTTGTTGCGCCTGATGATGGTGTTGTTGTAGTTGTTTTTGTTGCCATTCTCGATGTTCCTGCTCTTGCTTTTCCTTGTGTTGTTGTTTTTTTACTCGTTCGTTTTTGTTTCGCTTGAGTTATTCTGTTGCAATAAATTTTACGCACCATTTTTAGAGCTGCAACTAAAAGAAAACCACTCCATAAAGCAACTAAAATCTTTAAATTATTGTTGCTTAATTTTTTTTAATAATAAATAAATAATAGAAACTGTTTTTCTATATAAAATCTACCTTCAAGCAGCTGAAATAAATTTTATTTTTTTTTTCATTTTTCTTTTTCCTTCTCTCTGCATCGCCTACGATTCGAGAAAAGGTTCGAAAACCTGCCACACGCGAAGTCGCAGGTAGAAAGTCCCGAAAGGACAAAGAATCCATCCATCGATCTGTTTGTCCATCCATCTTCCATACTTCAAATAATATGACAATCCTTGGTTTAAAAAAAGAAAGGATCCCGGATTTAAATAAACTCCTCTATTCTTTTGTCCACTCAATGAAGGACCTTCTACAAATGAAGATTAATGATGTGAGTTTTTCGGGGTTAATAAAAGGATTATTGAATTCAAACGCGGAGGGCTTCCCTGAGAAAATAAGGAAGAAAGACAATAAATAAATATTTTGATTGGAATTTCATTCGTTCATTCGCTCATTCAATACAATTGAAATATAAATAAAATGTTTGAGAGCAGCTGCTGGTGGATCTTTGAATGGTTTTTCACTAGCAGCTGGTTATGGAAACTACAACTAATTAAATACTGGTTTGTTATGAATAATTTTAGAAAAATTATTATGAATTATTTAAGAGAAATATTAAATTAAGGAATTTATGGAAAAAAACTATAATTTTGAGGATTACAAAACAAATTGTATGATGTTTTGGGTAAAAATATGCATCTTAAATGATTGGCGTGTATCTTAAATATATTTAAGTGTGCTTTAAAAGATGTTAAATTAATTTTATTTTGTTTAATCTAACACATAATTTAGTGTGAGCGGAAAACAATCCCACGTTAATTGAAAGAATTCTTTGCAAAAAATAATTTTTAATGGATTAAATAACGAGCAACTTTTGGTTAAAAAAAGTTAACAAACGTTTAACGTCAACCGACAACCGCGCCAACCGACCGACGTTAGCACAGAGTGACAGTTTAACTTGTTGCTGTCATTGTTGTTGTTGTTCTCGTCGTTGCAATTAAATTAACCGTTACAAGCGAACGAAATACGTGTCAACAACGGCACGCATTCCACAGAATCGCACCACGAATTCACGGAGTCTTCCTACGACCGAAGAAGCAAAAAGTAATAAAAAAGCAAGAGAAACACACAACAAAAACAACAACAAAACCCATCAACAAAAACAACAGCTCCAAAAATCTAATTAAAAGTGTAGCAGCAATTTTGTTGGCTAATTTTAACCCACATTCTAGGTTTTTATACCAGTCGATGTGGTTGACGTTGCAGTATTGTTGTTGTTCTTGTTGTTGTTTTCAGTGTTGTTGTTGTTGTTGTTATGTGTTTGCTTTTTGTTCCGAAGTTGCTAGTGGATCTCTTATGGAGCGCAGTTAACTTTAAAAAATGAGTTGACCACGAAGTCGGAGAGATCTTTGGCAATCGTTACTTACAGAGGTTCAGAGGCGTTCAGAGTCGTTCCGAGTCTCTCAGAGGTGATGACGTCAGACGCTTTTGTAGTGAGGTGCTTCAATTGACTTTAAAATGTGTGGGGTTTCAGCCACAGATGTTTGCGTTTGAATGCATTCTTGGATCTCATTCGAATCAGTTGCGGTGAGTTGAAAAATTTAGTAATTAATTTAAAATGTGCTCTGTATAGACTTCCTTTGTATTTTTTTTTTTTTTTGCAATTAGTTTAAGCAACATGCATGCGTTTTTATGTGAGGTCATGTATGCCTGTGTTTCCTGTGTGTCATGTTTAAATACCTTTCAGTGACATGAGACATACGAGTACATAAGAAGTTTCTCTAAAAGTTCATCCGAAAATAGGTTAACCTTAAGTTTAGGTTACTAGTTTGTGGGTAGGTTTTAAAATAACTCATTCAAGTCATTTATTGAAGACCATACGACCAAAGACCGAAGTGTCATAGAGTGAAATGTCACAGAGTGAAATGTCAAAGCGCGAACTGTCAAAGCGCGAACTGTCAACTGACGAACTCTTAAAGCTCGAGCTGTGATTATGTTTGGATTATTGATTGAATTTCAACGTAAATTTAAATAATTTGACATTCTTGTTAGCAAACGCATTAATTTTATAGACTAGCAATTATAAATGTTAAAAAGTAGATGCAAAATGACAGCCGACATACTTTGACAGGTCGCATTTTTGACAGCTCACGTTTATGTGTCACGATTTTGTCACGAAATTTGGATTAATTTACAAGGAAAATGTTAATCACTGAAATAAAATCGAAATTTGTATAAAATTGTTTACAATAATAAGAATATTTTACATAATACATTATACAACATATCGCATGTGTGTCTCCATAATGTATAAACATATATTGAAGTATAAACTTGTATATATTAAATCCTTTTATTATTAAACATATTAAAACATGGTCGCTGCAGGCGTTCTTCCGTTCGTTCGATCATTCGTCCGTTTTTACTTCAATGCAGACGTACACAAAACGACTCGCTGTTAAGTGAACTGCAGCAAAACTGAGTGTATGAAGGGCGGCAGGAGAGGGAGAAGGGGGGGGGGGGGGAGCTTTACAACAACACCAACAACAACAACAACAACTGGATCAATATAGATATCGAACTGCTGCCAGCCAAACCAACCAGTAAAAGCGACAACATCAATAATTCGATTAACGGCGATGCACAACAAAGTTGGCAACACTAGTTAAGTAGTGCATCCGTTTATACCGTTACTCTAGTTGTTGTTGTTGTTATCGTTGTTGTTGTTGTTGTTATCGTTGTTGTTGTTGTTGTTGTTGTTGTTGCATATCCGGTTGGCCATGCGATACAACTGCAAATGCTTTTATACAAGAGCCAGAGTTTGAATGTTGCATGTTATTGAGTGTGGCTGTGGATGTGTGTGTGTGTTTGTGTGTGTTTGTGTGTGTGTGTGTGAGTGTGTGTAGGCGTATTAATCCATGTATGAGTGCGATAAACAGTCACTCACACAAACAAATAAACACATGAACACGTACGCACATTAATTTGTCCCCAGAAACTGGGTCGCAATCGCTGCCGCTGCTGCTCGATTTCTTGTTGTTGTTGTTGTGTTGCTATGTTGCTGTTGCTGTCAACTTTAACAATCTGCTGTAAAGCGGACGTTATTGCTTGTGAAAAAGCCAGTGTTATTGTTGTTGTTGTTGTTGTCAGATGTCGGTTGTAAAGAAAATGCTGCGAATTGCGTTTTTAATTGAACGGACAGAAATAGAAGCGGCAGCAGCAGCAACTGCAACATCGAGGATATATACGACGATAATAACAACAACAACAATAATAATAACAACAACAACAACAACACCAGCAGCAACATTGTCGGGGGCCACCCATAAAAAGTGTAATTTAATTTTTCTTTTTATTGTATTTATTTCATTATTTCGTTGTATGCACATTTTTGTGTTTCTTCGCCTTTTTTTCGCCTTTATTATTTCACTTCGTGAACACAAATTAAATTGGCTTTAAATTGACACCTCCGTTTGGCCGGAAAGGACGCGAACGACGGCGACTCTGGTGTCGTTAATAGCTTTTGTCAGCAGCTGCTGCCGCTCGAACTGAGCAACTTCTGAGCCTCAGTTCTACAACGCAATAAAATGGAGGTTGTTGTTGTTGTATTCCGCTGTCCAGCAACTTTATCGTGAATGTTTTAATTTAGTTTTAAAGGATAATCGTGGGTAAAACAAGAAAAAATCAATCATTCGCCGGTTGTGCAACTCAAAAATTATTATTATTGGGATTATTGTGCAATAATTATGACAGGTTGTGCATTGATTTTATTATTGTCAATAAAAACGATCAGATTTTCTGTGTTAAAATAAAATTAAATGAAATTAAATTAAAAAAACAAACGAATTATATAATTTAAAGCATTTACGTCTCGTTCTCTTCTTCTTCTTTCAAATGCAGACACAAAAGAATTCCACTCAAAATCAGATTCAAACGATTTCAAGCCACAAGATTGCAATCAGTCGCCTGCACCGCAACGAAGCCGTAGAAAGAAAGCTCAAAGGGTGTCAGCTGAAGCGCACGCTGCTTTTTTCGAAGCCATCTTTGGACCACTGTGCACAGTAACACAAAAACAACCAGCTAACAAGTAAACCAAATCGAAAAATTAGGAAATCACCGGACTTTTGACGTGTTCACGAGCGACTGCGATGTTATTTAAAACTAGAGGAAGGACACGGAGGCACAAATGAAGGAAAATGACGGAGAGAGAGAGGGTGAGAATGAGAGAGAGTGTGTGAGAGAGAGAGAGTGAGAACCACGCTTAGTTTAGTCGCGCAGAGAAGACAAACGGCGAAGCATTAAATTTTTGTCAAAGCGAAATTAAATGCAATTTAAAACAAGGAAGCAACACGAAAAACAGTGAAAAAGGTGATAGAAACCAAAAGAAAACGCGGTTTTGGATAGAAAATGCATCTGGTGATCATCGTGTGGGGTAGAAGAAGGAGAATAAGAAGAAGAAGCTGGCCATGAAATGAGGAAGAATTGCAACAACCAGAGCACGAGTACGAGTTAACAATAAAATTGCCGGTTTAGCCAAAGGAAAGGAGTTGATATTCAATCGCCATGTTGAAGAAGAAGGGACTAGAAGACTAAAAAAGAGAGTAGAGAGAAGAGGAGAAGTAATCGCGCCCCACCTCATCTCATTCAACTCCATCCTTTCGCCCATCACAGTTCTGCCCTATATTTTTAAGCTAAAATATGTCTATCTACAAGAACAAGAAGAAGCAGTAGAACCAAGAAGAAGAACACCTACTTCTTCTTCTTCTTCTTATTCTTCTTCTTCTTCTTCTTCCTGCCTGAAATCGCTTTAAAGCTCAACACAGCTAAAGCAGAAAATGCTTTCGCGAGCGTATGCAATGCATTCAAAATGGACGACGCTTTAATTTAATTTCTTCGCTCGAGTGGAGGGTGGAAGAAGAAGAAGAAGAAGAAGAAGAAGAAGAAGAAGAACAACAACAGCAACCTTTCTTAGTCCTCCTTTTAGTGTGGTAGAGTTTTGTTGTTGTTGTTGCCTTTTTGTCGTCCTCCTTGCAATTTTCTTTCTTGTTTTCATACCATAAAATAGTTGAGAAAGTTTTATGTTTTGCGTTGTGGAACTTTAAAGCTAGATTAATTTTTTAATTAGTTCTTTTGTTGTTGTGGTTGCTCATAGTTGCTGCTGCTGCTGTTTTTGTTGTTGTTGTTGTTGTTGGTTTTCTTATTGTTATTGTTTCTTCCCTTGCTTTTGTTGTTGTTTTTATTATTATCGTTATTATTGTTGTTGTCTCGTTTCTTTAGAGTGCTTTTTATACTCGTTTTATTCTTTCTTCCTGTTCTTCTTCTGCTTCTGCTTCTTCTTCATCTAAGCTTAGTACAGATTTTCCAAGAAATTCACATTTTCTGCTTATTAACTAATTTTGCCTTAAAAGATTTTATTCAATATTTTCCCCTCCTTCCCCGCCCCCGCTTTTCCCACCCTCGTCCTCTGCATGATTTCATTGCTTTTTACTTAATATCAAGAGGAAGGAAAAAGTTTTTCCGAGTTGCTTTTGCACGGAACAGAAAACGAAAAAAGGACCCTTTTGTAAAGAAAAAAAATTACTGTATGTCAAGGTTTAATAATAACTTTAAGTTTCCGCAATTTTTTTTTTCATCTTTTAGTTTTTAAAGGTTAATTAGTTGTTTAGTTAATTAGTTGTAAACGTAGATCGAAAGAAATTCAATTGTTTAATGAAAAAAGGTTTAAAAAAGATGTGAGAAATGTTTAAATTAATGAGAGTACTCTAGAAATTAGCTGAAAATGGTGGGAAAAATTGTTGGGAAAACGTTTTTAAAAGGATTCCAAAAAAGGTTTCAGAAGGGTTGGAACAAAAGTTTAAAACAGTGTTAATAAGGACTCAAAAATAACTTAAAATGGTTTGAAAAAATGTTGGGAAAAATGTTTACAATAGGTTTCAAAACATTTCAAAAAAGGTTGAATAAAGTTAAAAAACGATACGAAAGAAGGTTTGAAGAAAGTATAGAAATTAAACTATTATATTCTTCATAACTTACATTTTGTTCATAAAAAAGTCCTTAAAAGGTTTTTAACCCGAATCTAGAAGGGACAATCAAAGAAGAATTCGCAATGAGGTTTGCTTTGGGAAAATATTTTTGTCCGCTTTCTTGTCATTGAAGAATGAAAGGAGAAACGAAAGAGAAAAAGAAGGATAACAAAAGCAGAGGGAGGAAAAAACATTATTCAAATTTTAATATCAAATAAAAAGCATCTCAAAATAAGAAATTATTTACAAAGTGGAACACCTGTCGGATATGCAAAGCATCTGAACGTTACAACATTCAATATGCTAAACGAAGGACGCTGCTCCTGCTCCTGCTGTTGTTGTTGTTGTTGTTGTTGTTGCTGTTGGTTTTTCTTCTTCTTTTTTCGTCTTCTTCTTTTCCTTCTTCGTCTGTTGTTGTTTCTGTTTCTGCTTTCATTGCGTTCGTTGTTTTCTGTTCTCTTATGTTTTCACTTAAATAAATTCGTGCCAATTTAACAGGAGTTGCAACAGCAACAACAACAACAACAGCAATAAAAATATAACCACATCAACCGAAACCATACCGAATTGTGGAAGAAGTACGAAGAAGGAAGAAAGGAAAGACAAGGATTGTTGAAGAACCACGCTGTGAAGAATCGGAAATTTGAATTTCCGAAAAGGTACTCGAGCCGCTTTTGCCTCAAGTTGAATTAAGGTGCAGGGAATTAAGTTGAGTTGAGTCCAGGAACGGGCCAGAAACGACGAAGAGACCCAGAAACAGAGGGACGGATGGAGACGGAGATGGAGAAAGAGAGCCACTAAAAGCAGCACCAGAAACAGCAGAAGGAACAGAAGCTGCAGCAGAAATGGGAACGGCAACCGAGTGTAAGTGGCTTCAGAGGCTCTTCAGACCCAGCAACTTTGGACCAAGTATCCGAATGCGATTCATTGTCGTTTCCTCTTTCATTCCAGGGTAGCTAAGGTGACCAGCTGTGGGCAGAGACTTGCAACTGTGATAAATTAAGACCGGAGCGAGTGTTGCTACTGATGCTGCTTCTTCCTTGAAGATGTGGTTGCAGAGCCGCAACTCATTTCAAAGCCCTTCATTTTAGTCTTTCCTCTTCTTTTCCTCTGCATCTGCATTTATTCCTGAATATTCTTCTTCTTTACGTTTTCTTCTTCTTCTACTGCTTCGTTTTTTGGGTTTACGATTTCTTCAGTGCTCACAATTGAAATAATTTCCGCTTTTATTATATTTAAATTGGTTACAACATATTTTTTCTTTTTACGGACAACAAACGGCAGAGATTGTGTATTACTTGTTGTTGTTGTTGTATTTTGTTGTTGTTCTCTAACAGATCTTTTCATCTTCCATTTTAAATTTTTCACTTTATGTTGGTTGTTGTTGTTTTTTTTTTGGTGAAATGCCTCAAAGAAATTTCTAGGTTGTTTTTTAATTTAATTTCTCTTTAATTTGTTTGTCCTTTGAGAATAAATTTTAATTAAATATTGTAACTTTAAGGCTTGTTTTATATTTCGGTGCAAGAAAATCTAATAACAATTCTAAGGGTCAAAGACAGATATTATAATGATAATTACAATAGATGTAAATTGGATAAGAATCGTAAGAAAGGTAAATCCTTTTGTACAATATAATGAAAAAAATCTACACTCAAATCGAATCGTCTTTCGTATTGAGGGAGGTACTAAATAAGGCACTAGAAAAGGTACTAAAGAAGGTACTACAGAAATAGTATCCAACATTTCTTAAAGAAAACCTCTTTAAAGCATGATTCCTTGAAGAGTGACCCAAGCTATTGGTTACAGTCGTCTATAATATAAAACTTTGATAGAATACTCTTATTATATCTACTTATAAGGTGATGATAGATTTTAGAATGTAGACAAAGTTAAAATGCAGACACTATTAAGGTAAAGACAATGTTATGATACAGACAAAGATTAGATACAAGAGATGTTAATTAAGAAGTAAATTAAAGTCATTGAAGATAATAAATTTGTAGAGGATGTTAAGTCACAGATGAATATTAATGTTGTTGTTGTTGTAGACGGTGTTATTTTAACATTTTAAAACCTATAGTTTTCATTTTATATAATCATCTGTAAAATCTGAACTTTTTATGTTTAATTTTAATGAAAAATAAAAAAAGAGGAGAAAAACCTCTTCTTCATTTACTAGTCTTTACGATTCTGCTGATTACTCATAAAACTCTGAAGCAAATTGAAGGAAATATTTTCTGCTAGACACATTTTTGCCATTTCTCAACTAATTAAACATGTTTTCATCCTTTCGCGTTGCGCTTTTGCGTCAGATGCGCGTCACGTCACGACAACTCAAAAATCAATTAAAATTTTCTCTTTCCTCTGAAACATTGCACTGTAAAACGAGAAGATTGTTGGATAGAAAGATATACAGAGAGAGAGAGAGAGAGAGAGAGGGAGAGGCAAAGATAAAGAAAGAGAGGGAGAGAGAGAGAGGAAGGAAGGAAGAAAAAGACAGACACACAGAAGAAAACACCTTAAGTCAAGGATCGAAAGGATGGAACAAGTAACAAGTAACAAAGTAGTATTGCAACAACAACAACAATAACAACAACAACAACAACTGACAGCAGACAGAAAACAAGAATGAGTAATTAAATGAACAACCGACTGCAATCGACAGTTTTTCCTGCTTCTTTGCTGATACTCTTAGCTAAGAATTTGCGGAATTTTTAATATATCTCAAAATAAAGAAAGGATGGAAGGAAAACGAAAAAAGGAAGAAGGAAGGAGAAGAAGAAAAAGGAAAACATTCTCTGAAGAAAAATAAAATGATTCAGTATAGAAATAAAAAGAAACGAAATGATTCGGTTTTAATACAAGATTTTATATTTGAAGAAGTCTCTGTTTTAAAGAAGCTGAAGCTGCTGTGTTGAAGAGGATTGTGTTCATAGAAAGAAAGAAAGAAGAGGAGGAAGCAGAGGAAGATGATGATAAAAAAGAAGAAAGAAGATAATGAAGAATTAACTTGATATTTTAAATTAATTTTCGTGAATAATAAGATTCAAGTATTATTTTATCAAATTGTTGGTGATTGTTTTTTAAAGTTTTATCTACGAAATTCCAAAAAAAACTCACACAATCAAATGAATTTGTTTCTCTTTGAAGTGAGTGATAAAAATTTAGATTAGATTCTGTTTAGATGAGGTCAGGCAAAAGATTAACAGAGAAAGAATCATTCGTAATGAAAGTTACGACTGTATTTTTACAGTAGCTTAGATTTCTACGGCTTTTCTACTAAATTTAAGGGCACACACACATTAATTCCTCTTCACTCCGCAATTCTTCTTCTTCTTCTTCTTCGCTGAGTCTGCACTCAGCAGTTGGTAATCACTTCTTTTCGCACTCATTAACCTCGACTTTAATGAACGCTGAAATCAGCAACAAACTTTGCCAGCAGCAGCAGCAACTCATTGTTTGTGTCACATGATTGCTTTTATTGCTCGTATCGTTGGTGTTGCTGTTGCTGTTACTGTCGGTGTTCCTTGCCTTGTTCTTGCTGTTGTTGTTGTCATGTGTGTTCACTTGCCTTGTTGCCAGCGATAATCACTGCTGCATTGTTTTGGCCAGGATTTTTCCGGTCAACGCGTTTTTCGCCCCCACTCATAAATGTGTCAGTCAGTCAGAACTGTCGTTGTTGTTCTTATTGTTGTTTTTCCCTATTCTTGTTGTTGTTGTTGTTGTTCTTATTGTTGTTGATGCGCATGTGCGAAAATATACTTTGATAAGCAAACACACTCGAAAAACATTCGGAGCTCTTCGGCGTGAGATAAGCTTAGCGAATGCCGCAACCATGCAATCACCGAAACAGTTACTCGTATATTTCGTGCACCAACCAGCCAACTTGACATGAACAACAACAAAAAAGTACCTTTAGTTTGTAATTACAAATGCAATTTACAACAATTCGTTTTTAAATACAATAAAAGAAGTCAGTTATCAACATATAGTACATGCGTAAAACGTTTACATCACTCGTATATTGGATTAGCTTGGTTAGCAGTGGATTAGAGTCGGTTCAGTCCATTCGCATCGATGGAAAAACAATTAAAATTCGAAATGGTCGGTTGGTGGTACAACGACGGCTGCGGCGGACTGATGCACGTGTTTATCTCGCACTGTATCACGAGATATACTTGTACATACCTCAGTTCCTCGTGTTTATGTACAACATTCTTTGAATTTTTCTATACTCATAAATATACTGGTAATTTGTATGTCGAATTTTGGGTGAGAAATTGCTTCCTTCCCACCGCCCGATCGCACCCCACACCCTCGAAAACAAAACATGAGAACCAACAACAACGAGAACATAATAAATGCATGTAGCTCACGCCTATTTCGACATAATTATTGCTGTCGCTTCCACGACTTGATGGATGATCGCTAAATGCGAGATGTGATGCACCAAAAACCGATCGCGTTGCACCTCCGCTTTCCCCCCCCCCCCTTCCCCCCCCCTCCCCCCTCACCCAACAGTTAACAACGTGAGAGATTTTCGCACGTGTCTCTTGTAGTCGGCGAGGTCTGCAGGCGAGGGTTAAACGATCTCGTTATTGTCTACGTTGACCCTTTGAAGCTACACGCTTGGCTTTTAGTTACCTTGGATGTTACCCTTGAAGGTTTTTCGGCGATGTTTTTTTTTTACTTTGTCTAGCTTAAGACACGCCGATGTTCCTCAAAAGTTCCGCGGTTGAGCGGCGCTCAACTACTTAACTAGATCCATGCGATGGATGCACACCGACATGTCTATAAATCTTGCTTACGGATGTTCATTAAATGCAATTCGTGTACAATGGGTGCATGTGTGTGGTTGTGTGTTAGTGTGTGGGTGGGCGTGTATAGTTTATCATTCTCTTACATGATCATCAACGATTTAGTACTTTGATCTTTTTGCTCTACGTTGTCTTTGTTAGGGACCAGAACACCGTCGCGGCGCCGCCACGCCCACTAATTCATAAATCACACTTAATTGTGCTGATTTGTTCCAGCAGCATTACTTTGATTGAATTCGTGCTGTTGTTGTTGTTGTTTTTGTTCCTGTTTGGGTATTTTTTTGAGTGGTCGGGGTGGCGTACTACGAGTGTATTTCGGAGTACATGAGAAGTGGTGGTTCTAAACTATAGTACATGTACTAAGCCAGGCTGGGACAGGAAATCTTCAGACCCAATCGTGCTACTGATCAACGAGTTCTATCGTCGGTTTCCGTTTTCCAACTTCAGATCTGTATTCGGATCTTCATCTCCATATATTCAGCTTTAGATCTCCATCATCAAATCTTCAATTTTAGATCTTCAGATCTATATATTCGTTTTCAGATCCTCAGCTGGGATACTGGGATCTTCTTCTTCAAATTTTCATATGTTAATATTCCGAGCATGAATCTCAGACCAGGTTAATTGAGAATCTTATAGACGGATATATCTTCAGTAAATTGTGCCTGGAAATACTGAGGTATAGTGATAGATCAGCATATCCAATGATTAGAGCTCCAATAAGTAGGGAAACCTTGTTTATTAGCTTGAATAGAAAATATTTCAGTAACATGAAACTAGGGACTAACTCAAAACTAACCGTTTTCATGTCAACTACCCTTAATCGAAATCTACAATAGAACAAAAAATATCCTCATCGGTAATTTTTCATTCCTAACTATTGAGCTACGTACAATATTTGGAAGCTGTTAATATTTTATTGCCAAAGCGGAGCGAATTCCATTTCGAGGCATGACATGGAAAAATTCCAGCTTCAAACTCGAACTCAAACTCGAACTCGCATGTTGAACAATTAAATGAATAAAAGCGTATGAAATCATGTAGATTTGAAATAGGAAAAAATGCAACATTCAAATGTTGCCACAATAACAAGGATAACGACAACTACGACGAGGACAATGAACACGATTTCGCTTTGACACAAAGCATTTCGTGGAGGACGGGAGAAAAGCAGAGGGTTGGAACCGGTGACCGGTCTTAAATGGGTACCTGATTGTATAAATGGATTATATTGTGTAACAAGGAACGATTTACACGGAGTTCTGTTGGGTTGTGTTGGGAATTCGTTCAGAAAACATGAATTAGTATCTGAGTTGGCGAAATATGTGTACCATAGTTTTTGAAGGTAAATATTTATGCTAAATGTACAACATCGACTTTCTGAAGGTGATAATGATCCAAGATATGTCCAGATATTATTGAAATAATAGATATTTTATTGGTTTTATACCGATATTGTATTGTATTGTATTGTTGTATTGTTTATACCGATATACAAAACCGATATCTCTCCATTACATTCTATATAATTTTAATTTTGTAAAGAAATATAAAGGAGTCTTAAACCACCTTAAAGAACCATAAGAAATTTTATAGACTCATCTCTGTTGAATATATCCTTGGAGAATCCTTGTATTTCTCTTTCTTCAAACATATTGTATTCAAATACCATACTCAATCTTTAGTTTAATTGTCGTCAATTGCTGTGAATCACGCCTACTTCCTGGAACCGCCCTGTAGAAGCCCTCCCCGCTTTTCACAATTCTACCGGACGTTCTTCGAAAAGAAAGAAAGAAAGCCGACCCGACACAGTTTGAAAAAATGTCGCCTGGCGTAAATCAAAAGGTATAAAAATAATTGTACGTTTAAGATTTCACAATTTATTTGTATTGTAAAGTTTTTTCAAATAATCTCGCTTCCTTCTAGCTTCATCCTATCTCTTTCTCTCCCCATCCCTTTCACTCTCTTTAAACAATCGCTTTTCAATACACTTTAGAATTCTAGATGCTGCTTTTATTTGTCTGGTTTACTTTTTTTTGTTTTTGCTTTTCAGCTCAAAGGACGTTTCAAATTACGTCGCATGCGTTCGGAGTGTCGCTAAACGTCTCGTAATTGCTGTAGATATTTTCTTCCTTATCGTTATTTTCTCCTTTGAATATTTCAGTATTATTGCGTACCCTGTATCTGGGTGTCTTTTAAACTTTCCCGACCAGTCTTCGATATGATTTGACAATAGTTTCGATTTATTGGAGATGATTTAAAGAATTGGATAGAAGATACTCCATGTTTATGTTTATCCTTCGATTTTCTACCTTCTCTTATGTTGTTGAGAATATCTAAGATCTGCTTTACTATCTTTGTTTAGATTTTTCCATATCTATTTTCTATTTTATAGAACGTATTTCTGTATAAAACTGTTTGAATTTCTTTCAAATATAGTTTTTCAAACACAGATTTTTTTTATTTCATTCATTCGTTCATTCTTTTTCTGCAATCGCTTGCATTTTCTGCTTTGTTAAATTTTCTATTGTTTTTGTACTGATATTTATTTGGCTTGAATGAATGAGCCACTGATTTGCCCCGTTCCTCTTCCGTCTCTACCCCTCTTCCTCCTTCCTTCTCTCCTTCCACTCACTTCTGCCATTCATCAGTTTTGCGCTTAACTTAACTTAAAGAGAACCTGGAAAAATGGGATAAACTGAAAGAAGAACGAATTGAAAAAAATACGGGAGAAAGAACCGTAGTGTTGCAAATAATGGTGCAAAAATGAATATTTTACACCTGATCGCATTTCGTGGATGCACTGCGATGGTTTCTGGTTGTCGGCAAGCAGCAAATAAGAGACCAACGAAGCGTCCAACGCAACCCAATCAACCCGATGATTTGCAGTAGGCAAGAATACCAGATTCTTCTTCTCCTTCATTGTTATTGTTGTTGTTGATGCTGTTGTTGTTGTTGCTGTTGTTGCTGTTACTGTTCTGTGGATGTTGTTGTTGATTTTTCCTACTCTGAAAGTGTTCAGTAAACGATTCTAAAGTAAGCCACAGCGTTTTGTTTCTGATGATGATGGAGTAGATGAACCACGAAGATGACGATGATGAAGAAGCTTTCGGAAGGAATAAATGTGGATGATGAACCTAAAATCGTTAACATTATGTAATTATTAAGATAATTTAATAGAAAAATCATTGTATTTCTATACTGAATGCTTTTAAATTTTCGTGTTCAAAAAGATTCTGATCTTAAAGAATAAATACCATTCTTCGGACTAAAAATTAAAAGAAACGTCTTATCTTATAAACTTTGAATATTTGAAATTCTAATATTCGATCAAAAATGCGTCTACAATTTTAAAGACATTCTCAATCAGAATTCAGCTTCATTTCCCATTCAATGACTCAATTAATCTTTATTTTAATTTATAAAGCAGAATGGAGAGGAAAAACAGTAACAACAACAACAACAACGATGAAGAACAAATTTGAATACGAATAAATTCGATAAAGAATCATCTGATTTCAACTCACTTCAACTTTTTCAAGGAGTTTTTGCAACTAATTCATTTATTTCTTTATATCGACCTCGTTCAATATTCAATTATATGACGAAACCGAGTTTCAGCTGTCCACAGAAGAGTCCACACCGCTGCCAACTGTCGCAGACAGCTGCGGCTCGTATTACCAACGAACGAGGGTTGGGAAGGAGGGCAGGGCGGGAGTCCTGCGAAGGAGGGCAGAAAGAAGTAATCACTCGAAATAAAAGCAATTAAAAGAGGTATTTTTTGTATGCGTCCATAGAGACAACATCGGTAAGGAGAACAACAGCAACAACAACAATGTGACAACCACTCATCTTTCTTACCGAGCCATCTCTCGTCCACCAGACCACATCGTCATCATCATCATCATCAACATCATCGTCATCATCATCATCATTCTCATCCTCAATCTCATCATTATAATCATCATGATCATCGTCTTCGCCATCAGCTTTATGCAAAAAATTTGAGAGCAGCCTCGCTACAAATCGAAGAAGTCTGCTTCTGTTGCTTCACCTTCTTCTCTCTTCTCTCTCGCACAAACTCGTCCTTATCTCTTCCCACCTTTTCGCTCATCTTCTTAGTTTTCTGTCATATTGTCGTAACGTGGACGCACCCGGGCTTACGTAATGTCAACGTAAACCGATATTCCAATTATTTCCTAGTTACGAAGCCACCGAAATTGAGAAAAAAACACCGAACAAAACACGACGGCGAGGTTGTGAGGGCATGCTACCGAATTCGTATTCCTGTTGTTGTTGTTGTTGTTGTTGTTCAATTAAATCCTTGCTTAAGAAAGGAAGATTATCTTCAACGACGTAAAGGTCTTGAGAATGAAATATTATTTTATTTATAATAACACTTCTTATTATTTATATAAAAATTATTATTATTATTCTTCATTTATTTATTATATTAGAATATTAAATATATTTATAAAAGAATAATGTTTTTTATTAAAAGACTAAAAGTCTTATACTGTTACTAAAAGTCCATTCTTGAGACTTACATATTTCTTGGGTAATTAATTTCGTGTTCAACCTCAGCTCTGAGCAACTTACAATGAAGTCTTGACTGTATTTCGGTGTCAGAGTTAATTTATTTCGAACCATTAACATTGCCGCGTTTTAGCCAACAGCAACGAAACCACATTCGGCTGTCCACTAAAATCAAAAAAAGAAAGAAAATAAAAAATATGAAAAACAACAACAACAGTCGGTCCTTAAAAATGTGTGCTCTGGCTGCTTTCGAATGCAACAATCAACACTTCATTAATTTTTGTTGCTCGCATATTTTTAATGTCTTCATTATTTGCTGCAAAAGTTGGTTAAAAACATGTTACGCTTTTTCAGTTATACAAAAAAAAAAGAAGAAAGAAATATGTACATAGCATGGACTTTTATAAGTGGGGCCTACGGGGCCATTGTTTTTGGTGTTTCGTACCCTACACTCGAAGTTAAAAGGTATATAAAGGTTGTCCTTGCTATAGAAGCAAAACTAAGCATCTGTACAATTAGTATTGATGTCATCCACCCTGCCAAGGATGGGCGAGGTCCGCTCACTATACCATAATATCTCTATATACCCTATAATATTATAGGATTTTCTTTCTATAAACTTTGTTATGGCACTACTAAGAACTCAAATTAAATAAAATTAGTACATGTAGCTTCAGTACTGTGTATATGCCCATAAAAACTGGACGTGGTTCAGCCCTTTGAACATAATCTAATCTATATTCTAATCTAAAATATCGTTGCACCAGAGGAGCCACCTGTAGTGCTCATTCTCTTTTAAAGGTTCTCAAATAACGGATTTTCCGCCAGAGGTCATAAGTTTGTAGGGTGTTGCAGCTTCTACCATGCCAGCCCCACACCCCTGCTTTTGTTTCTTTTTTTTTTATTGTAAGATTGAAAAAATGCGATAAATTTCGTGTAACTAAGTTTTGAGTTTTGCTTTAAATTCAAAAATAACAACCTTTTCTTGTAGCTGAATTGTTTTTAGCAGAGCGGAAAAAACCGTAAACATACTCAAAGAAGACCGAATGGTATAGTAAATTAATGTACTAGATTTTAACAGATAGTAGTAGAAATAAAGAAGACGAAGAAGAAGCTACTTCACATAAAAATTTATAAATTCATAAATTTACATAATTCCACGGATGAGTATATCGTTAAATCTAATTTGTTGTGGTTGTCTTTATTGTTATTACTCATAATACTAAATTTAGTATTATTATTATTATTATTAGAAGAAGAAGAAGAGGAATAAAAATAAAAGACCAAAGAAATCAATTTAATATTAATTCCTGTAATTGAGAGGATGGGATTCTTTCTTCGACCTAAAAATGATTTAAAGACTTATATTAAAGGTAAATAAAATCAATTCAAGAAGCTATGGAAAGCAGCTTAAAAACGTCATTAAAATGTAAAAAAATATGGTTTCTGTGGAATGGCCAGTAGCAAGAACAAGAAAAGTGGACTACAGTAGAATTACAGAAGAAGAAGAAGCAGGCGACTGATCATATTCACCAGTACAAATCATTTTACAGTCTTGAAAACACTCTCTCCTTCTCGCTCTTATCCTATCTCGCACTGTCTTTCACCCACTCACTAATTCACTGACTTCCTTTTTCTTTCTTTTAGTCTCTTTTTACTTACCTCTTCCATTGAATGGTGTTCGTTTAAAACGCCAAAAAGTGCAGTCGTGCGGATGCACATTCATTAAATGCTGCCGCTGGTGCTGCCGCTGTTGGTGTTGCAGAGGGAAAAAAAAAGAATGTGCCGCGAAGGAATAACGAATTACTATCAAAGGTAATCATTATCCAAAGCAGTCATTCCCTCACTTATTCACTCTCGCCAGCGTCGCCCAGGCTGCGCCGGCGTCAGACGAGTCGCGTTGTGCGCTCAAGCAACAGACTCGCTCTTGCTGCCCTCAGTTTCTGTTGCTGTCTCTTTCACCGCCTCTTCTGCTGCTGCTGAATCAATTCGCGCATGTGCAGTGTCTCAGCTGCGACGGGATGATTTTCGTTGTGCCGCGGTGTAAAATGATTGCCCGTGGAACCTACAATTACCAGGATGGCCAACTTGGATGGCGACGGCGCGCTCGCAACTCACACACGGCTCACTGTGAACACTGAAGCTCCAGCAACATGCGCATGCGCAACATCAACAGCAACATCAACAGCAAACTCGAAGGCGCTGGATACCCATAATTTTGTGACGCGCTCAAGCGTCAGCAGACAGACAGGCAGGCAGGCAGGTAGACCTTCAGCAATCATAAGGAGACCATAAAAAAGAGGGAGAAGGAGGAGGAGGAGGAGGATATCAACGCAGCAATAACAACAATCAAGAAATCAAGCAGCCGAACTTCAGTATTAATTTAATGCTGTTTTAACTACAGTGTTGATTGCGAAGATGTTCATTTAAAGTGATATTTTTTAATTCTTAATAATTCTTAGTAACTGCTTTAGTTTGAAAGGAATTTCGGACTCGTTTTTTATGACTTTATGAAAAAAATACCGGCTCTGAATTGAGATCTTGTTGGTTTGCCCACGGAACTCTTGCAAATCTTCCTTTCTATTCATATAGTCATTTATACTCATAGATAGTCTTTTATATTCCTAATAAATTCGAAATTAACTAAATATTAACTCTTATTCGTTTGAACGTGTTTCTTTTTCAGACATTTTAAGGTCTTCAATCCAAGATTTAGTTTGTGTTTGTTTAATATTCATTTATATATAGTTTATTCCTTCAATATTTCTTTTAATCCTTGCTTTGGTCCCCTAAATTATTACTTATGAGCCGAGGTTTGCACTCGTCAATACTTGAACTTGATTAGATTCGAATACTACTTGCAATTGATCGTTAAAGTGGTCCAAGTGGGCCCATTGCTCCTGGCCAAATTCCAATTGCAGCTGCTTGCTTTTCTCAATATTTAGTTAGTGCTCTTTAATGGTGAACCGAAAGCAGAGAAGCACCTCTCCGGCTTCGAAAAGTGCCCACTTTGATTATGATTTCATGTATCGTCCCCTTTCACTCCTTGCTTCGAACAACTTCAAGTCACATTTTGGAGCAGAACTGATGGAGTTGATGGTGATGGCGGTACACAGCAGCAGTCAGAACTAAAAATGAGATTCAAGATGAAGACGAAGATGAAGAAGAAGGCGAAGAAGAAGATAGAGAAGCAGTAAAAGAAGAAGACAAAGACGCTTAACTTTTAGTTCGGTCGTTTTGAGCACTACAACCCTATAACCATCCAACAAGGAACCAGCCAGCCAACCAGTCCAACAGCCAGCCAGTCAGCGTGTCCAACAGCCAGCCTGTCCGACAGCCCGTCATTCAAGTGAGTAGTAATCGAGCAATAATATTTTGTGGCAACCTTCTGTATGTTGCTGTTACTGCTGCTGCTGCTGATGCTTCTGGTGCTCACTCAACACGAAGTTGGAATGGAAAAAATGCCCGTTCAACTATTGTATTTTGGTATCGGAAACTCTGCAGCGATCCAGACTGCTGCTTGGTCCAGGAGGAGGTTGAGGCGGTCCATGATGATGACTCTGGGAATGAGTTGTTGGATGGTTGCGTCTCGGCGAGACGTCAACAATACTTGCTGCTATTCATAGCTGCCTGGTTGGTTGCCATGCATGAAAGTTTTTTACACTGAACAAAATAAAATACTACTACTACTACTAAAATACTATAAATAAAAAAAAAGATTCTAATTTGGATTCTTAGACAGTTTTTGGGAACATCCTCTGTTCTCAGAACATTTTATTTTAATATTTCTCTCAGTGTCACCTACTTGTCGTTAGATTTGTTGTTGTTATTCTATGTGGTTTGTGTTGTTGGTCGGTCCAGCAGTTTGTCGGTTTGGTCGCAGTAGTTAGTGTTATCTGCCAGTAGTTGGAGGAATGACTGCACTTTTAAAAAGTGTTGTTGTTGTCTGTAACTATGAATTACTGTGTATGTACGCCGCCCGATTTGCTGCCCATAATGACGATGATGATGCCATCTTCCAGACGCTTTCCTCGGGTGTAAAGATTTTTTTAAGAGCCGGCTGCACCGAAGAAGAGTGCATGCAATTCGGTACAAATGGACTTGTGGATATGTATACATGTACCATAGAGAGAATCACAGACGTATAGACAGACATACATAAAGAAGAGGATATACAGATGAACCAATCATATTTATACCAATATTAATACTGCTGCAGGGTCCGCAGTTATTAGCACAGATCAGAAGATACCATTTATAGTCGCGAACGTTATTACTGAAGACCCTCAACGTACCAACCTACCTACGTATCTGTTTAGTAAGTACAACTACCTATCTATTTAGTAAGTACAACAACCATACAACCATACAACCACGGTACAATATTAACACTTTGTTGTATATCATTTCTAGTGTCTGAGAATGATTTGTTTTTTTGTTTGAATGGAGTTCGATTTGCCATTAAGTTGGCTTCAAGTGTTTTTTTCTCAAGCGTTGTTTCCATATTTTCTCTTCCTTCTCCTACTCCTGCAACTCCTCTTCCCTAAATATTCGTACTTCTTCCTCTTTCTTCATCATTGAAGTCGCATTACTCTAGTCGCATCACTCTAGTCGCATCATTCTAGTCGCATTACTCTAGTCGCATCACTCTAGTCGCATCATTCAAGTCGCATTACTCTAGTCGCATCACTCTAGTCGCATCATTCAAGTCGTATTACTCTAGTCGCATCACTCTAGTCGCATCATTCTAGTCGCATCACTCTAGTCGCATCACTCCAGTCGCATCACTCTAGTCGTATTATCAAGTCGCATCATTCTAGTCGCATCACACTAGTCGCATCACTCTAGTCGCATCATTCGTCGCATGTCGCATGTCGTAATAATAATTTTTACCAACGAAACGTGGTCCATCGAAACGTGGTTGAAACTATGCTTCGGGGGCCAACCTTTTTAGGTCCTGGGTAGGTCGATATGTAGGTGGGTACCAGTAATAATGATAATCATAATGAAAGGGTAACTTGAAGAGGTTACTTTGTTGGATGGAAGCTACAATAGATTTAAGTTTGGGTTTGTATATAAGTTGGTTATTATTTTATTTGTGGCTGTTGTTTTTGTGGCTGTTCTTGTGATTTAAAGATTCACTTGACAATCGAGGTTTTAAAATAATGAGGTGGTGTTTTATGATGATGATTGTGAAGTAATACTTTAAGCTAAAATTAAAAATACTTAAAAATGACTTAAAAAGACTTTCAATAACAAATATAAATTAATAAAAAAACAAAATAAGAAATTATATAAATAAATAAGTATAAAAATAAAAAGTATAAATAAATAAATTAAATAATTGGGGTGTAGTACATTTTTACAGCAGTTTTAAATCATTCATTAAAGTTATTTTAATAAAATTATATTGAAAATTTAACATCTAATTTAAGTTCTTTGAAGGAAAAACTAAACTTGAGAGTTTTAAAAGGTTTTGCTATAAAAATCAATTTAATGTTTTTTGTAAGTCTTAAAATTAGAGTCACTCAACTTTTGGTGTTGAAAAACTTGCAAAATTGAGAAGTGAAAAATGTAAGCTGCACAAAAACAACCCGATTGTTGTTGTTGTTGGTGTTGGTGTTGTTGTTGTTCAAATGATACCCTTTCAACTTGTCGGACACACATCGGCAACATGAGTGCAACTCGCTAAATTGCAATTGAAGTTAATTCCAGCAAATTGCATGCCGAAAAGTGTGAAGGCGAACGAACGAACGAGGACAAGGACCAAAGCAACAACAACAACGACAAGAACAACAGCAACGACACTAAAAACTGGTTAACACAAAAGTCAAATTCGGTTATAAGAAAAGTCGACTTGAACGCGTTGACTGCAGCGGCTCTCAAATTAAGTTGAGAGCACAAAACGAAGGGCTGTTATTTTTTTTTAGCAGCAGCGCAAAAACAAGGAGTGAATAAATACCAAAATTACACCTCGGGACCAGTTTTTGTTGCTGTACTTTTTACATGCCTACTCACTCATCCAAAGAGTGACTGACTGACTGTTGAAATGACTGACTGACTAAATGACTGACTGACCGACTGACAGCAGTTTTAGTACCTCGCTGGTACCTCTTCAGAAACCTTCTCCGCGACTCCGGTGATGATTTTTTTATCTCTTTTCGCTGCACTTAAAACCCGATCGAAGAGGCTGCCGACGACGAGCATTACTCACGCGAGCGTAATTTGGCAATATTGCTTATTAGCCATCTCCCTCCCTACCCCCTGCCCCCCTCCCACCCTCCCACCTTCCAGAAATCACATGAAGTGAAGTGTTGCTTGGCAGCCGTCGCCGAGTACCGCCACCTCGAGAAACCTCCGTCGCCGCCGCTACAAAGCACAGGGACCATTTATATCACCTCCTTGTTAGGCGTTCGCGGTGATCTGCAGCGTTCGCGGTGATCGCAAAAGTGTTCGTTCAACGCTGGAGCACAAACGAAGTACACGCGGACTGAGAAAAAAGTTGCCATTTTTTTCCGATCCCTTCTTCTGGGCGCTTAGAGAAGGAACGACGAGCTCGTGCTCGTGGTTGGCGTTGCCGTATCTGAGGTTGCTGTGGCGTGGAGTGACAAGGACAACGAATGACTGCCAGAGAAGGACATACGGTCTGGAAGCCCTCCAGTGGTGATGGCTGATGTTCGCGATGTGTTGCTTGGTGCTTCGATCACGTTGAGTCTTTTGCAAACCTATAATTTGCATTGCGTTGTTGGTTGGTTTTTGACGTTCTGACGGGCGTTTCCGGGGGTGGGACGGCAGCGGGTGTGGATAATTTGTTGTTCCTCTCCTGAATTCAACTCCAAGTGAGCTAAACATCGGTCATTCTTCTCTTCCATTTCTTTGCGCGAATTGCGTCAATTGTTGCACGTTCCAAGAGATTTTAATGGTGTATAATGCGTTGTGGTTGTTGCTGTTATTGTTGTTTCATACAAGTACTTTGTGACAGTTGATTTAATAAACAACTAGATTAATTTCTTAATTGAATAATGAAATGGCACCGGCAAACATCCGATACATCTTCCAACGAGAGTCCATCAACCGATCAACCATCCAATCTATCGACTATTCGGCTGCCCGACTATGAAAAGTATTGAAAACTCGACCGATCGACCATCTAACGGTGGAATATTCGACCATCGAACCGACCAACCACACTTTAGACCACTCGACTGATCGATATTCGACCTTCCCACCAGGTTCAGACTATGGACCAGGTAGATTATAGACCATACAACCTCTGACATTCGGCCGATCATCTCGCCGCTCAGCTGCCGCATGCGGTGTAGCGGTGAACAAGTGTTCGAATTAAAGTTTACACGATTATCATTCATGGCTTTAATGAAAAGAGCCCGCAGCCGGACGTGTGTAGTTTTATTATCCGTACTCATGCAATTCATGCAATAACTCGGCACCATTCGACTTATAAGCATTCGGTCGGTGCTTCGAGGTATTTAATACGTTAAATTGCTATTATTCTACCAACAACAACAACATCAGCAACAAACCAACAAACGAACCAACGAATTCCGCATGCAGTCCATGTATTTATTGCGCAAACGTACCACTTTTATTGCCACTTGCTTGCGGTCTGCGTTTGCTGATAGGCCAGCCGTACGCTTTGACTTGGTGCCGATTGGTTGCTGGGGCCTGGTTGAGCCTCGTTGAGCCTCGTTAAAGCCGTCGCATTCAACCGTCCACCAGGAACATGCGCACATGTTGGCCCAACAACAATGGTTAATTGCTCTCATTAGTCCTGGTCGAAAATGGTGCCGCGATCGCAGACACGTCGTGGTTCGGAGGGACAGAGGCGAGGCATGGTTACCGCGGGCCCCGTTTTCAATGTATGCTTTTCATTCGCTTTGCGTTGTGTTCTCTTTCCTTTTTGTCTTGGCTCAGTCAAGCATTCCAGTTGGTTTTTTTTTCGCCTTTTCTTTTTTTTGTTTCTCTTTAATCCTTGGTGCTTCTTGCCGCCCGACTGGCCTCGCAAATGACCAGCGTACCGCAGCGTGCGAAGGGATTATCAAAACTGCATGTTAAGTGATTAATCAGCGCCAAAAATAATTTGTGTCTGCGTTAATTTTGTGCGCGGGTCCGGTCCAGGGTCTGGTCTGTAGACGGTCTGAGCGTGCAACTCCGCACGCTCCCCCGAATTTATTTCCCCTCTCTCAACTTTGTTGGGTAAAGTTTTTCCCTTTTTTTGGAACTTTTTTCGCAGCAAGTGAATGAAGTGGATTCGTTTTTGGCTAAAGCGGTTTTTAACAATGCAATTCGAATTAATTTCATTCATTTTTATCCACTTTTTTCATTGGAAGTATCATAAAACTTTTAAAATGTGATTAAGTAAGCAAGAAGGTATTATTTTATAATCAAAATCGTATTGAAAAATTGGAGATTTTGAAATTTGAAATGAAACTGAGTGTGGAAAGAATTGTTTGGAGGATTCTTTCAAGATATGGTTTAAAATAGAAGGTTTTTATAGTGTTATGACCGTAGTTGTTGTTAAGGGAAAATAAATATGAAAAAGCTTGAAATTTTATTGCAAAATTGCTACGTGTATAGAGAAAAGATAACGTTATATTTCACTATCTTCTAGAGTTGGAAATCTGCTGTTAGAGTTTACAGGAAATCTCTTTTTCTTCTTCTTTGTTACAATACTCTATTGGAACCACTGATTTTCGGTTACCTTCTTCACTTTTTACTGTTATATAACATGCTTTATTAACAGATTATAAAATTCTTCGAATAGAATAGATTCCATACTGAAAATCATTAAACTTGTTTCGAAACCTTTAACTACTACAAATGTTATTGCTTCTGTTGCCTTATTATAATCTAACAAAACCCTAAGTAAATATTTGCTTTATCAAAGGAAAGCAAAAGAAACCGAACAAAAACAGAAAAACGGACAAAAAGTAATTCCTTTAAATTGCACTTTTGTTGCCCTCTTTTGTATTTATAATATACCTCGTGGGTAGACCACAAGACAGCAATAAAATAGACTTCCTTATTTGAGGGTTAAGATTCCGAAAATGTTTCTTCACATTTTAATGCGAAAAAACCAAAAACAAAATCAATAATAATAGCAAAATCTGGGCGGTTTCTTGCCCATCATCATGACCCGTGTATGAGATAATAAAAGGCACAGCAAAAATCATGCCGCCGACGGTGACATGTAATCAATAGATTGAAATTCTTTAGATAGAAAATTAAAAATCCTTTGTACTCGAAAGTTGACATCAAGGAATGTTTCTTGTACATTCAATAGAGGAGAGTGTGTAAAGGACAGACTATAGAGTGTATAAATGAGAAAAATCAAAAACAGAAAACAATGCAAAAACATACACAAGGACATACACTCGCACACACACATACACACAATTTAGAGGACATTCTGATGGCAAAAATGGCAATTGTGGTCAACCGATGCTGGTAAAATTTTAATATCACAAACTTCACTGTACGACACAGAAACTATGACGGGAGAGGGACAGGGGAAAGAAAAGCAGAAAAGGGACAACGAATCCAGAGTAGAAACTATATAGTAGAGCCTCTAAAGGAGGAAAAACAACAGAGCGCAAAACGACCCAAAAAACAGCAGCATCCTTCATTAATCACTGACTGGACAACAAAGCTTACCGTCGGTTCGCGTCGGCTTGGCCTTGGCTGCTGTTGTTGTTGTTACGTCGTATGTTGTCAGTACTGCTGTTGTATGTTGCCTACCTTTTGGCCAAGTTTGACACGTTTTGACCAAAAACTAGGACAATAGAGGTGTAGAGCGAATGCCTTTCAAAACCATGCACAGTGGGCCAGTTGGTCATTTCAGTGACCTGATGTGGTTGGTTGTGCCTTTTCCGGTGTTGGTCTGGAGTATGTTTATTGAAGGTTGAATAGAATTTTTGCTTTATTTTTGGTTAGGAATCGCGTTTCTTTAAGAAAAAGTAATCCAAGTGATGCTTTTAATTGTTTAACTTTTGGATATTTTAGTATCTCTTCATTAAACAAGACAAAAGTACAAAAAAATGCTCATAAATCCATCTTGATATTTATATCCAAAAGTATATCCGATATCTTGAAATATCTGCAAAGATCGGTCCATTATTTTGTGCTAGTTTAATTTTAAACTCAACCAAAACATTTCTTGATTTGTTCAAAAAATACTAATTAGATTTCTTTTAATTAAAGATTCCCTAAACAATAGTTTAGTCCTTTGAGAACGTCAGACGTTTTTTGTTTCTTTCTCGATCTTCATGTCGCTGCATATCTGAGAATCATTTTTATTCTTTACAATTACAATGCAGCAGTTCAACAGAACTTTGCATGTGAACACATAATGAATTCGTTATTTTTTCCACGTCCCCTTCCTGCTCTCTGTCCCTTTCTGCCTTTCTTTGTTCCTTTTAAAGTTGCTCTGAAGAAGAGACAAAGGAAGTTAAAAAGTCCCAACCTACTGCCAAATTTGCATGATCCTCTGACGATCGATCTTTAAAGTTGGCCAATCATTAAATGCTACGAATTGTCAACCAACGCGTCTTCGAATGTCTGACACAGGAACATTTTTAAGTCATGGCCAGCAGCAGCCAAGCGTTAAGGCTTCATCCAGCGTCCATGACAATGACAGTAACGCTGACGCTGATGCTGAGGTTGAGGTTGAGGATGAGAATTGCAACTGATCGCGATGATCTTGAACTGGAGCGTGATTTGTAAGGTCATCATTCATTGTGGATCTGTGGCTTGGAGTCTGGCGCAAAGGAATTCGATATAAATTCAATTCAAATGAGCTCGCTGAGGAACAAAGTGAAAGATTATCGCACCGAAGACTCAGCTCACCGGACGGCTTTTGTGCCCAGTCTTCACTTTTTACGATGGTTGCACCACAACAACTGAGTGCCTAAAAATAGAGATGGAGACTAAAAGAGCGGACCGGAGGGAGTCATGTATACCTGCTGGTGTTTTCAACTTGGTCCCAAAGCATCGCCGATCGCCGATCCTCAGTCACTCAGTCAGAGTTGCAGTAACTCGTATCTGCATTTTTATCGCGCTTGCTGATTATATTGAATCTGCTTCTTTTGACATTTGCCAGCCAGCATATTTTGTTGACTCTCCCGAGACTTTCGTTCAGGATCTCGTCGCGATGACGTGATCTGATCGCGGCCGCTTGCTGTTGGTGCAACCCACGATTTTATATTCCCGCTGGTGTTTGTTCTGACTCCTTTCAGGGTTTCCTGGAATTCTGCACTTCAAGAAGTCTCCTTTGTTTCCGTTTTGAATCGAACTTGTTGGCAGCTTGACTCGCTTGGCTCAGCCACAGCTCAAGATGCAGCTCAACGGTTCGTTGACTTGAATGGTCTGTGGAAAAAAAGGGGGAACTTCTTGCATTTTGTTGCTCTGATCAGATGCTTGACATTGATTGAGGAATTGATTTTTTTTTACCTTCTTCTCTTACCATCGTATCGTTTTCCGTGGAAAAATTTACATTTTTGTGATTTAGTGAGTTTTCTTAATTGATAGCGATCGCTTGCATTTTGATATCTGAGGTTTTTAAGGGTTCGGCATTAAGATCGAGCGCTGCCACTGATCGTGCTGTGCTAATGATATGGAATGACATGGTACGGTTGCGGTCGTGGAAGATATCAAGTCATGCGTTCAGGTGGATTTAATTCAATCAGTGATCGTCACTTCGAGTGACAAATTAAACGCGCTGATCGGAGTTTAATGTCGAAGATTATTTTCTTGTTGGACGATGAATACGAGGATTAATTTTAAGGTAAATGAAGATAATCGCCAAGGGAAAATATTAAAAAATGTGATCAGTTATTCATAAGGAAGTTATTCGTTTAAAAAACATGGTACTCTATATCTAGACAATAATTTGGGACGATTATCTATGAATCATCTTTCTTTTTATTTAATTTTTGTTCGATGTGCTTTTCTATCCGTTCTCTCTTCTACGTCTATCTCTTGCTATCCACTATCTATACTATATTTCTTGTTTTATTTAAATATACGAAAATATGTATTGCTTTTCACATCAACCAACAAATTTTTCAATATATTGTTTCGGTAACTTTATGAGAACTTTCGCAAGCAGGTGTTTCGACTTTTTAATTGATGGCCACCACTATTGAGGTAAAGACACAGTAACGTGTATGGTTTGAGTACGTATGAGTATGTGTTAGTTTTTAATTACACACCAGATACCTGGACTGTCCAAAACCAAAGCGAGGATGCTTCTAGTTTCTGCGGCACTCCATTGAAGCAACATGAAGAAGCATGAATTCTAGTTGTGGCAAAGAAGAAGAACCTTAAATTTATTTGATTTTAGTTTCTGAGTTCAAAGTTTCAATAACATACACACACACACACAGATACGTTCACTACATATCTATATACTACATAAATGTGTGATATTATGTGCATGTGGTGTGTGTGTGTGTTGTTAAAGGTTCATTTTGGTTATCAAATTAATTTCAGCATCATCTGCAGAATTCAGTATCAATTTATTGGATGAAAAATAGTTGTGTATTGTTTTTGGAATTTTTTCCCAATCGAATTTTTGCTGCATACCTTTAGGCGATTTAGTTGTATATAAAATATCCACATTCTACTATGTTAGATCTTCTTGAAACGAATAAAAACCAATGTATTCAAATAAATCTAATGTCTTATAGAAATAATAATATTCGAATCCAATCTAGAATTCAATATCATCGAATAAAATCGAATCTAATCGTATCTTAATAAATCTAATCGAATCTTAATGAATCTAATCGAAACCAAAATAATCTTAAGGAATCTAATGGAATCTAGTCGAATCTTAACGAATCTAATCGAATCTTAATGAATCTAATCGAATATAGTCGAATCTAATCGTTATCTAATCGTATTTCAATGAATCTCAAATATTCTGTATACGATCTAACATTTTTAAATTCATATTTAAATTATTTAAAGTAAAAATTTCACGGAACTAAACTAAACTATCCTCAGTTAAAAAAAAATATTCACCCGTATTTCTCTAGCCTCGAGAGTTTTAAGAAAAAGATTTTTATTTCTCATATTCTAAGTGTAAAGAAATGATGATTTGAATATGCGGATAGAATAACCATATCTTAAACTAACTCGTACCTTATCTCTGAATTTTATTACATTATTATGTACGTAGTTCTCTTTCATTTTTTATTAGTTTAATCGCTCAAGTTAACAACAGTTAAGCCAACAGCAATCTTATGTAAATAGAAAAGATATTCACGAATTTTTTTACCCAGGCACACTCCCGGAAAAACAATATATATCTCATATTCTCATAAAAAAGACTGTTTGCTTGTTGCTTTAGATAACTTCTATCATATCTTAAACTATCTCTTACTTAATAACAATTTCATGGTCACGTTCATTACTGTTGGATTTTTATTCCAAAATGTGATTACGTATAAATATTAACGTAGTTGTTCACATTTTCATTTCAGTCTCCCAGTCGAGTGAATAAGATCGTTATTATAATAAAATATCTCCTCATTAGAATATCTCGTGATTAAAGTATTCAAATGATGAAGTTGCTTAGAATCGTTGCTGTGTTGCTTTTGATCGCTGCTGCTGCCTCTGCTTCCACTAAACCTACAAACACGAAGTTTATGGCCATGTATAAACTGTTGAAAGACTGCGAGTGCGAACTCGTAGTGGAGCCAATCTGCGGAACTGACAATAATACTTACATTAATGAATGCTTCTTGGAATGTGCACAAAATAAGCTGGCAACTCAGGGCATCATCATTCTCACATCCCATGTTGGACGGTGCCAAACGTGGACCAATTGAATCCAGCTCAATAATTTATTTTTAACTACCTAAAACTATGTATCACGTACCTAAAACTATGTATCATGTACTTTAAACCATGTATCTTGTATCCAAAATGATTAACGATAAATTTGTATAGATTTTATGGAACAATTTACATCGAATTCCGATTTTAGTGAGTATAAAAATTATATTTAAATTTTTTTCCATTCTGCGTATCGGTGAAAATATAAAGTCCACAAAAATAGAAATTCCACGAGTAAAATTTTTTTATTTCCATCAACTCAACAACTGTTTCTTTGTAAAAACTTTCGAAGAAGTTTGATTAGAGAAAAATCCGCATAAAAACGAATATTAGGATCTCTGAAGTGGTACAAAAATTGTTATTTAATGAAGTGGAAGAATCCCTCTAAAAAGGATCCGCAAAAAATGTGATGGAAAAATAATTCATGCGAAATAGTTTAATGCGTATTTATAAAGGTTAATGCGTATTTATAATGGTTAATGTGTATGGTTCATAGGTGCATATAAAAGCCCTTCTTGTCCCTGTTCTTTTATCACCTTCAAGCGTTTGGAAAGAACTCAGGAAAAAGCAACCACAAATCATTCACCAAAATTCGAAGAGAACAAACAACGTGGAATGAGTTAGAAACAAAGATCAAATGACAGACTTTAAATGACATTTTTTCTCTATTCAAAGTTCAATATTATTCCATAGACGATGTGAGGGATAAACTAAACAAAAAAGTGGTATACAAAACGGTTAAACATGCTAATCGCACATCCTTGTAAAGGAATACAAATCAAAGAATTCCATCAATACATCTACACGGAAAATCCTTTGATAATTGAGACAGCATGAAACGCTTGAAATCACAAAATAAACAGTTCAGGGCACTTCAGCTGGCGTGCATGAATTTTACACACACCCTACATTAACAGTAGAACACTACACGTCTTTATAATGCTACGAATTTAATGATTACTTTAAATATATTAAAGATTGAATAGACGATTGAACAGATGATCGAACCCAGGATCTAACATCTGTTTTTGTATTATTTCTTTAAATATTCATCTAATATCGTAAATATTTTTAAAACACACATCATAACACCCTGTAAAATAGATTACAGTCCCTTTTTCAGGTGATTTACGTGGCAACCACTCACAGTAACCGCACATTGAAGTGATAAAATCCGATCCAGATAATTAAAAAGCAAACTAAAAACCAACCTACTTTAAATATTTAACAACAAAAACAAAAACAACAAGCAGCAGCACTTCTATTCTAAGAGAGGTACGAGTACACAAAAAAGTTGTCGTCGTTGTCATTCTTTTGTGTCAAAGGATACGCAGGATAGCAGATAATGCAAAAAAAAACAAAAAATAAATAAAGCAGAACCAACGAAAACGTGTTGAGCTCATGTTGAACAAAGGATCATATTGAAAAGATACCGAAGCAAACCCTAAAGCGAGCTCAAAGGGTTCAATTCCAGGCACGTACAACAAACAAACAACATTAATGCTTTTTTTTAAAAAAACTATGCGACAAAAAAATAAATTGTCAACCAACCAACTCTGCTCTGGACGACAAAAGAAGGTGAGGTTCTTAGAAAGATTACACGATAGATGCTGATGCTCTAAAAAGGTTTCTATTGAAATTTGAATAAAGCATGCAACCGCTGATGTTCAGGATAGACGCTGATCAACGATGGCGACAAGGGCACAAGGGTTGTTGTCGACACCACAACAACAACAACGAAAGCGGACCGACTGAGAACAACAGGACCGCTGAATGAGTGTTAGAAACGTAAAAGGATCATTGAAGAGCGAATAAAATATGTAGAAGATGCGCTACAGGCGAAGTTGCTGAAAACTCCTCCTCGCCGTGCAGCCCGTCGATGAGTGCATTCGATGGTTTGGTTCGATTTGGTACTTAAATTCGGTCTGGTTTACTTTGAAATCCTAGATGTCACCGCTGAAGTTGTGTGGGTGGATCCGTTATATAAACTGTAATTGAGCGGAAACAACGTCGAGTTGACATGACGAAATGCGTCAACGGAAAGAGCGAAGAGAAGAGAAGAGAAGAAAAACATATGAGAAGGAAAGAATGCTTGACAATTTGAGCAATTTTAGATGCAACAACAGATGATTTCCTTGAAAGATGAAGACAACATGACAAACATCGGTTTGATGGAGGGATAAAAAATATTAAAATTAAACTATATTAATAACTTTAAAATCTTACACAAATAGTTACAGTTTTAAAGGAATTGAATAATATATTTAATAATTATATTTAAGGAGTTATAAACAAACGAAAATTAATGAAATATTTGGAAATACTCGTGGTATTTATGCACTAAGAACTAAATGAAGAAAAACTCACCACATTTTCAACACACAACCTCGGGCAATCATTCACCTGGTTGTGTTCAACGAGCAAACATACAGAAAACAACTAAACAAAAAAAAAACCACCAAAGCGTACTTTCATTATATTCTCTTTCCAACTTTCTACGCTACGCCTAAAAGTATGTGATACCAAAGCCAAGTGAGTGTTCCAAAGAAAAAGTGTGAGTGAAGAAAAAGAAAGTCTTGCATTTGGCGCAGGTGGACAAAATATTGTATATACGTAACTTTGAGTTTCTAGAGTTGTTTAATGTTGCTGTTTGTATTTTTTTGTACATTCTTTGACATGTTTAGATAAGCAAGAATTTATCAATGCTGTAGATAAGATTACTAAATTGTCTCAAGAGATCTTAATTATGACGGTGACATTAATTTTTCATAGATTTGATGACCATCTGAAGTCTCATTTCTCAACCACAAGCTTCATTTCTTAAATATTTCTTTCTAAGTGCTAAATAATAACGTGCAAGTCAACTTATCGAAGTTTTATAAACACTTTTACGCTTTAAAGCCACTCAAACTAAAATTACTTTGAAGCAGAAGTTATACTTCGAAACTGAACTACATTCTTCTCCTTTTTCTTCTTCTCCTCTTTCTCCTCCTTTTCGTCCCTGTTTTAATTTAATATCATCTAAAAGTTAGCATGAGTCTAACTAAAATAATTAATTACTGGCTCTACTTCTTGTGTACTTCAGGTTATTTAATCCTTTTCAGCAGGCATTCTAATGCTATGTACACCTCCTCCATCAGCACTACTCACCACTACTCACACCTACAAACACACACACACACACACCCGCACTCACACCCACAGAAAGTACCCTGTGAATGTACCGACCTTGTTTGTAGTGCAAGCGCTCAGCTCTCTGGAGCAGCTCTCGACTATCCAAGTCGAGTCGAGACAAGTTGTGGTTCTTCGTCTTGAGTGGTGAGTATGAAGTGCCTGTGTGTGGATGTCGGAGGAAGTGGATGGAGGTCGGAGGATGTGGATGGAGGTCGGAGGATTTGGGCAGCTGTAGGTGACCTTGTGGTTGCTTATGGGCGTGGCTGCATTTAGGTGTACGTAATTAAATATCCTCTTTGACTCTACGAGAATAACGCGCTCAAATAAACACACATATGTAAGGATGTGCCTTGAGATGGTATACTTGAGTATACTATACGAGAATATATCCTTTCCAGCAGTACATATCCTTTGTACAGCAGTTGGTAACATGAATAAATTCGCCAGTGTTTGGTTGAAGATAGCAGAAAAGCTTGCTTTCTGTTCTGTTACTCGACATTCTGTTGTGTATATCAAATGAACCTGGAGTAAAATCCTCTCATTTAATGCATGCAACTCAGTACATCGTCCATGAAGAATGGGTTGGCTACGAAGTGTGCCAGTTGATGAGGTGTTCCTAACTCTCACAAACAGTAGCAAAAAGCATAAAATAGCAGCGGCTCAGATAAACCAAGTGATACACTTGAACGAAGAGCAAGGCTCAGAAGCAAGAAACGTCCTTGAAACACTTGCGTGGTTTTCACTGATTATGAAGTTAAGAGTTAAGTTGCTAGTGTTGATGTTGGATATAGTGTCCCACCAAGAGAGGGGCGGGGGGAGTTTGAGAGGACGAGGATATGAACTGAACTCTAGTAAAGTAGAAATTTAAATGAAATATATATTTTGCATTAGTCTCCAGTGATAAAGGAAGTCAAAGGGTAAAGTGGTCAAAGGAACTCGTAGGTTTAATTATGACTACTTTTTTAGAGGATTAAATTTTGATCCATTGTGGTTTTGGTCGTGGCAAAAGGCATCTGAAGCACTGTACTGACTTTGAACTCAAGAAAAACTTCCTTGACTTAAAGTATGACATCATTTATTAACTGTTGAACCTTTAGCTGAAGTTCTTGAGTTCAGTTCTTTGTCGGTTCACTTTCATTGCAATCGAGGAATCATCTATGAACTTTTTCCTTTTCCGGACTTTCTTTTATCCCTTTACAGACTTTATTATTTCCTTCATCTCCTCTAAACTAATTCCCTTCTACATTCAAGCTGAAGTCCCACAATTAGTTGAGCATAAATATTCCTTGAAATTGAGTTCGATTTAAAAAGAAAACCATTCTGACAACAAGAATTGCTTCGGGTTTCCTTTGTAGAAATGTTCGGATTAATTACTTTGCAATTTACGATGTAATCAATAGTTTAGAGAAGCTATTAACTGTAGAAGTAGAAGCTAGAAGTAGCAAGCAATGAACGCCCCTTTTTAACATGCGAACCTAAGAAATGTCCATAAGAAAATCGCAAGAGAACAAGGCAACAATAACAACAACAGTATGTGGAACAATACGAGTATCTAAGCAATAATAAAATAATTAATATGCCATCCAGCACAGAGGCAGACAGACAATTAGTTCACCCACCGAACCAAAAGTACACCACTTCGAGGACGTGGTAACTCTTCTCTCTTCCCCTCTCTCTAGTCTGGCTTTAAGTGGCTTTAAATACACAATTCAATCGGAATCAGAATCGGTCTATTTAACGGTTATACAGGGGACGCCGTTAAATTGACTGCAAGGCTCAACAATTAGTTGGTCGGTTGGTCGGTTGGTTGGTCGATTGGTCGGTCGGTCGGTTGGTCGGTTGGTCGGTCGGTCGGTTGGTCGATTGGTCGGTCGGATGGTCGGATGGTTGGTCATCCATTCGCTTTCGAGGTTTACTTATGAGTAGTGCCCCTTTTACGTGACTCGCTTCACGGACTCGTTTGGTGTCAGCTTCAACTGATTACTTAATATATAGTATATACAACTAGCAAATAGATTACGGTAAATAATTAAACAAGCATTTAACGGTAACTGATTTCTTGTTCAAAATATTGATTTTATTTCATTTCGTGTCTTTAATACTCTTGATCTTCGCTAAGAGGAAAGTATTTTCAATACTTTAAACCCATTTTGTATCTCTTGTTCTGTAAAGTACACGGTTTGCGAATTTCGATCAATTTCTGGACTAAAGTTCTAGAACCCGTTGCTATCTAAAAGCACTCTAACTGGACAAAAATTCAATTACACTCAACGGACAGGAAGGCGAAAAACGAAAAATCAAAGCGACAAGAGTATTCATTATAATGGTTTAGATTCAACACCAAACCCACCAACAAAATAGTTAGTACAAGTTTATTATATGTATTTAATGAAGCTTTTCTGGATATAGTTTATACCAATTATAGCCGGATATAAATTACCAGAGAAAGTCTGTGTTTGAAAGTTAAACCCAAAATAATATTTATATTTAATATTTTAGACGAATTCTTTAAGGAACGAAGTCAACAAAACAGATGAAGCAGGATGGGGAAGGAAGGATGCAACAACAGTCAGCTCAGCAAAGACAACAAAGCCAACAAAAGCAACAACAACAGCAGCAACAAAAGCAACAACAATAGCAACAACAACCGCAGCAGCGACAGCAGCAGTTATTCGATGCTATACTCTCGGCAGCAGTGAAAACAAAATGATTTTTATTTTCATTTAACACCAACATCACGATCGCGCATTTAAGATTTCCATCCCTGCCCTCCTCCCGCCCCTCCCACCCCTCCCGACACAGCATCAAGACAAAACATATGTTTAACGCCACGGGGATGCATGTCAGACGATGTTTTCAGACACGATGTTAGCAGAACACTTGAAAAATAATCGTTAAAACAACATTTTTGATTAAAAAAATAAAAATACATGGATTATATAAGAATCATGGTGACGAATTATATATAATATAAACTTAAAAAGACAATATAATAATTTAATATTTTACGTTATTCGTTCATTCATGAGTCACATTTTTAGTAGATTTCGTTTCAAGTATCGAATTTCTTGCAGTGTATTTTCTAAGCAGTATGGAACGAGGTACGTAACGTAACAACGTCCACCAGATTGGGTTAAACAGTTCCAGTTTATGGCTTTATCAACGATGTAGAAAGCAGAGTTTTTAGAATATTTTATTTTTTATGTTTTATTTATTTTATTTTATTTTTTATTTAGTTTATTCTTTCGATTTAATTTAGTTTTTTCTTGCATCGTGGCTTGTTTTTTGAATATTTTCACTTTTGTTTTATAAAAAAAGGAAAATAAAAAGTTTTTCCAACAACAAAAAAAAAACAACAAGATTTTGAGTGAAAATGAAATGAACACAATTTTAATACAAGTTCTTTAGTGTTGTTGTTGTTATTGTTATTATTGTTGTTGTTGTATGGTCAGTTAGTCTTTTAATAAAAGTTAAGTAATGCATAAATTGTAAAGCCGTTGTTATGCTTGTTTTTGTTGTTGTTGTATTGATCGTATGCATGGCGTTGGCATCGTTAACTGTTGGATGATGTTACTGCTGTTGTTGTTGTTGTTGGTAGTGTTGTTTGTGCTGCTGCTGCTCCGACATTTTCAAGTTATTGACACCTACTCGTGATAGCAATAATCAAAATGATGGCGGATACAACAGCAACAACGAAGACAACAACAACAACGACAACAACAACATAACTGAAATTATATACCATCGACTAAACCAGGGGCCATTTATTTGGCAACTCGTTGGCGCTGTTAAGCCCCTTGTTGTTGTCGTTGCGCCCGTTGTTGCTGTTGTTGTTGTTGCTAGCAAATCGTTTCAGTCGTGATGCATGCATTTAGGCGTAATTCGTGTTCTTCGTACTTGTGGCGGCAGCAGCAGCAGCAGCCAGTTTATTAGCTGTCCATTAGACGATCTGTCAGCTTGGATTGTATTCGTGAAGCTTCACGAACTGAACGATCGAACTGAACGAAGAAACGAACGAGCCAGCGATGAAAAAGACTATATGAACAAAAAAACAAAATAATAAGGTGAAAAAATTTGCAATAACTTAAAATATTCGCAGAGCGTGGAAAGGTGACTAGATACAACAACAACAAAAGTAGCATCAACAACAACAATAGCTACAACAACAGCAACAACAAAACCAACAACAACTTCAACAACAATAATAACATCGGCAGAAAGAGCAACCACATCGACAACAACGTGATATGTTAATCATAATGTCGAGCACTGATGTATATTGCAATAAATAGATGATGATGATGATGATGTTGTTGTTGTTTTGTTGTTATTATTGTTGATTTGTTGTTGTTACTGTTAATAGGCTTCTTGTTGTTGTCGGAACTTGAGCTCAGACACTTGATTAGCTGCAATTTATTAAGGAATATATTCCTGCAGCCCACACAAAGTGGGCGTGTTCAGTAAATTAAAATCTTGTTGTATATGAAGTAAAAATGTATATTATCAAAAATATCCAACTTTTATAGACAACAACTCAAAAACTGTATACAAATAAATGCAATTAAATAAAAATATTAAGCAAAGTAACAACATTTTCCTTTCTATCAACAAATTTCAATAAAAAACTAAAAGAAATAATTTTTTCATCTCAGTGGAAACCAAACAGATATCAGAAAGCAACAAACAACGACAGCTGCTCACAGACTCTTAACAACCAACAACAGCAGCACCATCGGCAATGAATGCATGTGCAACCGAATGATTTAATAAATTTAAGTTGACATGGCAACCCTTACAAATCGGAAGAAGGCTACTTAAATGTAACAGTAAACGTCAGGACCCTAAAATCCCCAGCAGGAAAGTCGCGGAAGATTTTCATCAAAAGGGAGGTCAATTCAAATAAGCAATTACTAAAACACTGTTTGCAAGTTGGAATTTATAGATTAGGAATTTAAATCATGGAAATATTTATATTAAATATATAATTCTATGTAGTTTATATGAGGAAATTCCTGGTCTATTGCGAGACGAAATTAATTTAACCATGCTACTAAGAATTTACTTGTTCAAAAGAGGGAATACTGCTCGAATGGTACTTCTTATTACGGAGTTTTCCTACTGGGGTAAAAGTCTTGAACACCACCTGCTGTGAACAGCGAGATGACATCTTTAAATGCTCTTCGGACAGGACGCGAGGGCCACCAGCTCCACCAACCATCATAATTTAACCCTTATAAGAGAACAGCAACAACAACAACAACAACAAACTCGCATGCTATATAAAAATTCCTGTTGCAACGTAACGATTTCTCATTCTCATTCTTGATGTTGTTGTTATTGTTGTCTTCTTCGACTTATTTCATTCTACTTATCTTTTCTTCTCGTGTTGTTATTGTGATTATTTTTTTAAAATACTCATATAAATACCAGCAACTCTTTTGTTGTCTTTCTTTTTAAGAAGTCTTCGTTTCTGGCCTCTTTAATTAACCTCATCAACACCTGCTGCGGTTGCTCCTGTTGCTGGCGAAAGGATTCTCTCCTTATCATATTTGGAAAACGAGTGTAATGCGACCATGTAAACGGGTGGCATCTTATTAATATTCATGAAGGGTTTATTAATCGGTGTTAAAAGAAATGTCCATGGACATGAGACATGAAAAGTTACTCGTATATGAAAGGTTTTCAATTTCATGTTTCAAAATCAGCTCTCGATTTCAGTTGGGTTTTCTGTAAAAAAAACAGACCCAGAACCGCTTTGAATCCCTCTGATTTAGTAAGGTTTTGGATATATGTATATACCTCTATATAGTATATATTGTAGCCTGAAGTTCCTCATATTTTAAGGTACTATCGGGACTAACTTCGTACAAAAATCCAGAAATTCACTGTTTATAAAATTATTATAAGTTTTTTCGAACTTTTATCATAATTTATTCAAAAAATAAAGAAAGAAAGAAAGATATGATGAAAAGGTTTTTCAATAACTTTAGTATGGTTTAGAAAAGGGTACATTTTCTCCATCAGATTCTTGTATAAAAATAATGATTGCTTGGTACAATTTATTGGCTATCATCTTCCTTTTACCGATGCTAAACTATGATGCTTTTTCATGGTTTGGTTACACTTCTTGTTTTTCTCCTTGCTACGAAGTCCTCGTTGCTAAGTAGCTTATAAAACTACCCGTAATAGTAATATTAATACTGATAATAATAATAATAATAGAAGCAAAAAATAATAATAAGTTGCCATCGTCGTCGCCGCTGCAGCCGCCATCATTATTGAGGCACATGTAAGCTGTCAAACTATAAAATTTGCACTGACAGCAAACAACATGGCGGGAAAAAGAAGCCCCGCAAGTGGAGTGAACGAGATAAAAGATCAAATTAAAACTAAACAGTACAGCTACTGTTCGTTGTCATTGAGCGCCGTTGCGGCGTTGCTCTTTAGAACAAAGAGGACGACAAAAAATGGTCTTAAAAATCAAGCAAAAACGAGTAGAATCTAAAGACTTTAGGTTCAGGTTGGTTCTTTATGCCCCCGTGTAGTGCAGGCAACAAGAAAAAACATCTGGGCGCCATGGTACCCAAGTGAAAGAAGCGATGAAGTGGGACGCATGGGAAACGCGATGCACTGTCCGATGGTGGGGGCCGCAAGGGGTAAAGGGGCTGAGGTGCCCCACCGCCACTGAAGAGTACCGCGCTCTGTAGTTGCAAACAATGCCGAATAATGAGTGGCTCTCCATTGAGTGCTGATGAGAAAACCGGAGGATAAAAAAAAGAAAGCTGAAAAAAGGAAGAAAAAAAATTATAAAATTTATTTAATACTTAAAAAGGAGTGCATTTATATTTCGGTAGCTGGTTGTCGGCGGTCGGTTTGTCGGTTTG
Organism: Myopa testacea; assembly: GCA_949629155.1. NCBI lineage: Eukaryota > Metazoa > Arthropoda > Insecta > Diptera > Conopidae > Myopa > Myopa testacea. Next base: position 3,632,187 of record OX451346.1, on the reverse strand, counting down.
TCGGTCGAGTGGCAAGGCTTTTGCCATGAAATCCTTTCGGAGGTTATTAATTATTTTTCCTCATAAGAAGAGTGGGGGGGGGGGGAGGGGGGAAATGGAGAAAAATTACCCAAGCCTGCTTTTAATTAGCACTGAAATGTGTTTAAAATTTTGAAGTGGTGAAGTAAGCCCCAATTTCCGTTAATGGGTGGACATGCAACACGGAGAAATGAATCTGTTGAACTTTTGAGAACATTTTTATTTAACTTCTTTATTTTTTAATTATTTTTTTAACTCAGTGAATTAATTTATGTAAAGAAGTTAGTGCATCTATAAGAAAACAAACTTTGGGACCCTTGTGTTGGATGGAAGGATCTTCAATCAATGATGATGCATTTGATGTGCGTGATTCCAACGAGTTTCCTATAAATAGTGCCCAAGTACTGATGCACTCAGAAGGAAGACATGAAATCCCACCACCCGAAAGGGATCGCGTACGTCAGAAACTCTCACATATTTGTCCGAAACACTCAGCAGGTTGATTTCACTAATTGGATTACATAAATTAGAAGAGAAGCTCCACTCGTCTCCACGCGGGGACGAACATAAAATTTTATACCGGCGCTTGACAGGAATTGATAAAAGATTGTCGTCCTCCATCCTCGTGGTAACATCGTCCAGAGTTCCGTCCGTCTTTTGCACCCTGTTGGTAATTTATGGTTATTCTTAGTCAAAACAATAACAATAAAAAATAATAACATTACAGCGATAGCAGCAACAACACGACTGACCTTAAAGATATCATCTTCTCTTTTGATTGTATTAATTAAGAATTATTTTAATTAGGCTAATAAATTAACAAACTGTCATTCGATGCACAAAAGCGCAAACAACTGGCAGTCACAGCGATACGTTTACGTTTGTGTCGGTAACTCTGTCGTTGTTGTTGTTGTTGTGCTTGCTGTTGCATGCAATTCAATTTGCAACAAGATTTTTCAGTTCCAGCCGAGTTTTAGCTCAGCGTGAGCACCACGAATATCACCACGTAAAAAATAAGATGCGAAAATGTATTGATATATTAAGGACAGAAGGAGGTAAGGGGGACTGTGAGAAGTCAGCGGAAAAAGGGTCTTAAAACGTCAGAGGCGTACTTCGCTGAAACTGCTATGAATACGAGAGTCACTCAGTTTTTCGTTTCGAGCTCAACGAAGCTCAACATATGAATGAGCACAAGTTTATGTTGTTGTAGATCATGATGCTGTCGTCGATGATAGCTTGTTGTCGCCCCCCTACACGTGCATCGAACCAAAAACAGGACCACGGGACCTAAACTCCTCATTTGCCGCCCTGTGATATACGAGGGTGGAAGTATATCACCAGTCATCACCAGTCCATGGGCTATAGACATATATGGGACTCGCTGATAGTCAGTTTGTTTAAAGTTCTAAGGTCTCGAAAGTTCAACATCAACTTCAAATATGTTCAAAATTATGAGTCACATGGTGAAAATTATGAGTCACAACCAACCAACTAACACCTTTCTAACCTAGCTAACAACCTTTCTAACCTACAAAACTCAACTCCTTGGGATGAGCTAATTTATGGGCACAGTATGTAGTACAGTCTTCTCTCTTCTTAACCACTCGCCTCTCATCTTCCGGGATGAGGTGCGCCAATTCGATTTAATATTTTTCCACAAAACACAATGAATGACCTCACAAAAATGCTACAGGCTAGAAACAGGCTGAACACAGGCAAGTTACGAACGTCTCTCATGTAATACATGCTCCATGCACTCACTCAGTCAATAACCTGTCTACGCTCCCCAAGAAATCAACGGAACGCTAACTGTTGAGCTGTCTAATCTTCATCTTCGGCGAGGATGTAATGATGATAGCAGAGATATGATCGCTGTTGAGGTTGTTGTTGTTGTGGTACCCTAGTACCCTATACCCTATACAGTCGATGACTGACTAACTAACTAACTAACTTGTTGGCTGACTGACTAACTTGTTGGCTGACTGACTAACTGACTGTCTGATGACTGATTGATGGAATGATTAGAGTGTGGTGATGTTTTCCTAGTTAAATTGTGAGCTGTGTATACGTGGCTTATATAATAGTACATGTACTTGTATTATGGAACATCTTTGTCTTCATCACTTGGTTTATTTATTATTTACAGATTCCCTTCTTATGGGGCACGATTCGAGTGCAAAAAAGAGAAGAGAAAAACATGTGTTCCTTTGGCCAACTCTGGTGTTATGTAAGTAGTTCAGTTCATTGAGTGGCAGCCACGTAATTCCCATCGACATCATCGTCATCATTCTTATCGTCATAATTCTCCGTCTTTCTTTCGCTCCTGCTCTTCTACTCCTCCTACCCTTCCTCCTTCACAGATTCAACTCACCGGCATCGTTCTCATCGCATCTCATCGCATAGCATTGCAGTTTATTTTCAGTTGAACCCAGTTTAAGCCATTCCACTTTTGGCCTTCTTGCTCTCTACAGATTTAGTTTTTCCAACTACGATTTTACGATGTTGTTTTTCTCTGCAGTTTTCATTATCTTCTTATGTTGTTGTTGTTGTATTTTCGTATGGTTACCTGTTTGAACCACATGGACCTTGACTTGCTGACATAATTTCTATGCCTGAACTAACAACCACTTTAGCAGGAATCGTTGAAGTGCTCAGCTGATTATTTGCTTAGCTCAAGTTTTTAGTAATAAAAAGAAAAAATAAAAATAATAGCTTATCATGTTGATGATGATGATGGCTGTTTAAAATAGGTCAAGCAGTTTTTTTATAACTCCATTATGTATGAGTCACTTTCCTCAGATTTGCGGAAAAGGTTTTCTATTTCTAGAGATGGACGGATCTCAGATCAAGTTCAATTTTAAACCCATTTGTTTTCTATAGAAGTAGGAATGAATGACATATAGAATTAAGAATCAAAAGCATAAACATGATTTTAAAAAAAAAACTGATAGATTCGGGCGTCCCATTACGATGAAGTGAGTTCAGAATATTTTGACATTTTATAGGGTCTTTAAAACAACAGGGTACTCCATGAAAAGTAAAAAATCTGGATGTTATTTATTATGTAGGTATCCGTAGTTATTTTGAATCCTCATATTGGTCGTTCTTTCCTCCTGAAGCGCCACCAGATAACAAAAAAAGAAACGAAATCTCAACAAACACATAAATAAACAGGATTACTATAGGACTTCGCATAGAATACAAAATATTATCCATAACAACAACCAAAATAGAAATAAAAAATCAAAAAAGCAATAAAAAAATCCCAGAAACCAAATCAAAAACAAAGCAGAGCAGAGAGGAAACGAAATCTCAAAAGACCAGAAACAACAACACCAACAAAAAAAAAAAAAAGAAAAAAAATAGCAACGCAATATAAAGAACAGTACAAAAAAAAATAAATTAATTAAATATTAAAGCGCACGAACGCATCCTGTTAAGAAAAAAAAATGTAAAAAAAACAACCAAAATCAAAGCGCTGCTGAGAAGACTCAAGATGGCGCTAAAGACCGATGATGATAAACGCCGCCTCAAGGGTCTCGAGGGAAAAAAACACCGGGAACCACTTTAAAATGAGTAACGAAGGGCAACGCACCGGAGCAGCGCATCCTACAAGACGAGAAGACAAGCGGACAAGATTTGGGGGAGGTTGGAATCGCGGTCCTACGCAAACAGAGAGATGCTCAGCTTCTCGATACTCAAGCGTCTGCATCGACTCCGGCTTCAGACTCAAGGATCAGTGAGTCTGCGAGTTCAAACAAACCCAAGTAAACAAGGTCTCGATGCCGACGGCGATGTCGCAGCCGCGGTCGAAGTTGATTCTGTGCTACTCACCACTCAGCATCTGAGCAGAGCGTATCGTCGTTGCGGTGAGAGAGAGGGAGAGAACAACAACAACAAATTTAAATTCTTCTAAAATTCAGTGCAAAGCGCCACTCAGTCGAACGGCAGGCAGGTCGGCGGCATCAGCTTTTGTTCTCTGCATCCTCAATGAATTCATTGGAAATGCATCCGCCGCCGCCGCTGCATCTGCTGCTGCTGCTGCATCGAGTTGGCTCGAGTGTTGCTCGTGTTTGCAGCGGCTCACTGTTTATCCTGTCCCAGCGACAACAACAAACAGAAACGCATTAAAAACTTATAAACTTGAAGAGTTTGTTTATTAGCTGCGTGTGTTTTCTTGTTGTTGCGTTGTTTTGGCTGTTATTTTTTTAAATCTTTACATTTTATTATATTTTTATTTACTCATGTTTATTATTATTTGTCATTTCAATTTCATGGTTAGTTGAGTGTTTAGTGAGGCGATTATCGCAATCGAAACTTTTTAACAAAAGAACTAAAGTGAAAAACAAGAGAGAGAAAGAGAGAGAGAGAGAGAGAGAGATAGAGAGAGAGAGAGAAAGATAGAGAGAGAGAGAGGGGGTAAAGTACTCATTTCAAAGCATCATGAATGAAATTAACTAATCGTAGTGTATTCTAGCTTCGGCCATGCCCAAAAATTAACCTGGACTCTCCTTTTTGTTGTTGGTATAGCGTAGCTTGGAGTTCAGTTTTAAACGGCGGAGTATTTCTCAGTTCTCTCCGGGGTGGGCGGGTGGAAGAAGGCTTCAGTGGGTGATTTTTTGCGGATTCTCTGCGTAATTTTATACCCACGCAGACAAATTTGTGAGTTTTTGTGGTGCTTTAGGCGAGTCTGGGAAGAACTGCAGCTGTTGCTTGTTATTTTTACGCTTGTCTGGATTCCGCTGATGATAAAGTTAAGTCAGCAACGTTGATTTTAAGTTACTAACACCAACATCAACACCGACAAGCAACACCACCACCCACGCCTTTACCCCTCACTCTTCCCTTAAATGTTTATGGAGATAAACAAAAAAATGAACCAGGATTTAAAGCTTCTAACATTCAATTATTTGAAAGAAAAGAAGCTGATGAGATACATAAAATATTTTAAAATTACTAACATTTAATAAATATTAAAAAATCTTTAAAATTTAAGTGACCTTCAACTAAGTTATTTATTAGGAGTTTCATATGAAGACTGAAAGAGAGAGAGAGAGGGAAGCTACATAAAAACGAAGCAACGAGTACATAAAAGAATTCTAACCACAAATATTTGTTCTACTAACCTAGAGAAGAGCAGTAAAAAACAACAACAATAAAAAATAACAACAACCGACATAATAATAACAACAACATTAGCAGCAGCAAGAAAAAAATAATCATGATTCACCTTCCACGATGAATGTCTGCATCGTTGTCAATGGTTAATAATTGACTAAACAAAGAAATTTATAACTGTAAACAAAACAAGAAGAAAAAAACAACAACAACAACAACAACATACAATACTAAATAATGATCAAAGAAATAAAAATTGAGGAAAAAATTGTGGGTGGTTATAAAAGGGCGCGGTGACACTTACGATGGACCACAGTGAAGAGGAGAGAAGAAGAAAAAGTATAAAAACAGAAGAAGAAAGAGAAAAAGCAAATAAGAAGAAATAGGAAGAGAAAGAATAATAATAATAAGAAGCAGCAACACAAGTACATGAACGATAGTTTAACAGGGCAAAACGTTGGCAACACTTGAATCATAAAAGAGTCAATACAATGGATGAGGTCAAGGAAGCATGATGGAAGATAGAAGAGTGCAGAGCGTTGAGGAGAGAAGGGAAGAAAGGAGAACGCGAATGAATGGCAGGGAGTAAAGCAGACACTTTTGCAATGATTTGACAGATAATGATGACTCTTGATGCGAATCCAACCAAAAACCAAGAAATACAAAATAAAAGCCAGATAAACTACAGTTGTTTGGTAAAGATATTAGAAGAAGAAGAAAATTAAGAAGAAGAAGGAAACCTAAACAGAAAAATAAACAGACACTAGAAGAAGAAAGTATAAAAAGAGTAAAATCTATGAAAAGAAACCCACAACTAAATAATGATGAAGATCTCTTGACTGGATTTATTATGGTTGGTTATCTTGGGTGGTTATCTTGGGTGGATATGTATGTTGGGTTATCTTGTGGAGTTTGCAACCTTCGGAAGAGCTTAGAAAATAATATTACAAAAATACAACAAAATAAAATAATAAGAAATCTGAACGAATGAAAAAAACCGGGAAACTTCTTTTGTATTAAATTCACAACATTGAATAAGAAAAGAAAGTATCACAAAAAGAGGAGAATCAGCAAAAAAAAATACCAGAAAAATTTCATGTACAAAACTTAGCAAAAATCAACTCCAAACAAGAAAAAACAAGAGCAGAATTAAACACGATTTCTTTTCTGTTTACTTCGATTTTTATATTTGTCAAAAGTTTCACAACATTATATATAATATAATGGTATATGTATATATGAAGTTATCTACCTTTATATTCATTACTGAATAAATTCCCGATATTCTGAAAAAATTAATTAAGCTCTTAGCTCTAAAACAGCTTTCAATTAATTAGCCTGCAAACGAATTTGTTTTTCATGCTTGTAAAAACTTGTAAAAGAGTAATTAAGCAACGTTGCTTATTTCTCAGAAAAAAAGAGAAAAACTTGCAACAGAAAAAGAAACCGAAAAGGAAAAATACAGGTTAAATTTTAGCCTGTCGTCCTGTCGAAGAATCAAAGACATGTCCTTGACTTGCTAAGCAAAAAGCTAGAAACAAAAAAAAAAGAGAAGAAACGCAAAAAAACTATTAAATAACAAACGTCAAAAAGTTCTTAAATTAGGCAAGAAAATAATATAAACAAAATCAAAAAAAAAAAAAACAGGAGTTCTATTTTAGGCCTTGCCGAAGCTCGAATACCCTACAGCATCATTATGGAAGACATATGGAAAAGTGGACGGACCACGCCTATGTTTAGATGAATATAGAACGCATATAATACTGATTCTAGATGTGAAGATATTCAAGTCGTGTAACTTACTGCCAAATAAATTCTAAACCTCTACCTGCCCCACCTCCCTTTAAACGTTACAAATGAAAGGACAACCTTAATATACCCATTCACCTTCGTATGTAGGTTAAAGAAAAAGAATTAGAAAAACAAAATGTGTATAGAAGCTAATGGGGGAAAAACTTGGATATAAAACTTCTAGAAAACAACACCGAGTAACATATAAAAAGTTCCTTATAACGCATGATAAACTCGTAATCGCTTTGGCCCCAAATACTTAATTACAATGAACGAAAAAATATAATAAAGAAGAGAAATTAGAGTTTTTTTTTCATTTGCCTAAAAAAAAATCATTTCTATCGTAATCATCTGTCAATCAAGGAAAAGTTGAAGTTCAGAAAAAATCTAAGTAAAGAAATCTTTTCGAAAAGTTTTTCGAACTTTCGGAAAAACAGTCAGAATAACGTAATTAAAAGTTATTTGAATAGAAACGCTAATTTAATAGAAATAAATTATTAACTATAAAACAAGTTAAGAACTACATTAAAAAATTAGATATTTTGGACGTTAAGAAACATATCGAAATATTTCCTAAGAATATTTTTCAACTAATTTCTTAATCACTTTTACTTAGACAAGAAAATCTTGTATCCTGTCCGAAAAGTTTAAATAAGGATACCTTTTGTATTTCTCTCTTGTTTTCTTCTTAAATATATTCTTCTTAACACCATTTCTTGTTGCTTGGTTTATTATTTGTTGCTTTTATTTCGTTCAGACTGTAGTCTGGACCCTGTCTGTTGTTGTTATATTTGTTACCAGCACCTCAACACTAGTGCCAGAGAAGTGGTCTATGTTTGCTGAAGAGCTTTAGTTGAGATTTGAACTTTTACCAGGATCAAGCAGGAAGGAAGTAACAGCTTCGGGTCTGTCTTAAATTATAACAAAAAGAATGATGAAAAAAAAAGAAAAAATACCAGGAAAAAGAAAAATATACAAAAAAAGACAGCTGGAAATAAATGAAGAATTAAAATGTCTGGAACAAGTTTCCATTAAATAAATGAAACACTTAAGTAGACAGGTCAGTCAAGGGTAAGTAATAGATACAAGTTTAAGGAGTGGGTATTTGCTACATCATTCTAGTCTATCCTCTTTTCTACTACTTTTCTTTTCTGTACTTTATTAAGTATATTCGTTTCCCTTGCATATAAGCTCTGGTGTCTAAAAGTATTTACTTCATTGTTTTGAAGTTTAATCTTTTAGATGAATGAAAGTATCGAACGAACGGCACGAACCGTGGATTAGAGGGGGCATTTATAAAAAAAAGAATAAAGCAAGGAATAGCTTAAGGGTAAAAATGAAGAAACTCAAAGGATAAAATTAGGATCTTCTCATTCTTCATATTCTCTTTTATATGAAAAATTAAATGAGTTGACTGCAAATTAAACTGCTTAAACTCTATAAATCTTTCATTTATTCACAAAATAGGAAAAATTCATAATAAATTCTGATCTAATCTTAACAAAAATCAACAAACTACTGAACTCTTATAGTCTCTAAACATTTCCGATCTGTAATTTTTCGTTAAGGGCTTCGATACATAAAATTTCAGATATAAGTTCAAAGACCTTACAACACGATACAAAATCGTATGATGCTCATGATGTTTGTATGGTGAAAATCAATCAAAAAGGAAATACAGACCAAAGAATGTATTTATTAATAATAATACGGAACGTTGTCTGTACATCACCACGTTTTATAAGTGATAAGAACGAAAGACCGCAAGGCCAACAATCAACCGAACCATCGGGATGGTTCGTTGCCCAAAAGTGTGGCAGCCTCGTTGAGTGTCCATCTCTATGTCCATCCCGATGTCCATCTCGATGTCCGTCCCGATGTCCATCTCGTTGTCCGTCCCGATGTCCATCCCGATGTCTGCCCAGAAAAGGTAGCAAATGAGAGAAGTGAGAAATGAGAAGTGGTTTCTGGTATTGATCAAGGCGTCAGTCCTGTTAATAACCGGTAGCCAAAAAGCCAAGAACGGCATCCGGTGTTCTGTCAACAAGTTTTTGACGTAGAGACCCAAAAATTGATTTATAAAACCTAATAAAACAATGAAATAAAACTGCAGCAGGTTCGAAGTTTTTAAATCTGTTTTTGGTTTGGCGAATCGTGTTTTGGTAATTTTTTTGATTTCGACGCAGACATGTTATCAGGTTGATGGCTGTAAGATACACGAAAGACTGAATAATTAAAGGGCAGAGCTGAGAATTGTGAGCAAAGAAGGAGCACGCTAATCAAATTAAAATAACTCACTGATAGAGTGAAAGGTAGATAAAAAGAGAGAAACTGGAATGAAAGAAAGATAGAATCGAGAATTACTGATACAATGAAAGCGTCGTGCCTAAAACTCTTTCTTTATACAGGATTTTATACTCGATACTCAGTCCGCTTTGATACCAAAACGCAAAATTGCAATAATCTATAAGTTAGACACTTATAGAGTCCCTTCATTCGCACCTCTTTTCTTAGAGTCTCTTCTTCTCCGTTAAAAGGAAAATGCATTTAATGTTGCATTCTTAAAATGATACAAAGCTCCATCCCACGGAGGGAAAAAACCTACTACGCAACTATTAAACACATCGATCGGCTTACTTGCAGGCGGATATGAAATGCATGATTCGCGAAAAGGTTCGATCTTTTTGGTGCATAAAAATACGTTCGGAATCAATGCATAAAATACCGAAACAAGCTGAAGGAATGCAGGTCCAACAAGTTGCCTGTACAGCGTTCATTTGCAGCAGGCGATTATTTAAAGACCCTGACTTGCATGCCAATTCAATGAACAGGTCGTTGTTGTTGTTGTATCAATCGCACCTGAGACATTAGACCAGGAGACTTGGTGAGGTTGTGAGACGGATGCTTACATTGTGGCGGCCACGAATGCGCTGGCGGTATTATTGCAGGGCCTCGAAAGTGTCCAGTCATTAACGCCATTAAACCAGTTCTGACATTTTAATTAAATACCACATGATCAAGCGTGGTTTTGAATAGCAATCGACTTTTTATGACTGCGAAGGACTTTAATATTAGATCGATTAATTTTCGGTACATTTTAGAAAACCTTTATATGATTAGATTCGATTCTTTGAAAAGTCTTTGATTAATAATATCCAAATTGTCGTCTTTTGTCTACATAAATACAGTAAAATTCCTCAAGAACTGAACTAGCCAAAAGTTGCTAACGGATGTTCGGGACCTCACTCAAAAACCAGTCAAGATATGAGTACCATTCAGTGGCCGACTGCGATCCAATCAAGCAACAGCTAGCCATATATATCAATGCCACCCAATTTGTTTCTCTACAGAAATAGAAATTCAAGAAAGAACCTTGCAGAAACTTCTGCTGGAATACAGCGAAGGTGCTTCCTAGTGCGCGTCGCAGTATCGACCACGAAGGTTTGTTGGCCAACAAGGTTTACCCAAGCACATAACCGAGCGGCTACAACTATCAATACTCGCCATAAACACAAAACATTATCGCTTATTTATCATTCCCTGGCATACGCGAGCGGCGCATTAATCTGACGCTTAGTCACTTAATCCAAAATGTGTTTGCGCATGCGCGACCGGGAGTATGTATGTTTATACTCGCAATCCGACAGACATGACAGACTCGTATATGGACGCATTCTGCGCGCAGCATGCTTAACGAGCTCTCGCGGATGACTCGCATATCCAGCACGTAGCATGGACAAACAAGTTGCTGGTGCCCAGTTATGTTGCTACAACATTATTGCAAATTTTCAACGCCATCTCTTTCTGTGGTGGTGCCCAGTCTCGAGTGGTTGCCCAGCATGCGAATGCGCAGTGTGCGTCGTTGCTTTATCCAGCGCTTGTCTGGCGCGTAAATCAAGCGATGCGCCTTGAGATTGCTGCCGATGCTGATGCTGCTGCTTGTCTGCCTCCCATGTTGTCCAGTCTTGGAGGCCACCTGATTGCGGTTACAATCGAATGAGCAAGTTCAAAGTCGTCATCAGTGTTGTTGCTTCGTTTTTGCGGTGTTACTGTCTTCATCATCATCTGTTACATCATCCGCTATAACGTTACTTTATTGTTGACGCGTTGAATGACGCGTTGTGAGGCAGGTTGTCAAACTTAGCAGCCGTCGAATTCGAAGTCATGACTAATTATTTTAGTGCTTGTTTTCGAATGGCTTCGAACCTTGAGACCGAGACCAGGAAAGCCAGGTGTTGAACACTGAAAGTCCGCTATTGAAAGACGCTTGACCCGTACTTTGAACCGTAATATTTTGGATTTTTTAGAGAAGACGACACCACTTTCCGTAAGCTGCCTGAAAAAAATACACCATAAGTTTAAGCGTGTTAAAATCCTGGGAGGTATATTAAAATGCCTATCATTCAAAATATTCTCTAAACGTCAACGAAGAATAACTCAACTTAATTTGTTAAAACACTATCAAATACTATCTATATTTATATACTGTACATATGCCCTCTATAATCCTATCTCTATAATCCCTCAATGTCCAAATATTACCCACCTACTAAAAGAATACTGGTTATTTTAATATTGATGTCAACCATCTGTTTCAAGTATCGAAAATTCTTTTCTTTCCTCTTCCTTTCCTTTTTTATTTCCTTCCCTTTAATAATTCTTATATTTTCCTCCATAAAAACTGCGAATTCAATCCAGAAGAAGTACATACACTCTACATCTGTCAGTCGGCAATTTAATTAGATACTCAACATCATATGCAACAAATTTTTGTTAATGTTTCACCAGAATTCAAGTTCCCGACTAATTAAAATGATTGATGAGTACAAGGGACGGACGAATCTTCCGGAAGACTACAATTTCTTCGACAAACCACAAGTGAACATCACTTGTGTATCATTACAGAGCTGTATCACTCCCGAATGTCGTCAGCAAGTCTGCTCAGTTCAAAGTAAATGAAATGTCATGTTCAGGCAAATCTTTTGATATCGAGTAGATGACATATAAAAGTGCGTATTTTTCTCGCACATAATTTAACGGAGACGGAGAATTTCTTCAAGAGATCCCTAAAAATTGCGCATTTGTGGATGAAGAAACTGACATTTTAATTGAGACTTGTTAATATTAAGAGAGCAGAAGAAAATCCCTGAAGATGAAGAACATATTCAAGTGCTTACTTTATTTCACAATAGATACGAATTATGGTGGATGCGATGGTGGATCTTCAGACTTACCAGACCAGAGCAGTTTGTTGCTAATTAAATAGGAAAAGTTTAAGGAAGTCTCCAGGAAGGTCTAGGACTCTAGGAGGTGTTAGTAAAAGCTCTTCTAAGAAGAGATAACTAGAGAACTTCCCAAACATTGTCTAAAACATGTTTGATCTGAAGAAAGTTTTAAAGATGTGCGTTATTATCGCTCGTATTCGGATGAAGGAACTTCTTTGATGGAAAAACAGTCTCATCATATTTCATAAGCAGTGACGACATGTATTTCGTGCAGGTGTACAGACATGTCTTCTTCGAATTCTTATCAAAACCGTCAAATGTTCATAGAACATATGAAAATGAATTCTGAAGCACTGAGATCTGGATACACAATAAGATGCCGTCATAAAATCGGCATTCATTCGACTGGAAGTTGAGTCATCGAAGCATTACGAATTCTGCCTCAGAATCTGTGAGTTGCTTGTGACTTCCTGTAAATAAATTTATCCAGCATCAATCAATGATTAAAATGCTAATCCGATTGCATTCGATTCTCTCATCACATCTTAGAGTACAACGTACGAGTATCTATTGAAATATTGGATGGGTAAATAACAAGTGCAGGAAAAGGAATGTCCAGGCGGATATTCGGAGCAAAACTACGAATGACGACCGTTTTGTCTGGTTCTGTTAGCTCAACGCAGACAAACTAAAGGGTCACAAGTCGAGTATTGGGACTCATTTAGATTGAGTTGATTTAGCGTGTGAGCGTGCAAGTGAATCGGAAAACAGAGCATTCGTCGGCATGGAACACCATAAGTTAGGAGGGGGGAAATTCTGTCAATCTGTAACAAGGCATTGGATGCATATGAGGTTAAAAAACCCCTGCATGTTGCTGTTGTTATTCGCGACTGATGCTTGACTATAAGCACGTCTTTTCTAAGCTCTATAAACCAAGGCGAGTGACATGAACAACACATGTTCACCGTTCGACAGGATCCGTAACGAGCTGGCGAAATGGGAATCACTAACGGACTATATAACATTGTGTAGGGAACATGATGGCGATGATGGCGACAGCGACAGCGAAAGCGAGGACGACGACGTCAACGATAACCACAACGAGGAGTGCCAGCGAATGCAAAGTGTTGAATAATTTGTTGTATAATATTTGTAGACAACTTCGAGTATCTGGTTTGAGTAGAGTTCGATGAGAGCAACAGCCAACCGCCAGACAAGCAAGCAAACCGCGGGGCAGGAGGCAAGAGTAGCTGCGGCTGGACTGAGCACTATAATTGGACGGTACATGAAGCCACTGCGATGGGCAACATTTTATCGGCGCTTCACTTGTCTGACGGGGAGTCGAGGAACCGAGGATTTGTGCTCCAGCAGAGAAACGAGTTCATAATTAAAAGAGAAACCACTGAGTGGAGTGGACTGGTTTCATGCTGCAGAACCTGGCAAAGTGCAAAATCGAACTCTGATTGTTTAGATATCAGTACTTCACCACATAAAATTATAGAAAATATTGGTGTTAATGTCAAATTTTGGTATTAAACAGATTATTTATATTATGTGTATATTGAAAGTCGGTTGGAACCTATTGAGGAGTGGTTTTTTCTTTTTATGTTTCTTTTTTGGTTTTTATATCTCTAAGAAAAACATAGCCTTTAACTAAAGAACTCAACTATTACCTCTATAGCTCTTCAACCAAGTCTATAAGCTCTTCACTAAAGAAAAATCGATCCTCTATGAAAATCATCGCTCTGTTTGGCTGACATGGAATCGATAAATTGTCTGTCATATCAATAAAACATTTCTTTTTTGTTACACATACAGCAATGCGGAGACATATATTAACCCAACCCGAGATGAACAGTTGGCAAGAAGGGGCAGACTGCTCTTTGCTCGGGCAATAAAACCGCGCGCAAATTAAATAAATTATTATGGGCAGGGAAGGCGTACAGCAACAACAATGGTGCCAACAACAACAGCGCAAAAATGTACCTAATGATGCCACATAAATATAATTCATTCGGGAGGGAGGAATGCAGTGCGTTCCATAGCAAGCGGTGCCCTTGCCAAATGCCGTCAAATATGCTGCACAATTTGTGCCTCATCGGACGCAATAACAATTCCTCATCTTCAATGGAGCGCGCACATCAACAACGTGATCCCAGAGAACGATTGGAACAGCAAGCAGTTGGAACCATAGCACCACTATACCCCCCCTACATACCCTCCTCCCCCTCCACAAACGATGGAACTCAGCTGCTGAGCAACATAAGACCAAAATTGAGTGAAGCTGCAACAGTGCTTGCAGCAGCGAAGATGCGACAACTGCAGAAAAACTTTAAACTCGACAAAAAACCAAATGATGCCATGTGATGGAGGCCATCCAGAGCCAGCAGAACAGCCAGCCAACCAGGCAAGCGTCCAGCCTACCGCGCCAAACGCAATAATTGATGTTTCCGAATGGCACTAAATAATCAATTGACCATAAATTTGCTCATTACGCGCAGCTTAATGCGGGTACGAGAAAAAGAACAGGACCACGAGAGGCATAGGAACACGAAGGAGCATAGGAACACGAAGAAGCATAGGAACACGAAGAAGAAGCATAGGAACACGAGGAAGAAGACGCATCGAAACAGTGGAGGGAAGGAAAGAGAGGAGAATATAACAGAAATGCAGCCAAATCTCGCATAAAGTTACTGACCGAAAACCATTCATTGTTATTGCTCAAGCGCATTAGATCCGATAGCATCCACCCGCAGTAAGATCCAGTTAAACTCCGGTACTCGGTACTGGTAACGTCTAAGCTATTCCACATTTTCCTCTTTCTATCTCTTTCCCTCTCTCTCTCTCTCTATCTCTTTTCCTCTCCATGGATGCTTTCAAATTGCAGTCGATGCGAACCATTCCTTGACATCGTTTACTCTATACAGTAAAAACCATTTGCCAGTGCTGCCACATTAAATAATTCGTTCGCTAAAAGTTATGTCCGAGATCACGTGAGCTGCTTTTTTTTTATATTCTTTACTCATGTCCGAGTACTGAAGGCTTGCGACATAGAGACATCTAGTGGCCATAAAATAATCTGGATCAGTGAGTAAGTCCAAAAGATAGATTGAAATGCGAGTAAAGAGAAAAATTGAAAGAGCGGTTAGATAAATACGTTTATTTATAGATTATGGTTTGTGAAAAGCTAGAATATTGAAGACTCAGATTACAAATAAACGATTTAGTAAAGTAGCACATATTTGAATATTGATAACTGATCCTCTTGTATGCTATTTTATAGGTTTTAATTTGGGTAACTCTATTTGCTCAAAACCCTCCATGGGTTTGGCCCATAAGGACAGACGTAACTACTCCTACCGATATATTTTTGGGCATGTTGACCCATGGCTATAACGCTCTACTTTTCTGTGTTTCTTCTTGAGAATCATCTTGAGAAATGTTATGCCAGACCCCAAAGAAAAATGTCATACGAAATGAATTCAAGAAGCTTTGAGATGGTGGACTGTATATTGAGACCCTCTGGATACCCTCCATTCGAAGGTATTCTTCGTTTCCACTCATTTCGAAAGGAAAAGCTACAAAAGAATGACACCTAGGCTCGTGATTACAAATTTGCTAATTAAATCTGTCCGAATAATAATCTGTCCATAGATAATACGTTTTCGATCCTATTCCGAACTATAATAGTTAATAATCGATTAATTAATCAATCGCTTTCAAATAAGGTCAAAATATATTAAATTGTCAAATTGAACGACATTCCGTGCACATCACACACTTGGCCATAAACGTACCCAGGGGTATGTTGCACGCTGACAACTCGTCTGGACCCAAACCAGGCGCACGATTTAAAAGCTGACGCTGTGCCTGCCACTCGGACATGGAAACCAGAAAACCCACAAAAAAAACAACATTGCAGACATTTCAACATTTAGACAAATCATTCGAAAACGTTTGGTAAAAACAATTGAGCGAGCCTTCAACCAGCCTAGTAGCCAGTGTATTGGCCAAGTTAGTCAACTTGTCTGAGTTGACCAAGTTTTTATTACTGCCAGCAAAATGAAAAACTCGGCTCGCTTTATTAACGGGCACCGCAGGTCCGAGTTTTTTATGAACTCATTACGGGTTTCATTACGGGACCAGAAGTCGGAACAGTCGCATGCTGCCTGCTACGTGGTGTGCGTTTCAAGGGCAACGCAATCTTTCAATTCTTCTAAATAAATACAAAAAGCGGAGGGACGCATGTGCTTCCAAAGGAGTGAAGCTGTCGGGCTTTAAACAGGAATAGACTACGAAGATATACACAGAACCATAACCATTTTTACCATGAACTCTGCAACAGGACCAGCAACAGCAGCAACAGCAACTCCAGCAACTTGTGGCACCAACGCCATCTTTGGCAATGCATTGTTTTTGAGCTCATCTCGTGCAATTTTTGTTTTTATTCTCATTTTGTTGATCTTGTTTTTGTTATTGTTGTTGTCGAGTTTTTCTTCTTCCCTGCCATTGTGATTTTCTATACTTTATGGCATTTCTTTGGCATAAATAACGCGTTGCTGCGTGCACCTTACACAGTGCCCCAAGCAGCCTCTGTGCAGCAGGCTCTGACATCTCATTGAATGGCTGCTATGATCGCCCCGCACACCTTCGACAGTTACGACGGATACCATGCACGATGCGATGATACCACAGTCAGTTATGCGGCTTGGTACCGGGCACTGAGTGTGTGATTTATTTGATGTGTCAAGTAAAGCGTTCAATTAGTGACTTTCGTTGTACTTATATTATGGGTGATGGTGTGTTTGAGTGTGGAACGATCGTGAGTAGCTTTTTCGAGAATTTCTGTCTGCCTCGTAATACCCTATTTTTGTAACCTTCTTCAGTTAAGTAGCTTTCTCTTAGAATTCGATCTAAAACAGCCGATCCGAGGGACGTTTTCTAGAAAGCCTAGAAATCGGGAGGCAAAACTAAGGACTTTCCAGGTCTATGTCGCGTCTTCTTGCTATTTATAGGATAGATATTTTATAGAGACCAATATTTTACCAATATTATATACATATACATCCAATATTAACTTCAAATATTATATGAGAAATATAATAAAATTATGACTATTTCATTTTGACTATTAAACTTGTACAAATTAGATAATATTAGAAATTAGATTAACATACTTATAAATAATAAGAACTTTGAGGTTCCAGACCCGTCCTAGGAACCATTGCTAGGACCTTTCCTATAAAAAAATGCATAAAACCATTACTAGTATCTTTGGTACCATAAAACATATCCATCATTTCAGTTTCTGTTGGTTTGTTTTTAATTCAGACTGAAAATTAATTCATCTGTATTTTATAATAAAAAAGAAGTAAGCGAATGTGAAATAATGACAACAGATATTTATAAAAATTTTGATTAATGAGAACCTACGAACAAATGACAGTGCTCCGGTGGAGGACAGACCATCTGAATGTCTGCCTGCCTGTTGAGCTCTTTGAGTCTATAGTTTTAAGTGTTAAACAGAATTAAAATGGTTTAAATATTTCCAAGGCGTGTGTTTCCAAGGCACCGATACAACCTGCATCTACAACAACAAGGCCACATCTTGTTTTGCTTTAATGAATTTATAATTGATCATCCTTAATAAAGCGAACTTTTTATTGTGTTGCTGCCTGCACTCAGGACCTGGAAAGAGCAGCAGCACCATCATCGTGGCACCTGCAGAAGCAACGCAAGATGCGACTTCTTCTCAGGGTAGAAAAACTTCATCATTGTAACCACCGAAATACTCGTACATAGTAATTTATGAGTGCCTTTTCTTGAATTAGTGATATGATTGCAATGTTGTTGCTGTTACTTGTGTTGTTTTTGTTGCTGTTGGTGTTGTGTTGCTGTTGTTATTATTATTATTGCTGTTGTACTTATTGTCGTTCTTTCATTTCTTTCTTTTTGCTTTGTACCTCGTTCCTTCTCAAAGTTATGTGTGTCGACAACTAAGAAGAGCGCCAACAGGAACAGCCGTCGTTTTATGCTCGTAAGCTTGCAGTTCAAAGGCTCGTTGAGACCTACTCTGGTCCTGTAACCGGATCGCTGCGGTTGCGGCTGCAGCATCTCTTAATCAGTGCTATGAAATGCTTCTGGCCAAAACTTCTTTTCATTATTGTTAGTTGCATTGGCTTTTATAGTGGTTGTTGTTGTTGTTGTTATTGTTTTCGTTATTATTGCAACATTCCCAGGCCAGGACAATCGTTCGCGGTTGCACTTTAAAACCCAACCAAGAACCTTGTCATTTACGGAGGTAACCCATGTCAAAAATTATAAAATCGCTATAAAAAATCTGACGCGTTTCTGACTGGTTTTCGTAGTCGCCACATTTTGCTGTTGCCGTTGTTGTTGTTGTTGTTATTGTTGTTGTTGTTTTTGTTGTTGTTGCTTTCGCCGCATTTATTGTTCATCTTCTGTTTCTGTTTTTTCATCTTATTTTTATTATTGCTCTCAGATTCTCTTGTTCTCAGATACGAACGCGTACCTGTTCGTTGCCATGCGTGATCATGTTAATAATGATCCTTATTTAGTTATAAATTCATGTCACTCCGAACACGCTATGTTATTAAATTGAATAATTGAAAAGCTCATTTCAATTCATATCATTTTAAACGGATGTCCCGAGAGATGTGTTGTAAAAAGATATGGATTTTTATTGTGCAATAATTTAAAAGACGAGATAAAACTAAAGATAAAAGTAAAGATATAAGTAAAGGATACACATTATAATATAACATACAATTTTTGTACAATATAAATTTAACATTCTTATTTGAAAAGTGTTCCTATTCGGAGTTACATCAGATACATCACACATCACACACTACACACAATACACTATACGAGTCTGGGTTTCGTTGTACCCGCCTTATGAGGTCTCGGCACAATTCTTAACCTTCACCCTAACCTCACACACCAACTCTGCTGGATGTTGGCGAAAAGTTTCTCATGCACGACATCGCGATGCCTACCTTTTGTCCATATTCGTTGACTCCGGGAATTCAAATGCAAATCCGCAAATTAAACGGTGTCGAGACAAAGGAACGTGTTGCATAAAAGCAACCTCCGAAAACCATACCTTAAAAGGTTCCCAGCATGAGTTCCCATTAACAAATATGGACTTAATTGCTGTCGCTTTTCGGAGTCTCTTAGATCTGTTTGAAAGCACTCTTGAAAGCAAATAAACAGATATTGATTCTTATTGAATGTACGAGTAGATTCATTGAACTATAATTGAACAGATATTGAAGCACAATATTTAGTATATTATTGCTAAAAAGAGGACTCTTATTGAATGTATGACTACTATATTGACTACTATATACAACTATATTGAAAAAAGAATGGGCTGTGTAAAGTACTCAAGAAGTAAGTAGACATTATATGGACTTAGGAGGGGCTTCAATTTAGAAGAGCCTTTAATATGTTGATTGATATTATTCGTCCGTAAAAGTCGAATCAAAATCACTTTACATATTACAGCCGATCGACCCGAACCATCAGAAAATCTATTTGCAGTTTCTATAAATCCCGGAATTTATTTGTTATATGATAAAGACATACATATATGGCGATATTCATAGATATCCATGCGCAGATATCTGCAGATTGTTCATTTCTATTCCACTTGTCCAAAAATATTCCCACAGAATTTTAATTGGCAATAAATTAACACCAGCCTCCACAGTGACTAGAATTCCCTAAAAAGTCCAAGAAAATGTCGATATTTCCATCCCATTTGTAGGCACACATAATATACATAAAAAATATTTTTTTTTATCCAAAAAAAGTTATCCAAACAGTTATTCAAATAAGCTAAGTTACCAAAACATCACCATAACTTGTTTGACTTCGCTAATCACTTGCGATAATTCGGCGCGAGAAATACGCAGTGCATTCTTGGGAGGTGGGAAGGGAGGAGAACACGAAGAAGAAGCGATGCAACAGACGGCCTGACAAATACTGGCAAGACACGGCACCAACATGGGGAACGCTACGCGCGGCAGCTGCGCTCAGCTCCCGGAATACGCAAAGCATAATTGGTCGCAACATTTAAATGCCAAATTAGAAATGTCGCGCTTAAAGACAATGTCAACACCATAAAAGCATGAGACGCGCGAAGAAAGAAAGAAAGAACCTCTACCTCGATGCCGGGGCAGAAGATGGACAGAACATGGGCCAAAGAAAAGACGGGACGAAGGGGTGCAGGAGACGGACATCCAGATGCAGCCGCTGACGATGCGATGCGGCAACAGATCGCCGCGAGGGGCCACAAGCTGTGAGCGGCGGTGAGCTCGCTAACAACTGTTGTCGCGAGCTGCTAACCTGCAGCAACCAAGTCTTGTTAGACTAGCTTAACCTGGCCTAGGCCAAGCCATGGGCATCTCGGCAGGTTCTAAATTGTATACACGGAGAAAATATAGGAGAATGAATGAAATAAAGTATAAAGAAGGCATGAATCTTGTGTGATTGAATTCAATTCACATTAAATTCATTACGATTCATTTCTAATTAATATTCATTCATTTAACATTCATTTATTTAATATTCATTAATTTAAATTTCATTTATTTAATACTAATCCATTTAAAATTCATTTAATTTTCTTGTCTGATTTTTCTGATTTTCTTTCAGTGTTGCCGTGGTGCAGCTTTTTGCGTACATAGCTTTTCTGTATTTTTGTTATTTTTCCATCTTTTTTTATTGTATTTTTCCTTTGTTGTTGTAGTTGTTGTGGCTGCTCTTTTCGATTGTTTGCCATTTTCCTATGCAATTGCATTCAATTTAATTTAATTCAATTCTATTCAATTATTTTGCAATACAATTTAAGCTAAATCAGGCAGCACTCGCAAAAAAGTGGCCCAAGGATTTTCATAGTCGCCAATCGTAGTCCAAGTTGGAGCGGTTTT
Source organism: Myopa testacea (assembly GCA_949629155.1). Classification (NCBI taxonomy): domain Eukaryota; kingdom Metazoa; phylum Arthropoda; class Insecta; order Diptera; family Conopidae; genus Myopa; species Myopa testacea. Next base: position 3,611,078 of record OX451346.1, on the reverse strand, counting down.
TGTTATTGCAATTGGATTTAAATGTGAAAGCATTAAAAAGTAGTTTTGGGAATTCACCTGGTATTTTGTAGTTATTTTATTTTTGGACTTGCTTTTGTTGTCTTCGTTGTGGCATGTGGCAAGCAATAAATAATCGCACCTTCGGTTCGCATTTGGCCACAAGATGCCATCACTCGGCGACTTATTTGGTCAAAAGGTGTTTCGCGCGTCGCTAGGAGGTACCTGTGCCGCGGTGGCATTGAAATTGACGGAAGCGACGGTGATATCGTGTGTCTCTTCGAGTGCATTTTTCTAGTCTAGTTCAAGGTCAGAAGTTTAATTTAAATTAAACTATAAATTGAACAAAAATATAAAATAGAATATTGAGAACTTGAAGCGTAGATATTGAAAAAAGCAGAAGATCATCAGATCAAAAGCAATTACAATTGACGATCAACTGTGTCCAGATAAAAGAAAGACCAGATTTACCCAATTTATTATTTCGAAACTAGGGACCATGCGATGAGGAATAAAATTATGATCTGGTTGCAACTCCTCGAATGATTGTCCATGTATGGACATTTTGTTATACCGGAAGAAGACATGATTAAGAAGGAGAGCAAAAACGAGGAGAAAAGGTGCTGCTGGAACTATAATCGGAAATAATTTTTCACCACTGTAGATGGGGTAGTAACATTATCCTCCTGCAGATTGCATTTCTTGGAGCCATGCGGCGTTATAAGCAAGCATTTCCGCACGAAATGCTGCGGCATCGAAGTCGTTCACTTTACTCAAGTGCATTTGGATTTATGGACAATGTTACTTTGGTCTCCCATGAATGTTATTTTTTATTTCAAATGGACTTCTAGGTATATTATATAGGTACGTAACGGAGGCGAGGATCTAGTTGATCAGTTGCTACGTGAATGCTGCTGTAGGCGGCAAGCGTGAATCCACGCGAACAACAAAACTCTAAAAACTCCCACCGAGTTCCATGCGACCCTCCATATACCTAGAAGTCCATTTGAAATACCCCCATGTTGCCAGCTGCTATTATTGCTGTTAGAATTGCTAACGAACCATTTTTTTAAATACTGATTAGCGAAAAACGAGATTTAGCAGTGAGATTTGCAATGAAACTTTACGTTTGAAACATAGCCAGGCCTAAACGCGAATATTGTTAAAACATAAGAAAATGTAAAATCAAATTTCCTTTTTTTAAAACACAAAAAAAAAAAAAAATAAACACTTGATAATCTGCTGTTCCTTTTTAGGCCAGGTACCTTGATATAAGAACTTGACGAAAGAAAGACGAATGATGGAATGTGGAAAGACTTTTTGTCCACAGAAGTGTTAAATGTGTCATACCGTCAACCGTTGCAATTTCTGTTATGATATCACAATACTAATTACATTTTACCAACGGAACGAATAAATATAATAATCATTTCGAACGGAACGAATGAATATTATAAGAAACAAAACAAAAACCATTGCAATTCTAATCTAGTAGGTCCAAAGCATTAACTATAAAAGCTGAATATCCAAGTGACATCGTTCATTTATTTCATTCATTTCATTTATTTTATTATTATGGTAGTTATACAGCAAGACTTAATATATGTCTTATAAATAGTATAACATATAACAAAGGTTAAAAATATCGCAAGAGGAGCATTGCATAATACTGACAATATGTTAAAAGAGTGAAGATAGGAATGAAGCGAGAGAAGAGAAGGCGAGAAAGAAGTAAGAGAGAAAAAAGAAAAAACCAAATAAAAGGAGGTAACTAAGTTCTTCATGTTAGGTATCGTAGTAGTTGCTGCCTGAAGTGCGATGTACTGGTGATCCTTTGTATGTCAACCGGTAGATAGTTCCAGAGCCTTATAGCATATATGAAGAATTGACGCTCTGAGATTAGGAATGTATGCCTAACGGGTATAATACTATTGGTACGGCTTGAGCGGGTGAAATTGAGTTTGCTATACAAGTACGACGGCTCATGCGAGCAGATAATTCTAGAAAGGCAAAGTAACGTCCGAAAAACTAAAAGAGAATCGAGTGACATCCCATAGATGAGTGTACGATATTCAGAAATATGGTCGTATCTCTTTAGCCCATATGCGTACCTAACAATAGTATTATATACTCTAATGAGCCTACCTCTACAGACTGAATCACAGTTTGCATATAGCTCACAGCCAAAAAGCAAAGAGGGCATAAGATACGCCTTCACCAATAACAACCTTATTTTCAGAGGAGTAACGTACTGAGTACACCATAGCGCACGAAGTTTGGCATATGTATTACCAATCACGTGATTCACATGGTCACTCCAAGACAGAGAGCTATTAAATATAATGCCAAGATTTTTTGCTTTGTTAACATACTCGATTACATTGGAATTCAATTTTAGCTCTGGCAGACTAGATGTACATAGGTCTCTCCTGCAAATAACAAGGCATTTGGACTTCAGCGGGTTGAGACAAAGACCGTTGTTAACGGCCCACAAACTGATTCTGCTTAACTCATCATTTAGATCCGTACAGCACGAGGCTGTACCACTGACTTCACAGCTGGTGTAGATTTGCACATCATCAGCATACATGTGTATATTACACCGTTCTAGTACCCCAGGTAGATCATTTATGTACATAGAAAACAAAAGTGGCCCAAGAATTGAACCTTGAGGTACACCTCGAGTTATAGAAAGAGGTTGAGATTCAGCTCCATTGCAAGAAACGACCTGTGTTCTATTGGACAGATAAGAATTTATCAGGTTTCTTGCAGCAGAGGAAAATCCAAACATGCTATGTAATTTTGCAATCAAGGTTTTATGATCGACGGAATCAAACGCCTTAGTGTGATCCAGAAGAACAAGAAAAGTTATATGGTTTCTTTCTATGTTATTACGAGCATCCTCAACTACATCAATTAGCGTTGTTGTACAGCTACGCCCCTTCCTAAAACCGGATTGCCTATCCGAAAGTAACCGGTTATCCTCGCAAAAATTCGCAATTTGTTTGAAGGCCAATTTCTCAAACACCTTAGATAAGAACGGGAGAATAGAGATGGGACGAAAGTCCTTATCAGATTTCGGTACCGGGATAACTCTTGCCTTCTTCCAAGCAGCCGGAAAAACTGAGGTTGTAAATATACTATTCATGATATAACATACGGGAGGTAATAAAACTGAAAGCAACATTTTTAAGAACCTAGGATGTATTCCATCAAGCCCAACTGACTCCGACTTAACTCGAATGATGCTGTCTAGCACCTCGCTTTGGTCCACACATCGAAAGTAGAACTGAGAATCAGAGATCTGGCAATGCCGGTCACAAGAATACTGATTGGACGTGAGTACTGGAACATTGATGTTTAAGAATTTTGAATTTAGAGTATCACAGTCAACATCCAATCTATTATTACGTGAGGATGCGTCGTTAACCAGACCAGCATTATGTATAGCTTTCCAAGTATGCTTGGATCCAATAGCCCTCGAGAATTTAATGCTAAAAAAGGAGCGCTTCGCCTTCCTTATGGACTTCACAACCATCCTTCTCCGCGTCTTAAATTCTTGGAATAGAACGTCAAGTCTATACCGCTTCCAACGATTGAATGCAATATCTCGTAATAACATTAATTTTTTTATGTAGCTATTAATCCAGGGCTTATGGGGGTTTCTGTCAGCGCTACGTTTAAGTGGCACAAACCTGGGAAATAATTCGTTAATTTCCCGGTTGAAGAAATTTAGTTGATCATTCACATCTACCATATTATGTATTGCGGCCCAATTGATCTGAGAGACCGCAGAGAGTAGTTCCGGGTAATCAACTCGACCAAAGTCTCGAAAGACAAAGGAGTTAGGTGAATCGCTACAGTGAAAGTCATATGTTAGTAAAAGCATATCATGTCTTGAGAACTGCGGCGCTGACAACTGATCATAAAGGATAATTTTATTAACATTGGAAACGAAAATAACATCGATGAGCGTAGCGTTGCTACGGGAAAAATGTGTTGGTAGATTCAAGTTAACTGGATAGAGTGCTACACTCTCCATAAGGTCGACGAGGCTGTTATCAACAAGTAGGTTTCCATTGAGGTCCCCAACAATCACCATGTTTTGATAACAAGGTGACAAATAACCAATTTCGGAAATGAAATCATTCATGCTAAATCGATTATTCGGCCGATAAGCACATCCGAGCAGCAACCTGTCGGCAGACATAGAAAGCTCAACAAAAATATACTCAATACCTGAACCAGGGCAGGACATGAGTTTAACCCTACAATCGAAGTTATTCCTAACATAAATCGCAACACCACCACCATGCGTAGCCCGATCATTTCGAAAGAGCCGATACCCGTGAACACGAAACAAACCATCATGGAGTCCATTGCAGAGCCATGTTTCAGAGATACACACTGCATCTAGCCCCGATCCCTCAAAAACATATCTAAATTCATCTATCTTATTGACCAGGCTTTGAGCATTGATGTGACAAATTTTTAGTCCATTCTTATAAGTCGCTATGAGCCGCACCAGACCATTTACATAGGCTCCCGAACTGCTATAGCTATGACCATTCGTCATGACAATTTAAATAAGTGGATATCACCCAGACAGCAACACCAACCACTACGCAATATATTCTCCAACGAGAAAATTAAGATTGTTACTCCAGAGGAAAATAGAAAAAGAAAGATTGAGAAACAGGTTATATACAATAGGTAAAAGATAGCTAGAAATAGAGCATTATTAATAATTTCACAATATAAATACATTTCAGAATTTTACTTAAGCAACTTAGGTCCTGTCAACGATGGCCTGCAAACTCCCGCCATCCTGAATAGTTATCCAACTGTCTTTGTCGTTGAGTTTCACCACTGTCAAACCTTTCCGCGTTGACACAGCATGAATTCGTTTCTGTTGTTTAAAGCGTACGGCATGTTGTAAAATTGATCTGTTTGTTTCAGTCAGGCACTCGTTGAAAAAAATATTTTTGTTGGAGTTCATGCCCATGTCCGCAAGGCAAAGTTGACGATGCTCCTGCTTCCGAAAATTAGATAAGGAGCGTAACATGGCATTTCTTTCAGAAGTTGTGCCAAATTTTATGATTATCTGTGGATCCGTAGTCGGCTTTTTGCGTGGAGTACGAAAAATTGACACAAAATCCGGCTCAGCACACTTTACCGTGATACATATTTGTCTGACTAAATCTTTTAGGTTCTCGTTCTCAAGCACTGGAACTCCAGAAAGGATAACATCAGCTGCAATTGCACGTCTTTCGGCCACATCACAACGAATTTTTAACTTGTTTATCTCACTCTTGGCAAATTCATCGTTGTTGGAAATTAAAAGCTCGGAATTAGCGTGGATATTCTCAACGTCAGTAACACGTTGTCTCAGAACTGATAATGAGTTATCAAACTCAGACATACGCGTAGAAATATTTGTCTCAACTCGAGCTAGCTGCCCAGACAACTCACTGCGAAGACTGCCCAATTCAGCAGAGAATCTACTCATTATCCGATCAACTTGTTTATTTAACTGTTCTTTAAATTCGTTGTTGGTGAGAGATTTTTCACGATTAGAATCGCTCTCAGGAAGAGTAGGTGACATCTCATTGTTATGCTCCGCTGAATCGAGACAAATAGTGAGCGCGGCCTCAGTTTTTTTTGCTCTAGAGCTGCTGCTAGATTTTTTCATGATGTATGTATACGTGTATATGTATTGTAAGGTCCGTTAATCAGCAATAGCGACAATATTGGACGCATAAATTAATATATTGTCGAGCACTTTATTTCTTTTTTATTCAAGTAATTAATTTACAAGCACTTTATAATTTTGTTTTCAGAGTATAATCTTATTTATGGTGGCGATATAGGACAAATTATTATTTTATACCAGTACTACGTTCGAACTGCGTGCACAAGTAAAATTAAGCGAAAGAGCCGCAAGCCACACCAAACAGAACAAAAGTATAAGACGACCGCTCACTCTGACATCACAAAAGAGAATTGTGATGTCATCGTTCAGTCATTAATTTCAATTTAATTGGAATCAATCGAAAATTATTTTACTGTTTCTTTTGGTGTAAATAATATTGAGCGCTATGAAAATCTTGGTTGCTGTCGTTGCGTTGAGTTTCATCATATGCAGTGATGCGGATACGGTAAATTTTTCTCTAGTGCCGTTCTTGTTCTCTCTCTCTCTCTTCCTCTATCTCCCACTCTTTCTTTTCTCTCTTGATTATTGCCTTAGATTATGGACTTTGTTTCTTAGATTTTTTAAGTTCGATATTAATTCCTGATTATCTTAATTCGTGATCTTGCTTTTTGGTCGTGATTCTTGATCTTGATTATAGATCCTGTGTCGTGGTCCTGGTTCCTGCTTTCGATCTACATATATCTCTATTTTGACCTTAGTTCTCCTCAATGTGCTCCTTAATTTTGATTTTTGACTTTATTTCTGATCTCCCTCCTTCCGTAAGAATATGAATGCCGAGGCGGAAGAGGATGATATCAACGTCATGGAGCAATGCTTTATCAATGCTGGAATCAAAGAGGATTCTTCAGATTTAAATGAAGAGTATTTTGATGTAGCCGATGTGCCCCTAAAAGTAAGGTGCGCCATCAAATGTATTTTGGACTATTTGCCGCTCACAGATCCAGTCACCGGGGAGTTCCTACCCAAAGAGATAAGAGACGAAATGCTTCCGCCGGGTTCCGAAGAACATAAAGCCGTTGAAGGATGCGTGAAGGATGGCAAACGCGAAAATCCATGTGATACAGTTTTTTTGACATGGGTCTGTCTCACGGATCTCTGATGTAGTCTGAAAAATTGTCAATATCTGACAGATGAAATAAAAAAAAACAAAATAAAATATAGAAAAAAATAAAAACCGAAATAATAAAATCAGAAAATATTTTAAACCTTTTAATAGACCAAATTTACCCCAGGGTACGCAGTTCACACACACACGTGGGTTACTGCAATCATCAAATGTAGCATAAATTATAAAATCATGGCATGAAGACATGTAAATTCATACCTCAACCGACATCGTAACCTAAACTTAGAACCAGAACCAGAAATGGAACTGGAGCCATCCTTCGCCGATGAACAGAGTGACAGAAAATGGAGCGAATAAAAATATTACCATTGCGTAAGATTTTATGTACGAGGTCTGGTTCAAAGAGTATGGCGAATGTTGAATTTCCGCCAGTTGCTTATATTCGATTTTCAATTTTTTTGTGGCGTTATGGTGGTACTCATGTCCCTCACTTATGCTGACAAGTTCGGCCACTTTGAATGTTCAGTTAATTTTTGACAGCTATTTTGCTTGGAAGTGTTTTGGCTCGTCTTTGATTTTTGCCTATTCCATAAAATGGATCAAAGAATCTACATATATCAAATTTTGTGTGAAAAACAAAATCAGGTACGCAGACGCATTTCGAATGTTGAAAAATAATTCCGAATAATAGTTAGACTTAAGCTCTCTCTCATACGCTCTTCCTTTCTCTTCCTCCATCGCCGCAGAAATGGAAGTGTGTTTGGTGCAAACGTCGAGATTTAAGATTTGCATTAAATTTGGCGTTAAACTTAATGAATCTGCTACGGACACTTTTGATATGCTCCGTGCAGCTTATAAGGGTTAAGAACAAGCCATGTCCATAACGCTTGTTTTGAGTGCATAAAAAATTCAAAGATGGCCGGAAAGAAGTCGCTAGTTGCAAGGGAGGTACTGCCTAAACACAACGTAGCAACGTTGCCCCAACCATTGTGATAAATGCTGAGCTTAATCTGAATAAGATTTAGTTTCTGGATATGTTAATCGGAAATGCTAAAATACGATACTAATTTTTCTTATATACATGTATTATTATATATATTTAAATTTAATAAACAATAAGGTGAATTATATTAAGTGTGAAATTGGAAACACCCTGTATGTAAATATATATAAAAGAACATGCACATTTCAAGTATGTTTAATTGGAATAATGCCGCAATTATTGTGCCAATATATATAATATATGTAGTTGGTAAAGGGGTATACATGCTTGTTGAAATTATTTTAGTTTCCAGTAAACAACATAGAATAGAATAGAGAGAAGAAACCGTTTCACAAGATTTCTAATTCAGCAATCAGCACCAACAACAAAACGTAACAAACTTGCCCCTCTTGCTGCTTAACGATCACCTGTGATGAGTACCTGGTATGCAGGGCAACCAAAACGAATTCTTGATAATGCTCCAGGAATTGTTTAGCTTCAAGATGTGTAATACATATTAGAAAATGCTAGTTAATAAAAATATAATATTTCTATATATAATAAGCATAATATATTTTGGACAAATGCTAATTGGATTGCATCTAATACTAAACAAAACTAAAATTAAATGTAGCGCCACCAAGAATATCGCGTAGACCGATTAACTACAATATTGGAAGAGAGCGTGATGGTACCGTTATCCTTCAATCACTCCACCTTAAGCGACAACTGATAGAGGTGAAACAGGAGTTGGAGATCGAGATTGACGGGAGTTGGAAAGTTGACGTCGACTTGATCGGACGGTGGCGGAAAAATTAATTAAGATTACCAAAGTGCAAGTGAAAAGTACAGCCTTCACAATATGTAAAAGTTGAGCTGAGTATATATATGAAACGGGAAACGAAGAATCAAACAGGATAAAGAGCACCGAAGTCGTTTAGCTAATTCCAGAAGAAGTGGAAAAAAGTACCGAATAAAGGAACGACAGCTTCACATCTTTAACTCATCAAATTATTTCTATGATAATCCTGGCTTTTTCGGAGTAACCCTAACTGAAGTTTTACCGGCACGATTGTAAGAGCATTTTCATGAAGCATCAAGCTGAAATATGGTGAAATAGCATCCCGCATCCGAAATGAATCGTCGTAAAGTTTTCATTATGATACCTATAGTTACACAAGTATATTTATAGTGCTATTACTTATATTCTTTCCTAAAATGACGGCTTTGAATTAGCATTTAACTGTCCATCAACCAAGAAAACCAAGGCAAACGATACGAATTTATAGAAACATATTAGCAAATTCCCGACACCACATTGTTGTATATACATGTATGTATATACATGTACAGATTTATAAATTTGATCTCGAAACAGAAAAAGAACAAAATTCAACATGATAAAGATTTGCCTCACCATAATTCGAACCTGTTTCAACATTTCGTCACTCGTACCTACATAAATCGGTATTTCACAATAAGATTGAGCGTATTAATTAAAATAGTTGCTTTAGTTTATAAAAAAGGGATATGTTAAATAATACATATTTTAATAATAGAAATAATTAGATATTTACCGTACATCCTTTGTACCTACCTACAATATACAGAAATATATGTATACATATATATGTAAATATATGTATACGTATGCATACATAAATACATATGTATACCTTTAATGTTAGTACTAATTTCTTAAATAACTCATTATAAATTTTTTTTTATCTATATAAGTCTTTTCAATTATCAATTTGAATTAAAATTTTCAGTTTAATTTAAATTAAACTATAAATTGAACAAAAATATAAAATAGAATATTGAGAACTTGAAGCGTAGATATTGAAAAAAGCAGAAGATCATCAGAAGCAATTACAATTGACGATCAACTTTGTCCAGATAAAAGAAAGACCAGATTTACCCAATTTATTATTTCGAAACTAGGGACCATGCGATGAGGAATAAAATTATGGTCTGGTTGCAACTCCTCGAATGATTGTCCATGTATGGGCATTTTGTTATACCGGAAGAAGACATGATTAAGAAGGAGAGCAAAAACGAGGAGAAAAGGTGCTGCTGGAACTATAATCGGAAATAATTTTTCACCACTGTAGATGGGGTAGTAACATTATCCTCCTGCAGATTGCATTTCTTGGAGCCATGCGGCGTTATAAGCAAGCATTTCCGCACGAAATGCTGCGGCATCGAAGTCGTTCACTTTACTCAAGTGCATTTGGATTTATGGACAATGTTCCTTTGTTCTCGTATGTATGTTATTTTATAATGTAGGTACGTAACGGAGGCGAGGATCTAGTTGCTCAGTTGCTACGTCAATGCTGCTGTAGGCGGCAAGCGTGAATCCACGCGAACAACAAAACTCTAAAAACTCCCACCGAGTTCCGTGCGACCCTCCATATACCTAGAAGTCTATTTGAAATACCCCCATGTTGCCAGCTGCTATTATTGCTGTTAGAAATGCTAACGAACCATTTTTTTAAATACTGATTAGCGAAAAACAAGATTTAGGAGCGATATTTTCAATGAAACTTTACGTTTGAAACATAGCCAGGCCTAAACGCGAATATTGTTAAAACATAAGAAAATGTAAAATCAAATTTCCTTATTTTAAAACACAAAAAAAAAAAAAATAAACACTCGATAATCTGCTGTTCCTTTTTAGGCCAGGTACCTTGATATAAAAGCTTGATGAAAGAAAGACGTGTGATGGAATGTGGGAAGACTTTTTGTCGACAGAAGTGTTAAATGTGTCACACCGACAGCCGTTGCAATTTCTGTTATGATATCACAATACTAATTATATTTTACCAACGGAACGAATAAATATAATAATCATTTCGAACGGAACGAATGAATATTATAAGAAACAAAACAAAAACCATTGCAATTCTAATCTAGTAGGTCCAAAGCATTAACTATAAAAGCAGAGTATTCAAGTGACATCGTTCAGTCATAAATTTCAATTTAATTGGAATCAATCGAAAATTATTTTACTGTTTCTTTCGGTGTAAATAATTTTGAGCGCTATGAAAATCTTGGTTGCTGTCGTTGCGTTGAGTTTCATCATATGCAGTGATGCGGATACGGTAAGTTTTCCTCTAGTGCCGTTCTTGTTCTCTCTCTCTCTTCCTCTATCTCCCACTCTTTCTTTTCTCTCTTGATTATTGCTTTAGATTATGGACTTTGTTTCTTAGATTTTTTAAGTTCGATATTAATTCCTGATTATCTTAATTCGTGATCTTGCTTTTTGGTCGTGATTCTTGATCTTGATTATAGACCCTGTGTCATGGTCCTGGTTCCTGCTTTCGATCTATATCTCTATTTTGACCTTAGTTCTCCTCAATGTGCTCCTTAATTTTTGATTTTTGACTTTATTTCTGATCTCCCTCCTTCCGTAAGAATATGAATGCCGAGGCGGAAGAGGATGATATCGAGTTCTTGGAGCAATGCTTTATCAATGCTGGAGTCAAGGAAGAGGAACTTTCAGATTTCAATAATAACCCAGTTCATGTACCCGATGTGCCCCTAAAAATGAGGTGCGCCTTCAAATGTATTTTGGACTATTTTTCGGTCACAGATCCAGTCTCCGAAGAGTTCCTATCCAAAGAGATAAGAGACCGAATTTCTACACTGGGCTCCGAAGAATATAAAGCCATTGAAGGATGCGTGAAGGATGGCAAACGCGAAAATCCATGTGATACAGTTTTTTTGACATGGGTCTGTCTCACGGATCTCTGATGTAGTCTGAAAAATTCTCAATATCTGACAGATGAAATAAAAAAAAAACAAAATAAAAAATAGAAAAAAATTAAAACCGAAATAATAAAATCAGAAAATATTTTAAAACTTTTAATAGACCAAATTTCCCCCAGGGTACGCAGTTCGCACACACATGCAATCATCAAATGTAGCATAAATTATAAAGTCCAAATGTTACTATTAAATAAATTGACATGCAAATTCATATCTCAACCGACATCGTAATCGAAACTTAGAACCAGAACCAGATATGGAAGTGGAGCCATTCTTCGATGAACAGAGTGACAGAAAATGGGGCGAATAAAAATATTACCATTGCGTAAGATTTTATGTACGAGGTCTGGTTCAAAGAGTATGGCGAATGTTGAATTTCCGCCAGTTGCTTATATTCGATTTTCAATTTTTTGGTGGCGTTATGGTGGTACTCATGTCCCTCACTTATGCTGACAAGTTCGGCCACTTTGAATGTTCAGTTAATTTTTGATAGCTATTTTGCTTGGACGTGTTTTGGCTCGTCCATAAAATGGATCAAAGAATCTACATATATCAAATTTTGTGTGAAAAACAAAATCAGGTACGCAGACGCATTTCGAATGTTGAAAAATAATTCCGAATAATAGTTAGACTTAAGCTCTCTCTCATACGCTCTTCCTTTCTCTTCCTCCATCGCCGCAGAAATGGAAGTGTGTTTGGTGCAAACGTCGAGATTTAAGATTTGCATTAAATTTGGCGTTAAACTTAATGAATCTGCTACGGACACTTTTGATATGCTCCGTGCAGCTTATAAGGGTTAAGAACAAGCCATGTCCATAACGCTTGTTTTGAGTGCATAAAAAATTCAAAGATGGCCGGAAAGAAGTCGCTAGTTGCAAGGGAGGTACTGCGTAAACACAACGTAGCAACGTTGCCCCAACCATTGTGATAAATGCTGAGCTTAAGCTGAATAAGATTTAGTTTCTGGATATGTTAATCGGAAATGCTAAAATACGATACTAATTTTTCTTATATACATGTATTATTTTATATATGCGCCTATTTATATTTAATAAACAATAAGGTGAATTATATTAAGTGTGAAATTTTAATTGGAATAATGCCGCAATTATTGTACCTATATATATGTATGTAGTTGGTAAAGGGGTATACATGCTTGTTGAAATTATTTTAGTTTCCAGTAAACAACATAGAATAGAATAGAGAGAAGAAACCGTTTCACAAGATTTCTAATTCAGCAATCAGCACCAACAACAAAACGTAACAAACTTGCCCCTCTTGCTGCTTAACGATCACCTCAGCAACCAAAACGAATTCTTGATAATGCTCCTGGAATTGTTTAGCTTCAAGATGTGTAATACATATTAGAAAATGCTAGTTAATAAAAATATAATATTTCTATATATATTAAACATAATATATTTTGGACAAATGCTAATTGGATTGCATCTAATACTAAACAAAACTAAAATTAAATGTAGCGCCACCAAGAATATCGCGTAGACCGATTAACTACAATATTGGAAGAGAGCGTATTGGTACCGTTATCCTTCAATCACTCCACCTTAAGCGACACCTGATAGAGGTGAAACAGGACTTGGAAATCGAGATTGACGGGAGTTGGAAAGTTGACTTCGAGTTGATCGGACGGTGGCGGAAAAATTAATTAAGATTACCAAAGTGCAAGTGAAAAGTACAGTCTTCACAGTATGTAAAAGTTGAGCTGAGTATATATATGAAACGGGAAACGAAGAATCAAACAGGATAAAGAGCACCGAAGTCGTTTAGCTAATTCCAGAAGAAGTGGAAAAAAGTACCGAATAAAGGAACGACAGCTTCACATCTTTAACTCATCAAATTATTTCTATGATAATCCTGGCTTTTTCGGAGTAACCCTAACTGAAGTTTTACCGGCACGATTGTAAGAGCATTTTCATGAAGCATCAAGCTGAAATATGGTGAAATAGCATCCCGCATCCGAAATGAATCGTCGTAAAGTTTTCATTATGTCACCTATAGTTACACAAGTATATTTATAGTGCTATTACTTATATTCTTTCCTAAAATGACGGCTTTGAATTAGCATTTAACTGTCCATCAACCAAGAAAACCAAGGCAAACGATACGAATTTATAGAAACATATTAGCAAATTCCCGACACCACTTTGTTGTATATACATGTATGTATATACATGTACAGATTTATAAATTTGATCTCGAAACAGAAAAAGAACAAAATTCAACATGATAAAGATTTGCCTCACCATAATTCGAACCTGTTTCAACTTTCGTCACTCATACCTACATAAATCGGTATTTCACAATAAGATTGAGCGTATTAATTAAAATAGTTGCTTTGTTATAAAAAAGGGTTATGTTAAATAATACATATTTTAATTATAGAAATAATTAGATATTTACCGTACATACTTTGTTCCTACCTACAATATACAGAAATATATGTATACATATGTATATATGTAAATATATGTATACGTATGCGTACATAAATATGTACATATACATATACATGTACATATATATATATTAATATTAGTACTAATTTCTTAAATAATTCATTATCAATTTTTTTTTATCTATATAAGTCTTTTCAATTATCAATTTGAATTAAAATTTTCGTTATATTGTACCTCTATGTACTCGAATATGTACATTCAGATATAGGCGAAATACGAGCGAACGAGGTTGCATATGTAAACGCAAGTATGCATATACATACATATGTACTATATGTACTGTCACACTAAACCGTTATTGGAACAAAAACAACTTATTGGTGTTGTTGAGAAAGTGCCTGAAATTAATACCTACTTAAATTTGTTTTAGACTTTTGTTGTTTCTAGAAATACTGGATGCGGTCGATGAGCTCAGCGCCCCACTACTACAAACGAAACTGATATAAAAAGGTACGTAAACGTAGAGTACATTTAATATGTTTAAAATTTTTTTTAAATGACTTTTAGCAAGTCGATCGATTTTGAAGAAAAGTTCTTTTCATGCTTTCCTATAAATACATTATCATATATGCATACTAGTGTACACCTTGAAAGAACCAAAAGACAGTTCTTTCACCTTCGCTAAACTTAAACTTAACTTTATTGCTGAATATAAATAAATTAAATTTGATTATCTCTCCTTGGGTAATATCATTTGAATTTACTGAATTTTAAATATTTTTCTATTAAGGTATTGCTAATCTAGTTATGTATTTTAATCATTTCTTTCTATGGAAATTGTTAATAAATTCGCAATGTTAAAAGCCCGAATACTGGTGTAAATTGCCTATATTATTGAGTCAAGGGAAGCGAGGCACGGATTTACGTGGGCTGAAGGAAACCTGATTGGGTTTACAACTTTTAGCAGGTTGGGAGGGTATAGAAAGTGGGAGGAGAGCAACACCCGTCTCCGCCCCGGTGACTCCGGTAAAATGAGATTAGCACGACGTTGATATTTTCTTTTTTCTCAGATTTCTTTCCCTTTTAAGTGTTGGTGAACAACGCACATTCCTAGGTAGTATGTGGGCTACTTCCTGTTTTGGTTAAACCTCTGCTTAAATTTCATATCTATACAACGACTTATAGATATGAAATAGACTTCTATTAGATAGACTTCTATACGAATAGAAAATGTAAAATCAAATTTCCTTTTCTTAAAACACAAAAAAAAAAAAAATAAACACTTGATAATCTGCTGTTCCTTTTTAGACCAGGTACCTTGATATAAAAGCTTGACGAAAGAAAGACGAGTGATGGAATGTGGGAAGACTTTTTGTCGACAGAAGTGTTAAATGTGTCACACCGACAGCCGTTGCAATTTCTGTTATGATATCACAATACTAATTATATTTTACCAACGGAACGAATAAATATAATAATCATTTCGAACGGAACGAATGAATATTATAAGAAACAAAACAAAAACCATTGCAATTCTAATCTAGTAGGTCCAAAGCATTAACTATAAAAGCAGAGTATTCAAGTGACATCGTTCAGTCATAAATTTCAATTTAATTGGAATCAATCGAAAATTATTTTACTGTTTCTTTCGGTGTAAATAATTTTGAGCGCTATGAAAATCTTGGTTGCTGTCGTTGCGTTGAGTTTCATCATATGCAGTGATGCGGATACGGTAAGTTTTCCTCTAGTGCCGTTCTTGTTCTCTCTCTCTCTCTCTTCCTCTATCTCCCACTCTTTCTTTTCTCTCTTGATTATTGCTTTAGATTATGGACTTTGTTTCTTAGATTTTTTAAGTTCGATATTAATTCCTGATTATCTTAATTCGTGATCTTGCTTTTTGGTCGTGATTCTTGATCTTGATTATAGACCCTGTGTCATGGTCCTGGTTCCTGCTTTCGATCTATATCTCTATTTTGACCTTAGTTCTCCTCAATGTGCTCCTTAATTTTTGATTTTTGACTTTATTTCTGATCTCCCTCCTTCCGTAAGAATATGAATGCCGAGGCGGAAGAGGATGATATCGACTTCTTGGAGCAATGCATTATCAATGCTGGAATCAATGAAGAGGATGTTCCAGATTTCAATATGAACCCATTTGAGGAACCTGAAGCTGTGCCCCTAAAAATAAGGTGCGCCGTTAAATGTATTGCGGACGTATTGAATCTCACAGATCCAGTAACCGGAGAGATCCTACCTAATGAGCTAAGATACGAAATATTTCCGCCGGGTTCCGTAGAAGATAAAGTCATTCAAGGATGCAAAATTTCCAAACGCGAAAATCCATGTGATACAACTTTTTTTACAGCCGTCTGCCTCAGGGAATATATGTAATTCAAATTCA
This sequence comes from Myopa testacea, assembly GCA_949629155.1. NCBI lineage: Eukaryota > Metazoa > Arthropoda > Insecta > Diptera > Conopidae > Myopa > Myopa testacea. The sequence continues at coordinate 3,594,731 of OX451346.1, read as the reverse complement.
TAATAAATATTAAATGAAATTCCTTCTGATGTAGTCTGAAAAATCCTAAATGTCTGACAGATGAAAAAAAAATACAAAATAAAAAATAAAAAAAAAACCGAAATAATAAAATCAGAAAATACTTCAAACACTTTAATACTCCAACTTTTCCCCATGGTACGCAGTTCGCACACACACACACACACATGGGTTACTGCAACCATCAAATGTAGCATAAATTATAAAATCCAAATGTTACTATTAAATAAATTGACATGCAAATTCATACCTCAATCGACATCGTAACCTAAACTTAGAACCAGAACCAGATATGGAACTGGAGCCATCCTTCGCCGATGAACAGAGTGACAGAAAATGCGGCGAATAAAAATATTACCATGGCGCAGTATTTTATGTACGAGGTCTGGTTCAAAAAGTATGGCGAATGTTGAATTTCCGCAAGTTGCTTATATTCGATTTGCAATTTTTTGGTGGCGTTATGGTGGTACTCATGTCCCTCACTTATTGCTTTACAAGTTCGGCCACTTTGAATGTTCAGATAATTTTTGATAGCTATTTTGCTTGGACGTGTTTTGGCTCGTCTTTGATTTTTGCCTATTCCATAAAATGGATCAAAGAATCTACATATATCAAATTTTGTGTGAAAAACAAAATCAGGTACGCAGACGCATTTCGAATGTTGAAAAATAATTCCGAATAATAGTTAGACTTAAGCTCTCTCTCATACGCTCTTCCTTTCTCTTCCTCCATCGCCGCAGAAATGGAAGTGTGTTTGGTGCAAACGTCGAGATTTAAGATTTGCATTAAATTTGGCGTTAAACTTAATGAATCTGCTACGGACACTTTTGATATGCTCCGTGCAGCTTATAAGGGTTAAGAACAAGCCATGTCCATAACGCTTGTTTTGAGTGCATAAAAAATTCAAAGATGGCCGGAAAGAAGTCGCTAGTTGCAAGGGAGGTACTGCCTAAACACAACGTAGCAACGTTGCCCCAACCATTGTGATAAATGCTGAGCTTAATCTGAATAAGATTTAGTTTCTGGATATGTTAATCGGAAATGCTAAAATACGGTACTAATTTTTCTTATATACATGTATTATTATATATATTTAAATTTAATAAACAATAAGGTGAATTATATTAAGTGTGAAATTGGAAACACCCTGTATGTAAATATATATAAAAGAACATGCACATTTCAAGTATGTTTAATTGGAATAATGCCGCAATTATTGTGCCAATATATATAATATATGTAGTTGGTAAAGGGGTATACATGCTTGTTGAAATTATTTTAGTTTCCAGTAAACAACATAGAATACAATAGAGAGAAGAAACCGTTTCACAAGATTTCTAATTCAGCAATCAGCACCAACAACGAAACGTAACCCACTTGCCGCTCTTGCTGCTTAACGATCACCTGTGATGAGTACCTGGTATGCAGGGCAACCAAAACGAATTCTTGATAATGCTCCAGGAATTGTTTCGGAAAGGAAGAATCAAGAATCAATAAATATACATATGTATACGTATGTATACATAATTACATATATTTATACCCTACACACGAAGTGAATAGGGTATATTCACTTACTCCTTCCGTTTGTAACGCATTAAAGGAGGCGTGACAGGTATAGAAAAGTATATATATTCTTGATCAGCGTGACCTCCTGAGTCGATTTAGCCATGTCCGTCCGTCTGTCCGTCTGTGGAAATCACGATTACAAGAGAACGAATAGAGATATCTTCTTCAAACTTGGCACAAATATTGTATATCATTAGAAACTCATCGCTATTGAAAATGGGCAAAATCGGACCATTACCACGCCTACTTTTTATGGTGAATATAAATTCATCCATACTTATTGCTCAATTTCTCAGCTTGTAGAACGAATTTGCGGTTGAAATTTTGTCCAGAAGTCCACTGTCCATGACCAAATCAGATCACAAAAAATGGGCGTGGTCCGCCCACTATTTAAATAAAAGTCGATTACAGGAGCACAAATAGAGATATCTTAATCAAATTTGGCACGAATATTGCCTAACATTAGAAATTCATTGGTATTGAAAATGGGCAAAATCGGACCATTACCACGCCTACTTTTCATAGTGAATTTAAATTCATCCATGCTTATAGCTCAATTTCTCAGCTTGTAGAACGAATTTGCGGTTGAAATTTTATTCATAAATCTGTCTAAAACTAAAACTGTCTTTGACCAAAACGTACTACCAAAAATGGGCGTGGTCCGTCCACCAATTAAATAAAACTCGATTACACGAGAACGAATATTTTCATCAAATTTGCCAAGATTATTCTCTATCATCAGAAACTCATTCGAATTGAAAATGGGCAAAATAGGACCATTGCCACGCCTACTTTTTATAGTAAATATAAATTAATCCATGCTTATAGCTCGATTTCTCAGCTTGTAGAACGAATTTGCGATTGAAATTTTGTCCAGAAGTCCACTGCCTCTGACCAAAAAAGACTACTACAAATGGGCGTGGTCCGCAAACTAATTAAATAAAACTCGATTACAGGAGCACGAATAGAGATATTTTCACCAAATTTGGCACGAATATTTTCTGCCATCACAGGCTATTTGAGATTGAAAAGGAAAAAAATTAGATCATTGCCACGCCTAATTTTTAAGTAAACGTGTGTAGGGTATATGAACTTCGGCCAGGCTGAAGTTAACACTCTTTCTGGTTTTATTGTTAGTACTAATTTCTTAAATAACTCATTATAAATTTTTTTTTATCTATATAAGTCTTTTCAATTTCAATCAATTTGAATTAAAATTTTCCTTATATTGTACATCTATGTACTCGAATATGTACATTCAGATATAGGCGAAATACGAGCGAACGCGGTTACATATGTAAACGCAAGTATGCATATACATATGTACTATATGTACTGTCGCACTAAACCGTTATTGGAACAAAAACAACTTATTGGTGTTGTTGAGAAAGTGCCTGAAATTAATACCTACTTAAATTTGTTTTAGACTTTTGTTGTTTCTAGAAATACTGGATGCGGTCGATGAGCTCAGCGCCCCACTACTACAAACGAAACTGATATAAAAAGGTACGTAAACGTAGAGTACATTTAATATGTTTAAAATTTTTTTTAAATGACTTATAGCAAGTCGATCGATTTTGAAGAAAAGTTCTTTTCATGCTTTCCTATAAATACATTATCATATATGCATACTAGTGTACACCTTGAAAGAACCAAAAGACAGTTCTTTCACCTTCGCTAAACTTAAACTTAACTTTATTGCTGAATATAAATAAATTAACTTTGATTATCTCTCCTTGGGTAATATCATTTGAATTTACTGAATTTTAAATATTTTTCTATTAAGGTATTGCTAATCTAGTTATGTATTTTAATCATTTCTTTCTATATAAATTGTTAATAAATTCGCAATGTTAAAAGCCCGAATACTGGTGTAAATTGTCTATATTTTTGAGGCAAGGGAAGCGAGGAACGGATTTACGTGGGCTGAAGGAAACCTGATTGGGTTTACAACTTTTAGCAGGTTGGGAGGGTATAGAAAGTGGGAGGAGAGCAACACCCGTCTCAGCCCCGGTGACTCCTGTAAAATGAGTTTAGCACGACGTTGATATTTTTTTTTTCCTCAGATTTCTTTCCCTTTAAGTGTTGGTGAACAACGCACATACCTAGGTGGTATGTGGGCTACTTCCTGTTTTGGTTAAACCTCTGCTTAAATTTCATATCTATACAACGACCTATTGTGATCACCAAGGAGACAATAAGCAATAAGCAGAGTACGCTCCTCAAGTGATCGGATTAGACGGTCGGATCGTTACACCATCCTAGAGTAGAGATTTAGCTCACTCCGGAGGGAGGCATGCGGCGTTATAAGCAATGAATTCCGCCCGAAATGCTGCGGCATCGAAGTCGTTCAGTTTACTCAACTGCATTTGGATTTATGGACAATGTTACTTTGGTCTCCCATGAATGTTATTTTTTATTTCAAATGGACTTCTAGGTATATAATATAGGTACGTAACGGAGGCGAGGATCTAGTTGATCAGTTGCTACGTGAATGCTGCTGTAGGCGGCAAGCGTGAATCCACGCGAACAACAAAACTCTAAAAACTCCCACAGAGTTCCATGCGAACCTCCATATACCTAGAAGTCCATTTGAAATACCCCCATGTTACCAGCTGCTATTATTGCTGTTAGAAATGCCATCGAACCATTTTTTAAAATACTGATTAGCGAAAAACCAGATTTAGGAGCGATATTTTCAATGAAACTTTATGTTTGAAACATAGCCAGGTCTAATATAAATGCGGATATTGTTAAAACAATAGAAAATGTAAAATCAAATTTCCTTTTTTTAAAACACAAAAAAAAAAAAATAATAAACACTTGATAATCTGCTGTTCCTTTTTAGGCCAGGTACCTTGATATCCAGGTACCTCCAAGTTACAGCTGGAGAGAGTTGTATATAGTACCTAAATTGTATATCAATCTTGAATGTAATCTGTAAGGGCTTGCCCGGTAGATTGGAAATAATAATAAATAAATAATAAATAAATAAAAGCTTGACGAAAGAAAGACGAGTGATGGAATGTGGAAAGACATTTTGTCGACAGAAGTGTTAAATGTGTCACACCGACAGCCGTTGCAATTTCTGTTATGATATCACAATACTAATTATATTTTACCAACGGAACGAATAAATATAATAATCATTTCGAACGGAACGAATGAATAGTATAAGAAACAAAGCAAAAAATCATTGCAATTCTAATCTAGTAGGTCCAAAGCATTAACTATAAAAGCTGAATATCCAAGTGACATCGTTCAGTCATTAATTTCAATTTAATTGGAATCAATCGAAAATTATTTTACTGTTTCTTTTGGTGTAAATAATATTGAGCGCTATGAAAATCTTGGTTGCTGTCGTTGCGTTGAGTTTCATCATATGCAGTGATGCGGATACGGTAAGTTTTTCTCTAGTGCCGTTCTTGTTCTCTCTCTCTCTCTTCCTCTATCTCCCACTCTTTCTTTTCTCTCTTGATTATTGCCTTAGATTATGGACTTTGTTTCTTAGATTTTTTAAGTTCGATATTAATTCCTGATTATCTTAATTCGTGATCTTGCTTTTTGGTCGTGATTCTTGATCTTGATTATAGATCCTGTGTCATGGTCCTGGTTCCTGCTTTCGATCTACATATATCTCTATTTTGACCTTAGTTCTCCTCAATGTGCTCCTTAATTTTGATTTTTGACTTTATTTCTGATCTCCCTCCTTCCGTAAGAATATGAATGCCGAGGCGGAAGAGGATGATATCAACGCCTTCGAGCAATGCTTGATCAATGCTGGAATCAAAAACGAGGATTTTTCAGATTTCAATAAGAACCCAGTTGATGTAGCCGATGTGCCCCTAAAAATAAGGTGCGCCTTCAAATGTATTTTGGACCATTCTTCGGTCAGAGATCCAGTCACCGAAGAGTTCCTATCCAAAGAGATAAGAGACCGAATTTCTACACTGGGCTCCGAAGAATATAAAGCCTATGAAGGATGCGTGAAGGATGGCAAACGCGAAAATCCATGTGATACAGTTTTTTTGACATGGGTCTGTCTCACGAATCTCTGATGTAGTCTGAAAAATTCTCAATATCTGGCAGATGAAATAAAAAAAAAACAAAATAAAAAATAGAAAAAAATAAAAACCGAAATAATTTTATTTATTTATTTATTTATTTAAGAAAGAAACTTGAACTAAGCATAAATGCTTTATAGTTCACTTACATATAAAGGAAATACAGAAAATACTTAAATATAGTATCGTTAAGATTGAGATAACAGTTAAGATCTTTTTCTTAACTATACAGATAGAATCTGAAAAGTTAATTACAGAATATACAAAATTAAAATCAGCGCAAGCATTCCGAAGAGGTTCATGCTGGAGGTATGAAGATCTACTCAAACTTAGATGAAGAGGTTCGTATCTCCTCAACGTACGGCCAGGTACATTAATATGAATGTTAGTCAACAAATATGGAGAGTCAGTAACTCCGTGTAGTATGTTCAAATAAAAATCGCATTTAGCATTCTTCGACGATCAACAAGTGGCGGTAGGTCAATCAGCTTTAGGCGAGACTCGTAGGGTGGCAAATTTACAGATTCGTTCCAGTGGAGATTGCGTAAACAAAAGAGCAGAAATTGTTTTTGGACAGATTCAATCTCAGCTATATAGCAGGCGTAGTTTGGGCTCCAGATAGGGGAGGCATATTCCAATATTGGCCTAACAAGTGATGTGTAAAGTAACTTAGTAATGTAGGGGTCACTGAACTCTTTAGCCCATCGCTTAATAAATCCCAAAGTGATGTGCGCTCGGCTGGATACGCGGTTAATATGATTATGAAATCTTAGTTTCCTATCAAGAACTACTCCTAGATCGTCAATAGATTCCACTGGATTCAACTTAGATCCGTCAATAGTGTAATTGAAGAAACATGGCCGTTGGCAGCGGGAAAAAGTAATTTGTTTGCACTTCGTTAGATTAAGGTCCATACAGTTTGTGTTGCACCATGTAATTACGGAATCTAGATCCATTTGTAGGAGACTAGCATCTGCTACATTTTTATATGATATAAAAAGTTTCACATCATCCGCAAACATCAATACATCGGCATTTTTAATTACTGAAGGAAGGTCATTAATGAAAAGCAAAAATAGCATTGGTCCCAAGTGGCTCCCTTGAGGAACACCAGAAGGAACTGGAAACTCCATCGACACGGTATTGTTAAACACCACCATTTGTGTGCGGTTTCTGAGATATGACTGCATCCAATACAGAAGAGTATTAGGAAAACCATATAACTTTAACTTTAAAAGAAGGAGATTGTGATTCACTACATCAAACGCTTTACTGAAATCAGTGTAGATAACATCTGTTTGCAGAGAGAATTTAAAGTTATTAATGATTTTCGATACGAATTCGAGTAAGTTTGTTGTAGTTGATCTTCCCTTGCAAAAACCATGTTGCGTAGGAGATATTAAAGCTAGTATACTTCTTGAGATTTGATCAGTTATTATCTTCTCAAACAGTTTAGGTAACGCACTAATTTTAGCAATTCCACGATAATTTCGTATATTGCGCATGTTTCCAGTTTTGTGCAGCGGAATGATATATGATGTTTTCCAAACACTTGGAAAATAGCCAGAGCGTAAGGAGTACTCAAACAATGCTGTAACAGGTACAGCAAGTTCCTTTGAACAGGATTTAAGAACGCATGCTGGTAATCCGTCAGGTCCCGAATTATAGCTGCATTTTATACCTTCTAATGCATCTCGTACTATCTGTAAGTTAATTATAGGTTGACTTATAAAACCCGAGGAAATAGTGAATGGGTAGTTAATTGAACTACTGAAGTTTTTTGATGAGTAGGTAGATTTGAAGAAATCCGCAAACATATTGCAAATAGTACCAAGATCACCTGATTCATATTGATCCATCTTCATGACTGGAGGGTACATAGAAACTTTTCTTTTCGTGTTTACAAAATTCCAAAATGACTTAGGGTCAGAACGCAAATTTAATTTAACTTTAATCAAATAATTGTTATACGCTTCTTTACATATTCTTTGGTATTTACATCTCGTGGTTGCATAAATAGCATAGCTCGCTGAAGAGCGCCTCAAACAATATGATTTGTAATGCTTTGATTTCAAACGTCTTAGTTCGCGCACGGCGGGAGTAAACCAAGTAGGTCCAATAGAGCATCCTGAACTTTGCGGGACTAAAGATTCAAAGCAGCTTTGGAGAGTATTATTGAACGAACAAACAGCAGCATCCAAAGATTCAGATGTAGAATTTTCGGCTAGTTCAAGAATAAAATTCCAGTTGATGCATTGAAAATACGTTCTCATAGCCTCAAAGTTTGCTCTGCAAAAGCAGAATTTCCTCCTCTTCGTAGGACTGCATCCATTATATCTTGGGGACCGATCAGTGTGTTGTAGTATTTTTAATTCTAATGTCGGGTGATGAATATCTTCAGGAAATACTAAAGGCTGAGTCCTCGATAGCTCAAATATGTCCAAATCATCAGCAAAAACGAGGTCTAACCAACGACCATTAAGGTTTGGTATAGAATTAATCTGGTACAAACCTCTAGATGATATGTCATTTAGAAGACAAATATAGTTTTCCAGATATGATGACGGTAAGAGAACTGATGAGTCCTCACATTTTTCCCAAGTAACATGAGGCATGTTGAAATCACCAAGAACAATGAGGTGGTCAGTGGGTCCGAGGTTATCAGCCACTTTACTTATACAGTTCACATGTTTACGGTATACATCAAAGGAGGAATTAGGTGGGATATAGGAACAAGTGATAAAGATACTCAAGCAACCGATTTTGGCGTGAACACAGCAAAATTCAATATCTTCGTCGCATACTTCCTCACGAGAAAAATAAGTAGACTTTACAGCTATCAAAACGCCTCCTCCTCTGGTAATAGTTGTGAGAGATAAGTTACGGTCTCTACGATAAACAGTATAAGCATTTGATAATATCTCTAAGTTTAATACATCTTGTTTAAGCCATGTTTCAGTGAGAGCAATGATATTAAACTCTAAATCGATACTCTTTAGTACAAGATCTCTTAATTTTGTGTTGAGGCCTCTTACATTCTGATATAAGATAGATGGAGCAATATTTAGATGTTTTACATTTAGTTTTTTGCAGCTGTACCGCGTTGTGGCTGGCCACTATTGTTTACGCGCGTATTCCTACGATTAAATTCGTATTCATGCACAATAGCATTTGCTGGCCAGAAGGATGGGTCAGCAGCACGACCCATGAGATGTAGAGGTAGGCGTAAGTTGAAAGAGGAGTAAGATCTTTGAGATCTAAATTTGAATTTAGTAACAGTAATACTCGTATCCTGCATTCCTAGCTGAGAATATATATGATCGCGAATGCCATCAACCCTCGTATCTGGTGCAAAACGAGAAATAAATAAAGTTTTATTAGGTTGAACTACCGTCAGTTTCCTTCCAGCGTGAACGGCCTGAACAGGAGCAATAGATGAATTGGTATGCTTCGGTTTAGTTCCTATATTTTTAATCGGTTCAACAACCACATTAGGTGTTAAGTTAGAAGTTGTAGCGCCAGAAGGCATAATAGTTTTTGCAGTTGGATCAATAGTATGCAGTTCTTCAGCAGTCATGTTGTTGACCGCGGGTAATGCAGGACTTAGAAGATTGATCAGCTGAGGTGGATCTGGCAAACCTATAGATAGCGGAGTCGGAAGTTTATCAGCAGCATCAGGGATATGTTTATCGACCGAGCACGCACGAGAGTTTGATTGAAGCGCCTGCGAACGCGTACGTATCCGAATGGGCGAACTTTCATCAACTAACTTAAAATTATTAAAAAGCTGCTCATATTTATCGAGTTTTGACTGAATCGAAGTGAAATCTTTAGCAATACCACGAAGGTTCGACCGTACTTGGCGTAGTATAATTATAATATCGACTTCCTTTGATCGGCACTGTGGACAGGACCAGCGTAGACCTCCATCCACACCAATTAAGTCAGCGATCTTGCCTGTTAGCCCGGCACACTTTATATGAAATTCCGCATCGCACAGCCAGCAAAATACTATACGTTCGGAATCACCCCGAACTTTACAGGTTTTCGAGTGACAGGCCATTAGTTAAAAAATAGAAAATTAGAAAAAAAATATTTCACTAAACACCCAGTAATTAATTTAAGTAGAACTTGAAACTTGAATCAGCTGCAAAGAGTATAAATAGTAAAGAGATATTATGACTCAAAGAAGAACAAGATTTCATGTGCCATTATTACACAAAAATACACACCACTCTGCCGCTATCGAAGGCAGCGCAGCATGGTGAATGTGGTCCAATATTTACAGTGAAACATAATTTTCACCATATTATGATTGATAAATTGTTGGTAACTTTTGCTTCGCTTTCGGAGGAAAACACGGAATACTTCAACTTTGTTTTTGTTCTAGTAGAAAAGTAACAAAAAAGAGTACAACAACAAAATGCTTCTGTATGCCCAGAACTCCTTGATAGTTGTTATTATAAAGCCCAACTCAGCGGTCTTCTCAGCGCTCGTAACAAAGCAAAATTGAATGATCTCCTAATGAGTGAGAGGTTCGGAAGATCTTCTTAATGAGTATGAAGGGAGCGGAAGATCGACTTTGCTTTTGTTATTTTGCACTAACAATGCAAGCGAATATGCGTAAGAAGAGATAGATCCAGCCACTCGTATGCCAAGTAAAGTGTGAAAGAAAGAATCGATCAATTTGTGGAGTACAGCGGGCGATGAGAAGAACGGTGCGATTCGTCTGGATTTGTTTTAAATTTTGCATTTTAAGGTTTTTGAAAGAAATCTTGCTTTTCGTAGCTTTGTTCTGCTTCTTATTCGATGCCCAAGCTATGTAAACCGCTGGCACGATCTACGTTCTGAGCATAGCGTGCTCTTGAAGAATTCGTATAGGCAGAAGATTTAAGAAGAAGAATACTTAGTCGGCATATATTGACCTTTAATACCTTATTCGAGTAACAATAAAAAGTTAATGGAAGCAAAAATAAAAAATGAAAGAATGGAAATATTTCAGAGAAAATATTTATATTATGTACGAATTCGATTTTTTATGAGTACGAACGAATCGGAAGATCGACTTTGTACTTGTTATTTTGTAGTAACAACTGAAGTGCTTCTGTCTGACCGTCTATAAATTTACCATGTTATTGTAGTGTCCAAAACCATTATTAAAATTAAATTAAAGACTAAAATTTTTAAAATTTATGATTTTAGTTCTATTAAGGAAGCATTGCCTATGGGCTGGCAATAAAACGAAATCAACCCTGCATTGAGCTCAGTGTATCGAATTACCAATAACACATACTGGTACAACAATTATATTATAATTTTATACATATAAAATAACAATAAACAATAACCTAATTTAATAATAAACCTAATTTAAAATACTAATAATAATAATATTATGCCGGCAAAACGTTGCAAAAAACCAAATTCCTTTAATAAACGAAAAATAATAAAGCGAAAAAAAAATCCAAGCTTGATAGACCGACAGACGTAAGCACTTGATTTTTTATTGTAAAGAAACCAAAAAGAAGTCTAATTCCCCTGTTCCCTCAACCCCTGCTGTTTCCAACAATTCGATCGTTTCGTTTTCAACTCCTTTGACATACAAGATTCCATCGCTCAACTCTTCTTACGCATAATCATTTATGAACGAAAATAAGCAAATCCGATTTGTATTTATACAACAACAAAGCAATGGCAATGAGAAGCAAATAACAAAAAGGATGGTAAACAAAGGCAAGAGAGCGAAGTAAATCAAAAGACCGACAGACGTAAGCAACTGAATTGTTATTGGAATTCATCAACTATTTCTCTCACTCCTCATCTAGCATACGATTGCTGCATCGATCAACTCTTCTTACGCATAATCATTTACCAAGTAAAACGAAGTTCACCACGAATTTCTCTGCTGCTTTTCGCCGTAGCAGCGCTCTCGACTGCATTCTAATAATGGCACATGAAAATCTGCCGTTAGTCAAAAATTTTGAGTCATAATATCTCTTTACTATTTATACTCTTTGTCAGCTGCAAGCCTATGAGCAAAGAATATACAATATATAGAAGGCGCATCTCATACGAATTTTTGAACAGCCAAATTTGTGCTGTGGACGTAGCCGTACGTCCATGTTGCGCAACATTGAGTAGTTTTTTGTGTTGCCAAGCATTCTCTCTATTCTCCTCTCATTGTTTGATAACGTCGCGGCAATTTCGTGTTATTTGCTTCTCATTGCCATTGCTTTGTTTTTGTATAAATACAAATCGGGTTTGCTTGGTGTCGTTCATAAATGATTATGAGAAAGAAGAGTTGATCCATGCCGCAATGTATGCCAAAGGAGTTGAGAATGAAACGATCGAATTGTGTATAAAAGCAGTGGTTGAGGGAACAAGGGAATTCAACTTCTTTTTTGGTTCCTGTACAATAAAAAATCAAGTGTTTACGTCTGTCGGTCTATCAATCATGGATTTTTTTCTCTATATTATTTTTTGTTTATTAAAGGAATTTGGTTTTTTGCAACGTTTTGCCGGCATGATATTGTTATTATTAGTATTTTAAATTAGGTTTATTATTAAATTAGGTTATTGTTATTTTATATGTATAAAATTATAATATAATTATTGTACCAATATGTGTTATTGGTAATTCGATACACAGCTCAATGCAAGGTTGATTTCGTTTTATTGCCAGCCCGTAGGCAGTGCTTCCTTAATAGAACTAAAATCATAAATTTTAAAAATTTTAGTCTTTAATTTTAATAATGGTTTTGCACACTACAATAACATGGTAAATTTATAGACGGTCAGACAGAAGCACTTCAGTTGTTACTAGTTGTAAAATAGTAAAATAACAAGCACAAAGTCGATCTTCCGATTCGTTCATACTCATAAAAAATCGAATTCCTACATAATATAAATATTTTCTCTGAAATATTTCCATTCTTTCATTTTTTATTTTTGCTTCCATTAACTTTTTATTTTTACTCGTATAACGTATTCAATTTGTTGATATGCCGATAAGAAGCAGAACAAAGCTACGAAAAGCAAGATTTCTTTCAAAAACCTTAAAATGCAAAATTTAAAACGATTCCAGACGGACGGACGGCTGCACATGGTTTGTTATTGTAAGACAAGCAAAAGAAGACGAATCGCACCGTTCTCCTCATCGCCCGCTGTACACCAGAAATTGATCGATTCTTTCTTTCACACTTTACTTGGCATGCGAGTTCTGGATCGATCTCTTCTTACGCATATTCGCTTGCATTGTTAGTGCAAACTAACAAAAGCAAAGTCGATCTTCCGCTCCCTTCATACTCATTAAGAAGATCTTCCGAACCTCTCACTCATTAGGAGATCATTCAATTTTGCTTTGTTACGAGCGCTGAGAAGACCGAGTTGGGCTTTATAACAACAACTATCAAGGGATTCAGGGCATACAGAAGCATTTTGTTGTTGTACTCTTTTTTGTTTCTTTTCTACTAGAACAAAAACAAAGTTGAAGTGCTTCCGTACTTTCCTCCGAAAGCGAAGCAAAAGTTACCAACAATTTATCAATCATAATATGGTGAAAATTATGTTTCACTGTAAATATTGGACCACATTCACCATGTTGCGCTGCCTTCGATAGCGGCAGAGTGGTGTGTATTTTTGTGTAATAATGGCACATGAAATCTTGTTCTTCTTTGAGTCATAATATCTCTTTACTATTTATACTCTTTGGCGTTCGTCAAACGCACTCAATGTATACATATTATGCCACTCAAAAATTGAGTAGCCGAATGGCTGCCTTTGCGCACCACTGATTTAAAGTTATTCTTTTTGACTCAAACAGAAAAAGTTTAGTTATTTATTTGTTATATTTCCTTTTTAATCACTTGATTGATGTTATACACAAAATATAATTAGATTTCACAACAATTTATCGTAACCAATAATACAAAAAATTTTTGGCGGCGCGAAAACACTTCCTATCACGGCAACGATTTGGGAAGATCTGAAGATAATAAAATCAGAAAATATTTTAAACCTTTTAATAGACCAAATTTTCCCCAGAGTACGCAGTTTGCACACACACACACACACACGTGGGTTACTGCAACCATCAAATGTAGCATAAATTATAAAATCCAAATGTTACTATTAAATAAATTGACATGCAAATTCATACCTCAATCGACATCGTAACCTAAACTTAGAACCAGAACCAGATATGGAACTGGAGCCATCCTTCGCCGATGAACAGAGTGACAGAAAATGCGGCGAATAAAAATATTACCATGGCGCAGTATTTTATGTACGAGGTCTGGTTCAAAAAGTATGGCGAATGTTGAATTTCCGCAAGTTGCTTATATTCGATTTGCAATTTTTTGGTGGCGTTATGGTGGTACTCATGTCCCTCACTTATGCTGACAAGTTCGGCCACTTTGAATGTTCAGTTAATTTTTGATAGCTATTTTGCTTGGACGTGTTTTGGCTCGTCCATAAAATGGATCAAAGAATCTACATATATCAAATTTTGTGTGAAAAACAAAATTAGGTGCGCAGACGCATTCCGAATGTTGAAAAATAATTCCGAATAATAGTTTGACTTAAGCTCTCTCTCATACGCTCTTCCTTTCTCTTCCTCCATCGCCGCAGAAATGGAAGTGTGTTTGGTGCAAACGTCGAGATTTAAGATTTGCATTAAATTTGGCGTTAAACTTCATGAATTTGCTACGGACACTTTTGATATGCTCCGTGCAGCTTATAAGGGTTAAGAACAAGCCATGTCATTAACGCTTATTTTGAGTGCATAAAAAATTCAAAGATGGCCGGAAAGAAGTCGCTAGTTGCAAGGGAGGTACTGCCTAAACACAACGTAGCAACGTTGCCCCAACCATTGTGATAAATGCTGAGCTTAATCTGAATAAGATTTAGTTTCTGGATATGTTAATCGGAAATGCTAAAATACGATACTAATTTTTCTTATATACATGTATTATTATATATATTTAAATTTAATAAACAATAAGGTGAATTATATTAAGTGTGAAATTGGAAACACCCTGTATGTAAATATATATAAAAGAACATGCACATTTCAAGTATGTTTAATTGGAATAATGCCGCAATTATTGTGCCAATATATATAATATATGTAGTTGGTAAAGGGGTATACATGCTTGTTGAAATTATTTTAGTTTCCAGTAAACAACATAGAATACAATAGAGAGAAGAAACCGTTTCACAAGATTTCTAATTCAGCAATCAGCACCAACAACGAAACGTAACCCACTTGCCGCTCTTGCTGCTTAACGATCACCTGTGATGAGTACCTGGTATCAAAGAATATACAATATATAGAAGGCGCATCTCATACGAATTTTTGAACAGCAAAATTTGTGCTGTGGACGTAGCCGTACGTCCATGTTGCGCAACATTGAGTAGTTTTTTGTGTTGCTACGCATTCTCTCTATTCTCCTCTCATTGTTTGATAACTTCGCGGCAATTTCCTGTTATTTGCTTCTCATTGCCATTGCTTTGTTTTTGTATAAATACAAATCGGGTTTGCTTGGTGTCGTTCATAAATGATTATGCGTAAGAAGAGTTGATCCATGCCGCAATGTATGCCAAAGGAGTTGAGAATGAAACGTTGAAATTGATAAAGCAGGGGTTGAGGGAAGAAGGGAATTTGACTTCTTTTTGGTTCCTTTGCAATAACAATTCAGGTGCTTACGTCTGTCGGTTTTTTGATTTGGATTTTTTTTCGCTTAAGTAAGGGAAGTTAAGTTATTAAGTAAAGGAATTTTGTTTTTTGTAACATTTTGCCGGCTTAATAAACTGTATTTTAAATTAGTTTTATTATTAAATTAGGTTATTGTTAATTGTTATTTTATATGTATAAAATTATAATATAATTGTTGTACCAATATATGTTATGCAGGGTTCAATGCAGGGTTGATTTCGTTTTATTGCCAGCCCATAGGCAATGCTTCCTTAATAGAACTAAAATCATAAATTTTAAAAATTTTAGTCTTTAATTTAATTTTAATAATGGTTTTGGACACTACAATAACATGGTAAATTTATAGACGGTCAGACAGAAGCACATCAGTTGTTACTAGTTGTAAAATAGTAAAATAACAAGCACAAACTCGATCTTCCGATTCGTTCATACTCATAAAAAATCGAATTCCTACATAATATAAATATTTTCTCTGAAATATTTTCATTCTTTCATTTTTTATTTTTGCTTCCATTAACTTTTTATTTTTACTCGTATAACGTATTCAATTTGTTGATATGCCGACTAAATAGATCTTCTGTCCAAAAACAAATTCTTCAACAGCACGCTATGCTCGGAACGTAGATCATGCCAGCGCTTTACATAGCTTGGGCATCGAATAAGAAGCAGAACAAAGCTACGAAAAGCAAGATTTCTTTCAAAAACCTTAAAATGCAAAATTTAAAACGATTCCAGACGGACGGACGGCTGCACATGGTTTGTTATTGTAAGAGAAGCAAAAGAAGACAAATCGCACCGTTCTCCTCATCGCCCGCTGTACACCAGAAATTGATCGATTCTTTCTTTCACACTTTACTTGACATACGAGTGGCTGGATCGATCTCTTCTTACGCATATTCGCTTGCATTGTTAGTGCAAAATAACAGAAGCAAAGTCGATCTTCCACTCCCTTCATACTCATTAAGAAGATCTTCCGTACCCATCACTCATTAGGAGATCATTCGATTTTGCTTTGTTACGAGCGCTGAGAAGACCGAAGCATGGTAAAGAGAGTAACTTCGCGCAAAGAGTATAAATAGTAAAGAGATATTATGACTCAAAGAAGAACAAGATTTCATGTGCCATTATTACACAAAAATACACACCACTCTGCCGCTATCGAAGGCAGCGCAGCATGGTGAATGTGGTCCAATATTTACAGTGAAACATAATTTTCACCATATTATGATTGATAAATTGTTGGTAACTTTTGCTTCGCTTTCCGAGGAAAGTACGGAAGCACTTCAACTTTGTTTTTGTTCTACTAGAAAAGTAACAAAAAAGTGTACAACAACAAAATGCTTCTGTATGCCCTGAATCCCTTGATAGTTGTTGTTATAAAGTCCAACTCAGCGGTCTTCTCAGCGCTCGTAACAAAGCAAAATTGAATGATCTCCTAATGAGTGAAGGGTACGGAAGATCTTTTTAATGAGTATGAAGGGAGCGGAAGATCCACTTTGCTTCTGTTATTTTGCACTAACAATTCAAGCCAATATGCGTAAGAAGAGATCGATCCATCACTCGCATGCTTAGTAAAGTGTGAAAGCACGAAACGATCAATTTGAGGAGTACAGCGGGCGATGAGAAGAACGGTGCGATTCGTCTGGATTTGTTTTAAATTTTGCATTTTAAGGTTTTTGAAAGAAATTTTGCTTTTCGTAGCTTTGTTCTGCTTCTTATTCGATGTCCAAGCTATGTAAAGCGCTGGCACGATCTACGTTCCGAGCATAGCGTGCTCTTGAAGAATTCGTATAGGCAGAAGATTTAAGAAGAAGAATACTTAGTCGGCATATCTGTATATTTAATAACTTATACGAGTAAAAATAAAAAGTTAATGAAAGCAAAAATAAAAAATTAAAGAATGGAAATATTTCAGAGAAAATATTTATATTATGTAGGAATTCGATTTTTTATGAGTACGAACGAATCGGAAGATCGACTTTGTACTTGTTATTTTGTAGTAACAACTGAAGTGCTTCTGTCTGACCGTCTATAAATTTACATTGTTATTGTAGTGTCCAAAACCATTATTAAAATTAAATTAAAGACTAAAATGTTTAAAATTTATGATTTTAGTTCTATTAAGGAAGCATTGCCTATGGGCTGGCAATAAAACGAAATCAACCCTGCATTGAGCTCAGTGTATCGAATTACCAATAACACATATTGGTACAACAATTATATTATAATTTTATACATATAAAATAACAATAAACAATAACCTAATTTAATAATAAACCTAATTTAAAATACTAATAATAATAATATTATGCCGGCAAAACGTTGCAAAAACCAAATTCCTTTAATAAACGAAAAATAATAAAGCGAAAACAAAATCCAAGCTTGATAGACCGACAGACGTAAGCACTTGATTTTTTATTGTAAAGAAACCAAAAAGAAGTCTAATTCCCCTGTTCCCTCAACCCCTGCTGTTACCAACAATTCGATCGTTTCGTTTTCAACTCCTTTGACATACAAGATTCCATCGCTCAACTCTTCTTACGCATAATCATTTATGAACGAAAATAAGTAAATCCGATTTGTATTTATACAACAACAAAACAATGGCAATGAGAAGCAAATAACACAAAGGATGGTAAACAAAGGCAAAAGAGCGAAGTAAATCAAAAGACCGACAGACGTAAGCAACTGAATTGTTATTGGAATTCATCAACTATTTCTCTCACTCCTCATCTAGCATACGATTGCTGCATCGATCAACTCTTCTTACGCATAATCATTTACCAAGTAAAACGAAGTTCACCACGAATTTCTCTGCTGCTATTCGCCGTAGCAGCGCTCTCGACTGCATTCTAATAATGGCACATGAAAATCTGCCGTTAGTCGAAAATTTTGAGTCATAATATCTCTTTACTATTTATACTCTTTGCTTCGCGAGTAGTGAAGCTGTTTTCACTCATTTGCTTACACCCGCTGCCTGCGACCGACCGCATCTGATTTGAAAAATTTCAAAATTTGAGTCATGCGTCTTCTATATTACTACATATTCTTTGCTGGTATGCAGGGCAACCAAAACGAATTCTTGATAATGCTCCAGGAATTGTTTCGGAAAGGAAGAATCAAGAATCAATAAATATACATATGTATACGTATGTATACATAATTACATATATTTATACCCTACACACGAAGTGAATAGGGTATATTCACTTACTCCTTCCGTTTGTAACGCATTAAAGGAGGCGTGACAGGTATAGAAAAGTATATATATTCTTGATCAGCGTGACCTCCTGAGTCGATTTAGCCATGTCCGTCCGTCTGTCCGTCTGTGGAAATCACGATTACAAGAGAACGAATAGAGATATCTTCTTCAAACTTGGCACAAATATTGTATATCATTAGAAACTCATCGCTATTGAAAATGGGCAAAATCGGACCATTACCACGCCTACTTTTTATGGTGAATATAAATTCATCCATACTTATTGCTCAATTTCTCAGCTTGTAGAACGAATTTGCGGTTGAAATTTTATTCATAAATCTGTCTAAAACTAAAACTGTCTTTGACCAAAACGTACTACCAAAAATGGGCGTGGTCCGTCCACCAATTAAATAAAACTCGATTACACGAGAACGAATATTTTCATCAAATTTGCCAAGATTATTCTCTATCATCAGAAACTCATTCGAATTGAAAATGGGCAAAATAGGACCATTGCCACGCCTACTTTTTATAGTAAATATAAATTAATCCATGCTTATAGCTCGATTTCTCAGCTTGTAGAACGAATTTGCGATTGAAATTTTGTCCAGAAGTCCACTGCCTCTGACCAAAAAAGACTACTACAAATGGGCGTGGTCCGCAAACTAATTAAATAAAACTCGATTACAGGAGCACGAATAGAGATATTTTCACCAAATTTGGCACGAATATTTTCTGCCATCACAGGCTATTTGAGATTGAAAAGGAAAAAAATTAGATCATTGCCACGCCTAATTTTTAAGTAAACGTGTGTAGGGTACATGAACTTCGGCCAGGCTGAAGTTAACACTCTTTCTGGTTTTATTGTTAGTACTAATTTCTTAAATAACTCATTATAAATTTTTTTTTATCTATATAAGTCTTTTCAATTTCAATCAATTTGAATTAAAATTTTCCTTATATTGTACATCTATGTACTCGAATATGTACATTCAGATATAGGCGAAATACGAGCGAACGCGGTTACATATGTAAACGCAAGTATGCATATACATATGTACTATATGTACTGTCGCACTAAACCGTTATTGGAACAAAAACAACTTATTGGTGTTGTTGAGAAAGTGCCTGAAATTAATACCTACTTAAATTTGTTTTAGACTTTTGTTGTTTCTAGAAATACTGGATGCGGTCGATGAGCTCAGCGCCCCACTACTACAAACGAAACTGATATAAAAAGGTACGTAAACGTAGAGTACATTTAATATGTTTAAAATTTTTTTTAAATGACTTTTAGCAAGTCGATCGATTTTGAAGAAAAGTTCTTTTCATGCTTTCCTATAAATACATTATCATATATGCATACTAGTGTACACCTTGAAAGAACCAAAAGACAGTTCTTTCACCTTCGCTAAACTTAAACTTAACTTTATTGCTGAATATAAATAAATTAAATTTGATTATCTCTCCTTGGGTAATATCATTTGAATTTACTGAATTTTAAATATTTTTCTATTAAGGTATTGCTAATCTAGTTATGTATTTTAATCATTTCTTTCTATGGAAATTGTTAATAAATTCGCAATGTTAAAAGCCCGAATAATGGTGTAAATTGTCTATATTTTTGAGGCAGGGGAAGCGAGGCACGGATTTACGTGGGCTGAAGGAAACCTGATTGGGTTTACAACTTTTAGCAGGTTGGGAGGGTATAGAAAGTGGGAGGAGAGCAACACCCGTCTCCGCCCCGGTGACTCCGGTAAAATGAGATTAGCACGACGTTGATATTTTCTTTTTTCTCAGATTTCTTTCCCTTTAAGTGTTGGTGAACAACGCACATACCTAGGTGGTATGTGGGCTACTTCCTGTTTTGGTTAAACCTCTGCTTAAATTTCATATCTATACAACGACCTATTGTGATCACCAAGGAGACCGCCCACCCCCATTTCCCTGAGCAAAGTCGGCAGCAATAAGCAGAGTACGCTCCTCAAGTGATCGGATTAGACGGTCGGTTCGTTACACCATCCTAGAGTAGAGATTTAGCTCCCTCCGACTTCTTTTTGTTCCCTCGGATAAAAGCGAGTCTTAGAGGTTGCCATTTCAGATCGTTTGAGGCAGTCGAAGCCGCTTTGAGCGGATGCCTAAACAGCCGTGCAGATACCGATTTCCAGGAGGCGTATAAACAATGGGAACTCACTAGCAACGGTGTATCGATTCAGAAGGGTAATTTTCAATAAAAATGCAGTCCCTTTACATACTATAGGGTCCGCTATCTAACGTTTTTTTTTTCAACTCGTGCTTATTTCGTGAATGGTATCACTTAGCTCATGTCTGATTTGACCGGTAATTAGTTCTATCCTTCCGCTGAACGAATATGGTTGTGTATACGCTTGAACAACGCTGGGAAATATTGCGACATTACTTTGAAAATCCGATGCCGATTTTGCCAAAAAATCATCTTTTCAGATGAAGCTCATTTTGATCTTGGCGGGTATGTGAACAAGCAAAATTGTCGCATTTGGGGCACAGAAAACCCGCACGCATACATTGAAAAGCCGGTGCACCCAAAACGAGTCACTGTTTGGTGCGGATTTTGGTCCAGAGGCATAATTGGGCCATTTTTCTTCGAAAATGAGAAAAGAAGTTGCCGTTACAGTTGGCGATCGTTATCGGGCCATGTTGAAGAGGAGGATATTGGCAACATTTGGTTTCAACAGGACGGCGCTACGTGCCACACAGCCGAAGCTACACTCGCATTTTCAAAAAAAAAAAAAAGTTATTTGGCGGAACTGGACTCACTTCAACAGAAGCAATATACAATTGACGATCAACTGTCTCCAGATAAAGGAAAGACCAGATTTACCCTATATATATTACCCAATATATATGACACTAGGGACCATGTGGTGTCGACAGAAGTGTTGAATGTGTCACACCGACAACCGTTGCAAATTCTGTTATAATATCACAATAGTAATTATATTTTACTAACGGAACGAATAAATATAATAATAATTTCGAACGGAACGAATGAATAGTATAAGAAACAAAGCAAAAAATCTGCAAGTCTAACCTAGTAGATCCAAAGCATTAACTATAAAAGCAGAGTATCCAAGCGACATCGTTCAGTCATTAATTTGATTCGAAATCAATCGAAAATTATTTTACTGTTTCTTTTGGTGTAAATAATATTGAGCGCTATGAAAATCTTGGTTGCTGTCATTGCGTTGAGTTTCATCATCTGCAGTGATGCGGAGCCTAATTCGGTAAGTGTTTCTCTCGTCTCATTCTTGTTGTCTCTCTCTCTTTCTCTCTCCATCTCTCTCTCTCTCTCTTCCTGAAGCTCTCTTCCTCTCTACCCACTCTTTTTCTCCCTCTTGATTATTGGCTTAGATTATTGATTTTGTGTCTTAAATTTTTTAAGTTCGATATTAATTCCTGATTTCCATAATTCGTGGTAATGCTTCCTGGTCGTGATTCATGATCTTGATTATAGATCCTGTTCAGAGAAGCGATTAAGAGTTACGGCTTCGAGAAATGCTTGGATGGAATCAATGAAGAGGAATTTTCAGTTTTCGATATAGACCCAATTGATGAAGCCGATGTGCCCCTAAAAATAAGGTGCCTCATCAAATGTATTGCGGACGATGAGGTTTGGGAGATCACACATCCAGTCACCGGAGAGTTCCTACCCAAAGAGATAAGAGACGATATGTTTCCGCCGGGTTCCGAAGGACATAAAGTCGTTGAAGGATGCGTGAAGGATGGCAAACGCGAAAATCCATGTGATACAGTTTTCTTGACAATATCCTGTATCGTGGAATATTTAAATTCTGATGTAGTGTGAAAAATTTTAAATATTTGACAGATGAAATAAAACCAGAAAGAGTGTTAACTTCGGCCTGGGTGAAGTTCATATACCCTACACGCGTTTACTTAAAAATTGGGCGTGGCAATGGTCTAATTTTTTTCCTTTTCAATCTCAAATAGCCTGTGATGACAGAGAATATTCGTGCCAAATTTGTTGAAATTATCTCTATTCGTGCTCCTGTAATCGAGTTTTATTTAATTAGTGGACGGACCACGCCCATTCTTGATAGTCTGTTTTGGTCAGAGACAATGGATTTCTGGACAAAATTTCAACCGCAAATTCGTTCTACAAACTGGGAAATTGAGCTATAAGCGTGGATGAATTTATATTCACTACCTTGGGCCAAAACAAAGTTTATCGAAAACATTGATGAAGTGAAGAATATCGAAGGAGGAGCTGAACAAGATCACTAAAAATGATTCTTTGAAGTGCTTCGAGGATTGGTAAAAACGTTGGCACAAGTGTATAATATTAATTGGGATTACTTTGAAGGGGACAAAATAGATATGCATGAATAAATAAATAGATATTTTTTTAAAAACCCAAAATCGCGATATTTTTTGAGCAGACCTCGTACATGTATAGCAACGCTTTTTAAGAGCATTCTGCATAGTAACATGTATAAGTACAGTACAACCTCCCTAATCCGGACACTCGCTAATTCGGACTATCCAGTAATCCGGACATTTAAATTTTTCGGACAGTTTAGAAATTTTTCCTCTATAGTCCGGACAAGTGTTCTTTTTCTCAGTAAAATTTCTTCGTTATTTTACCGCTAGACAAAATAAGCATTGTGTGTGAGCAAGAATTAAAGAATGTGTAAAATATTTTAGTTTACTTGAGTTTACGTGGAGTTAAGACGTAAATATGGCTCCCGTAAATAAACGACAACATAAAACATTAACGATGGCAGAAAAGTGTAAAATATTGGATACAAATGATAGTGGAAAATCAAGCAGACAAGTGGCAGTAATTGCTAACCAAAATATTGAAGAACTTGATAGTTCTTTGGAGGAGTCTGAAAATGCACAAAACAAAGTCTCACATAAAGAGGCAAGTGAACTGTTTTCAAAAGCTATTTTATGGGCTGAACAAACTAAAGCGACAGATAAGGATATTTTATTTTTAAAAGAATTTAAAAATAAAAGATACATGTATTCAAACAAAAATAAATTCTTATTTTTCCAAATGAATTTTCGGTCACTTTTAGTATGTTCCTCTATGTTTCTGTAAATTAATTCAATACAAATGAATTCTTATGAGTACTTATGTTTCTTTTCAGTAATAAAAATAAATAATATATATGTACAAAATTGTATTGCGTTTAAAATTTATTTTGAACTCTAGTCCGGACGATCCACTAATCCGGACAGATGCTGAAACTACACTACCGGCCAAAAGTTTCGAAGCACCCTTGAAATTTCTACAAATCTTACTAATAGTTATCCAAAGCTTTTAAAAATAAAAAGTTTCATTATACATTTTAAAGTTTATTGTATTTCCTTTCAAATTACATTAAAATTAAATTTTAGAAACATTTTTATTATCAAAAATTTTTACAAAAATGTCTAATCTGATATTTCATCAAAAAAGCCCCCTTTGCACTGAATAACTTTTGCTACACTTCTTGGCATTCTAGCGATTAATTTCTTTATGGTTTCCTGTTGTATATTGTTCCATGATTCCAACAATGCATTTCACATTTCCTCTTTCGACATAGTCGCTTTTTCTAGCACCTTTTGGTCCAGCTCAACCCATAGAAGCTCTATTGGATTCATATCGGGTGACTGGGCAGGCCAAATCATATTTGTTAATATTCCACATGTTTGCTTGTTCTATAAATAGCCTCTGCACAATTTGGAGCTGTGTTTGGGATCGTTATCTTATTTCATCACGAAACCTTTGCCGATCAATCGTAGGTCTGATGGTATGGCATTGTGCCGCAATATCTTTCTATACTCCTCCTTTCGCATAATTCCATCGATTCGAATTAAATCGCCTGCTCCATTGCTTGAGAAGCATCCCCAGACCATAACGGAACCGCCGCCGTGCTTCACTGTTGGGATTACACACTCCGGCAGCATGTTCTCTTGGGCACTACGTTTGGCGAAAATTCTTTGATTTGACCCCAACAACACAAACTTTGATTCGTCGTTCCAAAGAACATTTTTGAAGTCCTCTTCGGTTCATTTCTTATAGGTTAGAGTCCATTGAAGTCTTCTCTTTTTATTTCGTGGTCGAAGTAAGGGTTTTTCTTTAGCAATCCTTTCACAAAGACCAGCATGTCCAGCCGCCTTATTACAGCTGTTAGTGACACCGGATTTGATCGACTGTTATTGATCTCAGCTTGTATTTCTGGAGCCGTTTTTCTGCTGTTCCGTCTGCTTGATATTGTCATTGCTCTGTCCTCATGATTTCTTGTCGATCTTGGCCTTCCGGACCGCGGAAGGACCTCAAGAGTTCGATAATCCTTGTACTTTTGTATGGTGCGATGCACAGAACTAGTCGAAATTTTTAATTTTTGCTCTATTATGCGCTCGGAATTGCCTTCCTTATAAAGAGTAATCACTGCAGATCTTATATTAATTTTTTTTTTTTGGCATGGCTTCGGTTTTTTTAACGTTTGGTCAATTCGAATCTAGAGGAACAAAGAATGGTGTCAATATTCTAGGTCAGCCTTTTATACTTGACCCAGGGTAAAAAATGTATGGTAATAATTATTCATAATTACCTTTAGTGATTACCCCATAAAAAAAAATTACCTGAGTACCTGAAAAAGGTTTTTTATAACCCTTTTTCTCGATTTTGTATGGCAAGTGCAATAAACCAAAAAACCCAATTTCTTGACTTAGTGCATTGTTTGAGCATGCAATTAAACAATGAACGCCGTAAACCCGTTTTGGGTTCCATATTACAGTTATCACTTTACAACCATCCTATTAAAAAAGAAAAAATCAAAATTTATACAATACTAAAGAAATGACACACGATTTTCTATGAACATGAGTGGTGCTTCGAAACTTTTGGCCGGTAGTGTATATCTGTCCGGATTAGGGAGGTTGCACTGTATATTCAAGATTTGAAACGCGTCCTAGAACGCGTATTTTGAGTGGCATAAAAAATTCGAAGATGGTCGGGAAGAAGTCGCTAATTGCTAAACACAACGTAGCAACGTTGCCCCAACCATATTAGAATATAAATTTAGCTCCCTCCGACTTCTTTTTGTTCCCTCGGATCAAAGCGAGTCTTAGAGGTTGCCATTTCAGATCGTTTGAGGCAGTCGAAGCCGCTTTGACCGAATGCCTAAACAGCCGTGCAGATACCGATTTCCAGGGGGCGTATAAACAATGGGAACTCACTGGCAATGGTGTATCGATTCAGAAGGGTAATTTTCAATAAATTCAATAAAAATTCAGTCCCTTTGCATACGAGTATTGAACATATCCTGTGAACTTCATCAGAAGCAATTTGACATTTGACATTTGACGATCAACTGTTTCCAGATAAAGGAAAGACCAGATTTACCCAATATATTATTTTGACACTAGAGACCATGCGATGTCGACAGAAGTGTTAAATGTGTCACACCGACATCCGTTGCAAATTCTGTTATGATATCACAATAGTAATTATATTTTACAAACGGAACGAATTATTTATTCGTAATAATCATTTCGAACGGAACGAATGAATAGTATAAAAAACAAAGCAAAAACCATTGCAATTCTAGTCTAATAGTTCAAAGCATTAACTATACAAGAAGAATATTCAAGTGACATCGTTCAGTCATTACTTTCAATTGAATTGAAATCAATCGAAAGTTATTTTACCGTGTTTTTTGGTGTAATTTTTAGCGCTATGAAAATCTTGATTACTATCATTGCCTTGAGTTTCGTCATCTGCAGTGATGCGCATTCGGTAAGTGTTTCTTTCGTCTCGTTCTTGTTCTCTCTCTTCCTCACTCTCTCTCCCACACTCTTTCATCCACTCTCTCCCTCTCTCACTCTATTTCTTTCTTTCTCCCTTGATTATTGATTTAGATTCTTGATTTTGTTGCTTAAATTTTTTAAAATCGATATTAATTCTTGATTATCTTGAATCGTGATCTTGCTTCTTGGTCGTGATTCTTGATCTTGATTACAGATCCTGTCTCGTGGTCCTATTTATTGCTATCATGGAGTTCATATAAGAGAATTGGTACGTTTCGAATACACAACTGATAAAGCCGATGTATCCGCAGAAATGAAGTGCGCTTTCAAATGTGTTATGGACGCATACGGGCTCACAGATCCAATCACCGGAGAGTTCCTACCCAAAGACTTAATAAAACAAATGATTAAGCCGAATTCTGAATTAGATAAAATCATTGAAAAATGCAAAAAAACCATACCAAACCAAACCAACCCATGTGAAAAAGCTTTTTCAACAGCGTTGTGTATGGCGAATCCTCATTAAATAAAATAACGTGAATTAGTAATTAAATTAATAATAAATATTAAATAAATTTCTTTCTTCTGATGTAGTCTGAAAAATTCTAAATATCTGACAAATTAAATAAAAAATATATGGTTAACGTCCCACTAAACACGCCTATCCCACACACACTCACATACACGTGGGTTACTGCAACCATCAAATGTAGCATAAATTATAAAATCCAAATATTAGTATTAAATGAATTTACATTCAAATTCATACCTCAATCGACATCGTAACCGAAACTTAGAACCAGAACCAGACATGGAGCTCGAACCGTGGACTTCGATATGAAGTTCGAATATTCCCTCACCATTGATATCCAAAATGGGCAAAATCGGATCACTGTTACGCCTTCCTTTTAAGGAAATATTAATGCATTTGATTTGAGAGCTCAATTTTTCAGCTAGTAGTCCAGATCTAAAGGTGATCTATTCCCGGCCTTAATGTATCAGAGAATATTGGCTCCTGAATATGTGCCTGGATCTTTTAGCACTCTTCTCAAAAGTGTATCCTTTTGATTCGAACTAATGACAACCTGCCTTTCATTGACATTTTTGCCTTTAAAAGCCAGCAAAAAGCAAACAACAATATATCTCTGTCTCTATCCTGTCCTTATCTCTCGTCCTCTCATTACTTCACTCCATCTCCATCTAAGTTTTTAGTTTATCATAAGAATAGTGAAATTCTTGGCTTTATTATCCTCTTGTTATTTGTTGTTGCAATCTTTGTGAACCATGAGAAATCACTTCAATCCAAATCAATTTATCGAAAGATGTCTTTTTCACGAGCAGACAGGCTTTAATTTATGATTTATATTTGAACACAAACCTTTTTTAAAACACCATCGCTGAAGTAACGCAAAAAGTGTGAGTATTTGAGACCTGCACCGTGCATTAAATTTTTTTAGTGTCCGTTTTTACGTGTTAGAAAACCGTGTTCAAATTGTATTTGTTGTTGTAAATAATTGTTCGCATTCAATATTACTTCATTTGTATTAAAACAGCGATCGACAGTTTTTGGAGATACCGGATTTTTATTTTTATATTTTATTGCTTTCCTAAAAAAAGCTCTACTTTTATATTAGATGGAATTTTGTTCAGATTTTCAGAGACAATCGAATTATTTTAATTAGTCTAATTAGTCTAAATGTATCACAACAACATTCAACCGTTGCGATTTTTGATGACACAATAATTAAATTCAAATTTTTGTTTTGATGACACAATAATTATTAAAATTTTCCTAACGGAAATCTTTTGTTTTTATAATAACATTTTATCAATTGTAATCAATTCGAATGAATAGAATAAAATACAAAACAAAACAACAAAAACTATTGCAGTTCTAATATATTAGTTCTATAGCATTAGATATAAAAGTGTAATTTTAAGTAATATAATTTCAGTCATTCATTTTCACTGAATTGAATTGAATTCAAAATTATTTCGTTGTTTCTTAAATAATAATTTTGAGCGCAATGAAAATCTTGATTGCTGTCGTTGCGTTGAGTTTCGTCATCTGCAGTGTTGCGGCTTCGGTAAGTGTTCCTCGTGTTCTCTCTCTCTCTCTCTCTGTCTCTCTCTCTCTCTCTCTCTCTCTCTCTTTCTCTCTCTCTCTCTCTCTTTCTCTTTCTGTCTGGGTTATTGATTACTTGGTCAAGCTTGGTTATTGATTGAAGCTTGACTTCCTTGATCTTCATTGTTGACATTTGATTTTATTATTTTTTATAATATTAAAGCATGAGGATGGCCAAGCCAATATGATGGAATACTTCAAGGAATGCATGGAAGAGAACGAAGACATTAAACAGGAACTGGAAGATGTGAGGATGAAAAAAATTATGCCTGACCAAGTGTCCGAAACTTTTAAGTGTGCTATGAAATGTATTATGGATAAATATGAGATCATAAATACAGATACCGGAGAGCTTCTACCCGAGGAGTTCAAAGCCAAATTCATTCATGAGGCGCATGGTGCCAATGACTTGGATAAAGTCGTTGAAGGATGCAAAGATTCCAAAGGCGAAAATCCATGTGATACGGCTTATACGACTATGATGTGTATGGCAAGTTACAATGTTTAGAAGCCTGGACAGAGAGGAGCGATGACAGAATGATGACAGGATATTTAGAAATTTAGTACCTTGAAATTTAGTTTTCTCAACTTAAATGTTCATTGGATATGATTGTTGAATAACGTGGTTTCAGAAGAACTAGAACAAAACTTCTTCGTTGTATAAAATGATAGGAAAAACCAATATGACTTAACCCTTTTTAAAGTAGGCGTGGTAGACATAGAAAAATATATATATCCTTAATCAGCGTTACAAATTTTGGGACTCTCCGATTTCTGTTTCTATTTAAACCGTATATTTTTGTAACTCTATGCCTTCAGCGTACATGCCAAAGATAGGTCTAGGAAAATCAAGTTATTTATTCTTGTAGAAAATGTCAAGAGAGATAACTTTTTCTATTGGTCACTTGAAGTCCTAATGGAAAATAATTTGTTTTTATTGTATGTTTGAGGATGAGAGTTATGAAAATAAATACATTCTTAAAGCATCAAAAAACACTATATTTTTACCTGCTTTGCCAGGAAAAGTTGCCATAACAATTATTTGGGCATTTTATTTGCTAAGCCATCAAATTTTGCAGTTATTTCCATTTGTTGTTTGTTTGTGTCTGTCCATCGTAAAATCTACTTTTTTAATAAAATTTATTAAATACGTTATCTGCTTTCTTTGTTTTTGTGGAAGGTAGAAAGACTTTCTGTCGACATAAGTGTTAAATGTGTCACACCGACAACCGTTGCAAATTCTGTTATGATATCACAATACTAATTATATTTTACCAACGGAACGAGTAAATATAATAATCATTTCGAACGGAACGAATGAATAGTATAAGAAACAAAGCAAAAACCATTGCAATTCTAATCTAATAGTTCCAAAGCATTACCTATAAAAGCAGAATATCCAAGTGACATCGTTAAGTCATAAATTTCAATTTAATTGGAATTAATCGACAATTATTTTACTGTGTTTTTGGTGTAAATAATATTGAGCACTATGAAAATCTTGATTGCTGTCGTTGCGTTGAGTTTCATCATCTGCAGTGATGCGGATGTTGATTCGGTAAGTATTTCTCTCGTCTCTTTCTTGTTCTCTCTCTCTCTCTCTCTCTATCTTCCTCTCTCTCTCTTCGTCACTCTCTCCCACTTTTGTCTTTCTCTCTTGATTATGGATTTAGATCCCTGAATTTTTTTCTTAACTTTTGATCTCAACTTCGGTATTAATTCCTAATTATCTTATTTCGTGTTCTTGCTTCTTGGTCGTGATTCTTGATCTTAATTATATAATAGATTCTGTTTCGTGGTCCTGGTTTCCTTGGATCTCTATCTCAATTTTGACCTTGATATTTGCTCCTTAATCTTGATTCTTGATTTTATTTCTGATCTCTCTTCTTCCGTAAGAATATGGAAGCCGTGCCGGTCCGGGGTAACACCACGGAATGCGTGGATGGAATCGACATGTCGGAATGGATGGCGCGGAGTTTAGATAAAATTACTCCAGGAAATATTTCCAAAAATGTGAAGTGTGCCATCAAATGTATTTTGGAGGATTACGACCTCGTAGATGTAGTCACCGGACAGCTTCTACCCGAAAAGGTAAAAAGCACATTCAATAGTGAGGCGTATGATTCCAAAAACTTGAATAAAGCCGTTGAAGAGTGCAAAGATTCCAAAGGCGAAGATCCATGTGATAACACTTTTAGGGTTTTGTTGTGTATGGAACTTTCAATGGCTAGAAGTGCCAAAAAAGAATAAGGAAGATGTTTTTAGAGACTTACTACATTAATATAGAACATAACCAACATATTCCACCTTATCACTTTTTGTTCTCTAGAAGAACAAAATTCCACATATCGGAAAAAATCCTTTCATTGCCGCAATAAACCTTGAGTTCAGTTCAGCAGCGTACGGCTATTTGTCATCTCTTATCTCTACTTTTAAGATCGCTCCACCCGTTCGTGAATATTTTAAGTGCTCTCATTGTGCATTAAGCTCAACAAAAACTACGGGTTTATGGAGTTGAAGGCGAAGTGTCCCTGCGAAGAATCCTGTCTGCAACTTTAATTAACCCGTTCAACGCAATGCACTCGTTGCGAATGCATTCATTTAAATTTATTGCAGTTTAAATTGTATTCTCTGGAAGAATGAAGTTTAAGCGTACTTCGTTTGCGTATCCTTGCTGTTGAGTAATCACGAAAAAATATTCATTAAGCAGTTAATTTGATTCTTTGCGCTTTTTGCATATTAAAATGAAACCCAAATCGATGGATAAAGAAAAGTAACAACAAAAAAGCACAAAAAATCAATTCATAAGAAGGAGTGGAGTTGAAGGGCGGGTGACTGGTTATGGCAGAAAGTCTCATGGTGAGCCGCCGCCGCCACTGGACTGAAATCAATGACAGAAAATGAAATGAAATAATAATTGGAAATTTATTGTTCAACCAGATTGAGCGAAGAGAGTATTAAGTGGATGCTATTGTACAAAAAAGAAGCAGTACCCCAAAAAAAAGGAGCACTTTAAAGGAAGGGCATAAAGCGCGAGTACGAAAAACGAGAGTACGCATTGAATGCAAAAATTCGTGTGCGAGGCATGTAAAAAGCAATCCAAATATTAATTGAGAATAAAAAAGTACAAAAATCCAGAGCCGCCGACGAAGCCGTCGCCGCCAGAGAGTCCGGCGAGGTTGCCACCAGAAATACTTGAGAAATAAATCAGCAAACTTTGCAGACGACACGCAGCCGCTTTTTCAACACCGAAAAACCAACGAAAATACGAGCAGAACAAAAAATCACACAAAATCGGAGGAGGCCGCATCTCGAAAAAAACAAAAAATGGCCGTATCTCATCTCGGAAATACGAATGAATATCAGAGATAAAAAGTTATGTATTATTTTTATTAATACACTCCGATTTTTGATGACTGTAACCGAGCGATGTGGCGTCGGCGGCGGAGTCTGCGAAATGATGACCACTCATTAATTACTCGTACCTGCAGGTACCGAGCAGGATATTCGAGCCATCGGACAGCGCCAGAGACCGCCAGCAGGAGTGGTGAATATCTCAGTATCAATGCGTTATCTGTGCCGGCAACCCTTCATGACTCCATGGGCGGTGAACTCCTACCGATCGATTTTGGGCAGCGGCGGGCTCTTTGAATACTCGCTGCTCCTTTTCACCGGCGACATGTGACAAATTTGTTGGCTCCAAATTTGCCCTCAACTCGCGGCCTCCTTTTAAGCTTTGTAAATCGATGAATGTCGCA
Source organism: Myopa testacea (assembly GCA_949629155.1). Classification (NCBI taxonomy): domain Eukaryota; kingdom Metazoa; phylum Arthropoda; class Insecta; order Diptera; family Conopidae; genus Myopa; species Myopa testacea. The sequence goes on along the minus strand of OX451346.1, from coordinate 3,562,483 downwards.
ACTGATTTGGTTTTTATGTTTAACGAAACTGGGTTGTTTTTCACTATAAAATATACTTGTATTATATTATAACCGAGTTCCGATCAAAAAAGTCATTCATCTCGTGAATTTTAGATGAACACTAAAATTTAAGAGCTTGAAAAAGTTGAAGAATTTATAATTTTTGCGGTTTATTCCCCAAAACAAACTCTGATGATGAAATATTCTGACAGGATCGACAATTTATTGCTTATACTTAGATGATTTATTGACCTCAAAAGGAATTCAAACCTAATGGATGCACGGAAGTGTTTGTGTTTTTTTATTTTTATTCCAAACTTTTATTTGAAATCTGAATTGCAAATAATATCTTAAAAAATGTATACTTTGTTAGTGTATAGCCACCATATTATCGACATAACCACCGGAGTTTATTGAACCCGTGCAAATTTATCCCGAGTTTCTCAATTAGAAATTAAGTTATACTTGAAAGTTTATACCTAATTTTATAAATTATATAATATTATAATATTGATAGCATTTAGATTAGTCATCAAATTTGTAAACAATATCTTTAGTCAATCATTGTAAAAGTTAAATCATAATTCTTTTAGTATAGTAAATAATAGTATGTAAATAGTATGTAGTAATAGTATGTAAATAATTATATAAAAATAGAATTATGAATAGAATGGAATGGATCTAAAATCAATATTAATATATCTTAATAAACATATTTTTTTATATCATTTTATATGCCGATTTTTGGAACATTTACTGTGTTTATGTAGGCTTTTCATTTAAAATTTATATACCAGAAGATAGTATCTGATAACTCAGCATAGTAAATAAAACAGGTGCTTTACAGGTAATTTATAAACTCCTAAACAGGTAATTTATTATCTCTTAATTACCGATCGGATCAAGGAAGTAAAGGAATCAATTTTCAATGTAAATGAACAAAATACATGGCTAAATAAGAAGGCTATTTTCGAAATAAGTACTAATATCCTCATTGTGTTTTTCTCCTGTTGTGACCTGCCACCTGTTTGCTGATGTTTTGTGTTTTTCCCTACCAATTCAAATTAAGGTCTTAATTAATTAATTAATAGGGGAAGAAATCGCATAGTTGTCAAAGTTGAATGGTTACAAAAGGGTGACCCAACTCTTGAAAACGGTTTATTCTGCATCTGTTGTGCAAAATTAATAAAAACAACCCGATTTTATAAAATAAAGAAAGTTACACCCGAGTTCGTAAGGGTCAAAAATCAGGGTGTCATAGAAACCTGGTAGATAACCTTTAAAGCTTGATTCAGTATTAAAAAATCTGAGTACCAGAACTTAAATGGAGGTCGATACGAGAATAGGAAACAGTTCCTTCTTTTCACAACGATACATACATATATTAATATGGATTTAAATTTAGATATAAATACATACCATAGATATATCTGTATATACAATATAGTGCATGTGATCGTAACTTTATCGAATATCTCTTAACTTTTATGGTAGATACTAGAGACAACTATATGATTTTATACAGAGATAATGTGATACATGATCTAGATGATGAGAGCTAGAATTCTAACTTGTTTTACAAAAAGGAGTCTTTAACCAAAGAATTTTAAAGGTTGTTCGTTTCTTTTAAGACTTCAATTCATTTAAAATATTATACAAAAAATAATGCCGCGGGTAACTTGTAACAAAGATAGTATATCATGCCATAATTCTTGTCATTTTAAAATTTATGCTGACTGCAATGCTGAATAAATATAACATCAACGGACACAGATGTACGCTGAGTTGTAAGCCTTCAATTTCCGAGCCCTTCATACCTGAAACTGTTTGCATATGAAGTCAACCCAGTAGGAAAAAAACACCGGAGAGTATTATAAGATTAATACACAATATTCCTCTGTCCCATAATTTATTGGGTTTTTCCACATGACTTTGACTGGTTTAAGGAACCTGATAAATGAAGTTTCTTTAGGAAACCGCCTCAGAAACCACCTCAGAAACCTCTCCTCTCCTGGGACTCTCCTCTCTCAAAAGTGTTTTTAAAATCTGTTCCTAAAATATATTTATTCAGATTCAATACCTTCACACACACTCAATACCTGACCCTTAGAGTTTGCTTACTGGGTCCAGAGATGGGTTCAGAGATCGCATCAACATTCTGGAAATGCGTTAAAATTAATGTTATTCGCGATAGAGGAAAAACTGGCCCTGTACCACTATAAACTTAAATTAGCGTCAATTCAGCGAGAGATTTAGCGGCAAATAATAACGTATTCACGTTTTCGAAATTCGATCATATATCCACGTATACACATTTATATATATTTTGGATTCTGAATGCATCGAAATGCATGGCTGCAGGAAACAAATCATTTGTAGCGCAACAAATTAACGAAATCGCTTCTGAGTGCACTTCAGACAAATTTATGGCCAAAACAGAGAAGCAATAAAATAACGAAAAGCACAAAAAAAAAAAACAATCAGTGGTATTCTGACCGAGCCCAGCGAACTTATAGAGCGAGATAGCACTATAGACCATAGATACTCTTGCAGCGGTAACATTAATTGTTGTAATAAATTTTATACCGTGAAATCCTTTGATTTTAATTACGCAAGTATTTTTATTGCTTTAGTAAAAGCCAAGGAGAAGAAAAAATTAATTTAAATGTGGTTGCAATGTAATGCATGCGGGAAGGCATGATGCAGAAGTGTACAGTTGAAAAGGTGCCCAGGGAGAGAGGAGAGCTTTTCAGATTTTTAAAGTACGGAGACGGAGCCAGAGGAAGACTTTATTGAAGGAACATTAGGAGGAAAGAAGATTATAAAGGAGTGGAGGAGAGAAGGAGAAATGATTCAGGGTAGATAAGAGGGCTAAGTTGAGGAGCCAAGAGAGGAATTAAGGCAGGTTCAGTACAGTATCGTGGAATAAGAAGCGAAGAAGTGGGAAATCAGTTTGGATTATAATGCAAATAACGAAATTAAGCCCAAGAAATAAAAGAAATCGAGATTAAAAATATAAGAAGCAAACAAATTTATTAGGGAAAGATTTAAGACGAAAGTAGAAAGACCAACTCGGCTTCAAAAGTCCAAGAAAAACGGAAACGCAATGAAGGACCTACGATAGACGTGGACCTGAAGGAGTAAATAAATTACTCAACTCTGTAAAGCAATATTTCTCAGACTCGATAAAGAAATTTAATTTGTCTAGACTCTAAAATAGTGTACATTTTGCAATACATCAAAAGATGAAGTAGTACTCAGTGAGTACTGAATCTGTACATTGATAGCATCGAGTAATTTATAGTCTCTGGTCTCTCGATGCTTCTCTGAACTCCTTTCGTTGTGGAGTCACCTGTCAGTGACAAGCGACTGCACAAAAATAAATTGCTGAACAATTAAAAGCGTTCAGAGAGCCGGCTCTCAACCACAGCAGGACTCTTTACGATGGCTAAGGCGGAAGGATTCGCCAGGACATGCATAAAACTTCCACCGGTTCTACAAATTGAAAATACCGAAAGGACGCATTAATGAGTTTTTCAGAATACTGTCAATTATGCGTGCAAATTTCAGTCCTCCCCTTCTTTCCCTTCAGTTCCCTTATAAAACCCTCCATTCTTAAAAGTCCCATCGTATCCAATCTTGATAATCTTATCCCTGTCTTTGCCAGGAGAGATGAACAAAAATTATGTGCCTCTCTCTCTTCTAGTTTCTGTGTCCAGATTGTTTTTCCTGAAGCATTTAACCCCTTCATTGATGCTTCCTCTATTGTTCCCCTTGAACCCTTTACCGTTGTGCTGCCAAAAATTTATTTGTACACACTTTGCTTTAATTGCTTCTGGCAACAAATGCAAAAATGTTTGCAGCCCTGCAATTTTACTGCACGTACGATGAGCAATCTTCGTTTTACAGACCGGATGCATCAGACAGCCCCTGTGGACCCCGATAGACACCAACCCACTGATGACTATCTCTATAGTAAAACACATGCAACCCTTTTGACATTTTTGGGAGCCCGTTTTTTGTGGCCAACACGAGGTGAGCTCCTTGTGTTAATGCGTCAGAAAGCGATCTCATTCAATGAACATCATGTTTGGTCATTAATTTATTTTTGTTGCTGTACAGATATAGTGTTGTTCTTGTTGTGGTTTTTGTTTTTATTGTCGCAAAAGAGCAGCATCATTTCGTTATCAAAAAATTCATCATTCAACCAGTTGAAAAATCTACCAGATGAAGAAACGAGTGATTCGTATCAGTTGTTGATTCAAAACATATCCTGCAATAAAATATATGCGTGAATATGTGTGTCTGCGTCCGTTTCCTTGTGTGTGGGTTTTTTACGTTGTCCATAGGGTCATCCCCGGATCCAGGTTCATTCTAAAATAATTCGTATGCGAAAAACGTTTGCTGTGCGTTGATGATGCCGCATGGTTCATAATGCTGCGTGCTTTGGGACTCATGAATGCCCAGCAACTGTTGCAACTCGGCCACCAACACATTTGCAAAAACATGCACGTGTATGTTCCCTGCAAACATTTGGACGATTGTTGGACGAGCGCGATGAATGCGCGAGTCTTCCGCGACTCTTCCAGAAGATGTTTAGAAGAGCGATCGCCTTTACGATTATTACGCGACTCTTCCGCGACTCTTCCAGAAGATGTTTAGAAGAGCGATCGCCTTTACGATTATTACGCGACTCTTCCGCGACTCTTCCAGAAGATGTTTATAAAAATAATCGTACATATGATAAAAACTCTTCCGAATGTTTTTTGAATCATTCATTTTCCTGTCTAAAAAACGTCAAATATTTTTAATTCAGTTTTCAACGATGGCAAAAAAATTGAAAATTTCAATTATCAAAAAAATATTAATCGTTATTAAAAATATTGAAAATATTAAAGTATATATATAAAATAGTTATATATAGTGAATTTCAAAAGATATTGGGAGCTAAACTTTTGCATAGGTAAGTCGTGATTTCCAAGTTGTTTTTCCGTATAAATCTTTTTTTTTTGGAGCAGTCCTCCACCATCTCGTTCCGTGATAGTCAAAGTGAAATCGTCCTCAACGGAAAAAAAAGTGAATTCACAAATTGAATTATTTTTGTAGGCTCTTGCGAGTTTTGTTCAGGTTGTTTATGTGCTAAACAAAAGCTCTTGCAATTTTTTTACCTTACGCAATGAGGTTCGTGTAATAAAGGGGGGGATTACACTCCATAGAAGACGTAGACCCTTATGTGATAAAAAACCTTCCTCTGAGTTCAGCAGAAGAACTAAGAAATTTCGATAACGAACTGCAAAGTAACGAGGAAGCAAGAGCCAGTTTTGTATGTGTATTTTATTATAAAATAATAGCTGCTGTTGTAACTGTTCCATTTATTATAGAAAATTATTTTATCAAAAATCGGAGGGGAAGGCGTTTCTCAATTTATTCGATCAATTGCCAAAAAAGTTCTAAACGACGAATTGGCAATGCAGTATTCTTGGAGGGGTACCAAAGAGAAAAGTAGTATTGCTGATTTTTTCTTCATTAAGCTAATTAAAGGTATTAAATTAAGCCCATCACAAAACTGTATAAATGTTCGTTAACTTAATTTTTTTTATAGATGCATGTCACAAAAAATTCAATAACTGTGAGGAGAAGCAAGTCAATCACGTTCTTCAGCAACACTTTGTACATGCTAAAGACCGTTGCTCGAAGCGCATAAAAATTAACTAATTTTGTTACTGTTTGCTTATTTTGATTATTTTACTTTACTATTTCTTTAAGTTTTCATTACTTTAATATTCTGTAAAAAAAATTATATAATTAACTAATTATTTAATTACTCTTTAAATACATACATTTTCATTATTTCTGTTCTACTGCTTCCTTGAATTTTCATTACTTAAATATTCATTTAAAAAAATTGTTATTCGTTTTTGTGGTTTTCTAACATTGTTTAAAAAAACTCTCTAAATTAAACCTTAGTTTGTTAATAAAAGTTTTCGATATGAAATATAACTTTTTTATTCAAGTGTAGGGGAAAAAATAGTCGTAGAAGATTCTTCTGGAAGAGTCGTAGAAGATTCTTCTGGAAGAGTCGTAGAAGATTCTTCTGGAAGAGTCGTAGAAGATTCTTCTGGAAGAGTCGTAGAAGATTCTTCTGGAAGAGTCGTAGAAGATTCTTCTGGAAGAGTCGTAGAAGATTCTTCTGGAAGAGTCGTAGAAGATTCTTCTTGGGGAATCTTCCGTGAGGATTCAAGTTCATACAATAAATGTATCGCGGAAGATTCAAAAATTACCTCGTCGGCGATTGCTTTCGATCTTCCTGGCGATTCGCCGAAGAGCCTTCCGCGATCGAAAATGTTTGCAGGGTTATAAATACTCGTTCGCATGAGTGTTGAAAATACTCAAATAACATTTAAATTTTAGACGTGATCCATGAACACTTGCTGGAGAACCTGGAAACTGTGGGGAGAAACCGAGAAGAATGCCGAGTGTAGGGTGGTGGTGCACTAAACAAAAAATAATTCAAGTTCCATTTAATGGCACTTTTAGTAAATTAAAATCTCATTTTTTATACGATTTTTTAGATGTACTTCAACTAAAATTTTAGTTTCCGAAAAGATTCGAAATTCAGAAAAATTTGCGGAGGTTTAAAAATTATAAAATATTTTTAATAGAAATTTTGTGAGTTTAAAAATCAACCCATCAAAAAAATTACGTGAATCCTGGCTGTTTCAGGGTTGCAATAAAAACTTGTTGAAATCTTCTTGTACCCGGATTTATTATGATTTTTTATTTTTGTTGGGTTTGTTGGTTGATGTTTTTGTTCTTGTTGTTTATGGTGATAATATTGTGTTTGTGTTGTTGTCGCAGATGTTGTTGTTGTTATTCTTCTTCTTGTTGTTGTTGGTGTTGGTGTTGTTGTTGTTGTTGTTGTTATGCTGCAAGTGATGCGTTGAAATTTCACATGTAATTCACGCGCATCAGCAGCGTTGCCACTTTGTGCTTTCATAACAATGGATTTAATGGTTTTTTTTCTGCCTGCTTTTTTATTCGTTGTATTTAATTAATTTGAGTTTATTTTTTTCGATTTTTTATTTTTCATTTTATTTTATTGTTTTTCCTCATTCCATGTTTTATTGTTTATCATTAAACAAAAAGCAACAACAACAAATACGAGAAAATAAAAACAAATGCATGCTGTGCTTAACATGGAAAAATCTCACAATTTTTCAGGCATTAAAAGTCAGTGATGTGAAAAGAAAACAGAAATTAATTTTAATTTGTTTCTCTCTCCTTCCTTTAAATCTGCTGGTGAAATCGTTATGAAGTCTTTTTGTTTGTATTTTCTTTCTAATTTTTGATTTGGTTTTCTTTAAATTATTATTTAATTTTGTCTCCTCTCTCAAAATTTAGTTAAATCCGAAAGCATTCCGGTGCGGTAGAGTATCCGGTACCACTCCGGTACCATGCGTAACGATGCCGGTGGTTGTTGTTGGTATTGTATTACTATTGTTGTTATTTTTTTGTTATTGTAACGAACACAAACACTTCGGACTCGATTCACGATGTGTGTTCGATTCGTGATGATGTTGATGCGGTATGAAGAAGGCACCGAATCTCAAGGACATTTCAAGGTGTTTAATAATAATTATTGAGTCGCTTGAATGGAGCAGCAACACAGTGAAACGTTTTCGTTTGTTTGTTCGTTTATCTGCTCGTATTTCTGCCTGCCAGTGTTGCCAATTCAAGTGCGCATACGATATGCGAATTTAACATTCCCATCAGCTTCAATGAACCGTGAACACAACCGACGTTGATTGCGTTTGCATAAATAAATGTTGCTGGTGTTGTTGTTGTTGTTATTATTTCTTTCTCTTCGTTCGTTTTATTCTTTTTATATTGCCAAAGATACGCACGACATCGTAAATATTGATTATGAACAAATATTTAAATGACACCTTTTTATTTTTATTTAATTTAAAAATTTCTGTTCTAGTTGAAAATATGTCATTCGATGTATGAATTTAAATGACTTATTTTCTATTTAAAATTTAGATAAAGTTGTAATGTTTATAATAAATTCTTTAAATATTATAAAATTGTATTTTTTCCAAAAATATTAATAAATAAAATAGCAGAATTTTAATAAAATTAAGAGTTGAGATGTTTTTTCGCTTTTCAGTATCCTCGAATTTCCTTAAAAGAATACACAAAAATGAACATCGAGTTGTTGTTTTTTTTATTATGATAAAAAGTAGAGAAAATTTTTGTTTATGTAAATCTTTTTTCTTTTTCGAAATTTCAAACTCGGATGCAGCGCTTTTATTTATTTATTTATTGTATTATGCTGGATCCCGTAACTAATTATAATTCATATGGAGCTCGATTTATGCATCAAATACTGCATAATTGCGCTACAGACCCAAACAATAACATCAGCCGGAGAACAACCTGGACAACAACAACAACAACCCAGACGAATAGCAACCCAGGGAAGACACGAGAGAAAGAGAGAGAGAGCGAGTGAGAGAAGGAGCAACTCGGAGAGTAGCCCGGAGAAACTTTTGTGGATGAGTTGAACTTCCAAAGGATGCATAAATTTCAAGTATAATTAAACCAACTGAATGTCGTCCTGAGCGTATCCTTTAAAACTTAATCAAATTTGCATTTTTGCAGATGTAAATTGCAAGCAAAACAACAACAACAACAACAACATGAGCAATACAACTCATAATAACACAACTCTTAAAATAACAACAACAACAACGTAAAACATCAACAACAACAACAACTTAAAACATCATCAAACAGAACAAAAACAAAGCCGCAAGACAGGTTGAATCCTTTTTACACTAAAACAAGAAGGAGAAGAAGAATCAGGAGCGGTCACAAATGTTGTTCATCAAAACTGCAACCAACGGATAGAAACAGAGATAGAAACAGATACACAGACAGAAAGAGAGAGAGAGATAGAGAGGGATACAGGGATAGTATCAGGTGGAGACCAGGCACCAGGTACGCAAGCAACCGTGAAAAATAACTCGAACTCCATTCGAAGGTAAACAAAGAATTAGCATATTTTGTTGATTTTCCGCCAGTTAAACTCCGGTGTTGATCTTTGAAGCCGCATTTTTTCTGCTCCCAGCATCAGCAAATATAACGTCAATCATCTCAGGCAGTCAGATAGTCAGTCAGTCAGATAGTCAGTCAGTCAGTTTATCAGTCCAGCGGGTAAAGAGGGAGACCGTTTAAATGGGGGGCGATTGATTTGCAAAGGCAAAATCATCGATGGGTCGAGATGGGGCAAGGAAGGAAAGATGGAGGTAGAGGAGGCAGTGTTGTTGTATAGGGGTTGCAAAAACTGTGCATTTTCCCCTGAAAATCACAATAACAACAAAAATGAAAGACTCATTGATGCGTTCAGACGACGTCAACGTTTCCAGCAAATTTATTTACCATGCAGCAAAGTTAGGACATTGTTTTTGAGGTTTCCGTTGAGGCCCACATCAATTAGCTGAACTTTCAAAGCACACTTTATATACAGAGCAACAATTACTCTGGAAACTATGGGAAAAACAGGGTGCTTTGCTTCGTTCAGTGAAATAAATAACTCTGGGATAAGTTTTTATAATAATTGTTTAGTAATTGTTCCAGACCAATTTCGTGATCCATTTAAAAACAAGAGATGTACTGCTTCCTTAACACACTTTACATCCACCACCTCTCCTAGGTCCCTTGCCACATTGGCTTCTCCCTCCCTCTCCCTCCATTCCTACGCCTCTCTTTGCCCCAACTTGATGATGTCTTCTGCCCTTACTGTTCCATCTTCCTGCCCTTCTTCCTGTCACTATTCTGCACTTTTAAGTTTTTATCTTCCCCTTCTCCTTCCTCCTCTCCTTCGTCTTCCTCTTTTACCCTCTTCCCCTCTTCCCCTTCTCTGTCCTCTGATGATGACATATTTTCAATATCTAAGTTAATATCTACACATAAATCAAAAGAATATATGTATGCATGTATTTAAAAGCTTACTTGCCTAATAGAAAAAAATAAAAATATCGATTTCAGTACAGTGTCCACAATACTACGAGTAGCATTTGTGCCACGTTCTCACGCGGTGTCCTTCATCATCACTTAGCAACGCTCACACAAGCCGCTTAGACGACGATAAACGATGAACGGATTTACGATTGTGGGCCACAGTTTTGCTTGCTTCTGGCTTCCTGGTTAAATTATTGCGTGTCGTGGAATCATAAATCAAGGAACCATTTGAGGTTTAGCCAATTGTGAACCACTTTAAGTAAAATAAATTGAAAAGTTACCGATTTTGGCCCTTAAGTGAGACCGCAAATCTATGGTAAGTTTTTTCCCCGAAGTTATGATGCCAAAGTTATGTTATTTTTATTATTTTAGAGCCAAAGGAAAAACTAATAAAACTGTTGAACATCTTTATCTGAGTTCTTTCTATGACTTAATAGGAGTCAAATGTCAACTCCATGGAATAGAAGCCTTTCGCAGATCATCCTCTAACCTGATTTTAATAGTTGAGGTTCTCTCATTATTATTGTTGTTGTTGTTGTTTCCCCTCCTCCTGTTGATGACAACAATAATTGAACTGTCAACACGTTCCGATGACATCGCCATCAAAATGTGGCACTTTAAAGCGATCCAATGAGTACTGTCAAAATGCGAATGATTCCTGATGAAGAACGTGGAATTTTAAAATGCATCGAATTAAAAATGCAACCCATGCAGAACCAGAAAAAAACAGAAACGGACCAGAAGAAAAAATAACTAAAACTGAATGAATGTCAAATGGGAAAACGTAAATAGCACAAGAGGGAAATACAATGCACTCAGCCACGCCCACTCTTCAGCAGTTCAACGATATGTCGAACAAAATTTTAAAGCGACAGACGAAAAGGGGGACAAATTCTTGTACGAGATGGTATAAAATAATGGAAGAACAACAACAACAACAACCACAATAACTCAGAGAGTTTCAGATGAGACAACCCTCAATCAAAGATGGCGGAATGTTGAAATGCCAGAAAAGCGGTCTTCTAAAAGTTGCTGGAGTAGAGAAGGGCGACGTTAAAACGGAAGGGAAAGGTACTCATTCCATCAACAAGACAGAATATACAACAACAACAGAAAATAAACCCTTCCCGAATGCGTCATTCGTTGTGTATCGTGTCTCACATCTCAGAGGCGGATTCAGAACTCGAAAACTTGCGAGGGGGAACTCATTTATATCATTCCCAATGAGGTACACTTTTTATAGAGGTACCTTAACGAGGGCAAGAAGAGAAGAAGAAGAAGAAGGGAAAGAAGAATAAGCAGTTCGGAGAGTGGGGAGGACTCTCGTCCCCTCTATAAAGTGCCTGATACCGTCCGCTTGACCGAGCCTTGCATAGAAATTAGCCGCCGACATATGCGCATGCTTATTAAGCTCAGGAGACCCCTTCGAATATCGAGGGCTTCAAAGACGGCACGTTTGCGGGCTGATCGCGGGTCTTAATGAGTGAGCACGGTGCTGAATGAGCTCGAGGCGTGTTGCATTTCTTGTTGCGTGCGCATTCGTCTGTAACTGTGAGCAAAGTGAGTGACATGATGACAGCACCACCTCCTTTTGCCCGCCGCACCCCTCCCACACTCCGCTACTGCCTACCGTCCACCCTCCTCGTGACCACAGAAGAACGACGGCGCGGCGGCGATTGCAAATCAGATATCAAGAGTGTTCATTCGTGCATTCGTAAAGACTGAAAAAGAAAAGGAATAAAAATTAGTAGTGCCATGAAAAATTGTAGTGCAATGTTTTCCCTCTTCTCTTGTTACTTTTTCTACCTCTGCTATTCCAGGATAAATGGTTAATTTTCCGCATTTAATATCGAGTTAGCAGCATTGACGGGTGGATCCTAGAGCAGGAGTAAAAGCTGCACCAACGATAACAAGAACGACAACACCAACAACTCTAATAACACCGACCAATGGGCCCTACAGAGACCCCGTGTAATTAGCACCCATTCCAGCGACATCAACGTCAGTTCGGACAGCCGTCGGTCGGCATCGCATTTAATCAACTTCTACTCGTTCAACCTCATCCACTTTGTTTTTGTTTTGCTTGCTTTGAGTCTTCTGTTTTGTTGTTATTTTTTAGTATGTTTTTCCTGGTTTTTTTATCCTGTTCCTGTTTGAGTGTTATTCCTCCACACCACCATCATCATCGTCATCCATCCGATTTCACTTTTGATTGGTTCTCTTTTTCCAACCTGTTCAACTCTCGTTGAGCTCTGTTGATGACCGTAATAACGAGCTTGTTACCCATTCTGACATGCAGACGCGTACGTATGTTGATCGTGTGTGCTCACCGACCGATTGTCGGTCGACTTCTCACCGACTTCCTTCCAGTTTTTTTTTAGTTTCTATGAATTGCGGACTATAATTTTCTCATTATATTCATTATAATATCTACATAAATACGTTGAGAGAATGTATGAGAGAATATATGGGAAGAATGGGAGCATATTTAATAGAAATATTGAGGGAATATTTTTACCTGTATATAACCAGCTTTATTCATGGCTTCCTTTGTTACTTCCAACGTCAGCTCATCACGATCATTGGCACGGTACTTGTTGAGGATCGATCGATAGATCGGTTGGTTGTACGATTTGTTTCAGTCGGTCGGTCGATTCGTTTAGCACCACAAAAGAGGCCGTGTTCACCACAACAAAGTGAAGTCATGTTACCGAAAAATGTAATGATCGCCCATACCGACGATCGAGAACTCATTAAGTCCACTACTTTTGTTACTAATCGCAAAACTCCGCTTTTCTCGATTGTTGGCTTTTATTTTGTTTTGCATACCAACTTTGATCACTTCCTCATCGTCGCTCTTCACTCACTGAATTCAGATTAAGTCACCCTTTTGTCGCAACAACGATCTGTACCGATCCGCACTGATCCGCAACGATCCGTATGATCCGATCCAATCCAATCCGATCTGCTTCTCATTCAAGAAGAACCGATCTGGTTGTTGAGATTAATTTACGCTACTTGATCAGACGATGCATGTTCGGCGATAATGTGGAACTTTGACTTTGCGATGAGGATGTTCGGCGGGAGGAAGGCGGTTAAGGAAGTAGATGGACCGACTACATGTATGCCAAAACCTCGATGGTAAATTTATGGTTTCTATGTTCCAAACTGAGAGACGGTTCGATTCTCTCAACGAAGTGGGACCATTTTTCCGATGCCGATGCTTTTGTCTCTTTTTTCCTGCATTGCGACCTTTTCGGATATCGCGAGTTATGATCGCCACGATGAAATTAATTTGAATTGACATCGGTGTTTAATTTAGTTAAGATTATCATCGACACAGTTGCTGGTGTTGCTGTCTTTTAATTTCCAGTGATCTTCTTTTGTACTCTCTTGATTTGTATTGCGATTGTTTGGTTAAAAAAATCTCAAGCCGATCGAACTGGAAGAGTTTTAGAGGAGGGGTATTGAAAAAGGCGAAAGGGAAGGGTATATCCATTTATTGTTGTATTTCCTTTTCGTTTTTATGCACTTCAATTAACTTCAATTTTGACTTCAGCTTTATTGAAGTTTCTCTTGGCTGGTAAAACCAACTCCGGCATTTAACAAACCCTCCAACAACACCAACAATAGAAGGAGCAACAACAACCAACACAACAACAGCAACAACAACCAGGACCACCTCAATTAGAGGTTGTAGCTAATTGACAAGCTGGCCAAACCTTTTGATGATAAGCTCATTTGTAATCATAAATGTTCTAAGCTTCTAGCTTTGAGTTAAGAGCAGCAAAACGGCAGCCAACACCAAAAAGCTGCTGACTGCACCAAAATGAGCAGAATGTGATTGTGAAGAATGTTCGGTCTTCGGTCCTTCGAGCCAAATATGAAGAATATCGATGAATATGGGCGAGTGTGTTTCCACCTCATTCACTCTCTCTGTATTCCTCTCTCTCTCTCTCTCTCTCTCTCTCTCTCTGCACTATCAAAATCCCATGCAAAGCGTTGCTCGTTTGTATGCGCCATTGTTGTTGGCCGACTCTGGTCACTGTTGTGCTCCTTTAATCCCTCTGGTGATACGATCTTGCCGCCAACATGTGGTATGTTGTTGTTGCTGGTGTTGCTGATGAGATCCGGCAGGCGGCAGGAGCGGTTTGTTTGTAGCGGCAAAGCGTTTGAGGAGCGGCAATTTGATGATTACAACAACAACAACAACAACAACTTTAACAACAATAACGGTATATAAAAGGAGTAACACGAAGTGATGGTGTTCAGTGGTGATGACGGAAAAATATGATGACAACCCAAACAAAGTAAACATGCATGAGAAAGGTAACGCAAATGATAAAGGGTACCATACACCATGTACATGTGTGTATGGGTCTATGTGTGTATGTATGTGTGTGTGTGTGTTTATGTTGTCTCTTGAAGCATCTGTTAAGCCAACCTTAAAGCAATTATAAGAGCAATAAAACCGTTCGCGAGCCTGCGTGGCTCATGTTCTTGTATGCAAATTCAACGGCTGCTTAGATGGCAATTTAAATTAATTATTATGGGTATCTGTGATGTTTGTAGCGATGCTGTGTGGTTGCACTTCTGCCCATAACAACAATTAAAGCGGCAGATACAACAAATTTGCACGGTACACTTGAATAAAGCTTCTTTATGGTGGTGGCTATCCGAGCTCCTGGCAACTAAATACGAGTTGTGCTGTCAGCAACACATACACGGCGACAACAACAACAACAACTAAAACAACAACAACAACAACCCTGACGACAATTATTGACAACACAATGGCTTGAATGTAATTAATCTTGACATAATCTGAGCAGATAAGTTTGCTTCCATTTTTGGTTGGAAGGCTTCCACAGAAGCACAGCAGCAGGCCAGCCAACAGCAGCAACACAGCAACAGCAACAACAACAACGACAGCCATTTAGTCAGCCTCCACTCGCAACTGGCTGCCAACTGCTGCAGTCGCTCCGGCCAACAACAGCAACATATTTTATACTGCAGTTTATACTTCATTTGCCCATGTTAAAGGTTTCGTTTTTCTGGTGCTTTTGATGATGCGGCTTCACTAACCACTCACCGCTCTACACTTCGCTATGCTTGGACTGTTTGGACATAATTTTTTCGTTAAATTTGACAAGTTGTGTTATGTTGTGGTTGCTTTTTTATTGGTTAATTTTACTTCCATCTGAAGTCTGATCGAAATCATGTTTATCAACCTGAAATCGATTTAAGATCCTGAGGTTTAGTATTTAGAATAAACGATGGCGATTTCTTCGAACTTTCCTTGGGAAAAAAGAAGCTTATAAAGTAATAGATTAGATCTTGGAAGAATTTAAACCCTTCCCATCCACCAACACTTTCCTTTGCAATATTTAAGATTTCAGAATTAAAACTATGATTCTGAGACTTCTAATAAAAAAAGCGTACTTGATTATAAATGTCACAGAATTTTCTATAAATCGAAAGAAAATATTTACTAAAATATTAAAGATCTCTTGTTTTATTTTAGTTTAAAGTTCTAACGTAGTAGTTATTTAAACACGGTACTCGACAGTTCGTGTTCTAAACGTGTTCATTCTGGATTAAATGCAAACCTCCTTCAATACGGTCAAAATCGTTTACAGTTATTTTGTGTTTTTGTTCAGTTAATAATTTTATCTTTCGAAAGCACTCAAATATTTGGCTTTTATCCGCTTTTATCCACTATATTCACATCTTAGTTTATTTATTGTGTAGATAATAAATGCAACCATTTACAATAAAACGGTTTACGTTGTTTTTGCTGTAACCGCATCATTGCTGCTGTGTTTATTTTTATTTTTCTTAAAAATTTTCTATTTTCCAGGGATTCCTTTTTTGCGATGTGTTGTTTCGGTGTGTAAAACTTCTGCTGTTTCAGTTGCCGAAGTCGTTTATTTAACGAATGGCCACCTGATGACATCGCAAAAGGCTGATAAATCAAACGCAACAAACGAACGACCGATCGACCGATTTACTGAGGCACATAAATATGCTATATTGTATATAGTAGATAACCGTAACTTGTGCTGGTGTCACCTCATCTACAGGGTGACAATCATTACACAAAGCAAGCAATCTTTTAGTTTTATTAGTATTTCTACGGATAACATTGAATGGAACCTGAAACAATCTGGGAGAAATAAAGTAAAAGTAAAATAAAATAAAATAAATTAACTAAATTAGAAGTATTTTCAAATATAGAGTTATTTTTCAAGTCATCCTGTATTCCTCTCTAGTTCATTCCATCCATGGTTTAATGGAGCTTATAGTGTAGAATCCATTCACTTAAAAAAACACTATATTCTGCGATACAAATAAATAAATACGACCACTTTTTCCGCTTCATTTTAGTAGTCGTCTAGTGTCACTGGTTTCACTTGACAGGATACCCAACAACTTTGAACTTCAACTGAATATAAACCGAATATGAACTGAGTTCTTTTGTTTCTCTAAAATTTTAAGAACTTCCCCGGATATCGTCTTAAATTACATCGTTTTGGTTATGTTAATGAGTTCCTATGATATCGAAATAAGTTTAACGGTAGATCGGTGGGTTTTTTAAAAAAAATTAGAGCATTTAGTAAGGAAGAGCCTCTGAAAAGTGAGTCAACTGATTGTCCAAACATTTTCCAAATTTTAGATAAAAATAGTAATAATAGTACCAATAATAATAAAAAGAATAATAATAATAATACCAATAATAATAACAATAATCATAATAATCACAATAATAATACCAATAATAATAGTAATGACAATAATAATTATAAGAATAATAGTAAGATTTCATATTTTCAATGAAATATTATAGATAATGACTTGAAGTTGGACTAATAAATTAAAAAGTGACTCATTAAAATAGTCTCTCTCTCTCTTTTCTCGGTCTTCCCAGAGGTTTTGAATACTTTGAATGTCTTAACTATCTCTAGGATGAGGATAAAATGCAACCTCGCACTCTTTCTTTGTTTTTGTTTATTTTTAACATTTAAATTTTTCACATAAGTTAATAAAATACTAAGAAAACTCCAATTGCAGATGAGATGAAAAAACGAAGAGCGAAGAAGAACACGGAAACAAAAATTGGCAGAGAAAACTTAACCAAAGGAAAGAATAATATGGGAAAAACAACAGCAACATCGACAACAACGGGAACAATAACAACAACTGGAATAACAGGAACAACAACTACAACAACAACTATTAGAAGCGCTCAGGATGCAGCGGTTCTGAAGCAGCTCCGGCCAGAGTGAAGTTGGTCAAAGTTATGTGCTGAAACTTTTAATGAGATCTTCTTCTTCTTCGTCTGCTTCTTCTTCCAGGACATCCTCTTCGTTCCTTTGCTGCATTTATGCTTATTTATTTATCTTATTTTAAGATGCTTTTCTAAGTAAAACTATGAAATATGATTCGATGCAGCATCGAGAGCAACAAAAGCAACAAAAAACAGAGCCTTCGAGGTTTAAAATACAAAAATCCTTACAAAAGAGCTTCAAAAGACCAGCTTAAAATTCATTTGAAAAAGCTAAGAAACTTTTATTTTAAGATGAAAATTTTAAACATAAATAGAGTCTAAAAAATATGAATATAATAGGGATATTACATAATATTCAACATAACATTTAATTTCATTAAATTGAATAAAATTGCTCACTAAATTCGGTTATTCTTACCCCTGAATTTCAGTTACGGGGGTGAGTCTTCCTCCCTTTTATGACGCCCTCTCTTCTGCTCTCTTTTTTACTTTGAATCCAGCTGAGATGAAGAAATTCCATAAAAGTTGTATGAAAAAAAGGCAAACCAAGCAAATTACTAGCGACCAAGGATTGGAAGAAGAAGAAGAAGAAGATGGCGGCTGAAGTGGGTCGAAAGCCTGGAAGAGTAAAAAATTGCAGTCGCAGCAGCAGCATTGAAAATTATGTTTGTCCAGGCGAAGTGAAGAGGAAAAACTAATATTTAGCAAAAACAAATCATGTTGCTATGTGAAAATGTGGTTCGAAAAGTTTAAATTAAATTTTGCTAAAGAAGAAGAAGAAGAAGAAGAAGAAAGAACTGCATATTCTTCGTCATCATCATCATCATCATTGTGAGCTGCTTCGTAATGATGAGCTGAAGATCTGTTTTTGATCACAAAATCGATGATGAAAGTGAGTAAAAGCAACAAAAATAACTCCCTAGTTATAAATTTTGATTTAATTATGGAATATTTTATTTATTTATATATAAATCAGTAAATTGTAATATATATTTAGCTGATTCAATTTAAAATCGTGTTTTTTATGCTTTTAGTTTCCACAAAAATTCAGGAAGCAGCAGCTGCCAGTTGTTGCTGGCAATTTTGAAGTTTTTCCAGAATTCGTATTGTTGTTGTTGTTATTGTTATTGTTGTTCTTATTACTGTTTATTGTATCTTCTTACGATTACTTCTGCTACTTTGAAAACTTGTAATTAAAGAGCAAAAAACTTTATTAATAAAAATTGTTTTGCCGCAAGTTTTTGAGCCATTCCACACTCTTCACTCTTCACACTCACTCCATACTCTTTACTCACTCCACACTCTTCACTCTTCAATCCTCTCAGACGAACATGTTCACTCACTGCGTGTGTGGTGACAAAAAGTTTGCTATACATGTTCTTTCATACAAGTTCGTCTCTGTGAATAACATGAGCAAATGAACTTTCATCGTTTTTCGGTGTTGCTCGGTCTGTTTTGTTGTTGTTTTTGTTATTCTTCTTTTTGTTATTGTTGTTGTTGTTGTTGTTTCTGTTATAATTGTTGTTGCTTTTTTATTGTTGTTGTTGTTGTTGCATATGTTACTTCAGCCTGCTGCAACATAACCTCATTTCTTCTTTGTTTTTCTGTCGTTTCCTTTTTTTTTTTGAAAACTTTTTAAATACTTTATTTTATTTATATGTAGTTTTATCCGCTTGTTTTAGTTGTTGTTGTATCTTTTAAGTTTGTTATTCAAGTGTATTAAGAAATTTTCAATTTGATCACAATTTGAATAAGAAAACTATTCAAAGAAACTTTTATTTGACATTAAAATTAAGTTGGAATTTAATTTGAATTGCGTGACAGTTTGTTGAAATTTTCGAAAATCCGAAAATGCGGAGAATCCGTGGTATTTGAGAGAAATTATAAAAAGTTTCCATTCCATTATTTTTTTTTTTAATGAAAAACAAAGTCCTATAAAAGTCGGGATTATATTTTTCCTTTTTGTACAATATTATATAAAAGACTATAAAATTATTATATATGTATATATTATATATAATTATTATATTATGCAATTTATGACAAGATTTATGATTTTTTATAATAATTTAATGAAGTATAATAATGCAATATAATTTTCTTCACTTTCATTTTTAGTTCTTTCTACATAGTTTTAAAGACACACCTTGTTTATGTACCATTAACAGGTCATCAACGACCGCATTGCATTAGTAAATGCATTATTGACAGCAATAGAAGCACTTTCCAGAAAAACTACTGTTGCCAGTCACACTCCTCTGTTTCAGTTACTTTATAATCGCAGCAACATTTGTTGAAAAGCCAAATTTTTCATTCGATTGTCTCATTTAAAATAAAAAATTCATTGGAATAGCAGATTTTTTAAAATTCACAAAATTTTTTTTGTTAAGAAAAAATATATTTTTTATAACTTTTAACTAATCGCGACTAATCAGTGCAACGACATCAGACTTTAGTCTGATCCAGTCAAACCAGCTTCGTTCGGATGGAGGCCGCACCGGTACCAATAGTACGCAATTTCAATAGAGAGAGATCGGCTTCATCATTGCCCACTACATTCAACCAAACTCCTGAATCAGAGACTGCGTCGATGGATTCCGATTCACCAGTGCATACAATTTTTGGAGCACTCATCTTAATGCTCTGGCATACGATGTCTCAATACGATAAAAGCACGTGGAGCCGAATTTCTTGTATACCAAACCACAATCTCTGGACTGATGAGTACCATCTCAGTTCCAGTTCTGTGTCCAGTCAAGATCTGAAATCATATTACGCTATGATAAAATTTCTCTGGACACGGAAAAAAAAGATTTAGTATTGTATGTTTAATTCTTTTCTAAAAATATAATATATATATATGTTTATGGGTACATGCGTATAGTGTACAGAATAATATTATTACAAAGACATTTATTTCCAAGGCCGAAAATAAATATATTGTCTCGTTGATGAACTTCTATTGACTTTGATTTGATTGGATTTCTATTTAGAGCATTTCTCGAGAGCCATCGCACACCTCGTCGTTAGTGTTCCAGAAGCGGCATCTGCTGCTGTCGCGTGAAACTTCATTTGCAAAGTTTTTATATAACTTTTAATATACAAACGATCATCCGAAGTAATAATTGTTCCTCGAAGTGTAGGGTATTGTTATCGCTGTAGGGTACTGAAAAGTACCATGATTTTTGCGATTACCATCTCATTTGATTAACGTCATTTGATTGAAGCGCTCGTTTCTCGATCAATCGATGATCGCATTTATTTCGCTTTCACTCGGTGCTTTAGTGATTGTAAGTGAGTAGATAAGGTTGACATTTTCAAAACTGATCTTTAATTCTGCTAAACTCGGCTCTTATTCCATATCTTATATCATCTCCAAGGTAGTCAGGATATCCTCCCGAAGCCCGGTGAGTGTGGTACACTCAATGCGACTTACATGTACAATCGGAAAACCGTTACGAAGATAGATGAATTCCCATGGATGGGACGAATTATTAAGAGATCAGGTACGTACAACTTTCTGGTGCGTGTGGTCAAGTGTCTCTATTGATTCTGCGCGATCCATTCAGGACTCAAGTACTGGTGCACGGCTGTCTTGATCAGCCATCGGTACATGACCACCGCTGCGCACTGCAAGAGCACGGATGAGTACTTCGTCATTTTGGGGGACTGGAATATGAGGAATAACATCAGCGAGCCGGACTGTGATGCCAGCGGACGGTGCTCTCCTGTACCCAGCCTATACGAAATCGAAGACATACTCATGCATAGCAATTACGACCCCGAAGCGAGAGTAAATGATATCGCGGTAGTACGTTTATCGGGGTGGATCAACTACACGAACTACATACGTCCGATTTGCTTGCCCCCTCCGGAAGTAAAGGGCATGGAATTTGTCGCTCAACATCTGCAGCTGACCGGATGGTACACAGGGAATTATGTAAAGAAGACCAAAACTTTTGGTCACATTCTGAGTAGAAACTATTGTAAGAGAATCATGTACATGCATATGTCGCGAACTAATCGCCACATGATTGACGAGAACTCGCCCATTTGCGACTTCTGACTGATATCAATCGGGGTCGGCTTTGATGGGCGTGGCAATGGTGCAGGAGCAAGCAGCCTATTATTACCTCGTTGGAATGCAAGTTTATGTTACCAAAAAGTTTCCAGCTTCAAATCCAGGCATATTAGCAAATGTTATTGCGCACCTGGAATGGATCAAGGAAACTATATCTTAAAAGGGGACGACAAAATGGGATTACCGACATGACACACATAAGATACGTGATAAAATACGTGTATTGTATTCATGATTCCTTAGATAAGAAATACAATAAATCATACAGTAGTTTATTATTGTAAAGTATTAATAATACTTCATAGTATTAGTATACGAAAGTTTTGATTTCAAATAAAATTAATCTAATATTTAATCTAAAAGTACTATTTTATGTATTTGTTAAATACTTTTGCATGTGGTGGTATTTTTTGTATAAGAAAAGTGTATGTATAAATAGAATATAGATTGTAGCTGAAAATTATTCAGAATTTCATAGAAACATTCCTACAAGTTTTGCATTTTTTGCTTATTTCTATGATATTCCGATTGACTAACAGTTGTGATGTAAAATCATCTTTCAGCTTTAGACTCGTAGACATTTTTTGCATAAATCGTTTGTTGTTTGCTTTTTACTGATAAGCTTTTAATGGATTTCCCTTAATAATATTGAGAAATTTGTGATTATCTCGTATAAAAATCAGCACATAAACAAGATTTTGAACAATAAATGTGAGAAATGCTTAAGCTCTCATATCACTAAAATCAACTGACCTTACAAAAGCATGATCAATGATTCTAATTTTATTTAATGATTTCTAAATCCAGATCATGAATCTAGCATGGCTTCTCTCTGTGATTGTAGGGTGTTTAAGAAATGTTTAAGAGTAATGATTTCTGGGTTTTAGCTATAAATCGAGGAGAATTTATTCACTTCACTCATTTGATTAACGCAATTTGATTAAACAGCTTGTCAAGTCAATAATTCAATTTTTAAAATGCTAAAATTCCTGATCCTTTTATTTGGTGCTCTTCTCGTCTGTAAGAATTGAGTCAAGTTACTAAAAATATTTAAGTAACTTATAATTCGCAATAATTATTCATTGCAGGTGGTGAAGATATCCTGCCGCCACCCGGGGAATGTGGTGCACTCAATTCAGAATACTTTTATAATCAAAAAACAGTTGTGGAGCTGGACGAGTTCCCGTGGATGGGACGAATTTTATATACTCCAGGTAAGCTTTGCCTGAAAAATGTATCGCGTGAAATTCCTAGTAATACTTCTTCTTTCTTTCTTTTTTTATCTTTAGGCCCCCCTAATACATGTCTGGCTGTTCTGATTAGTAAACAGTACATGTTGGCGAATGCTCATTGCCTTATCTTACCACGTGGCATGTCCACCAAGCCAACGGCTATCGTTTTGGGTGAGTGGATTAAAGTGAACAACGTCACCGACCCGGATTGTGATGAGAGTGGGCAGTGCGCTCCGGTACCGAGGGTGTACGAGCTTCGACAAGGACGAACGAACTACGATGATACGTTTGGCGAAGCCTGTCGATTACACGAACTACATTCGACCCATTTGTTTGCTCTCGCAGAAGGTGAGTCAGATGTATTTTGTATTTTTTTCACAAAAGTAACACTAAAAGCTAATTAAGAAAATTCTTTAACTTTTAATATCATAAACATACTACATATAATAGAAAACATAAACGGAAAAACCCGAGACTCTCAGACATTTTAATCCACACTAAAACTTACGAACATTTCTTGATGCAAAAATAAACCCATTTCCTAAAATACAAAATCACTGAATCCTTCAATATCCCTAACTCCATTAAATCTAATAAACAAAACCGCCACAAAAGATCAATTGCTATAATGACAAAATTATTAAAATAATTATAAAACTAACTAAACTCAAATACTAATAGAGTTATAAATAATAATAAATAAAGCCCTAAATGAAATCAGTATTTTAATTAATGAAACTGCAAGTGTAACTTATAAAATTATTATTAGTAGGAAAACAAAGGATGTTAACAAAATTAAATATAGAAATACAATTGACGAACTTGACAATACGAACGAACGAATTGAAAAACGATTGAGGACAATCGATTTTAGGAGGGAATAGTTAAGAACGAGTTATCTTGATATTGTTTTAGGATCATTAAGATTGTCCCAGCATATTATTTTAGGAATATTCGTAACATTGTTATTGTAGGATTTTAAAGGAATATCTGTTTGTTATGTTAAGCGATAAGAAAAGATCCTTTCCCACGCCAGATTGAGTAAGCTTCTTATCACACGTAGAAATAAGGTATAAATAGCCCAATAAAGTAAAATAAAGGGCAGTCTGTAAATACACGCGAAAGAAGTGGTTTCATTACTCATATAAAAAAGTTAACTTATATGCTGTCAGATGGGCGATAAGTTCATCCACTATAATCAACATCACTTTATCGCAAATCGCAAAAATGCATTCACATAAATTCGATTCCTACAAAAATGCACAAAAAATTACTAGTTTTATATAATTTTTAAATTTATAATTTATAATGCAATATAATTTCCTTCATTTTTATTATTAGTTCGTTCTCCATAGTGTTAAAGAGACATGGATAAACACAACAACATTTGCATGTCACGGCATCTATTTTTTTATTTTTACCCATCAACGTGAGAAGGTGAGAAGGTGGTTTACACAATGGCACACCATCATTGTATGAACTTATATCTAGTTCTACTATATATTAGATTCTTTGTAATTTGATGCACAAAGGAAACCCAGTAGACAGATATACCACAGTTCATTTTTCAAGCAACGCATCTTTCGCAAAACGCAGACCACCTTCTTTACGTACCATTAACCGGTCATCAACGACCGCATTGCATTATTAAATGCATTATGGACAGCAATAGAAGCACTTTCCAGAAAAACTACTGTTGCCAGTCACACTCCTCTGTTTAACTTATTTTATAATCGCAGCAACATTTGTTGAAAAGCCAAATTTTTCATTCAATTTTCTCATTTAAAGTAAAAAATTCATTCGAATAGCAGATTTTTTAAAATTGACAAAATTTTTTTCGTTAAGAAAAAATATATTTTTTATAATTTTTAACTAATCGCGACTAATCAGTGCAACGACATCAGACTTTAGTCTGATCCAGTCAAACCAGCTTCGTTCGGATGGAGGCCGCACCGGTACCAATAGTACGCAATTTCAATAGAGAGAGATCGGCTTCATCATTGCCCACTACATTCAACCAAACTCCTGAATCAGAGACTGCGTCGATGGATTCCGATTCACCAGTGCATACAATTTTTGGAGCACTCATCTTAATGCTCTGGCATACGATGTCTCAATACGATAAAAGCACGTGGAGCCGAATTTCTTGTATACCAAACCACAATCTCTGGACTGATGAGTACCATACGCTTCTCAGTTCCAGTTCTGTTTCCAGTCAAGATCTGAAATCATATTACGCTATGATTAAATTTCTCTGGACACGGAAAAGAAAGATTTAGTAGTGTATGTTTAATTCTTTTCTAAAAATATAATATATATATGTTTATGGGTACATGCGTATAGTGTACAGAATAATATTATTACAAAGACATTTATTTCCAAGGCCGAAAATAAATATATTGTCTCGTTGATGAACTTCTATTGACTTTGATTTGATTGGACTTCTATTTAGAGCATTTTTTGAGGACAACCGCACACCGCGTCGTTAGTGTTCCAGAAGCGGCATCTGCTGCTGTCGCGCGAAACTCCATTTGCAAAGTTTTTATATAACTTAATTCACAAGCGATCACCCGAAGTAATAATTGTTCCACCCAGTGTAGGGTATTCTTATCGCTGTAGGGTACTGAAAAGTAGTATGATTTTTGCATTTTGCATTGAAAGAAGTGAGAAAGCAATAAAATATTAAAACAATGAATGCCAATTTCACATGAGCTCAGAGGAATTTTGTACATGTTGAATATAATTCGTTTAGATTCATATTTTATACTATAATAACGTTGAAAACACTTGGAAACCTCTTTAAAAGATTAAAACAACTCAAAAAACTCTGACGGACTTAAAATACTTAGAAAGCTATTGAAATTCATTGGAAAGTACTTTAAAGATATCGAAAGAAACCTGGAAAACCTGGAAAGAGCTTTGAAAACCTAGAAATACGTAGAAAAGACCTTGAGAAGTGCTAAAAGGACCTTGAAAAAGCTCCAAATACCTTGAATGGCATAATTCTATGGCTTTTAAAATATACATAATAGAAAAAAGAAACGTGTTCCCGCCGGAAGACTTCGATAAGAAGTCGAGTATATCGAAGCTAAATAAATCAACTTCAACATTGCGTTGTTCCATTTGAATTGTTGCCGCCACCGCCACCGTCGACGTTGTCAGCATCATCATCCTGATCGCTATCATCGTGGTTCGGATGCCCAGAAACTTTGTGGATCATGTTTAAGAGCAGATAACAATCAAGCCAACGAGTTTTATTGCGGGCGGTTATTGCATGTTACAGAGATAAGAGTTGGAGTCAGGAAGACAGTCAGAGATACAGGCAGAGTCTGAGTTAAAGCTAGAGACTCACAGATAAGAGCCACAGATCCAGAAATACTACCAGATCTAGAATCAAAATCAAAGCCAGACTCATAGACAGAGCCACAAATCAGAGTCAGAGCTGCATTCAGACTCACAATCTAAGCTAAAGTCAGAGCCACAGATAGAGCCACAGTCAGAGCCACAGATGAAGAGTCACAGATACAGAGTCTAGCTTATGAACAACCGAGTTAGGATCAAGTTACTTGCAGTCTCTTAATTACACGAGTTGACAAATAATAAATGCCATAAGATAATGTGATGTATCTGTAGCTAATTAAATATATAAAAGAGAAGAGAGGAGAGGAGGAGAGAAGACGAGAGTAGAGAAGTGAAAGAATTATAGACAAACGAGATCGAAGCTTCAACGGCGTCTTTCAAAAGATTTTCCAGCAGAATCCGCCGGAGTTGAGTTTGTACTCCGTAGACTTCTAAATTGCAAAAATTAGCAGATAACTCAAAGTCGGCCTCCGCTACACTCACCATAAATTCAAATGCGATCGTAATAAATGACGTCTACCCAACTCGTGACCAATAAATTCACTTGCACTTCAGCGCATAAATCCCAGCCTGGGGCCAATCTATACACCGAACGACCAGACAAGTCAACTTTTTGAGGCTAATCGTCGTCGTCGTCTTCGTCGTGAGTCGTTGTGGCGGTTGCTGTTGTTGTTAGCAAGTAAGTAAAACTAACTGCAAAGTTGAATGTTCTACTCTCTCTTACATTCTCTCTCTCTCTGTCTCTCTCGTTCAACCTGCTAACTGTTCGGACGGTTCCTCAAGCCGTCCTTCCTTTCTAATGTCTTTCCTTTCAGTGCAACGACTTTATTGACACAAAGTCTTTAAGTCATGAAATATTTTCAATCACCAGACATTGTTAACATTTTGATAATGACAGATACACAAGCAACAGAGTAAGCAGCCAAGCAACAAGTAACAAACAAGTAACAAGCAACAAGTAACAAGTAACAAAACCAAATTCAAATAAAACAAACCAATCACTTGACCAACTTAAAATATCCACCGACTACTTGACCAGCTGAATGACCACCACTTGGAATTTATTGGTTTGCTGTAATAAATACATAAATTTAGTCATTGGCAATTACAACATAAAGTTGCGTTACCCAAAAATTAACCTAGGTTGAGCTACCAAAATATTAACCTGATTTGAACTTAATTTACTTTGGTTTCGGCCAAATTCGACGTTAACCTTAGAACGATAATTTAATGTTTTGCGAAATTTTGTCCAGCTGCTTGGACCAAAAAAAACGAACAATTGGCTTACCTTAACTTGGACTGGGACGGACCGGTCTTTGACTGAACTCGGCATCGGTGTAAAAAAACTTGCTCAATGGTTAAACGGTTAGCGGTCATGACGGATACCAAAAAGTGGCCTATCACGATATTTTTGGAATAAAAATACTTCAGAATTGCTACCCGTAGTATTATATATTTCCTGAGTTTGATTTAAATTTATCGGTCCTTTATTTGGTTAGATTATAGATATAAAAATAGGTTTCGGGATTTTTTAAAGATCGAATTAATTCGAAAAGAATTAACAACTGACGGTTCCGAAGGTTAAAAGTCTGAGGTGTATAGGAGTCTATAATATTGACCGTAAATGTAAATATATTTACATAATTTGTTAACTTGCGTAACTCACGGTCTGAAAATACCTAGAGACAAAATAAGACTAAGAAGAAAGACTAAGAGACAGACTAAAAAAGAGTCTATCAGAAAGACTAACAGACTAACTGAGTGAAGAGTGAAGACTGATAGAGTGAAGATTACTTACTTACTATGTTTGGGATTATTATGTAATTTTATGGTTCTGCTGAAGGTTTATGTTCTTCGTCTGGAGGTCATTTCGGAAGCCGTAAATGATGATGCTTCACTAAAACTGTGCAACGTTTTCATTTTCAATATGAAAGCAATAAAAATAATATTATCAACATTATTATTAGCAACGCAAACTAACTAACGATCGATAGAGTAAACAGAAGGCAGTAAAATAGTAGTTAAAATCCACAACCCACCCAAAGAAGAAGAGAAAAAGTTTAAAGAAGTTATGAGCGCCATTTTGTTGCACTGACAGGATACTGTAATATGTTGGATGTTTTGAAATAAATACATCGTACCCCACCTTCCAAGAAAATAGGATTCTAAAGGAAAAGAAGAAGAAGAAGAAGGGGTAAAAGGGAGAGTGGAGGAAGTATGCATTGTATATGTGCATGGGATCGTAGGATGGAGAGAAGGGGGTTAATACATGCGATATTTATTATGAGGTGAAGATGAGCAGTTTAAAGGTTTGGCTTAAACGTGGGCACATAAATGGCAATGTTGTTGTTGTTGTTGTTGTTTTGAACACAGCTGGTTTTATTGTCTTAAGCTTCTTTTTCTTCATCTTCTTCTTCTTCTACATTATTATGACTGTAATAACTTTGATGCTATTATTAAACACACCTTTTTAATATCTTTCTCTCTTTCTCTTTTTCTCTCTCTCTCTCTCTCTTTCTCTCTTTCTCTCTCTCTGAGAAATTGTAAAAACTGCAATATTAAAACCATAAAGTGAGCTGAAAAAGACAAAGAAGAAAAGGAAGAAAAAACTAGAAAAGAAGACGCATAAAAACGATAAAACTAAAGCAACATTCTTTATTATTGTATCACGTTAAATCAAGGTGAAAAAAAGTAAATCCTTTAAAATGAAAATAATTTGTAACTTTTACTTTTTCACTCAGTGAGCCAGATTTTCCCACACAATAACGAAAAACAGCAACAACACCTTCATACACAACAAAAGCGAATCCTATAAAAGAAAAACAAGTACAACGACAACAACAAAAACGTACCATTTTTTTGCCGCATTCTGACCTTAATTAAATGTTGCATATCTTTGCTTCGCCATCTTGTTGTTTTTTCATTGACTCCGTGCCAATGTTTTTACTAATGGCGCTGGCCTAGAATTAAATGCATAGCGATTAAAATCATTTAGTAGCCGCAACAACAATAAGACGGGCAGCAGCAACAACAACAACAATAGCATCTCTGCTAAACTCACCTACACACATAATTGTTTGTGTGAATTTTTAGCTGCTGTTGTTGGCTGTTTGTTGTAGCTGTTGTTCTTGCTGTTGTTGTTGTTGCTTTTGGTTTTAAACTTCGATACATATTAACTAATTGTTGCAACGCAAAACGTGTGCAGCGAAATATTCGAATAGATGGCGCACGATTAAATGCTGCGCCAACCAACATGTTGACTAATTATTGCGGTAAATGCAATATGGGCGCGTTTATTGAGGGGGGCGGGGGGCGAGGAGGGCGGCTCAATTTAATTTCTGTGCCCCGAATACAATTACAACTGCCATGAATTGCAGCAAAGTTCAACGCAATAATTAGCAGAGTAAAAAATATCTGTCTGTCTGTCTCTCTGCTGGTTTGTCTGTCTGTTTGTTTGTGGTTATCTCCCTCCATTGATCTGTTTTGCCTGTCGACCTTCTGTTTGTTGGCCATAAAATTTAATGCCATTTTTATTGGTTAAGCAATGAAAAACAATCACGTTTCTCACATCACATAAAAAAGTTTAGGAAATCTAGTGTCTATATCGACATCTAGAGATATACTCGTAGCTAGATTTGTGTCTGTATATCTACAGTCTATTTATCGGTCGATCTGGATGTCTGTCTGTCTTTCCGTTTGTTTTTAGTTCGTTTGTCTGGCGGTGAAAGTGTTTTGAGAAGATTGCTTGGATTTGATCCCGATTGAAAGGAAATTATTATTTTTAATATAAAAAGCAAGATTATTTACTTAAAGAATATGCTTCGGTAGATGAAAATAATGAAATAAATACAAGAATGTGTTAAATTATTATAATTAAAACTGACTTTAAAAAAAAACATATAGATTATGTACATTATTCTGAATCCAACAAAGAATAATAAGTATCTATGTCAGTTTTAATCACTCTCCCGACACGTTTCCCCATTCGCCCGGGGTATTAATTTTATGCAAATTTTATCAGATCTTTGCAGAGATTCTTACAAGAACAACAACAATAACAAATACTAGGGATCTATGGCAATACAACAACAAGATGTTGGAAATCTTTTATCCTTGCTCCACAAACGCTTCGAATACAGTCCTTCTGCTGAAGGAACCAAGGCACCCAATCACCCTCCTTTCACATTCCGCTCCCCTCACCTCCTGCCCCTCACCCTCCCCCCCCTTAATACACACCACTGGATTGGTAATTAATGCAGCGGCTTGTGACTTCAGAGCAGCGCCACGTCGGTTGTCGAGCGCGTGAAAAAATGCCGCACATAAATAGTGGCTGCAATCAATTAACAGATGCGTTGTAATGAATAACGAAATCGATGTCGTTGGTGGCCGGCCCGCAGGCGGAAGGTTGCTGCAACTGACAAAGCGGTGGCAGCCAAGTTAAATGAATGGACATGGCAACATTTGCATATTCATGTAAGCGGCCGCCGATTGGAGCAGACGAACGGATCCCAGCCCCGAGTCCGGTTGTTCTTATTGCATATTTAGTTGGCCTCGAAGATGCCCGGCGGCGGCTGGAGCGCCATAAAATCCACACCAACTGACATCGTTCAGGGAGACTCTTTCGCATTACGCAAGAAACAGCATACATAATTAGGTGGCAGCACGTACCTAAAAACGACTGTCTAGGAGAGCAACGGAAGCAGCAGCAGCAACCGAAGGAGCAGCAGCACAGCAGTGTACAGGGCCGGCCAAATCGCTTTGTGCAAAGAGGCTGGCTGCTTGACTTCATTTCAATCCGAGCGTTTCATTTGCACAAAGTGGTGGCCAGTGTTGCCACCGCGTTGTTTTGCTTACAGAGGAAACTTAATGGAAGCAACATTCTGTATTCCTTTGCCATGTCACTCGTAATTTGCACTTCTACAAGTAGTCATGGCTTGAAACTCCGGAAAGAGGATTGGAGCATTTAAACTTTGCTCTAGTTAGACTTCTGTTTTGTTTTTGTTTTGGTTTCTTTTTAGGAGATCCAGCATCAGAAATATCGTACTTACTTAATGACAAACTGGAAAAGGCACTTTGTGAGCAATCAAAGAAAACTGCTCGAAGCTTCTAGCAAAACGATGGATTTTTATTAATCTTTAATCAACTCTAATGGAGGATCCGAAACAGCCATCGAGTGAAACTCTTTGTTAGTTGAGTTCCATTCACGTTGATCCGTGAAATTGTCCGCTTACGGATTGAGATTGTCTTAGGGTATCTTTTATACAACAAATAAAGTTAATTACAATATCGTAATCAGTAATAATCACGAATTTATTTTATTTTAAGTCTAAGCTCTACGATTGTCATTCATCACATCCCTCGATGAAGTCGTTGACTTTGAAGTTGCTTTGAATATGTGAAATTTACAGCCTGTAAATATTTTTAACTTTAATGGATTTCATTGAATGCTGAATGTGATGGAATGTGAAATTTTCCATGGTAATAAAATTTATAGATCACTGGAGTGAGCTTAAAGAAGCCAAGAAAATCAAATTTCATCTCATCTCCTCGCTTCATTCATTTAAATGGCATTCCTTTTAATCTTCACGGAGAGCCGAGGGACCAAACTGTTTGTGGAAGGATTTCAATTAAAACTACAGTGGACTCAAAATCGAACTCGAACACACAACAAAATGACATGATTTACTGCTTTCTGGCATCTTAAATAGCGAAATATAGCATAAAATATTCAGCTCGAAGGCACGAAAATTAGAGGCTTCTCTCGAACGTAGTTTGGGTTCTATATTTTTAAGGATTCAGCATGCGTTTTATGCGTTCCTAGTGTAACGTGACAGCGCATAAATCAAATGAGTTGTCTGCTTCACCCTCGCCGTCGTCTTCATCTGGATTTCGTTAAATGTACGTTATTAAAAACTGCAGTTTGTTACGCCAAAACTTTTACTGAGCTGATTTGTGTGTAGTATATGAAGCCGCTTAGAGACAAGTGTGCCTATGATACCTGTACACTACTCTGCTTCCTCTATCGGCTTCCAGGATTTGTGAGTCGGTTGCAGAAGCGGCTCCCATGACTCAGATGCTGCTGGTGATTCATAAATGCGTGTGAGCAAAGCTTCAAAAGGCGAAACGCTGCTGGAGGCAGACGTCTTGCCACTTCAAAGCGGACCTATTTTAAAAGATCCATTGAAATATTTTTATTTTAAAAGATCCACTGCAATTTTTTTATTTGAAGAGATCCATTGAATTTTGTTTAGTTTGAAAGATCCATTAAAATATTTATAATCACCCGTTGTTAGAGACAACTACTTGTTTTATTTTCGCCGAATATAGTGTCCAAAATTCGCTTTTAGCGCAATACAATGAACAACAACAATCGCTGTTTAAGCCAACACGAAGACAAATTGTTTTGCCACATCGCATTATAATAAACGAATGCAACAATTGTCATTTTTTGTATTTCCCAGAAATTTATGTTCGCTTAATACATGTCACTTTAATGTCAATGATCGTTGTTTCTGTAGTTTTTGTTGCTTCCGATGCTGCTCTGGCGCTGCTGCACATTGATTTACACTTCGGTTGAATTGAGCTCAGTCAAAAAAAAGCCAACCGGCTTCCATGACAGGCTGTCCACATGCAAAACCCGGGCCGAACAATCGAAAATTTACAACCGCGTGGCGAGTATTCATAAATAAATGTTTGTCAAAAAGGTCGCTGCAATAAATATACTTACCTACATACTTAGCATCCTACTAAAGTTTAATCTGGCTTCCAGTTGAAGCTGCTGGTGGGGTTGGTGTTGATGTTGTTGTAGAAGACTGCTGATTGCTGGTGGCGGTCGCTTCAGAGTAGAACCAGTAAAAAGTTTGAATGATGCCTGAAAGTAGCACTTTGTTTGGCTCTAACGATCACGATCAGTAGAAGTTACTCGTATCTAGAGATTGTGAGTTATTACAACACTTATTTATTGCATTTAAAGTGTACTGGATACACATTAGAATCGTGATCGAAATAGACACCAATTAACAGTACTTAGTACATGTATGTATGTATGTAGAAGAAACTGTATACATCTCACGGCAAGAAAATTTGGAGTATCAGAAGAAAATAAGATCTGCAACTTCGAATGCGATTTATTGCTTTACAATTAATTACATATAAATCAATACTTCAATCTATTAAATCATGGTACTTTTATTAAAGCAATTGGATACGAATACCTTTAACCTTATTATTGTAGAATGTACTTCTTTATTTAAGACGATAACAGAGTTTAAAACAGTTGCTTCTTCTAATTAATAAATCCGGTTAAGCTTTCTCCTGTCTGACTTTCTTTAAATTCCAGGATTTTGTTTCCTTTTTTATTGCCGACAACGAAGATTGTCGATGGCATTTTTTTCTCTCATCATCAAAAAGGAAGGTCAAGAAAAAAAAAATACAGGTGATTCAAGTCAAGATGAAGGAATGAAAGTCCACAAATAGACACTAAAATATTTATAGAGGTACACAGCTACCCAAAAAAAAAAAAAAGAAAAAACACAGTTAAACACAAAGAACATAAAACTGAAGGATACAAAAGTTTAAAAAAAAAATACAAGCGCAAAAAAAAAAATAAATTAATCTGGCCGAGCAACTCGTAAAGCTTTGAATTACACTCTTTTTTTTGGGAGACTCTGCGAAAACAAAAACAACAAGTAAATCCTTCCTGCTTCCTTCTGACCATTTTTGTAGCTTTTATCTGACCAGCATCGAGCAATCGTTGCAAAGACAATCAAAAGCATTCTGTAGATTTTTTATATTTTCCTTTTTGTTTTGTATTTTCTGTTTTTTATTTTAGATTTTGTTGCAGCTTAGAAATGTTAAAAAAAGTCCATAAAAATATATCTACACCAGACTTCAACCCGCACGCGCCGGCGATAATCAGACAGACAGACAAGTTTATGGTAGAAATAGAAGACTACAACAACAACAAGAACAATATTAAGAACAACAATAAGAACAAATAACATCGTCAAAGCCAACAACAACACCGTCCCCAGGTGCGCAGGAGATGGTTTGGTAGCGATGCTGGTTGTTGACGTCCTTTGTAGAATTTTGGCTAAAATCCTTGTCGGTGTTTTTTAGATTTTCGCCAAATAAACATAAAGTGAAAAAGTGACCTTTCATCCTTTGATATGACTAAAGAAGGGTGGAACAAATTCGAAAAATTCTTCAGAAAAAATACACCATTCAATATTATAGAACTATTATTCACTCTTTAAGGAAATTAGTATAGATGTATTTATGCAAATTAGAAACTAATATAGAAGAGTTCCTTTTATGGAATGGTTATTATAGAATAGTTATTCTAGAATGGTTTTTATAGAATACTTATAATAGATTAGATTAGAATACTTATAATACTATAATAGAAGAGTTATTATAGATTAGTCATTATAGAGTAGTTTTATAGAATAGTTATTATAGAATAGTTATTATAGAATAGTTATTTTATATAAAATGGTTATTGTAGACTAGTTATTATGGAGTAGTTATTATAGAATCGTTCTTATAGAATGTACAACCTGTAAAACGATCACAAATATGCATGTATCTCTAGTGTTA
This sequence comes from Myopa testacea, assembly GCA_949629155.1. Taxonomy (NCBI): domain Eukaryota; kingdom Metazoa; phylum Arthropoda; class Insecta; order Diptera; family Conopidae; genus Myopa; species Myopa testacea. The sequence goes on along the minus strand of OX451346.1, from coordinate 3,527,898 downwards.
TCATTACTGTTATATATGGTTGCTATATATATACATATATAATACATATATAAAGAAAACTTCCATTAATATTATTCAAAATATTTCCGATTCCAATTCACTGTAATTACTGCAGCTCTACCCCGCAGATAAATCTTCGGTATCTCTTGGCACTTGATTTAATCACGAACGCATTGTTTCACCCAGCTTTACGGCATGTACAGTCACGTTGCTTGCTACCTTGGTACCTACAGACGCCAGATAGATGCCAGGATATTGCAGACTATCCTCGATTGTACGCCGACAAATACACCTGGCCCACTATCCTCCCCCTTTCACCCACTCTGCCCACCTACTCATTTGCCCACAACACGCAACAAATTCCGTTTGTTAATTTTCTCGTATTTCTCAACAATCGCCCGTTGCTGCTGCCCGCATTGCATTTGTAATGTAAGTTCGCAGGACGACGGGAACCCATCCGAACACCAGAGGCAGCAGACGTCCTGCTGCTGAATGGATCCTTAGACTGAATGAATGAAGCACACCGCTCCAGAGCACGGATTTTGAACCGCAAAACGACCAGGAATTTCGCTTTTATTTCACCTTTGATTTTTATCATTTCTACTCTCGTCTTTGTATTTCGAGACTTCCTTGCTTTTACTTTATTTTATCTATTTTCTTATAATGTTTTTTTCTTTTTACCTTCCCTCCTTTTTATGTATCCATTCGCACTTTTCCTTTTCGCGTTTACTTTTGCGCTATCTTTTTTGGTTCATGGTGTTAGTGTCTAAAGTGATTACGACTGTTAGAAGTGGGTTGAATGAAAGGGTTTCTCTTAAATTAATAGACAATCCCAGCTGCAGTTTTAATTTGGCTTAAGCGTTGTAACGCATTTTTATTACCACATACCACTTTTTGGGTCTTCTGTCCTGGACGAAAGGGACGAAGGTAGAAAGTATTTTCGGGGAATGTAATTCTGAGTTTTATTCTTCATTTTTTCGTACATTCGTTTGTGAGCATTTCAAAAGGTCAATTTCGAAGCAATGTATAAAGCTTTCATGGGGCTTTGCTAAGGATTATTTGAAAATAAAAATACTTACGTCGGAGATACTGATATAATTCAATACTTTAATAATTGCGATTAAAGATATCACGTACCACAATCCTTTTGATTGATCATAATTCAATCCTTGAGCTTAAGAATCGCATATAATTCAATCACTGAATTCAAGAGGATTCGTATATTTATAATCTCCTTATTATTAACTCTGTGTAGATGTACGAGTATATACTCAGTGTATCGCTCATTATATGTGAAAATATAGTACCACCCGGTTATAGTATTAAATGTCTTCTGTCGGAACAGTTAATATAAATAACTCCTGAAATTAATAACCGTGCTAACTGACTCTATATTTATCCGCACCTATCTGTATATCATTCATCCTCGTCATCGTTTTGCTGTCTGTCACGTTCTATCAAAGTGTAAAATATACACATCCGCCTGGTTGTAAAACACATCAAATGGGGTGTCATAATTTCATGAACGGGTGTCACACTTGTGACGCTGAAACTTATTATAGATGATGTGTATACAACGTTATATAAAACTTATACAACTCCGGTATACAACTCGAACTCGAAAGTGGATGGAGTATAGATTAAAAATAAGATGACGAGATGGGGCAACGATATTTCTTTTGTATGAACGTGGAAACTGATTCACCAGACACCAAAAAACCATTACAAAAACAACAAAATGGTTGAAGGGGTCAAGGATGAGTTTCTTAGATGACTCTCTCAGATGAACCCTAAGTAAATAAAAGTAAAGACGAAATATTGTATAAAAACCACCGCAAAAGTTGACTATATGGAAGCTGTGGTTGTTACTAAATGGAAACTGTGGTTGTTATTTATTATTTCTTCTTCTTCTTTTACTTTTACGTTTAGAAGGCGTGTCTTATATAAGACGAAATCATCTCACTACTTTAGCATTCTGAATGACATACTGAACTTAATTGTTTTCGCATTTCGAGTAATAAATTCTCATCGCTTGACGTAAATCATTTGCTTTGACTTTCTTGAACTCTCGCTCCGGATGCTGTCAACACCACATGGTACATGGTGTAGGTACGAGACATCAGGTTCCTCTGCATTCTGTCTTTTATTAATATTTTTGAAACGTGTGCGGTTTCCACGATTAGCTTTTTTCGCCCGCGCCTTAAGAAAGAGTAAATCTTTTACTAGTACTTAATATATATCTTAATAGTAGTTCATTTTCTGGTCAGAGGATTATTATTGTTACTATAAATCTTATTTTACTTTTCATTTTTCTGCTTTCTTTGTCAAGGATTCTGATATCATGTCAGCAAATCTTAAATTTAACGCATACACGTCTTTCTACACAGCTTTTATTTATAAATCTTCATCTTTTATTAATAACGTACTTAACTTTAGTGTACTACTTCTTAAGTTCCTCAAATTTTAAGCTTCGTTTTTATTTTTTCACCTGCTTCATGCGAATTTTCGTTAATCTTTAATATTATCTTTTTAACTACAATACATTATTCCATAAAGTATACTTAAGAATTTTAACGGTGTCAACATAATTTATAATTAATTTAAACTAAATCTCTAATAAAGCTAATGAAGTTCCTCTACTCTTTCTTCAGAACTGCCACAATTTTTCTCCTCCTCTTTTGAAAGTTAACAAATCACTTCTAATCCCTCGCTTTATGCTGCATACTAATTTGCATATTTTAATTAGTAGCTGCTGCCTCTGTTACGCACTTTTTTCTCTACGGCCCATCAAAGTAGGCTTTGTTAATTTATTTTATAGATGCTTTTTTTTTTGTCATTCCAAGGCTTTGACTTGGCTTTCCAAGTGACTAAACCTTTAAACCTCTTTTAAGCTTCTCTTAATTAGCTGCTTCAGCACTCTTTCTATTATAAAGAACTCTTTGGAGCTGAGAATGTAAATGAATAAATTTTATCTTGAGCTCTGTTAGTGAAAAATTACTAAAAATTACCTTCCTCATAGGAAGAACGTAAAAAGAGTTCATAGAAATAGTGCTCAGAGTCTATTCCTCTGACTTTAAAGTAGAAGCAGAAACTTAGGACTTAAATGCTTAATTTAAATAAAACTGTGAAGTCATTAAAATTTTTGATAATATTTCCAACATATCATAGAAATGTTTTATATAGTATTTATTTATACATATGTTCAGTATAACTCGTTGTCATCATATGGATCAAGTCCAATCTTCTTTGCCTCTTCTGTCATCTGTGATGCTTTATTTTTTTATCATATTTGATTTTGAAATGTGTTGAACTAAAAATCTTATTTTATCTTGCTTAATCTTCTGTTAATCTTAAAATCTACCACAAAATGATGTGCTGATCTCTTCTTCCTTTACTTTTATTTGTCTTTTTATTTGTATTTTTTATTTATACTCATTTATTTCATTTTTTCTCTTACTTTTCTTATATTATAAGGACTGTTGGATTCGGTTTGGTTCGGTTTTTCTCTCTTTGCCAATTTTATATGCCTTAAAAAATTTTTATTATTGTTCCGCTCGACTTAATTTGCAGTTTCTGCATTCGTACATGATTTATTGCCACCAGTCCGCAAAATTAGTCCAACACTGCGATGGTGTTGTTAATAATATGTTTTGAATCAGCGAAGGAAGTCGTTAAAAATCGGGTTGGTTTCAAAAGCAACAACAAAATAAACATACATACAATATAAATGAAAAAAAGACATATTTATATCTCGCAGATATTTAAAGTGAGCCACAAAGGAACCTCAGTTCTTAGTTTGTATCTAGTTGAATACAGAGTATAACGTGTAGAGTACTCTATACACTGTGTAGAGTATAGAATATATTATAAAGAATAGAGTGAAGAGTATATAGAATGGAGCACAGAGTATAGGGTACAGTATACATAATACAGCATACATATACAGCAGGTTATAGAGTATATAGCATAAAGATCACATAGGGTATAAACTATTGATTACATTTTTGTATATAGCAACACAGAGTATATAGAAGAGTGTAGAGTACAGGATATAGATTTTAAATTATAAAGTATAGGGTAGAGCAGAAGTAGAGAATATAGAGTAGAAAATATAGATTATAGACTACAGAATCTATATAAAAAATCTTCTAAAATATATAATATAGTCTAGACTCTAGGGAATTGAGTAGTAGAGAGTATCTAATATAGCATATAGTAGCTATGTTTATAAAAAGTCTTCCAAAATATATTATAGACATCTAAAGTAACAAACTCTGGATTATTTTTAGAATTAGTTACTTTTTTATTATGTATTATTTTAAAAATACAATTCTATTAATAATTAATTTTGCTGTTCACCCTTTCGGCAAGAAAGGAAGAAGATTCATCCATTTTATTCCATTTTTGTTAACGCAGTCAGGTGAAAAACAACAACCTGTCAGTTTAACTGTCATCTGTGGCTCCTCGCTCACTCCGTCTCTACTTTTTTATCAGAGATGTAACATGCGCCGACTTGCTTACCTACTCACTTACTTACTTACTTAATTACCCAAACACAGGGAATTTCTTGTAATTATCACTGAAGCCTGATTAAAAATTCGACGCCAACTCGTCGAAGCCACAACTCAAACTCTGACAGCTCCACATGACAACGTCAAGCAAGGCAGCGACCGCGATACGCAGGGAAACGCATTGAGCCCATGGAGGACTGTTGTCGCGATACACCGACGAGGTACAAAAAGAAGGAGGTGTTGGAAGGGGGAGGGGCACAAGAGGTAATGCTTGCTTCCACTGCTACATGCATATAAATGAGACAGAAATCAACATGATTTTAACCTTGAGCAATAAGACACGGACAACAAATAAAATGTAAAAACAACAGCATAAGCAACAACAACAAAAACAACATTTACAAGCCCCAAAACCATATTCGGCCAGCCGGCAGGAGCTGTTTATAGACCTCTCTGTGTTTCTGGACTAAAAGATAATACATCACTGTCAGCATATTTCAGAAAACAACAACATAATGAGTCCAAAAGGTTGAGTCCACAAGATTCAGTCCAAAGCATGGTCAAGGAGCGGGGGCAGGGTGGAGGAGAGGTGATTATGGATAACTTCTGTCGCTTCTAGGTTCTTATAATGAGATGTTAAAAAGGTTGGACGTCATGACATCAAGTGGAATCATCTACGTGAGATTTCAACCTTCGGAAATAAGAATTGAAATGAGTCACTTCAAATATATAAGCATTCAACACCGTTACTCCTTCGAAATGGCATCCAGATGTAAAGAAAGCATCCACAAATTACGAATCCAGATACAAATTACGATATACTCTCTCAGATTTACTAAGGTTGTTTACTGAGGATCTGAAATTTCATTCAAATCCGGAAAGATCCGAAATCTAAGCGACTTCCAGTCAGCGAAAGTAAGAATGGGATATCCCAGACTCAATACAGCCATCGAAAAATCGAAGTCGAAGTTGATGTCCACTACTCAAAGCTGGATTCACTTAAAATAGAATAACATCTCTCTATTGTGAGTAATTAAAAATCAATTTAAAGGCCCAATCAAAATTATTATCCATTGCAGCCGATGCAACAGGTTATAAATACCACCCAGAGATGGTGCTGGCTGCTGCTTGTGGTTGGACGTTCCTTTTAATGTCTTAATCAAAGCATTTCCTTGTGTAAACATTCATAGCATTGTTTGGTGCATCTCAGCAATAAACGGTAGTGGAGAGGAGAGAAACTACAACAACTACAAAACCAGTGTCGTGGAATGTTGGCGACAACCAGCTAAAACGGCATGCAACCAAATCAACAGCAACAACGATCGTGATGATGATGATAATGGCAATGACAACGATGACACTGCGAATGCGGCGCAACAGGCGGCAATCAACGGAATCGGTTGAAGCTATAAAAATCCAAAGAGTCGCACGTACCGTACCACACTTCGATGGCGCGCACAAATCTAGTCAGAGACCATTAATTAGTAACATTATGGCCAATATACAGGCGAGCACAAATGGCCAAGGAAACAAGGAAGGCGTGGATGAAGATGAACAAAACGAAAATAAAGTAGAATGGAAGACGAACGACTGGAAGTGTAGACGCAAGTGCATAGAAACGGGAGAAGTGAAGAGCGGGGAAGGGAGGTGATGAGAGGAGAGGTGATGAGGAGGATGATGAGGAAGGGAGGACGTTATACAAGGATGGGCCATCGAGAACTATAATAGAGTGCAATAATACAATGTTTAGCACCACAAAACAACAACAATAAAATGACATCAAGCGGTTGCCATAAAATTGCGGCATTAATTATCAACATCAACAAAAACGATGACGATGACGATGACGACGACGACGACGATAACGCATTTCTGCACATGCATGTTGGTCATACATACAAGAGCAACAACTACAACTCTGGCTGTGGCATCTTAAAAACGTCACTACTCAATAAAAGGGAAAAAAGATGGAGATGGAGAAAACTACAAACAACAATCAACCGAACAACTGGACCCCGAATGTCGTTGGTTTTATATTCTCCTTGACGTCCTTACCGGGCATTTTAAACCCGGAGAGAACAGCCTGCATTAGTACTGTCACTGGAAGGGGAAGCAAGGGAGGGTTGTGGCTTACGTAATCCACGTCGGATTCAGTCTATATCCCAGCCTTAGTTTATGTAATCTTCGGTGTCGCAAGCGCTGTCGTCAGCTTTCAGTGTTGAGTGCTTCACTGATGTTTGAAGAACCTTTAACTGTTTTCCGGTTCTGGTTCTGGTTCTGGTTCTGGAAGTTGTACTGCATGATAGAATCCGATTTTTTACCTGTTATAAGTAAATAAATCGCAGTTATATTTAATAAATAACCCTAGAGTTTTATATTTATACTTAAAAATAGATGAATATCCTTTAGAAATCCTTTAGATATTATATTTTAGATAGGAAGGTACCATATCAGGTATCAAGATATCCATATCAAGATTCAAGATGCCAGTCTTTGCTAGGTTCCTGGATATTATAATAACAGAAACTGAACGAAATGATAGATGACATGGAACATCCTCTTACCGATAGCCGACCCATTAAAGCAGCCTCATAACCTTGAAATTCACCGACCTTCCTAACTTCTTTAGAACTAAGAACTTCTAACAACTTTTATTGTAATTTAAGAAAATGTCGAAATATCTTTTGTTGACGTTGGTTTTTTATTCGTAATAAAAGTTCAAATACAAATTGAAATTAGCTCTATTGGGAAAGTTATGTAGCTACAAACGAGTGCCGGTAGAGCGCGTTTGGTTAGCATTCGAACAACGATTACCTGTTTATGGGCAACCAAATCAAAGTAGAATCTGCTTGTGTCAAAAAAGTTGACATTCCGACGGGAAGTCATAAAAACCGAAACTGCAGCAATGCAATTTTATAACTTTTATTCTCTGAATTGCCCGATACTTTTACGAGTATTGTTTGTTCGCAGTTATCGAACATGTTCAGAAGCTATCGATGTCTCTTTTTAACGCATTACGTTAGGTTTTCCAAATCGGGTTTTCCGCCATCAAATCGCGATGTGTAGCGTGTCATATTCCTTTAATGGGTCTCACAATCCCGAAACGCATTCAGAGATAACGAATTGAATTTGCAAAAAAAAACACGAATTGTATTTGCAAAAAGAAAGCCAAAAACAAACTGTACTGCGTTTGGTAATATTATTCGTCGCCAATCGTTGCTGTTCCTTTGAATGGAGTCAGTCGCTTTTATAGCGCCGTATCTCGTATAGTTTGTTTGTTTGCCTGTCAAAAGTTCTGGCAACCGAATGGCGAATTTTAGTGGTTGGCCATTTGTTCCAAGCGTCTCTGTGCCACTTCATGTTCCACGTTTATGGGTTCTGTGGCCCAGTCGCAGTTGTCATTCGTTTGGACATTCGGTGGCGCCATTATTTGCACCCATTCGGAATTTGTAATGATGCCTTGACTTGAACAATGAACCTGGTCTTGTGTTCCAGGCCACAATTCTCAAAACATTTGAAGGTGTTCAAAAACTGGATTGAAAATTCCCTAGAAAATATCCCAGGATTTCAGACTTAGTAAAACCAGAAAACCCATCTAAAGTTCAGTGTTTAATTTAAGATAAATCAAAGCCTTCTTTCTTTTTCCGAAAGTACTATCGAACTACTATCGAAATCTACTTATCCTTAAAATCTTTTAACGAAATATCAAATCTTTTATCACTTCATCGATCATCATCGATTCATTATCTATTGAATTCATCATCATTTCCTATCATCAATTTGTCACTCTTTCATCACTTCTCCACTTCATTACTTCTAGTAGCAAAATCTAAAATATTTTCCGAAACTACTTGAATATTTCGTGTGTTATTCCACGTACTATACAAGGAAAACTATTGATTGCGATCGTGTTGATAAGTTCAGTCAATGTCAATCAAATCGCGTATATTTCACTGTAAAATTAATCAATATTTTCGAAGAATACAGTACGGAAAGCGTACACTTTCTGTGTAGGAGCTTCTGTCATCGTTGTAGCCGTCAGATTGAAATCCACCACCCGCCTTCCTCGGAAATGTCAAGAGTCAAATTTGCTTTTGACGAGCTATATTCGTCGTCTGTCTGTCAGTTCGATTGTCAACTGCGCTGCGCCACGCCGGCCGACCAACACAATTAGTATGCGAGGTCGGCCGACAAGCATGACTCGTGCGTTTGCCTACCCGTCAGTAAGGCCGCAACTCAGTGTCACTCATTCAAGGAAGCTTCTTCTGTGCGTCCGCTTCTTCTGTGCGTCCGCTTCTTCTGTGCGTCCACTTCTTCTGTGCGTCCGCTCCTTGCTGCGTCCTGCTAACTACCAGGTACACCGTCGTAGTGTGTCTTTTAACCGTTCCTACCTTCTTTCGTATTGTTTCCCTATTTATTTCTACTCATTTATCATATCTGTAATCAGACTCATCATCGGCTTGAGTTCTCGCTCGTTCCATGCTTTCATTCTTTTCCCTGCTTGTTTATTTCTCATTTGCTTTTGATTCGCAATAATTTATCACACGCATTTCGCATTTGTAATATAATTCAAACTGATTTCTCTTTAAATCTACTCCGAGTGCGCTTGAGTCGTTCAGCCAAGCGTTTGTTTGCTTTGTCGGCGCGTCGGTTTGAAGTTGTTACCGACGCTTGGCTGTTGGCTGTTCGTAATGTTAACTGATTTTGTCATTTAGTTTTGTTCTTTTGCCTCGGTGTGGGTTACACTGCAGTCGCTGTTGTTGTAACTGCTGCTGCCTCTGCTCCGACCAGGAACAAAAAACTAGTATTTAATGTAATGGTTCCACTTAATTCTGGAGCGTGTACGACAACCCGACAACCCGAATGGGAGCTCACGGAGCGTTTGAATAATCGCTTTCACTTCACTGGAAATTCTAAACTCTGCTGAATACTATCTGGCAGCGGCATCTCCGGCCCCGAAGTGGTACGTGAGACTTGTTTACACTTTAATTGTTAACCATTTGGAGAGATTCTATGTAGAGATTCTATGTAGATATTCTATGCAGATAGTGGACGACTTTCGGGGAGGGGGAACGGGGGCTCTCTTCGGGAAGCAAGAATTACTGCCAACTGTTACAGTTGTCATCATTGTAAAATGCTGTTTGATGTTATTTATTACACTCATGACATTTCAGAGATGCTAGGAAGCTCAACTGAAATACAAAATCAAACTGAATAAGAAATATTAATTCAAGAGCTACTCCGAATACGATTTCCGTAGAACTTCAACGTTGATATCGATTTGGAGAGTACTTCTTTGAAGTTTCTTCTTAATATCTACTGATAAACTACAAGCTAAACTATTTAAACAGCGATCTTCATGACTGATCGCAAAATTATTGCATCTTTGAACAAGAATTCTATTCTTAAGTCTATTATTGCACCCATGAACCAGAACGTGTCTTCATTACCAGAGAGGTATCTAATCTCTATCCTTAGACTTGATTTAACCCGGTAAATAAATAATTCTCAACATCTGTCAACTGCATTGAAAGCAAAAGTAAAGCAGAAGAAAGATTTGCTGAGTTGTCTCTTGAAGTGAAAAGTTGCCCAGCCACCAGGTTGAAAGAAGATCACTCAAAAAAACAAGATGTATTATTTTCCTTCTTTTCAAAAAATATCTCCACACCCCCTTCTATCCACAGCCACCTTCTATCCTGCGCCACCTTCTCTCCCGTGCCACCTTCTCTCCCCACCAACCATTCCCGAGACCACTTCAACTACTCCTCGAATTAGTGCCACAATCGTCAAGAGCAGCAGATGCATGCAGCAAAAGCGACTCATAGATGCGGCGATCAGACGGCGATCAATGAAGACAAGTAGACGCAATCATCTGAGATGCGATGCGCTGTGACGCGATGCGATGCCATGCGATGTCAACACGATGCTGACCATGTCAATAAGCGATTTACGTACCTTCGAAGAGCTGCGAGCGAAATAAGTTGTATGCGCTAACAAGATGGCCGTTGATCGTGAGCGCGAGCGCATTCGCACACACTTTCGACAGTTAATGACACATGAAGCGATCGTTTTGCTGAACAAATGGCACTCAACGACTCTGCGAAGTATAACGCAGCGAATTTTAAAAGGCTTCTCTGTTGTTGTTGTTGTTGTTGTGGTTTGCTGTTTACTGTCTACGACTTGTGTCGTTCACACTAATGGACCAGAACGTGAAGTGGACGTGCTGGTGGACTGACCATCAGCTCCAAACGTGGCTGATTGCTGACGGGGCTGAGCTGCGTGCGCCACGGATGCCGTCTACCGTCTTAAGTGATCTTCCGTGCCCTGTCCTCTGAGTGAGCTGCGTGTTCTTTCCTGGAAGGCTGAGATGAGAAGGACGAAGATGTGGTGAGTTACTATATGTTAGTATGGTGAATAGACTAGCAAGGGGCTTGTATTTGATTTTGTGCGAAAATTGATGGGTTTAATTGACGTCACGCAAGCAGGTGAGTCGCATTTTGTCACGCTCAGTTGAGTTGCTTCCAGTTCCAGAGTAGAGCATCTTTAAATGACAAGTTTAGGAAAAAAGAGGTCGTTAAAAAGCAAGAGAAACTGAAGATGCAATTTTCTAATAACCAAATATTATACAAGATTCACGCATTTATGCAAGATAATCGCCTAGATACAAGATTGCATCACAATCATTTATAAAAGATGGCATAATCACCCTAATAATCACTATTTGCTCCTAATTTTCCCTATTTTCCCACCCATACATCGTATTCCTTCGCGAAAGAATAGCATACGTTGACTACGTTAGATAACCCACAGTTCCACAGGAACCACGAATGTCTCTGAAGACCCTCCTCTTCTATCTATCCCATTCTGGTCCATTCGGGCCTCTCGTTTTGCAAATAACGAAAATAGTGAATAATGTTCTCTCCTAAGAGGAAATATCGAGAACTATACACCAGATTTCAAAAGAAACCAATCAGTTATTCGATTCGAATGAAATGTACTCCAAAATGTGTATACTTAGTGATAGACTTAATAATGATCTATCAAATGATCTCTACCAAACTCAGTTCCAACAGAGGTAACCTCCTCTGAGGAATCCTGAATGGATGCTGTTGGACTATCGCATAAATAAGTAACTACGTAACTAATTGGAGATTAATACTCTACCAATACTTGGTAGAGCTGTTTTCCTCACAACAGTTACGAATACTTTTTTTGTACCCCTTTCAAATCAGTTTTATCATCCAATCCTTTAAAACCAATGAATTTGTTCCATTCATACGAAGTCTTATAAATGTTTGGCCCGAATGCGCTAATTTTTGCGAGAATCGAAATGATGCTAATCGTATTGCTGCTGCCCAGCTGGATAGCAACGTATTAAGCCAGTTCTTCGTCATCATTAAAAGTAATTAGAATTAACAAGCTCACAACTAATTAATTGAAGCTGCTGCTATTTTTATTACGCCGCCTGCTAAACGGCGTGTTTTGCAACGTCAGCAACAACAGTGATAGAAGCAGCAACAACGAGAACAACACCAGCAACAACAACATGAATAACAGCAGCAACAACGACATGAACAACAGCAGCAACAACAACATAAGTCAAGCAGGAACGTGAAGCAGCTTAACACAGGCTACAAAACTCAAAAATTACTACGTCTATAAAAGTTACTTCTTCTTCTTCTCTATATATTCAGACACCTCACATACATATATTGTATATATCTTGCTCAATATGTACCTTGATGCATCTTGTAATTCAACTCCATGGACACGAGATGCCGCCGCTGATGAAGCGTTGATCAGACTGGCAGCCAGACTACGATTACTACTCGTACTCGTACTTGTTTTAATGTTTCTGCTTCTGCTACTGTTGCTGTTGCTGTTGCTGTTGTTGTTGCTGAACCAACACACACACACAACAAACAGAGGCTTATCTCGTTAGCCATCAACGTTAGTTGTGTTTATTGACTGCCGTAATGAGTTTGGAAGGAAGTAAATTGCTCAGGATGTCAGCATGTGAGGAGTGTGAAGAACGACGGCCGGACGAATGTAGGCACCTCAACGATGTCGGACGTAGCTCGCTTCTAATTGATTTTAATATATCGCCTCGTAAAGCTTACTTCAAGAACACTTCAACGTAGCAAATAAAGCAATTTTAGTTGCACTCAACCTCGATACTCGATACTTGGAATAAATAATTCAGAGCTATTTTTGGTAAGTAATAAATTTCGAAAGCAATCTTAGATAATATTTGAATATATACAATATGCCCACTAAAATAACTCAGTATTCATGTGAAGAAAATATCTAAATATAATTGAGAATTTTTCTTTAATAAAATTAATCAATAAACATGAACAGATACGAACAGATACAAGATCCGAAACGATATTGAAGCCATAAAAGATTTATTTAGTAGTTCCATGATATTGAAAGCTTTCCAGCTTTCTGAAGAATGTTATATTTCATTCCGATATAAAGATATTCTACAATATTAGGATGTTTGGAGTCATATTAGATTCTAAAACGTATCACTTTGCTTTATACAATAGAAAGATTTTAGTTACGAGTGTCTATAATAATAAGTTTCATTCAAGTATCTGTAGTAAAAATCCTATGGGAAAAATCTATTGTTATTTCCCAAAATTATTTTCACTTTCATTCAATTCAAATTCATTCAATAAGATTTCTATATAAATAATGTTTCGTCAAAATCCTTGTGGTTTGAATGAAATTCAATTCAATTCTGATCTACTACAGCAAACATCACTTGACATACATACCAATACCACTCTCATAACATAAAAACACATACCATACGCATACCCACACCCCTCTCTTCATCGATTTACATAGTATATCTATTCACCGACACAGACACGTTTCGCATCAACTTCAAGGACATAAATTCAAGATGTGGCCATAAGATTTATGACCGCCACGGACGTGGTATTTTCAAAAGTATTCAAAGCACGCATTCGCACGATTTCCCTGCCGATAAGAAGATTGAGGCTCTTGCGGCTTCAACCGGCTTTTAATGATGCATTCATACGCTCAACTCTTGGGACAGGACTGGTCAGGAGAGGGCATGATAGGAGACAGGAGAAGAGAAGGATGAGGAGAGAAGAGAAGAGGGGAGAAGAATGAGTCCTCCCTCAAGTAGAAGGTCACCAGACAAACCCCGCTTAAGTAGCCGCAAGAATCGACCAACAAATAATTTACAGTGGAATTTGAATATCCGAAATATTCCCTGTATACTGATGACCCATACCCATCCCCGCTCCAGCCCTCTCGTGGATATACACGACGTGATATTTAATTTTGTGGTCTCTATTGTGGATGAGATACAATGAGATGAGGTGAGATGTTGTTGTTGTGTTGTGCTTCTCAAGATGTCGCTTCTCATCTCATCTCTTCTCTTCTATCGTCATGTTATTTATCACCTATAAAATTCTCATAAAGTGTTCAGCAGTTCATTCCTCTCACTTTTTGATGGATTTACAGTCTTAGAAATGGTACGATATGACCTTTAAAAGGTGAAAAGGTGAGACACTATATAGCTGTCTTTCTTTTTCACTTTCTCCCTTTGTTTCTCTCTCTCCTTCTCTCTCTCCCTCTATCTCCCTCTCTCTCTCTCTCTCTCTCTCTCTCTCTCTTTCTCTCCCTTCTGATTCAGTATTTTCAGCGTTTAAATTTCAATTTCTTCACGCATTTACGAGTATATCTGCAATTATCGTAAAATTCCTTTCCATTTTATGTAATCGTTTACGGTATACGGTTGTTGTAATACAAAAGTTGTTGTACTACTGGGTAGTTTATATCCTCAACTATATTTTATCCATTACGTATCCATTTCTTTATGTTTTTTTGTCTTGCTTTTCAATAGATTTCTTTTAGTTTTCAGTATAGTTTTGGTATATAATCTACATTTAGTTAAGTGTTTCTTGACATCTTCTTGTCGTAAAAAGGATTCGCAGTTGGTTTTCATTTTCAATTTCAGTTCCATTCAATTCAATGCCATTCTGTATTAAAAAAATACCATGAGGTATCCTTAAGTTAGAAATCCTATTAAGATATCCTTTTGTTAGAAGATATCCTGGAATCATTAAGATACAAAAAAGGACATTATTACTCATTATTAATCAAGATCTTGTGCGAAGAAACACAGAATCACCTCAGTTGTGGTTTTAAGATTTTCAGTTCTTAAGAATTCCCAGAATATTTATTGAATTTCCGATTTAGTAGAGTGGATTTCGAGTTCTGTAATCACTTTGTACCTGTCAAGTTCTTTTCAAGTCCTTCTTTAACCCTAATCTAATCTGTTTACTTTAGTAAATTAGTTTCCAAACGAGAGAAGTTTTATAGAGTAAGTACGACTATTTATATTCTTGTATACTCTGTCTTCTTTGACCTCATTGTAAATATTTGATTTCAATTAAAAATTTTCATTTGCCACTCACATTTCTACGATGCTGTTGCTGAGGTACGAGCCTTCGAATACCGCAAATAGCGGTACTTCTGTTATAACTAACTAACTAACCAACTAAGTAACTATTTCAGTAGCAACATTAGACCAAAAGTTAGTTCGTTTAACCTCCTCGTAGTCGTCCTCGTAGTCGTCGTCGTGGTCGCTTCTCCAGTGAATATTTGCTCTTCATGAATATTTGAAGTTCATGAAATTAAGTAGCATTTGTATTAAAAATGTTTAACTACACACAGACACACATACACACATGAATACAAATTGTGTGTGTGTGTGTTTGTGTGTGCGGAGATGAAAGAGTAACGCGTTTTCACGGAAATTTCCATCACCAGCAGCTTCGAGGTTGTTTCCTTGCCTTCTTTTGCTGTGTGTCTGTTTGACTCTCTGTTGTTTACGGAACATCAAAGATCACCCCACCACCCTCTCACTTTTTGCATGATTTATGCTGCAAACAGATACTTAGTTCAGTGTATTAGTCGAAACTTTTACTGCGGAGTCCATTCGAAGTGTGCCACACAAACTTTGCTCGAGTTCTCGAGGACAGCTCAAGGAAAGTTAATATTATTGTAGTTGTTGGAATGGATGATAAAATTCCCTGACATGCCAGTAAACAACAAGTGCGGGCTGGCAGGAAGGAGGGGAGTGGGGATGGTGGAACTAATTAAAATTAATTAAAATAATTAGCAAAGTTGAAGAATATGCTAATGTTTGGATACAGTGTTGTTTGTATTCAGATAAAAGAAGAGCAAAAACGAGAAGAATGCCAGAGAAAAGTTTGATAATTTGCTAGATGAAAGAGAAAACTTATTTTAAATAAAATTCATTACATGTAAATACAAATTAATAAAGTGAATTTTCAATTCATTAAACCGCATTCGTTTATCATATTAAATTCACATTCATTCATTCGAAATTCACATTCATTCAGTCGAAATTCACATTCGTTAATTGTTATTATCAAGTTTATTATTCATTCAGTTCATTATTACACAAAATTCATTGTTTCTAATTCTTTGAAATGTTATTCAAGTTCATAGATTCATTTCATTGTTCATTCATTGCAATTCATAGCTCATTTGTTCATACAATTGTTAAATAAATTCATTCATTCACTCAAACGTTCATTGTTATTTATAGCGGATTCATTGTTCATTCATTGAAGTGTTCATCCATAGTTTATTCATTGCAGTGGTTGTGCATAATTCATTCATTATTTTAATTGTGCATTCACTGAATTATTATTATTATTTCTCTAATTAACTCAATTCATTGAAGTGTTCATTGTTCACTGAAGGATTTATTATCGTTCATTCAATCAGCTTCTTCATTCTGTGAAGTTTTGTTATTATTTTAATAATTAATTCAATTTTTTTAAGTGTTCATTAATTCATTTCTTCTTTTGTTGAAAAATTATTTATAATTAACTGATTAATTCAATTGTTCATTCAAGTTTCATTTAATTCTCATTTAATTTTCAATCAGAGTTCATTAATTGATGTCGTAGTCATTATTAATTTTTAATTAGTCATTCATTGAAAGTTTATTTATGATTCATTCATTCATTCAACTAATTGAAGTGTTAAACAGCTTACTTTGTTGCTGAATCGTTACTTTTTACTGCTTTAAATTGTTTCTTCGTTTTAAATTCGCGGTTTTTATGTCATTACATTTTCATTACCGTTGTTTTGAAAGATCGTGCTTTTTATTTGAATTTCTTCAACACTTCAGGTTCAGTTATTTTCAAATTACGAATACGTTTTTTGGAATGGTTGACGCATTGATGATGAACGTGTCGATCGCCAGCTAAACGATGAGTGACGAGTCCGTGAATAATTTAAGATTTTTTGATAATTGTTGAACGATTTTTTGTTAAAATTATTTTTTTTTTTTTTATGAGTCACTAAATCAGATCTTCAAATCGGGATGGAATTTCGTCAAAAGTCACGTTCGATTGTGGTCAATTCTTGTAGCACGTAATTTTCTATAAAAAAAGATGCTTAATTCTATTTTATGAGACTTTATTTTAATTTAGTGATTTTTAATCTCTTATTCTTATTATTATATAACAATTAACGACAATTGAGTCATTATTTATCCAATAATAGTGAGTGACTGTGACTTTCATTGGTTTCTCCTTGCTTTTTTGCTATTTAGATATATTTACATTATCTTAAATAATCTTAAATAATCTTACATAATATATTTATAAACCCTTTTTTTTTTGTCACTGCTTTTTTCATCATATTTCGCTTAAGTTTCGTTTACGTTGTAAAAATATTCACAAAACTTTTGATACAAAAGTTGAATAAAATAAAAAATAAAAGTTTTCCTAAAAGTGTCTTTTAGTTTCCAATTGAATCGAAAACTTTGTCGCTTTGAATTAAATTAGGAAGGAAACAAAAAAAAAACTGCAGTTTATCTCAGAAAAACGACGGAAGCTGTCGAAATACAGCGAATATTTTGAAATTACAAACAAAAGACTGCAAAAGAAGATTACGGTAAATAAAAAAGGAAGAAAAGAAGGAAGAGAAAAAGAAATAAATATAAATACCAGAACGAAAGAACCAAATAATACAACAAAACATATGAAATCATAGTTTAAAATACAATAAGAAAAAATAAAAAAATACTCAAATAGAATTGAAATAAAATGAAAATGCAGTTTTTTTTCTTTGTCTCAACGCAAATTGAATAAAAAGCGTTAAAGTTGCACATCGCTGGTGAGACAAACAACAACAACAACAGCCACAACAACAGCAGAAATGAAACAGAGTCAGTAAACAGCAACTGAAAGCTTTAGAAGCTGCTGCCAACCGATTATGACGGGAAAAGTTTCGAAACTTCACACAGACACAAACGCACACAGAGGAAGAACCAGCTTTGGCCACCCACCCGACCCCGAAAATCCCATCACCCGACCCCAGAAGCCACTCCCACCCACTCTTCGCCCAACAAAGCTCTCTCGCCAAGCAATCTAACAGTAAATCGCGTGACTACGAGCAAACTACGAGCAACAGTACCCAAAAAACGGTATCTCTCCCTCTCTCTTTGCTACACTCTTCTTCTTCTATCTTACTTTTACGATGCTTCCTCTTCATATTCAGTATGCTTCCTCTTCCCATTCCTTTGAAAATGTCAAAAAATGTCCTTTACTCACACAAAACAAAATACGATACAATGAATTCTACGATTACAAACGAATACGATTCAATACAGTAAAAAGTAACAAAAAATTCAACAAAAACAACGAAAAAACAATGGAAAAAATATAAAAAAACAAAAGAAATGTCAAGTTGGCAGCACTGTTGGCAGCGGATGTTGTCAAAGTTGTCAGATGAAGCTTAGAAACATAAGAAACAACTTCGAAAAACCAAAAAAGATGCAAAACGGTGAAGAAAGAAGAGAGAAGGAAAGAAAGATGGCGAGGAAGAGAGAGGGATAGAGTGGGAGAAGCATAGAGAGACAGAGAAAGAGAGAAAGAGGGACATAAATAGATAGAGAAAAAGAGCAGCAGTGAAAAAGATGGGTTCTTTGATGCACATCAAAATGAAAAAACAAAAAAATAAAAAAAATTTTAGAATAAGGAAAACAAATAGAAAAAGAAAACCAAAAACAGCATAAAAACCAAAAAAAAAAATGAACATACGAATAGAAGTTCACAAAACTTGCTTCTTTAAATTGCCAAAAGCACTTCTGAAGAAGCGCTTCGAATCGCGCCGAATTGCATCGCATCACTGGTTCGCCGCCCTCGCAAACAACCACTCGCAGCTAGAAGAAGAATGCAGCGAACAGTTTTCAGCGAGTTCCTTTTTTTTTATACACAGTTTTACGCAGTCGACGTCGTTGCCGAAGCCGATGTCGTTGCTAGAGTAGCCATTGTTTTTAGATGAGTGAATGACAGCCAGTTTGTATTGACTTCATTGAGTGTACAGTGAAGAGGAAGAACTCAGTGAAGAAGAAGATGATGATCAGGAGGATAAGAAGAAGAAGAAGAAGAAGAAGACGAAGAAGACAACTTAGACAATAATACAATCAAATGAAACGAAGATCAGAAAAATGTGCAAAGGAACTCAAAGGAGATTCCTTAAAATAAGCTATCTTTAAAAGAATGTGATTTTGTTGTTCACTCAAGTCGATCAGATGTTTTCCTGGGATGATTTGTGTGCCTCCCATCCCATTTGCGTGTTTCTTGGGATGGAAAGCAAGCTTATAACAAATTTAAAATTGGGCTAAAAGTGTTACAAGAGCTCAGTCATGAGACTTCAATATATTTAATCTATTAGATTATCTTTATTGCTCGTAATTAATTTAAAACTTCTTCAGTCGGGAGTAGAAAAAAAAATATTCATTGAGTAAGTCACAAAGACAAACAAGACCAAAAGTGATTGATTGATTGTTTGATTGATTGATTGTTATTATTAATTAATTTAATATTATTATAAGACAGAGATAACTAAGAGTACTCCAACGATTAATATTTCTAGCGATTTGCGTATGTAACTGTAAATATTTCCATATCCATATTGATATCTTGTCGCATCGTACCGTATCGTAGCATATCGTCCATGGGATTCAATGTTTGAGTCCAAAATATTGACATTACAATTTAGATTCATGGATTGAAGTAATGGGAAATACAAATGAGCGAATACAAGAGAGAGATAGCAAACGCGGGTAATCAATTGGCGAGTACAGAAGAGCACCGAGTACAGATCCAGAGTAGAGCAGAGCAGCGCAGCTGCTTGTCTGTTGTTCGGGTAACCAAATCAAATAGAAAACCCAGCGCATCAACGTAAACAAAGCCGTGGACACATACGCAAACACATGCACACATTCATACATTCACATGCATAAACATACAGCCATGTATACAAACATGTATTCAATAACACACTCTCATAACACATTCATATAAATATACATATAAACAGGAAGTAAAACGCACTCACAACCACAGATACGGCGAAATCAGCATCATACGAAAACTGTCACTCATTCATTCACTCACTCACTCACACAGTTGCACAAATTAAAGTTTTATTTATTGATGGCAAATGATAGAAATTGTTGAACAAATATTTGGCCAAAGCAATCCGAAATGTTAATCAATTAGTTAGTCATCAGCAAGTGGTGGCAACCCTGGCGATGAATCTGGTCGAATCGAGTCGAGTTGCTCGGCTCGTCGTTCGGTTGATCGGCTGGTCGAGTTGGTAGGCTGATTGGAACTACTTACTTAGTTACTGTTGATGCAGTTGTTGTTATCCTCTAGTTGTTGTTGTTGTTTTATTCGTAGTTGTAGTATTTGTTGCTATTGAGGATTATATAAATACGTGTTTTGAATAGAAGCGAGTATTTATATTTATTTGTTTATTCGATTGTTTGCCGGTTTGCTTGTTGAATTCGCATCGATACGGTGTACAATTAATAATTGAATTGAAATCTACTTGAAATAAATCGACGAAGCAGAAGGAGAAAAACAACGTAGAAAAACAACAACAACGATTGCACATTTTAAAGAGATTTCAACGAGTGCAACAAACAAAAAAAACAATTTTAACTGCATTTTCAAATGCAAGCAAAATTCTGCCGACTGCACAGCGACTGCATGAAGAAGGTGCTCGTATTTTCACATAATAAATAACGAATAATGAACGAAGGACTGCGCTGACGATTGAAAACGATGCACTCATGTTTCTATTGCAACAACAAAACAATTATGTTGCGTCTCGGTGTGGGGAAGTTTTGCGTGCTCCTCTGTTGATTTGTTGTTGTACATGCGATTTATTGAAAATTACTCAATTTATGACGGAAAATGCAAATTAATAGAAGAACAACAACAACAAACACTAGAAGAACAACACAAATGCACGAACATAACTAACAAAGCTCGCAGAGAGTCGTTCGTTCTTTAGTTTACTTCGTGGGTTTTACTGCTAAAAGCCGAAGGAAATTCTAAGAAAATTAATATTACTTCAATACACGACGGAGACGACGTTGAAGTTGAGGGTGAGGAATTAAAATCAGCTTAAACAAAGACTTAACATAAACCGAAGAATTCGTAAGTAGATATATTATATTTAAATATTGATTTAATATAAAAAATATAATAAAAATAGTATTATAAATATGTATAATAAATATAGTAAATATAATAAATATAGTAAATATAACGTAAAATATGGTCACCAAAAATTATGTAGTAAATGGAACCAAAAACTGATGACTGAACTCTTAGAACTCAATTTAAAAGCAGATCCTGTTTTCAGTTACTTGAGTCACTTGAAGAAGTTACACAAGAACGACACAAGTCATGACACCCCAAATTGCTCTCATGTTTGCAAGCGAGTTCATTTTACTTGTTTATTTTTTTGTTCGTGTAGTTTTTCTGGCCAGTTTGCAACCGGAAACAGGAGAAAAATCCTTCTTTTAACCGAGTTTCCGTTTTCCGGAATCCAGTTTCGCAAACGCAGCACTTAAAGTTACTGTTACAGTTACAACAACAGCAGCATCATCATCTGCCACTCCTCTCTACTTCCCCTCTTCTGGTTACCAGAGCCTCAGGAGGTCATCTTCTCTGCCATCTGAAGTGAAGACTGTGATGAAGACTGTATTGAAGACAAGCGCTCTTTTGGGGGTACTTTTTTTATCAGAAAACATTTCAACAAAGAATTTGAAACAAACAATTTAAGGAAAATTTATATCACAAAGAAACTTATTTAAAGACTTTATAACAGGATCTTAGAATAGTATTTCAGTACAGTATAGCATAATATAACACATTCACTCGAACATAATTTCTATTATTATTTCTTTATTTTGTACGATCGCCTTATTTTTGGATAATCAGTTTATTTGTCAATTTTTTACTTAAATCTTGAAGTTTTATTTATTTAATATAAAAATTTAAGTAGTCGATTAATACAGTTATTGAAGGTAGTTTTTTGAGAAATCAAGCTGTCTAAAAAGAGCATTTCGAATGACAGCCTCACGTTTCCCTGTCATAAATTTTACACTTTATTAAAAAATGTTCCTCAGTAAATCATCAATTAAGGGTTTATATAAACACACACACACACACACACACACGCACACACTCATGTACATACATATATAGACACACCTAGTTATAATATTAACATAAACACTCAAATTTACAAATGCTTCTGAACAACAACACCAACAAAAGCAACAAGTGATAAATTATAAACTCTTTTCCTTAACTGATGCAACTCTGATGAATTATAAACGATTTTTTCATTTGTTTAACATGCGTTAAGAGTTTGTCAACCATTCTTTTTGTTAGGAATTCACGTGGAATAATAATTTGATCACAAATAATTTAAATTGATGACAAGCAGCAAGTTAGAAAAAAACAGGCACGAAGTCACAAACAGAGAGAGAGAAAGAGAGCGGGAGAGAGAGAGAGAGTGTGAGAGACAGAGAAACAGTGAGAGAGAGTTAGAGTGAGAAAAATACCGTATATAGATGACATGATTTTAACCAGCTAACGTTTAGAAAAATTCAAGAAAAAGAAAGAAGGAATAAATCAAATGTTTAATAAAAATTTCATAAAATATCCGAAGTACTATACACATTCAGGTGATGTTACATGACACAGAAATGAAGAAAAGACAAGAGAAGAGAATAGAGCAGAAGAGAAAAGAAGGGAGAAGAAAAGAAGAGAAGAAAATCGATCTAACTTTTGATTAACATAAAAAGAGAATCATTAAAAAAAGGATTCTTAAAGAAATAAGATAACTTTTCTTACTCTTACTTCAGGAGAAACAATAATCAGGCCATCGTTCATCATCTTCTAAATCCTTTGAAATTTAATAAAACAATTCAGAAACTTATTACATGTGATATCTCACATAAGAGATATGATACTCAGATATTCGTATATGATACTCATAAATACAGTTATTAGAAACTATAACTTATCCCAGAGATGTCATAATTTAACACTTTTGTTTCCCTTTCATTCTTCTCTTTGGAAAAAAGGTTTCGCCTATTTTATCACTTAATAACCAATGATATGTCCTCAAGTTTTCAAGGATACATTTTAATAAAAATCTCTACGATGAAATATGAGACAAAATTATTACAAACGTACATTATTTACACGTTTCAAATGAAGCTGGTTTCCAAGGTTTGAAGTGTCGTTTGTGTGCCTTCGTTCTGGGAAAGGGACCAAAAAATATCATGATAAAAATATACTATATATGAAAAAATGACGTTAAAGTAGTTATAGTAACCTCTTCTGTGACATGTGAATATTTCTTTAAGAATGTGAACCCTCTCAAAATGATTTTGTCGTCCCTTTTTTAACCCATTCACACTCTCGTTCCTTCTGCTTCACTCTTCTTCACCCTCCTTCACCCTCCTTCACTCTCCTTAACTCTCCTTCACCCTTCCTCACTCTCCTTCAATCTCTTTCACTATGGCTGTCTCTTTTCTTTCACTTCTCTTTATTTTTGCATACTCGATATAAGACTTCGGATATTTTATGAAATTTTTATTAAACATTTGATTTATTCCTTCTTTCTTTTTCTTCTTCCTCTTCTTTTTTCTTTTTCTTTTTCTTCTTCTTCTTCTCTTCCTTCTTCAGAATTTCTTTCATATTAAAATATGTGCGAGTTGATATGAGTTCTTCTGTTTTTTATTCTTCCCTTTTATTGGGGTCTTAGGGTCATTTAAATGCTTCAGAAAGTGGGGCCAATTGCTGGGGGTAACGAACGAGGGCCCGAACGGATGGAGAGCGTGTCAAATGGGTCATAATAATATTCGAATTGATGTATGTTGGCATGAGTATTTCGCTGCAAGTGTTTTTCTTTCCCTTTCGATTTCGCTCGCTGAAAAACTGCTGAAGAAGTGCTGAATGAAGCATTCCTTTCGTAATCGATGACATTTTTTATGCATATCAGAGGGAAATAAATCTTGAATCTCAGAAGAGCTGGAAAACAGACACCGTTTTCGCCCCCACTCCTCGTCCACTCCACTCGCTCCCATCTTCCTTGAAAAATATTGGAAAATCATTTATTGTTCATTCAGCAAATAATTTTTCAGTTGAAAGCGATGTTCGAATGGTTGAAATAACGAATGAAAAATTGTTGTCCATTGGTCCATGTCACACTTGTCACTGCGATGCGTGCATCATTCACGCTGAGTGGTTGATGCGTGGCATGTGACCAATTAGCGTGAGTGACGGGCGCATCATGATGACAAGTGTGACATGGGCCATTAACATACAAATAATCACAAATATTGAGCTTCGAGATGCTTTTCCTATGATATTTTTTCCTTTAACCACGTCGAAGTTTAATTTAAAGTGCGATTTTAATCGAGTGAAAATGAGTTGATTTCTTTGCTGTAATTCAAAACCATATTAAAAACGATTTCGTCGCCTTCGTTTCTATACTCGACTTCATGCAGAAAACCTGTCCGAAGCGCGAATCTTCAAAGAACATTCACGTAACTTGGTTCATAGTGACAAATGGCCAAGTTAATAACTTCAGTTAAGAAAGAACTTAGCTCAGGATAAAATTTGCCTGAAGGTCTTCAATTTAAGCACGACCACAAACACTTCTTCCTAAATACAAACACACACACACACACGCGCATATACATAATTACATTTAAAATTGCAAATACAACAACAACAACGATTCCTAGAAATATGTTTCTTATAACCTAACAAATGCATTACAATTAATCTAGAAAAATTGCTGCAAAAGCAAATTAATTCAAGGTTATACATTTATTAATATTTATAAATATTGGACTTTAGAGTAAGTAGGAAAACAACAATAATAACACTAAACATAAAGCGGCTCAATAAACGTAGAAGAAAGAAATGAAGAAACGAAGAAGGTTCACATAAATACCAAAGCTTAAACTATTAAATAAAAAATAACAGAAGAAAAAAGTGACCAAAATTAATTCACACAAGAAGAAGGACAACCACAAAGAAAAAACAGAACATGTGGCACCACCATAACAAAAATTGTCAGCCAGCCTTCAAGGGACAGATTAACAATTAATCTCCGAACCCCTCCGAATCCCTCCGAAGCCGCCCGAATCCCGCAAAATCGCACCGAATCCCCCCACAACCCTCCGAGTCCATTCCAACACCACCGAATCCCTTCGAACTCTATTGAAAGCCTCAGAGTCCCCTTGAACCCCCCCAAAAAGCGTTCCTTGAGCGAAACAGCAACGATTAAAATTGCAGAACTGGAGTTGAACACTTAATCAACTCTTAGAAAAGCCCAACCATCGACGACGAAGATGTTCAGAACGACGCTGGGACGGACCATCGCCCATCTCGTAGGGACTCGAACCGGCGCAAAGACATTTTCGCCAGCTTACCGGCATAAATGTCAATTTATTATACGAACGAAAAGGGGCGTGTCGCCAGCTAAGAATATGATTCATGTGCTCGTTGAATAAGCAATTAAAGACTCAATTTGTTGCTTAAGTTGCTGTGTTTCGAGTTCAGTTTTGACTTTGGCTTTAGGACAGGAAAACAGACAGGAGTGACTTAGATGGAGAAACGGAAGAAAAATACGAAGAAGGAAAGAGAAAAGTAAAATAAGAATATGAAGACCAGAAAAAGAATTGAAAAAGAAATAACAAAATCGTACTTTAAAGTTTCATAGACGGTAATCATCTGGAATTCATTAGCTTAAGGAATCCTCTACCTTTCAAAGAGCCTGAGGTATTTGGAATATATGAAGGTTTGGAGTCTTTCAGAGATGGGAACCTTTTGGAACAGAGCCTTCAAAATGACTAGAAGAATACCAAGAGTTTAAATTTTAGGTTCTTCGAGTAGATTCTTAAAATTCAGCTATGTTTCCTCTAAGAAATACTCGGATTATTCTCTCTTTCTCCTTCTCTGTCTATACCAATCTCTCTCCTCTCTCAATCCCTCCTTCCTTTCTACTCTGTCTATAATCTCTTGATCTCTGTGAGTGACCCCTTTCTTCCGTATAAAATTATTTACTCTATTCAACTCTTGATTAAATTATGTCCAAGTATGTCCTCAACTCAAACTGTATTCTACTGAAAGTGAATGTTTAAACACTTCCCAAATTCATTATCCGAACTAACATCCTCATTAGATTAGATTCAGCTTTTCTACTCTTCTGCTTTCGCACCCGCATTAATTGAGCAATTATGAGGTACAACTCTGGGAAATCTTCTTCCGGATTAAATAACTTAAGTGATGAATCTTCTCCATTGAGCAGAATTGTTTTGTTATTCAAATATGTACACAAGAATGCGAATAATATTTATGACTTGACCTCAATGCAATGTTGGATATGAGTATCGCCGAACGGAGCCGGGACGGATTCACCGAAGCAGTGAAGTGAAGAGGAGAACTAATTGAAGTTCCTGGAATCGGAATCCGAAGAGTTTCCGAACAAGACTCAGTTACCACTAAGAATTCAACCATAATATTTAGAAACCTGCTCTAAACTCTTGATTCATTTAATGGTTGTGTTGTTGGGTGAGCAGGGTGAGCAGGGTGAATCGGGTCAAGGAGGATTGTTTATTTTGGGGAGGATTTTGCTGCTTTTGTGGTTGGAGTTTTGTTACTGAAGTCATTAATGGTGTTGTAGATGGTGTTGGTTTGTTTAGTTTTAGAATAACTTTTGACAAAAGCTTAAAAGAGGAACAATTTAATATAATGGTATATTTCATGAAAGATCTTAATCTTAGGTTTTAAATTTAATTGACCAGCTTTTTGTGGTCAATCTGATGACCTTATTTTTCCTCAGTATCGTCCAGTGTTTGACACACAACACTAGCATAGAAGAAAAAACTACACCACGACTACACCCCACCTCCTAAAAAATCAGTTAAATTCATTCATTCATCCAATCATTCATTCAATTACATTCAAGTTCATTTGATTGCGTTTACGACGCGATCCAAATTCGCACATGGATCCATGTGAGCAACAACGAAGCGAATGTGGTGCATCCAAATATGGAAATGATGAAGGAAAATTCGAAGAACAAGACGACGATGAAGAAGATGAGGAAGAAGAAGAAGTTGAGGAAGAAGTAAAAGAAGAGGAAGATGCAGCATCTGCAGAAGCTGAAACTTGTTAAGCGATTCTTGTAACCTGAAAACAGCGCAGGGCTTTGAGATGAGCCAAGTGTATTTGAAGCCAGTTTGAAGCGGTACCACCACCAAACACAGCAACAAGAACAATAACAGCAACAACAATAACAACAACAGCAACAATAGATGGAAGGAATCCCGCGGTACTCCATCCATTTGCTAAAATTACGTGGATATGAAAGATTTGGCCAACTATAAGCTAGCAACAATTGTTATTGCAGTTGTTGTTGTTACTAACTTTTCAGTGTTTTGTATTCTCGGTGATCCAATTGTTGTTGTTGTTGTTGTTACGTGCAATTGCAGTTACCTCTTCAGTGTGTGTTTTACAGGTACTCGTAACACATCGCTTCTAGTTTCTGGTAGTTGCTGCTGCTCTTCTTCTTCCTCTTGTTGGTGTAGTTGTTGTTTTTGTTGTTTTCTATAAGTGGGTGAGCAACTCCTTAAAGGTTTCCAACAACACACATCAAGCCAAATCGAACAAAAACCGAGCCAAACCAAGCTGTTGAACTTCATCTCAACGTGACTAAAAGAAAATGTAAATCATTTTGTGTGATTTATTTTCTCGAAATCCAATTAGAAACTTCAGAAGCGGTTCGATTTGGTTTTTGCTTTTAGTTATTTGCATTTATTTATTGCTTCTCAATTGTCTTCAATTGGATTGGAGATTTTAGAGAGCTTCGATGGCGCGTGATTTCATATTATTTCCTAAATGACCATAACCAATTAAAAATTGAGCACATCCATCTTCATACCCCTCCTCCTTCGGACGATCTAAATGCATATCTTCTATCAAAGGATAGACCTCCTATCTATACATATATCTAATATAATAATATCTATCCTAACTTTATTTACACTTTAACCACGTTTATTACGTCTGAACTCGAATCTATGTTTTATATCACTCCCATCTTCCATGAATTTTTCAGGCATTTTCTCTATTATAGACCTCGTTCTTTACCTCTATCATATACATAGCCATTTACCACTGACTCAATTCTTCTATAAGCTCTTATAGGAACCCTTGCGAAACCTCTTCTGGAAACTCTTCTGAGAATCCTTTTGAGAACTCTTCTGTTTACTCTGGGAACTATTGTATAAACTCTTCTTCAGAGTCTTCCATAAACTCTTCTATAAATTCTTCTGGAAACTATCTTGTATATTCTTCACAGGACTCTTTTTTGAACACTCAACTTTTCCATAGTATTTCCTATAATACTTTTCTTAATAATGTCCAATTAGCACGCTTCTTCAATCCTTTTTTCTTCAATTTCAATCAATTTTCGTTTCTTATTTAAACCATGAGATTACTATAGATAATTTTATTGCATGTTACAGCATTTATCATATGTAGCTGCAATCATTTTAATATATTTATACCATTCTACAATATGTATTCTAATGTGGATGAATGTATGAATGGATAAACATTTCCGGCATCACAAACCACTCAATTCAATTATATGAATATTCTACATTTGAATATCCTCCAGTCATCGAAGATATTTAAATGAAGTCATGAAGTTACTCAGGGGACATGGACATGATTTCCATGTAGTGAAGTCTCACATGTGAAGGATTCACAGCAACAGCAGAGGAAGCAATAAAGAGGACATTCGTACGGAAAAACGGATATTCGTCCTTAAAACATCATCGTTGCCTTGAGATTAGTTGAACTGTCGAGGTTGTGAATGAACATATTCTTTGCTAGAGGCTGCTTATCATTTCCTCTCTCTCTCTCTCTCTCTCTCTCTCTCTCTCTCCCTATCTCTCTGAACCTCTCTTTGTTTGTTGATTGTCTTTATTGTGTCATAATTTTTTATTATCCTTTAGCAAAAGTGTTTTTAAATTTAATTTCGACGCCATTATTGAAGCCTTGCTGATGGTCTCGTCACTTCCGGTCGCCATTAAGCATCCACATTCAAGGGTTCCTTCTACCCGTACCAACAACCATCAGCAATCGTTTGCTGTAAGGAAACGGAAATTGTTAACTTTTTACGCACGATTGTTTTGTGTGTATTTCTTGCCATGATTTTGGATTTATGGAAGGATATTTTTCGGATAGTTAAATCTTTAATGGTTGGAAATTTTATAGTTGCATTAAAAATGGAACACTAAAAAGGCTTAAAGATAGTAATAACAAACTTCAGTATTATCTAGCATACGATTATACATTCTATTGAATAAAATATTTGAAAGTTACAAGAAAAAAGATTTCCCTTTCAAAAGAGAATGTTTTTAATATTTTAATCAATAATCTAATATCATATTATTAATTAATTAAATATATTATTGTATATTATTATAATATATTAAATTATATTATTATTATATAGATGGTAGTTTATTATGATCTAGATTTATAACTAAAAAAGCTATTCAAAGCTATTCATTCCAGGACATATAAATATTAGAATCCTGTTCTTTTCCGATCTTTCCTTGCTGCCTTCTTTTCTTCTGTCCTTCCTTCCTTCTTCCCGATCTTCTAGAGTTCATTATATATTTATATGTGTATATGTATTATATAAGATACATACTTATAGAGTAGGTCAAGTATAAACCAAAAACAAAAATAAAAAGTGGTAAAGTGGTTCCAAAGCAACATCTACGGATATCATCATCTCAAAATTACAAGGTACTCATTCCGTTAATTTACTTGGCTACCATAAAAATTAAGGAGAAGAGCCACCAAACTATCAAAAAAGTAAGAAGAAGAAGAAGAAGAAGAGGACGCGGGAGCAGCAGCAGGAACAGCGAAATATTATTGCAATTATGTTTAACAATGAGTTGTGGCCACGGAAGAAGTTTCCATCCATCCACCCGGCCAGCAAACGAGCCAGCTACTCGACAACCACGCTTGGTCCAGGCCGATCCGTCCAACTGGCACAGAGCCAGCCGGGAAAATGTGCCAAAATGAGGCCAGGCACCGTGTATCGTGTTATTATGAGGCACCAGATTTGCGACTGTGAAGATGCTGCGAAAACCGTCCGATGACCGAATTTAAAAGTATATTTAAACTTTTACTACTGGGTTGATCAGTGATGGAGGAGTGGGTAGGGGACAGCGGTGGGGCAACAGAGGAATACTTAAGATTTTGATAGAGAGAATTAGGCAAGCAAGTAAGGATGTAAGCATAAAAGGGTCTGTAGAGAGGTTGAGATTGTTGTAGTTGTTGTTGGTGTTTCTGTTGTTGCAGTTGTTGTCGCTGGTAAAATGAGGACGTGATCTCATAAAGCTTTCGAGTGGTAAACAACACAATTTACTTTACAATTTATTTGTAGCACTTTATTTGAAGGCACGAAACGGTGTTTAAAGTAAATTAATCAGAAACACAAGATAATGACAGGTAATAAGAAGAGTCAAGCAACAAATTGTGGCAAATGATTTTGGAATGATCAGCATGATATCACCAGATGGAGCCACCAGAGTTTAACTTGGAGGGAGATGAGTGGAACTCGATGATAAGCTTAGCCAGGAAGAAGAAGAACAAAAAGGATACTCGTGGAATGGATAATGATGCAGAGGTTTGAGAAAATTTTTAAAGATATGACAAAAATTATGACAACTTTGATTAGAGTAGATACGATATCATCCAGAGAGAACTATATTTAGAGAACTACTTATAGGGAAGTATATGGATAGATACGAGTAGACACGACTATTGTTGCTTTCTTAGATATTAAAAGCAAGCAAAATTGTCTAATATTTACAACAACACTCCCTATTAACCACTCCGTTTTAACAACCTCCTTTACAGAGCCTTCTTCTTCTGTAGCTCCTTCATCTTTAGCTTCTACTTTTTCAATTTCTTCTTGTGTTAAGTTTTCTTCTTCGCAATCTGTTTCTACAACTTCTTCTTCAACACCTTCTTCAGCTTCTTCTCAGTAACCAACACTAACAAAGTGTAAACACATTTTTGCTTAAATTTATTAGCCTTGTTTCAGAGTTTACAACCGCGATTACCACCAAAAACCGCTCTCTGGAAAACCCTTCGTAGCCCTCCCCCCCTCCTTAGGGCTATCTAAAAGCTCCCTTTAATTATCCACAAACCTCGCACTATTCAATGCTGATGTTAGCCTCCTTAAAATACCCACCGAATCAGTCTTGAATCACCCTCAAAGCATCTTCTGTAAACCTCATCTTCTTGTTCTTCTACAAACCTCTTTCACACAACCATCGAATTATCTCTATAGGTTTATTACTTCCTTCTCTCTTTCGACATCGCCCTCTCTACCCCTTCCTTTCTCCATCTTAGTTACTTCCTTTCCTTCTCCCACTATCTCTCTCTCTTCCTCTCTCCTTCCCGCTCTCTCTTTCACTGAATCACTGCCTTTTGTAGTATCGTATTTAGTAGTAATGCTCCACGAAAATGGCCAACGCTGTGGTGGCCAATTTATTGCACTAATTTTGGCCAACAGCTAAGTTTAGTGGCATTTCTTCTAAACAGTTTATATAACGTCGACTTGAGAGACGCTTTCCCACAGAGAGAAAGCACAGTATAGAGGCAGATAGTGTTTTGTTAAATATTGTTGCTTCTTTTTGTGGTACACTTCATCATTTATAGCATTTTGCTTCACTTTACTTTACTTAACTTTACTTAACTTAACTTTACTTTGCTTTGCTTGGTTAAGTTTTATTATCTTGTGATGTTCAAACTTCTGACTAACTAACTGAGGTAACTACGAGTATTAGATGTGGAAGTAAACGTCTGGTTATTCTTATTGTTGTTGTTGTTGTGTGTTTGCAGTTTTCAGTTTTCACGAAGTTTTCATTATTATTCATTATATTTTGTTGGTTGTTCTTCGTATCAAATTTCTGAGATTTTAGATTCTTTTAAATCTCTTTCTTTATCTCTCGCTCTCTCTATCTCTCTCTGTCTCTCTCTATCGCTTTATCTCTCTCTGTATATCTCCCTATTTCTCTCTCTTTGTGCCTCTAAGAAAGAACCATTTTATATTTAATGAATATCCTTATTTAATAAACTTTCCCCCACATTTGATTGATCTTATTTCCTGAACTTAAAGTTTGACCAATTAATAATTTAATTAAGTCTCTAAGAGTTTACTTTACATACTTGAAGTTTCCGAAACTGTCAGCTGTTAATAACTTCATTAAAAATTTAAATGATAAGATAATAAAATAGATAAAATATCTATTGTAAATCCTTTTTCTTTAAAAATTCGTTCTCCTCTTTTATTCTCTCCAATATGACACAATTTCTTTTTGAAATTTAAACTAATTCGTGGTTTTAAACCAAAAAGTTCGCAATAAGATCTGCTTTTGATCTTCTTTTTTGTTGTTTTGCTGGTTTTTTTTTTTGTTTTTTTTTTCTTTTACGATTCTTGTAACTTTATTATTATTTGCTAAATGTCGATTTAAACACGCTGATGACCTCTCGCGAGTAACCCTCCAGGCAGAAGATTGCACCTCATCCACTGTGCACAGCAGCGAACCGACCTGCTTCCATTCAACTCAGCTCCAGCCACGAGTACCAACACCATCACCCATGAGTAAGGAGGTGCCACCTCTAAGATAGCAACAACAACAGCAGCACCTACTAGTTGCCAGCACTGAGAAAAGAGATTAAAGAAACCTCCAGCCAGCGTCGCAATCGGATTGCTAAATGTCAATTTAACTACAATATTTAAAGCCTTTATTATCGGTGTGCGTCTACCGTCTACCGTATACCGTCTACGTGTCTATTAAACAGCATGATTGGCTCGAAAGTTTGGCTTCTACCATTTAAGTCAAGATATTTTATGGTGTTTATGGAGGATTTATTATTGTTTTTTTTTTTGGTGCGCTTTGCGGTTGCTTTTGCTGTTGTTGTTGTTGTTGCTGGTCTTGTAGTTCATTTAAGTTGATGTGCAATTTTTCAATGATTTAACTGCTGCTGCGATCGGTTGTAGTTGTTGTTTTTCTATTAATGCTGTTGTTGTTGTTATTGGATTCAATCGAAATAAATGCATTCTTCGGTTAAAGACAAGAAAATATGTTCGATTCGTTTTCAGGTTTTTTTTTAAAAAGATCGCCACGAAAGGTGAGCGTTTCTTTTTATCTTTTATTGAGCGATTATCTTCTTTTTTTACAAGTTTTCCAAAGAAAATCTTCTTGCATTTTAACAGAGTACGTTTATGGAACCTTTTCTAAGGAAGTTAAACGAATATGATAATTTTTAAGGGTTTCTGTACTTCTTCATAAAAATTTCTATGAGATAAAAAATATTTAAAAAAGGATCATCAATTAAACTCAATAAGAATTTAATAATGCATAAAATTAATGCATAAAATGCATAAAAATTAAATAAAAAGAAGTCCAGACTTCATATTAAAAAACTTATTTTAATTTATTAAAACGAATCTTCCTGAATGTTATATAATGATTCATAACTATTCATTTTAATTGCTTCATTTCGTGCCACGAAATATAAACCAAGTGAAAGCAAAATCAAACCAAAGCAAATAAAAGAAAAGAATAAAAATAAAACAAAAAACAAAAACAAATAATAATAATAATAAATGGTTGCTTGTTTAATTATGCGATTTTTTCTTTAACCATTTTCACGAATCTGTTGTATTTTCCTCATTTCTTGTATTTGTTATGTTATTTAAAATGTTTCTCCTCTCTCGATAAACAAAATGCAAAAACAGAAAAATAAAGGGTAGAAAAACAAAAAGTGCAGAGCTGCAAAAATGGGATTTCGAAGCAATTTTCTTTTTGCTAACTGTTGCTTAGCATGCAGATCGAGCATTCGACGAGTACGAAACTCGTCCATAATCAGGAGCTGAAAATCGCAGCGAGAAAAAACTATCGTGCAATAAAAACAAAAACAAACACAAACAATATTCGTGATACTTAAGTTAAAGCTACTTAGTTTTCGTTGTTCGTGTTGTTGTTGTTGTTGCATTTGTTGTCGTGCTAGTAATTTACAATTACAACAAGTATGGTTTACTAACATGTTACAACCGCCGCTAAAATTGGTTTACTTTTCACAACTAAATACTCGTTGTTGTTGTTGTTTGTGTTGTTGTTTCCTGATATTAGGTAATTATTTTGTGCGATAGAGAGAAAGAGAGAGCGAGAGAGAGAGAGAGGGAGAGAAAGAAAAAGGGAAGGAGTTGGAGTAAGAAACCAACATTTTGTATAGGTTTTTACATAATATTTTCCATGTTGAGCTTTGGCTCAAGCTTAAGTTAAAGCTATAAAAACTTGACCAAACAACCATCACCATCCTTTAATATTAGCATTATTATTGTGATTATCATTACTTTAGTCACAATAACTTTCGTCTTTGTGGAAATCATCATGGCCAACACTATCATCTTCAACACCTTCATATCAACATCAGTTTCAATGCACTCCCTGACATGCCCCGGTTTCTGAGTTGCATTCAATGACATTCGCACTTCCAGCCAAAAAAGTTTCGCACTCGCAGTGATGATTGTGATCACAACACAAAATAATAAGAACAACAAAACGTAGAGCAACACTGACGACCGAAGAAGATAGCAACCGCAATCACAACAACAACAACAACAACTACACCAACGACAACAACAAGTCGTTTGGTCCAATTGGTCTTCTGTACGCTAACTCATTTCAGGATGGATGTCGATGTGTCACAGTTTTTGCGGGCCATCGATCATTCCTCCGATTCGATTCGATGCGATTGACTTCACTCGGAATCAAATCGTTGTTTCATTTGTCAACGCTTTTCACTAAGTTTAGCTTATTGTTTTAAGTGTTGCTCCGCTTGTCCTCCATTCGGGTCCTCCTTTCAGAGTCCTCCTTTCAGGGTCCTCCTTTTAGGGTTCTCCTTTCAGGGCCCTCCTTCACTACTTCTCACATCCCTTGATATGAAGATGGCGCTGTCTGGTCATCCATACAACCATTTAGTCAACCATCCGTCCATTTGGTCATCCATCCATCCATCCATCCATACGTCTGTCCGTCTGTCTGTCTCATCATTTATTCCTTTCTCCGACATTCGATGTCTTTAGTTTATTTACCCGCTTAAGTAGTCGTCCTTAAAATGCAATCAGCAAATCTTTCTTTCATTCGTCTTCTGGCTTTTTAATTTTTTACCCGTTTACATTTTTTCATTGGTTTCTTCAACTTTTTTGTAGGAACGACAAACACGCTACTCGCTTGTCGATGTTTGACATAATATTTCAAGATTATAACGTGTGATAAGAACCTAGTTTCCCCTTCTCTCCACCTAAGATTTATACATGAAAGTAGGACCATCGTACATCGAGCCATCATGCATGCATAATAGGCTTTTAATCGGAATCGACCTGTTGTGAATGATTCTATTCCTTTAAAATTTGCCATTCCCCTTTGAGTTTATTGATGTTAAGGAAGGAAGGGCGGTGGAGGCTGGGAAGGACGAAGACCCCATCGATTTTTTACACAAAATAGACCACAGCAATTCCTTACAGAATCGTCCACTTCTGTCGATTTCCAAACCTTATAATAATCTATTGGAAAACTGCAGATACACGACGTTAATAACCACGACGATACACATCATCACCTAAACTTCTTGAACCTCACCTCCTTTGATCCACTGCTTGTCGCTTAACGCCTCTCCTCCTCTTTGGGTCCCTTTTGGGGCAGTTATGCGTCTAGTATAAAATATATTCAAATACCTTGAGCGAAGCTATCTCGCTGAACCTTGATTACTTGGTTACCTCGTCGATATACCATTTAATATAAGTTAAGAAAAAGATTGCGGTGAGTCGCGTTGGTTGTGCTGTGATTTGATGTCTTGTCAAGGCACAACAATAAACTGCTGTTGTTGTTGTTGTTGTTGTTGTTGTTATATCCCGTCAAGTTGCAGATAATTTATGCTTGAGCTGGTGTCTGTGGCGTGAGACAAAAACATTGATTTATGTATTTCAGGAGAGACCAAAATTGGACAAACTTATCGAAAGGACACGAGAAGTAGAGCCTGGAACCTACAGACATCCGAATGGAAGCTCAAATAGGCAGCTACACAGTGATACACAGGCAGATATACAGGTGGACAGACGGACAAACGGTAGGACGGACAAACAGAGAGACACAACGTAGTACAGACGAAGAAGAAAGATCGCTGCAATCGGTGCAAAAATGGTGCGCCTTTCATGAGGCTAATGAAAACCTTGCCGAGGAAAAGCGAAGCGTCTTGATTTAA
Source organism: Myopa testacea (assembly GCA_949629155.1). Lineage (NCBI taxonomy): Eukaryota > Metazoa > Arthropoda > Insecta > Diptera > Conopidae > Myopa > Myopa testacea. Next base: position 3,491,600 of record OX451346.1, on the reverse strand, counting down.
TTGATTCCATATTATATCAAAGAAGAATTATGATTTTTTATGTTATATATATAAAATATAGTCGTATATGCTTCTTTGGCTGTTTTGTAGCTGTTGGGTTCTGTGATGATGGTCAACTGAGTCGCTGCCATGTTGAGCAAAAAGATGTTGCCTCTGAGGGAATATTTATGGCATTTTTATGTTAATCAACATTTGAGAGTCCTTCAAAATAAAAGGAGAAAATAAATGTTTTTACTTATTTAGAACTTGTTAAAAGTTCTTGTTAATTTGCCATGTTTCATTTATAGTGATATTTTTTTACAAATGGTCCTTCGAGCCAAATATCAGTATTTTTTCTAAAAATCCAACGGTTAATCATAATAAAAAAAGTCATAATGATCTAGTGAAATAGTAAACTTATTAAACTAGTCTGGAAATAAGAAACACTTCATAAAATATCAGGATATCCCGGATATTTATCCGGATCTGTAACTTTAATGAATATTAGTCCCCATTCAACGTAGTTATAAACCTTTTTTTGGAACCAGCACTGAACAAAATCAAGCTAACCCATAAAATCACGAAGAGTACATAAAATTCAACAACAAAATATGGGATATCTTTGGTATTATTGGATAAACAGCTGCTGGCGGTGGAGTCTTTATCTAGAAATAATTCCCGAATGGCCAAATATGGGTACCAATAAAGCCAATAAAAGGTCAAAACCTCAAAGATGGTGCCTCAGATGACACCAACTCCTGCTTAAGTCAATAAAAATAAAAATACACACAAACACAGAACACCAACCCGACAAACATACAATCGACTTTGTTCCATTATTTGGAAATCCTTGGAAATAAAAAATTCCATGTCCATATACTGAAGAATATTCGCTGACTGTCTGTCCTTCTCTATTTGTCTGTCTCCTGGATTCCCTGGCTGTCTGTTTGTCTGTGTTTCTATGACCATGCATCTTGCTGCAGTCAAATGATGATAATTTTTACGCTACGAAAGCAACAATCAACCTGTGCTTGTGGTAAACGTTGAATACTTCGGTGGCCAGAAGGAAGACACACACACATACACACACCTGAATTCGCATAGAAGATGCCCACAATATATTCTGCGCTGTCATACGATTTCTAATGCTGCAGGTACCTCGATGTAGCTGCCACATCATTCGCAGCCATAACTAGTTCGAGTTAACTGACAGCACACTAACAACAGCATCGTCATCAACACCGGCAGCTTTCAGTGGATGCCTTTACCTTTAGTGGATCCCTACTGCTTCGTCCTCCCTCCCTCCCTCCCTTCGTTCTTTCACCATTCTTCTTTTTCTTTTAAGACTTCAGCTTATGATGGTCTTTAAAGACGGTCCAAGCTTAGGCTCATGAAAACCATGAGCATGAGCAAAGCTTTGATGGAATCTTTTATTTTCTAAGCCGATTTTCGCTTTAAAACATATTTAAAAAGAAGACTTTTAAATGAATTTAAAGAAGAAGGGATTAAAATAGTAAAAATATAATTCTCGGTACCGAGTATAATCTTTCTTGAAAATCTATTTAACAAATTTTTGCATAATTTCAAGAATTTACTTCAATTTTTACTTCATTTAATTTTAAGCCATTTTCAGAATTTAAAAAAATTCGGAATTGAATTTAGGAAGGTCATGTGTGGATATATTTAGATACATATTGCTTTATATACGTATATTATTATTCTATTGTATATTACGAAATTTCGAACGGAAATTCTTTAGACTTCATACACTTATCTCAAAACTAATTACTGAACCATGACACTAAAAACAATTGTAGTCAGAGTTCAAAGTTAGCCATTAAAAGACTCACAAAATTCTGTGATTACCTTGGAAATTGGATTGGGTACTGTGAATAAACACACATACACAAATAATACACCCAAACTGATTTCAAGCTGAACCAATTTTGTAAATTAGTTTTTCTCAAATTCCAATAAATATCGAACCGAACGAATGCCAAAGAAATAACCACTAAATTCAGGCCACATTTACTACGCTCTTAAAATTTAGACTACATTTAGTCGTAGGCAATAATATAGCCATAGGCTGTATATCGCCATCAACTAGAACAACAACAACAACCACAACAACAGCAAAAACCCAACCAAACACATATCGAAGCCCGTGTATATGAGATTTTATGCGAACGATAGCAATCAGCGAAGGTTGAATGGATGCATTTTTCTTCGGCCAATGAATGCTGGTGCCTAATGCTGTCACACTAATGTTACTTAATGGAGTACCTTTTGTGGAAAACGAAGGCGATTTATTTTCCCTACACCAAGAGTTTTGAGAGTTAAGAGGCAACGTGGGATACCACTCTTTGACGATGGACGGAAGAACGGAAAAAAGACGGAAGAAAGGTCAGAGTAAAGATCAGTGAAGATCAGTTCCAGCAACGGCAATGTTGCTTCAGATGAAGGAAGAGAGAACAATGGGTGTAGGGGGGGGGGGGGGGGGGGGGAGGGGCGGAAGAAAGAAGCATTCTGAAACATCATGAAATCTAGCAGAACCAATCCAGAGAGGATTGAAGGAAGCTTATGTGGAGGAAGAAGAGGAAGAAGAACAAGAAGAAGAGGAAGAAGACGAAGACGAAGAGAAAGAAGTATATAATGAAGCAGCTCCAAGAAGTCTGAGCTCCATCTTAATTTAGAACATGATCGATGTGAGTGCATTTAACAAAACTCTCCACGTTAACTTCTCATAAAGACGCATGGACGCGAAGAAAGAAGCCACAAAGAACTCGATTTCGATGTCATCGTGAAGCAGTAGAATCACCACGATCACCACCAGCAACAACAACAACAACCACCCTGAGGCGTTACATCATAATTATAATGTTAGACATCGAAAATAACAACGAAAAACATCGACAATTAAAACTTATGCTTGTATGGTCACGCTTACCGTTATTAATGATCCCTGCTGCAGGGTGTGAATATTACAAGAACACGTAAAACCAAGAATCGATGGACGAAGATCGCACAAGTAGCGAAAGTAGTCTTTCCTCAGATCTCTTGAATTCATTCGATAGCCGGTGATACTGAACAAAAAATTGAGAGCTGTCATCAGAAGATTACTCAAAATTTCTTTCTTTAGCAGAAGCATTTAAAAATAATCATAAAAAAGGCATTTAAATATAGTTAGCTAATCACTCGGAAATCTCCATGGAAAATAGAGGTTCCAGGATAGATTTTTATATATTGTACATTATTTCAAATCTAGTTACTCATAGAAGTAGTTCATCTTCTGGTATCATCTTGGGGTGTAGAGTATAAAACTCCTGTCGTTTATATTAAAGATTTTCAGCTACATCGTCATTTCTTAGCTTCGCTCTTCGAAACAAAAAGAAGTCACTTCAACGTTGAAATACATGAATAATTATAGGGTGTAAAGCAACCAGAAGGCAGGCATCGTGTGACATTCAAAGACGTGTGACACAAGAATTCATCATGTTCAGGTTCTCGAATTCTGGAGCAAGATAACAGAACTCATACATATTGATACGCTGTGAGTGAGTGTTGAGGACGTGAGAGAAAGAGACAGAGAGAGAGAGAGAGAGAGAGAGAGAGAGAAGAATTGGTGGTTGCATGTTTAGTTGACAAAGTGGCTTCTTCTGCGCAACTCAAGTTGATTCCCAAATCTGGCTGAGACTTAAGGACGAAACCTGTACCACTCGTCGGCTTGGAAGCTTTTATTCATTCATCCTCCCCTTCTATTTTCAGTTTAAACTCTCGCCTTAGATTGTGTTCGGGGTATGTATTGTAGAATATTGTCATATGATCCAGTTACTAGTTGTTAGTTAGTCATCGCAATAAACCGCACCTTTATTGAAAAAAAAAAAATATCTATTAGAAAAACACTCGAGGTTAGTAGCTCAAAACCAGTGGCTACAAGTTTTACATAATTTATTGCTTTTCGATAAAAGTTTGCGTGACATTATTGCAAAAAGATTGTATGAGCAGAAGGAGATAAAAAGCCATAGAAACTTATGATATGTGTGCCAGAGCAAAAAACAATCAAACAACATATATTAATAACAGAACGGCATCCAAACATCGCCAGATAAAATAATCAGCTGCAGCGAACTAACAACGATCAACAGAGCCCAGGTTCCACCCAGTTATCGAGGATTTCTACATATTTATTGCGAAATAATGTTGCTGTCCACAAACTACACTCGATTTCGATATTGACTCGATACTATAGAGTAAAGGTACCCCACGGTACAGCCAGGGACACGTTGAGTAGCTAAGTAAAACAATGATCAGTGGCCAGCGATCGATGATCAGAGACCAGCGATCGATCGATGATCAGCGACCAGAGTGAGTAACTACTTGAGAGAGTGCGATTAAAGTGTGATGTTACAAGGCGAACGTAACATCCTTGAATACCCAAGGGTCTAGAATTTAAGTACACTCTGGTAAATGCGATCAATTGATCACCAACTTAATTCTATGAATTATAATGATTGTAGTACGATGAACATTTCTAAGGCGAGATTTCTTTCGTTATATGTACCATGTATACCCTGGAGACCCCATTTGGCCCCTTTCTTTTTCCACTTGTATAAATAAAAAAAAAACATTGCAAATTTTTAATTAACCAAAAAATACAAAAAACCTTTCGTTGCAATCAAAAGTCGATTTCAGCTCCACTTTCACTTGAAAAGCGAGGAATAAAAAACGATCGCCTTCAGCGGCGTGACGATGACGATGATGACGACAACAACGAATTCAATTGATTGCAACAAACACGTTAACAATATCCCACGGCCGTGATAGGGCAAGCATCTGATAGCCCCCCTTCCCCTCTACCCCTCTCCTCCCACCCAACGATCAACACAACAGAAGAATCAATCAATCAGACACGATTACGATCAGTAGTCAGTCGTACGATCAGCGGATCGGATGGTTTGATGATCGCACGACTGGTTGGTTGGATGGCTGAATGGTTGGAGGGATGGTTGAATGATTGGATGGATGGATGAATGGATCGAACGAACGATCAGAGCGGGACACCTGCCGAAATATTTTAACACGTCAACCTAATCTGATGATCAATTAATTTCGCACACCAATTTTATTGTGCTGCAGGATAGAAAAGGAAAAGCAAAAACAACAGACAAACAAAATTTAAAACTTGTTGAGATTCGGTAAGAAATCGTGGAATAAAAATCCTTTCACTTTTTCTGCACGCGGATTCCTTATTTTACTCGATCGCTGATTGTTTGTGTGCCCCCCCCCCTCTCTCTCTCCTTCTGTCTATCCCTCTCTCTCTCTGTCCGTCCCTCTCTCTGTCTGTTCGTTTGCTTACCTGGTTGTCGACTGACTTGTGTACCGAACGCAGTTCAGCTGCCTGCCTGCACGCGAGATCAATAAAATCAACAATCGAACCCTGCGGCCGTCCCCCTGCCGCCGCCGCCCCTGCAGCCAGAAACTGGAGATGGCGCGCGTTGCCCCGATTACTCGTTCCACTCGAGCTGCGCGTTGAATTGGTTGCTGCTGCTGCTGCTGCTGCTGGGTAACTTGGCTGAAAATCATTCGAAACGAAAACGAAATCGATGCCATGCGAAGCGATGCGATTACAATCGCAGCGTCGATCGCAAGTGAAGCTCGGGCACAAACCATCACACGTCGCGATCAATCAAACGTCAGTCACTCCGCTTTATAGATTGGCTTCTGTCCGCTTGAGTGGCTGGGCTGCTTAATGGACGGTTGCGCATGGACGGATCATATTATTTCGGGCTGCCTTTTTAAACGATATGCTTTAAAATTTTTGCGACAGGTTGCGGTGACGATCACTGCGTTGTTGTTGTTGTTGATTTTATGGCTGTATTTAAATTTAATTTTTTCTGTTTTTAAATTGACATATTTTCTGGTTAACTGATTATATTGAAATTATATACAATATATAATTCGACATTTAATTAAACAACATTCGAGCGATCATTACAATGATTTAAGTGATCTTTATATTTGTATTAATTTACAGGATTTGCTAATATTCACAATGTATAAATTACATTAAAAGCAGCATTAAGTTGCACAGACGTCGCTTCCATGTCGCATGATCACAGGTCGCTTCATGTACTCGTAAGTCGCATGCGACATTCACGATCCACTAATTTAAAGTAATGAAAACCATGTCTCAAAGTGCGGCGTACGATGTCTTAATTAATGGTTGAAAGTGTACAAAAACAATAGCAAAAACAGCACCGCAATAACAACAATAACAGCAACAACAACAACAACAACTACCGCCGAAGAAAACAAAAACAAACATCAGCGATCGATATCTTTCAATTAAATCAAATAAGCGAAGGAAAGCTTAACCATGAGCAACAGCAACATTATCAGCAACAACAACAGCAGCAGCAACATTAACAGCAACAAAACTGGAAGCAGCAACATTATCAGCAACAACAACATCAACAGCAACACCAAGAAACAATTGCAACTTGCATTAAGAACACATTAAAGTGGTTTAAAGTAACAGCAACAACAAGTTAACAATATCAAAAGATGCTTAGGAAAGCAGTGAAAGAAAGACAAGAAAAAGAAAAAATACAATCGATCGGGTGATCGGTTTGTTGATCAGATCGATCGATTGATCGCCGGATCGAGAACAGCAACAACAGCAACTGCGGTGGCAGGCGTGCGATCGACAGGATGCGCGAACGCGGCACATTTACACTTTCACGTCCACAAGAGGAGCAACATTGGCAACATTGGCAGCATTAGCAAAATGAGCAACACTTCTAGTATTAACATTAAAAAACAATAAAACCAAAAAAAACTAAAACAAAAACATTACAAAACATTAGAAAAACTACAAAGGAAATGAAGAGCGGCGATGATGTGGTTGTTGAAGCGATGTTGATTGGTTGAATGGTTAAATGATTGAATGGATGCCTGGTTGAATGGTTGGTTGGATGGTAAGTTGGTTGGTTGACTGGTAGGTTGGTTGGTTGACCGATTGGTTGGCTGGATGGTTCGATGATTGGCTGGTTGTTTGGTCGGTTGTTTCAGATCAGTTCAAAGGATCGATAATGCAATTTATTGCGATTTTAATGACCACGGAGACTGTTCGATGATCTGGGTGAAGTACACACACACACACAGATACAGACACATACTCAAACTTGCGTTCATTCAAGAGTGTGAGACGTCTGAAGTCGCATTTATTACTACTATTATTATTACTCTGATTTTATTCATAGTATAATTTACATGCCTGAAAAATTGCAACATCGATTTCACTTTTGAAAGCTTTTAACTAAGCCAAAGTTTAGCCAATTTAAAGGAACATAAAAATATGTAGACATACAAGACGTGAAAAACGAAAATCGAAGGCATGAAAACTGTCAAAAATTATTAAAATTTTTGTCACTTTTGTGTCGTGTTTTTCGTTTTTTCTTTGTAGACAAAGTAGTTTTGAAAAATAAAAAAAATAAACTGTTGTTGGTGATGAAACTCATGAAAACTATAATAACAACAACAACAGCAGACATTGTCTGCACTTGGAGCAAAAAAAACTCAATAAACTGAATTTTTGCCATACCAGAAAAATGTGCAACATACTGAATAATGACAACAATAGCAGCAGCAGCAGCGGCAACAGCAGCGGCGAGAGCAACAGCAACAACATCTGCAGTTGCAACAGTTGTTAAAGAAAAATGCGTTCATTTTGTGCACATGCGAATGAAGGAAATAATTCAAGAAACAAAAAGGAATGAATAAATGAATGAATGAGTGGAGCTGCGCAATACATCAAATAACAATGCTATCCGTACTAACTACAGCAACAACAACAACAACAATAAAGACAATAATAATAACAACAATAATAACAATAATAATAATACAACAGAAATATACCGAAAAACAAAGCGTATCTTTTGCAATAACTGATTCAATAATAATAGCAACAAGAATAATAAATGTAATATATACAAACATAACACCACAACAATAACTGGCAAAAACAATAATAAAAACAACAACAACATTGACACCTACCAACAACAGCGGAACCATAACAGTTGTAGAGATACTATCAACATCCTAATAAAATCGAAAGAACAACAAGAAAACCACAAATAATGGTAACAAGAGTAATAATAATAATGAAAATAATAACAGAAATAATAACAAAAATAATAACAGAAATAATAACAAAAAAAAAAATAACTACAAAAATAATAACAACAACAATAAGAACAACAACAAAAGCAATACCACCTCCAAAGACAACAACAACTCCAACATTTTCTAAGACTCTTCGTACACAGAGAAAAATTAATTTTAACTTCTTTTGTAAAGTTCTGATAATTGCAAAAAGTTGCTGAGAGTTGAAAAACAATCGATGAACAGAGAAGAAGACAACAACAGATAAAATGTACACTTTTTCTGTTTCTCTTCGTTGCACGTGCAACACGAGTATAAAATCGCATGCGTGTCGCGTGCGACGCAGAACAAAGAACACAGAAGTTTTGCACCTGCTTGGCCACCAACAGTTTGAAGTCTTTGATTATGATTACTCGTACATTTTCGTTTGCTCCAATTTAACGAGCTGTAAATTTACCACATACAACAACAACAACTACAACAACTACAAAGCAACTCCAACTATAATAGCAACAAAAGCAAAGGAAACGTATTTAAATCGCTTTTTGGTTTCTCTGTGAACTCAAATTACATCAACTGGCAGAAAAAAAGACCAGTTCAATAAAAGCAGGCCAGCAACGAGGCTGGCAGGCAGACAGACCGGCAGACTGACTGGCAGTCTGGTTGGTCGCCTGAGTCGCCCGACAGTCATCCGGATTGACCAAGTGACTGCTTTATGCGCCGGCGCATGGATTCAGTATAAAACTGGAGCAAATCGAATTGCATCAAATCATTTTTTAAATGTTACAAGATTAGTTTTTTATTTTAGATTTGATTTCCTTGTCTTTTTCTACTCATATTCACAGTATTTCACTTGGATTTGATTTATGTACCTATTTGTTGTCTATTGTATGGTATGTTGTCGTTGTTGTTGTTATTATTATTATTATTGTAACTTGTATAGTATAGTATGTTAAGTAAATTGGTTTCCTGTCCTGAATTCGATCGATGCTCGCCACACGTTGTGGCTTTTCCACTTTTCGGTTTCATTAGATACTTGAGGATATGCGATTATTTCAATGAAATGATGAATAATCAATCGTATATCATAAATAACTAAATAATTATATGCAACTAAACTATAAACAGTTTTTTCTTTTTTTTTTTTTTTTGTGGAAAATTTAATAATTTTGATTTCCCTCTCTTTAGAAACACCTGCATTTTTTTATAAAAACTATGATCTCTTGTTTTAAGACGATCACATCTCACATGAAGATGATAAAAATATTCAGAAATACAGAACATGCCGATACTCCTTACTTCATCATCCTCTTTTTCATGGTTCCTTCTTTTCGCTCTTTCTCTCTGTTACTCTCTTTCTTATTTCCGGTCTTTGTCTCTCTTTATTTGTACGTCACTACATCGTTTTCCTTCTCTTCCTCTCTCTTTCTCTCTCCACTTTTGTTTCATTAAACAAACCACTCACTTGTTTTTCATTAACTACAAATCAAATAATTAAAAGTGACCTTAAAACCGAAACTAACGAGTTCTCGGGTTTGTTTAACTCACTGTGTTTAACACTGTATAGTGTTTCTGTTGTTGTTGTTGTACTCATTTAAACTGTATCATTGTTCTTTGACAGGAAACCACGCGTTGGCCGCATTCAGCCATTCTGTTTGTTTACGTTGTCTGTCGTTCAGTCTCTCGTTCAGTGGTCAGTCTCTCGGCTAGTCTGTCAATCACTTTGTCAGTCTGTCAATCACTCATTTGCTCAGTTAGTCACTCAGTAAGTCAGTCATTCACTCAGTTAGTCAGTCATTCAGTTCAGATGCAGCCACTTAGAAAACTCTGTCGTTCTCTTTGTCATTTCTGCTGATTCGAATTTCGTTTTTGGGTGTCATTTGGATGGGTGGTAACCGGGGAAGGAGGGAAGGAGGTGTTGCGGAGGGAATCCGCAAAATGGTAAAATGGACAAAAACTTTCGTTTAAAAAATGTCGAGGTTGGAGGCACGCCTTTTCTGCTACTTCAGGTTCTTTCTAAACACTAACGTTTCTAAGCTCGTAAAAATTTCAATTAAACTCGAATGAGTGGATTTTTTGAAAGTAAAAATTTATCGAGTATCTTTCGACAAAACAAACATCATAAAAAACACATTAAATATTATGCCAAAACACGAGTACTTTACGTTGCACATGACACATGCGGATCGTGCCAAACACGACTTTATTACGGTTATTATTACCGTGAAGCTATAAAATCTAAATGCTGTCATAAAGTAGAATATCGTTTATAAGTCGTTCGTATCGTTTAAATAATGACAAAGCCATTTTTTCAGTGTAGTTTGAAGTGGTTTTTTCGTGGTGCACTTACAAGAGAGAGTGAGAGAGATACACGATCATTGATTCATATATTTCAAAAATATGTATTATTAACACGATCGATTAAATGAACTCGTTTCTCTCTCGTTTCCTTCTTTTCTTTGGTTTTCCAACCCAGATTTTAGTATATTTTGCGTATTTCTTCGTCGTAATCATCCCTGAGATCCCCACCATGATCATCGCCCTGATCATCACCACGATCATTATCATATTCATATACAAATATGATCACGAATGAGTTCAAATGAGTGAGTTGTATATTCCTTCAGTTTCTTCTTCCAGACACACATTTTAAGAAGACTTCAACAAATGATCGGGCGGTACTTTCAATCATTCTAATAGTAGCAACATGATCAACATCATGATCATCACATGCATCATTTGACTCATCTGGCAGCCAACGAATGTCTCAACACTTAATAAACCCAGGGCAACAACGAGGTGTCAAGATATCCGAAAGGACCCCCAACTACCTTCCACCAAAAGGGAGCCCCTCACCCACACTTCCTCTCTCTCTCTCTCTCTGTTCTCTCTCTGTCTCTCTCTCTATTTGCCATGTGGGAAGACCTTCCCTCGGCATCGCTGATCGCAGTGTTGCACTTTTTATGCATGTCATTTCACGGTTTTTAATTTCCACACTCGAAATACGCACCGCTGTGTTGCGCATCGCGTCGCGTCGCGTCGCATCGTGTGGACGTTTGTACGTGTGCAGCCAGACTGGCGGCGATGGCTGCTGCCACATTCCACGGCAGCCTGATTTCGCTGTCGACGCAGATGCCAAAAATTAAACAGCACAGCATAAAATGTTAAGAAAAAAGCAACAACAACAACCGATCAAAGCACAGCAGCAACGCAAATGAAACGAACGAACGAACGAAGTCCAGTGTTAAATACGTTCCGTGGCCGTGGTTTAAGTGCACAAAAATGCCTCTGGGGGTATCTCGGCACCATCGCCAGTACCATCGCCAGCACCATCAGCACCATCGCCGTCATCAACACCATCAACAGCGACGCGCAGCAGGTCGTTGAGCGAGCGAGCGCACACTCTGCACGCATCGCATCGCGCGACGCGATCTTCATTTTGCACGCCGTTTTAATATGGTTAAAATAAGCAGATTCCTGCTGCATCATCATAATCTGCCCCAAGCGTTCGTTTGGCTGGCACTGTGAACGAGTGCAAGCTGCGGTACAGCATGAGCACCGCTAAAACGACGGCCCCTCCCTCGCCCCGATCACGCGACTGTCCCCGAGCCGCGGCTGTGCGCTGAAACTAGCCTTTAATAGCATTTATTATGTCCACCGCAACGTGTCGATTGGCATGAGAAGGATTCAGCTTCTCGGCTTCTGGTGCTGGTGATGGTGATGGTGCTGGTTGTGTTGGTGATGTTGGTCATGCTGGTGGTGGAGCTGCTTGTTGTTGTCGCTAGCGTTGTTGGCACATTCATAGAGTGGATCATCTCAGCGGCGGCATCTCTTTCACATGTTGACGATTGTGTTGCCGGTTGTGATTGTTGTTGCTATTCCTGTTGTTGTTGCTGTTGCTATTCCTGTTGTTGTTGCTATTGTTTTGCATGTATATTAAGTGCACCACATGTGTTCGTTTTACGCTCTCAACTCGACCATGAATCATAATCATATGCGATGTTGATCGCCGCGATCCAGCGGCAACAGTAACAGCAACAGTAACAACAACAACAACAGCGGCAGAATCATATAGAAGCCCCAGCAGAGTCTAGAAGAACACTGAAAGAAAAACAAAAGCTTATTTGAAAAACTTGATAAAAAACTTGAAATAAAAATTTTATGAAAAATAAATAATAATAAATCAATAACAAGTAGATAGTTTTTAAAAAATATTTTATAATACAGCTAAAAAGATTTCTCAAAAAGTGTCCCAAAGAGTTTCTTTACAGTGTGGTTGAAATCGTTTATTTTTCCCTTTTCGTGGACCATTTTTCATCCTCAAACCAAGTGTTAAAGTTCACTTTAGCTGAGCCGAGAGTCGATGGATCGGATCGGAGGAGTTTTTTAAATAAATTCTTTTTTTCTATTCATGCTGAGTACGGAAATTTTATGGAAACGCCGAGATTCGGTCGCAATTTAATATGCCTCAACGATTTTCGGTATTTTTTTGGTATGTTTTTTTGGTGTGTTTTTTTGTGTGTTTTTTGGTGTTTTCCAAGGTCAAAGATGAAAGGAGGAGGTGTCATGGGCGAGGACGATTATCTAAAGCGGTGGTTAGACTAAAAGACATACTTAAAAAGTTACTCAAGTTCAAATCGACAAGTTCAGAAGGTGACACTTTGAACTGCCTTTGAAATGACTTTGAACTGACTTCGAACTGACTTTGAAGTGACTTTAGACTGCTGAAGCTGGGGAATCAGCTGTGAATCACAACAAAATACCTTCAGTTGGTGAAAAATAATCCTAATCTTTTTTGTCGTTATTGTTGTTCTTTTTCATAAATTACAAGTGTATTTTGTATTATTTTTGTTATGGTTGCTCTTTCTGTTTTTGTTTCGTTTTGAATTAATTGACCCCAGCCAATTAAATTTGAACAGATTGTACTTCTACATGTTCTTTTCTTTTTCTTTTATGATGCCTTTTCAACTGTTCCGGTCCGATTGTCTGTTGTTCGTTATGCATCAACAGCGCGTAATCCGCTTAAAGCAGGAAAACGGAAACCGGAAACGGAAACGTACAACATCAACGCTATTGCGGGTCCTTCTAGTGGACCAACAACAACAACAACAACAACACTACTACAACAATAATAATCAAATCGCAATCGTAGCCGCTGTTGCACTTCACGAAAATCTACCGGACGATTCATGTACTTGTTGTTGTTGCTGTTGTTTTTGGTTTTAAACTAACCTCTACATGTGCTTTGTTTTACACACACACACTCACATTCGTTCTCACTCTTTCTCTCCGTCTCTTTCTGTCTTCTTCTCTTACTTACTACTCTCTGGTTTTGAGGCCATCAGCAGTGTTTGTGACAACAACAACAACAACCATTAAAAGTCCCAATGACATGTTATGTTTTTGTTGTTAGTTGCATTTCGCCTCAATATAGTCGACGACTGCATCGACTCGTCCTGGTTCCTCGCGTTGTCCTTGCGTACCTACCATAATCCTGTACTAAGTTTGCATATTGCACTGTGTTCATTAGCTAACAGGTGGTTGTTGTTGTTTTTCCTCGCTATGAAAGAGAAGTACACATAGAAAGCATCTCATGAAGTACTGAAAATCCAAACTAAGTTTAGTCAAAGTCAAAGTAAAATGTTCGTAAAGTTTAATAAAAATAAATATTTACTTAATGATGATTATGTTAATGAATGATAGGAGTACAAAGAATTCTTCATAATAAAGACTTTTGTAAAATAATAATAATATATCTAATCTAAAATAATTTATATCTAAAGTATAACTAATAAAGAATATTTCTAGAAAATATTTAAACAAGTTAAATTCCAGGTTTTGATTTTAGTACTTTCAATAAACTTTAGACTTAAGTTTACATTTTTTTAAGAATTTCTTCCAAACTTTTTACTTTGGCTGTGTGTCTATTTAGAGCTTATAAATGGTTATTTTGCAATTTCCTCAATACTGAGCTTAGAAATGCTGTTGAGCTGTAATTCTTGAGCACAACTGCTGATGCTGCTACGGTCCAGGTTTTTGAGCCTGCTCTCTGAAGTTCGGTGGTCCGTCTGTGGATTTTATTTCGAAAGCTTTCATTAGAAAAGCTATCATCAAAATGTTGGTGGCGTGCTTCAAAAGCTGCTGCTGATGGGCTCCATGAATGAATTCATTCCCCTTCGAACTGGAGCATTTGTAGACATGCTTTTCTCTATAAAACTTCCGAATTCAATCTTAGCACATTAAGGTTAAGCGATACACTGTGAAAATTATGGATTATAGAAATATAAGCCATATAAAATACATATACTCAGTTATACAAACACTTTTTACCTCATTACTTGACTTATTATATTAGAATTTAGATTTAGAAACTAGATTTAGTTAAGTTTAAACTAAAGTCACTTTAATTTTCTCTGTTTAGCTGCTTGGATCTTTTGTGGAATTTCTTTGGTCAGCCGCATGAGACGACGACCCGAATTCAGACGTCTGAATGCAACAGCTTTAGTAACAGGTTCGTTTCCACTATCCACCATTTCACTATCTGTCTGTCTATCGGTCTGTCTGTCTGACGATCAGCCTGTCTGTCGATCCGTCTGTCTCCGAGTCACTCGCCAGTCAGTCTTGCGAATTTCGAAGGCTGGTAAATTTTCTGTACATTTCAATGAAGCAATCTTGATGTCGAATTTGTAGTCAAAAGAATTGGCAATAATTTGTATTTAAGTGTGACCAATCGAACGCTGAAGATACGATTAGATATCAGAAAACGACGAGTGTATTTTATTCAGCGGAAAATCTTTGTGTCTGTTTTTCAATTTTCCGCATTGTTTCGGCTCATTTCTTTAATAGAATAATCAAATCCAATTATTTTATGAATTCTTATCTCATTCAATCGAAAATAGTTTTTATTCATTTTTCTTTAATTTTATTCATTTCCAAATAACAAATAAAGTGTTATAATAATAATACAATTTCTTAGATATTTTTAGATTTTCTTAGATTTTCTTAGATTTTTTTAGATTTTCTTAGATTTTCAAATGTAATAGATACTTTTACTGTTAATGGATGTTGAACTTACTTCGAACAAGTTCGGGTTTTAGTACAAAATCGTTATTTCACTTAAGTACTCATTAACCACTTTGATCGAAGCAGCTGGTGCTGGTGAGCTTTTATTGCAGCTGAATTATACGCGGTACCACAGCTCGTGGTTAGTCGAAAACAACACCAACAACAACACCAACAACAACGCTACCAACAACAATTCAAACAACAACACTACCAACAACAACAACAACCAACACGTGTAATAATTCTATATATGTGCCTACTACAGAGATTGTTTCCCATACACGAGTATTCACTCGTTGTAATAAAATCAGTTAACATGGCGTGGAGTACGATATGAACTCAAGCTCAAACCCGAAATCCGAACAACAACAAAACGGCTACAAATAATCGTTTTCGTAGTAGAATTTTATTAAATTTTTTGACTGATTGATTTGCAATTTCTTGAAGTGGGTCACGATAAGTGAAAAGCAACATTTTTATTAAGCATTCGATTGCTTCGTTGAAGCTGGTCGATCGATCGATCGTTCGATTAATCGGTCAGTCGTTCGTTCGTGGAGTTTTAAAGTCTCGTTTTTTAGTAAAAAATCAGGTATTTTGTAGTCATTTTCGATTATCGTTTAATTGAATTTTAAAGGCAGTGAAAACAAAATCGCACACACATGATTCGATCCGTAGATAGATGACGATCCTGCCTCTTTCTATCTCTATATTTCAGTCCTCTACTGTTTCTGTGAGTTTATATAAATGTAACTCTATGCCTCTGTATCTGTATACTCTGTAATTCTGTGTCTCTATAGTTTATATTTCAAAAACTAATGAATTAACTAAACTTTCTTAAGTATATTATAGGTATATTATTTAACTGGTCGTATTTCTTGTTTTTGCGAAGCAAGATAAAGTAATTAAATAGGTTTCTTCGGTAATTTAACAAAGTTTAGACATGAAACTTAATTTATCCAAGTTTCATTTGAGTTTAAGTGATATTAAAAACCTCAGAGATGCAGATAAAAGAGAGACTCATTTAATATGAGACTTCAACTTAGGAATTCGAAGGAGAAAATGAATCCACTCAAGTGAATTGTTATCGCTCTGCATCAAAGTCCACACTAGACGCCGGTACAGTGATATCCATCCCTGTGAGGACATCTTCCAAGTGCTTGAAAGTGTAGAGGAGCAAAAATAACAGTAAAATCCTCATGCAAATGTTTACCGTCGATTTAGAAAAGAAACTAAACTAAACTCAACGGAACAAGGAACTCAAATCCCATTTGTGACAGATAACGAGGCAGAGATGCGTAGATACGAAGGAGACGCGTCTGGCAAATTTTACTAAAACATGTCATAGAAAAATCACACACACACATACACAGACATACACATCAATGCCCAGGCGATCCAAGTGAAAGTCGAGGACTGCAAGAAATTTTGTCTTCTTCTTCATCTAGAAATTTATACTCAAAGTCGAAGAGGATAGCAAAGAATCCTGGAAAGAAACGTCAACGAGAATGAAAGCCAAAACTTGTTGGCAGGAGAGTGAATGAAAATAAAAGTACGATTATAAGGAAAAAGAGAGGGGAGGAAAAGGAGAAAAAGATGATTGGGAAGAAGATGAAGGGAAGGAAGAAGAAGATCATGAAGAAGACGATGAAGAATAAGAAGATGAAGAATATCTATGTAGAAGAAGAAGACGAGAAGTATTTATAATGGAGATGAAGATTCAAGTGGAAAACTTTTGTAGACTCCAATTTTAATATTATGCATCCTTGGCGTCGTCCTCGTTACACACTCGCATGCTGTCACAAGGATATCCGATAAGCAAGTGTGCGGATGTGTTTATACAAGCGCAGTTTACATGTGTAGTTGTTGTTCTTTCCATTCTTTCACTTCCTTTCACTGCGATTAGCAACAGCCGCATCCGTCTCATTCCCTATACGCGCCCCCTCACGATACAGAGTAATTTTGTTCCTCTGATTCACTCAATTCGAGTAACCGAGACCTCTTCGATGCTTCGGAAACTTTATCTTCATCTATTTCTTTGTCTATTTGTCTTCTTCTCGACCTTTACCCCTCCTTGCCGACCGCTTCTGAAAGTTTCCGAAATTAAAGAAGTGGCTGTTGGAAGATGCTGCGTTATAGAAAAGTTCTCATAATTGTTATTGTCTGCGCATCATAAAAGAATTTACATAAATTAAGACTGTTTATCAGGAGTTTAAATTTCAGTCCTCGAGTTTTTCGATATTTTTTTATAGACATCCTGATCCCTCATTCTGACATCCTGATATATCAAAAATATATTAAAAGGTATATCTGGTCTTTTTTCTTAATATACATTCATATATTCTCATAGAGTTCTAATAGAATTTCAAACAATATATAGACTTTATATAAATTAGTACGGGTCATAATCTGATCTCTCGAAAGATCAAAGATGTGCGATCTTCCGCGCTCTATGGATCTCCAAGTATTGTTCTAAACCGGAGCTAAAGAGACCTACGAGTTTATTCGTACTTAATGTCGATGACCAGAGAAAATATTCTCTCCTAACGATGGCCCACATATTTTTAGAACCTTCACAACGAATGTCAGTTTTTAATCAAGGCACTCCGAGTGCCGGACAGCCGGATAGCGGACATCGTCGCCGCAGATCAGACGTGCCTGCATCCAGCTAAATTATAATTTATGCCATTTAGACAGCAGCGTGCAGAATCCTTACTAAATGCAACCATGAAATGCATTGATAATAAGCCTCATCCAATTCAGAAGCAAATTTAAAACTCCTACGTGAGCTGCAGGGTCCCAGCAGAAGAAGAAGAAGAGGGGAGGGCCAGAAGGGATAAACAACGCCATTCGGTCCGGTTGATGGCCAGCTTAGTTTTTCCAGAGCGCTGCACAATTTAAGTTATGACATCCTTCGACTGGGGCCACCGCCGCCGCTACGGATGCCAAGTGATCAGCGTCATGGCAACCAGTAGTTCTGAAATTTAATGGCTACTTCCTTTTCCAAGCATGAACACAACAACACTGTGAAACACTGAACAGTGAACAGTGAACACTGCTCAGAAATTAGTTAACGCTAGAAACTCGGCGAGGATTTGGAGCGGACACAAGCGCAGCGCGGGCCCAGACTTGAGTGGGATGGACAGACGTACTAATTTCGAAACGTGGTCAATCAAGGAGCACAAGAGCACAAGAGCAAATGTGTTTCAAAGTCTCCGTGAGCTGGTCGGACCGGCTGACGGCGTGGACGGAATGGGAATGGGTTGGATCGCGGCGCACTCCGCTCTGGCGAAATCCATTTACAAATTAACTCGAGGCGAGAAATGAAAAGCAATCTGCAGTCAGGCGGCCAAGTGGCCAGGTAGGAGAACACGAGCCCAGCGCGGCTGTTAGCCACGTCTCCCTGCCTTCCTGCCTGTACTCAGTACCAGTCAGCCGAGTCGACCAGCCGGCATCCAGATAAGTTTCCAGCGCTGTGAGTTGTACTTAAAGTCAATTGAAACGAATGCAAAATACCAAGCAGCCAGCCAGCCAGCCATTCGAGCAGCCACTCAGTTCGCTGGGCTTGAGTCGACTTGAGCCCTGCGCATAGCTTCGTGTAGATCCTTTGTTTAGCGAGCTCCAGCAACGACTACAATGTAGTGGAGTGGAGTGGACTGGAGTGCTGTTTGGAGACGTGTGCGGCGAGAATTAAATCACGTACTAGATTAAAAATTGCGCATGAAATTATTAATTTTTCACTAGTGCAACAGCTTGTCTTGCAAATGCTGCTGCAGCTGATGATGATGCTGTTGATGATGATGCTGTTGATGATGATGCTCATGATGATGATGAGGAAGAATATGATGATTGGAATTAAGAGGAAGATGATGCTGGGTGTGATGATAATGGTGGCGATGGTGATGGTAGTCAACAGTAACTATTATTATCATTATTTTAGATTGTTGGTTGTTGACCGGTGGCTGGTGATTTGTAACAATAACAACCCTGGTGAAGGAGGAGGATTTGTGACTGGTGCTGGTTAAATGATGAATCGGGATTCGTTACTGGTAATTGGTAATGGTGAATAGTGATTGTTGAAGTTCATGTTGGCTGATGGCGTTTCTCTGGGTAATTAATGATCGGTGATTTTTTATTGATGACTTTAATTTCCATTTATTGAATGGTGATTGTTGAGGTTGCCTGATGGTGACTATGGATGGTATAGTGATTCGCTTTAACCTTGTCAATATTGTAATCTATATAAATACTCTTATTTTAAAATTTCCCGCTCAGGTTATTAGTCGTAGATACTCTCCATAATACTCTCCATCGGGTGCAATCTGTGTCTTTAGTGGTTATCATGCATCAGCAAAAATATTTCATTAAATAGCTACACTGATGTATTTTCCTGCTCGTGCTTCTTCTTCATTCGTTCTCCTGCTTCCAACATCCTGAATTCTCCATGATTATCAACCAAGTTGAAACAAGCTGATCTCAGCAAATGCCAAGTACAACTCGACCATGTAATCCCGCGTAATTAATTTTTGTAGCAACTCTTTTAATACAGCGAACGCTCTTCGACAGGATACGAAGGTGCAGACAGGCCCCCGGTACATCCTTGTGACTAGACCACGATTATATTTGCTCAGACTCAAGTGAGGGTAGCTGCGGGGTGGAATGGGATGGAATGGGATGGAGTTGATTCACCTGGACATGCATAAACCACAGGTTGACGATACCGTGTACCTGAACAACCGTGTAACAGGACAAGATTTGAAGCGCGGATTAAGAATGAAGAATGTGGAGTGTTTGGCGGGGGCTGAGGGACGAGGAGAAGGATTAAATACCAACACAGATTGAAACGTTTAAAAAAATGCAATGTAAAATTTTAATAAAACGTAATTTTTGCATAAATTTACCGGGACTGATTTGCACTTCATGACAACAACACGGATGGATAAAGCAGGAGACAAAAACTACAACAAGAGAAAAGTAGAATAAAAACAACCAGGTTTAAATTACCAGCCCGCACACGACTTAAGGGTAATAAAAATACTTTAATGAATGCAAATTCAGTGCTGAACTAAGTCTAGACTCGTCTAGAGAGGCCGACGCTTTTAGAGGCGTAACTCTGAGTTGCTTTTAGTTGTCTTGTTGTTGTTGTTGTTGTGCTCTTGCCATGCTTTTTTTTGCAATCACTTTGCATATCCAATAAAAATTGTATGTTTGCCGTATCATAGCAGTTAGCTGACAGCTGACATTGTATCGATTACAAAGGGAAGGAAAATGAATGAATTAAACCGCTATCGACATTTAGTAATGCTTCTCCTACGAAGCTCTCTTGTACTCTACACTAGGCGAAGGTAACGACGGATGATATAACATGTCCCTTTTATCAGTCCTTCATTCGGTTTTTAGACACGCCTACTTTGAAGTGCAAATTCAGAGCCCTGTTGATTATACTATAATGTCTAAGTTATATCAGAATTTATAAGGTTTTATGACCTGCTTTTATTAATATAGTGGTCAGTGCGTAGAGATTTAATGGTGATTTACGGGTTTGTCTGCTTAATAATTGAACTGTCAAAGTGACGTCCCGGGAACTGGTACAGTCACCACCAATATACATACATAACCACTTACATATAAAAGTTAGCTTTTCTAACCCATATTTTTTGGCTGTCGTCGAGCTTGTCACTTGGACCGAAAGTGACCGCTAGAGACCGATCGACCAGTTAACGAAAGACATTGTGACATTTCGCGTGAGTGACAATTCAGTTGGTCACTCTTTCATATCAACCAACCGAAGGAGACCGAAAATGACAACCGCGCCCAGCCGAGCCGAGCCAAAGACATGCTGACATTTCTTGTGAGTGACGGTTAGTCGGTTCGAAAAACCTCCGTTATGCAACAAAACTGTGCCAATAAGTTTTTATTGCGTTTTTAATCAGTTAAATTGATGAAAATTGTAGTTTCAATCATTCAATCGTAAGTGCAAAATATTCGATTCAGTTGAGTCCATTCGTTGAATACAAACATAGAGTCATTAAATGTATTATACTATATACGCGTTTAATGTTAGATTCAAACGTTTATTCATGTACATATGTGTCTTAGTATGTCTGTGTCTTTTCTTCAGCCATCCACGAGTCGGTTCCATTTGAAGAACCGAACCCAAGACATAAAGGTTACTCACGCTTGTGTACGAAACCCGCCCAAGAGCTCAGTAAAAATTGGTAGACGTTTTCTTCGGCAGCTTAATTTACTTCTTGCATTTATGGCGAATTTTTATCACTTTATACATTAGTACTTAAAAAAAATTCCAGACAATAATAGCCTTTATTGGCTCCATAATTATTTTAGCTAAACATACTGTAGCAGGTCCATTTTAGAGTCTTACGATTGTAGATCTGAATGTAGATCTGATTGTAAAACTGATTTTATTCATTATACAGTCGAATTATAATCATAGAGTCGAATTTATCTCTTACGTAGCTTTAATACTTTTTTAATATTCTTTAGGATTTGGTCCTGATACCGTTTAAACTCACTTACTATACATTCCATTTAAATCCATCTGAGTTACGGTTAGAGTACAAAAATTAACCTAATTTTGATGGTTCTAAAAATGCTACAGATTTGTAGTCTCTCTCGCAAGAGAGAGAGAGAGATGTAGAATGGTGAAGTAAGAGAATTACACATTTTACTCTCAGTGACCTCGAGCGAGACTCAAGAAATGAAATAAAAACATCAAAAACAGGGTAAAAGTCGGATATCAAAAATTCAACACAAAAAAATATGTTAAAAAAGTTAATAATAAAGCTTTACTACGCAAAAAAAATCCGGGTGTTTCAAAATTCTTATGCACATTGCAACACCTTCCACCCTCGACTACCCCCCACCCCCTGTAACGTAGTAATATGCACCACAATCGCAGCAGCTAAAACAGCCACAAAAGTGACGAGTCAAGCGTAAAAAATTCTCTACGAAAACCTGGTAAACGTGTTGCGAGAGATGTTGAATGTTTGGTGGGGGGAGCGGGCTTGGCGCCTGCAGTTTGGTACCTAGTGCTTGGTGCTCAGTGCTCAAGCCTCATGATATTATTAAAAAATACATTATAAAAAAAACCAAAAAATTACGTGTTAAAAAAAATGAAAAATACAACTTTTAATTAAAGAATTTAACTATGTGAATATGGAGCTCTGAGATTTTATAATTTCTGCCCGATGCTCTTTACGAGTGGCACGGGGGGGGGGGGGGTGGGGGGGGGAGCTTGTTACTGAAGGAACGGGTGGAGGAACACTGAAAAACTAGGCTGGTTACTTTATCTACTGGAGGTTAGAAAACAATCAAATGTTTAGTGTTTATTCATATCACGTTCGCGTACTCATTGCTCACTCAGTTACCAAGGAACTGAAGGAAAAACTAGAAATTATAGAGGCAAAAATCTCCGGCTAAAATATTGTAAAATAAATATTTTTAGAAGTTGTTCTCATTTCAAACTTTATTTATTTTTGGGTTGAAAGACTGTCGCGCTGAAGGATTGAGTGACTTTTGGAAAGACTGAATGACTTCTTGAAAGATTGACTGCCTCGTCGAAAGACTCAGTGACTGCTTGAAAAACTGACTAACTGAGAGACTGACTGAAGGCTTGGTCAAAAAGGTGACTTGCAAACTTGGTTTGATCGATCAAAAGATCATTTGGCATCTGATTTTTTGTATCTGTATCTGTTTATCAGAAACTGTATATGTGTCTCTCTCTGCCGGCGTTGTGTCTTTGTATATGTGTCTATCTGTGTATATATCTGTCCATTTCTCTATCTGTCTCTCCGCATACCTGTCTCTATAACTTTTAGAGCACTTTTCTGCTGTCGTTTCGAATTACAATGCAAAAATATAACCAATTCATAGGCTTGACATATCTGAACTCGTACTGGTTACACCTTTGTCTCTAAGATCTCTATATTTTACCGGCTACCAGTCAAAGAGCCCCTTCCCTGGTCACCCCCTCCCTCCCACCATTTATTAAAATGAAAACCTTATAAACATTTATTATTGCGCCAGTAAAACCACATCAATCACTTTGCGTTGAGTTTCATATTCGTGGTAACCCATGACCACCCCACAAGTACACAAGCACACACATGGACCCACAAAGTACCAACCTACAAAACATATACAGACCTCTCCGCCCCCCCCCCCCCCCCCCCCCCTTTCCCCACGTGCTCTCTCGTCTACGTTTTCCATGGGTAAGTAAAACAAAAATGTTTGAAATTAAAGAAATACTTCCCAGTCATAAAATCGTTTACTCTGTAGAACTCTTTCAGTGCAGGACAAATGACAACACCGACTCGTATCTGACTCAGTCGCCCGCCACAGTTTTTGTATTCATCGAACTCCCTCAGAATCCATCGTAACTCGTAGACAAATAATTGTGTTGTGTGTTCACGTTACTGTCATGAAGTCATGAAGCTCACCGCGCCCCACTACGACCTCACCCGCTTCACCCACCGACATCTCCCGCACCACGCGAACTCGATTATTACTTTCGCGCCTCAGTTCCATTTATTTTTGCAATTTGCCCAAAAAATTCCCCAACCAACAACAGACAAAAGATTCGAATCATAATAAATGCGTGACTGTGCATTTTACCGAACGTGTTTAAATGGAGTGGGGGAATTTTTTTAAGGTCTTTCTAACCTGCAACCGTGATAGCTTTTATAGTTAAGAACAATAATTTGGCTGCAAGTAGATCTAAAATAAACACTTAAAGGTTTAAACAACAATACAGAATAATATTATAAAACCGTATTATAAATAATATTCGACTTCTACATAAAGAAAAACCTAAAAAAATATTAAAGTTCTTTAAATCCAAAATTTTAAACAAATTTCTTTATTACACGAGAAAACAGGGATTCAAATAATGCTAAACCCCTTATTAGTAACTTTCGATTTTCTATAGTTTAATTTTTATTACAAATTTGAAAACAAAATTTCCGCTAATACTGTGAGCTTATATTGACTTATAGTAAAGTACAGGACATTCCCAGAGAATGGTATTCACTCTGTGAAAGTATAATTACTTAAATCAGTGTTCAGGGTTTAGGGATGAGGAATCAGAGATCAGAAGTTCAATGTGGAGTTTAGAAAGCTAAAGAGTAGTTCTGTCCTTACGGTGAAGCTGATTCATTGGATAAATATTCAACGAACTTCATGTAAATCTGGGTAATTCTCTTGAGAAGGATAAATCCAAAAATCAAATCAATGAAAATACGATGGTTGTCTCAGAAGTAATCTATATATAAATGGCGATAAACTTATTTCATGATAGTGTTCAAGGGTCGTGTTATTCTTTCCTTTCCATGAAGGTGATTCATTAGACAAGTCTTCAAGGAACTTCTTGTAGATATCTCGCAGGGGAGAATGGATTTAGTACGATTCAACTCTACATGAATCATGAACCATGATCAATGATAGTCTTGTAAAGTGAATTCGAAAGACTTCAATGTTATTGCGATGTACTCGCCCATATAAACTCATAGATGACTCATGCAATTTTTTCATTCAGCTCAAAAGTTATTCAGCTCAATTAACATACTTGATGGCATTATCAGCTGTTCAAATCCGCTCCATGGACTTCAGGCACACTTTAAATAGTTATTAAAAAATTTCGTTGTTCTGTACGATAAACAGTTGTAAGTTAAACAAAAAAATAGTTGCTATTGTCGTTAAATAGGACGAACAAAAACAGCAACATAGCTGCATACGATTATATCCGCGTTTAGACGACGAATTCGCTCCGATATCCGCAATCTGCATAATTCGCCCACATAAAAAACAAAAACAAAATAACTGTAAGAACACACAAGAAACTATAAATGTATGTACATACATATGTACATATATGTACGAGTATATAGACCACACGTTGCTATAAAGTATGATAAATCAATATCAAAGAAGTGTGACACACAACAGAAAAGCATTACGACTAAAAGGCGGCAGAGGGGCGGTCGGGCAGACACTGTTTATTACCCGCAGCTCGTTGGGTGCACGCCCCCCACCATGAGTATGGTAATGGTAAGCAGCAGCTCCACCTACAAATTGACGCCCCGATGACGATGACGTTTGACTCCGCGATACGATGAACAACCAGACAGACAGACCGACCGACTGAACTACAGACAGACAGACACATTGAAAAACAATCTACAAGAGGCGGCTGTTGAATGTGGTGTTAATTTTTAACACTCCGGTACCAGAACCACCACCAACTCCAACTCCAGCTCCGACTTCAGCTCCAACTTCAGATTCTGCTTTTTAAATAATGTTATGCTCGAATGTGTCCGTTGATTGATTTTTATTGTTGCCTGTATGCAGCACCCAAGAGCACAGGTTCCAGAATCAACAACGACCATTCTGCAAAATTATTGGGCAACCATTTTTTGGTTGCCGACCACTTTTTAAAATAACACACAGCGTGATACTCGTCAGTTCCTTGTTACTCGGCTGTTTTAAACAATTTAATAAATTTCAATGCGCTCAACGCGCTGGTGAATAAATAAAATGCACCGAATGGTCATGTGTTGGACTGCGACAAATTTATAGCGCCACAAAAGCTAATCAAAATTTCGCAAAATCGCCAACAAACGTTTATTGTGAGAGCTACCAACGGATAAGCGATAAAAGTGATAAGTTTTTGACATTTTTATGGAAGTTGACAACGTGTTCGAAGAATTTCCGAATAAAACAATAAAAATAAATTAAAAATGTAATTAAAAAGAATAAATAATTACATTTTATATGAAATTAATTTTAATGACAACATTAAAAAGAAACTTTCGAATTAATTTTTATAAAATGATTAAGGAAATGCCATGCTTTGTTTAACACATGTCCAAATTTAAACCTGATGTCTTTATCTTTACGTAAATACTTAATTAATGAACATAGATTTAATACTCTTCCTAAAATTCACTATTATTTAAGTGAGAAGATCGTTTTTGACGTTTTCAAAAATTTAAAACAAAATTCCAGACAAATTATAAGATTTAGAAAACTGAAATTTCTTTTGTATATTCACATGAAAGAGTATAACAATTTTTTTGAATTTCATTAAAATCGAATACATTCATATGTATGTAAAAAAATGTTATGTATTCATGATTAACTTTATTCTGGGTTAAGCATAATTTTAAATCTCCGTTTTATTTTCTTTTTAATTTCATTTTCACACAAGGAAAAGATTATGTAAATTTCGATAATACAAAAAATGTAATATTTTTTAAACATTTTCCAAGAATTCCAGTATAAAAAGACTCCTACAACACTCCTTGACAGTAGCACCCAGAAAAACAAGTGATCCATATCGAAGGCAACCAACTCATATGTCATGTGAGTTTAACTCGAAGATGACGATAATGATGACGATGATGAAGATGATGATGACGATAATGATGATCATGATGATGACGATGATGTTGATCATGATGATATTCGATACTTTTTCTTGGTACCTTCTTCATTTCGTGTTGTTTTCGCAGTATTTACGCAATATTTTCGCTAAAAGGTGCCAATGAATTTTGAGAATTTTTACCCTTCGTTGACAACACAATGCAGACTTTTTGAACGTTTTGGCACTGAGTAACCAAACATTATTATTATATATACAGGTAGGTATGCATGTGTTTGTTTATTGGATACTGTACATTTGGTTACTTTTTGAGGAAAAACAAAAAAGTGTAAAAGAATTGTTGTTGTTGTGCCTGTCATGAGATACGCGTTGAGGTACTCCCAAGAAACGTGAAGTTTCTTTGCCAGACAACAAGAAATTTGCATTTTATAGTCGGTTGGCAAGCAACAACTTTGACCGAAATGGAAATACGAAATACGGTGATGATGGAGAGTAAAGGAGGGTGACGACAGGTTGCATTCGATTGGATCGGAGCGGAGAGTAGAGTAAAATGAAGTGGAGTGGAGTATAATGGAGTTAAGTACAGTAAACTTGCGTACTGCTTCGAAGTATCCTCGAATGATACGAAACGATAAATAAAACAATGAAAAAATTTGCATAATAAAAGAAATGTTTTTCTGTAGACTTTTATAAGGTAAAACCATTCTTCGCTATCTTCGGCGTGTCCGAAGCTCAAATACCCTACAACCTCATTATTTGTATGGCATACTAAAAACTGGGCGGACTACACCTATCTTTAGATATTATAGAGTCTATAATAGAATAATTCACAGCCAAAGAAATATAAATAAATATAAATGAGGAATAATTCAAAGCCCAAGGAAATTTATACACGAAAATCTGTTATAAATGTATTATAGACAAGCTAATGAATGAAGATATCCTCAAAATAATTTCCTAATTTTTATATGATTCATTTCCAGTAGTTCTAATATTTTTTCTAATATTGGATCTTTCTTAACTCTGCAGCTAAAAATGATGAAATATTCAAATATAAAACTTTCAACTTTCAATTCAATTTAATTTTGTTTCCCTTTGCCTTTTAGCTTTTCTTTTCTTCTTTATTAATCATTTTTTTATTGTTCTTTCCTTCTTCTTTTTTTATTGTTCTCTCTTTTAGTTTGTTCATTGAATTGTTTTATTAGATGATATCATTAGAGTTCTCGTTACCTCTCTATTATCTGTCTCTTTCTCTGTCTCTGTCTCTCTCTATCTCTCTTTTCCTGTCTTTCTCTTTCTGTCTCTCTTTCCTTCTCTTCTTCTATAAGTCAGGTTTTTCATTTGTATTTCAGTCACGTGTTTCTTTTATGAATAAAGTGTTGATGAGTGCACTTTTTCATTTTTTTGTTGTTTTTTTTTTATTTCTAGACTCATCCATGCGTATTTGTACTTCCTTCCGCTTCCGGGTGGTTCGCGGATTTCACGCTAATAACCAGAAGAGGATATGCACCATTCTTTGCTTTGAATACTTTTTGGGGAGATGAAATTTTTCAGTGCTTTTTTAAGTGTGACGAAAATTAAAAAATGGAACGACTAAATTTTTAAACCACTGGAAATACTTTCTTAAACACTCCAGTCTTTAAAATGCAAAATTCACACTTAACAACACCCCCTCCACCCACACCCTTTATTCCATCTACGGGGAAATCCTCCGATGTAATTGAACAGCGATAAAATTTATTAAAAATATCTTAATTTGAGGTGAATCACATCGCATCGAATGATTACTCAAAATTCGCTCAACTGTTGCTCAATCAATTGAGCAGAAAGAGAAGATAAAAAGGAGCAAAAAAGGAGCAACAACGAAGGAAACATAAAAGAGTCACGTTATAACATGTCTCTTTACGGAATCGAAATGATTCCAAGAAATGCCACTGCGTGTGTGCGACAGACAGTCCAAAGATAAGTTTGGCAGAAGCTATAAATTATAAAATTGACAACCTGCTGCTGTTGCTGTTGTTGTTGCTGCGAGATGTGATCCCACTCCTTCACTCGGCTCCTTCGAGGAGTCACGAAACAAGTGGTTTTGGGGAGTAGGAGGGACAAATGGAGGCTCCTATCGATCGCTGGAATCTTTGCAAAAAACCAAGTAAAGGCATGAATCATCTGAATACTAAACAAAATAAGATTGTTTTTGTATTTGAAATCTGCGCTCAGTTTGAAGCAGCAAAAAAACGCCTTTCTTTCGATCACTCATTCATTCAGCCTCCTCCGAGTCCCTTCCTTCCATCCTTCATTCCTTCTTTCCTTCTCCAGGAGTCGATTTTAAGGTGGTGCTTCAACGATATGTAATCATTTTTAGGTAGCTTTTGATTTCTCAAAAATATGACTGTTGCTTTGATTTTGATTTCTGAGCTTTTCCTTCACTTTTTTGTATAAAGAGACGTAATTTTACGTTACTTCTACGTGTCGTGGTAATGTATTGCTTTGTTGCACTGCAGCTTGTCATGTGATTAATGAGGCCAACTCCACTCAATCGATCTCCATTTAGACACCATCCATCTGACGCGTAGGTTTGTTGCATTGCGTTGCGTTGCGGATGCGGAAGAATTCAGTCAGAGATGAGAAAATTACACACTTTAGTTGCGTTGAGACAAAAGTAACCACATAAAATGGAGTTTCTTGAGTGAAAAAAAATACCTGATCAAAGGTTCGCACTGGAAACTTTCACATGACAGAATGGTTAGCTTGGTTGCGGGAAAATAGGGGGAGGGGGCGAGGGAGAGATCTCTCAGGGATGCCTAGGAATTAAGGTGTGCATCGTCGCCATCGTCATTGAATCAATCATTGAGCGATCTCTCTCTCTCTCTCTCAGATCAACATGTTACTTCGAGTGCACCAGGCCCCATAAACACACATACACTCCTTACACACACTCTCTCTCTCACTCAAACATGCACATACACTCGTATGGCTCGTATTCCTGTGTAAACTCTTGGATGCCTTGACTCTTGGAACACCCTGCTTTTTACGAAGTTTTCTTTTTTGATTCTGTTTTTCTTGGTTGATTTTTCTTTCTTTGTATTCTTCTTTTCAACTTTCCGAATGTGAAAAAGTCATTTCACACGAAAGACGATTATCAAATGACGCTTAACGACGATGCGAACTGTGACCAACTTCAGGGCCCAACAAAGTTGTCCCGTTTGGCACAGAAACTGGTGCTGATTGTAGAATGATTGAGTTGAAGTTGAAGGTGAAGTTGTTGTTGCTGTTGTTGTTGCTTTTGGTGTTGCTCGTGGTGTTAATGAGACATCGAAGACCGACTTCTTTCTCACCTCCTAAACGCTTCAAATTAAAAGCGCGAAATTAGTTTGATGAATGTGAGGCCTGAAAAAGTATAAAACGAGGAACAGGATGAAGAAAGAGAAGAAGAAGAAGGGGCGTAACATGTGGAGGCGACACGATGATCGAAGATGAACAAAGATTCATTTGCTAAAAGCTTTGAAGGAACCAAGCAACCAAACAACAACAACGACGCAATAAAAGGTGAGCCCAATAACGGCACCAAGCATCTATAAGAGTGTATTATACGTATGTGTGTGGTTGTGTTTGTTTGTGGTTGTGTGTGGTTGTGTGTTAATGTGTGTGTCTTACATCATGTGTTAACCTGTGCACTGGGTGAGCATCTGTCATGTGCATGTCAAATTGTTAGTCTCAATGTGCAAAGAATTCGCCATTGTCAAATTAACTATTAACGGTACTTGCAACTCATCACCACCACCAGCACCAGCACCTGAACCGTTAGCTTGTAACCACGTTTGCCCAAATCGATTTGATGTCAATGAAGTGATGAACAGAGTTAACTTTAAAGAAGGTGGGAACATTTGCTGGGAGCCTTTAATAATGGGTGCAGGTCTTCGATGTGCTTAATTACAAGAAAGGGAGTGAGTGGGGGACAAAAATAAATCTCTCTGCGGTTAAAGCTAAGTCATGTCATTATTAACGTCACTCAATATTTCAACACAGTTACTTTATTGTTACTCAATCTATAGAAATAAGAGAATAGCTTCAAAAGAGTGCCCTTTTGCCATCACCTTCAGTTCTTGTTACGTTCCATTTGATTCCTCAATTCTGTTCGATTCCTCTGTGATTCTGCTTGGTTGTGTTATATTATATTCGATTCTGTTAAATTCCGTTCGATTCTTATTCGATTCCTTTTCGAGTCCCATTCGAGTCTTTTTCGGGTCCTGTTTGAATGTTGTTCGCGTCCAATTCGAGTCCTGTTCGAGTCCTCTTTTAGTCATATTCGATACTGTTCGATTACTGGTCGAATCGTGCTCAATTATGTTCAAATCCTGTTCGGTTTTTCTTCGATTTTTGTTCAATTCTTGTTCAATTCTTGTTCAGTTTTATTCTTCTATTCTATTCTTTTTTATATACCCGATTTTATGAGAGTGTAGATCAGATAGACAGATCTAAAAGCAACTCTGATTTATAATTAACTCTATGTATATCTCAACATTCGAAAACCCTCATCCATAATCATCATCTCTCTAAGGAAAAGTTTCGAAGGTGAAACATTTTTAATTGATTAGCGAAATAATGAAGGGGCTTAAAAGAAACCCAAGAAATACGGTATTTTTAACGGCGATACGGCGCACCTTCCATTCAAGTATTTTTGCTTCACTTTTCAGTACTCTTAGTAGGCCAACGCAAACTTTCTCTTGTACACTTGGCAACTCTATTTAGTTAATTCGAAAGCATCTCTGTGTGAAAATCTCTTTTCTCTGTTTTCTTTGATATACTTACTTAACAAGCTTTGATTTTTTCGTCTGTGGGATTGTTTCTGACTCTCTGTCTGAGTGTCTGTCTATCCCTCTCTCGCCCCTCTCTTTTCCTCGCCGCTCTGGTGCATTTATTGTAAGTTCATGCCAAATCGTTTGAGTTGTGGGTGTTCTACGCTGACACTAATCCTCATTTCCAATTTCTAATGCTAAATGTCAACGTTGAAGAAGGAGCAGGAGAAGAAGGAGAGAAGGAGAGGAAGAAGAGGAGTAGATTTCGATGAAGGAGTACAGGAGTTTTCCCACAATCCTCTGTACACGCTGTTCATTGCGCATTCGCCGTCAACTTGAGTGGGTGACTTAAATTTTTGATGGAAAAGCTTTTAAGTGGTTGTTGTTGCTGCTGTTGTTGTTATTATTATTATTAATGTTGTTGTTGTTATTGTTATGTTATTATTACTATTTTCATTTTAATTGCCATCTGTCCAAAATAACAACAACAACAACATCATATTTTTGTGACGGTTTCCTTGGTTGGTATTTTAATTGATTTGTCGTTGGTTGTCGTTAAAATTGAGTGATGAAGGCGCCGCCATCCTACGGTTGCTGTTGTTGTTGTTGTTGTTGTTGTTGCTCCTGGCTGCCGTTTGGCCGCTGCTCAACTTTAAACTGTCATTAAACGTAATCGCTGTTGCAACTGCAATTCGTCTTGCATCACGAGTGAATGTTCAAATCTTTGTTTAATATTTTTAATGACTCTTGAGCTTGGTTGACATTTTACAATCTCGACCGTCAACCACGGCATGTTCATCATTATGGTCATCATTGTCGTATCAGCAGCAACCCTATCATCATTATCACAACCACCATCATTATCATCATCATTGGACTTTATTTTATATTCGTTTAGTAGTTGTTTGTGGCTTTTTACTCCTTAATAATTGCTTGCAACTTTTTATTAACTTTTAATCATTATAAATATTTTTCGAAGACAATTTAACAATTTTTAAAAAAATCTTCAAATAGGTTAAATCATAAAATCAAGACTTATGTTGTGATGGGTTGAGATGGAGTTGGATTGAGTTAAATTAAGTAACTGATTGGCATTTAATTTTGATAATCATTTTGAAGTCAAGAATATTATATGATGACATTAAAAATAATGCTAATAATAGTAAATAAATTTTGTATTATTAACTATGTTATTGTTATTGTATAGTATATGTATTTCATGATAACCTCATGTGTCACTAATTTTGGGGTTAAATGACCCACAAGTTTCAATAAATTTAAGACCACATTTAAAATTAACTTTACAGAAAATAAAATCTTCTGCACTGCTTTCATTTGCACTGATAACAATATTTAGAACAGTGTCCCATATGGTCTAGTGGCTAGGATATCTGGCTTTCACCCAGAAGGCCCGGGTTCGATTCCCGGTATGGGAAAATTTTTGTTAAACTATTTTTATGCATTTTATATTATATATATTTTTATGCATTTTATATTTTATAGTTTTATTTCCAATAAATATTTACAGAAGTTCTTTAATTTAAAATTTAAAATTTAGAAGTTTCAGATCTACGCCATCATCCTCGATAGTATAGTGGTTAGCATCCCCGCGTACAAATGCTGTAAATTCTTACTTTTAAATCCTTTGGAATGATTACTAATTCTTATTACTAGTCGATGGATTTTAAATTATTATAAAGCTATTACTATAAAGCTATTAAAGTGTTTCATAAAATTCTTAAGGATAATTTATATTAATATTCAAGAAGAACAACAACAATAATAAAGAATGTCGCTAAATTTGATAGCTTGAATTTAGTGATGTGTTGCTGACGATGGAATCAGATCCTCTGTGATGTTTTATAAATCATAAAAAACAAAAAATACTCAAACTAAATACGCTCCATGGATCATCAAAGTGAGTACCATAAATGTATGTGTTTCTGTTTATACACTGTATAGATATAGATTGAAATATAGATGTGTGTTTATGTATGTTTGTGTAGATTTGCTTGGTGTATCTGAATGAAACTCATTTGTATCAAATTTCGTTCATATCGCATCACATCTGCGATGATCCATCGCTGTATCTGCGAGCATCGAAAATTGATGAGATACGATAAACCATCAAAACTATAGGTGATGAAGTTGGGGGGGGCTATAGCAACAACAACAACAAATACAGTAACAACTACTAGCACTCAACTACTACAACAACAACATTATTCAACAAATCTCTACACTGTTATTACTCTCAGCTACTAACTAATACACACGCACTTACACGCACACATACAATTCTGTGTTGTCAGAAAAAAACGATTGACATTTCTGACACCCTCGCGTAACCGAGAACGTCGCCACGTCACCCTGTCATCTAACAGCGAGTGACACTGATGATGAGGGGTGCGCTTAGAAGTGATTTATTTCATCACTTGTTTGTATGCAATCATCACCGGCGACGATTTATTCTGAAACAAATGGAAACAAGACTAAAAAGAGTGTGAAGAGAGTGAAGGGAGGGATAGAGGGTGATAGGAAGAGTGGGATAGGGGCTGTTGTGTTATCCTACTCTTGCCAGTTGAAGATGGAGACGATGATGGCAAATAAAATGGAGATGGTGACGGAGTTGCTGTTGGAGAAGATGATGGAGTGGAGATGGTGACGGAGTTGAAGAAGCTGACGGAGTTGGAGATGGTGACGGAGTTGCAGATGATGATGGAAACAAAGCCACAGATGCAGAGCTACGGACAGAGGTTGAAGTTGACAGTGAGACCGAAAGGAGCTGCAATCGAAGTTGCGGCTGCTTGCTGCTGCCTGTCATTTGCTGCTGTTGCTATTTTTGCTGGTGCTCTCGTTGAAAAGCGTGAAAAATCAAAATGTCACTCAGCACTGTTAATTTTCCTTCATGCATCACACACGGCGTTCGTTGTTTTGTTTTTGTGTGTGTTGTGTGAAAAAATTAGTCTTCGCATTCACATGACGAGTAGAGCCAAAGACACAAACGAAGGATACAAGTCAATGATTCGAGTGAAATATGGGAGTATAGAATACGACTCAAAGACCTCGACTAAGCTTTGTTATTGTTTTTTTTTTCTTTCTCCTTTCTGGAAATCAAATTCTAATAAAATTCTACTTATTTAGTTCACTATTTCGAAAAGCTTCGATATGATACATGGATATTGCTGACCAACAGCTGGAGAGAGAGACTGGAACTTAATTGCAATCAAAATTCCACAATTCTCCATATTTTTCCACCCATTTTTTCTTATTCTTTTGTCTTTTGTCACTTCAGACAGAGAAAATAATTTAATGGTAGAAGTTTTTTCTCTTGTTTTGCTAAAAAACCTTATTTTTTCTTTATTTTATGATGTGGATTTCAAGTAAATTGGCATCATGCCAAAGTGTAACAAAACTGACAGTGAAAGCAACAATGGATGCAACAACAACAACAATGGCACCACAACATGCCTCCATAATTAATACAAAACATTTGCACAAACAATTAACGGTTGCCAAAGAAAAGCGACGCTAATTAGACGTAAAATAATAGAAAACCGAGACGAAATCAACAGTGTTTCAGTTTGGTGATAAAGGAAGTGGCAAGGAGGGAGTGGGGTAAAGGGGAGAAAATGTAAATGAATCCACACCAGAATCCACCAGAAGGAGAAACATTAGCATCATCAACAATTATAATTGAGATTCACACACATAGTTTACATAGTTTGACTTTCATCAGAGATTACATAAAAATGGATGCTAAATTTAGTGAAAGGAAAGCAAAAGAACAAGAAAAAGAAGGAGATGAACTAGACACGCCCTCAATTAAAAAAACTTTAAATAAAAAATAAAACTATTATAGCAAACAATCGCGTCAGTCTTTTGAGGGAAAATTAAAACAGCTCTTAAAATTAATAAAAGAATTGAAATTTAAATTCTACAAGAATTCAACTCCTTCTATAAATTTTATTTATAAAACTTTATATGTAAAACTATATCCTTAATTTTTAGATTTTCTCGAAATTGAAGAGATATCAAGAACGTTTAAGAAATTCTATATTAGAAAAGGTTTTTGTCCACTGAGAAAAATGGAAACTCGATGAAAATTCTTTATATTGAAGCCGTTTCCTCATTTATTCATCTTAGAACTTCCTCTTTACTCATCTAACAAGTAGATAAACCAAAAGAGAAGTGAGAAGAATAGTAAATATACAGATAATTAGCTAAAGATGCATATAATATGGAAAATGTATATAATTCATTCATGATCCGTTCTCCTGAGCATTCATTGAGCGTTTCTTTGTTAAATTTGACCGCCACTTTTAATTAGTGTAATTAAGTTATTGTTGTTGTTTTTAATTCTGTTTCTTTGGTTCTTTTCTTTTGTTTCTTTGGTTATTTTATTATGGTTTCTTGGTTCCTTTATTTTTCTACCTTCAAATCGTTGGTGCGTGCAGAAAATTGTTTCTACGCAATCAAAAAAAAAAAAAAAAACAAACCAGGTAACAAAAAAAAAAAAAGAATGTGAAATAAAAAACAATAATAAATCAAAATTTCATTATAGATATTCTTGGGGCGTGTATTTTTCATGGTTAACCTGTTGTTTTAATTTGGTTTTTACAGTTGAACACGATTTCATTAAAGCAGCTGAACTGAGAGGCTATTTTAAGTGTTGCCATTTAAAGTGTTGCCATTTTAAGAGTTGCCATTTTAGGTGTTGCCTTTTTAAGTGTGGCCAATTTAAATATTGGCATTATAAGTGTTACCATTACAAGTGTTTCTCTGTGTTTTATTACTGCTATTATTACTATGACTATTATTATTACTGCTATTATTATTATTACTATTAATTATTATTTCTACTACTATTATTATTATTACTCTACTATTTATTTAACGAGTTTTTAATTGTTTTCAATTTAAAATTGCATTTTAAAGGCGCGGAGGAAGTTTTGCAATCATAAGATTTCAAGTGATTTCACAGCTGAAGTGTGCAAAACAGAGTAGGAATTTTATTATCATATAATATTATGGAATTTCAATTATTTGTGTTTTTATTCCTTATTGCTTTATTAACCAGATCAAGTTTCGTGGACGGTATCTATACTGGTTAAGATCTGAAGCTGGCCATGGTCTGAATACGTAAGTGAGTAGACAAGACTTTTTCTTTCACTATTTTAATTAGTTTTGCATTTGTGTTTTTTTTTTGTTACGGAAAATTAAATCTAACAAAGAAACATTAAAGTAGTTTCTTAAACTATTTCTGAATATTTTATATTGTACAATATTATATCTGGTTTTTTATATACTATACAAAAATAGTTCTTTTATATTCTATTGGACGACCAAATTCACTGTATAGGATGAAACTTCTTCTTCTATGAATCTAGAACTGGAATCTTTTTCTATGAAATGCTATTCTAATCTATTGTATTTCAAACGCGATTTGATTCGTTCTTTTTCTATGAATTCTTATAAGAATCAACAGTATAAAAATAAAGAAAAGTTGCTTCCAAGTAGAATGATGTTAAAAACTAGCTACTTATTTGGAGTACACGAAAAGGTCACCAGATGGCGCGATAAACGAAGAATATCTAAACACAGACTGAAGAACAGACAATAAATTTTGTAAATTAAACTACATTCACGCGATTTTCATCGTTAATTAAAAAGATATTATTACATATTTTATATCGCGTGATTGTACAAATGTATATGCAAGTTGTACCAAAAAAATTAGTCATTCGAACTGACCGATTCAAAGTTACGACCCTTTAATCATCACCAACATCATCTAATTTGTAAAATAAAATTAAAGTTTGAATATTAAAAATATCATGAATATTCAATCATTATACACTAAATTGAAATAATTTAAGTTGAAAAATAAAGAATTTTCTGTATTCTGCGATAGATAGAAAAAAAGAAGAAGATAACAGATAGTTAAAAATATCATTTATCATTAGTCATGTCAAAGAACAATCAAATGATATCAAATGCCAGAACCCTGCGTTATTCGACCTCGTATTCCACTACATTTAAAATAGAATAGAAATAAAAATTGATAAAAATTAAACTAACAGTTGATGATGCTCTCCATCAACAACGAAGCCATCCATCCATCCATCATCATTCGCCTAATTATCATAATCTGTCAAATAATTTTATCAAATATACATAAAAGAGTTGCCATCCCATTCCAATAATAGACAGAAAAGAGTATATAATGTTATGAATGACCACTTGCAACGTGCTTTCGTAGCATGTCAACAGATGAGCACATCTGTCATGCGACTTCGTGTCTTTCTGGACAGTTTTTCAAATGAAGTTGTTGCAGAGCGATAAGAAAGAACTTTTACAAGTTTTACATATTATATATTGTTGTTGCTCGATACACAATTCAATTCAATTCAGTTCACTCCTACAAGTATTACAGCATTTTATTAATTTCGATGAAAGCCTTTATCATTGTAGACCAGAGACACCCCTTTTCAGTCACTATTTATGACATGACGCATGAAGTTTATGCATTTTCATGGCGTGCTGTCTAAATTTATAGAATTTTAGACTTTGACATTTATGTTTAACTTTGACTTTTATTAAGATTTATTAGTTGCTGTGGATATCGCGATGATATCATAGTTGATGGTATGTCTTTCTATAGAGATCGATATCTATAAACATTGCTATGGAAGTTTTTGCTTTGTTACATTCTCTTTGAGATTTATGAAGAGATCTATTATGGGATACTCTCGTTTGTAAGATAAATTCTACAACAATATTTATGTCTTAACTTCTTAAAAATATCTTAGCATCTTCAGCTGCGTATATAAATGACACACAATAACAAAAACTGATCTATATTGATATTACTTTGATCTCTATGGTATCTTTCCAGTATATTTTTAGTCCTATAATATTTAATATAAAAGCCTTTCGATTCTATAAAAAGCTTAATCTTTCTTTTTATAGAATCTGATGTCTTTGGAAATACTTTTAGTGCCTTTTTAAACCTTTTAAATCGGTCTTACAGAGCTGTTAAGTTTCTTTCTTTCTGAAAATCTTCTTTTGTGAGATTTAAACATACACCTTTAAAACCTTATTTGAAGAACATTTTCAGTATTTTTACGCATTTTCTTAGTTATAAATAACTACAGATGTATGATGTTAACTATCATTGAACATCATTGTATATCATCCATATCAGTGCAATAAATCTGTCTAAACTATATGAACTATCATTAAATCCTCAGATATATCATCTTTTTATATATAAGTTTACCTAAATAATCAAAATACAAATTTCTGAAGAATGTTTGAAAACTGTAGCTTCATTTTACTATGATATGCAGTCTATTCTTACCCCCAAGTGATAAAGTACAAGAAAAAACCACATTTTGGTCTGAATTTTATGCATATACAGAAGTTTAATGAAAGGTTCTCTTTGAGAACTTTGGACAAAGGCAGATTCTTTGAGCATTAATTCCTTTTCTTAATCGGCTGTGTGAAGTGAAAGAAACATTGAGTTATTAAATACAATGGCCATGAACCATGAAGACTTAAAACCTAATATTAACCAGAATAGCTGAAATATGACCTAATAACCATTCACCTTCTAATTCAAATTTTGCCCATTTTAAAGCGCGGACATGAGAGATTTCGAGATTTATGGAGTTAGAGTATAATAATAAACGAAAGGAAACAAAGAAAACCTCCCCATTTCTCTTCAATATCTTACTTTATTTTACTTCAACTGAAGTTGAACTATTGTAAGTTCATAGTACGAATACGTTATAAAACATAAATCTTTCTTTCGTTCTTCAGCAGTTCGAACCAACCCAACCCCACCCAATACCACAAAATTAAGCTGCTGGCATTTCAAATGCCAGACACATTTTTGAAAGAAAACCACAAATTATGGTCATTAGCAGCACCTTAGAGACAAAACCACGAGTACTTAATTCTGAGAAAATACAGAAAACAAAAATGTAGAAAAATATAGAAACCCAAAATCAACAACAGAACTAACAAAAAAGTATACTCAGCAATAAACAAAGGAATGCCGGAAAATAATTAGACTGACCAGGAATACCAATTTTTACATCATAATCTTAAAGTTCACGAAATCTACATAAAAGTAAAAAGTTTAATACTGTTATTGACATGGAATTTTGTGTACCCAGGGAACGATGACCCTCTAATATACTCCTTAGTTAAGTTTTAAGTAATAGATAAGGGTTAAGTATATGGCAATAAAAAGTTACAGCTACGTAACCGCATTAAGGGGTATATTAGTTAAAGGATCCGTTCATAAAGAGCCTGATCATGAAGAGTCCGTTCATAAAGAGTCCGTTCATTAAGAATCCGTTAATACAGTCTGTTCATGGGCAGCCCCTTCATAAAAAGTCTGTTCATAATGGTTCCATTCTTTTAATTGTGGTCGCCAGACATTTATTTAAGATTTCCCAACCGCAGACAACGAAACAGGTTCAAATTCATCTCAGAAGCAGATTCATCATAAGCAATACTCATAAAATGTTAGACCTCAGAAAGGTTGTTCTATGCAAACAGTTGTCAAAACCAGAAAAGAGTGCATATACATGAACCCAGATAAATAGACACATAAATAGACAGACATTAAGGAAGAATTTTGGCAGCTTTGTATCACGAGCCTCGAGGATAGACGCGATCCTTTCCCAACTCTAGGGTTGTGGTTATTTTATACCTGTTACCAGGCAGGCGCGTCTTTTAATGAGTTTGTGGCTTAATACGATAAACACCGACCTGCTGCAGATTTAATAAGTGTACCATTTCGAACATTGGTGCCAGAAATCTTCTTGTCACGCTTCGTTTCTAATAATATTAGCATTTGTCCTTTAGTTTCTTTTGTCTTTGAATCTTTTGCCTTTGTATCTTTTTCCTTTATTATTGTATTTTTAATCTCTTAGCGGTCTTTTCGCCTAAACAATCTTTAAAGTAAATTTCTCATATACCGAATACGAATATAATCCTTAAAGTTGCCAAAATATAAACCGATTACGATTAGTTTTCTTTAGCAAGTGTTTCTAGTGACGAATTCACGCAAAAATATTCGTTTTCTTACATATCCGGATATAGAAATTATATATATTTTATATATACTCATACTTATCACTTCAGGTGCTTTATTGCTATTTATTCTCTCTCTTCTATTCTCCATCTTTAGAACGTTAGAATGTTTAGAATGTTTTTCAAAGCAATAAAAGATAATATCATATCTGTAGAATATGTTAATATATAATAGCCACAATTATATTAATTAACTCATTCAGTTCGAGATGCCAACCAGACCAAAATTTGTACTAAGCGCAACTAAATAAACAAGAATCGGTTTTCGGTCTAGAACTTTAGTGCGGTTCTGGTGTAGGATATGCAAAGAAAGTGTTATTTAGCATGTTAACGCTAGACGATGGTAAAGAAGACGGCTAGACAAAAGACTCCCGCGATTAACAAAGCGATGCTAATTGCTAGAAAAGCGTTGGATTGTTTTAATTTTTCTAAATAAACAGATAAAAGAAAGAACCAAAAGAATAGCCGCCATCTACGATATGAAAACATATACTCGAACTAACTCAATACTCAATAAAAAGTTTAGAATCTGTGAACAGATTCGGTTTCTGTTCAGTTTAAAGTTGTTCTTATACCGTATCTATAAGAGATTTAAACTAAATAAAGATTTCGAATTGGCCCAAACAGGGAAAATCAAATGGTCTAGACTGATTTTTGTTTTCTTTAGCCGGGATCTCAATGATCGGATGAGGGATATCATTGATTAGTAGATTACGGATATCATTGATAGATTTAATAATTACTCTTGATAAAGGTTCAAGTCTATTGGAAATATTTCAATATATCCGTCAAGGATATTTAACGACTAGGTAGTTTAGGATCTATGGTTTTCTATATCATTGACATCTGTAGACTTCGAACAACTTCTGTGGTAGTCGATGGCCAAAAGTTAGCCGAAGAATTTTTAATAACTATGAAATATCTATCAAATGAGGCATCCGGCGAGGTTGATTGACATCTCTTTAGGTCCATTCACGTATCTAATGTCTATTTCTGTTGTCAATAAGTCGAATGTACTATATCAAAGTATCTGACGTTTATCAGGAATGACAGACCTCGTTAAAATTAGTCTATAAGTCTATTGAGGTCTCTCAGTGGTTAGGTGAGAGTCTATCGAGGGTAACTGAATGGCTGTCGAGACCTATTGACATCTCTTGAAGACTATTGACGTCCGTTGGGGGGCTATTGACACGTCCCTAATGAGTTCCGTCGAGAGAATAAGTCCCTGTCAAGCTTTTAATAGCCCCTTAACACCACATGTTCTTAATGTATTCTTAGTGAACATTCTCCAAAAATTCTTATACAACCAAACCAATGTTTGGACATTTTATTTAATTTTTTTTGGCTTTTGACTTTTCTTGTGAAACAGTTAAAAGTGTCAAAGTGAAGTGTAAGTTTAAGTGTAAAAATGAAGTATCTCCATCAACCGTTCCTTTCTCTCATCTTTCAGTGCAGACCATTTAAGCGACTTGTAAAATATCACTCGTTAAAATTCAAAATTTTGTTGACAGCTGTTCAAGTTGTTAACATTTTGCGTATTTCATTATTAAACTTTGACACTATTAACACCTCTTCTTCTTCTGCTTCACACTTATGTAAAAGTGTGGTTCACTTGGTTCCGAAGTAATTTATTTTAATTATGAATCGAACAGCAACATCGTCTTCCACTTACATTTCCCCCAAATAATACCATGCTCTCATCTCTCCCTCTCTTCCTTTCTCTGTCTGTCTGTCTATCTGTCTGTCTCTATCTCACTCTTTGTCTGTCTGTCTGTTTCTCTGTCTGGAACTGCAACAACCTGCGCCGCATCTTCATCACATCATCATCTTCGGTACTTCAAGATGTCTCCATAAAATAGACTTTTAATGTTTCCCTTGAATCTTTTAGACTTTTTCCACTTAGTTGCCTCTACCGAAACAGGGCTGCCGCCCTCCATCGTAGCGCTTTCAATTAGCTACACGTCAAAGTCGCATTGTTCGCCTGTCCATCAATTGGACTGCACATTTTTCAGAGTCAGAGTCACAGTAAGAATCGCTCTCTTGTGGGTAGTTCAGCTACTTAATAAATTATTGCGGAGTGCTTCTGACGCGATTCTCGAAGACAGCTCGTGGTTTTGAAAGCCATTTTGTGGTTCTGGGGTTATGAATCAATTAAATTCTTAGACGTTCTTCACACACACGAAGACATTTCATATTTTCTTCTTCTTTTAATAGTGTCGTCGAAGTATTCGGAAATATTTTAAATATATTTTTGTTGATGATGGCGTAATATTTATTGCGTATTAAAGACCTCGCCCGCATTTGATCGCCCACACAATGGCGCCAGAAGTGTTTCCATTGAAGAGCTTTTGTCGCAGTTAAAAGAGATTCTATAATTATAATAAAAGACCCTATTTTCGTGATGACAAGTCTATAAGATTTTAAGGAAGAAGAATAAGGAAGAGGAAGTTATATTCTATACATAATGATAATATTAGAACGAGTATATTTGATAGCTTTCGTGGCCTTTCGATGTTTCCAAGGGGACCCTCACTACTTTCGAACCGAATACTTTGTCCGATGATAGAACAAATATAAAAGGACACTTCGTAGACCAAACCTGTTGATCAGTGATGACCACCAAGTGGAAACATTTAATAAAGTGCCATGCATACCTCACATCTGCCTTTCCAAAAACAAAAAAGCTACAAGGAATAAATTAAATTACCAAAAGCATTCCTGATGAAACTCGATAGAAATTGGTCAACGATGCATCGTTGCATGCATGCAATCTTGGACAAAAACGAAGCGGAAGAGAATAAAAACCTGTACACAGCGAGGACCTCCCTAAAATAAAACCGATCTGAAAGCTTTAAGTGCCGAAGAACAAGCAGACAGAAATTCAATATTCGAGTGCGCCACATGCACCGACGTTGACCGAAGTAGCTGAGCTGCATGGAAAATTGCGATTTGATGTGAGAACTTGTGATAAAAAATTAAAAATAAATTCATCGGACACCGGAGAGCGAACGGCGGTGACCAGGACTCGCATCGGCAGCATCGTTCAGCGTCCACTATAATGATAATCTTCTGTGCTGGATTTTTGTGCTTTTTGTTGAGTTTGTCCCGGACCACACCAGGTTGCATGCAGCACGAAAGAGAACACAGCGTGTCCACATAATTTATGTGCGGATTGGACGCTACTTGAGTTGCCGCTACAGCTACCACCCCCACTCCCACCGCCCCCAACTCCGCATCTGTGGCCCCTTTTCCACTAATGAACTGGAATCAGTTTACCGCTGAGAATCAGGGTACTCCGTTGAGTTCCTGGCATGCAGTGATTTTCTTAACTGCTATATTGACAGCTTCGAACTCACGAAATCGTTTCTCAATTTAATTGTTTTTCATTTTAAATAAATACATTTTTTTTTTGTTCTCTTTTTTCGATTTTTCAGATCTGAAAGTTCTGGAAGAGAAACTTTACTTCAAGGTATTTTATGCCGACGTTTTTGATACGGGTTTTAAATGGATTA
Source organism: Myopa testacea (assembly GCA_949629155.1). Taxonomy (NCBI): domain Eukaryota; kingdom Metazoa; phylum Arthropoda; class Insecta; order Diptera; family Conopidae; genus Myopa; species Myopa testacea. The sequence continues at coordinate 3,447,576 of OX451346.1, read as the reverse complement.
AAACCCAATGTGAATAGTAATCAATGATCAGGAATATTTAAGATCGATTTAAAGATCTACTTATGCAAGTAATTGAAAACTAGTTCGGAATCAGTGGAGGACTTCGTATAATACTTGATATGAAGTTCCTCATTCAGGCAACTTTCATTACCGAAAACAGAATAGTTTAAGTGGCTTTTTTGCCTTCAAGATATCCGGTGTCTCCACGGACGGTTGACTCTCTTTATACGTCCCTTCATTCAACCTAAACTAAACTTGACCTAACCTAAATAATAATGAGAATTTATCTCTCACTTCTCTCAACATCACCAATGATTCCTAATGAATAACTTATGAGTTAAAGAAGATTCTTCCCTCAGATTCCGATACACGCAGCTGTCCTCATTACGCATTCCAATTATAATCGTTATTATTCAGTCGTATTGTATATTAAATAAGAAAGAACCAAAAATACTCTCACTAATGATAACAAATTCCATCACTAATGAGCATACAAATCGATGAAACTAAATAAGAATTCCTTTGGCTTTCCTTGTTACAAGTCCAACTTTCATTCAATTCGAAGTCGCCGAGGATGTCTACCAAATATTGATTTTATTATTTTTATTCACTCAGCTGCCTCAATATAATTTTATTAACAGGTACGTTGTGCTCGTTTCTTTTACTTTTACTTTTTTCCAGAATGGATCCGGTCAGGAATCCACAACCAAAACAGGTAGCTTATAATAAGGACATCATAAGGCTGGGGGAGAAAAAAGTATTGTAGAAAAGATGCATCCAAAGATTCCAAACAGAAACTCATGTCCTTTACTAGCTACATATATATTCATACGTACATAGATACATATGTCTAGATATATCAAGATATATAAATAAGATAGGTTTAAAACTAAACGAGTTGTCAACGTAAACAGAACATTTTATAGCAAATAGAAATACGGAAAGAAAGTGAACCAGGCTAATATGACTCTTGAATGTTATTACAAAAAAATTGTATCTTTATAATATACGTATAATAATTGTATACATACATATATATACGTAAGGATATGTGTAGAATGTTATCGAAAATAACAAGTAGGAAAAGCAAACAACTTTCATATTTTTCTGCTTGCGTGGTTTGTTCACAAAAATATGTACTTGTATCTATCGCTCTAATCTCTCTCTCTCTCTCTCCCTCTGTTTCCCCATCTCTTCCTACCCAGCATAGTTTTGCTGTAGGACACTTTTATGCTGGTTGTTATTTCTGAACCACTGGAGCACAGGACATCCAAACAAGGCACTGTGACATTTTTATTATGTATTCTCTTCAGACTGGACATAAAAATAAAATCATTTTTCGTTTCCTCTTTAGCAGAGAAACTGATTCGAATGTAGTACTAGTAGAATCTGTGTCGCGAGTGATTCCATGTTATTCCGAAAAAACACTCCTTATTTTGGCCCGAGCAAAACTTTATTTTCCAGCCCTGGCAAAAATTTGTTGGCTTATGGAAGGATGACAGGTTAAAGGAAGGAAGAAAGGGGGTGGAGTAAGGTAATCGAGAGTTGTAGCAATTTACACTGTTATGCAATACTAGGTTATGATACGTTGCGTTATTGTAAGAGATTTTCACTTAAACAAGAATAGGTAAGGAAACAATAAACTTTCGAGATGGTTTCACTGTAACGAACCTGATTAGATTTTAGATTCTTAAGAGTACGGATCATCTGTATTTATTTACTGTTACTAAAAACTACTCCAGATTATTCTCCTGCAAGGTTGCCAAGGTGATGTAAAATCCATCTCTTCCTGTCCTCAAATATCTCTTCCTCAAATGTATCATTCCTCATCCATCTAAATAACCCTTCTTAATATACAGAGATTCTATAAAGATTAGCTCCCGTATACTTTGGATATGGTTAATCGATAGAGTTAATCAATAAGATTTCTGTTAGTCGCTTATACGAAATACAAAAATGTGTATCTACAAACTACGTCTAAAAGGCGTATTCTGTGTAGCTTAGCACAAGTAGAGAAGCGCCACATACTCGATTCAATTCTCTCGGAACCTTAATAAACCACATCGAATAATAACTTCAAACCTAACAACTAAAATTACTGAAAAACAAACAAACAAACCCCCGAAAACCCGTTTATAAAAACCATTATTTGGGGTTCGAAATGAACAAAAGAAAAAACATAGATTGTCCTGTCGCATAAATAATATGCTATGTCAACGAGCCCAAAATTCCACGAATAAGTGAGACCCCAGTAAAAAATAAAGACCCGTGCATACTCGTATATTAATTGGTGGTTACGTGAAGGAACTCCTCGTTCTATGAGTTAGAGGCAAAACATGATGAAGAGACGACGCGACGGTCCAACTATCGTACATACCTCATGAGAGAAAAAAATGTCAAGCAAAAATTAACAATAGAAAAACCGATGATCGATATCAAAACAAGAGAAAACAAAAATGAAAAATGAACGAAAAGAAACCCAAATATAAATAAAGGAACGCGTTTTATTGAGGGAAGCAGCATGACAAAAGCGGTTGACAATAGACGCATGCTGATGAGAATCTCGATGGAATGGAAAGGAAAACAGGTCCCAACTAAGGTTCTGTACCGGGGAAAGGTAACTCGTACCTATCTATATACTTAACTACCTAGACGCAAAAACAACAAATACCAACAAATGACGACAAAGGAGTGATCCTGAAAATTGATTAAAATCTTTAAAATTCCTACACAGCTTCGAAGGTTTTGGGAAAAAAAGGCACAGCTGAGGAGAGAGAATCAATTTAGTGGGCTTGTCAAAGGTTCGAGTGGATTATGTGTGTGTGTTGCGAAGATGCTAGAAGATGGTCTCCATGGCAGACTGACAGCGCTTTGGACGCACAAACATATCATTAGCAAAATCTTAAAAATTGCGTGTATAGCGATCGACAACGACGATGATCCCTGGTGGTGCTGGTGCTGGGATATACTCGTAGATGGCTGAATACTAATGCCATAATCGCTTGATATCTGATTGAGACCAAAGACGACGACAATGACGACGCTTATGAAAGATGCTTCCAAGGCAGTTGAGTTGATGTTTTTTTCTAAGGATAACAGCGACATGAAGTGCGTCCAGGTTGAATGCACAATTTTGCATTGAAGCACATTGTCAACACCTGGTTTTTGCGGCTAAACAAAGGACAGGGTCTGCATCGGGCTCAAAGAGTATTTAATAGGAATATTTTTGCTTGTCTTCTTTGGCAACGTCTCTGAATGTTATCTGTGTGCGGTATCAATTAAGTATCTGAGTACAGAAAATGATGTGATATGTTTTTACAACTGGATCGAGGATCTTTTGATGAAAACAATGATGTTCCTCGGTGATAAAAGATGCACTTCGGATGACAGCGTAGCGTGATAACGATGATGATGATGTTATTTCAGCAGACTTTATGGGGGAAAAGTTTGTTGTTCTAACAACGACAAAGCTTGTATTTACAGCTGTTTTCAGCCAGCGTAAATGAGTCGAAGTGAAGGGATTTAAACTTGTATATAGTATAGAAAATAGAGTTCTATGAAATCATATAGTTGCTTGTACACTTGATCACTCCAGACTACTACTAAAAGTAGTACTACTCTAAGTAAAACTGGAAAAACGGAGGTTCTCTAAAGTATTTCGTGTCTCTTAAAACTACCATCAATGATTATTAAGTCACTACTAAGTCTATAATTAAATTTATGTGTATTACACTTTCTTTAACTCTGTGATGAGCCGAAGTTATTTTTTCTATCATAAAATATTCACATACTAAAGACTTAACTGCTTATTTTTCTCCTTTGGCGTATTGTATTTCATAAAATTAAATTGTTAAATACTTTGTCGGTTTTTTGACCCATGGCGACGTTAAAAAATCCATTGCATCCGTTTTTGTTATTCCATAAAAACTTCCTTACTTATCGAGGATGTGTTTATTGTTCGCTAAGAAACGAAAACTTAACACCAACCAAGTTCAGAGCCAAGTTGTAATGGATACCATTAAACATGACGGTCAGTTTGGCAACTAAAACTAAGACAGGCGTTTTTTATTCTCACAAAGTGTCTGGATATTCGTCTGGTCCTTTGAACCGTGCTTGGAACTGGTTAATATACTCGAATCTCTGGATTTACATGACTTAAATGTTTAAGGGACCTTAAAGAGTCCTTCAGTTTTTGAAGTAACCAGTTTTTGGTTTCTACAGGAATCACTAAAAAGAATGTAAGGAGAGAGAGAAAAGAGGGGGAAGTTAGAGAGAGAGAGAGAGAGAGAGACAGAGAGGAACAATTAATGTCAATGATTAAAAAGGCATTCTTATCGAAATATGATACGAACGATGATTAGTTGGGGATTTTTGGGTATATTTAAGAAGCAGAAGGAGGGAGGAGTTCCATAGATTCTACGCTCTCCAGAAAACCGAAAAATAAAAACAATTCAATTCATTTCAATTTTTCCACTTCCCACAACACCCCCAAGCATTATTTTCCCTCACACCTGCTTCGAAGCAAAACCCGAAATTATACTGGAATAAAATCTGAACTCAAAACAGAAATCGATAATTGCAACTCGAGCAGGTTGCCTTCGACGTGCAACAACAGGAAGCAATAAATAATAAAAAATGCGTCCAAACGATGGTTGACTTGGTGGCACTGAACTTGCACTTGTTCCCAATGATGATGGGTCTTTCTGGCGCTGCATGGGACCCAGAAGCGTGCGGGAGTCCATGGCGAAGACGACAACGACGCCGCCATCGTATAGAAGAAGGTGTGAGCGGCACCAGTGCGGCGCTACACAAGAAGACTCAAAGACTTCGATGGCTCGAAGAATGCAAACTCATCACAAAGTGAGGCGTAACGATTATTTTTCATTTAAGTCGACACTAAAGCAGACACGACATGACGGAAGCCGAACCGAGCTGAGTTGAGAGTTTGTAGCAGGTTCTAACAATCGAACTCAGCAGGATTTCGCACCTGAGGAACGACAGCGAGGAATCCTCATGAGATGGTGTGAAACATCGTCTGAGAAACACCGTCTGAGGAACATCGACCGAGATACATCACTGAGAAACATGAGAGTCAAAGAATGATGAAGAAGGAAGGTAATGTTCGACCTCTCGATCACCCTGTATTTACGGGGATCCAGAGTCAGTTTCAGAGCTCTAATTGTCGATTATGGCGCCACTCTCAAATTAGCCGGCTTCTTCGCTGACTTCTTTCATGAACTACAAAGTAATTCGAATGCCGATCGGCATCCTGTTGATGGTTCTTGCTGATGGTTCTTTCTTTTGCTTCATCAGACGCCACGAGACGCCAGCACAGTTACTTTAAAGAGCCTACTCAAGGTGTTGATGATAATTGCATGATCAGCACATTTATTTTGGGTCTGCGAAGCTCGTTAATCACGTTCCAAATTGCGTTATAATGCTACGGATGTGCAGCAGCTTCGCAGTGACTCACACCACTTCTTAAAAACTGCTCAAGACGTCGGAATGACGACTGAAGGTGTCATTTTCAGTTTCGACAATTAATGTTCTTGACACCTGCTTGCAATTTTCTGTCAAGAGAAGTGTGTATAATTAATGCAATCTGATGGTTCTAAGGGCTTCTTGGGGATCATGAACTCGGAGCATTGAATTGATACCACTCAAAGATATACTCTTATAAGTAGGAGGAGTGGCTGTATTTTGACAGCCAGCTGACGCGAGTTTGTGTTTACGATTAATGTCAAGGTTAAACCTGAGTCAGTATATCCGAACTTCTCTCTTAGTGTTTAATGATTCCGAATCCTAAAACCGATTTCTATAAAATGATGTCACTATTTCCCAATTTGATCTATAATTCCATCCACCTAAACCAGAATCCAGTGGAACTTCTCTAAATAAATTTGTAGGTTAAGTAAAAATACTAGTTTTATTTCATGGTTTGGCCACAAAACTTAAATATATACCCAGCTGTTTCCGTTTGGTTTAGATTTTTATCGCCAAACCAAAAAGCAGCAACACCTTTTTTTCTACCTTCATGGTTCAAACAATACAGCAGTTGTTGTTGTTACATATGAGTAGATGCGAGTACAAACAATACGAGTAGGTGAGGTACCAACATATCACATCCGATGACATTTTTTGCCGCACCGACGGCAACCTGCTCTTAAATTAGCCTTTGTTTCGCTAAAGGAAATTCCCTACATCATATCAACTCTTCTTTCAGCCACGATCTTGCATATGATCCTTGAGCAGAGGCGTTTCCTTTAGATGCTGTCTCTATGATAAGCCAGGAACTCATCTAGATTTATGTGGTTCCACACACAGTTTAACATGCCGGTTATATAGCTTCTTACCAGTTACTTCAGTATATGTACATATGCTGATATAAATACTGGCACATATGTTGTTCATGCGATCAAGATTAAGATTGTATTTTAGTTCCAACTTCAAGTCTAAACTAGACTAAATCCGTATGTTCATTTGTCCGTATGTTCATTTGTTACTCTTTTATATGATCGCAGATGTCGCTGAGTAGAACGGATCCAAAAATACTATCGATCTGTTCGAGATCTGATCGAAAATGTTTCGAATTTTAACAAAGTAACCGAATATCTTCAATATTATTGCGAAAATATTATATATAATATTGGTTTTTGGTGTAAAAAGCGATTTTAAGCTAATGTTTCTTCAATTTATGATGTTTATTCAGAGTATATGATTATATATGAATCTTCTTCTTCATGTTGAAGCTGTTTCTTAATATTTAGCTTCCCAAGCTGTTTCCCAAGTAATGTTTTCAGGTGATTTAGTGGTGTATCTTAGTTCTTAGTTTCGAAAAAATATTTAATTTCAGTTGCATATATCAAAGTATCGCTTTCATCGTGATTCATTGACCCTCAGCTATTACCAAGGTAGTGTCAACAACAATAACAACAACAAAAACAACAACTGCAACAACAAGCAACTACAACAGCAACCTGCAGTTTTTGTCATCGCTTCCCGAAGTTGGCTCCAGGAAGTGTCTCGTAAATTAATTAATTTTACTGGGTGCTGACACTTGGACACAACAACACACACACAACACCACACCACGCGACACCATGCAACACCACGCTATGGCAGAAATTAATAATTGCACCCTGTGGATTTGTGGAACGACGTCGTATCGGTGCACATGGCGGTGGAGGTCATAATATCTACGCCTCCCAATTAAATGACAGAAACAAAACGCAAGCAAACGGAAAATCGATGGCTTTGGCTCAGCGACATGGACAACAAGTGATGCATGTTGTGGCAACAGGCCGAGTTCTTGATCGCCCAATTAAGTTAACTGCGTGAAATCGCTGCGGCGATAGAAGAAAATAGTTGACTTGGTTGCTTGGTGCAGTTAAAGCAGCGCGCATTTAATTCCGTTAAGAAGTACGCGTCGATGTTGCAGTTTGCTGCTGGTGCAATTTGTGGACCACTCACAGAGTGAGCTACATTGAGGAGTAGTGACAATAAATATTGAATTGAGGCTTCTTATTTGGTACAAACATAAAACTCGCATAAATTTCAATTGATGATAATTAAACACCCTGTGGTGTGGACTTCGATTACAGACCATGTGACGTATGTGCAATCAGCAGTATTGAGAATCGTAAGTGTTGAGAATCGTAAGTATTGTGAATCGCAAGTATTGAAGAAAATTATTGCTAACAATTGGTTGAAGTTGAAAATATTTCCAAATCATTTAGAATGGCAATAATTGTGAGAAAGTTCAGCTTTAATTGGAATACTATTTATTTTAACTGGAATTCAATTAATTGCCAGAAGAAAGACATTATATTACATTATAAACACTTATTTAACAATACATTATAATACATTATATACAATTACTTCATAAATATATTATAATACATACATTATATGTACTTTATTTATACTTGTACACTAATTTATTCATTAATACTAAAATTGTAGGTACCGTATTTCATGTAGATATCCAATGTATGTCGCTTTATCTCATGTATGTATGTATTTCTGTTTCAGCCTCCAGAAAAGCCAAGCTTCAAACCCCATCCAATCTCTTCGTTGTATGTATGTACGTGTTCTTGTATCTACTTCAGTAACCTTCACTTTAGTAACCTTTTCAAATCTTGACTACTATAAAATTATTTAATGTTCACTTTTATTCTCAGAATTGAATCAGAATTTAGTACTTAAAACACTTTCTAAGCACACTTCTACGCACTTCTTTGCTCTTGAATGTAGAAACTCATCGTGAAACTACTCGTTTCTATACACTTTCGTTTTATATCTCTTCTTCAGCATCTAATATAGAGCAACTTTTATTTTCAGTTTCAATATTGATTTGAGTAACGAGGTAGTTGTTGTTGGTGTTGTGAAAACTGCTATTATTGCCAACCCATCGACTTGACTATTAACCTAATTTGTTTTAATTAAAAGTCATCGACAACAACGACGATGAAGTGCATAATTGCGTCATTATAGAGTGAGAGGGTTGAAGAGAGGGGGAGAGAAACTGATACGGAGGGATATAGGAGAAGGGGGAAGCTTTTATGAAAAAATCTAGGCAAAATGCCATCGATTACAAATGCAACAACAACGTTGAGGGGCGTATGCTCGATGGTGTTCGATGATGCTTAAACAGATGATAATTTTAATGCAAGCATTTCAGTGGATAAGCAGTAAAAAGAGACGAGTGAAGAATGAAGAGATGAGAAGCGCAGGGAGGGATGGAGGGAGGGACTCATTAAAAACACCGATCAAATGCAGCCGCTGCACCACTTTGATTTGTGTGTCAATAAAATCAATTCAAAAGCGTTACAAACACGCCTCAAAGGGTTAAGAGGTTGATTTAATGTAGAGCTCATGGTTGTTGCTGTTGTTGTAGACACTTAAAACCACTCTGAAAAGCTTTTTTCCACAAATAAAGATAAACAAACTTGATATGCAGTTAAGTAGGTGGTCCAGCGTCTTGGCTGTTTTTTCGATGCATTTAATTTCGGTTAAATCGACCTAAATAGTTTACAACAACAACAGACAAACCACAATAAATCCCACTAGAAACCTTTAGAAAAATTCAACGAACGAAAAAGAAATGAAAAAAACACAATAAAATCACATTCAAATCACAAAACCAAACAGAATTCAGTGCATAAACCCTTCTAATCGCCGGAGGTTGTCTCAAATTCATTGGAGTGTCAATTTGTTTGACATTCAAGTGTTAGATCTCTTTTGTCTCCCTCCCACATGAGTGAACACAGCGGAATTTCTATGAAGGTGCCATGATTTAAGGTGCGCACACACGGCACATGCGTAGCAACGTGTTGTCTCCCGCTTCAGATAGCTTTGAGTATTTTCATTTATTTTTTATTGCTTAATAAATCTTTGTGTGTATTTGTGAATGTGATTGTGTGCGTACTTAATCCTTTCTAAGCCTGGCATTAAAGTGGGGATTAACGCATTCATTCATTTGTGGGCTTTCACAGTTACAACAGCTACAAACGATCGCCTCGAGCGACTGCGATCGGTTTTGTCATGCGCTTGTTTTCCGTAATAATTTAGGAATTCTTTTCACACAATTGCTACGATCAAAATTTATATTTTTTGACAGCTCGCTTAAGCTATCATCGTTGTAAAATAGAAATTATTTCACATCTACTTATAAATCATTTAGATTTGGAGTCTAAATACGAGTACTATTTTGAAAGTGTGAATTCTGAGGATATAAAATAACATGCTTCGAAAGCGAATCGAAGAACAGTTTATTGGTAAGTCGGTTCCACGAAAAGAGTTCTACGAAAACCGTTCTTCGAAAACCGTTCTACGAAAACCGTTCTTCGAAAACCGTTCCTCGAAAACCGTTCTTCGAAAACTGTTCACAATTCCATACCCTCTCCGTGTTTCAATTCTTGAGTGATCTTGTGATCTTGTAGCTGTATCTTTGTCAAAATTCGATGTCACGGACTCTGACAAATTCCTCCATCCGAAAGAGGGTATTTCTATGTGTCGAAATTCTGTAGCAATCATCATATCGTTTGCTCATCGATCATGTGCGCTCAAAAGATCGATTATAGAGGGTCTACAATGTGGATTCTACAGTGTAGCCCAACAAATAATCGTGTAGATGGCGATGTACGCTTTTTCTTCAACCTTCCATGTTCCTAATGCGCTTGAATAATCCTACTCCGTGTATCACTCCATGACGAATTACATAAAGGTTTCTGTAAACGGTATTTGAAAAATCTTATCACTGTAGTGACATGTGGACAGTCAGCTTGAATGATCTTAAATGAAAAGTGAATTCAGAGAATTCTTTACTCATGTTACTCATCAAGAACAAGGAGAAGAAAAGAGAAGAGAGAAGTTCGTTCGTGGTTTTCAAAAATTAATTGTTGTTCTCCTTCCACCACGGATACCATCTGATCTTCCAACTCCGTTCCAATTCCGTCGATAGTGTTTCGATTTTCATATCGAAAATAATAATTAATTTTATGTAAAATCGAAATCAATCCATCAATACATCCACCCGTCCATCCAGCGATCGTCACTCAAGGGCGGAAGCTGCGTGGCTAATTCAAGGAGCATAAAATTGCATCCTGTTCCTGCGTGAAGTGCGAACGATTCAATTAATCTTAACACTTCTTATTATTAACGAGTTTTCGCTTGTGTCTCAACCAGGTTGGGACGTCGGTTGGGCATCCTGTCGATCGGTCAGTCGTTCGGGCAGCCAGTCAGGCAGCGAGACAGAGTCGACCAGCCTCGGAGCACTACGATCAACAACGGAAACGTATGCCAAGGAACAAGGAACGAGTAACGAATGGTTTTCTTCCCACTCGGCTCTTCACCGCGTCTCGCCAGAGCCACCAGTTATTAAATGCTACCGTTAAAATGGGGAGGGGTTGAAAGGGGGCCATCGTAATTTCAGAGGTGAAGCATTGAGTGCATCAAGTGCAGGGTATACGTTAAGATGATGATGATTATTATACTGATGATTATAATCTTGATAACAATGCTGATAATGATGGACAAAATTATCATTATGCTGATTATGGTGATAATAATAATGACGATGATAATGATGTTGTTGTTATTACTTCTACAATACTTTAGCTTATCATAATTTCTACGTTTATTTTTTAATGTAGAACTAGAATAGTTTCCTTGACTACCTGTGACTTTAACAGCAATAACAACAACAACAACAACAACACCAACACCAACAACAACATCAGGAATAATAATATTGTCAACAACAACAACATAAAATTGATTACTTGAGGTTGGTGTTAATATAATCAACGGAGCTACAAGACTCATTTATACAATATAGTGTATGTTACACAGTATCTGCAGTTGTATTCGTTGTCTATAGTATCCGTGGTATTGTTGTTGTTTTTATTGTCATAGTTGACTGCTGCGTAAAGTTGTAAAAATAATTTTTGCACGCATTCAAGAATTTTGCGACAGACCATAAATCAAAATCATTCACGCTTCGGAATTTTAATGTACGATCAGGGGTACTGAAGGTTCGACCGGTGGGTCTACTCGATGGCCCTGTAATGCCTTCAGGTGTAGCCTTCACACCTGCACCCCGCATCCCCCTCCCACCCTTCATCCTCCTTCGATCCGCCTTCACAGGGCTCGAACACTTCACTGTACCGGGCGATGCAGGTGGTTGCAGCTGCGTAAAAAGGGTTTGGCTCAGCGACTTTAATTAGCTGCTGCCGGTGTGAGCTCAAGTTTTGCACGACGCCACGCATTTCGAATACATTCACAGCATACTAGATACTGAGGTGCCTTCATGAATGCAGAATCGAAATCATTAATTATTGTAGTACTTTTTTCCCGCTTTTCTTTAAACAATATATAGGTACATATATGTTTAACATCCTGGGTTACACACAGACACACATAGATAAATATATGTATATATAGATAGATACTCGTAGCACCTCACTTATAACGTAGACACCTCATTATTATTTTGAGCGATGAGTCTACTTTGTAATGGAGTAGATACAGTATTGAGATTAGCTCCAAGTCGAGGTTTTCCAAGCCCGAAAAGATGCCATACTGTCTCTAGATCTCTAAAAACCACTAATCCACGAAATCTTTAATAATTTCAACCCATCTAGATTCCTACCCACACCGAATTCTTAAAAAGCAGTCCATCCTTTAAACAAAATCGTTTCTAATTGAATATTTTGCTATTTCTTTTATATATATTCTTCTTTCTCTTACTTTTCTATGTAATTTTCATGGTAACTGCTTTTATGTATGCATTTCTTAATCTTTTTTCTTTATATTTATCACTTCTTTCAAAAGTCAATAAAGAAAAACACAGCTTTAATCTGAATTCAAATCTCCCGGCTGTGGACGAGGGTAGCTCGATAGCTTTAGTAGCTGTGAAGTAACTTTAACCGTCCGCTGGATAGCTAATTAGTTCGATTGCTTTGCACAGACCAGAAGCAGCCAATTTTGCTGCTTTGATTCTCCGGGCGATTGCGAAGAACTGCGTATATTTAATTAATAAAGCTATGAAACTTAATTATAAACAAGTTCATTTGAGATACTCTTCCAAGCGCATCATAAACAACACTCGTCTGTCGGGACGGACGACATCTCGGCGGCTGCTTATGCAAACATGGCAACAGTGCGGCAGATCCATCGAATGCATCTTAAATTGCGTATAAAGAAGTGAAATTAATGAAGGTTGCAGAGCGCCAGCGCCATCTGCAGTGCATCGTTGCAAGATGACAAATTAACTGGGCACATAAAAGTTTGTTAACCCAACAATAACAATAACAGCAGCAACAACAAATAATCGAATGCAAACGGACACGCGAATCGCCTCAGCAGCTGCGATAAATGCGGACCAAATGATTGTAGTTGTTGGGTCGGGTTGGGTCCGGATGGATGGCAGGCGGGCAGGCGGCTGATAGACTTGAGGCTGGCAGGCAGGCGGCAGACAGAATGAAGCGGATGACGTTGCGCTTGCGTCCCGAGTTAATTACGCTGGACGCAAGCGACTGCACACACATCTTCGGATACAGAATCGTAAACACTGCCTTGTTTTAAGTTAAACGAAGAAAAGGTGTGGAAAGGGAGGAGATGAAGGAGGAAGAGGAGGAGCAGGAGGGCGATTCATTTGATTCAGCAAAAGTAAACGCATTGCAACAAATGCAGAATCACTTCTCAGAAATGCGTCGGAAAACTGGACAAGCAGCTTCCAGTGTGTTGGAAACAAGTGTTAATTGATGGAATCAAAGAGTTGTTCGGCGAAAAAGGGACAGCGGCAAGGAGAGCGGGAGGAGAGCAGAAAACTGTTGCAATTTCCTGCTGCGTTGATGCGCTGAAGTCTCAATTAAGTCACTTAAATGTGATGTGGTTCTATGATAACGCATCCCTAACTATTTTTTAAATGCTTCTTAAATACTTCACAATCTAGAAATAAATTCCGCAACTTATTAAATTCATGCTGAATGACTGAATTAAGTTCAATAAAAACAGAATTCCAGAATAATTATAGAGTAAATCACAAGATCGAGACTGGATCTGGTGGAATTCGAGTATTTAGTTAGCTTTTATCAAAAGATAACCACTTTTAAGATTAATAAACGAATCACTTCTTTTAAATTACTTATTTCGAATCACTTCCATCAAATCACTTTTTTCGATTCCCTTCTTTCGAATCACTTCTTTCAAAGGTCATCTCTTTGGAATCAGTTGTTTGCTACTCATAACATTTCCAAGGCTTTTTAAAGTTTATGGAAAAGTTAAACATTTTATCTCAAATTTGGTTTAAGTAGATGCCAATTTATAGTAGATATTACAATATTATAGTAGATACTATAGTATTGTACTCAAAATTTGCTTAATTTTTCTGCTAATAAAAGTCAAACCTTGCAATCAGTAGATCTCAAGAGAGTATATACTCCTAGGTTGATGTTCTTACGTTCCTCTGTAGAATGCACGCCATTTGTGACATACTTCTTAATGGCCCTCAATTCCCATCGCTAATAAATAATGTGCAACTTTTGTGCAGCCAAAACATCCGCCATAAATGCGTGAGGAATGCATTCAAAGGAACACCAACCCATTTCAGTCCATCCCAACCCATCGATCCATTCGTCCATTGATTCATTCATTCATTCTTTGATGCATCTCCACCCATGCTAGTGATCATCAACATCGATCGCACCACGCCGCAGTTCTGTCGGTCGACTGGCAAAGTGATCAGAAATTGAAATTGATTGCGATCAACTTAAACGATCCTCTCCCCCGTCGCCGTGTGATCGTCGCCATCCTCATCTTGTTGAATGAACTCTTTGTCCAGATTACGACCAGATATCGACGATCCCAGCTACAATAACTCGACTGTGTTCGACTAAATATACATATAAACACGATCATCGATCGTAACGATCGTTAATTGTATGGTTCTTTCATACATGTTTTTACTCATTGTGTTGGTTTTCTGGATTTCATATTGCGTTGAACTCTTTCAATCTGTTTTTCTTATTTCTTCCTTTTATTGGAATGCTTTGGCGACAATAATTCAAAGGATTAAGGGACCAGCCGATCGTTAAGTCGATTTGAATTAAATCTATGCGTCCAAACATTTGAACATTTGATCATCTGCTCTTTTATTTTCAATTGATTATTTATGACACTCAACTATTCTCAGTTCTCAATTGTTAGAGGAGAATCAGTGAGGAGAGGATGGAGTGCGGGTAAGTGAATCGTTGGAATTCAGAGAGGACATAATACTAGGGATTTATAAACAATTTGCATAGATTGTGGACTTTCATTTATAGTATTTATCGTAACTTAATAACAAAAGTTCTTGAGAGTTTGGTATTGTTTAGAGTAGTAAAAATTTAGTATATCTTAAGTTCTGGGGATCTATTTTTACTAAACATTTAGATATTTAGAAACAATAGGTGAATATTATTATAGCCAAAAGAATCGAAGCCAAAAGATCGATTCAATTGGTTTCTTTTCTATTTAGAAGTCTTTTTCTCTGAACAAAATAAAGGCCTTTATTTTAAATATAAGTTTGTATCTGTAATAGATTGAAACATTTTAGTAGTTCCCAAGAAATAATTCCAGAACTTGACAAAAACTGAGCCAAGTGTCTGTTTCACATGATTTTCAATTGAACTCGACGATTGTACAAAATGATATCCACCCGTCATTAGTTGGTTGCTTGTTCTGAATTTGAAATAACAACCAAAGTAACAAGCGACACAACAACCCTGCAGGAAGTTTTGATGGCCTGCTCGTGGCCCGCAGTATCCTGTGTGACATTTTTGGCCACGTTCGCTGCTGCTGGCGAGGCGACAACGAATGCCGGTCAGTGAC
Source organism: Myopa testacea (assembly GCA_949629155.1). NCBI lineage: Eukaryota > Metazoa > Arthropoda > Insecta > Diptera > Conopidae > Myopa > Myopa testacea. The sequence continues at coordinate 3,432,201 of OX451346.1, read as the reverse complement.
ATGAATATTGATGAGAAGAATGACATGTTGTGTTCGCCGAGAACCATGGAGCACTTGATACGAGTATCGCCCGCACACTCGCGATGCTATCAAGCATTTACTGAGAATATTTCTCGACCATTTTAGCATAGAAAAGGTACAAATAGAAAAACATAAAAAAAACCCCGAAATTATTTAGTGTCTCACTCTGAAGACACATTAATTACTGTGATGTCTTGTTTAGAAGTCGGGGGCCAGTCAAGTGATATAATATATAAGAACACTTAAACACACGGTCGGAATTATGTTGGTGTTAAGAGCTACCTTAAAGCTATCTGAGTACAGTGAAACCCGAAAAAAATTCCCAGAATTATAACAGGGGTTGTTGTTGTATTGTTTGTTGTTTTTATATTGTTTGTTGTTTTTATATTGTTTGTTGTCTGTTATAATTAAAATGCGTAACAATACTTTAACGCTCTTGTATTCGGTTTTATTTTAATATTTAATGACGGTTTTAGTTTCTGCTGCTTGATTTTTATCAGCACTTTTCAGCTGCTACTATTTTAAACCCGAATTTGTATGATTTTTATACCTACACTAATTCACTCAAATGTGACAAATTATAATAGAATTCCACCTGCCACTTGTCACTCTGTCCATTTCACGGTCCTCGCTGATGGTCTCGCTGATTGACAGCCTTCCTTGACATTCCGCCAGAGCTGTCATAATGTTGTTGAGAGGGGGGAACACATCAATTTCACGTATTTTTTAATTTTTGGTTTTTTCCAGGCGCTAAAATCATCTCTCTATTCATTATTTTTCTATTCGCTTCTCTCCTGCCTGTCACTCGAATGCATGGTAACACGCTTCCCTCATCTTTTTATTGCACTTTCCTAAATTGATTTTAATCTTTTCATTATCAGAATGAATTCCGAACAATTCTTTAAATTCTTTTGTGTTAATATTTTCCGTCGAAATTATTAAACCTTTAGCGTGAGTCTGGAGGTCGTTGTTGCGTATACAAGCAACCTTCAGATTGTAGCGTGGTTGCGGTAACCTGTCGAGAAATTGTGACAAGTCATTACGTGTGATGGGTCAACGTAGAGATGATGATGACGAACAATCATGACAGATTGAGGAATGAAGAATTGATAAGGTTTGTTAATTGTTTGAGAAATGTTTCGGTTAAATAAAGAAATGCCAAAGAAATGTTAAAGAAATGCTAAAGAAATGCTAAAGAAATTATAGAATAAATGCTAAAAAAAGTATGGAAACCATAATAGAGACAATATACTCATAAATACAGTGCTCTTGCGATTACGTGAACTAAAACGTGAAAATCAAGAGCATTCATATAAATCTTTATAATCTTTTTTCACAATATAGTCACATAATTATATTTACTCCAAGAAAGACCGAAAATTTTAAATCTAACAAGAAAAAGTAAAGAAAAACCCGGATTCGATTTTCGTCGATTTCCTGAACACTCCTTAAAACAAACAACAACAAGTTACAAATCGAGTTAAGCACACGATCATTTCTTAAGGTTTTAATGAGCTACCTTTAACAGTTATAATAACTGTAAACTTGTGACATTTTAAAAGGTACTCGAAGTGAACATCTGGTTATCAAGCAACAATAATTTCTGTCGTTAGTCTTTTTTTTATCCTCCGCTTTTTTTGTGATAGTAACAACAATAAAAGCGTCTTTTATTGCCAGTTCGAAATCAATAATTGAACTAATTTATTAATGAGATTTTAAGAGAAGAGTATAGAAGAGAGAGAGAGAGAGAGAGAGAGAGAGAGAGAGAGAGAGAGAGAGAGAGAGAGAAAGGGAGAGAATAAGACAAACAACGAAAATAACAACGATCGTGCAACATAATTTGTAGGATTTGTGTTATTTTTTAGAGATTAAAGGCACAGAAATAATAACAAAAGGAAGAACATCAAGAGAAACGACAACAATAACAAAACCAACAACAACAACAACACCAACAGCAACAATCACACCAACAGTAACACCAACAACAACACCAACAACAACACCAACAGTAACAACAACAGCAACACCAACAACAAAAATCACACCAACAGTAACAACAATAAAACCGACAGATCAATGATCAACAAAGCTATTAAAGAACAATAAAAATCGAGTTAAGTAAAAAGAATTTGTGACTAGTTGAACGAGGAAAAAAACGTATAAAACTAAAATCAAAACAGGCAACAAAAATTGGAAAAAACCATTCAAATGATCCTGCTGTCGCTGTCGCTGCTGCTGCTGCCGCGACTGAAGATCGCGCGCGGCAACGAAAACTTCAAAGCCAACAAAAGTGTAAATGAATGAATTTGATTTTTATGGGTTAACGGTGTTGTTGTTGCTATTGCTGGTGTGAAGATGCGGTGGATGCCAAGCAACCGACCAACCATCCTACCAGCCAAATAATCAGCCGGTCGAAGTTGATGATGAAACCAAAACCAAAGCCAAAGCCAAAGCGCGATCCCAGCAATAAAAGTAAGAAACCTAAAAAAAACCAAAAACTGAGAGGAAAAAAATAAAAACACAACATTTTAAGACGAGATCGTGTTATTGTTAGCAGCTCAACTTAACTATTAACTGGAGGAGCCTCTGCCGCGTGTTGTTGTAGCCAAATTTAAACTATTGTTAGTGAAGGTATGTAACGTTGTTGTTCTTCGTTATTATTACGATAGTGTTTGTTGTTGTTGTTGTTGTTGTTGTGGCTCCTTTCTATCCTAACCTCGTGTACAGGAAGTTTTATTGCACGGTCAAACAATATAACAAAAACAACAACAATACAAGCAACTAAGAAAAATTGTATCTAAACTATATAATCGGTGGGTGGATACAAGCAGCTACAAACAAGAACGGCTACAAATACAACAACAACAACATTACTTAAAAGAGTACAAGAACAACAACAACAACAACACCAGCAACGACCATAACAATAACTCGAACTTGAAGAGAACTTCAACGCTTCGTTACTTTTTTTGGCGTTTTGTTTTTCCAAAAATGATGATCGTGTCTAACGGCTTCAACGACTCTCGAGACGCTTCTAACGCGTTGCTGTAAAACCGTTTTTTGTTTTTTGTTTTTTTTTTGGTAATAAAAAATACCAAAACAGATAACAAGAAATTTCGTAGACTGAAATGCTTTCTGGCCATGATTTTGTTCAAGAGAAGCCTGGTTAAGTTTTTTTTTCGTCTTTGCCATCGTCAACATTGAAGTGAGAAAATGCACTCTATTAAGTTTCTCTCTCTCTCTTTCGCTCACTCTCTTTGATTGTCTGCGTCTGCGTTGACGTCTCCGGCCGGATACTTTTTTAACAGCACTTTTTTTTGTTGTTGGGGGCTCGTGTTCTTTTTATGGCTTACAAGAACCGTTAACAAAATTCATGCTAATTGTAAGTAGTACCCGATGGAAATGATATCTTTAGCTACGGAAACATAACAGCGAGTTCGGTCGCCGGCCTCACTTCTCACTTTTTCGTGGATCCTTGATTGTCCGTCCATCGAGTGTTGAGTGTCGAATGTTAAGTGTCGAATCGCGAGGAGGTGGCACCACTGGATGTACAGAGATTGGCTCAGAACACGCTGTAGTTCACATTTTTGTGTGTTGCATTCTAAACTGATGCATGTTTCTTGATCAACTCAGTTTGTGAGCTGCAATTAGAGTAAAGAAGAAGAAGAAGAAGGAAAAGAAGAAGAAAAGGAAGAAGAAAAAAGAAGAAGAACAGAAGATCTTAAGGTTCAAGCAGACCCTTTAAAAAAGTTCACCAACACGCTTTATGAACTTTAATAACCATTTTAATGTTATGATCTATCGAAATTTGTTACCCACATTTTAGACCTAAAATTTAGCAACTAATTTTTAATTAATCTACAATTAATACTCATATAAATCACTATACAATGTAATAAATATGAATAGTTCATAATAAATCAAGAAATTCTTCAACATTTAATTTAGACTCATGTACAAATACAATATTTATAATAATAGATACTCGTAGATCACATACAAACACGTAAATCTATCAAATGTATCTTTCATCAAGCATTGAAAATAATTAAATATATATTTACTGTTACTTGAAACATATTCATATGTAACACATGTTGTTCACTAATAAATCTTTTCTAATCTTATCAGATGTTGACTTAAAACAATGTCCAAAATATGCTCATGGTTCGTTTCAATTCCGAAATCCTTCTCAAATCCCCCCCACTTCTTGACCCATCCCTGGACCTCCTTGCAGTGTTAGATACTAATTATTATTCATTTCGTTTACTTTTGGGTCGTACTTTTATTGTCACTTGTAATTTTTCCCACAACTAAGAATATTTGTTATGCATTTTCGAAGAAGATTTTCTTTCTTCTACAGCCAAAGGGAAAAGTTTGTATATGCATTGTAAATAAAAGATTAATAATAATCAGTAATGGTCTATGGTCAATAATAACCATTATTAGTCTATAACTAAATAATCAATGGTAAATCATACAATAAATAAAGTTCATAAAATCTATACTGGTCAATAATATTGCTGTCCTATATTTGCCACGCCTACCTCTGTGTATTCTACTAAATATTATATTAATATTAAACAATAAAAATAGTGAATGCTCTATGTTTTGATAATAATGAAAGAACAATAATAAATAAAGATAATGAAAACTAAACAGATGAATAATATTGCTGTCCTATATTTGCCACACCTACTTCTGTAGAATGCCAAAAAATCAGGATGTTTCGAAGTTCCTTTTGGCAACAATTTTCTATTTAGACGGTTTTTTCTTCGTTTGTTCAAATCGATGGTCACATTTTTCTTGAGTGTTTCTTGCTGTTTCTTGTGTTATCGTATTTATTGATTATGTGTCCACTGTGTGAGCCTCTTGACATCTCTGCTCTGCGTTGACATCATCAACACGTACACGTTGCTAGCTACATACGAAAACCTTCTGCATTCGGACACCCAAAAAGCCTTCTTTTCAAAAGAAAATTTATTGTCTATTGTCTCCGAAGGCGATAAAAGTGTCGATGTTTTGTCCTCATGCTTTGTCCTCAGATTGGTCTCCCGTGGAAGACGTCCATCCGTTCATTTAGCCATCCATCCGTCCGCTCGTCCATCCGTCCCTTCATCCATCCATCCATTCATCCATCCATCCGTCTGTCCGTCGATTATAAATCGACTCCTTGCTTGAGTGTTCTGTGGTTAAGTTGGCAGGATACATAAACGTGTATCAATTAATCTTGGCTCATTGTTGAGGCCATCGTTGTTGTTCTTGTAGATGTCGTTGTTGCTCTTGTGGCTGTTGTTGTTGTTGGTATTGTCTTCAGTGTTACATAATAAAGCATTACATGCACTTGTATGCCGATTTGGATGAATGACTTATTACTCATGGACGTATGCACGAGTATACAATATATTAAAATTTTGGATTTATAATTGCTCCGTGTGGCGACGACGTCAACTGATGACAACGGCGACGACGTGAGGCGACACATTAAAATTTTCGGCAATGTGTGATTTCAGTTGTTAGGCGCTCAAATTATTTATGATTAGAATACTTTTGAATATATAATAAATTTTGAATATATTTCTAATAAATTTAAATAAAGGTACACAAGTTGCATGTCCATGAAATAATGTTAAATGAGGTAAGCGACATGTTGGGCTTTTAAATTTATGACATCGTAGAGCCGTACATAGAATAGATTATTTAGTATTAAAATACCTGCTGCTATTCTGTTGCTATTCTTAGGTTGTTGTTGCTTTTCGAAGTATGGAAGTGATTTCCTTTTGATTAATTCTCTAAAAAAATGCTTAAAAACATCCTTCATTTATTACGTGATTGATAAATGATAAAGTTTTCACTTTTTCTTTTATTGTAAAATCATTTAAATGAGGATTTTTTTATTGCATTGCTTCACGTAGATATTTGAATTTAATATACTGAATTATAGTCTTTATACTTATAATTTTATTATAGTTTTTATGATGACTTCTTTTAACACAGATACAATATATTAATTTTTAAAATACGAAAGTGTATCGTAATTTTACTTTACTTTAATCTTTATCTGTAAAGAAATTTAACCTTTCTGTACATATCTTTAATTTACAGAGTACATCTCTGTATACACATAAAAGCGTGTAATCTATAAATATTATAAAAGTTCTTCTTAAAAAGAAAGCCAAATTCCAAACAAATGTTTCAAAATTTCGAGCAATTTCGGTAACTGTGCTGTGTTGATCCTTGACAATGATCGTGCATGCAACATGCAACACGCACGGATCTCTCAACAAAATCTCTCACACTTTTCACATCATATCTCACGGTATAAATCAATCTGTTTCTCAAAATACAGCTTCCCATCATGTCCATGAGTAAAGAGTTGAGCAGAGTAGAGCAGATAAGAGTGAAATATAACATTTCCGACAAATTTTCAGTGCACGTGAGCGATAGAGTAGATCCAGGTTACCTTCACGACCCCCTACCATGTTACCGAAAACTCATGAAATTTAACAGTCCTCTTTTCTGAGAAATCAATCAGTCTGAAGGAGCGAAAGATAGAAACATTTTGGTAGCATCTTTCAGTGGCAATTAAAATTCATATCAAGTAGTTTTGAGCATTAAAATTGAGACTGAAAGCGATGTGCGAGATAGTTTTTCAGAAGATGTCTAGATCTTTGAGACATGTTTTTAGATTAAAATGCCTTTTTTACTGGTTCAACCAAGTTTTTATTATAGACGACAACTAAGGCAACTCTTACTCAATTTATGAATGGAAAGAGTTTTTGGGGATGGAAATATGAATACAAATTTCAGTATAAAGACACAAATATTAGTATGGAGATAATAGTTTCAGTATAATGATAGAAATATCAGTATAGAGATATCAGTTTTAGTATGAAGATATCACGGTAATTCCATTGCATATCATTATAATCTCTAAAGAGAAAGAATTTAGAACGTTAAACATATGAAACCGCAGCAAAACTTGCCTTCTCTCTTTTTTCCCCTCCACTTCTTTTACGGATTCTTTATCTTCTTCCTTTATTTCTTGTTCTTTTCCTCTTTCCTTTCCTTCTTCTTCTTATTTATCGTCTTCTCCATGTTTATTATTTCAAATCATCAAAGTTCTTTTGCTTACTTTGGTCATGTCATGTCTATTAGCCTGGCGGATCCAAATCAAATGTGGTGGCCCTAATCAAACCTCGTATCTATGAAAATCACGGTCATGCAGAAAATCTTTTCACCGGAACAATTACCACAAACCACGTACGTGATTGAGAGACAACCAATCGACACTTGTTCCAAACAAAAAAAAAAAACAGAACAGAACAGAAATCATATCACATCCTTTCATAATGTATCTTTTCCTAGGAAATCTTAATCCCTTTAAATGTTGTAACATTAAGTTACAAATTAAAGCTATCTAAGGAACCAAAAGAAAGCAAGAAAATTTAACCAAGGCTCAAACCACAAACACGTAAATGATATCAGACGAGGGCCACAACAACAACTAAATATTATTATATTATAACAATACTCATTGAATTCGGATGCTGTTACTTCAGTACACTGTGAACACTGTATAGTTTCCATAGTTGTTGTTGTTGTTGTTGTTTATTTGTTGGTCCTCACACCCCTCGCCAATGGTGCCAAATGGACCAGGGAAAATGAAGAAATTTCGAAGTGATTCTATTCCAAGTACGGAGAGTGATGATGTAGAATACGTGTACTGAGTGACATGATGATGATAACATCTCAACTAACGTTCGTCCGTCTCGTTCATAACTGCACGTAACGTGAGTCACGTCGTACCTGCAGGCACATGTGACAGACGTAACAGCAGCAACAACAACCGAATTATATGATCCTTTTCAAAGATCTATAAGTAAATGATAAAAAATACTCAAGCCACAAGGGCAAAAAGAAGAAGAATCAAAGGAGAAGAAGATGAAAATAAGATGTGGAATAAGTTAATAAATACAAAAATTGTTTGTGACGATTTTATTCTTTGGTTACTTTTCATTCATTCTGCTGCTGCTGCTGCTGCTACTTAATTTATGATTCTGGTCTCGGAATCGGGTCCCTTAAATGATGGTACCTTTCTTCTGTCTCCTACATTTTTTCTGGCCCTTACAGTGGTCTTGTTAACAGTATTTTTCACAATATAGAACACAATACATCAGCATTGGGAACACGTAATATTTTGACTATCTTCTTATCAATCCTGTCAACTTATTTATTTATTTAATACATTTCTGATGTTTTTTCGCCCCCCGATAATTCGTACAGCTTCCTTCGAGGCAGCTACAGTGAGTAACAACAGTGTAACCAACTATCTTTAAGTTGGTTAAGTGAAAAAAAGTAATGCGCTGAAAGCATTGTGGGTTTTTTCCGGATACGATTGTTATGCGTGACACGTACTTACTTTGTACATGTCTCCAAGCAATGATTCCCTTCTCTCAGCAGGTGGTTCGAACTTCGAGGAACAGCGAAAGGATGCTCGGTGTTTTAAAAGAATGCGTCAGCTTTTTTTCGAATTGAATACATGCATTTTTTACTTCTCTTGATTGCACATATCGTATATCGCATAGATACTTTGATTACAGTTCGAAATTGTTTTATTGTCATTAATATATTGAAGCTACTCAAAAGCAGAATCATGGAAATTGGCGAGGGAGAGATTGTTAGGGAAAATGGAGGGATCTTATAAGAAATCCATTTATATTTCTTACATTGTAATAGAGGCTACACTTCGAAGTATCTACGCAGAGCTTCTTTCTACAGAGAAACATACCCTTTCTACCAAAAACATTCCCTAGAACTAAATTTTTATTAGTAAATGAATAGTTTCTCCAATAGCGAATTTCTCCAATATTGAAATGGATGTACTGGAGACCCATATTTGATATTCTTATCTACAGATTGTCTTTGCAATTCTTTAAATTTCAAAACAGTTCAAAACAGTCACTTTTCAAAAGTTTAAATTACGACAAACCAAAACCAAAAAACCGTAATGTTAGAGAAAAAAATCTACCCACGAATTAGCCACAAAAACATACATTTTTTTTGTTAACCCACATTTCCCCCTTTTTAATTACCTCACCCATTTTCTCGCGTTCCTTTTCTACTTCTGCTCTAAATACGGCGAATTAAAAAAAAAAGTGGGATGCGGTACATGGGTCGAAAAGAGGTACCCAATCCAGTTTGCGGTTCGCGGATTAACGTGTTGTTTCGCATGTTACAACAGACATTTCGCAATGCGTTGCTGAGATGGCTAGCTAACGAATAATCAGGTCACGATAACCACTGAACGGAAGTCAACTGCTGCAGCCGCAGTTAGGTACACTAATTAAGTGGTGGGTGGTGGGTAGTGGGTGGTGGCGGGTCCAGTGCTGGTCAGCTGCTTGATTACTTGGTTTGTTAGTTGATTCGCTGTTCGCGAACCGCGGAAGCTTAGTTGACAGACGGCGGTGATGCGTAAAATGACAGTTGAACAAGCTGTCAGTTTGCATTGATGGCAATGCGTTGGAGTGATTGGGGGAGGGGGAAGGAGAAGGAGTAGAGTGAATGCTTGCTGATGAAACTAGAGCAGTAGCAACAACAACAACAACAATGGCAGCAATGTTGCCGCTCGCTTAGTAGCTGCTTGTGTCGCCGGATGCTGAATGCGTTGTGTTAATCGCATGTCATGATTATTTCAAAAGCTTTTAAGTGCATCCATCCATCCGATGATGGGTCCTCTATACCATGTTACGTGGGTCCTCTTAGATTGCATTTCAAATTAGCGTCCATTTTAAACAGTGAACAATGAAGTGGTTCCATCCACGGATGCACGGATAGAGACAACATTTGTTTTAAGACTTTAAATCAACAGAATTGTCATCAAGGAGATTTGTACAGGGATAATGAAGGTGAGGGTAAGGATTTGAGGCACCATCGAGGGACGATTCGAGGCTTGATTTGAGGAACAATCGAGGGAAAATCTTGGGATGATTTGGAGGCCAATAAAGGGACGAATTGAGGTACAATCGATGGAAAATTTGAGTGACAATCAAGGAACGATTAAAGGTATGATTTGAGGGACGATTACTGGGTCGATTAGTGGGCCGATTGGTGGTTCCATTGTGGTCATATATTCGGCCAGTCAAGTAAGGAAGAAATTCGAATTCATAAACATTTTTAAACCGTAAAAAAGTGTCGCTTTCCTGAAACTCTTATCCTTGAACTGTAAATGAAGTGGTCAAAATTAGAAATCAGTTAGTTCAGAGTCACCACCTGCAGTGGGCACTAAAAAATTGGCTCCATTCCAAGTGCCATCGTTACGACAATTTTTCAAAATTAATAATTTTTGCCTTCGCCCACACGAGGCTCACCACCAGTCGGCTGGCAGCCAACCCACAGCCGCCCACAAGGCGAAGGTACCACAGAAGGCACCAGAAGTGGATCGAGAAAAATCGCCAACGTATGCTGGACATATTAGAGCAGTGAAGCGGACAGAAAGCCATCAATTAAGCGTTCAGCATGTGTTCCTGAGAGGCAAACAAGCCGGGTGCTCGCTCACTCAGCTATGCAAAGACAGGGCCGGCCCAAGCGACAACCTGAGAGGCCGACAGACAGACAGACACTCAAAACAAACACACACACACATGCACTCACACATACACACTCGATACTCGCTCATGCAAAGTCAAACAATCATTTTTCATAACTTCTGCACACGCATTCCGTAGAAATTAGGTCCAAATACATAACTCGGGAGAGCAGGAAGCAGCTTCGAACTGAGGCGATGGTATCAGGAAGAAAACGAAGAAGAAGAAGAAGCGGAGGAGGAGGAGGAAGAAAAACCACAGCGCCATCGGCTGCGGAAGAGGAAGAGGAGGGGGAGAAGATGAAGGAGGTGGTGGAGAAGGTGGAGGAGGTGGGGAGGCTTTGAATAAAGTGGCCACCACAGCCAATAACCTCGAAGGCCAGAAGTCAACTTAATTAATTTCAACGTCTGCTGCGGGACAGGAAAAAAGAGGGACACCAGCTAACTAGCAGCAGCGGCACTGTGGCAACACTGGCAGAGAATTGCTACCCGCAGAGTGTGAAGGCCAGTGAATGGCTTCCGTGTGTTGAATGAGTGCACTTCAGGCACATCGATCGACAGCGTAGAGAAAAAAGAGAAAAAAGAGAAAAAAGGCGTAGAAACTCTGCAGTGTGTATGAACCGAAGACGGAAGAGCCGCCGCCTGGGCAGGGCCGGGCAGCTACACACAGCAGGTGTTGCGCACATCATCTGATTAAACAAATGCTATTTGGAGCAACTTCCAGAGGCTGCCGTTTCGATTCATTCACTGCCACGGTTGCCAACACTGCTTCAATCCTTTCTCTCCTCTCCGCTCCTCTCCACTCCTCTCATCGAACAACCCATGCTTACTCTAGGAGGAACAGCAACGGAGTATTTCTCTATAATTTCAAAGGAACGACGGCTTCGCTGTTTTTATCTCATCTACATACATGAAAAATTTGCCATGCATAAAAACAAATTATTTATTTGAAAATTTAGATTAATTGATTTAACTTCATGTAGAAGCTATTTAAATGCGCTTTTGTAAAAGAAATTTTTCTTAACTAATAAAGGACCTACATACAGTGGGACAAAATTATTACTGAACGCTTATAAAACTATTATTTTATTTTATTAAAAAATGTACGAATGGGAAAAAATAGCAGATGATTTTCTTATTAGATTTTATTTTAATTTAATTAAATTATTTTGATATAATTTTTTTATTTTATTTGGGTTTGTTTAATATTTTACTCACTTTATTTGGATTTATATTATTTGGTTTAATTTTATTTTGTGTTCTTTTATTTCCCTTCCCATTCCTTCTTTTATTTCCTTTTATGTCCCTTCTTTTCTTTCCTTTTCTTATCTTTTCCTTTCTTTTATTTTATTAAATTTAATTTTACACTATATTATGTTATTTTATCTTCTTTGATTTTATTTTTTTATAAGTTTCGTATTTTATTTTATACTTTCTTTAATATGTTATTATATCTTATTTGATATTTTTTTGTTTTTCTTTTTTATTTTTCTTTTATTTTATTTAATTTCTTAAATCATTTTATTTTTTTTTTTTCGTTGTCCACCATGTTTCTCTTCTTCTTCTTTTTTCTCAGTAACATCTGCCAAACAAACTGCACTGCAAACAGCTCGAAGCATCAACGCCTCGCTTCGTTTCGCTCCGGTTTTGGTTCATTTGTAAAAATAAATAAAAACCAAGTGCATTTTTTAAATACAATATTTTACAATATTTATTTCATTTATTCGTTTATTTATTTTATGTTTATTAAAAGCAAACATAAATGTTTACAGATGCAGAGACACGCATGAAAAATCTATTTGAATAATTAATAACATTCGTCGCAATTGCAGTTTATATGCGCCATCGCGGGATGCAGTTGGAATGGTCATCGAAGGGCGGGTGAAGGGAGGAAGAATGGAGGTAGAAGAGTGGGCAGAAGAATGGGCAGAAGGGGGAGCAGAAGGCAGAGTAGAAGGGTGAGCAGTGGGCTGGGGAGAAGACTCCGTCGTGAGTCCATTTATTGTTGGTTCAGCAATATTCGCACAACGAATGGCTTTTTGTCTCAAATACGAAGAAAAGAGGGAGAAAAACCACGGCATAAAAACCACCGGCTGAGAGGGTCGTTAAAAATGAAAAAGAAGACTCCGAAGTGGAGTCCAGAAGCTTTGCTCGAGCGTTTGTTCGGACTGAAAATTGAACTCGTTTGTTTATTCCTTGAACTCGGCTTTAACATGCCGCCCTCTGTTGGTGAATTTTTAAAAAGTGTTGTGTTTTGAATGCAGGATTCATTGTAATACGAATAACACTCAATTAAAGTCGAAACGAGAGACGAAACGGGAGACGAGTCGACTTTGTATAAAAATTATCGTCGATGGTTAATATTGCAAAGCTGAAGTTTAGCGGTTCAACTATGAGTACTTACATAAAATAGTGAGCAGCTGAATTTAACCCTTAAAATTCTGAAAAAAGTTTCCTCGCAAAAAAAGCTTCCAAGAACTGAGAAAGCTCTGAAGCTTTAGACCCCAAAGCTTCACAGGGTGACCATGTTTCTTTTTTGTTACTCTTGTAAAGAAAAAAGACAGAACAGACAGATTGAATTTTTTCGAACAAAACAGAAATTTGTTGTCTTTTGTTGTCGTTATTGTTTTGTTGTTGTTTTTGTTGTTTGCTTCTATTTGAACAGCTGTAGTTGAAGTATCGATTGTATCGCTTTTCGAAGTGTTTCTTTGGTATACTTAAGAACCAGTATCTCCCAACCACGCCTTCACCGCCTCCTCAGCTAACGGCTACCGGCGTACAAAGAGCCAGTGTTTCCCCCCCCCCCTCCTCCCCGCCCATTAATGACGAATACATTCAATTAGTCTTTATGCAATTTTAATCTTTCAAACCAGTCCTATGTCCCTCTCTTTGAGCCAACTCTCAGCTTCTCGATTCTCAGCTAACACTCGACATTCTTTTTTGTTGGGTTTTGCTTCTAGCAGCAATTAAATTTAATTGCAAATTTATTTTTATTTGTTTGAATATATTGCACATGTACGATACGATACGAGTGTTTATTTATTTATTTACTTATTCTTGTTTTCCTATCGATGGATTCGACATTTTTTTAAACTGTAGACTTAAGCATTAAACATTAATTTATGCAGCTGGTTTATTAAATTGTGGAGCTCGAGTTGCTGCAAAATTAGAGCGGCAATAAAGTGCAATTAATTGATTTCTCAAGATACACATTTATTCACGCCATGGGAGGGTTTCGGACTCCGATGTTTCTTTGCTTCATTCATTGCTGGAATGTGACCAGTTATGAACTGAAATATTAGCTGGCGGTATTATTTTCAGCTACTAATTAATGATTTGCTAAGAATGTATTCGAACAACGATTAGAATGAGAAAAAACATGTACAGAATATATTAAAGTAAGTCAAGTAATTAAAAGTAACATCAGAAGGAATGCACTGAGAAGCAGGTTGAAATAACAGTTGATCGGATAGTAGATGGAATGAAAAAAGAGTGAGAAATGGGGTGGAATGAGAACCGAGTGAGAAATGGAATTAAATATCTCACATCTCTCCCGGGAATGAAACAAGTATTCGTCTTTGAAATATTTTTGGTTAGATTTCCAACGATTTTATTAGAAATTGTTAGATTGATTAAACTGATTTGTATGGAGTTTAGATCTTTAAGTTGTTAAGATATCTTTAAGTTGTTAAAATATACCTCCCTGAGTATTACATCCGGAGATGCTCTCTTTTTCAAATCGTATAGATTTTGTTTCAGTTCATAACTCTTAATAACTTCATGTCATGAAATAAATCATTTTTTATTTTTGAACCAGAATATAGTAAAAAGCATTGTCAAATTAATCTCTGTTGTGTGTCTCTTGATTTTCGCATTACGAATACACAAGAGAAAAAGAATCCATAATTTAGTGAAATAATAATTAAGCCAAACATATGGCAAAAAGACGATTAACCAACCGCACCACTTAAAATGCATGAAAAATGGTACCGAAACTTATTCGAAAAAAGGGAAGTTTTAAGCACACGAATGCTTTAAGCTTTAATAGGCTTATTTATGGTCGAACAGAAAAGAAATGAGCAGAGTAGAACAGAGTAGCTTGGAAACCCAAAGAAAAGGTACGAAATTTTAATCCCGTTTTGTACGAAACGTGGTACGATTTCCTGTTCGTCTGCCAGAAACGAAAGTTGCACGGATTCGATGGATGGACGGCTAAAACAAAAGTTCCGTCAAGTGCCCGGAATTCCGACGCAAGTGACGATGATGCTGATTTACGAAATAATCTCAAGAAGCGCATAAATAATGGGCTGCGGTGTCAAAGGGGAGGGAATCAATTTGTTTTCAGTGGCGAGAGCGTTTTTTCGCCTTCGACTTAAACTCTTCTTTTAGACTTGAATAAATATAGCGAGCAGAATTCGCGGGTTGTTCTTCTTTTGTTTTACGATTACGACGAATATAACTCCGCGAAAATCAGTTTTTAACGAAAAAAGATGCACAAAAAAGTCACCAGAAGCAAGTCCAACAACAGAGGACGATTCTCTACCTTATCAAGACCTTGGAAAAAACGCACTTTAAGTGCTTCATCAGTGGAAACAAATCTGTGACATGTGTTCTCTTTAGCATCGATGCTTCCTTCCCTTCCCTCCTCCTTCCCTTCCGTTTCCCTGAATCACTCTGGCTCCCTCTCATCCTTACCATCCCCTTAAAAGTGGTATACAACTCAACTCAACTGAATCAACTTCATCAACTTCGAAAAAGTGGATGGTTGTTGGATGCGGTGGAACGCGGGGAGAAGAGCGTCTGGCGGGGGGAAGTATCGGGGGCTAACTGTAGAGTATTTCGTGAATTTTTACAACGTGTTTGTTTTTAAGCGGATTTTCACATGCTTTTATATCCGAAAGTGATGCGCCTGGCATTCAAGCTACTCGAATATTCGGACGGCATGCTCTTTAGCCTACTTCCATCTCAAACTCCCCTCCTGGTTTCCTCTCATCACTCCTCCTAGAAGCAACCGCTGCATCCTCCTTCAATCGCCCCTAGAAAATGGCTGGTAATTTATGTGAGCTGCTTAGGCACGCAGAGAGAGTGAATTGGATTCCATGGGATTTGGCGAACTGAAGGGGAGTAGAGTGGAGTGGAGTGGAGTGAAGTGGCTGCCGGCATCCGAAGCGGAGTGACTGATTCTCTGTAGTGCTGCAGCAACCATTTGGCAAATAAATCTTGCCGCCACTTATGCATTATTTTGGATTATTTTTGATTTCTTTATTTTAGGCTACTTTATTTTGATCGTTCTTCGGAGGTTTTCTCTGAAAGATTTTCAGCGCCACAGCAAAAACTGGAAGGAAGACAAAAGAAATCATTGTTTTTCATTTGGTTTTTAAAGCATTATGCAGTAATTAAATAAATCATTAGATAATAACTAAAATAACTTAACTTTTTGAATGTCTAATATATCTAAGTCTCAGATCTAATATCGTATATATTCATTCAAGATTCTTTCATTGTTTTGGAGACGTCTTTTGTTCTGTTTTATTAGATTTGTGGTTTGTTGGAGAAGAATCACCAGGGAGAAGCTATCTTCACACAGATTAAATAGCGGAAAGTTAAGTATACAGAACTGTGATTTCAATCTGCTTTCGGGGGACAAAATTACGATATGCCTTCAATCAATAAGCTTCAAATTTCCAATCCTTACCAAAGATAATAAATCAAATTAGCAGATAGATTTTCTGTGGGCGAAAAAACCCATCACCGACAAGACAAGAGCTGAGGATGTGACAAAAAAAGATTGCCACGTAACCAATCATTGATTTAGTTAAAGAAGAGTAGTTGTTCACCTACTCAGTTAGAGAGGCGTTCGATCACGCAATCAGTTAGACAGTCAGTCAGGCGGATAGACATTCGAGTTGTCAGACAGTCAGTGACCGAGTTACTGAGAGTTGTCAGTCTTCCATTTAATCACTCGCTCATTCGTTTACACAGTGACACAATTTCTTCAAAGCCATCAGGAACAGAAACATCATCGACCAACAGAAAATCCTATTCAACATCAGGGTTGCATGCAAAATTAACCCAGTGGCGTAGTCAGAGCTCACAGAGGCCAGGATATTCAGAGAAAGAAAAGAAAAATAAAGAACAAAAGCAACAAAACAAAAATACCGATGATCCAAACAAAGGACTCTAACTACTGGTTGAAAGAGATGGCAACAAGAAAGGAACAGAGAGAGAATGAGGGAGAGAGAGAGTGAGGTAGAGAGAGAACAATTGGTGGACATACAGTAGTGACAAAAATCCTTGCGGAATGCAGGCCCCCGTAACGGATCAATGTTCCATGCACAACGGCAAATCGGAAAATCTGCTGAAACTGCTTTAAGCCGAGGCAGATATGCATGCAGCTGCAGCTGGCCATATTTTCCAACACGACAGAGACCACGTTAAGAGGCTTGGATCTTTCCAGGTCCCCGAAGGTGTTGGGGGCGAGAGAGAGAGAGAGAGTGAGAGCGAGAACGATACGCATTCCATTTTGATATGCGGAACGAACGAAAATCAAGTACACAGGACTCACATTCTCCTTCTTGCTCTCTCTGTCTATCTGTGTATGTCTCTGTCTTCCTCTCTCTCTATCTGTTCATCTCTCTCCTTCTTTCTCTGTTTCTCTCTCTTCTTTTCGAAGGATTTAAACTGAGCCTTTGAAAATCTGTGAGTGCAGTGAAAATCTTCATCTGCGAGGTTGGAAAATTCAACAAAAAACAAACGGAGAAAACACTAGAACTGAAAACGAAAACGAAATCTGTGGACAGCAGGCTCTCGGATTTAAGAATAGCTACCGTATACAGCACAAGGACGGAAATGTTGACAATTCGTTCGCTAAGTGAATTTTGTGGAAAGTCGATTATTGTTGCTGAACATTTTGCAACAATTTGCAGAACTAATGAAACTTTCTCCTTTAAACTTTTAGTCGAGTTTATAAACATATAATATAATATACTAAATCAGTTTTTATTAAATTAAGGAAATACTTAAATAAAGAAAAGATTTTCACAAAAATCCACAGCCAATATTTCTTTATTTCTTATTTTTATTTTATCATATTTTATCCCCCATTCTTTCCATACACACTCTACAATATCGTGTTATGCTAAAAATATTGTACCCAAGAATAAACTACAATCTGTCTGTCTCTTTCCCTCTCTCTCTTTCTCTCTGTCTCTCTTTCGTGGAATTAGCATGCTGACCTCGTTAGATGTCAATCTAAGCATGGCACACTTTCTACATATTCGCATTTGAACATTTTCATTTCATTTCCATTCGTCTTGAGTATCATAAATTCACATAATCTGCAAGTTTTATACGAGTCCACAAGAGTATCAGTGAAAGAGTGACAGATAGAGTGGGTGGTGGGACGAAAATAAATCACATGACAGAGTGAGAGGGACAAAAAAGAGAATGTTAACATCATTTCTAAGGAATGATATATGTAGAGAGTCTCTACTAGAGACTGATATTCGTATCGATTTACAATCATATCACCGCAAATCAATTCAAATCATGCTGAAATCTGTTTCACCTCAAGTCACAAACTCGACCATGGTGACCATCATCTGTCACTCGGACAGCACTTGTTTATAAGAAGAATGCTACGGATTTATATAACGTAAATACACAAGGATATATACTCATTATGGAGGATATACAAACCCTTCATGCGAAGAGAAAAAAATCCATCTTTAAAGTAATATCTGAATATTGACTTTATATTCAGTTGAATATAATCTCATTATAAATTAAATTTTCGCTTCGATGTCGAGTATCATTCATTGAGGTCATTCATTGAAGTGAACATCGTATACATGAATCAGAGCGAAATCAATTCGCCTGCAATTAATCAAATTTTCTTCGATGAAATGCCGAATTAGCATGAAATCGCGTTTGCACTCGCTTTCTCCGGCTCTCTTTTTTGCCTTTCTGAAAATTGATAGATCGAATGTAAACCAAGAAAATCGAGTTAAAAAATCGTCCTCACTTTCAGTTGCTTTCAGCTGAGAATTCAATCACGTGAAATCAAATTTTCGAATCTCTACAAATCTACATTTTCTTTTATTTTTGGCTATTTTTTTGGTATTGTCGCAGTTATCAGTCTGCGTTTTACCGTTTAACTAGATACTTCCGCAGTTTGAAGCCACAGAAAGGCTCCCCCTTAAAAAAAAACGAGGCCAACAGGAAATCAACTCAATCAAATCCGCGAATCCACGTTAATCGAAGCGGAAATCAAATTCGATTTATGCCGAATTAGTGAAAAAAGTTTTCTCGGCGTTTCCGGAGCGTGAATCCAGCGTTTTGAATCCATCTTTTTTCATTATTTAACAGACGATGAGTTACTTTTTTTGTTTGTGTACTTTTTTCTCCCTTCTTAATTGGCTTCGACAAGGTAAACTTTAGTTGCTAATTCAGAGGATAACCAGAACAAAAGAGAGCAAGAAGATTCGATTTCTAAAAGGACCAAAAATACAAAAGTTTTGTTCTATTTTCCGATGTGCTGGCGTTAAATTTAATGAGGTTATTCAGCTGATTATGCAAAAATGCTGATTGATTTGCAGCTTATTTGTGTTTGCTATATTAGATCGGGCACTTCTTGGCCTACCCTCGTAATGTCTTTAATACCCTCCTTTAGTTCAAGAAAAGCTCATATCTTTAAAAGGATCATAAGTATAAAAAGACGTTCCCAATACATGCGAATTTCACTAATTTTAAAGGTCATTAAATCATCAAACAGTAGTTCAGTATTTTCCTGGGTATTTTTGCTGTATGTATATTTTTTAGTCACTAATGTGGTGTATCCAGTGGATACTCCTACTCTACTTTTGTGGGATTATTTTCGAAGCTTGGGTAATTCTCGCCCTTCTTATTGCCAACAACAAATCACGTAATTAATCAGCATGCCTGCTGGATGAACACCTTATTTAACAGCACGAAAAGGTTACTTCGATATGATGAACGTGTCCAGTAACAAGAGCAACAACAACACACACAACAGACACTACGTCGAAATTCTTCTTAAAAGTGTTATTAACAGGCCGCTAAAATGAAGAGATGGATTAACCAGCAACCACACAAAACAAAAATGAACCCAAAAAAAAAATACAAAATCGTGGCAAGGTAAAAAATTGGCAACACTTTGTCGGTCGAAATCAGAAAAACTCATTAAATACCATTTAGGGTTGCCATCATTATTCATGATGCAATGTAAGAGGCAGAGTTATCACTCATAATTTAACACGCTTGTGATTTTATTGGTGTGAAATTGGCAATAATTACAATAACAAGAACAGCATCGTAAGTCGCAGCTTAAGCTAAAGTTTAAATCAAGTTTAAGTTGCGGCAGTGTTGGATGTTGCATTACATTAACACTTACTTGGTCAGGAGAGCAACAAAATTTACAAATCTACATCATCTACAGCGATAAGAACATACTTAAAGATAATCCGTTATACAGATAATGCTAAGATAATATTTAATATACAATTTTAAAGATCAAACTCAAGAAAAGTCTTAAAAATGACTACAAGATGATTTCGTTGATGCACGTACTAAAATTTTGACTTTTAGATGGAAATCAACACATGAAGAATACGAATAATCATTTAGAATCAATTATATATCAAAATCAAACCAATGATCCAGTTATAAATTTGCTTATGAGTCCATATCCAAAGAGAATCAAATAAAAGTCTTGATTATTTATTAGTATGTAAGAGTAGGTTAAGGGTTAAATAAAAGCAACGTCGGGAAATCGTAGTGAAATCGTTTGTACATCGCTTGTACTCAATACGAATTGATGCATTTTTCTCCTTCCGATTTCTTGTCTGTTCCTTTTATCGCATTCATATTTTTATCGCGCTCAATTTTAATGGGCTGCGATGCGATCATGTTAAACGATTCATCAGCCTGAAATTAAAAAATAATAACCACTAAATAATAATAAAACTTTATACAGCAGTTCGTCGGTGAAGTTAGTATAATTAAACCATTTAATTCAGCTTGAAGTTACGACTTCTATTCGTAGATAATGTAAAAATTCTAGGAATTATTTTATGGCATGTACTCTATGTTCGCCCTAACTATTTAGAACTTCTTCAAAATTATAAATTAACAGTACATGATCCATTATTGTCGAACTTTTCTTAAAATATCTCCCAATTCGTTCAGCTTTGGTCACTATTCTCTCGTGTTTTGTAAAATACAGTATAGAAATCGGCAAAAGTCGCTTTAAAGATGACTCAACAGACGTGGAACGGTTGTTCACGGTTCTCTGTTGTCACCCATTTCTGTTGTCCCTTCCCATTTAGGACCAAAATTAACCGCAACCCGCCTACTGATTGTCTTCTACCATCTGAAAGCGGCTTCTTCGCTCTCTTCTTCATCTTTCAAATGATTACTGAACGCCTCCACAGTCACCGCCGACAATCCACATGTCATCGTCGTCACCAGTAAACAACGTGAGCACCGCACCAAGTGTCAATGTGGTCAGGCGATGCGGTCGGTGATCTGCTCTGGAATTGTGTGTGTGTGTGTGTGTGGCATTTCCAGACTGTACAGAATTTCAATTGTCATGAACTACAAATGTTTTGTATTTTTGATCTATCGACTTAAAAAGTGCTGCTTCATTAATTTGACATTTCGATGTCGGTGTCTTTTGACCTCTTTGTCGTTCACTCCCTAACTCTGTATCTCTCGTTCTCTTTCTTTATTTTTTTTTGGGGAGTTTTGTCATCATTATTGTTTAGAATTCATGGTTTTGTTATGAGGTCATTCTTCCAGATTTCGTAGCCTTCGTTCTTCTAGATTCTCGTTCTCATGGATATTTGAACAATATTTGCAGAATATACCACCCAGGTAAGTTGTTGGCTCTTGACTCCGTTGCTCTCTCTCTCTCTCTCTCTCTCTCTCTCTCTCTCTCTCTCTCTCTTTCTCCCTCTTACATCAGTGTTGATCATGTGCAAGCATGCATCAGCACCAGTAGCATTTATTATAGAGTCTTCCAGTTGTTATTTCTAGCCGACTTCTTCTCTTAGAGCACCATCACTTAATCTGATATGATTCTCCTCTGCTTCGAATCGATTGTCTCGATTGTTTCGCTTGTTTACTCAAATTGTTTTGATCGTCTTTTTTGTTTAGCTTAAAAGAATCGAGTTCTTTCATTTCAGCTCTATTTATTTATTTATTCATATACCCTTACATACATATTTCGGTCTTGTTTGTCGGTCGATTTGCTTTAATTTGAACTTCATTTTGCTGTTCAATTGCTGCAAAATACTCCACACAACAGCAAACAAAGTGTTTTCTGATACTTTTAGCAGGTCTTCGAGAGCGTTTGTTTCTGTTCTTTTATCGTCTAGTTTTGTTTCGGCTTTGATCTGCCGCCCCGAATGATCTCTGCAAAAGTGCTAAATTGCTCAAAATAACCACTTTACCGATCTAATGGGCGGTAATGAGTCTTTTATCGTTGCTGTGCGAATTCGTGTGTGGTCTCTTTTCGTAACAGTGAGAAATGGGTTTTAAGTGAAGGGAAAACAAACTTAAGTGGGTTCTTCTTCTTCTTCTCTGTGTATGATGTTCAGATTGGATGTATTCTCTTTTAGTCAAAGTATTCTAAGAGCAGAGAGTAGAGTAGAGCTACAGTGATTATTATATAATCCATTATATGTATATATTACATTCTTTTGGACTTTAGAATGTTATTATTGCTTTTACTTTACTCATTATTGCTTGATGTCTATTTGAATGTTATACTTAAATCTACTTTTTATATTTGGACTCTATTCCAAGCTACCTAAAATTATAATAACCAACTTCATCAATCTACAAAAGATTGAAAATTTATTCAGAACAATCATCATTCTTAAAAATCGTCTCTAATCATTTAAAATCAAAGCATTTATAATCAAACCTGCTACTGGTACCACTTCTAAGAGGCACGCTTATAAATCGTCGGTATGCCACACTTAATTATCCGGATTTTCCAGTTTAATTGAGGTTCCAGTTTCATTTATGTTCTGGGTTAATTTACTTTCTGCTTTAATTTAGGTTCCGGTTTAGTTTAGGTTCCAGTTTAATTTAGGTTCCGGTTTAATTTAGGTTCCGGATCTACTCGTAATGTTTACTAGCATTAAATTACGAAAACTCTAAAAAACGTGTAGTTAAACAAACATGAAAACAAGAACAACAATAATAACAATTAACCATCAAACAAATTAGCGTTGCCAACTAATTTGAATACTAATGCTAGAGGTAATAATAATAATAATAATAGCAGCAAAAAGCCAACTTCCAGAAAACAACAACAAACAGAAGCATAATAAATGGAAACAAATGAAAGCAAAAACTATATAAACAATTCACCGTGGAACAAAATGCTTTTGGTTATGTCATTTCAATGTAAAAATGGTGCCAACATGTCTACGCGATGTCACATTCGATTTGAAGCTGGTGAAGTTGAGAGAGCTTCCGCTCCGACTCCGCTGACTGCTACTCCATGGTAGCCATGAAGTTGTTGTTGTTGCTGTCTTGTCGCTCACTTGTTGTGTGGGCTCAATTGCACTCGACGAACGAACGAATATTATGAGTGTATAGCATGAGATTATAGTACACTGTATGGTCCCTTTCTTTCCTGGATCTTTCCCTAAGTCTGAATGTTTGAATGAGGAGAGAGTCAAAGCGTCTGAGTGACGGATTCGGACTGCTTGACTGATTTCGAATGCGAGAGTCTACTATGGCGGCACCTTGAAAGCACCACGGATGATACACAAGTCTGTTGATGATTCTGGTCATCTACAAGTGACAAAAATGAGGCACATTCACAACTGTGTCACTTTGAGAGACTCGAAAGATCGGCGGCACTCGTGACACTTCCGGCGCTCAACTTCAAAGAGTTCTTAACACGCATTCGTACAAAGAAATGAAACTCAAAGCAGCAGCGTGTCATACGATGTAACTAGAAAAACCCGTATGTACCTCAAAACACTAGAAACCGAATACACGAGATCGAATACGAGTTCATGTAGGAGTTGGCTAAAAAAGGCGTAACAAATTTGTGTCACATTTTTTGCTTACTTTTTCAAAATCATTTGATTTTCAAAAAAAGTCACGCAGATTTGCTACACTTGTTACACGGTTCACACGTTACACTTCCTGTAGCCGCAGGCAGAGAGTTCAAAGGCTCTCCGGCTGCCTGTTAACTCTCTGTATCCTTGACAACAGGCATCCTTTTTGCCCCCTCCGGCCGACATGCGTTCACTTTGTATGTTGAGAATCTTCATTCCTCGGACGGGTTTCTTTCTGCCATGAGGTCTATAATGTCCTCCAACTCAGTGGGACTCTTTATATTTTTCTCGCTCTCTCTCTCACTCTCTTCTTCGCCCTCCTTCGCTTCACAGCTCAGTTCACTTGCAATTAGCTCAACTTGCTTCCACATCATTGTGCTCCTTTTTGTTCTTCGTCCTCTTCCTTTCATCCTCGACGTAGGCAGCAATTATTTTGCGGTAGGTCTCTGGTAGTGTTCGTCCCCCGCATTGTTGCTGCTCCTGGTGACACTTTTTTGCTACCCATTTGCTATCCATGCATTACAAATTGCTGATTCGTTACGAAAATGTGTTCGTTCATCATGTGTTTGTGATCTTTTTTCCCATCTTGACCGATTATGATTGAGTTTCTTTTCCTTTCTTTTTTTTTTTACCCGCTATTGTTAAGCTATAGTTTGGTTCTTTTTTCTTTTCGGTGACCACAAATTAAATATGTTACCCGGAGAGAGATGTGAAGTGATGTGAATGTGGGATACTTTTTCGAATGCCTTTCTAGACAACCTGGTGTGAGTTCTACACACCACCCTTGAGACCTCCTAAGAGGTACCACCTCCTAGGACTGGGTATTATAATTTGTTACACATGAGTTTTTATTTAATATAGAAGAATTTATTGTTTAGAAGCAAAAGATTTAAATACATTGCTTGAAGATTTCCTTCAACTTTGAAAT
This sequence comes from Myopa testacea, assembly GCA_949629155.1. Taxonomy (NCBI): domain Eukaryota; kingdom Metazoa; phylum Arthropoda; class Insecta; order Diptera; family Conopidae; genus Myopa; species Myopa testacea. The sequence continues at coordinate 3,407,567 of OX451346.1, read as the reverse complement.
TAAAAATTATATTGGTTTAAGTGATCACAGCAAGAAGAAAAGTTTAACCAGAAAATCTCCAGGTTTATGTATTTAAATTCACCCTTTACCGCGTTTTCCTCCGTTAATTAAAAAAACGTGTGGATACAAAACATTTATGAAGTACTTCAACACCGAAAACACTTTAACCGTTTTATAGAATAATATTTCCCTAACGTGAAACGTGATTCAAAAAGTTTGGACACACGAATGGGAATCTCTGCGCTCCATTGATTACGGATTAAAAGGGGATTAAATGGGGATTAAATCCACTGAAACAAATGTGTCTGTAGCACGCGGCTGACAAACAATTGCGGTGTAGTGTTTAGTTAGCTGTGGGTAACGCAGTGTTTACATAGTTACCTAAAAACCCACAAATATACACAAACGCTGGCACACGTAGTCACACATGCTAGTACATGTACGTATTAATGTACTAAATGTTTTGGGCCCAACCCTTCATTTTCCACCAGTTTTAAGATCGCAAAAGTGAAATCCAACCGAAAATTGTGATAATGTTTGTCCATACCGCGTTTTGGGGGAATCCTCGAAAGCCAACAAACGGTTGTTCTTTTTCTATGAACTTTTATATGCCTTTTTATGCCCTTTTATAATACATTTAAAGGAGGCGTGGCAGGTTTTCATCTTTCAGCTGATTTAAGAGCTGAATTTCTCAGTACAGATAAGTAAAAAGTTGAAATTGAATTCCTGAGCTTTTATTATTAACCATTGAATTTATAACACATGTTATGTAGTACCTAATATTTATGTAGTACTTTATAGTATAACTTCCCAATATTTATACATAAATACAGACTATACTATGGTATATTAGATCTGTTATACTACATTATAGTATACATTACTATATTTATTTGTATATACTTATTGCATTGTATATTTTTCAATCACCATTTAAATCTTTCTGTATAATAAATACCGAATTTTTCTTAATTCGGGATTTCAAAAGAATTCGAATGTCTTCAGGCGTTCAACTTCGCCTAACCTTCAGTTATCCTCAATTTTTCTTTAACCTAACTTTATGCTAATATCGTCACTGTAATCGTCTTTCTTCTTATAGACTCTTAAAAGTAACTTCATTACAATAAATTCCTCGTCTTGAATTAGATTTTCGAAGGATGAATTTTGAAGACTTTGAAGACTTTTTGAATCTTTAACCTGTTGAACCTGTTAGATTAGGACTTAGAATTAGCAGAGGAATTAGTAATAATATTCTATTCTATTTTTGTCACAGTAAACGAAGCCATTTAAGAAAATATTTTCAATGAAATGAAGAAAGAGAAAAATCCAAAATATTGAAAATTCAGTGCTCATTGCAGGTGAATATTTTCTATTTCTAAGAAGTCCAAGTCAAAAGAATATATTTTTAAATATAGTTGAAAATCTATCTTGCTCTATCTGTAAATCACAAAATATAGTTTAATTATCGTATTATTGTATAATAACTTAGTATTTAACCAATTATTTAAGATTTTCAGGACCTACATAATTTGAAACAGATGTCTCACATGTGAAGAAGGATAAAAATAAGGAGATACAGAGAGTGAACGAGTCTAAAAGTAAAAGAGTCTAAGAACGAAAGATTCCAAGAGCGAGAGAATCTACAAAGAATACTTTGGAGATGCGTGAAAAGTTCTGCAATTGAAGAAAAGCAAATTAAAATTTGTTCCACATCACGGCTGACATGACAGCATGAACTGTTTGTATATCTGTCAATCTATCCGACTGTCTTTCCGCCTGTTATGGATGCACACAAAAGGAGCATCCACGGATTTACGAGGTTGACACATATTTTACGAACCATTAGAAATTCTCCACGGACCAACTGGAGAATAACCTAAACTAGTAATGAGCATCATTCAAGGATCAGGAGGAACAACGCACAGACGAAGCTGGCCAAAGAAAATAAATCGATTGTGACGAAATGAAAATTTTCAACGGCCTGCTGCAGGCGATCGCCAGCCGGTGGTGACACTTTTTGTTTGCAAAAAAGAAGCACAAGAAGAGAAGAAGAAAAGAAAAAAGAGACGCAGAAGAACAGAGAAAATTATAAACGCGCAGACAAAACATCCGAATGAGCGATTAAAAAGGAGAGTAAAGAAATTAGCTCGAGTGGAACGAAAGAGGCTTCATATTAATTCTTGAAAATAAAAGCAGCACATTTATTTGAGTTGCGTAAAAAATGCAACAGCTTCGAGAAGCAGCAGCAGCGGCGGCTTTCGAAGTGCTAATGAAATGTCCGGCTTTTTTTAATGCCACAGAGAAATGACGAGAAGAAAGAAAGGAAGAAAAGAAAACACAACCAACCAGGAATATTATTAAATAGGGTGATTAAAGAGCGAGATCGAGTAGAGGTCGAGGAAGTGGCAATAAAGGCAGCCGGGGCACCGCCATGCTTAAGCCAAGCAGCCGTGGCTAATTTGAATTGCGCATGCGTAAATACGCAACTCGGCAAATAAGAGGCACGCAACGCATGCGGAGAGCGCATTAGTTTCATTTCAGTTAACGTGATTGAAGAATACGAGAGCCATTTGGTAGGTAAGTGAGTAGGTAGGACGGTAGGCAGGTAGTACCTCGGGTGAATACTGTCGTTGTTGTTGTTGCTGATGACAGATGACAACAGCTTAGAAAGGGGCGTTGAAAAAATTAATCTTTATACTGACTGACTACAAGTTGATTTTGCATAAAACGTTGTGTTTCCATGGAGTCATTAAAAAAGTTTGCTCATTTGACAGCTGAACTTTTTGCTGATTTATTATAGATTGTTTAATAGATTCTCCTTTCATTTCCTTGGAGAAAAGTTCTTAACTAAAGGAGAAAAATAAGAGAGACAAAGTCTATAGTAATTGTTACATTATTAACATAGTTATTGTATCTTAAATCTAATTTCTTTCTCTTCTAATCTTCACCTCATCCTGAAATCGATCACCGCAGCCTCAAAGCGATCAAAACTGATCCCTTTTTAAAAACTACACTTAAAGATTTTAGGATTTTTGTAAATGGTACTTTTTTTCAAAGAATGGCAGCTGATTTTTGTTAGGATTCAGTTTTCGCAGTTGGAAAGGTATTAAAAACCACAGAATATGTAAGCATACAAAAACAAGGATCTTCTAACAAAAGCATAGACAATTTATTGCATATTTTGAAGTTGTTCCGAAAAAAATAACAGAAGCACAATCAGCGGGAAGAATTCCTTTAAGGACAAACGAATTGTCTTGGCAATAAAAAGGCTACTACGGATAACTTTGACATGTGCCACTTTTAAGGACAAATAAACTGCATTAAGCAAGGAAGCGAAGGTGAGCACATGTCAAGGATGGGAAAAGAAAGAGCATGCATATGAAGTAAAATTAAAATACTGCCTAAAAATGGTAGCAGAACAACAATTGCTATGGTAGCAACTACTGGGCAAGAGTAGCAATCATTGTTTACTAAAACACACACCACATGAAGTCCTGCAAAGCTACTTCCTGGAATACGAGTCGGTAGTGTTGGCTGCTGGTTTCTGCCACCAAAAAACGAGGTCAAAAACAGCATCGGAAGCAGCATCAGAAGCGGTACCAGAAACAGCGGCAACTCATCTGCAACAAGGAACTAACAGGTTAAAAAACTGTCAACTACAATCGTCCCAACTGAAATCATCTAGTCGAATGTCCTTCCGAAGATTGTCTAACTAAAGACTCTTCTTCCAGTGACCCTGATTCTAGCGAATGTTCTCCCAGCGACTCTCTTTTCAAGACCTTGACGCCTGCAGCCGTCATTTATGAGGGCCCATTAAAAAATTTGTATGCATGAAGCTACTAACCAGTGGAGCAAACTACTAAAAGCCTGAATGACCGTGAAAAGAGCATTGCTGCTCTTTGTAACTACTACAATGTGACAAACAGGGTACAAGGTACAGTGTTCCTTCCAGCCGACTAACTATTCTCGGACATGCATAACGAATGCCTCGTAAGTCGTGTGACCAGTTCGTCGTGTGACACACTGCTTGTCGTCATCATCAGTCGTCATGCTTCCCGGCTTCCCGGGGCACAACCCCGGGCCGGACCCTGCGCTGTACATCCGAAGCGAGTGCGCATGCGTTACTAGTTAACAGAGCACCCACACCTGGTTACCAGTCGCTTTTGTCGCATAGTGACGCATGTCAAATTGGCTTTTATGTCCCTTCGTAATGTTGTCCCATTCAATATCCCAATCGGTGTTCACGTTGCTGACAAGAAGCGTCACTAAATGGCTGAATGATGGCTGGACATCACCATCGTCGCGTGGAAGCATGTCCAATTCTTGGACACGGTAAGGAGCGAGGAGAGGCGAGGATAGGATGGGAAAGGAGAGGATAGGATGGGAAAGGAGAGGATAGAAGAGAAGAGGAGAGAAGAGGATAGAAGAGGATAGAAGAGGAGTGCTGAATTAATGGACAAATGATATGGAACAAGCAATAAAAGTTAATTTAATGGTACGGATTCAATATTAAAATCAATTCTTTAAATTTCTGTATATAAAACCTTTGATCTTTCAAGGTTACCGAATGAAATGTGGCTCTTTTGCTGCCTCTTTTCATAGATAATTTTCAGAATATTAGATCAAATGTGACGATATACATAATGGACTGTAAACTGGGGTATATACTGTAAGTGACGGTAATGTGACCAGAATATATGAATGTATCGTAGCTAAAAGCATTCAAATCAACGATAATAAAACAATAAAATATTCGGAAATAATTCGGTATCACATCTACAATCTACTCTCTTTTCATCACTTCTCAACTCTCCCCTTTAAATCTCTCTCTCTGCTCAGCTCAGCTCATCTCACCGCTCATCATCTTCTAGAGTCTTCTTCTGGTGCTCATATTTTCAGCACCAGCAATTTGACCAACCTTTTAAAAAGATGTCGACAAATTATTACAAAAATCTTATTGCGAACATTTTTCATGTCGTGCGCTTGAATGCAGTCACTAAGTATGACAGAGGAACGATATCACAAGCTTACGGGCTCCATCAAACTACACACTAACTAACTTTAGTGCTTTGCGTTTCCAGCGCCGAAACGACAGACCCACCGACCAAACGTGTCAGTGTAATCGGATTACACAAGGCGATTCATAAATCCAGCGACTTCTTCACTAAGCTGAGCATAAAATTATTATGTCTACGAGTGTCTGGAGTGTCTACGAGTGCTCGAAGCATCTCGCAGTAACCACTCAGAGAGAGTCTTCGTCCCTGAGCACTTGTTGCCCTGTGTCAGAGCCTAATCCTGCCTTTTGTAAATAACTAGAGGCACCTTCCTTCGGCGGTTATAAGTTAGCTTTAAGTCCTGATTTAAGTAGCATCTTTTTCAACTAAACTTTGTATAGCTTTAGACAGAGACTGAGAAAGAGAGTGAGAGAGAGAGAGAGAGAGAGAGTAGAGTAGAGAAAAGTAAGAAGCGTGGAGAAAGACACTATCAAGTATGCTGATGAGAGGATGGGAGGCAGGAAAGAGGAGTCCATCTACTCCGTTACTCTTCTTTTTCTTTGGGGATTCTTCTTTGAGGATTTCTTCTCCTTGGCTTTTTTGCACTTGAATTAGTTGAGTCTTAGCTGAGAGTTACGATTCTTCTTGTGTGCATTTAACAAAGATGTGCATAAATTAATGCAAACTAAGTTATGACTAAAGCACGACGAAGACGAAGACGACGTTTGACAAAGATTTGAGTCAGGAAAAGAAAATGTGATCAACAATTTTTGGGAACCGACGGGTGAAGATTTTAATAAACTAGTTCAACATTAATAAGAATTTGTGCTCATGAAGTCGTGAATAGTATAAGAATGAGGGAAAAAGACAGTCTGAGAAAGTGAAAGAGAGAGAGAGAGAGACAGAGAGATGAAATTAAAAAGATCTTGATTTTAGTCAAACGAGTAGTTAAACGTAAAGTCGTAGTTAACCTGAAGAATCACCGCAGAAAACCAGAAGCTGTTGCTGTTTCTTGTACAACATGAATAAATGACATCGATTAAAAACGGCGATGAGAAAAAGGATGCACAGGTTATCCATACAACAACAACAACAAATGCTGCAATATTGTATACTTGTATGTAAAACATAAAATTACTGTTGTTGTTTTTGTTGTTCAACTTGTAGAAGATGCTTCCACGCCAAGATACGCGGTGTTGGTGTTGAGTGGACAAAATAGTTTAAGAATCTTCTTGGAATGAAGCAAGAGTTAAGTAAAAATACACGCAGTGCGCGGGTCCAAGAAGACTTGAAGGAGTGGCAACAGCAGACGACAACCAGCGGCTTTCATATGAAAGCGTATGCGTAACTTAGACACAGTAGAAACAACAACAACAACAACAACAACTACTACTACTGCTACTACTAGCAGGCAGACACCCGAGCGAGCATCATCATCATCAACAAGTGGAACGTGCTGCATGTTAAAGCGAAAGAGTGGTAAATCATCGAACGCATCGCTTCTTCACAACTCATCGTTGGATAGAGCAAAAAAAAAAAAACGAAAGGAAGACGAAGGAGTTGCTACTTAACAGAAGCGTTACAAATCGTGAATACATACGATGGGCAGCGAGTGCAAAAGACACTAAAACTAAAAATGCACGCTTTCGGTGTTGATTGAAAATCCCTGGAAAATGTTACGAAAAATAGATTGCGACTTCCTGGAAGTTCTACTCAACTGTTCAGCGGCGTTTTTCAATTCCTATGCCGCAGAAAGGAACAACAACAAAGTCCTTTCTTCGCATTTACAGCAGACTAAAGAAAAAATAGGTTTGCTTTGGAAGCACGCACGTGGAACCGCGCAACAGGAGGACATCGCCGAAAAATTCACTGAAATCCTTGAAGGGACTTTTATGCGCTTTTTGTTTGCGTTTTCCTTTGTTGCTGTTTCTCACTGTCTCTCTTTTCTCACTCTCTCTCTCTCTCTGTCTGTTCCTCTAAACTCTGCCATTCAGTTTCCAGATTCTTGTAGAGTTTTCGGTTTTATTTTTAGTTTTCACTAAGCGCCTTCTTGCCGTACTTCCAGCTCTCACTACAGACTCTCACTTACTCACCAGCTGAGCGAACTATTATTGCACTCTCTTCTGGCGCAAGAAGCTCATCGCGAGAATATAATTTTTCCTCGAAAAATCCTGATCCTTCTGACTTTTATGATGACCGATTGACTGACTCTAACCTTGAAATGAATTGCTGAATGTATTTTTATTAGCTGCCCGCTGACCTGCCTTTCTTTGTACTTCTGTTTGGATGTCACTTTTGACAGGGCGTCAAACGTCAAGCCGCGATCTGTCAATTCCTAATAACCGAAGAGCAAAAGGTTTCTCGTGACTCGTGTCGTTACGCTGTTTTGTATTAAAATCATATTTTCCAAAAACGTGCCGCTTCTATACAAAAGAAACTCATGTCAAGGTCAAACTAAGTTCAGGTCAACTATTAACACTCTAACTCTACCTAAGGTACGTACATATTTCCCTCAGTTCCCAAAGTTTTATTTCGCTAAATTTTATTTAGCTAGTTTTTATTTATCAAGTCTGCGTTATATAACCGCATTATTTTGCTGATATCAAGATCGGGTTAAACATTTGCTTAGAAGAAATGAAGGTTCTAAGAATATATACAGTCATCCATATATAGTCAGGTATTCCTCAGGTCAAGATCTTGTTGGTTTCTTTTATATACACAATATAGTCTCTAAATATAGTATACTATAGTAATGGAAAAAGTATTATATAGTAAAAAGGTAGCCCACTGTAATAAGGAAAATAAAGGTCTATAGTGTCTCTCTATCTGCAACTAAAAAATATTATTGTACATATATATTATACATATAATAAAATTGAATTTTATATATAATATAATTTTTATATTGATCTCCAGACTTCCAGCCTTATCACGATCATCCAAGCTGATCCTATTAAATCTCAAAAACTAACAGTACTAAAATAGAATCAATATCGAGACAAAAGAATAAAAGCAAATATTTTGATATTCAGCAGTGTGTCCAAATGGGTTATCTGCCTCATGGAATTATTACGATCATGAGTCTTTTAGAGTTTTTTTAACCCCTTCTAAAATATATTGCAATCGAACGTGATCTTCACACAAATTGAAGAGCTTAGAGCCCGTAGATTCCTTGGTTTTTGTGGTCGTTGATGGTACGTGTTTCACGACAAATGATCAGTCAGTCAGTCAGCATTCCACATCATTCATTCATTCTCGCATTCTTTCATTCATGCATTAAATGATGGAGTGCTAAAATTTTTATGGAAAGCCACCCACAGAATAGAAGAAAGGAACGATCGATCTGTGAGCATTCTATGCTTATAACACCATAGAAAACAGGTGCTACAGGTCATTCACTCTTGTGGCAGCTGCTTATCTTTCAAATATGTTTTTTTATAGCAAAATCTGTATTTTTCGATGTTTATTATCGATGATTATTCAATCGGAGAAGGATTCCAGAAGTTTGCCAAAACGATATCGTTTTGTGGTTATTCAATTCTTAGGATTTACTGAGATGATGATGATGATGATGAAGAAGATGATGATGATGATGGCGAAGATGCTGATGATGAAGAAGAGATGATGATGATGAACATGATCATAATCATGATCCTGTGTACGTGATGAAGCTTGTGCTAATCGGATTAGCTTCTGATATATTGCTAGGATTTGTGGTCAAAATTTATGTTTTGTTTTTGTTGTTGTTGTTCATTGTTGTTAGTGGCGATGTTGATAGTCGTGATGTTGTTAGTGTTGTTGTTGTAAAATACTTTTGCAATTTTTGTTCAGAAATGTATGGAAATTCCATAGAAATACAATTCTACAGATACGAGTATCTTAATGTTTGTATGTATTTGAAAGATGTTCCGAAAGGCTCATCAAATAAGTATTGATTTTTGAATATTTTGCAGAAAAACACTCGGATTCTAGGAAATTTATGATGTTACATTAGGTTGAGCTGGTGTACTTCGACTGTACAGGACGGTGTACTCTGTATTCGGAGTGCAAGAAAAACAAAGAAGAACAAAAAGTAGAGGAATGCGAAGTAAAAGAAGAAAATAAATATTATAATAAGAATTTAATATATTTGTTAATTTAACTTATAATATTTAAATACGTTGTACTTTTATTCAACTTTCTCTGAATTCTGAAGACTGATCGTTATAATCTTCCATGATCATTTATCGTCTTCATATAAACACGAAATATTTCGAAAAATTCTCCTCGATAATAAAAAAGATCTTCCCGCAAAAGTGTTGAAAATATTAATGACATCAGTGGAAAATAAATCAAGCCACTCAGCATAAAAATTTCAACAGTTTTATCGGTTGAGAATCTTCATGAGTATCTTCATGATTATCTTTCTTGTTATAAGTTGACATTAAAACGTCAGCAACATAAGAACTCATTTTATAAATATATAAAACATTAAAACAAAAAACAGGGGAAAGATTTTTCGAAAGGGGAATCAGTTTCGAAAGAAATAGAATCAATTTTACAAAAAAATGCATTTCAAGTCACTCAACTGAATTCGGTTAGTTTTCTCAATCGAATAAGAAGAATCTGGGAATAAGTAGAAAATTTCCGAGTAAAGCATCCATAAAAACGTTGCACTATAAACTATGATTTACTATAACAAACAGCACAACAGCCTATTTTGACTACGGACATAAAAGTGACACTATAGAGTCATCTACTTTATATACGACGATCGTAAATTCTCTCAAAAACAAAAGGAAAAACAATTAAAAAGGACACTTTTACATGCATCGTCCTTGACTTACTTAGGATAGGATTTTATGTTGTTTACATTAGCTTCACATCAGGTAGCAACGAGTATGACCCACTGTAGTGCACGATACGCGCTACTTTCTCAAGTATCCAGACATTTTATAGAAGTCATCCTTAAAACAAGATACGAAAACGAGCATGGAAAGAGTTTTGAAATTCTGTAGGAGGCTGGACACAATTTATGGGATGTTGCTAAGGAAAAACTAAAGTAGGCAATAAAGTAGGTCGGACTCGAAGGCGGCTGTTTACAGAGCGGCCAACCCTGTCTGTCAACGCCTATTTTTTCCGATAGACGCCTATTTTTGCATGTCAACGAATGCCATGCGACATGCTACATTTATGGAAAAAACTGAAAGGACAGAAATATTAACTGCTTGGAATGGGTACATGGTGCAGTTTCTGTCATCTTTTAGGGTTGATTAGAATCTTTTTCTGAAGCGGATCGTGGAGGCGTTTTTTCTATAAATTAACTTTAAATAGATTCGAGTTGTCCTTCGAAGGAGATGATTTTCTGGTGATAATCTTCATCTAAAATAATAACAATAAATTATAATTTCAAAGGATGTAAGAGACTCAAGATTATGCTACCAAAAATACAGAAGCAGGAACATAAAAAAGGACATGTCAAACAAATAAATCATTTATTTTCAAAGACTGTACTTAATTAATTAATTTTATTTTACTTCACTTTACTTTACTTTGCTTTACTTTGCTTTTTACTTTCTTTTTCTACTTTTTTCTCCTTTGTTGAGAACTTTAAAAAATTCCCTCAGCTTTTTAGATCCATGAATTCAATAACTCAAAATAAAGCTGATATTAAAATTAATAACCAAAACAACAGCAACAACGAGTTGCGAAAAGATATCAGATCAAAGAAAATTCATTTATTCAAGAATTATGAAGAATAACCTTCGCAATTTCCTTTTCTTTCTTTTTTCCTTAGAATCGTGTTTAATCCAAAACTTCTGAAAGTAAGAAATTGAATAAAAAAAAGCGAAAATAACAAAACGAATGCCGTTGCAATACAACAACAGAGCTTCTGTTGCTATTGTTCTTGTTGTTGTTGTTGTTGCTGTTGTGGCTTCTGTTGCTTGAAAGAGATTCTTAACAGTAAATCGCATGCAACAGTTTTGTTAACAGCTTTCAAATAATGCAGAAGTGAAAAGAGACGACTGCAAACGAGAAGCATCAACAAAGCAAACGCAACAACAAAACCAACAACAACAAAAAAGCAACAACCACACAAAAAATACACCAATAAAAAACCAAAATTAACGACAACTGAAAGTAATGCAAAAGTAAAAACAGTGACAATATCAAGTGACAAAATAAATATCACACTTAAAGTAAAAACAGAAAAAAACAAAGAATTAAACAACAACAATATAGCTATCAACAAAGGAAAGCAATAAAAATTTCGACTGCTGCTGCTTGATCTCAACTTAAGACTTCAAGGAGTAACTTGAAGTGCTGAAGAAGCAAACCAGAGCCACCACATTCTCGTTCTCCCCCACTCCCCCTCTTTCCCCATCTCCTTCTTTACCCATCTTCATCGTAGTATGCTAAACAAACGCAGTACTTAATTAATGTATCGAAAATCTTAAAGATGTAAAATGATAATGATTGGTATTTTAATTGCTGTGACAATGGAGTCAACAAATGAAAAGGGTAAAGAAAGAAAAGGAAGACAAAGGAAGGAAACGAAGGCAAACCAACAACTAAGAGAAATATAAAAAAATAAAAGGAAGAATAGAAAAAGAACAAGACGACGATACAATAAAAACCAGAAACAAGTAGGATCGAACCCACATCATATTCGAACGAGAATTAAGCCAACCTACCAACCGTCCAAAAGAATCTTTTGCCAACAAATTTCAAGCCTTCGATTCGAGATTAAAGTGTAATTAATTCAATCCCAAAGTATTTGTATAGATTTTTCAGTAATAATATCTGAATAATTGGTAGAATTCTTTTGGATCTCTACACAGAATTCGGTACTTTTTAATTGTCGGTATTTGCATATTTAGATATTTTAATAAAATTCATAAGATTTTAATTGAATTGAAAAAATATACGGATCAATCATTTGTGAATAAATTTTCGATCAAAAACCTTCGTAACATTGGGAAAAGTTCAATTAAAGTGAAAATCATTTCAAACACAAGAGTTTTCGGTGCTTGGTTTTTGGTTGGAGTCATCATCATGACCTATGCGGAACTTTTAAAAATTATATTGTACTTTTTCTCTCTTTTTCAATACTCTGTCTCTCATAACCATAATCTAACCGACACAATCCTTTTGCTCGTCTTCCTCCTCCTTCCCTTCATCATCTCTCTCTCTCTCTCTCTCTCTCTCTCTCTCTCTCTCTCTCTCTCTTCTCATTTTCATCTTGTTGTCACTTTAGATCTACTTTTAGTTGCATAAAACCTTACAAACAACTGCATTTGATCATGTAACCAACTCCAATAATGACCATGGTTGTTAAAAACCGTCCACAACACCAAGCACAACAACAACAACCCATACAAAAATACTATATAATATATTATACACTCAATCCTTTAGAATTTCGTGTTTCATGCTGTGTGAACTCATTTAAAATATCATCTTACAATCATGATAACAACAGCAAGAACATTTGTCCAGCTCCAACCGTTGTCCTGCCTCTGAGTGGACACTTTCTTTGGATGCTTAATCTTCTTCGTCGCCTTCTTCTTCTTCTTCTATTTAATCCGATGTTTTTATTTATATAATAGATCAATTTTTTGCTGTTGATCTTTTCACTTAGTTAAAGGATAATTTTTGTTTCTTATTATTGTTGTTGTTACATGAGTAGCAACATGAGTAAGTTTTCTTGTATTTCATCATCATTTTTGTGATATTTTTCCTTTCTTGGCCTCTTTTAGTCCTCCGTTTTTGTTGCTGTTTTTTATGTTCTCTGCCGAGTAACTAACATGTGATTTACTGTTCCATATATAAAAATTTACTGCATTTCTGAAGTTCTGCTCTATTTTTTTCTATTTTTTTTTTTTAGTCTGTCGCTTAGCTTTCGTTTACTTATGATTCTTTTCGTTGTTGTTTTTGTTGTTTATTATTGTTAGTTAGTCGCTATTCTGATATAGGATATTTTTTATTGCACGAGAAGATCTCCAGACGACAGAAGATATTATTTAATGGTAAAGATTTTATTTACGCCAATCATAAATCAGCATTTTATTGAAAGTTACGGACAAGAGAAATATGAGTTTATAATAAATAAGAACGTCCAGCTTATCTGAATATAAGTTTGAGTTTAGTTGCTTTTTTTCATTGTTGTTGTTAATTAATTTTAATAATCTTCAGAAGTGATGGTTTACCATTGAAATGCTTTAGTGTTCCAGTTAATGGTAATGTTTTCGGCGTATATATTCGAAAAAAATAAATAAAATATCTTCTATAAAAATCTTTAATACAGACTGAGATTCGCAGATTCCAGATTCTGTCGGATCTGATTACGTTGAAGAATCTTCCTATGAAGGGTAACGAATCTTAACGAATCTTAATGAATTTCCTTGAAGATATGAATTCCAGAAGAATATGAATTCTGTTTCTTATGAGTTCTGAAAGAATATTATATTAGATTCTATCTAATATTGTATTAGAATAAATAAGAGCCTGAATTCTGTATTTGATAAATAATAAGTGTGTCCACTATCCCCGAATCGAAGCAAAAATTTATTTCCACTGCAATATTTTTTCTTCCCGAAACGTTGAACTAAAGAAAACTGACAACTTTAAAGTTTATTAGAAAAAACAATTTATCGCCTCCATAGAATGATATTGTGGATAAACTTTATCAATAGAATTTCAACTTTATCAAATAGAATTTTGAAAATAAAATTATGATCAATAAAACTTGAAAATCGTATGCTATCATTAAACATCTGTGTGGTGACTACAATCGAACCACCGAACGAATGACTGAACAACCTAGCGATCGACCAAACAACGTGGGGTCCAAATCGCTTTGAAGAAGGTGGGAAAAAACGCTTTTGAGCGGCAGCCACAAAAAGATTTAATGATACTAATAAAAAAAACAAAATTTCATAATTATAACAGCTACAACTCCATCACCCATGATCCAGATGAAAGATCCACTCAATGTCTACGGAATACAATCTTTCTTTTTTCCACTTCTTAGATATGTTATAGTTTTCTACGGTTTTCTTTTACTGTATCGACTTCAAGTTCATGTTGTTCCTTTTCTTCTTGTTCTTCCTTCTCTTTCACTTCTTCTTGAATTGTAATGAAATTCCAAAATGAATTTATGTATTTTCACATAAATTTATTTTTAACTTGAATGAAATCGACATCGAACGACCGCGCGAGTGTTTTGCCACCAACTGTGCCATTGTGTGTCGCGTTGATGCCGCGCGGCAGCAATTTCGTGAACAGCGTGCTTGCCTGCATTCTCGGGAAAAACTAAGCAGACAGAAGCTACTCTGGCCAACACCAGAGGGGTCTCTCCACCTCCCAGAAGTCTTGTTTTTCTCTTTTTTTGTTTTTAATTTTCTCATAATTTATTTGACGTATTTGTTTCGATTTGTCCATTTGGTCGATTGAAGCCATGAAGTAAGTACGAGTGAAGTACCACTCATCGGGTGTTGCATGTATTCCCAAAGTGTTCGATTAGATATGAGATAATCATAGTCTGGGGTTCGAAAAGTTGGTCGGGTTCTATATTGTAAAATGAAACAAGTGCAACACTCTTCACTGTCGCCTCGTTATGCTTAATAAACACATGCTTAAGTGACAGCAATATTTTTCGAATGCGGATCTCTGTTTTCAGAAGGGGATCTCTTATCGAAAGGGGTTGACATCGTTAAGAGTTGTGTTGAGTTGATGTCAATGCAATGAAGTGTTGAAATTGTAATAAATTCCTTGATTTCCATGATGATTTCGTTAAGAGACTCTTGAAACTCTTTGATTGACACATCGTTTGGGGTTCTTAACTCTAGTATTCTAGGGGACATATTTTGATCTATTTTAAGTGAACAACAAGAGGCTTAACCGTTCGTAGTAAACTGTATTACCTAATTATAATGTTATCATACTAATATGTTGTATATCGATATTAATCAGCAGCCATATTGTAGTTAAGAGCGACCAACTCATACTTATAGAGCAATAATAAAAAACCATAAACTTGACACTAAAATTTATATAATTTTTGAACTCACTGGCGTTGATTATCATAATAAATGAAATGGTATCTATATTCAATCACCCGTTCCATTTTTATAGCGATCGAGTTCTAAGATACAATAAAAAAAGTACTGCCACTTTGCTTAAGTTAATAAAGCGAACTGTGTTATTATAATATAATATAATATTATAATGTTATTATATACTGCATTAATAGATTATAGATAGATTCAGTTACACGCAAATGTATATACATATGTTTAATTCAAAATAAAAGGTTAGAAAAGTATCCCATAAAAGCATGAAGACATTGAATAGTAAGTAGTAAGTAAGTCTCATTGAGGAACATTTTATGAGAATAGTCAGTTTAAGTTATTAAGCAATGTTTTGTAAAAAAAGAATTCGAATTTCTTATCATTAAAAATGTACAATGACACTCTGGGTTACTCATCATGATGCCTACATCATTCGTGCTGATTGGTTGATTTTTACACAAGTGAAAATTCGAGTAATGCGTAGTTTTTTTCATGTGGCCATGAACAGCTTTTTAACTTTCGTTGAGGCCGGCATCATGATGTCTAGTATGACAAGAGCTAATAAGCATAACAATATTACAATTGAGGTCAAGTTCATTTCCGCTGTGGACCGAATTTTAACAAAAGATACACTTGTACACGTACTTGAAATTACTTCTTTATTTATTCTGTACTACTATTCTTTACGATTTATAACGGAATCGGTTTTCTATATATTTATTGACTGTTGGACTTTGATTTTCAATAAATGCTAGTTTACTTTTAAATATATTAAGTTATAAAAAAAAACTATGTTGTTTTACTGAAAGATTACATATGTATACGAAATTGTATACACAATTACTATATTTCACTTTAGAGTTTATTTACTTCATGTTTTCCTTGATCCATTCCAAATATCCATCGACACGAATGAGAATGCTTGGCACTGAAGATGGACATTTGGGATCACCGTAAGCTTCCAATGCAACGAGGTAATAATAGTCCGGCACGGCCTGCACGGTTGCCACGCCCATTAAAGCCGATCCGGACAGATATGTGTAGTGATTTTGTACGTCACAAGTGTAGGCACAGATGTGAGATTTAAACACTTCACTATCCAAATGATCCTTTAATAGCACTTCGCATTCCTTCGAACTCATGATTTGAGAAAAGTTTTTTGTCTTGTTTGTTATACTGGCATGCTTACGCCATCCGGTGATCTGTAGATGTTGAGCCACAAAATCCATCTGACTCACCTCCTGCGAGGGCAAACAAATGGGTCGAATGTAGTTCGTGTAATCGACAGGCTCCGCCAAACGTATCATCGCGAGGTCGTTCGTCCTTGTCGCAGCGTTGTACTTCTGATGTACGACGTACTCCTCAATCTCGTACACCCTCGGTACCGGAGCGCACTGACCACTCTCATCACAATCCGGGTCGGTGACGTTGTTCGCTTTATTCCAGTCACCCAAAACGACAGCCGTTGGCTTGATGGACATGCCACGTGGTAAGATAAGGCAATGAGCATTCGCCAACATGTACTGTTTACTAATCAGAACAGCCAGACATGTATTAGGGGGGCCTAAAGATAAAAAAAGAAAGAAAGAAAAGAAGACAGAAAGTCAAAGTATTACTAGGAATTTCACGCGATACATTTTTCAGGCAAAGCTTACCTGGAGTATATAAAATTCGTCCCATCCACGGGAACTCGTCCAGCTCCACAACTGTTTTTTGATTATAAAAGTATTCTGAATTGAGTGCACCACATTCCCCGGGTGGCGGCAGGATATCTTCACCACCTGCAATGAATAATTATTGCGAATTATAAGTTACTTAAATATTTTCAGTAACTTGAGTCAATTCTTACAGACGAGAAGAGCACCAAATAAAAGGATCAGGAATTTTAGCATTTTAGAAATTGAATTATTGACTTGACAAGGTGTTTAATCAAATTGCGCTAATCAAATGAGTGAAGTGAATGAATTCTACTCGATTTATAGCCAAAAACTAGAAATCATTACTTTTAAACAATTCTTAAGCACCCTACAATCACAGAGAGAAGCCATGATCATGAGAATTGAGAATTGAAAGAGAATTCATGATCTAGATTTAAAAATTATTAAATGAAATTAGAATCTTTATTTCATGCTTTTGTAAGGCCAGTTGTTTTTAGTGATATGATGGTATCTATTATATTAAAAATTTATCTATGGTAATGTCTCTCATTGAGTATCTGATATATTATATATACATATTTGATTACGAATCTCGATGTAGTTAAATCTTGAAAATAACAACCCTCCAAGTCATCATCAGATATTGAAGACACCGATGACAGTGTAGAGTATTGATGCTTCGGCCAAATGAGGAAAGACTTGAAATACTGAAACTTAACAGAAGATTACAAAAAACATATCTGTGTATATATAAACATATACTATATCATATAGTACTTTATATGAGTACATATGGAAATTCTATCAAAGCAAGAGATACGAGATGATTTTTATACGAGATGATCACAAAATTCTCAATATTATTAAGGGAAATCCATTAAATTGCTTATCAGTAAAAAGTAAACAACAAACGATTTATGTAAAAAATTTCTACGAGTCTAAAGCTGAAAGATGATTTTACATCACTGCTGTTTGTCAATCGGAATGTCGTAGAAATAAGCGAAAACTCCAAAACTTGTAGGAATTTTTCTATGAAATTTTGAATAATTTCCTTATTCATTTCAGCTACAATCTATATTCTATTCATACATACACTTTTCTTATACAAAAAGTACCACCACATGCAAAAATATTTAACAAATACATAAAATAGTACTTTTAGATTAAATATTAGATTAATTTTATTTGAAATCAACACTTTCGTATAATAATACTATGAAGTATTATTAATACTTTACAATAATAAACTACTGTATGATTTATTGTATTTTTGATCTAAGGAATCATGAATACAATACACGTATTTTATCACGTATTTTATGTGTATCATGTCGGTAATCCCATTTTGTCGTCCCCTTTTAAGATATGTTTTCCTTGATCCATTCCAGGTGCGCAATAACATTTGCTAATATGCCTGGATTTGAAGCTGGAAACTTTTTGGTAACATAAACTTGCATTCCAACGAGGTAATAATAGGCTGGTTGCTCCTGCACCATTGCCACGCCCATCAAAGCCGACCCCGATTGATATCCGTCAGAAGTCGCATTAGTACACGCGTACGCGCAAATGGGCGAGTTCTCGTCGATCATGTGGCGGAGGGGGGAAGTTCCCTTTACTTCCGGAGGGGGCAAGCAAATCGGGCGTATGTAGTTCGTGTAGTTGACCCACCCCGATAAACGTACTACCGCGATATCATTTACTCTCGCTTCGGGGTCGTAATTGCTATGCATGAGTATGTCTTCGATTTCGTATAGGCTGGGTACAGGAGAGCACCGTCCGCTGGCATCACAGTCCGGCTCGCTGATGTTATTCCTCATATTCCAGTCCCACAAAATGACGAAGTACTCATCCGTGCTCTGGCAGTGCGCAGCGGTGGTCATGTACCGATGGCTGATCAAGACAGCCGTGCACCAGTACTTGAGTCCTGAATGGAACGCGCAGAATCAATAGAGACACGGACCAGAAAGTTGTACGTACCTGATCTCTTAATAATTCGTCCCATCCATGGGAATTCATCTATCTTCGTAACGGTTTTCCGATTGTACATGTAAATCGCATTGAGTGTACCACACTCACCGGGCTTCGGGAGGATATCCTGACTACCTTGGAGATGATATAAGATATGGAATAAGAGCCGAGTTTAGCAGAATTAAAGATCAGTTTTGAAAATGTCAGCCTTATCTACTCACTTACAATCACTAAAGCACCGAGTGAAAGCGAAATAAATGAGATCATTTCGCGAGATTAAATCAAATGATCGAGAACCGAGCGCTTCAATCAAATGACGTTAATCAAATGAGATGGTAATCGAAAAAATCATGCTACTTTTCAGTACCCTACAGCGATAAGAATACCCTACACTTCGGGTGATCGTTCGTATATTAAAAGTTATATAAAAAAATTGCAAATGAAGTTTCACGCGTCAGCAGCAGATGCCGCTTCTGGTACACTAACGACGAAGTGTGCGATTGCTCTCAAGAAATGCTCTAAATAGAAATCCAATCAAATCAAAGTCAATAGAAGTTCATCAACGAGACAATATATTTATTTTCGGCCATGGAAATAAATGTCTTTGTAATGATATTATTCTGTACACTATACGCATGTACCCATAAACATATATATATTATATTTTTAGAAAAGAATTAAACATACACTACTAAATCTTTCTTTTCCGTGTCCAGAGAAATTTAATCATAGCGTAATATGATTTCAGATCTTGACTGGAAACAGAACTGGAACTGAGAAGCGTATGATACTCATCAGTCCAGAGATTGTGGTTTGGTATACAAGAAATTCGGCTCCACGTGTTTTTATCGTATTGAGACATCGTATGCCAGAGCATTAAGATGAGTGCTCCAAAAATTGTATGCACTGGTGAATCGGAATCCATCGACGCAGTCTCTGATTCAGGAGTGCGGTTGAATGCAGTGGGCAATGATGAAGCCGATCTCTCTCTATTGAAATTGCGTACCATTGGTACCGGTGCAGCCTCCATCCGAACGAAGCTGGTTTGACTCGAGCAGACTGAAGAAAGTCCTTTGCGGGGGTCGTTGCACTGATTACTCGCGATTAGTTAAAAATTATAAAAAATATATTTTTTCTTAACGAAAAAAATTTGGTCAATTTTAAAAAATCTGCTATTCGAATGAATTTTTTATTTGAAATGAGACAATCGAATGAAAAATTTGGCTTTTCAACAAATGTTGCTGCGATTATAAAGTAACTGAAACAGAGGAGTGTGACTGGGAACAGTAGTTTTTCTGGAAAGTGCTTCTATTGCTGTCAATAATGCAATGCGGTCGTTGATGACCTGTTAATGGTACATAAAGAAAGTGTGTCTTTAACACTACGAAGAAAGAACTAATATTAAAAATGAAGGAAATTATATTGCATTATTATACTTCATGAAATTATTATAAAAAATCATAAAACTTGTAATTTTTTTATGCATTTTTGTAGGAATGGAATTTATGTGAATGCATTTTTTGTATTTTTGCGATTTGCGATAAAGTGATTTTGATTATAGTGAATGAACTTACCGCCCATCTGACAGCATATATACATGTATATTCACATAAACTTATACATATTATTATTATTATGATAAGCAACATGTTAAAAACTGTGTAGAAAAGCTTGTTCAAAAGCTTGTTTTGCAAAATTGTTTGTTTTGCATACTGCAAAATTTAAAACCTTCTGAAAATATTTGTTTTGCAAAACGGCGATTACAATCGGACAATAAAAGTGGTCAGGAAAACAAACCAACTGTAAAATAATCCACCATAATGAACATAAAGTAAACATTTCTTTTTGAAAATTAGCAATAATTTAAACGTTGCATAAATAAACAAAACTTGACAAAAAATCAGCTGCTTCGAGATTCTCAAGCAGAACCATGAATAAATAATCAATTTGTTGCTAGTAAAACTAAAACCCAAAAAACACCATCAATAAAAACAAACACAATAACAACAGCACCACAAAAAATAACAATATGGCGAAACAGTGGAACAGGGAGAAGAACAACAACAACAAGCAACAGTGTAATATTAGCTTCAGAATGACTGGCAACATTTTAATATCAACAACTTGAAACCGCACCGAAAAATAACACACAGGACGACCTCTTTAAACAAACGAAGCCAAAGAAAGCAGCAACAATTCCTGAACTCAAGTGTAAACGATGACAACGCTTGCAGGCTCGACTTGTGACCAACGTAAACAAGCTCCGTGATCCGGACGCAAGCCGCACCGCACACCGTTTAAGCGCACGCAAACCCACTTGAGTCTGGGATGAGCAGGAGGAGTGGATGAGCCGAGTCCAGGAACGCCGCCGCAGTCGTCGTCGTCGTTGTCTCCATCATTGTTGTCATCACTGTCATTGAACCTGACGCCGAACCTGCTCGATCTTGCGGCTTTCCAACGGAATGCATTTGACCCCCTCCCCGTTTGACCCCTGAATCGTTTGAGATTTCATCTGCTCTTCTGGTTGATGTCTCTGTTTATAAATATTTCAGTGTTCTTTATTATTTCAACTTTGGCTCGGTTACTTTGCTCGAAAAAGGAGACATCAAAGTAAATAAACACAACAGACATTTTTCAAAGACGTGTTGACGAAGTCTGGCCAAGTCTCTGATGTATGTCGGAGATCAGTTGACTTTGATGTCTCTGTTGTAAGCATGTGACACGAGCTTGGCTCTGAAGTGTTGGGAAGCAACTCAGTCCGACTCCATGATGCATCCAACTCAACGCACTCATCCATCTGTTCGTCTGTTGTTCATCCTTATTAATTGCAATTGCGTGTCGCATGTGCGTTGCTGCTGTCGTCTGGTGGCGAGTCGGTTGCTGAGAAAGAAGACAAGCGCTTTCCGAAAATAAACTCCTTGAAATTTAACCTTCAATAAAACACAGACACTGAACTTGAAAAGTGATATATGATTATTATTATTTCTCTTCTTTTAAAGTCTTGTCTTGGTCAGTTTTAAGTTATGCAATTCTTCCGTCTGCTCTCCGTAATTTAGATGATCACTATTTTGAACTACATTTTATTTAAATATCTACAATATTTCTATATTTATATAGGTTTTATTTTATCCCCTTCCTATCATAAAAATCAAGTGTTAAATTCCTTAACCTCATCCACACACGATTCTTTTTTCTTTTCTTTTCCCCAAAAGAGGTTTTGTGAATACCGCTGGCAAGACTTCCAACCGAATACCGTATCCCAACCTTCTTTACCACGGCAAGGGTGGGAGAGAGAGATAGATTGAGAAGCAAGGAGGAAGTTAGGCTGATATACTGTAACCACAAGACTGTTCTTCTTCGAGTAACTCTGACTCTCAACGGTCCAACACCATTTCACTCATCTGTAAAGAAAACGAATCCATTCGTTTCAGGGGCGCGGTACAATCGTTACGCCTCTTAATTTTTGTGTTCATAAAATGAACCAAAAAAAAAAGGGATAAAAATAAAGCCTCTCTCCTGGACCATTCTTGTCACGTGGATCAATCGGCGGTACAACCATTCGAACAACTAAATAAGCAACAACCAACCAAACTATCTACAGTCCAAAATCGGCGGCAAGAAAGCCACACTTTCTAACTGTCTGACTATATAAAGGTACCCTTATTGTTGTTGTTGTTATTTTTGTTGTTGTTGTTGTTATTATTGTTGTAGTTTTTGTTGTCATTATTGGTGTTGTTTGAAGCCTCCATCGATTCAACTTCACGCTTAGCTCCGGATGAAGCATAGAATAAGTAAAGGAAAATCACTTCCGTGTATGTGACTCTCTCTATCTCTTGTTTCCTCTATCTCTCTTTCTCTCTCTCTGTATCTCTCCTTAACACTGTGAGAGCATATTTTAATTGAAGTTATAGCATATAATTTTATGCGATGATATGATAAACAATTTTTAATTATGTAATACGGGCATTTTTTCATAAAGAAAGCATTTAAATCTTTGATATTTGAATAGAGTATATAAATAATTTAAGACAACATTAAAAAGCAAGAGGATGGGAGGATTGTAGAGAAAATTCTTAGTCTCTGGGATGAAAATCTGGTTTAAAGACAGAGTTAAGAGTGAAAGAGTATCGATTCAATTATGGAGTTTCTAAAACTAGACGATTGTTTAAACTTAGAATTAAAACTAGTGAAGATTAAAGAAAACTTCAAGTTCTATTGATGGAGAAGGAATACAAGAGGATGGAGTCGAAGCTTTGTGCATTAGTTCATATACTATATTTCAAGGAAACTATTAAAAATATTAAACTTTTTCGAGGATCTGTGAGAAATTAAGGATAACATAAAATAACCTTTAATAAATCTTATATTAAAAGAAGAACATCATATTTTGTTATGTTTCCTTAAGTTTGTTCATTCAATTAAGCTTCCACAGAGATTCTTCGGGACTATAAAGGGTTCGATGTTCTCCATCTTGAGTTCGATGTTCTCGGTTATTTTTTCTAAAACATTGATCGTTTCCTTGTTGAACATCAGCTTTGGAGAGATCAATCGGAGAGATCAATCACCTGGAAATGTCATCATCTGCGACCTTCAAACAAGAAACGCCTCGATACAAAATACTTAAAAACGTGCGACTTCAATAAAATAAAATTACATGAAAACTACTCCTCAGAAAGGAGAAGGGAAAAAGGAAGAACCATTAAAGGAACCCGTTGCGGATGGAGGTGTAAATATTGTGGCCAGCATTAGAAGTGGCCAAATCTGCGGTTGTGCAACTACATCAAAGGTGGTTGCAGGTGAAACAAAAAAAAGAAAAACACGGATCGGGACGAAAATGAAGATGATGAGAAGGTCGCGAACGGGGAGGGAGGATGTGATGTCGACAACGACCACGACGATGACGAAGGCGAGGACTTAAAATGATGGAGTACGGCTGAAATTAGATAGACACCTATTGGAAAAATGCGAATAACTGTGCTTTCTTATTGCATAAGCTGTGCGAGTGATGATGTTGCAACACCTTTTGGCAACAACAACAACCTAAACTGTGGTGCAGCGAGCTGTTGGCAGCTAGAAGACGCGGCTCTAGCTTAACCTGGCAAATTGAGTTGGCACTCTTTAATAAGATGATGATGACGACTACGGCGACTGGAGGACAGCGCCGCAGGGAGGGAGGACGCTACGGTAACTCGAACGACAATGAATCCAACGACGTTGACTCCAACGAAGTCTCGTTGCTGATGATGACGGAGATGCTTTGCATTGATATATCAGAAAATAAAAACCCGGAAAACTCGAATGCAGTTGCGAGCAAGTAGTTGCTTGTTAGCGATTTGATGTTTCTGGCTATTTTAGTCTCCCTCCACAGAGCAGCTCCCCTCCTCCCTCCCCCCCGCTTTGAAGCTGGCTGCAGCTCACAGACATCAGCTACGAACTACCTGTTGTTTCGGCGAGTTTTTCTTTTTCGGCACCAGGCAATGAAAAGCTTCCCATGTTTTTCCGCTGTGTGGCGAGCGCTGTTTATATCTGGCCGTCGGTTGTCTGGTTGTCTGGCTGTCTCGTTGTCCGTTTGATGCATTGCTGGTCACAGTCATTATGAAGAATTTTCGGATATATCACACTTGGAGCTCTTAAGGATGAAAGGCGGGGGGAGGGAGACGGGGGGGCGTTAGGGTTGCAGAGGAATTGAATTCCCCTTTAGCCTCTTTGGCTTTGCATGTGCGATAAAAATATGTATTGAGTTGAGTTGAGTTGGTTCGGGTGTCTTGATTCCCCCGGCGTAGCAGACGCAGACAGACAGTCAGCCAGACAGACGGATGGAGAGACATTCAGGCTGGTCGGGGCTACTTTCAGGCTACTTTTCCTATCTGTACAATTTATCAAAACGTGCTGGAGGACGGGCAGTTGACTGGTTGGTCGGCGAATTCTAAGGAGTGCAAGAAATGAACGGTACATCAGCAGAAGGTGTTGATGGAATGTGTGAATCAGTCAAAAATACTCAAGAACACACACACAAACACACATATACTGGCTGTATACAACAATACATCTGAATTAATATATTTTTAGCATCTTCAAGTCTTAGCTTTTGATTGAAAATATATTCAACATACTTTATTTGAAACCTTTACTTGATGTTAAAGCAACTCTTCTCTACTTTATATTTAAGTGCCTTAATTCTGGGTGCTTTGCGTGTACTTCGTCTGCATGTCCTGCTCTTTCATATCCTCACGCTTTGTGCTTAGCAACAAGGACAGCAACAACAACAACGAATCCACCGTAGCTCAACATCATACCGTAGCCACCAACACGCAGCACAATCAGTCTTCGCCAGATTTATCCTTTCCATCAGCAGCTACGTACAATTTTTCGTTGCCTGTTGTTAGCTTATCTGCAGCTCGGTTGCAGCCATTTAACATTCGCTGCTGGCAACTCCTTGGCTCCGGTCGCTGTCGCTGTCGCTCCCACAATTCGCACCGCGTGAGCGATGAGATGCTGCAAAAGCCAGTTGAACCCTGCCAGCGGAGCAGCCAGCATCCAGTCCCATCTACATGTCGCATCTCTGGGATTCGCATACGTGTCGCGTTCTTCACACACGCTACTTAAGTTATCGTCGCTTTAGATGCTGTAATCGGCGGAGTCTTTTGGAGCTCCTTCCAAGCTTCGGTGCAAGTATAAATTTTGTATAAGGTTGAGAATCTTAACTTCAGATGTGGACCAAGAAGGAACAGCAACAACAACAACCCACCGACAACTAGCAGTGCGTTTCATGGCTGGGTGTTGAAATTACTTTTTATGTCTGCAATCCAACAACGCAATCTAATGCATCGATCGTTGTAATGATATCGCCTGGAAGGATGTATATTGTATTTCCTGTACACGTCTTCCATGGGAGCATAGGAATTCAGGTGGGTATGTGTTTGTATCCCTTGTGGAGCTGCAGCTTCTAGCGATAATCACCGTCGAGCTGGTATCACTTGCTTGATTACCTTTATTAACACTCCAGATACAAGTTGAATTCGTCTGTAATCCAAGAAGCAGCTCGCCGCATGCTCCATGCTTGTAATCTGGCTACGATCGGTCGCTTAAGAGGACGCCAGAACCACGGCGACAGACTGGTAAAAAGTTGTACCTGTTTGTCTGGTCGCGATACACACTATAAATGTTCATATAAAGTTAACGTGAATGCAAGTCAAAATATTGAGCTATTTATGTATATAATCGAACGTATTAATAGATGTAAATCAATATTACTAGATAAATGTGGCTTAAATGTCCCTGAAATGTTGTTTTATTTTATTTTATTTCTATTTACACTCATTTGTATAAATTATTTCAACACATGCCTAAAGTAATACAATTTATTGGGTTAAAAGAATAAATAATTTTAAATTTTGTATTGAAACCAAAATTCAAATAATAATTCAAATAATAATAATTCATTTTATAATCATTAAAGCTGATTAAACTTCTTTTTGTTTACAGTCTTCTGTCGTTTAAGCTTTCATCATCTGCTAATCACGAGTTACTATTTAGTTATGGCCAATCGTTGATCTTTGATCTCGACTTCAACAACTTGCATTTAACTTTCATTTTCAAATAATTCAGCTCCGGACACTGAAAGCCTCAAATAACAAGCCTCTTAGTAAGTAGAGTAAATAGTGAACGAGTAAATAGTTAACGTGACTGAATAACCAATAATAATTGTATAAAATTGGGTAACGGTAACGGGTAATCGGCAGCCAAACAACCAAGCAGCCAGGCAACCAGTCAGTGAGGCGTCATCGCAGTGAGTTTCTGATGAAAGATTCGAATTTAGAGCTGATTTTTATACTGAAGTTCATGTGTATAGTTTAATAAAATACAAGAGTTGCAACAACAACAACAACAACGACAACAAAGGCAATAGCAATATATAGTCTATTATATCCTATCCTCTATTGAAGCATTAAATTGCTATCCATGAATTTATGTACAACTTTAATTTATTTACAGCTCAAAATATAGCTCAAGTTTTAAAGTATTATTTTCACATAAATCGATGTCGATAAGCTGATCCATTATAGTAAGTGTATGTTGTGTACACACACACACACATACACACACTCATACACTGTACACATGAGTGATTGTCGAAGCTTTTTACGATTCGATGGAGAAATTGTTTAATTAAAGCAAAAAAACTTCAAGATGCAGAAGAAAATTAGCAAAAATATGAAGAATAATAATATTAAAATTTTGAGAATTAAAATTAATAAAATTGATAAATTTTAATCGATTTATGTTTTCTTGGGTTCTTCAAAATAATTTGTATTTAAAAAATAATTTAAAAAAGAGTGAATTAAAGGAATATTTTACAGGTTGGCAACATCCTAATTTTCATTCAAGTTTCTTTATTTTTCAATCATGGATTTCTACATGAATTTTTTCATGGACTTCACAGTTGAGCTGATGCTAAAATTTAACATTTTATGTGTTAATGTTTATGTTGTTCCCTTTCTGCGGTTTGTTGGTTACAACAAAACAAGACTAAAACAACAACAGCAACAAATAGTTTCTCACTTCACTGGCAATTTTTCATAGATGCATGTAAAGCAGAAAAACGCAACAACTTTTGTAACAAACAAAAACACCGAGGAATGTAACAATAGAAAAAGCAACAACAGCAACAGTAGCAGCAACAACAACAATAGTTGTTACAGCACTCGTTGTTTCATCCGCACGGAATGAGTTACTTTTCTCAAGATGATGTAAGATGATGATTGAAAGATATTTCATTAACCTGATTCTCAAGGAACAGTGGAACAAATCTTCACAGCGTTCAACATAAATTGCAATATGTTCTCCTTCTCTGAATTGAAAGAATTAACCACAGAGTAAATTATTTCTGCGGTTGACTTTATATTGTGGCATCATTTTGAGGACATGAAAGCACGAAATTCCTTTTAGAACGATTCTTTTCATTAAAGAATCGACGGTTATTATAGAAGATGGTCTCGAAGATGGTTTAGGAGCTGGATTACAACATGTTCATGGCTCAGAAGCTGTATTAGAAGAAGGTTTTGAAGAGCATTTAAAAGCTTTTTCTTGCATTACGATTGTGAAATTTCTTGAAATGTCTGCTTTCTATATAAAAAATTATGTAACTGTAAATTTCCCGAACTAATACATGAAATAAGTTAATAAAACAGTTGAAAACCTACTCGTAAAAGTGATAAATTGAAAGATTAACAGTAAAGTTGGCCACTTAATGAGTCGGTGCTGCACTCAAATAAAGTGGAGCAGCAGCCAAGCAAACAACTTGCAACACATACGATTATTTATGCTAGATTTTTGTGAAAAAAAAAACATAATAGAAACACTAACACTAACAACAACAACACACTCATATATCATATATCTTAGGTCTACATCTGTAACAAATGCAATTGCAAATTACTGACACACATTCATCTGGACAGACAGACAAGGAGACAGATAGATAAAGACAGAGATAGAGGGGGAGAGAGAGAGACAGAGAGACACCCAAAGACTTGATTTATCTTTCAAGTTATCTCAATAAAGCGTCCACAACAATTCTGGTACCTCACCCAAAACTCAGGGAACCGGCTCAGGCTTTGACTACGACTACAACTACGACTCTGATTTCGACTTCTACTCCGATTTCGACTCCGACTCAGAGTCCGAGTCCAACACCGACACCGACTCTGCTGAAAAGCGATCAAAGCTGCCCCGCTTCAGGCAGCCGTCGTCTGCTTTGAATGCTGCAGCGTTGAGTGGCGTTTATAAATTAGTTGGCCAAGCTTTCGAATTATTTTTTAACGATAAAAATCTAATAAAAATTTTGTTACACTAAATTTAACACTCTTTTTATGAGAACGATTTCGATGTTTTGTTGCTGTTGTTGTTGCTTTTGAAGTTTTTAGTATCTTGCTTTTATTATGTTAAACTCCTAGTTTAACGCTGTAGTTTTATAGTAGAGCGAATTTTTTAGAATTCCACTAAATTTAAATGAACAAAAAAAGGCGACCTGATTGATTTAGTATCTACATTATTTGAATTGTGCCAAATAATTCGGTAAAAAAGCGAAAATATTAATTAAATCGAGCAACTAAATTTATTAGATTATTTAAAATTAATTATATAATTTAGAGTACAATAATTAAAAGAGTACATCTGAAAACTCTATCGTAACGCCAGACGTAGGGGTATATAGTATATAGCGTTACTGGAGTCATCTGGAACTCCCAGTACTTCTTCTAAAATCTCTTCCAAGTAACTCCTAACTTTTCAGATTTCTTCACTCTGGTGTTATTCTGAGATCTAAATAAACTCCCATGAAGCGAGATATATTTCAGGTGGTGTCTTTTGAAAACATGTCCACTAAAGTGTACTCAGGTGACTTAATACCAAAAGCCTGAGATACCCAACCATAGATTTCGTTAATCCAGTCCTTCCTTTTAAGTTAAAAGTTTTAACTGCCACGTGATTGCTTAACTACTAACAGTTGTGTTCTCTATTGAATAACTTTGTGACCAAGTCCAAACACTCAACCCACCCTGCACCGTTCTACTCCCCTCGTCATGGGTCATTAACTTAAGTGTATACATAACTTTAATCACTCCCCCACCCGCTCCATAGAAGGAAATCTAAAAAAGCCAGGAAAATGTCCATGGCAACAAAATTTATAGCGCGCACTTTAAACAGTTTTTAGCGGTTGTTAAACTGACATTAACAACGCCAAATAATACCCTCCACCCAGGAAAAAATCCCAAATTATTTCTATGCTGGTGCTTAAAATGTCTGTCTGAACTCCAGGCGACTTGCTGTGGAAAAAATTCGCATAACTTAAGTGAGTAGGCGGCGAACAGCGCGGCGGCGGCGGCGGCGGCAGCGGTCCGTCGCGCACCAGTTGACACAACTGGAGCAGCCGACCGACACACGGTATGCAAAACATGGTCGGACCAGGCGAAAAACCAACGAAAGCGAGTCCCCTTCAGTTCAGTGCCCCCTTTTCGTGTGGTTTCCATGCCTTTGATCCTTTTAATTGATTGCATATGTTTGGCTGCAAACAAAAAAACCTTCAACCAAACAAACTCATTTCAAGCAGAAAAAACAGTCCAGGAAATACTAAACGGTAACTGTAACTACTTTGATTAGACTGCACATTGTTAGAAACTCAGTAGAAATCTCTGGCGAATAAACTTTCACTTTTCTTGGTTTACTGTGCGTTGGTACGGTCTGGCTAACGGTCCCAGCGGCTTCCTAACTGTAACTATTGTAGTTTAGTAGGCTAAATTAAACTCAATTCATACGATACTGGGTCTGATCCGAGTCTTAGATACTCGATGATATTTGTTAGGATGGATCCCTATCAGCTTATCGTAGGTCAGTCCGATTGGTTTACGGTCTACCCGATGATATAACTGAAAACTCAGGATCACATTTAATTGGTGCTTTCATTTAATGTTCCCTCAAAGTAACTCGTATAGAGACATTCTTTAGATTAACTCGCAAGTTCGTCTCTATTCGCTTTTCGTGAATTCTTTAATTAAGCTTTAACAACAACAGCAATATATAAAATGTCTGTTCCATGAAGAAGTTTTGTATTAATTCTTTCAAATCATATCTTTTTATTGCAGCATATAAAATTATTAAGCAAAACACAAAATGATGATCAACATTGAAAGGTCGTAGAAGTCGAATTACAACACTTCTGCACGGATGCGGACAACAAATCAGTTGGCAACAACAAACAACAGCGACCCCGCTGTCGATGACAAGAGTTTTCGCGTGAAATACAAAATGATTCGAAGTGATGATATTTAATATTCTTTCAAAATTTTATGGTTTTCTGGAATGAAGGAAACCTCACTATAAACAGAGCCACACTGCAATAAAAAGCAACCGACTGACCCAGCCAAGCGACCCACAGATCGGGCAACAAAACAACCCAACGATTCGAACCGATCGCATCTGCAAGATTAAAAAGCAAAAAAATTAAAAAAAAAAATATGAATTAAGAAATTCAAAAGCTGTTCAACGTTGTTTTAGAGTCTACAAAGTTGCAACATGTGTGTGTGTGTGTGTGTGTGTGTGTACCTACGCGATCAACACGATCGCAGCTGACGACCGAATCGAAAGTGAGCAAGGATCGAAAGCGGTCGACACTGCAGTCGAAATCGCAACCACAGCCACAACCACAACAACAGCAGAAACTTGTTGATATGGTAGCTATAAAAAAATTAAGTCATTTCCTATTTTAATGGCCTGACGAATCGCCACAGCAAAAGTGTTGGTGAGCAGTAAAAAGTAACCATCTAAGTAACCATTGCAACAAACTTGCTGACGTGCTGATTACTCATCCGGATTTACGAGAGCACCAAAGCTATGCATGGCTGATAGCTGGATGGTCATTAAAAATCAAAACGAAGATCTAATCAAGATCCAGTTTCAGTTCAGGGCAGCAGACACAATTTATTGCATGGTGCTCCTGCCGCTGATGCTGCTGCTGCTGCTGTAGATCCATACTTTGTAGATTCCTGATAATTAGTTAAAAGAGGCGTCTAACAGAAAAGCTACCGCGACCTGAACTCGTCCAAAAAAGGAGTTCGTATGGATCACTTTTAGTCAAAACTCTAGCAAGGCGTTTACTTGGAGGGCGTCACTAAACAAAGAAAAAGAAAACTAAACACACGTAAAAAGGCGACATCAAACAAATCAGATTCCAATCATTCGGATTCCAATCTGTTGGCTGGGAAAAAATGAAAAATTGGGAAGAAGGAGGGAGTAACCCGAATGAAGGAAAACGCTACTGATTTTTAGATAAAAGACATGTTTGGGAAAGAAAATTTAGGCGCCGGAGTTGGAAAAAGAAAACTTGGGCAACGGATGCTTATCATGGCAGAGCAATCAAAGTGTTGTTCTTTAAAGTTTCTTTAAAGTTGGATTAATGCTTGACATTTCTGAAACTGGGAACTACGAAGGCTGGGAATTATGAGGAGACCTCGAGAAGGTATAAATATTCAATAATTATAATAGTTCTAAACACTTAAGAGATAAACTAAACAGAATAAAGTTGAGAGTGATCTAGAATAATATAGAAGAATTATTAATTATGATAGTTTTAATTACATAACATAGTCCAAAAAGTACACTACTTTATCGTATGGTGGTTCTACTTAGAGGAGTTACTGTAGTTGATTTAGTATCATCCCTAATAAACTTGAGGGTAGATTTTTTGCTCCATCAATTTATAGGACATCCTCACTGAATTAGCGAGTAAGTCGCCTAAAAAAATAATCACTTAAAATTGCTTCCCTTCTCAACCGTCCTCCAGCTTCTGGGAAATGTCCAAAAAACCCAGCGTGCTTTAGTCAGTTTATTTCAGTTCCTC
This sequence comes from Myopa testacea, assembly GCA_949629155.1. Taxonomy (NCBI): domain Eukaryota; kingdom Metazoa; phylum Arthropoda; class Insecta; order Diptera; family Conopidae; genus Myopa; species Myopa testacea. The sequence continues at coordinate 3,375,499 of OX451346.1, read as the reverse complement.
TCCCATATATTCTGCCACCTTTTCAACATATTTACGAGCCAAAAAATTACATGAATCAAGCCCCAGTCCAACCTTCAGATGCAGATGACACATAAAACAAAACTAATCCAGATAACAAGCGAGATTCTTACAAACTGCTAACAAAATGCTCAAATATTTTATCACTACCGAAGAATCTCCATCTTTCTTTCTTCGTTTTACCTACCTACCTACTTAACTGCGCTGTCTGTCAAAGCAGTTAAGGAAGACGAAGAAAAGAAAAGGAACGACAGCAATGAAGACGACGAGATGTTAAAGCTAACGCCGCTTGCTTTATGAAATACGAAAACCACACAAAAACTTCAAAAGAAATACACATAATAACAATAATAATAATAAAAAAATTATTAAAACCCGAAAAAATAATTTCGACTTAAGTCTGAAATAAACACTCGGGTACCAGAGAACCGCTGAAGTCAAAGAAAAGAGTAACCAAAAGCAAAACGACAAAAGGTTTGATTTATCATAATGTGATCGTGCTGAATCTGGTGATGGCGGTAGAGTGCCCAGCCCAAAATACCTCCAAACGGCAGCAGAATCAACATCAACAGCTTCCCCGAAAGCTCAGTGAGTTCCATTATTTTAATCAGCATGGAACTGGACTGGAATGACCCACGAAGAAGTACGAAGAATAGCCAGGAGATGATGAGGTGATGCCTTTACTTTATCCCCCCAGAAAATTTCAGCTCTTCATAAAAATTAGGTTAACATAATTTTACGATTTGTTGTTGTTGTTATCCTTCTTCTCACTCTTTTTATTATTGTTTTTTTTCTCTTTTTCTCCTCTTCTTCTTCTCCCTCTTCCTTTTCTGTTTCTTCTTCTTAAATTATGACAAGAGTATTAAAAGATTGCAAAGGTTGAAGAAATTTTCTTTCTTATATTAAAACTTGTTAATAAAATTATGCTGTGACTCGTATATGATTAGGTCAGTGTCAAGTATTCCCGAACCAGGCAACTGTATAGCGTCTACTGATCTCCCACCTGAGTTCCCTGGAAACCAAAGCATATCTTTTGCCTGGATACTACAAGATTTCCACATACGCTTGGAGTTGATGGTGATCTTTTTGCGTGTATAGGCATTGAAGTAAATCATGGCAATCGCGCTTTCGTACTCCCTTCCCCCCCCCCCCTCCTCCCACCCCTTCCGTCATCCATTCCAATCACCGAAGTTGAACTCTTCCTCTTCTGGGAGCCTTCTTCAGTAGATGACAATCTTACGTCATCTTTGTTTGCAAGACGTGATAACTTTGCTGGTGCCAGTGAACTTCTCTCATTACTTATCTTTGTTTTTATATCTTTATAGTTGTCTCTCTGTTAGTCTGTCTTTACGTTTTCTGTTTCTCTGTTCGTATGTCATTCCATCTCTCTGCTTCTCTGTAGACCCAATCTTACCCGACTAGTATTTCTTTAGTATTTACTTTTGATTTGAAGAAACCCCATGGCGAGCTTTGGTGGTGGTTGTCGTGGTGATGATGGAGCCCGATCCAGCCCTTAATAAACTATCATCACGTGATCCAGCAGCGTGTCGATCGGTTGAGAAAATCACAGAATCAGAACACGACATTCAGTGACGTTATGCTTTTCCTATCAGATGTAGAACTAGTTCGATAATTAAATATTTTCTCTTTGTTTTAGTTGTAGTTGTAACTTTAGTAAGTCGCTCTTATCAACTAAGGATGTCTAAGGATTCGCTTAGAGTTGGTATTCTGACATTTGCTATGACGAGAGATACAACTAGTCTCGTATTTCTCCGAGGCTGGCTGGAGATGCCAGCAGTAATGAATGACTGTCTGAACGGTCTGCCAATTCAACTCTGTCACACAGAACTCACTACAATCTCACATTTCAATTTTGATTTATGACGGTTTTACCTGATAGCCTGGCGCTGATATCTGGCGCTGGCTGGCTTCATTTGGTTCGATGCATGCTGAGCCACTGTGCCCAGTGTGTGAGCCGGGAACTCATGATGACTTCGAGAAGCGGCCTCCGTGAAACATTGTAACTGATTTCAAGTAAAAGGGTTTTTGCTATTCGAACTATTCGAGTAAATCTGTAATTTCAGAGTACTCTTTCTTAATTACTGACGTAATTACTGATGTAATACCGAAGCTTATGGAAAACAGTGTTCCACATGGAATTAGATATCTTAATTTTATTATTGATTATAGAGTCAAAAAAGTTCGACTATGTATTAAAAACATTTTCATTCATTTCTTCGCATTTGCAAGAAATCGTACACTAAAAAATCCTCTCTAGTCCTCTTCATTTGAAACTTGTTACGAAACAAGAAAGGGGGCTAAAAAACCTAAACCAGAAACCAGGTTGACAAACAAGCCTCTTTACTCCTTCCTTCATTCCTTCCATAACATAATCGCCTTCCACGCTACTCTTGACAGGTGTCTAATTCATATGTCAAAGATTTAAGCTGTTGTGAGATTTTAAGCGTGACCTTTTCGGGTTACTTGTTGGCTTGCTTGGCTTACACTTCGTTAGCCAGCCAGACAGCAACCTCTGCGTTGGAGGTTCAAAACAATTTTCGGAGACCATCAACAATTTTTGGTGTAGGTTGAAAGAAAATCTCTCTCTCCGGGTTTATCTCTGAAAATTGAGTATTATTAATTTGCTGTAATGACTGCAATCGGATGACCGAATGACTGTAGTGCCAAGGAACTGTATACGAACTGATAATTAATGTGAGAGAATTGATTATATTTGTTTTGTTTTTTTTTTCTACACTCTCTGATAGATGGATTTTATAAGTTAAGAGCACCAGATCGTAGATCTCAAATAACAGATAGCTTCTTAACATAAGAAGATACACAGAGCGTGTGAGTGAGAGAGAGAGAGGGTTAGAGTGGGAAGAGGAGGCGAGGGGGGGGGGAGGGAAGAGATTCATTGGAGGTCGAACATCAGTAAGAAATGCTAATGTAAAAGGATCTTAAGTTGATCTTATCTGATCTAACATTGGTGTTGGAAACTAGGGATTGAAAGTGCATATCATATGACAAACTTTAAAGATACTAATATTTCACGGTTTTGAAAACACATGGTCCAATTTCTTAGTAGAACTCAGAACCGAGACACAGATTAATGTATCATGAATGTCAGTTAACCTGATAAACAATCGTCTTAAGTTGAAAAAAGTTATCCTCAGTATCGGAGTTACTATACCTTACTATAGAGATATACTACAGAGACATACTATAGAGATATACTACAGAGACATACTATAGAGATATACTATAGAGATCTACTACAGAGTCATACTATAGAGATATACTATAGAGATCTACTATAGAGATCTACTATAGAGATCTACTATAGAGATCTACTACAGAGTCATACTATAGAGATATACTATAGAGATCTACTATAGAGATCTACTATAGAGATCTACTATAGAGATCTACTATAGAGATCTACTATAGAGATGTACTATACAGATAGAAAAATGAAACTACTCTCGGTTTATGCTTGTAATCTTGAAATTTCTCCAAAAACTTTATCTTTTTTATCATAATCATGAACTGAATATGGTGTATATACAAAAGAATTGGTAAGGTTTGATATCGAACCGACTCAAAAATTGTAAACAAGAAGAATGAAGAAGATGGTGTCTTTAAAGACCATTTTAATATTTTATCATAATTTATTGAGTTCGTGAGAGTATCTCGATCATTTTGCGACCAAGCAATTTGAAGTCATTACATAAAATAAAGTTCACATTATCCCAAAATTATGGTGAATTAATTTAATAACAAGTTTAATACTTTATATACTCGTATAAAAAACATGTCAAATCTTAAATTATGACCACAATTTTCGGCACAAATTTCGGGACCAATTCGGGACATAAGACAAGACATCGACATCAACATCATCTTGTAGTCCATCAACTAAGAATACAGAATCAAGAGTTACAACAGAACCGCTGTTGGTGTAAATATTTTCCAACTCATCAATTTCGGGTTACTGTACGATGATTTAACCACGAATATAAAAAAAAAACACTTTAAACAAAAACCGAGCGCTTTTTTTTTTTGGTTTGAAAAAAGTACAAAAGAAACCGTCGATGAATAACTTGGACATTTACTCGATATTCTTTACTTTAAAAGACGATTTCTTTAGTCGAACAATAAACGACAGAAGAGAGCAAAAGAAAGAAGACGAAGAAGAAGAAGAAAAATAAGAAGAACAAGAATGAGAAGACAAAAAGGAAGATGAATAATAATCAGAATAACAACAGTTAACTTGTCACTTGTCACATGTTGCCGATGGAACACAATTATGCTCATTTATCAAATTTGTTGTTACACTATACGGCAAAAGAACCACGTACCACATTCATTCCGTTACCCATTCTTCTGGTTGACCAGACTCGAGATCCCATCAGCGAAAATCGCTTATACTCGCACATCCAACATGACATGAACGACGATGACATTCCAGGGTACGCGTTCTTTTAAAGCAACATCATTACCCGGCGGAGGGACCTCGTGGGGGCAGCGGGGGATCAGCGGTGCGGTGGTGGGTGGTGTACCCACTCACAAATATTCGGTCGTTGCGGTAAAAGTGTTAAAGCCATTCGAGATAAAGCGTTTAATGTCCACCAAAGCAATTTGGTTTTGTTCAATCTTTAAAGACTGTTATTAGAGATTAATCGGTGTGTCGGCGTTTAAGCCGCACCGCCGAATGTGATGCGTGTCTTCTGGGGTACCACATTCTCAGGCGAATTCCCTGGTCCATATTAAGACCCGTCCACGCATCGCGAAAAGCGAGAAAGAAGAAGCAAACGAAAGAAGATAAATTATGTTCGTGCAATATTATGTCTTAATTTTAGTTGCAATACAATTTGTTAGCATCGAAAGGGAAGACAATAAAGAAGACGAAGAAGATTAAGAAGAAAGCTAAGAAGAAGACAAGGTGATTCTGATGGTACCTTAAAATCTCCGTAGTTTGCGGATTTCGGCATTTTTTCCATGCATGACGACAATTTTTACTCAATCCATCAAAAGAACGCATATAAAAAGTTTATGCTACCAAAAAAATAACCCCCATGAATCCCTCTCAACCGCAAAAAAAAGCCCCACCAACTTTTGTTTTTGTTATTTTAAAGCACTCCTCAGTAGGTCATGATTATGATCATGGTGTTGGATGAGTCCATCGTCTCATCGGTGTTCTATAATCTTAAAAAAACGTAGCGCGAGTTTGGTTTTTTGTTGGTTTTCTTTTATTTCTTTATAATGCGTGGGGGAATCTTTCTTCAATCACTGGTTTTTTTGGTTGTTGATTTTTTCTTATAAAATCTTTTTTAATCCTGCAAAAAAGTGTTCAGTTGGTCTGTTTTTTCTTTTCTTTTTTAATCCGTGTTTATTGCTTGTTTCTGTGAAGTTTTCTTGGATCCATCGATTCTCTTCGATTTTGTTGGCTTTGGTAGTGTTTTGTTGCTGTTTTTTTTTTATGTTGCTGTTACTGTCGTTGTTGTTGTTGTTGATTACTGCACCCAGAAGAAGGAGGAAACACTGCGTGAAATTCTTTCTAAAACAATGTGGGCACATTTAAAGCACCGTGGATTGTATCGCTGAATAAGGTTTAAAATCTTTAAATAAAGTTTATTTCTCATTTATTTATTTTTATTTTAATTATTAAATAAAATAAATTAAATATTAAGTATATGTGAACATTTCCTGAATGTATTTCCTGCTTTTCTTCTCTTTTCTTTTTATTACTACTGATTCTTTATCATCTCCTCTCTTCTCCATGTTCTTCTTCATGTCTAAAAGCTTCATAGCCTCTTTTACTTCTTTCCCTTTCCTTACCCTTCTTATTGTTGTTTTTCTTTCTCCTTTCTTCTTCTTCTCGATCTTCGTATTTCTTCCCTTCTTCTTCCGCGATGCATTTAGTTCTTTCTTCTTTTTTTCTTAGTTCAAATATATTTTTATTATGATTAAAACTTAACTTTTGTACATGACGCGCCGCTTCAATCCGTGCCGAATCATTTGCCACCTCGCCGCGCCACTCCATGTCACGTCACATGTACGTATGTGTGTGTGTGTATTTGTGCCATGTTGCGCCCGCCGTATCTAAAGTTCAGTGCAATACAATTGAAGGTGTAACCATGAAGTTCGCGCCAACAACTGTGTCCAGAACAAGTTTACACAGAGAAGTTTTGGCCATTTCTTTGTACAAGTATCGAGGGATCATGAAGAGGAGGAGGAGCGGGGAGGAGTGGTGGAGGGATAGGGAAGAGAGGAGTGCAGCAGTACATCCAGTCGACTGCAAGTGGGCCAAACGGGACACATAAAAACAACGATAAGCAAGAAAAAACATGTCATAAAGGAGTGTTATTTTAAGCTTGAGGCAAGTTGAATTATGTGATATATTTAAAAAAAACAGCCATCAAAAATTGATATTAAAAACAATGGAATATTTCAAGAAAAATGTTTAAATAAATTTCAAAAATATTTCCATTCAAAATAAAAGCATTTGTACAGAAAGTCTGTTGAACTGTAAAGAGACTGTTATAGCCAATCATACTAACCTTCAAATTATCATACTTTTAACAGAAAACTCAGTTGATTTTAAAGAAATTGTGAACAGCGACAGAATTAAAATTCGAGAAAATTTTACTCGTCATCATGATGATCATCATCATCCTTCGCCATTATCATCATCATCATAGAATAAGAACACTGTTATTAACACCGATCTTGTTAACCTGAAAAAACTAACTTTTAAGCAATCAAATTAAAAGCTTTCTTTCTGCAATACTTTTAATGCTATCTGAGAAACAAATACCAAAAAAAGGGGAACATAAAAAATTTAATTAAATCAAGTATAAAGATTGTTCGTGTTCTACTTTTGTTTTAAGGTACAATTTAAACATTTGAAATAAACGATTATCTCTGATGTTCTACAAGAATTGGCCAGTTCAAGACGAGCAGAAGAAGCATAATAAAAAAAAAGATTTAATACTTAACTTTAGAGAGTGAGAGAAAGAGAAGAGAGATTACAGCCAAAGCCACGTTATAGAGCAAGTAAAACCACAACAAGAACAACAACAACAACGACAGCCGTGTTATCTTCACTGTTTTTGCTGCACTTTAAAATTGCTGTAAATCATGACAATTTATTTCTCTCTTTCATGTTTTTGTTGTTGTTGCTGCTGTTAGTATTGTTGTTATTTTTTGTTGTTGTTATTATTGTTTTTTGTTGTGTTCCAGTACTTAAGGTAGGTTTTACGAGTACTTTTTTGTTGTAGATTTTTTTTAGGGATTTTTATACTGTTTTAAAGCCATCAGATTCCGTGCCTCATTCGTTGGTTGCTATACTCACATAAATGACATTCTGACAAACTGGTTAACTGGTAGTTGTTGTTGTTGTTGTGTTGCTGGTTGCCGCTGTTACTGCTTCTACGAGGAAATAAAATAAAAATTAAATCTTTGAAAAAATATCATAGAAAATAGACTAAAAAAGGGAAAAAAATGTGTGACATTCTTTTTTTTTTTTTTTTCCTTCACTTTACAACTTGGCCGAAACGGAAATGTTTAAAAAAAAAGATTAAAGCGAAAATAAAGAGTGTGATTTGTTGGTTTGCTTTTAAGTCTATTAATAAAAAGAAGTTTAATTGTTCGCCGAAAATTAGAACAATTAAAAGTACCACGAAGAATGGGTTTTTTAGGGTTTTCAGAGCGATGACTATAAAAAGGAAGGGGGGAAAAAACTGAAAGAAGCTGTGTTGAAGTACACATGAGGAAAATATATTGTATACTGCTTCACTATAAGCTCAAAAAGCGACCACAGAAGAATGAGAAAATATCACCTCGTCACCGAACTCTGTAGGTTTTTCCACACTCTCAGCTACAAGAAACTACTAAATATACATGAATATATCATAGCATTGATAGCTACATCTAGCTCAGGTCCAACCAACTAATAAATTATGGCTTAAAGTAGCTTATTATTATATTTCAACTCATCATTTAACACGCTGCAGCGGAGTTCAAAAAGAAACCATATAAAAAGTGTCACCAACGCAGGCCGAAAAAAGAGACACACAAACAACACAATACAACCAACAGACAAAGAAAAAAAATACCTCAGAATGATCATGAGATGCAAAGAAGTTGAGGATGAAAAAAAAACCCAGACAAAAGAACTTCAAAAGTTACAAAAAAACGCTAGAAGAAATTTTAGAAGAAAAAAAAAAACCCAATTTATAAATCAAACAAAAGAAAATCTGAGAACTTTTTTCTTGTAATTTAAAGAAAAAAAAGAAGAGACTTAAAAAGCAGGTGGGTTGGCAGGGAAGGGGAAGAGTGGGAAGGAGGTGAAAAGTTAAGCTTTTAATGATGTCTCTGAAAAAAGAATTTTTAATATTTTAATATTTCTTTAGATTAAAAAACAGAGAATATTAAGAAAAAACTATGCTAATATAAAAAAACTATGTTAATATTAAAAAAAAAATAATACTCAAAAAACAGCATTAAAAAAAGAATATTGGGAAAAAAAAGAATATTCAAAAAAGCGTATTAAAAGAAAGAACATTCAAGAAAAGATTATTCAAAAAAAGAACATTCAAAAAAAGAATATTCAAAAAAGGGCTTAATAAAGAAAAAAGAATATTTAAAAAAAGCCCGGATATTTAAAAAGACAACCCAAAAAGTGTTTCTTTTGTATGTTTTCCAGTTTTTGTGGTTGTTGAATGGAGTGCAAACGTTTTGGAATGTCAACCCGAAAGTATTGCATGTTGGTCCAAACGTGACAAAACTTTCATCTCTCGCGATGATTATCAATCATGAGGCATTAAAATTCTTAAAAATGCGTTCTGCATTCGTTCTTCGGTCGTTTTTCGTTTCAAGAGTAAAGAAGCAAACCAACCGATCATCGTATCATCGACCGAGGTACCGATTATTAACCGGGTATAAATATGCCCAAAAATTATCTGGATTATTTATTTACATATCAAGAAACTGTTGAAAAAAGTGCTGTTGTTCGATTGTTTCGATCGATTCGACTCGAAAATAATAACGACATCAATAAAACGCGATGACCCCGAAGTTAACCCAGTAGTACCTCAATAAAAAGTGTTCGTTTCTTATCGTATGTATACGAGTACAAGAATGAAGTCATAGAAAGAGAACCACAAAGGATTCAATCTCTCTGTATATTTAACCCCACTTTTAGTCACCTCATTCAATCACCGCACTTTCCCACCTTCGCAACATGTTGCCTGCGACAATTAATTGTTAAGAGGCCCGACCTGAGGATGGGGGGCCGACTTTTTTTAATCTATTGAGGGACTCTACAGGGAAAGAGACCCTAGCAAAAAAAGGGTCATGCCTCTGCACGTCTTCTCCAATCCAATCAGTAATCCATCCGCTTTAGAAAAGTTGTTGAGGCAGAAATGAAAGCTTTTAGAGATCGATAAAATATCGTGTTGCTGGTCGTTCTTTCTTTTTTTTTTTTTTTGTGGTTAGATTTTTGTTGTTGTTTCTTTTTTTTTCTCGCCTGTAAATCAACATTTTAAATGAAGCATGTTAAAGTTTTAATCAACCACTACATCGACTAAAGTTAGTGGCGAATGAATTAAACACGAACTTTAAAAATGTTGTTGTTGTATTCGTATTTAAAGCAACTTAGAACCACAGAACTAAGCAGCTTAGAATCACGATACAAAACAAAAGCAACCACACACAAGTCGACAATAATAACAACAACAAAAATACTAGCAACAACAACAACAACATTAATAACCACCCACCCATTCTTTAGAATAACTCAAACTCCGAATATTTTGTTGCTAACAAGTATAATAAATCTAGACATGATTATTCCAGTTATTTATGTGTTGGTTGACAACAGCAACAACAACGAAAACAACAAAATTACAAAAACAACAACAACGACCAGAACAACAACAACAATGATGCGGACGACAACCACAAACACCATACAACAACAATGAAGCTATTAGTTGCTAATGTGTGTTGGCGCTCTTGTTCTTATCGCTAACAACAAATCGCTAGCAACATTGAATTAGCAACACCTACTTTTTTGTTGCGGCTAAAACATAAATAATTTAGTACCAAGAAAAAGGTGAAAAAAATAAATGCAATAATTAAAAATTGTTAAAATGTAGTAAATTATCTACAATCTGACAGAGACAGAGTTAGACACACAGAGAGACAGACAGACAGACGGACAGAGAGAGAGAGAGAGAGAGAGAGAGAGACTGTGACAATTTGACAGAAAAAAATCTACAATATTATAAAAAAAACGAGAGAAAAACACAAAAGAAAACAAAGAAATAAAAAAAGGTTCCGGATTTTTATTTGCAATAAAAATTTAATTGAATTGAATCCGAAATGCATTGAATTGAACTGGAAATTGAATTGAACCCGAAATGAATTGAATCTCTGAATCAAAAAAAATGTCCCTATTTTCCAATAAATTTGTTTCGATTCAATATTTGGCTTTAAACTATTTGAATTAATTAATTCAATTACCCGATAATAACGAAGCATTAATTCTCAACATGAATACAATTTTATGGATATACTGCATGGTTTAATGGAGGGTATACTGGATGGTATACTGAATGAATGAAATACTGACTGATATTTAGCAATGGTTTATTTCATAGTATTATTTAGAGAACTTGCGGTATTTTTAAATGTTTTCTAAACCATTTTGAGTGGATTAAATCGAGGGCACCCCATCGTGAGCATGGGATCTACTACTACACTATATACAGTGCTCTATATACACGAGTGTACATACATAAATCTTGACATTTGACGCTTTGCATTTAAAGTGACGGGGATGGGGCGGGGGGGGGGGGGGGCGAAGAAGGTTAACCGAAAAGTTGACACTGAAGATTTAATCGCTGGGTAAAATTTATGGGCGAGCACGTGAAATAAATTTGTTGCTTTTTCACTCTACTCGGCCGTAAATCAAAAAAAAGAAGAAAAAACTACACAAAAACAAGGTTATTGTCAGTTAGTTAAACGAAAACTAGTTTAAGTGTTGTTGTTCTAAATAAAGTAGCAGCAGAATTTTTGCAACACTTTGCAACATTTTAAGTTAATTAATACGATTAAAAGTGAGCAGCGTTTAAATTTTTTGGGTTTACAATTTTGTAGTAAAACCTGTCAAAATAACTAGAAAAATCTACAAAACTAAAATTTAGGGAATATAAAAATATTAAGAATTTAAGTATTTAAATTATAAACTAATCTCTGATAAATTTATTATCCTCAATGAATTAAAGCAAAATTTGTGGCTATATTTTTTTAATGCAAATTGTTATATTTTCGTGTAAAAACTTTAAATAACAAAAACTTAATTATTGCATGCAAATTAGCTGTTGATTAAAAGTGATGAGTGATGAAAAAACAATCACACACACACACACACACACAAAAAAGTGTTGATAACCGATTAATAATCGAAAGGAAAAAACTTATGTTATTGATTAATAATCATGAAAGAAAAAACGTGTTGGTTTTTGTTTGTTAAGCTTATAATGAATGTGTTAATTATTAAAAAAGGGGGAAAAAGAAGCAAATATAAATTACAAAACAACAACAAAGATAAATATTACGATATCATTTAAATTATACATATATTCAAATCAGCAGAAACAAATTCTTATTTATAGTTGCTTTTAAAATTTATAATTTTTCTTTATTTTGATATTATGATTTCAACCTTAAAACTAAACGAAATCCTTTGGATACTTCTTCATTTCAATGATTTGCAAGCTTTCAATACTTGTCACATTTCAGGGGCGAAAAAAAAATCAGAAGCCACAAAGAAAGGGTTCACAAAAACCATGATCATTTCTCTAAAGCAACAGAATTCTGACAGATTGATGAATGTCAGCAAATAATTTTGCATACAATATTTGACAAGTTGCAGCGAACAAAAGCGGGTGCTTGAAGGAGTTGTCGAGAGGGGGGGGGGGGCGAAGGATAACGAAAATTCAAAAGCATTCTTTCATTGACAACAAATCTTAGCTGCTGCCTGCAACATTTTGACAGCTCAGACGACATGCATAAATTCGGCAACAAGACGATGGCGCTGATGATGATGATGATGATGATGGTGGAGATCACATGGTTATGAAGTTGATGATGCTGAAGATGTTTATAATGATGTTGACGATAGATGCTGATACTGATGCTTGTGCTGATGTTGATGCTGAGAATGTTGATGATGTTCCTGATATTTATAAAGCTTGTGATGCTGAAAATGTTGAACACGCTCATGATGTTGATAATGCTTATGATGTTGCTGATGCCAATGATGAGGATGAACTTTACAATGCTTATGATGGTGATGATGATGCTTTTTCCGATTGCGTTTCCTGTGACCGAACTGAACCGAATGGTAATAACAACAACAACAACAACAACAAGAGTAAGAACAACAAATTGTACGAATTTTTATTCAAATGAAGTGCTTCGCGAACAATCGTCATCGTCATCGTCTCCGTCATCTTCAATCGTTTGCATTTCGTTAACTGATACGAGGAACATGCAACATGATGTTCTACGAAGCGTTGTTTTTGTGTTTCAGCTTCTTCGACTTCTGTTCTGTTATTATTGTCAACAATACTGCAGAGTAAAAAAAAATATGTACCAAGAGAGCAACAACAACATCACCAGCAGCAGCATTGATTTTGATGGTTGACGTGTTTTTTTTTACTTTCTTTGAATACAAAACAAAAAGTGCACCAAAAACATGGTAGCTGAAGGATTTCTTTATTGAAATTTACGATATTATTTATGCAAAACCTGGAATGGAACCATCACCGGAAAGGGAGGGAAGCGACGGCAGGAATCACTGTTAAAAGAACGTCTGGTGAAGAGATTTCTTTGCAGTTTTTTTATTTTGCTTCTTTAAGATGCTTCGAGATGCAGGAAATGCAATTCTATCAACGAATTGAGTTATATATCACAGCTTTTGGGCCATGAATATCACAGCTTTTGGCCATGACGGCGAAATATTTCACAACAAGAACAACAATAATGTTGCTATGCAGCAAATAACGACAACAGAAAAATGTACAATTTACGAGTTACGACTTGTCGAAGATTCTGGTATAAAAAAATCGAAAAAACATCTTTGCAAACAATCAATCAATCGTTCATTCAATGGTTCAGTGAATTCTTTCAAGTATCTTTAGAAATAATGAAAGAAAACTTCGATTTTTACTTTGGAATCATTTCTTCTTTTTTATTTCTTTGTTTTATTTCTACTTTTGACCGAATCACTTTCGACTTTTAACCATTTTTTCCCATACACACTTTTGATCAAGTTTTCATTCATTTAAACTCAAGTGAAACTTTCAGTTTTTCTTCCGGTTTTTTATTTCTTTTTGTCTCCCTTCCATTTTATTGGACATTCAATTTTATTTTATTTATTATATTGTATTTTATTGCATTTTACAGAAAAATAGAGTGTTTGTTTCAGTTACCCTTTAAATAGGTCTTGAAATTTCTAGGCGTTGTCATTGTCACCTCCACGTAACTCAAATGTTATGACATCACAGACTCGTGTCGGTTTTTTTTTTCACTCTGCTTCGATTCGTTCATGTTCGATACTCGACCGAAAGCGGCGAACACTTTAAAGTGTGCCAACGAATGGTTAAAAATGACGTTTCTTTGACAGATCCGAAATAATTTTCAAAGCTTTATTTAATAAACTCACATACATGAATATTTATACAAACATAATCGTGTAAATTACATGTCATGTCATGTCACTCACTTGCTTCAAGTCTCGAACTCCTTCGCGAAGTCCTCAAGACACCTTTTTAAAGTATTTTTTCTATTAATTACACTTTTTTTCATTCTTCTTTTTTTTAGTTTTGTTTCTTTAAAAAAAGTGACTTGTTTTGTTCTCGCTTCAATCTTTAATCTTTCTTCAAATCCAACCCAACGTCTTGCCAATATTCGAATCATGTACGAGTTCAAGTTTTCGTACCTTCAAAATTTCATATTTGAATCTTTTGTTTGGGTTTTTTTTTACATCTTTTTATTGCTTTTGTCTTTCGTTACTTTAAGCTTTGAATATTTTCGTTGTTGTTGTTTGTTTTTGGTGGGTTTTTTTTTGTTTATACAAACATCAGTATATATTTGATATATAAAAGGTTAAAAATTTTGACAGATGACAGCTAAAGTATTTGTTGTTAGCAAGGGATTTGATACTATTTGGCAAAAAAAACACACGCACTGAGAGAGAGTGAGAGAGAGAGAGAGAGAGAGAGAGAGAGAGAGAGAGAGAGAGAGAGAGCTAGATTGAATGGAAGATATCTTTTCTTTGCCTTAAAATTATTTTTTATGATTGACAGTTAAATGAATGAATGAATGAATAAATGAACGTATGAATGGATTGGAATTTTTTACTTTTTAATGTTAGATGAAAACGAAAATCGACTTTAGACAGCAAGTGAGTGGTTCCTTTGTGGAACCAAGTGATTCCTTTGTGGAACCAGGTACAAAATAAGCTTAAGCTTGAGATCTAAGAAATTTGATATATTTTAATCTTATTATACAAAAAATAATTCTATTATAAGTACCTATGAGTGTACTTTTTTAATATTATTATATTTCTCCCCTCTTTTTATGGAGTGATACTTATCTTGTATAGTTTTGTATTCCAGAGTCTATTATAATATAGAATTTTTATAACAATGTCCATATTTGAAGTGATGTTTGAAACTATTTCAGATCTGTGACAAGACACAATAGTATCTGTCTTAATATGGAATCTATTATATTAGATAATAATGAACTTTGAAGCCTTTGATCGTTATGACCATATTAGTAGGTACGAAAAACTATCAGAGGTCTTATATCCGGTATATAGACGAACTGGTATTAAAAGCCCCAAAAACAACTAAGTAGATCTGTCATAAAATAGGATCTATCATAAGTAGGATCTGTCAGAAGACGGACTCTATTACAGGAACTAACTTTAAAGCCTTTCATAGTTTGATCATCATATATAAACCACTGATCGCTGATTATATATCCACTACATCCAGAAAAAGTTAAACATATTCTATTCAATACTTAACTTTTAACCTTTGACATTGAAAACATTTCATCGAAAGCTACACTCATTTATCAAGAATGTTTTCTGGAGAACATATGATCATCTCATTTATTGATTTAAAAAGAAAGTCACTCCAATCAATCAATAAGTTATACGAGATGATAACATATGATAAAAATGTCCTGTTATATAACCATATGTCCATGATATATGTCTATCATATATGTTTAATGATAGATGTATGTCCATAAACGAGAATCTATCACGAACACGTCACCTGAAGAAGAATTCTTGAAGACAAACTCTGAGAAACTCTGTGACAATCGTAGCAACATACTTACTAAAGTATTGAACCCGTAGAATGAAAGCACATGACAAGGCGGAGGAAATTTTTTGACAAAGTATGACAGAGTAGACATCATTACTACATGCTACATACCATTCATATGTAGGTACATGTGAGGAGGTGTTCGGAAAGAGGTTGCCAAGAGCAAACATATACAAGAGCTATACAGCTGCATGTAACCAGTAACAACAGACAAGGCACAAGTAACAAGTAAAAGCGGATGAAGGCGCTGTCTATGATCATAATGGCGATGATGACGATGATGACGATTTCATTAGAAGCAGCACTACGTCAATGTCAGCATTAAAGCCAAAAGTTTGTGGCTTTTGTGCGGCGGAAACTTGTTGAACAGCGGCACATAAAGTGGAACGAGTTCTAGAGCACAGCACCACACTGAGAGGTACCTCTGCTGCTCCTCTTCACCCCCTCCACGGAACACATGAACACCTGAAGGTAAACTAAAGTAGAACAGAGTAGAGTAGAGTAGAGTAGCGTAGGGTAGAGTAGAGTAGAGTAGAGTAGCGTAGAGTAGAGTGTGCATGCATGAGTTGCCGGAGTTCATCGGAGTCGGAAATTATATCAACTTCTGTCTTCAAAGCTCAGCGATCGCTCTGTTCAAAGTCAAGCCATCCGTAATGATGATGAAGACGTTTAAACATGTTTCCCGGCCGGGATGAATGGGAGGAGGGGGGACTACAAACAAAAAGGGTCAAACTATTGTTTTTAATTGCTGTGGAATTGCGTCTTCAGAAGATGTTAGATTATGTGTTACAGAAGAGTGTGTATTATAGCTGAGTGTGTGTGTGTGTGTATGTGTGTGTTTGTTTCTGAGTACGTGCTCACGGAATATTAATTATCTATGAATCGTGGTACTTCGCAATGTCATTTCTACGGCACAAAGACGGCGAAAAGCAACCCACAAAAAGTATTCTGGGTCATTTATTCTTCGAAGACAATTAAAAAGAATAACTCATTAAAAAACCACGCATTAAAAAAGAACACGTTTAAAGAGATAACAAGAAATTCTACGAATACATAAATTCGAGTCGTACGAGTTCCCAAAAAAGAGTTAAAAGAGAGGAAGAGACGAAGAAAACCTGAGAGATGCTATCGACGAGTGTTTTTTTTCTGCGGTTTTGCTTTGTGCGTGATTGAGTGCGTCTGCGTGCTTCGGCTACGCAATTCAGCAGGAGTGTCCGAATGCAGCTCCACTCACTTCGGTGGACAAGTCGGTTATCCGTCCCGGTCATTACTTTACCGCCACCAGTTAAGCCGAGTGTCAACCGAGTGTCAAAGCTTCATACGACTGCGATGCAGCTTAAAGTACGATTGTGCGATGACGCTGACGGATTTCTTCTTAATTCTTATGATTTCGTCATAGGAACCAAAAGAGGAACCCCCGTCATTTCCAGGAGGTCAACAGCTGAACACGTACGCGTGTGCTACACAAATCGTAACTCTGAAAACGTGAGGTGGAGGCCATCATCGGATGATGTTAACACTTGGAGTCATTCATTTATTTCTGAGTATAAATAAATACAAGGAACATAAAGTAACCATCTTCAAAGGTACCAGGTACTGTATACAGTACTTTCTGCCGATATAAAAAGAAGAATCTTCTAGTATAGAACATTCTGAATGATTATAAAAACTTAGGATGGAATTCGGAGGACTTACGGATGAAATTTATAACCATTATCCACCCCCCATATCCCCCCCCCCCCCCTTTCATTAAAGAACATTTCAGAATTTTTAAGTACTTCTTGTCCAGCTGTCAAAACTTTGACATTTAATGCTATCAGGAAATTTATTTAAAACTATTGTAGTGAGTATGAGTATGTATGGATGCGAGTATATCAGGTGATCAAGAAAGGAGGAGAAAATCTACAAAATCTACACAGAAAACCATGAAATCATGTAGGAAGTCTTTTTATTTCGAAAAGGTTGGCAACTTTTAAAATTTCCATAAGCAGCTCTGAGCTCACAGAGAGTATCTGTTCCAAGCTAGAGACCGGGCCACAGCTTCACGGCGAGGCACAAATCATCGTCGCTTTGGCAGCCTTGTTGTCTGCTTTTTATTTAAACATTTAAACCATCTGACAGGCGGCTCTGACAAACGCTCCGCTTGTTCGCTTGGGGAGTCATAAGAAAAGTCATATAAGAAGCCAGCGGATTGAAGTACCTGCGCCTGACTTGACGCCTGACAAACGCAGTTGATTTTAAGTACTTTTTTCAGCTGTCAGCTTTTCCAAATGCTCACCTTTTTTCGGTTTCTCGCTAAGTTTGGAGTTTAACGTAGCTCAGGGAAGCTCAGAGAATTGACAGATGTTTATATGTAAGTATAAATGAATGTATGAATGTGTGTATGAATGTATGTATGTATGAATGTATGTATGAATGTATGTATGAATGTATGAATGTATGTAAGTATGGCTGAGATAATGAAATATTTCTGAATTGTTAGTTTTTTTGTTCGTTCCGCTCGTTGAGGGCGTGTTTCTAACTTACGGACTTCATAGAGGTCAAGTGCTTCATATTTTACGCCTTTTTATATACGAATGAATGTTTGCCGATATGCGGCGAGCCAAATTTTTTAATGTTTGAACTGAGTACTTGGCTAAAATTAGCTGTCAGATTTAATTGACAGGTTGAATGATAACAAAAACATACACAGACATGGATATATCGGGAACTATCTTTGAGCTATCGACCGAACTTTGATTTAATTTGTAGCTACACATCTATTTTAGTGCAACGGAAACATTTCACCCGAAGTCATAACTTTAAGCTGACGTTACCATTACCAACTCCTCAGAAGTGGGTCACTCTTGTCCTCTCCTCTTCCACTCTTGACACCTCGAACATATTTTCCACCAACTGAACATATTTTGGAGTTATTACTGTCCTCAAAAAGAAACTTCGGCAAGTTTGTCGAAAGAATTGAAACTGATTCTTGAATAAAATCAGTTCATTTAATTACAGGACTTCAATAAAGAAAGAGTTAAGTATTTATCACAATATAGTAATTCTTTTTCTTATCAAACTATTTAAAATTTATCTCAGTTGTGGATGTGTACTTCATTTCTCCGATCTTGTCTTTGTCCTGATTATTGAAAACTTCTTGGGTCCAATTTCATTCCATACAGTCACCGAATTTCGTAACTGTTCTAGGAGAGAGGGTTTTGTTACAATGATAGATAATATATACAAAAGGTTTCACATCACTGATTGCATTTGAGAAAAGGAATCTTTATTTTTTTCTCTCCATTTTTTTGCCACTTGACTTTCAACACTTTCCATGGAAACCACTTTTAACAAGTCTGCTCCTTTGAGTCCCATGTTGAGGCCCACGCTGTGTACTCATTCGATCGTCATCGAGAGACGTCTAGCTGAGGTTGATTGTCTATCTTTCTCTCTTTCTCCTTCTTTCTCTCACACTCTATCTCTTTCTATCTCACTCACACACTCTTCAATTGATTGTCCGTCTGTTTTTATCTGGTGTTTTCGTTGTCATTTCAAATTTGTTGTTGGATTTTTCTTAACTCTTGTTGGATCATTGTTGCTATTGTTGTTATTATTGTTGTTGTTGTTGTTGTTGTTGTTGTTGTTGTTGTTGTTGTTGTTGTTGTATTTGTTGCTATTTTTGTTGTTGTTGGCTGCTGCTACATGTGTGAAAATAATTAAAAAACACTCTCTTCGAAAGTGTTGAAAAATAGCCTGCTCTCGAGCACTTGAATTTCTCTCATGTTAAATCCTACATTTTCCATGTAACTCAGTTTTCCACAAATAAAAAAAATTAAATAAAATAAGATGTGAGAAGTGATGAGTAACTTTTTCCTTGTTGTGTTTTTCCTATACGATGTGTTTTTCGTTGATTTTTCGTTTAATTGTTGTTGCTGTCGTTGATTTTTCTTTTATTGTTATCGTCGTTGGCGTTGGTTTTGTTGTTGTTGTTGTCGTCTTTGGTGTTGTTGTTGTTTAATTGTTCTTCCTAGAGCACAAGTGTCTCAAGTTGTATAGCGTAAACCATGTTCCATGTTCCATAGCTACAAATTTAATGTATCTCTCTGATATTCTTCATCGTTAGATGTTTGTTTCAAGCGTATGATTTGTCAATGACAGACATACTCGACTTATAATTTTCTGTTCTTTATTTTTTTCCTATACTCATTTTTCCCTTCTTTTGCCCCATCTTGGATCCGTCTCATCCACACGCTGTTCTACGTATTTAAAGAGTTGTGGATACATTTTGTTGAGCGGCTTTTTTCACTCTGATCATCGGAATAATCATCATTCTTGAAAATTGTTCGTTTTTCAATTTCAAATCGAAGAACAACGAGTGGATAGACACGAGTACACTTGAAGTTTTTCTTGTTTTTTGGTTTTTGTTCGTTTTTTTATAGCTTTTCGTATGTCGAAAGCGATGCCGACAGCGTAGAGAACAAATGAAATAATTTGTCACTTGTCACCACATGGAAATGCTTAAGGAGTTAAAGGGTTAAATGCTTATGGAAGTGTTTATGTTCGGATGATTACAAAGGATCCACGGAGAAAAGATATACTCAAAAAACATTAACAGATACTCAAAGCAATGAAAAAGTAAGAAAAAAGTTCCCGAAAATATTCAAAACCTTTTATTAAAATATTCTTTTGTAAATGAAAATCAAGAAATCGTCTCAAGAAGCACAACAACAAAGTTAAGAGCAACAATTAAATTATGAAATGAAAACAATAAAAACAATTGAAGTGAAATAAACCGAAAATAAAGATTAAAACAATGAAAAGCTATTTAGTTAAAAAACGAGTCACTTTTTGGTGATGAGAAACGATTAAAATTTTGCGAAAATGTGCGATTTTGAAACATTTTTAAACATCATGAGTTCTATTTTTTTAAATTTCTCGCATTTAACAAGCAGATGTAATTTATTTTTATGCGGCTATTTAATTCTTTCCTCTTCCGCACAAATTAAAGCTTCTTGAAGCGAAGGATTTAAAAATTTTAATTTTTTTCTGAAAGTCATAAAAAGTAGTTTATCGCCAATTTAAGATGATTTGAATTTACGTGGGATTTTTCGGAGTCTTTTTTCGAGATTTTTATTATTTCACTTCTTTTGTTGCTAATCTTTTCGTTTGCCTTAAATTCAGCTGCTGTTGCTGCTGCTGCTGCTCTTAAAAATTTACAATTCAAAGCGTGTATTTTTCCCCGTCTTTGTTGTTGTTGTTTTTAAAAAAAGGATTAATGAAATCATTACGTTTACGTAACGAGAAACAAACACACGTAAATTAATACGTTAACGTGTTTGTAGCCACCTTTGAGTTTATGTATGGCTTTCATTTGGTGTTGTTGTTGTTGTTGGCGGTGTTGTTACTGTTGTTGTTGTTGTTGGCGCTGCTATTGTTGTTGTAACTCCTGCTGTTGTTGCAATTTTTCACATTTTGCGTGCGAAGCATTTAAAATGCACGAACAGTCGTCGTTGCAATGAATAAAAAATATAAAAGAACAGCAGCAGCAGCAACAACATCAAGAAAAACATTAAAAAACAATGCTAAAAATACAAATAAAAATACTAAAAAAAATATACATTTTAAAACATTTAAGAAAGATTATATTTAAAAACGAAAAACGAAATAAATTAAATAGAAATCATGCAGCAAAAACATCATAAAAAGAATGATAAATAAAAAACGCAATAAAAAAATTCAAATAAATTAAAAATTAAAAATGGGATAAAAATTTTAAATCATACAAAAAATTGTAGATCTGAACAAAAGAGTTCCGAATCGAGTTATTTTGTTGTTGTTGAATTTTTTGCATTTCTACGTTTTTAAAAATGTGGGGTTTTTTTGATCTGATGACTGAAAGACGGCGTCGCTGCTGCGGTGGATGTCGTTGCTGATTCTTCTTCTTCTTCCTTTTTTTAGACAAATCAAAACGTGATCCGGTGATCCGTCCAAATCCACGGATGATCCGCCAGACGATCATCGAGACTCCGCGAACGTGCAAAAAGCGAACAACGACGACGATTTGCTGTGCTTCCTTCTGATGTTTCATTTGCATAACAATGAAATAAAATCTGATGGCAACTCTGGCAGGCGTTACGAACTGCGAAATAATGACATCGCAGGTTTCAAAGCTTTCGATTCACATACTCAAGTGTTTTGTGATTTCTTTGTTGGGTGGCTTTTTTGCGCGGTCATAAAATTGAAAAATTTTAAGAAACACTAAAAAAAACAAATTTAAAATCATAAAACAACAACAAAGAAACACTTTATAGATTTACATATTTTTAAGAATAAGGAAAAACTTATTTATAAATAATGGAAAGTGAATTCAATAAAGTTTAATATTTATTTTAATAAATGAAAGAATTATTTAAAGAAATTAATAAGTAAAACAAAAAATTAAACATTAAATATTAAGAATTAAGTATTAAACATCAAACATCAAGCATTAAACATGACTCATCAAACATCAATCATTCAAATCAATTATTATTTTTAAATTCACTTTTTTAAGTTTATTTCTTGCTTTTAATTTTGCATTATTTACTTATGGCGGTTTTAATTTATATTTTGTATTTTTCTTTATTTATTTTTTGTTTTTTTCTTTTATTTGTTTTTTTACTTCCTTTGTTTGTCCATAAAAACTTGTACTTTCCGTGAATTTCTTTGTTTTTTCTATGCTTTTTGTAAACAAATCCAATCAAATAAACACACCAAAAATAATTATAAATCGGACACAAAACTGGGAAACTCGAGATCATGTTTGTTTTTTTATTACAATACTTCAATTAACTTTGCATAAAAATCGTGAGTTCAACGGCAATGAAACTGAAATTGAAACTGAAATTGAAATTGAAATTTGAAATTCATTCGTCCTTGCAAAACCTCAAAACAATAAGAAATCTCAATCAAAATTACACATTTTTAAAAGTTTTATAATATTAGAAAAAAAAATTCGGAGTAAAAACAAGTAAAGAAATTGAAATTACAAAAAATAAAGAAATAAATATTAAAAAAAGGAAGAAATAAAAACTAAAACATAGAAAGAAATAAGTAAATAAATGAAAGTTTTCAATTTTATTAATTAAAAAACGTTTTCAAATTATGAATAATATCTTATTAATAATTTCATTCATTTCAAACACTTTTATTTTATTAAAAGGCTTTTAATTCTTTTAAGTTTATTTTATTTCATTTTCTGTTTTATTTTATTTTCAATTTCTTAATTTAATCTCTGATTTTATTTCATTTTTTATTTTATTTTATTTTCTATTTTATTTGATTTTTTATTGCAATTTCATTTAGGTTTCATTTCTTTTTTAATTTATATTACTTTCGTTTTTATTTGGTTTTTGATTTTATTTAATGTTTTATTATATTTCGTTTTAAGTTTATTTAATTTATGATCTAATTTTTTTTAATTTTATTTTGATTTTGGTTTTTTATTTTCATTTTCTTTTTGATGTCATTTTACTGCATATAATTTTATTCCTTTACTTATAAATATAATATAATATAATTATAATGAATTGAATTGAAAAAAATAAATAAATAAATAAATAAATCACACATCTAAAAATAAAAGGCGATATTCAGCAAAAATGGCACACTATTGTTGCTCGTCCCCTTCCCCTTCTTCTTCTTTTTATTGTTGTTGCTGTTGTTGCAGCTGCTTGAGATTTGCGCAGGCGCAGCACAACGCACCCGTTCGCCAAAAATTATTGAGGTTTTTCGGATTAATTTTGAAGCTTTGAGTCTTGAGCACGTTTTTCATATCGCGCGCACTCATGAAATGCAATTAATTTTCGGCATCGAATTTCTGTTGTGTGATGACGAGGAGGGCGGGGGGGGGTGGTGGAGAGGAGCGAGAGGAGGGGAAAGAAGAAGAAGAAGAGAGACTTATACGTGATACTCGGGGGCTATAAAAATACAAAGTCACTGAACGAAGGTGTTTCTTTTGTTGTTCATACTTTTTTCGTATTTTTTTATTTTATAATATTTTTTGAGGGATTTATTTTGATATTTTTTGCTGTTGTTTGTATTTAACTTTTTTTATATTTCATCCTTATTTTCAGTAAAATTGTATGTTTCTTGATTTGCTGTTTGTGGGTTCTTTTCACATGCTTAGAATTTATTTTCTAACTTAATCATTGTTTTTAAATAAAAGTCGATTGATTTATTTTAAAAGCATTGATAGAAAAACTGTAAAAACTCGTGTTTAGGAGTGTGTAAAAAGATGTTTGCTGTTGAAGTTCAGCGAAACTAATTAAATGTTGCCACTGAAAATTGTTGAAAAAGTCAAACACACTCTGCACATGAGTTGGAGGAGGAAGAAAAAAAAAAAAAGAACTGAAGAAGAGGAAGAACAGGAAGAAGATTAAAACTAGCCACTTCTACTAAATCATCAGCTGCTTTGGCACTTAACGTCAGTCGTTATTTAGTCAAACTTCCAAGCATAACATTAACATAAGTTTAACATAAAAAAATAACATCAAACGGTTAACGGTTAACAGTTTCTGTTAAAGTCTGCTGTGGGGGGTTTTTTAACAGAAGCTAACCGTCCATGTTAACAGTTGCGATGAATGAAATGCGGATTTTTTGCCAATCATGATTCTTAATTGTGAATGTGGTTGTTGTATGTATTTTGTTTTCGTGTGTATGTATGTGTGCTTTATAATTAACTATCAATTTAATTAATTCAACTGGTTTTTATTACCATTTTTAAAAAAAACACTACTTTTATTGTAACTTTAATGTGCTTTTTTTTGCTTTTCCGGTTATTTTAATTTCTGGTTATTGTTTTTCTTTCATTGCTTGAGCTTTTGTTGATCTTATTTGTTGCTTTTATTGTTGTTGGTGCCATTTTCATTTCATTATTATTTTTATTATTATTCATTTAATTATTTTTACGCCAATCTAACCACACAAACAACAACGAATCCAACAACAACGACAATTTACAGATTTTATTCGCATATCAATTTAATTCACTTGAAATTCATGACGATGTGATGATGACAGTGATGATGATGGTGATAATGATGGTGATAATGATGCTGACAATGATGATGATGATTAAAATGCATCCAATTTTTTTTGCTGACTACTTGATTAATACACATAATTTATTGTTATTGTAATTTAAAGTAATTGTTGTTGTTATTATAAATTGTGGTTGTTTTATTGCTGTTGTTGGTTTTCTGTTTTTTTCGTATT